>OY728121.1:1249322788-1250615343 GCA_963277665.1 Viscum album
AGTGTTTTCTTTTCCTTTATTTATTTCAGTTCCTCTCTCATTATTATAAGATATAGAAAGGATCATTCCATTTCATGAGGTAATTTTTTGTTTTGTAAATATTTTTAAAGAGACACAATTCATCACCACTCTCATGTCTTCGTCATAATAATTTTTAAACAACACCAATACCTAATATAATATTCAATGAATGTTTCTATAAATGTATAATTCTAGAGGATTTTAGTATGAATATTTCATGGAAGGATTTTGAAAAACTATATCAATAAATAGATTTAAAACCCAATAGACAATAAAATTTTATTTGTATCAACTTGTACCACTCTTTTATGTTTTATCTAAAATATCCACCAAGGAATTTTAAATAACTAGGGAAACTACAAAAATACAAAGCCAGATTTTGGAATATTGATTCCATATTTATATTCATGTTTTCTTTCTAGTAAAATAATTTTTCCTTTTACTACTTATCAATATGAGTAATTATTATTAAATTTTAATATAATTCTTAGATTGGTGAATATATGATCTATTTCATCATTTTTCATTTCCCATGTTGTATGTGTCTTCAAAATAATACCCAACATGAAGACATATAGAGTTTAATATTCCTATGCCCAAAAATGTGCATCATGATGCTATATTTGAACAAAATATGTGTTTCTCCCACTATTTTAAATGAGTTGAAATTTCCATAATGAATTTTAGTAGGTTTTAACTAATTCATTTTTAACTTGAGGATTTTAATATCTTGAATAGTTGTAGGATCATTCACTAAGATGTTTTTTGTTTTTCATTGATATAAATTTTTAGTTATAACCATATTTTCAAAAAATTCATTTAAACCGCAGAGGGAGATGCATAGTGGAATCGTATCATATAATTACTTATAATATATCCATTATCCAATTTAGTTAGAATATATTTAGCTGTTATAAATATATTATTGAAGTATATCTAGAAATACAATGGAAAATTGGAAATACATATAATAATACACATTGATCTACCTTGTGATACCATAACATATTAGATGTGAATAAGGATGTTTTAGTTATTTTAATTATCCACTACATATATAAATGATCAATGAATACATGGTTATTATAATATATAACAAACCCACTGGTCGGATCCTAAATATTTTATAGATTTGATTCATTACTTTATAATGTATATGAACTTACCTTTAACTTCTCTTTTGAATATGTATCCTTTCATAGATAAATGTACTCTAAAATCATTATGACATAAAATTATTTCAAAATGTTTCTTCATTTAAATAATTATAATAATGTATATCAATGATACCAAATGGTTTTCTATCCTATGATTTTAAACACATTCCTTGGTATATCCTTTACAGAAATATTTATTTTTACTAGAAAATGAATTATTTTTCATAGGTGTGTATGAGTATTATATTGTATACTCATCAGTTGTTACTAATATTTTATATCTATGACTAAATAATTAAATAAATTAAGAATGAATTTCCATGATTGAATGAATTTCAATTGAAATAATGTCTTGTTTACCTAAATTGACAGTGATAAAAATGTTTTGATGCCACTCAAAAAAATAATAGTCTCAAAAGAATAAATCCTCTCTGACAACTGAATTTATGTGCTTCTCTCTACAAACATTGGAATAACTCTGTATTAGTAAATTAGAGAACTAAATTTACACAATGTTATTTTTATTAATTTCATTGGTTTTGATATTTAAAATAAATATTATATTTAATGCAATATAATTGAAACAAAAATATTACATTTTGTGATTAATAAACCTAAATTATAAATTTTTTTTTCAGTCATTTTAGTTCCTATTTCAATGATTTTTTTCTATGTGAGAAACAAATAGTCTCATTTTTATAAAACTACCTCTAAATAATTTTTCTCATTGAAGGATTTCTTAAAGACGCCATAGAATTTTCAAAAGTCATTATATTTTTAACCGGGTTCAATTATTTCACCATAAGGGTAGAGTGTAAAGACCCGCAAATTTCAAGGAATTTTTTTTTAATTTTCTTTGGAATTTTACAAGAGCGCAGTTTCAGACGGCACCTGATTCCGAGGCCCGGTGTGCCCGGAATCAATTTCCGAAGTTTGGCTCGGGTACGTTCAGTGAACGGACGAGCGGGTTTTTCTATCTTTTGAACCGGTGCCCGGAATCGAATTCTGAGGGCACCGATGAAATCGCAGCGCCGGTATTTGCTTAGAAACGCCTCTTCCGGAGTTGCGTTTTCTCAGACGTGGTTTTTAAATTTTGGGGTTTTAAGTCAGAAATAAAATAAAGTTTGTGCGACAACTTTATTTTATTTCACTTAAGCTGCTTGGAAGCCACTTAAAGCCACTTAAAGACGGCTTGAACTGTGTTGAACTGGATAGGATGCTATCCAGAAATATCCTACCCCCTTGGTAGGATATTTGTGAGGTGGGGCCCGCACGAGCCCTGCCGTTTCATTCGCTAAGTAACGCACCCGCGAAAACCCGTCAAAGTAACTGAAAAGTCAACCGACGCGTTTTCATTAATTTCTTAACAGACCATTTAATTGGGCGGTTTATTTCGTGAATTAAATGGTCTGTTTCATTCGTTGAATTAATTCAACGAATTTAATGGGTCGTTACTTACGCGTTTGCATTTGTTGACAAAATAATAAAATAGACAAACTTGTCTATTTTTGAGGATTGCTATCGTTGTGCAATTCCTCTGAACCTCCACCCTCCCCGCGAAGAACGCGAAGAACGCGAAGAACGCGAAGAACGCCGGCGACCGGAATTCGACGACGCACACCGTGATCTGCGACGTCGACGAGCTCTACCCGCGACGTTCTTCGGCGACGCCTCTTCTTCCGCGGCCGATCCTCGTTCGGCAATTAAGGTGAGAAACGAATTGTTTATTTCTCCCCTTTTTTATAATTCAATATCAACGGATTTAAATTAATCCGTTTGATCTTGATCCGGAGATTGGCGACGCGACGCCGGATACCGCGACGACGCGACGATCTCCTTCATCCGCGACGAGCGATTCCGCGACGACCTCTCGTCCGATGACGACGACAAGGTAAGGGTTGATTGAAATATTTTCCTTTCCCGTGATTTTATTTCTTTTAAAGTAAAGAACCTGATCTTCGAACAATTTTAATTTATTTAAAATTGTTGTTGATTATTTGCTTTTCCTCCCGATGATGTTTATGACTAACGCGGAGGGTGCGGATCTAACAAACAAGACCCGGCAACCCTCCGCCGATCTTCCCTTTTTTGTGCGGATCTGGCGGACGACGACGAACCGTGCGGCAAGGGCGATCCGTTGATCCCGCAGTAAAGATCGGCCCCCGGGAGGAGCAACGGCGCAGACGGGAGGCAAAACGGGCCACCGGAGCAACTCCGGCGGCCCGCGGAAGGCGGCGGCGGCGCCGGCCACCGGAGGCGGCGGCGCCCGGCGCGCCGCCGGAGGAGTCTGCCACGGCGGCGGCGAACCGCCAGACCGCGTCCGCGGTCCGGCCACCCAGCACGCGGCCCGCGCAGGCCGCGTTTCTCCAAAGCCGCGGGTCAAACCCGCGGCGGCTCACTCGGCCGCTCGGCCGAAGCCGAGCCGGCCGGTCCTTTCGGCCGGGCCGCGCCCAGGCCGGACCGGACCCGGCCTAGCCGGGTCGGGCCGGGATGGGCCGACCCGGTTCGGGCCGACCCAGGGGGGATTCGGGTCGGGTCGCCCCGGGCCCAGAACCCCCGTTTCGGGCCCTCTTCGGTCTTTCACCCATATCTTGGGTCTGGGACCTTTGATTGACGAACCGTCAGCAGTTACGCAATCCTTGGATCGAGACGGTCGTTTCGGTATATTACACTCAAGGTTTCGGAAGACTTTGGGTTCGGCCGGGTTGGTTCGTACACGAAACCAACCGGGCCCTCGGAGCGGAAACGCTCATAACTTGAGCTACGGACGTCCGATCGACGTACCGTCAGCTGTGATAGTTTCCTCTAAGTGAGACGGAACTTTTGGCATACTCCGCCCGAGGATCGGATACAGGCGGAGTACGGTCGGGTTGGTTTTTCCCTAAAAACCAACCGGGCCCCTCGGACGAAAATGCCAATAACTCTCAGACCGGGCGTCCGATTGACGCGCCGTCTGTTGCGTTGAGATCCTGTTGTCGATACGGAACTTTTGGATACATCAACTTCGGACTACGTGTCAGTTGATGTATCAGCCTCTCGGCTCGTGGAGCGGACCCTCCTAAACGAGCTCGCTAAGTGCGGGAACCCTAGCGCTGGCTGTGACTTCGACGACAGAGCAGAGATCCTCCGTGGACTGCGATGACGGCAGAGGAGAGATCCTCCGTGGACTGCGACGACGGCAGAGCAGAGATCCTCCGTGGACTGCGACGACGGCAGAGCAGAGATCCTCCGTGGACTGCGGCGACGACTGTGCAGAGATCCTCAGTGGACTGCGTCGACTACTGCACTCAGCGATCCTACGTGGATCAGTGCTACAGGTTCTGTGTGAGCCCAATCCTATGTGGGTCCTTACTACCGGTTCTGTGTGAGCCACTGCCTACAGGTTCTGTGTGAGCCCGATCCTACGTGGGTCTTTGCGGGGGTTAGTACCTATCGATCCTTCGTGGGTCCGACGACTTAGATGGATCAGTGATCATCTTTGACGTCATCTGAAAAAGTATACCTGGTTGAGCTGAATCTTATGTTACTCCCCTTTGTGGATTGTGTTGAACTATCCTTTGTGGATTTACTATTTACTCTCCTTGTGGATTTGAGTCTTGCTTTCCTTTGTGGATTGAGTTGTTCTTAAGCTCGTGAGCAGAGCTAGAATTGGGGACTTAGGTATATGTATGGGCATTTACCTAAGTCGAGTCAGATGTTACTTCGTGATTGCATCTTTCTTTTGTGCTATATCCTTTGTGGATTTCGGGAGACCTTCGGAGGTCTCGGGGTCCTTACTGAGTAGCTTATACTCACCCCTGCACGGGCTATGCCCGCACCTTGTTGTGTTGGATGCAGACGACGGACAGCGCTGATCGCGGTTGGGGCGTGGAGCAGGACGGTACCTGGAGGTGGACCACTGGGCGGGACGTGCTCGGAGCAGACGTGGGACCCGAGGAGCCTGGAGGCTATCTGTACCCACCCTTCAGGTGGGATTTCCAGTGGACGACACGAGGCCGCCGTCTTTTCTTCAGTTGCTGTACTTTACTTTTCAGTTGTACTTTATAGTTGGGCTTGTATTTTCGGCACCCTTTACTTTTCTACACTCTGTAGTTACTTTCCGCTTGCTGACTCTGTGGTGGTTGTTACTTATAAAGGCAATGCCTTCCCTGTTTACCGGGAATTTACGCCTTGGTGCTAGTCGCCAGCCCCTGGCCTATGGAAGGCGGGCTTGGGGTAGTCACGGCACGGGCCCCGAGGACGGGTCGTGACAAATTGGTATTAGAGGTGGTCGGTTCTACCGCAAACTCTGATCGTCTTTTCTTTCTATATGAAGCAATAGTGTTTAGTGTATTGAGTGTGGTTATCAGTTCAGGGAGCCCAGTGTTGGTGCGGCGGCCGACGTATCCGTACACCAGGACCCTGACTCCTGATTTCTGACTTAATGCATGAAAACATTGATTGCGTGTGTGTTTCAAGTCTTCTTTGTGATTACTTGTGTCAGCTCACCGGGTATACTGATCCGCTTCATGAATGTCTCAAGTTTTCCTTGTGATTACTTGTGCCAGCTCACCAGGTATACTGTTCTGACTGTGGTGCTCTTGTTCTCCTTTTCAGGATGGCCCCGCGACGACAGCCAGCTAGGGTTCCGAGTGTAGGGCGCGACGGCAGCCCACCGAGCAAAGAGGCCTCGGTGCAGGGCCCTTTCCCAGCAGTGGCACCGGCGGTAGCCTTACCCGCCGAGCCACCGATGCTTCCAGTACCAGACGCTGACGATGCACGTCGCCTCAGGGCACTGCATGAGTTTCAGAGCCAGCGACCGCCCAGGTTTCGCGGTGAGGCGGACCCCCAGGCCGCCGAGGACTGGCTAGAGGCGGTGGTACGGATCTTTAGGCTAGTGAGGACACCAGCGGATCTCATGGTGATTCTCGCGGCGATCCTCCTGCAGGAGGCAGCAGGACGATGGTGGAGCTTGATGCTCCAGGTTCACGATGAGGCATCCTTGCTCTGGGCGGACTTCGAGAGCCTCTTCCGCTCTGAGTTCGTCCCGGCCACCCTCCGAGCGGTGCGCATCCAGGAGCTTCTCCAGCTGCGCCAGGGCAGCATGACGGTCGCTCAGTACGCGGCGAGGTTCACTGACCTATCTCGCTACTCGACCGACATGGTACGGGACCCCTTCTTCTGGGCCCGGACCTTCGAGCAGGGCTTGCGACAGGAGATTCGGGCGTCGCTGATCTCCCTCAGCATTCCGACCCAGGCGGGAGTGCTGGAGCGATCCCTCCTGATCGAGAGCTTCCTGGCAGAGCCTTCTTCAGCGGCGAGACCTAGCGCAGGGCGGCAGGTAGCTGAGTCTTCGGCAGCAGGTAGCCGACGGATGACTCTCGGGTCCAGGCAGACCAGACCCCCACGCAGACGGCCTCAGGACACCGGCTCAGCAGTGCGAGGCACACAGCGGAGTGCCAGCCTTCCGAGAGGCAGGCTGTGCTACTCCTGCGGCGGGCAGGGTCACATGGCTCGTGACTGCCCCACTCGCCGACCAGAGGAGCAGCAGACGGTGGAGGGGCCACCCAGGCAGAGGCAGAGGGTCGACCGTGGCGGTCCGCAGGGAGGAGGCGGACGAGGCAGAGGAGCTGGCCGAGCAGCGGGTGGTGGGCGACGCTTCCAGGCTCTACCCCCACCACCACCGGGAGGGCCACCTCGACCACAGGGAGCTGGCGGGCATGGACAGGCCCAGCTCCAGGCAGTGGAGGCCTACGACCCCGACATGCCAGAGATGATTCGAGGTACGATCTGTGTCTATTCCACCCTTGCTGCAGTACTTATAGACACAGGAGCGAGTCACTCTTTCATAGCCTCTGCCCTTGTTCGGAGCTCGGAGATTCCGACTAAGCCGTTGGCTCGATCCTTACGGCTAGAGACTCCTACGGGAGCGGACTCGAAGATTACGCACTGGTGCCGGCAGTGTGAGCTTACTCTAGGAGGCGAGATCTTCGGCTGGGATCTCCTTGTAGCGGCGTCGAGGCCTTACGACGTCATCTTGGGCATGGATTGGCTATCCACGGTTCATGCCCAGATCGACTGTTTTAGGCGCAAGGTGCGATGTGTTCGCACCGACGGGAGCAGGTTTACCTTCACCGGCGAGAAGGGAACCTTTGCAGCACAGGATGGACTTCCGCGGAGGAGAGTGCAGCCCATCTCTCATCAGTTGGCTAGCCTCATCCTAGGAGCAGTGGACGTGCGGAGTCCAGTTTTTCCTGCAGTGGTGGACCAGTACGTGGACGTCTTTCCCGACGACGTTCCAGGGCTACCTCCTCGTAGAGAGGTAGACTTTTACATCGACTTGTACCCCGGGACAGCCCCGATATCTACTCCAACATATCGGATGGCCCCCGCCGAGCTTCGGGAGCTGCGGGTACAGTTGGAGGACTTGCAGAGCAAGGGGTTTATCCGACCCAGTGTTTCACCCTAGGCTTCCCCGATTTTGTTCGCCAAGAAGGCGGACGGGAGCTTGCGACTGTGTGTCGACTATCGTCGCCTGAACCAGGTGACAGTGAGGAACAAGTATCCGCTGCCACGGATTGATGACCTCTTCGATCAGCTCAAGGGAGCGCGGTGGTTCTCGAAGATAGACCTCCGGTCAGGCTATCATCAGCTCAGAGTTCGAGACGAGGACGTGCAGAAGACGGCCTTCAGGTGTCGGTATGGCCATTATGAGTTCTTGGTTATGCCGTTCGGCGTAACCAATGCTCCAGCAGTGTTCATGAGCCTCATGAACAGGATCTTCCAGCCATACCTCGACCGATTTGTCGTGGTCTTCATTGAAGACATTTTGGTATACTCGACGACTGAGGAGGAGCATGCCTACCACCTGCGAGTTGTGATAGACACGCTCCGAGAGCACCAGCTTTATGGCAAGCTCTCAAAGTGCCAGTTCTGGTTACGTGAGGTCCATTTCTTGGGGCACATCATCTCTGAGGCGGGAGTTGCAGTGGATCCCGCGAAGATCGAGGCAGTGCTAGCTTGGGAGCCACCCAAGAGCGTGCCGGAGGTGCAGAGCTTCTTGGGCCTAGCCGAATACTATCGGAGATTCGTGCCAGACTTCTCCAGAGTTGCGGCACCACTCTCAGCGTTGACGAAGAAGGGGAAACCCTTCGTGTGGTCAGACAGATGTCAGCAGAGCTTCCAGGAGCTGAGACAGAGATTGACCAGCGCACCTATCTTGAGGTTTCCTGAGGAGGGAGTTGGATACGTAGTTTACTGCGATGCATCAGGGACTGGACTCGGGTGCGTCCTGATGCAGGAGAGGGCCGTGATCGCCTACGGATCACGTCAGTTGAGGCCGCATGAGCAGAACTACGCCACTCATGACCTGGAGTTGGCAGCAGTGGTCTTCGCTCTGAAGACTTGGCGGCACTACCTGATGGGCGAGCGCTTCACAGTCTTTTCTGACCACCAGAGTCTCAGGTATACCTTCTCTCAGAAGGACCTGAACCTGAGACAGCGGAGATGGCTTGAGTTCCTCCAGGACTATGACTTTGAGATAGTCTATACTCCTGGGAAGGGGAACGTGGTAGCCGATGCCCTCACCAGGAGGACGGGCATTCAGCTCCTTGAGGAGGCGACAGAGCAGCTAGCCTCCTTACGGATATCCTTCGTGGATAGAGACGGAGCAGCCTTTCTTCAGTCTCTCACAGTCTCTCCTCCACTTCTACAGCGGGTCAGAGAGGCTCAGCATGGGGACGCTGACTGTGAGACCCGGCGTGCACTGATATCCTCAGGTCAGGCGCCTGATGGTTTCTCCCTTGGAGCAGAGCACGACATCCTTTTCAGAGGACGTGCCTTCGTACCAGTCGCTTTACGAGAGGAGGTGTTGAGAGAGTTTCACACTTCTCCCTTGGCGGTGCATCCCGGAGTGGCGAAGATGTACCAGGATCTCAGGCGACAGCACTGGTGGCCGGGCATGAAGAAAGCTGTGGCAGAGTTCGTTTCACTATGCCTCACCTGCGAGCAGGTGAAGGCAGAGCATCAGGTACCAGCAGGCTTGGTACAGCCCTTGGAGGTCCCGGAGTGGAAGTGGGATGGCATATCTATAGACTTCGTGACTGGACTTCCACGCACTTCCAGAGGTCACGACTCCATTTGGGTGATTGTCGACCGACTCACCAAGTCGGCACACTTCTTACCCATCAGAGAGCAGGGCTCAGTGGAGAGCTTGGGACGTCTTTACGTCCAGGAGATCGTACGACTTCACGGTGTGCCATCATCTATCGTCTCCGATCGAGATGCTCGTTTCACTTCCCGGCTTTGGAAGGGGTTGCAGGAGGCGTTCGGGACGGGGCTCCATCTGAGCACAACCTTCCACCCTCAGACGGATGGTCAGACGGAGAGGACCATACAGACACTCGAGGACATGCTCCGTGCATGTGTTCTCGACTTTGGTCGCAGCTGGGAGGACCACCTACCCTTGGTGGAGTTCGCGTACAACAACAGCTACCACTCCACCATCAGGATGGCACCATACGAGGCGTTGTACGGCAGACCCTGCAGATCACCATTGTGCTGGACAGACCCTGGGGAGTCAGCACTCGTGGGACCAGAGATGGTCCGAGCCATGACAGAGAAGGTCCTGATCATCCAGGAGAGGATGAGGACAGCTCAGACCCGGCAAAAGTCATATGCTGACAGGAGGCGGAGGCCACTGAAGTTCGAGGATGGCGACCACGTCTTTTTGCGTGTCTCACCTCGACGTGGTTTACGGAGATTTGGCCGAGGCGGCAAGTTGTCTCCACGCTTCATCGGGCCTTTCCAGGTCCTCAGCAGGATAGGAGAGGTGGCTTATCGCCTGGCTCTACCACCTCAGTTGCACCGGGTGCACGACGTCTTCCACGTGTCTCAGCTGAGGAGATACGTGCACGACCCGACGCACATCATCGACTTTGGGGAGCTGGACGTGGACGATGGGGCGACTTTTGCGGAGGTCCCAGTGGAGATCGAGGATCGACAGGAGCGAGTCCTACGTGGGCGGTCGATTCCTCTTGTGCGCGTCAGATGGCAGCACGGGAACCTCCAGGAGAGCACTTGGGAGCGGGAGGCTCAAATGCGTGCTCAGTACCCCCATTTGTTCCCCTAGTTTTTGATGTATCTTTACGGGGACGTAAAGCCCTGAGGTGGGAGTAATGTAAAGACCCGCAAATTTCAAGGGAATTTTTTTTTAATTTTCTTTGGAATTTTACAAGAGCGCAGTTTCAGACGGCACCTGATTCCGAGGCCCGGTGTGCCCGGAATCAATTTCCGAAATTTGGCTCGGGTACGTTCAGTGAACGGACGAGCGGGTTTTTCTATCTTTTGAACCGGTGCCCGGAATCGAATTCTGAGGGCACCGATGAAATCGCAGCGCCGGTATTTGCTTAGAAACGCCTCTTCCGGAGTTGCGTTTTCTCAGACGTGGTTTTTAAATTTTGGGGCTTTAAGTCAGAAATAAAATAAAGTTTGTGCGACAACTTTATTTTATTTCACTTAAGCTGCTTGGAAGCCACTTGAAGCCACTTAAAGACGGCTTGAACTGTGTTGAACTGGATAGGATGTTATCCAGAAATATCCTACCCCCTTGGTAGGATATTTGTGAGGTGGGGCCCGCACGAGCCCCGCCGTTTCTTTCGCTAAGTAACGCACCCGCGAAAACCCGTCAAAGTAACTGAAAAGTCAACCGACGCGTTTTCTTTAATTTCTTAACATACCATTTAATTGGGCGGTTTATTTCGTGAATTAAATGGGCTGTTTCATTCGTTGAATTAATTCAACGAATTTAATGGGTCGTTACTTACGCGTTTGCGTTTGTTGACAAAATAATAAAATAGACAAACTTGTCTATTTTTGAGGATTGCTATCGTTGTGCAATTCCTCTGAACCTCCACCCTCCCCGCGAAGAACGCGAAGAACGCGAAGAACGCGAAGAACGCGAAGAACGCCGGCGACCGGAATTCGACGACGCACACCGTGATCTGCGACGTCGACGAGCTCTACCCGCGACGTTCTTCGGCGACGCCTCTTCTTCCGCGGCTGATCCTCGTTCGGCAATTAAGGTGAGAAACGAATTGTTTATTTCTCCCCTTTTTTATAATTCAATATCAACGGATTTAAATTAATCCGTTTGATCTTGATCCGGAGATTGGCGACGCGACGCCGGATACCGCGACGACGCGACGATCTCCTTCATCCCCGACGAGGGATTCCGCGACGACCTCTCGTCCGATGACGACGACAAGGTAAGGGTTGATTGAAATATTTTCCTTTCCCGTGATTTTATTTCTTTTAAAGTAAAGAACCTGATCTTCGAACAATTTTAATTTATTTAAAATTGTTGTTGATTATTTGCTTTTCCTCTCGATGATGTTTATGACTAACGCGGAGGGTGCGGATCTAACAAACAAGACCCGGCAACCCTCCGCCGATCTTCCCTTTTTTGTGCGGATCTGGCGGACGACGACGAACCGTGCGGCAAGGGCGATCCGTTGATCCCGCAGTAAAGATCGGCCCCCGGGAGGAGCAACGGCGCAGACGGGAGGCAAAACGGGCCACCGGAGCAACTCCGGCGGCCCGCGGAAGGGGGCGGCGGCGCCCGGCGCGCCGCCGGAGGAGTCCGCCGCGGCCGAGCCGCGGCGGCGGCGAACCGCCGGACCGCGTCCGCGGTCCGGCCACCCAGCACGCGGCCCGCGCGGGCCGCGTTTCTCCAAAGTCGCGGGTCAAACCCGCGACGGCTCACTCGGTCGCTCGGCCGAAGCCGAGCCGGCCGGTCCGGTCGGCCGGGCCGCGCCCAGGCCGGACCGGACCCGGCCAAGCCGGGTCGGGCCGGGTCGGGCCGACCCGGTTCGGCCGACCCAGGGGGGGTTCGGGCCGGGTCGCCCCGGGCCCAGAACCCCCGTTTCGGGCCCTCTTCAGTCTTTCGCCCATATCTTGGGCCTGGGACCTCCGATTGACGAACCGTCAGCGGATACGCGATCCTTGGATCGAGACGGTCGTTTCGGTATATTACACTCAAGGTTTCGGAAGACTTTGGGTTCGGCCGGGTTGGTTCGTACACGAAACCAACCGGGCCCTCGGAGCGGAAACGCTCATAACTTGAGCTACGGACGTCCGATCGACGTACCGTCAGCTGTGATAGTTTCCTCTAAGTGAGACGGAACTTTTGGCATACTCCGCCCGAGGATCGGATACAGGCGGAGTACGGTCGGGTTGGTTTTTCCCTAAAAACCAACCGGGCCCCTGGGACGAAAATGCCAATAACTCTCAGACCGGGCGTCCGATTGACGCGCCGTCTGTTGCGTTGAGATCCTGTTGTCGATACGGAACTTTTGGATACATCAACTTCGGACTACGTGTCAGTTGATGTATCAGCCTCTCGGCTCGTGGAGCGGACCCTCCTAAACGAGCTCGCTAAGTGCGGGAACCCTAGCGCTGGCTGTGACTTCGACGACAGAGCAGAGATCCTCCGTGGACTGCGAGGACGGCAGAGGAGAGATCCTCCGTGGACTGCGACGACGGCAGAGCAGAGATCCTCCGTGGACTGCGAAGACGGCAGAGCAGAGATCCTCCATGGACTCCGGCGACGATTGTGCAGAGATCCTCAGTGGACTGCGTCGACTACTGCACTCAGCGATCCTACGTGGATCAGTGCTACAGGTTCTGTGTGAGCCCGATCCTATGTGGGTCCTTACTACCGGTTCTGTGTGAGCCACTACCTACAGGTTCTGTGTGATCCCGATCCTACGTGGGTCTTTGCAGGGGTTAGTACCTATTGATCCTTCGTGGGTCCGACGACTTAGATGGATCAGTGATCATCTTTGACGTCATCTGAAAAAGTATACCTGGTTGAGCTGAATCTTATGTTACTCCCCTTTGTGGATTGTGTTGAACTATCCTTTGTGGATTTACTGTTTACTCTCCTTGTGGATTTGAGTCTTGCTTTCCTTTGTGGATTGAGTTGTTCTTGAGCTCGTGAGCAGAGCTAGAATTGGGGACTTAGGTATATGTATGGGCATATACCTAAGTCGAGTCAGATGTTACTTCGTGATTGCATCTTTCTTTTGTGCTATATCCTTTGTGGATTTCGGGAGACCTTCGGAGGTCTCGGGGTCCTTACTGAGTAGCTTATACTCACCCCTGCACGGGCTATGCCCGCACCTTGTTGTGTTGGATGCAGACGACGGACAGCGCTGATCGCGGTTGGGGCGTGGAGCAGGACGGTACCTGGAGGTGGACCACTGGGCGGGACGTGCTCGGAGCGGACGTGGGACCCGAGGAGCCTGGAGGCTATCTGTACCCACCCTTCAGGTGGGATTGCCAGTGGACGACACGAGGCCGCCGTCTTTTCTTCAGTTGTTGTACTTTACTTTTCAGTTGTACTTTACAGTTGGGCTTGTATTTCCGGCCCCCTTTACTTTTCTGCACTCTGTAGTTACTTTCCGCTTGCTGACTCTGTGGTGGTTGTTACTTATAAAGGCAATGCCTTCCCTGTTTACCGGGAATTTATGCCTTGGTGCTAGTCGCCAGCCCCTGGCCTATGGAAGACGGGCTTGGGGTAGTCACGGCACGGGCCCCGAGGACGGGTCGTGACATAGAGAAACCATGATCCTGCAAACCCTAATCTTCTTGGAAAGTCATAATTAAAATATTTTGAAAAGACTTATATATTTCATTCATCTAATAGTTCTATATGAATATAGATTTTCTAGGTCATAATGAAAAAAAATGAGATTAATAGAAAAATTATTATCCATATAGATGCCTAATTTTTCTAACTAGTCAATTTAATTAAACATTTTAAAGCTAATATCACTTAATAGGTAAATATATTCGAGTTTACATTGGTAAAATGTAATTAAAATATCATTTATTTTTATCATGTTTTTTATATTCCCTAGATGTGGGAGATAAAATATCAGGGTTTATACATCCATATATTTATGTTTTACAGTTGGAAAATCATAAATGGATTATATATTGATGTATAACACTATAAACACTTCCCTCATGTATAATCTATAAGTATACCTTTCAACATTTCTTTCTCATTGATGTGGTCGATCAAGAATAATGGACTCCTTCATATAATATAAATTTCCCAATAGAATTGCAATGTATAAATATTAATATCAAATTTGTAAATTTGTGTTGTTAAGGACATGTTATTTTACCCAAAATGATCTCAGTGATCCCATGGATTCATTTTCAAATTTCTATAACAATAAAAGTATATATTATTACTTAATCATCATTAAAAAATATTACATAATATATTTTTTAATTATTTTCCATTTTTTCAATTCTAAATATCCCTTACCATTTGATTCAAAATATCTAATCATGTGGTTATTCTAATGTATTGAACTCAAATTTCCTTAAATGATTCCAAACAGTTAAACCATGTATTGAAGACACATTTGACCCTTGATGAAAACTAAGATAATTAAACCCAAACAATTTTTTTAAAATTCTCCAAAATTTAAATAATCCTAATAGAGGATAGACAAGTACATTGAACTAGTATTTCATTTTAACTCATTTAATGGAAGTCTATAAAAAAATTATATTTAATTATAGTATTTTATCTTATGAAAAAATATTCTTTATTTAGTTTTTTAACATGATTGTTAATATTATCATGATTTCAAATAATTTATTGAACAAAATATGAAAAAATAAATTACCTACAATACCTTTAACGTAATGCAATAACTCATTAAGATACACTTGGATCAAAGTACAATTTCAAATCTTTTATTTGTGCATCTTCGTGGTCGGTTTCACCTAGACTTCATTAAGAACTATCTCCACTCTCCCAATAGTTTCATCAATTACATTTCATTAATCACATATAGGATAGGAGAACTAATTTTTTGGGGTTATATGAATGAAATTGTGGATACACAGGCCCATATATAATAAAGATGTTAAGATGATCGCAAATCATCCTTTTTATCTAATAATAATTTGAAAAAACCCATGAAATAACATTTAAATTTAATGAAACCCAATACATAAATAGTTTGGTCAGTCTCATGATTATCTACTCATGAAACAATTATTAATATCAAATAAAATAGAATTAATTTCAATTTTTTCTTTGTGAAGATAATATTCAGGAATTTAAAAATTAATTATCTTCTTATTTATTTTATATCAATTTTTCACCTTAACAATCATTGAGATTCACATCATTAATATTTTTTAAAAAATAATTTTAATTAATTTTAATTCAAAATTTATTAAACATGAAATTTTTATTGGAGATGAAATGATGTTTACCTTTTAGCATCATCAAAAACATGTTTCAGGTGTTTAACTACTACATGGAATGACATTACAAGACACAACGAGTGATAAAAAATATATTGGGTCCTCGTGGAATATGATGCATTTACATAGGATGTATTCTTATACAGAATTTCATGATATAAATGGTGTTTCTTTCAATGAGACTAGCCAAATAGCCATCATGATGTTTATGACTAGTTTGAATGTGTTGAATATGCGTAATATGTTCCATTGTAAATTCACATAAAAGTAAATGTTGTGTATAATGACCATTCATGTAACAGTCAGTGCCTCCATGGCCCTTTACTTCTCATGTTTTGGTTTCTGGAGGTGTTTAGTGGAGATTCTGGGATTTTCGTGTGGATTGTATAGGCACATTGAGGTAATTGTAGTAAATTGGTATCGTGTAATGTTTTAAAAACATTAACAAGTATTTCACGACACGTAAAAATAGTGAGTTTATGGCTTGTAAGTCAATAGAGGGGGAACCCATGTGTAGGATTACGTGTCATTAAAGTGGAATTGAAAATATTTATTAAATAAATTCCAAATCAATGAAATTCTGGGTTAAATAATTATATTTTTGGGAAACTAACGATTGCACATAACATATAAGTTACACGATGTGAAAATTATGGGGTTCTAACTTTTATGTTCTTTTTTTTGCAAATTTTTCACATTAATCGATGGATTTTATCCCCTTTTATCTAGAGAATCCTAAGGAATCCTAAAGAGACTTTCAATCCTTCTTTTCCCTTTCTTCAATCTGTTGGTGGATCAAGTTGTTGTTGGCGATCCATAGTGAGTAATTCTCATTCTTCCTCTTGTTTTCTTCCATTATTCTGTTGAGTATTATCCATATTTGTGTTGTTTTGGTTCGGGGTGTGATATGTGATTATTTTATATGATATTTGGGTATGTTATATGTTGATCCTTTGTTTCCCATGGGTTGTTGTGTTTTGTTTTCATTTCTTTTTCCCCCTGTAGTGCACATCTTGTCAGAAAAGCTTCCTTGAATTAGGGAATCCCCTCTTTCTCTTTATTTTGCATCAAGTGGGAGGGTTATTCATTTTTTCTCTATGGTATATTTTTTCATTGCATAATAAAATATAAATAATTAGCTAATTGAAATTGAAAGGGGGATGTTATTCATCTTTTTTTATAACATCGATATTATTGTGATTTTATGGATATTATGGGCTTGATAGCCCATTGAAAATTGTGGATGTTGAGTGATTTTTTAGCACTGATTAACATGTGTTGTATAACCCTTATATTTTTATTGTTGTGACATTATCCCAAAATAGTAATTGGATTACCATGTATATCATTTTAATAAAATGGTTTCCATGAGATTATGGCACATGTGATAACACCCCTATAATAAAGTGAATTATTATATAATAAAATTTTCTAAATATGTAAAATGTTCTCCGATGTGTTTTGATGTGTGGATGTTCTTGTGGGTTGGTGATTTGTGTTTCCAATGAAATGTGGGCATGATTATTGAGATCTGCATGTTCTTGTTGGATGATGAGGTTGCTGTTTTTTTCTCATGCATTTGGTTTGGTGAGATAGTGGTTGTTTTTATGTGATTTCAGGGAGAGAATTTGGTGTTTATTTTTCTATACTTTTGAGGTGTCGAGGATTTGATTTTTTATCCCGACCATTGGGATGGTGAGGTGTTGGATGTTCGGATATTTTTGGCGGCGGCAAGGAGATTGTGTGATATATATGATGAGATGATTTTGATGTGTGGTTGTGTTATGATAGATTCATAGTTAGTGATTGAAAAAATATATATTTATTAAATAAAAAAATGGATGGGATTTTATTTGGTTATTGAGATGAAAATTATGGAAGTATAAATAAATTAGCAGATCTGATGTTAAATGTGGATGATGGTTAATAATGAAATTAATGGTCTAGAAATGGAATTGGTTAGTGTATTATATGGCCAGTGGTTTGTGTGGTGTTATTCAGTTAGAGTTGGTGGATAAAGTGATTATGTTGTGAATTTTTTAGTGTTTGGTTGTGAACCCATATGATTGTCTTCTTTGTGGATATATGTTTATAGTTTCATATTACTTGTGATTTATAAATGCACCCCACTAGTGTCACAAACTGTGTGATAATACCCATATCATCACACAAGGGTTTTTTTCCAACATCAGGGTTATGAGGTTGGAAAAAATGATACCTACTATTTCCCACTATCTCTTCTAAATAAATTTATATGCATAGGATTTTATGGCCATATGTCAGTTAGTGAAGTAGAAAATGGCCCAAGTGTTTTCGAGTGACATGAGATATGACCTCGATTTGTGGAGTCTTGTGGTGGGTGTCATGAATGGTAGTATTTGGGAGGGAGGATGATGTATGTCATGATCATGATGCCCTATTACTCCAGTTATGGTCATAATGTGATGGACCAGGTTCCTTCAAGCAATATGAGATGTGAACATTTTTTGGGGTGGTAACCCATTTGTTTTTAGACATGATGTGATGTGACCGTGATTAGGGGAAGTGGTATATGTTATTTAGAATACATTGGAGCACCAAGACGTACAACATTTGGGTGTGGGAGTGGAAAATCAATTGGAATGATGTTTGGGGTACCCTTTCTCATTATTATTCTTATTATGTGATTATACATGGATTTAATTATTTAGTGAGCTTTCCATGGGGATGCTGCGATGGATAGTTGACTTGTTAAGGTTTTCTTGGTTCTGTTGTTTTCTTAGAGACGCATTAGTATGCTTCTTCCACATGAAAATGAGAGAATTTTTTTCCTAATAATTATATATTCATGCTCACCATATGTATATAAAAAAATTTCTAGTTTCAAGGTTAATTAAATTTACTATTCTAGAAATTAAAATCATAGACCTTTGATACTTATTATAACATTTCATTAGATTATTTTTGGTTATTTTACATTAGATACATTTATCTATATCATTTTTACAAATACATTCATTTCGGGATGGTTTTTGGTTTCATTATATATTATATCATTTATTTTCCAATAGATAATGGATCTTAACCCCTAATAATATATTATTATTAGAGGGTAATGACTCCCATTTTATGATATTTTTATACCACCGGTGCTAGTCTCCATCCCTAGGCCCACTACAGGTGGGACATGGGGATCATTTTCACTCTCCCCTCATTATATTATCTTTAGATGGATGGGTCATGATCGATTAATAGTAAAAGGTATGGTTGAGGGATATGAGGGATTCTTGAGTTAGGCATATTAAAGATATAATGGGTTGGTATAGAAATAGAGCATGTTCACCGAGGTTCTAGATAGAGACTAGAAATACTATCTAGGATATGGGATTTTAGGGCCCACCTTGGTCTATTGAATATATTCCTATCTTATTGGCTAACCAAGGTGGATGGAGCTTTTGGTAAGGCAGATACCTAGGAGATGTAAATGAATCATGATGACATGTGTTCTTTTTTTAATTGGGTTATTTTTTGGAAGGTTAAATTAATAAATTTAATTAAATTCAACATAAATAAAATTATCCACAATAGGTCTTAGGAAATTCATTTTTTTTCATTTCAGTTATAGATCATGTTCACTCTCTAAATGTGTTTCATGAAGATGAGGTTGACAAGGATGGTCCAGTTCATCATTAATGGGTTGATTTGGGGGAGGAAGATGAATTATGGTATTGGTAATTGCATGCATTTTATCAGCCTGATTTACGGAATTACAAGGGAGGTGTTTTATATATGGAGATACAGAGAAGACTAGAGGATCATGAGATCTCCATCTGTTTTATCTGGACCCGAATGGAGTATTGGGTCCCATTAGTAGTAATTTAGATGTGGGTATCTACACTTTAGTGGTGGGTGATATATCCAAGAGAGATAAAGGAGGGATATGTTTAATCGGTCTAATTTTATAATGATTTCTAATTACAGTACCATATACCATACATGAATTAAATAGTGATAGTTGATATTATTTCCCTTTATCAGGGGGGTACGTCATCGTAGTAATTGGAAATCATGTTCAAATATATCCTTCGTTATTCCCTAGATCATTTTATAGACGTGTAGTCTCATGAAGGACATCTTGAGGAGGTTCTATGTCCTTAGATCTAGTATGTAGTAACTCCTTTATGGTTTCAATGTATATGGAGATTCATAATAGGGAGACGGTTTTCAATTTTATGTAATCGTAAAGAGTTTTCTGAAGAGATGTGAACTATAAGGGTTCCTAATGTAGAATATATTTTAGTCAAACCTCTCAGGAACTAAAACCATTAAAGATTCAATAGGGGTTTTTTGACCTCACTAGTTTTCTTCTTTGTATTATAGGGTTATTAATTTCTATTTTTTCCCTAGAGATATCAATAAAATTTGTTTTAGTTGTGGGGTTCATGGACATTATCATAACAAGTTCACAGTTGTTCTACAATCTTATTTTGGTAGAGGTGGATTGGTTAAGCACTATCTTCAACTGTTGTTTATAGTGAGGCTATTCCAATTGTAGGGGCATGATTATTTTCTACAGAGAGGAGATGGAGAAGGTTGTGTTATACCTCATGATATTCCCCATGATTAGTGACCTCATCATATGTGTGTTCATGGAGGTGGATTCTTCGAAAGAGGTAGATTATTTTGGTGTGGATAGTGGCACACATTGGGGGCGATAGTGCCATAGGGTCCATAGATCATCAAATGTATGATAGGATTGATTAGTACCCTTTTTGAGCCTTAATTGAATCAAGATCTTCACACTCCATTTTTTCACCAACTCTATTACATGATTTGGGACTCCACATTGAGAGGATTCCTGTTAACATATTGTTTGAGGTGTTCTGGTGGTGTAGACTGATGATGGGGTCACATCAGTCTGTTGGGGATATTTTCTTACTACAGATGAAATCGTACAATGTTATCATAGACATAAAATGGTTATATTCCATTCAATTTGAAATCAATTACTTCAATAGTAGAGTCTATTTCTCAAATGTATGTGTCCAGTGTGTGTTTTTCATTGTAGAGCGGGATTTTATGTGAGAAGTCTATGTGTTGCGATAATTATTCCTTTGATGGGTGAGTTTTCCTAATAATTATTGGATGCTGTGCAGTGGAGGTTTTTATTATCATTTTAGAGTTTCTGGATGTTTTCCATAAAGAGGTTTTGAGGCTACCCCCTCATCATGATATTGAGTTTGGGATAAGATTTTAGTATGGTGCATCTCTAATTTTGAGGGATGCTTATTTGATAGAACCTTCTACATTTTGGGAGTTAATTTTTTAGATTGATGATCTCATGTATATGGTTTTTATCTATCCAAGTGTGTCATTATTGGGTTATCCAGTGTGTTTTTCCATAAAGGAGGATGGTAGTATGAACTTGTGTGCAGACTATCGAAGGTTGAATCAAGTGTTAAGAATTGTTACCCTATTATAATGATATATGATCTTTTGGACCTTATGTGAGGAGTTAATTTATTTTTTATGATTTATATGTGGTCCAAATATCACCAATTGAGGGTGGAGGAGGATAGTATCCTGAAGCATGCCTTCAGATGTAGGTATCAGAATATTCAGTTTATAGTCATGTCATTCAGTGTTACGAATGCACTAGTTGTGTTCATGTGGAATATGAACATCATGTATCATGAGTTCATGGACTCATTCATTATATTATTCATTGGTGATGTCATGATCTAAATAATGTCAGACAAGGACCATGTTGAGTATCTTGGAGATGATTTTCCGATCCTTCCACACCACAAACTAGATGAGAATTTGTTTGAGTGTGAGTTCTATATGTGATAAGTGAATTTCCTTGTACATGTGGTGTCTAATTAGATTGTGGAAATGGAACCATCAGAGATTGAAGTAGTTTTTTATTGGGAAGAAATCAATAATGTTCTATATGATCATAGTTTTCATGGTATTTAGGCTATAATTATTGGTTTTTTCCAAATTTCTCTCATGTTTAGCCCTCATTGATAGTACTAACTATGATGAACCAATTTTTTTGAATAACATATACCAGGAAGTGTTTAGTTGCATGAAGGGTAATTTGGTTAGTTTTCTAGTGCTTTAGTTTCCTAATTAGGGACTAATGTTTGAGGTTTTTTTATTCTTCCCATCTAGTCTTATGATGAATGGGGATGTAGTATAGAGAAATGATTTCCTATGTGTCTAGGAAGTTAAATCCCCATGAGTCTAACTATACCACCCATGATCTAGAGTTAAAGTAGTCATGATCCCATAGATGTTGTGGTGGAATTTCTACATTAGGGAGAAATTTATGGTCCTCACGGATTATAAGAACTTGAGGTATGTCTTTTCTCTTTATGATTTTAATTTTTGGTAGTGAAGGTGGATACTATTTCTTTAGGATTGGTATTTTTATATCTCTTAAAACTTAAGAAAAGGGTATGGCAAGAATTATTATTTGAGTTGGAAGTTATGAAAGCATATTTTTTATGATTATATGGATTCTTGGAGATAAATAGGAGAGTTGGCTCCCATTCACATAGATGGAAGGGTGGATAATGGTAGAGGGTTTTCGTTCTAGATAATGATGTTGTATTACATAATGTGAAATTTAGATGATAATCAATGGGGATACCTATCAGAAGTGATGTTTCATGATCATGTTGGCAATGGTGATGCTCTAGAGGGATAGTCAGAGGATGGTTGGAACTAGATTTTATTTAGTTTGAGGATGTTTTTATGCTAGTTATGAGTTAGAGAGTCCTTCATGAGTTTCATAGCCTTACTTATTCAGTATGTCAAATACTTTTGAGGACATACCATGGTTTGAGGATGCATTTTTGGTGGTCTGGTATGAAATGGAAAGTGGTAGAGTTTGTGTTGACATGTTTGGTTTTCTGGTAAGTAATGGACAGTAATCATTTTCAAGGAGGTTTTTTGTCACCATTGTATGTTTCTGAGTGGAAATGGGATTACATATCTATATATTTCACCATGAAATTACCATGAACTCAGGGTGGTTGTGATTCTATCTGGGTGATCATGAATTGGTTGATGAAATGGGGTCACTTTATAGGGATCAAGGAGTCGCACGTAGAGGATGTGGTTGTGTGGTTTCCAAGAGTTCCATTGTATTTTTTCTTAGACCATAATGATTTTTTACCTCATGAGTATGGGGGGATTACATCATGATTTTGGAACTTAGTTACAGCTCAACACTACATTCCTCCATCAGAAATATGGTAAGACGGAGAGAACCATATAAATTCTATATGTTTTTTTGGGGGGAATGTGACTAAGACATTAGTGGATCTTGGGTATGACACTTTATTTTCGTTGAGTTTTTTTATAACAATACCTATCACTCATTCATTGCATGGACCCATTTAAGGCTTCGTATGGAAGACCATGTCTGTCATTATTGTGTTATGTAGAGGATGGGGAGGAAAAACTTCCGGGTCCCAATGTGGTGTAGAAAATAAGAGATATGGTTCAACTAGTTCACGAATGGATGAGAGTAGAACAATGTAATGCCCCATCTTTTAAATAGGGAAAATTATTTTTGATAGCAAATGTCATACACAAAAATGAACCCAAAGAAGCAATGATTATTTCAAAATTTGAGTTTTATATTTCCTATTTAATTATCAGAGATGAGTAGTAATAAAAATATTTGAAATATATATTTCCTAACTATATTGATAAATTCATAGAAGATAATAAATCAATTTTTTTGGAGTCTCTTTTTGTTCTTCCAAATATTTTTTCTTCATTTTTTTTAAATAAAAAATATCATATTTAACTTATATAACCTTATGAAAATTCATATTATAGAAATATAATAAATTTTTTATATCAAAATATCAAAATTAAAAAAGGGTTAAAATTCGGTATTTTTGAAAAAATAGAATTTTTATGAATAGTGAATGTATCATTTCTTCAGAAATTTGCTTTTTATTCTGATAAATTAATTATTTTAAAAGTTCAATTATTTATTTAATTAAATACCAAGGTAACATAATTATTATTTGGTTTTATTTAGTTCAATTAATTACTTGTTAATATAATTTATACTCAATTTTAGTAAAATATTATACTTAGGCTTCAAAACGCAATTTTCTGAATTTTTTTAAATTCATAACGTTTCTAGATTATTACAAATTAAAATAAAAACATATTGGAATGATTAAAAATAAAAATTTTATAATATATAAATATTTAATCCTTAAAATTCATATAAATAAGATTAGTAGTTATAATATTAATGTAAGATCAAGTTTTCTATGAAAATGGCATTTTAGAAAACCCATTTCCATCAAGATTATGGGTTTTATATTAAATTATATTTTTACAACTCTTATAATTGATTATGAGAAAACAGAATCCATATTTTTAATCATATTAATTATTATTAGGTAATAAGTTCAGATTACTTTTCAAAAAATATGAAATGTAAATGATGTAAATATTTATTACAATAGTAAAAGGAAAATAGGTTAATTAAGTGTAAAAATTATTTAACAAAGCCATTAAAAAAGTAACCCTAACAGTATCAATAATTATAATTAATTTCAATTGAAATAATTATTATTTTTATTCTTTATTGTTTTTTACTTAATAAATGATTGAGTAATGAGTTTGATAAAAATTGTATACCATAACAAACAAATTGTATTTTTCAGTTATTTTCAATTTCAATAAATAAATTCCGGATGATGAATTAATTTATTATTTAAATAAAAATTAATATAATAAATTATTATTATTAAATTATTGTTTTTAAATATAAATTATAATATAATCGTTATGATGTGAAATATAATGTCATTAATGGTTCAAAATTCTTATGGTCAAAAAACACAAAATTTATCAATAGATTCCAAGTATATATTAAAATTGAAAATTCATATATTTATAAAATTATTATGAAAATATAAATAATATTTCAGGATCTAGCACATCGAAATAATCCAATGGTGATCTTTACAAAATTTTATGACACTTGAATTTTTGAGTAATAAATTAACACAATAAAAATATACAGTGTAGATTATGACATCATAATAACCCAACATCGATGTAATAAATGATAAAATAGGTATCCACAACCAAATATTTTTTCCTAATTTAATAAAAAGATATTTTTATATTATTAGATAAATTTTTTAAATACTTAGTGAATCTTCTAAATCATATTTTATATTTTAGGGATTTCAAATCAATCATTATAAACATGACTCACTTCCACATCACTAAGAGTAAAATTTTAATATTTTCTGAAATTTTACAAATAAAATAATGAAAAAATAACCCCTTATGAAGAAACCATTAGAAAAACCCATTGGTTGGTTTAGGGTTTTGATAACATTATTATATACAGTCCAAAAATAATATTTGGTAAATAATAAATAATTCCCCACCCATTTTCTCTATATAACCACCCAATGTCCCATTTATATTCACTCAAAAACAATGGATAACATCATTAATTGTAATTACCAAAACATTTGAATCATTCTTTTATCCTAAATTTGTGTGTTATTTCATTTCTATACTCCAATGAAACTATATCCTTTAATTAATTAATTGATATCGTTGGGGTTTGACTATTATATGAATGTTAGTCAATATTACCATTGGAAACTAAACTCTTAAAATTACAATAATTTTTTATAAATACAAGTGATCTTGGTTAATTAATAGAGAAAGAATTTTAGTTGGACTCATCCTGTAGACTCGGGTTGTATGAAGCCCATCTAACAGAGCATGGGAAACTGGTAGCTCTTTGGGATTTGCTCTGGACCATGCCCAAGTTGTGCATCAAAAAGTGATTCTTGAATGGAATCACATATGGGAGAAGTTCATGTTGATATAAATCACCCCTCGGGCAATGTTGTCTAAGTCGCCCCAAGATTCTATCACCATAGCACACCTTACATTTAGGTCATATGCAGGTGTTTTAAGGTGTTGTATAACGAGTCCTTAGAAGGTTTTTCTAATCCCATGGTATAAATAAAATTTTATTTTTTGATAATGGTAAAGTTTTTTATTTTCAAATGTTTGGATAAATATTGGATGAATATTATTGATGAATTTTGGAAAATAACGGTATTTTAAAATATTCATGTAAAACTTAAATAATCAATAATGTGAAATGATTTTCAAAATATTATTCTCTACAATTGTGATCAGTATGAAATTTAGTTTCTAATAAGATGAAAATTATTTTTAGTGAATAGTGAAGTACGAATAGTATGATACCCTTATGAATAGCAATTTATAGTATGCTGGCCAAAAAAATAGAAACTATTCCCAAGAATGTATAAATATAATTTAGACATCATAAAAGTGAAAGATTGATCATAGTATAAGTTTTTGTATTTTATTATGTCATAAATACATTATTTACAATTTTATAATTAATTTAATAATTTATAATGGAAATTTATCTTCATAAAATGTAATCATAAATTTTTACTTTATTATCTTATGGTAATACGATAATTTTATGGGACCTTGATTTCTTTCTCACGGTGTTACGAAACGAGTTATAGATTTTAATTTGTTTATTTGGAATAAATAATGATTTTATTTAAAAATTAGATAAAAATTATTTTAAAAATTATTTTCATAAAATTGATTTCATTTTTAATTTCAGGGCATCAATATTATGTTAGGGTAATTTTTGGGATTTTTTAGAAACAGTTGAATTTTTGGTGAATAGTAAAAATACAGTTCGAGTTTTGGGTGTTTAATGATAATGTAATCATGATGTTATAAATATGATCGACTTTTTAATAGTAATATATGTTAGGAGGTTTCCCAAGTGGCCACTACCATGGGAATATACCATGGGAAACCCATGGTTTTGAAAATACCACCGATGAGGTGTCCCTTGGAAATTAATTAAATATTCCTTCACTTTTTCTATAAATACCAAGCCATCCCATCATTAAATTCATTAAAAAATCCACCTCAATGATGCAATTATCGTTTTACCTCCCATGGATTCCTCCCAAGTTTCCCTCAGGCCCCTAAGGTCACAACCTTCAAGCTTTTGAAGTTTCTCATCAAGGTAAAGGAATCTTTCACCCTCCTCTTTCAGTCAAGATTTCATTAAAGTTATGTCTTCATATTTCCATCTTATTTTGTGAGGGTATGTTCTTATATATTTATATTACTATCCATTTCATGTCTAAATTATGAGATACCCTTTCTTCCCTCATCAATTTATTTTATGAATTTTTATGCGACGCCATTAGGCTGCCAAATTTTTGTAAAAAAATCACATTTTCTCTTTTCTTTCAAGTTTCCTTTTTATATGGGGTGTCATTCCACACCATGATCTTATTTATTTGTATTACATACCTCTACTACAAATTATTCATTTATTAATGGGAGACTCGTTCCCCTATCATTTTATTGTTTTATAGACCATGTTATATAGTCATCATGCTGCATGGATTTTCATCTCAAAATATCACTCTTTCTCAAGAAATTCTCTTGTTTTATTTATGTGAATACCCAAATATATTTTAATTTATCGAGGTTATAATAATGACATAAATTTGATATTTTTTATTCTGGAATTGACATACATATAACCTTCACTTCCTTTCCATTGGTTATAAATGACATAATGATCATGTTTTTTTAAGAACATTTAAAAAGTCACAATTTTGAAATGAAAAAAAATTTCTTTTATTATCTATTAGTTATTTATAAATTTTTTGATTATGATCTATGTGTATACCATGAAAATAGAGACATATTAAGGGTGTTCCCTGATATTTCTCCAATGCTTTGGGAATAGAACTTAATCTCTAGAGATGACAACTTTCACGATTCCTATGTGAATAACATTGGTAATTTTTATGACACCTTGGGGATGAACCTTTTAGATATGTTAATTAATGTCTAAATTA
The DNA here is from genome assembly GCA_963277665.1 of Viscum album. NCBI lineage: Eukaryota > Viridiplantae > Streptophyta > Magnoliopsida > Santalales > Viscaceae > Viscum > Viscum album. The sequence goes on from OY728121.1 coordinate 1,249,350,168, forward strand.
AAGGTTTTGGCCTCATATTAATGTAATTTTTCATGTTATTTTCATTATGAAATTCCTCTATATCCATTTCTCATGTCTTTATTTTTTCATCAGGTTCTTATTGATATCGAAAGTAAACTGATTTCTCTTGCTTTCCTTACTGGGCTTTCTGCTCACTCGTTCCTTTGATGTATGTCTCCATGTTATTAGATGTAGTAGTTGTACATAATATGAACTTTTCAAGAGTCTTTTAAAGGGTATTTAAAAGGCTGTTTTATGTTTTCATGTATTTATTTACTGATTTTCAAGACACTAGCCCTTAATGGTCCTCTGTTTGTAAAATGTAATGAAATGTTATGTTAAAAAGGAGAGATTCCATAGTTGGTATCAGAGGAAAGTTTAGTTATTTATAGAAATTAGCATAGGAAAAAATTAGGAAGAACCCTATAGAAATGATTAAATATAGGAATTATTCTTGGTATTTTGGTGAGTATTGAGTAATTTGATTATCAAGAAAATACATCCCTGTCTGGATATGAGCAGGTAGAGGCAGCTTTGGCATAGATGTACCTAGGATAGAAAACTCCAACAAGGAGTTTCAGGCTAGATAGAGGTAATCTTGGTACATGACAATGAGCCTTGCTGAAATCTTGGTTACAACACTCCCAAGAAATATGTTTGGTTAGTCATAAGCTTTTCAGGAATCATAATGAAATATTTATAGAGAAATGTAATTGTTTAAAGAATGATGTTTTATGACATAAAATCCATTATAGTTAAAATATTCATAGATGAAATAATCTTCACACTAATGTTAATCAATTTGAAAAATGTCGGTAAATAGGAGGAACTGTGGAAATGGTGACTGTAATGGACCATGCCCTGAATACCCTCTGATGGAATCCGAAATGGAATATTTCATTCGAATGATGAACCAACTAACTGAAGTTAGGGAAATAACATGAATCAAGCTGAGAGACCGATCTCACTGCAGAGGGAACAAATTTTTTTTGAATCCTTTATGCATCAAGGACCATCATCCTTCAGTGAATCTACCAATCCATTGATTTCTTTACTATGGAACATCTCAATCGAGAATATATTTTACATTCTCCGCTGTTCTGAAGAAGAGAAGGTTACCATGGTTTTTTATCGCTTAGAGGGAGAAGTTTATTAGTGGTGGGAACTAATTGAAAACACAGGTCCAAAAGTTTAAGTTGAAGCTATGATGTTGGAAGTGTTTATAGGGTTATTCTTCAACATGTATTTCCCTCGATTGATAGGAACAAGAATAGAGAAGGAGTTAATGGAGCGGAAGCAGAAGGAGAATAAATGTGTGGGAATCTATGATATGAACTTCACAAGGCATTCATGTTACACTAAAAGCATTGTAATGGATCCAAATGGGAAATTTGATAGATTCTTTGGTGTACTAAGACCTCATTTGTAGAATAATCTAGCCAACCGAGACTATGGTTACTATGAGGAGATCGTGTAGAGTGCGATGAAAGATGCACTGGAGATTGGTGATATGTAATGGTATCATAAATCCAACAACAAGAATATATCGATGAATAATATATTAGGGAATACATTTGAACAAGGAAGAGGAGAAATGAATTTTCAAAATACCAAGGGTAATAAATTTGGGAAGAAGCATTGAAGGATCTTCATGTTCGGGGGCGGGATGTTCTACAAGTGTGGTATAGAAGGCCACATTGCGTGGAATTTTCATAGTGAGGTGAAGCCATAACTTCCCAACACTAGTGATAAGGGGAAGATGGTGTAATCCCAACCTGATATCCAATTCTATAAGTGGGAAAAACTTGGGCACTTTTCCAATCACTATAAAAATCTGAGGGAAGTGTAGGGGAATCACTATTAGCTTCAGCAACGGCCAAGGGAACATGGTTTTACTATTTCAATCACTACATATGACATTGGAGTGCCCAATGATGTGATGGTAGGTACTCGTATTGTTCTCTCAAATCTAGAAACTACTTTATTTCATTATGGTTCAATGCATTCCTTTATTTCCTCTATGTTTGCGAAGAATTAAGAATCAATCCCCGATTTTCTAAAATTAGAGTTATTAGTCAAGACTTCGGGTGGGATTATCCAAGAATCGTTAGTGTTTAGAAGCTCTGGTATTTATTTTAGTGAGAAAAATATTATCGAAAATATTATAGTCATTCCAATTTTAGAATTCGACATTATACTAGGGATAGACTGGCTCTCAAAGTATAATTCTAAGTTCTAATGTGAAAGCAATGAAATCTCAGTAGAGTTTAATGGAAAACTTATAATTATCTTCCAAGGAGAGATATCTCAACCGGATCTTTCCCTAGAAGAACCTCTTATATCATTCTTTATAGAGTTGATCTGGGAAGAAGAAGAAGGAAATGAGAGTGTGAGGATTGTAAATGTCCTCATCATCCAGAAATGCATTGACTTATTTCTCAAGGAGTTACACATACCCCCCCTATAAAGATAAGTAGATTTCTTTATTGAACTCGTACCCGGATCCCATCTAATGTCAAAGAACCCATATAATATAGAAAAAGTGGAGATGGAGGAGTTAAAGAAACTACTCCAATATCTTTTGGAGAAGGGATAAATCTGACCGAGTGTGACTCTTGTGGGAGAAACTGTTCTATTTTTGAAGAGGAAGGATGGATCAATGTGGCTATGTATCGATTATAGAGAATAGAATGGGATCACAGTGAAGAAAAAATACCCTCTTCCAAAAATTGATGACATATTTGACCAACTTCGATGGGATTAATTCTTCTCTGTGACTAATACTCGATCTGGTTACCATCAATTGAGGGTGAAGAAATAAGATATTCCAAAAACTTCCTTCTGATCAAGAAAGGGGAAATATGAGTTTGTTGGTATGAGCTTCGGAGATACTAATGGAGCTACTATTTTTATGGATGTGATGAATTTAAACGTTAAGGACTACCTTGATAACATTGTGGTAGTTTTTGTTGATGATATTTTGAAATATTAAAAAAGGTGTGAGGATCAAATAAGGGTTATTTTTCATACTATATGGAAGGATAGTATTTTTGGGATGTTTAGAAATTGTGAATTCTGGTTACATAATGTTTCCTTCTTGGGGAACATTGTTACCAATGAAGGTATAACAGTTGTCCCTGAAAAGACCAATGTTGAAGTGGAGTGGCCTCATCCTACAACATTAACATAGATTGGTAGTTTACTTGGATTATTGGGAAATTATATGGGGTTTGTGAAAAACTTTTTGTGACCTTATAATCCATTATCCATGTTAAATTTAAAAGGGGTCAAGTTTATCTAGAAAAAACAGTGTGAGGAAAGTTTCCCAGATCTGATGAAGAGAATGGATACTACACCCATGTTAACTCTACCCTCATGTGGAGAATGATTCATTTTTTTAGGGATTCATATCTGATGATGCTTGCGTGTGTCCTAATGTATAATGAAAATGTCATTGCTTATGAATCTTGATTGTTGAAGACTCATTAGCAGAACTATCTTACGCATTATATGGAGAAAGCTGTGATCTTTTTACTTTGAAGATATTGAGACACTATATTTATGGGAATGAATGTGATATATACACAGACAATCAAAGATCTAAGTAAATTTTCACACAAAATGAATTGATCATGAGACCAAGGAGATGGTTGGAACTTCTCAAAGACTATGATTGTTAAATTCCATATTCTCTCGGAAGAGCAAACACAGTCATGGATACCTTAATCATGAAAGAACCAATTATTCTTTCCATGATGAGTATTCAAAGAGTACCACTAATCAATGACCTAGTAAAGCTAGAAATGTGAATTATAAAGGAAGGGACATCATCAACTGTTAGGTCAACAAGGATGAATACCCTAAGAGAGGGGGTGGATCAGGGTATAACTAATTTAAAAATAATCCCCGCTCTGATCTATTTTGCTGTTAAGAAAAACACTCTTCTCTCCATTTCCTATTCCACGGTATAAAAATAAAGTAAATCAAGCACATGACACATTAATTTTTACTTGGTTCACTGCTAAGTGCTATGTCCAAGGAGCATAGGCCGACTGGTTGTCGGTCGTACCAAATTTCACTAAACATCACTAGATGTGGATTACAAGGTTCGGGCACAGTCACTCTGTCCCAGGCTCACTGACTTTACAAGGTTTAGGGTCATCTCACTGCTTTCCCAAGGGTCACTCCCTATTTCTCTCTCTCTGGATCACTGCTGGTGGAGAGGATCACCTTCTTCCTCTTCCTTCACTCACTTCTCTGGAGAGGATCCACTCACAGTTTATAGACTTGTAGGTCTCTTCATTTGAATGAAGGAATGCATCTTCCTCTATATATAGATGCTCTGTTGAAGTCTAGCATTCACCCGTAGATTAATCTCACTTTTCACTAAAGGTATCAGGAATCTTCCAACTTTCACACAGCCAAGAAACAATGTCGTGAAACAACCCTTACTTGGCACGCAGGTCTAACCTGGCGCACTATTCTCAGTGGGCAAGTCACAACTGGCGCATATTTCCACCTCAGACAATTGCACGACACAAGATTCTTCAACTTCAAACTTGCACGACGCACTTACCTTTTCACCAAAACAAATACTAGCGCGCAACAAACAACAATTTTCCTTCTTAAAATCTGGTGTCCAAGTCCCACTTGCGCGACACAACACCACTTGCGCGACCACCACACCTGCACGACGGGAGTTCTGATTCTTCAAAGTGTTGAACTCCATTATGAAATGAGGAGGCGTGGTCTAGTATTTATAGGCAATTTGACAACCCTGCACGACACCGTGAAAGTCTTCCCTTGGCGCGCAAGTCTCTGCACGCAGTTCTCTGCCCCTACAAGTCACTTGCGTGACCCACTTCAAAACATGCGCGCGAAACTCTTCCTTTTCCCATATTTTGAAGTTCTGATTGTGAAAAACAACAGGCGTGCATGTTTCCAATACTCCTAGGCACCAGTGCACAAGTCCTTTCTCTTGGAGCACAGGTCACCTAAACGGCCAACCCAATACTTCCGCGACCCTTATCCCTTTGCCATATTTATATTATCTGATTTTGAAAAACATATGGCACGCAAGTTTTCAAGCCATCAAGTACATGGTGCACAAGTCCCATTTCCAAAAACCACTTCTCTTCATTTTTCGATTTTCATGCCAAAAAATTTAGCAAACACTGAAAAATGACTCCACCTTGTAACTGTTCCTTTTGTACCACTTCCAGATCATCCATTCCTTTGTCGAAGTTCTTGAATCAAACATTGATCATTAACCAAAGATCTTGAACTCGGCATGCCTCCCTGAAATCCCCTTTCTCAACAACATTGTATGTCATTGTTTTGATTTTTCAAGAATCACCACACTGATGTCCACTTTGTCAAAAAACAAAATCACCTCAAAAATTCTTCTATGATACCTTGAGTGATTGTTTCCCAACAATCTCCCCCTTTGGGTTTGTTGACAACTCTTCCATAAAAAGATACATCGTTAGCTCTTTAGCCACCATTCACCCAAATGCGATTCTGATACTGATCAAGGATTTACTCAACACATACTCTAATCCCACATGAGCAATGTTAGGCATGAGAAACAAGATTAAATAAAAAGTTCATCAATGAATCACCTCATCTCTTACACCCATTGTTGACACCAAGCTGATACCAATTTTCACCAAAATGATACCAATTTTTGGAAATATTATTCCAACCCCACTCATCTGCTTTTATCACGATCCTCAGCTGTCGTGATATCTATTCTTTGATCGATCACTTCTGGCATCTTCAGATTTAATACACTCCCCCTTTCTCATTTCTCCCCTATCTCGCAGCTCCACCTATAAGATTCTCACCCTATCATTCGCTATTTGTCAAATAGTCACACTGTCTCCCCCTTGGACAATCACTATTTTATCCCCCTTTGTCAATGAACCCAAAGATCACTCCTTTGTAGTCTGTAACAGAGTAGAGAACACATTTCAGAACCTTAGGGAAAAACACATCAGACCTCGGGGAGAGGGGGGTGGTTCCACATCCACACACTTTTATGTTCCGGGATTCGACTGAACTCCCAGAGCCAGTCGATGCCTCTCAAAAGCTTCATTGGGTAAGGCCTTTGTTTGAATGTCTTCAACCTGGAGTTCTGTAGGAACATACTCCAACTTTAGGATTCCATGATCAACCTTCTCCTTGATAAAATGATACTTTATCTCAATGTGCTTTGTCCTTGAGTGATTGACGGGATTTTTGATAAGATTTATGGCACTTGAGTTATCACATTGGATTCCGATCAGAGACTTGACTTCAAATCCCATATCTTCAAGCTGCTGCTTCATCCATAATAACTGTGTGCATGCTTGAGTAACCACAATATACTCAGCTTCTGCGGTGCTTAATGAAATGAAATATTGCTTCCTGCTTATCCAAGAAATATACAATCCACCAATATAGAATGCACCACCTAACATTGATTTTATATCAACCGTTGAACCGGCACAGTCTGCATCAGTATATCCCAATAACTTTGTATGAGATTTGTTAGTATATGTCAAGATGAAATCCACTGTGCCCTAGATATACCGAAGTATTCTTTTTACTAAAATAGTGTGGCTTTCCTTGGGATTACTTTGATATCTCACTTCTTGGCATGTGGAGAAAACAATATCAGGCCTTGTTGCTGTCATGTACAATAATCTCCCAATAATTTTCTCGTATTCTGTAATATTAACTGCCTTGTCATCCTCATCTTTTGATAATTTCATCCAGGTAACAACCAGAGTCTTCATCTCCTTGTAATTATTCATTCCAAACATTCTCAAATCCACTTTGGCATATTTGGATTGCGAAATGAACGTTCCATTACTTCATTTTGTCACCTGTAAACCAAGGAAAAGTTTTAGCTCTCCAATCATTGACATTTCAAAATCTTTTTTCATGAATTCGGAGAACTATTTGCATTGAGCTTTATATGATCCACAAAAATATTATTTCATCAACATAAACTAACACCATCATAATTTGATTACTATCGTTGCTGTAATAGATATTGTAATCAACTCCCCGATGCTGGAAACCGAGCTACTTCATGTACTAATCAAGCCTTGAGTACCATTCCCTTGCTGCTTGTTTCAGCCCATACAATGCCTTCTCTAGCCTGAAAACTTTGTTCTCATCCTCATGAATGAGAAAACCATATGGATTCTCAATATACACATCCTCTACTAAAACACCATTCAAGAATGAAGATTTGACATCCATCTGGAACACTTTGAACTTTCTTTTCACTGTTATGACAAAAAATATTCTGATATTCTCCAGCCTTGCAACCTGTGCAAATGTATCATCAACATATATTCCTTCCATCTGGCTGTATCACATGCTCACTAGTCATTCTTTGTTCTAAATAATTGTGCCATATTCATTTATCTTGTTTTGATAGAACCATTTTGTCTTGATGGCATTATTGTTTGCTGGCCTCGAAACAATCTCCCACGTATTTTTATTCTCAATTTGGTCATGCTCTTCATTCATAGCCTAAACCCATTTTTCATCGGCAGCTGCATCGGAAAAACATTTCAGCTCCACCTTAGATAAAAACGATGTTTTTTGTAATGATTTCATTCTTCGAGTCTGAACTGGAGCTGTCTGATCACCATTGATATTTTGCCTATCAATTTCAGCTTGACTCTTTGGGTTCCGTGCAGACACAGACTTGATACTTTCTTATTCTTCATCAGTATCTTCTTCTAAGGTAGCCTCTTCCACTTCTACTCCCCCTGTGTTTGTTACCTCATCATCACTGTCATCCAGAAACTGTTCACTGGGTCGTTGAGCATTATGTTCATTTTTAACTATAGGGACATCATTGCTCTCACCAATTTTTTCCAGCCTTTTGTTGAAGCATTTATATGCTTTTCTTTTCCATGAGTATCCCAAGGAATATCCCATCATCTCCTGCTGACTCAAACTTCATGTGATTTTGTTTTTTGAGTATGAAACACTTACTTCCAAAGATTTGAAAATATTCCAACATTGGCTTCTTCCTGTACCACATTTCATATGGAATCTTCCATTCCTTCGAACACCATAGAGACCTGTTCGAAATATAGAACGATGTAATAACTACATCCTTCCAAAATTTCTATGGTAGGTTCTTTTCAAGAAGCATCATTATGTCCATGTTGTTGATGATCTGATTTCTTCTCTCAACCACTCCATTCTGTTGGGGAGTTCTTACTGATGAAACGTGATTCCTTATTCCATGTTTCTTGAGATAGTCTTCAAGTTGACTATTTGTGAATTATGTTCCGTTATCTGTATAAAAATTGTGAATTTTCTACCCAATCATCCTTTCTGATTCCCTCCTATACTTCTTTATGCAACTGAACACCTCTGTCTTATGGGTAACGACAAATACCTAGGACATTCTTCTATAATCATCGATGAAAAGAACATAATACATTTTCCCATTTATAGTTCATGGGGAGATAGGTCCACATACATCTGCATGAACCAATTCATGCACTGTAGTTTATTTCTGTTCCTTTTCCTGTATGACTTTCTGATGATCTTCCCTTGTTGGAAAGAATCACACATATGAGTGAGATAACGTAATAGTTTGGGACGGTCTCTATAAGAATCACAATTTACCAGATCTTACATGGATGGTTAGCATAGATGACCAAGTCGCTTATGCCACATCTAGTTTTCATCCTCTCTGGATAAGAGGCACGTATCTTCTTCCCCACCTACAAGGTAAATATTTCCCTTTGTCTTTTTTCCCTGCAGAAAAACTGCTCCATCTTTTCCTTTCACAACACACATTTTCTTGGTAAATCAGATAGAATTCCTAGAGTCACATAGTTGACTGAAACAGAGTAAGTTATGACTAAGACTATCTAATACCAATACATTAGCATGTCTCATTTCTTTGCAACCAAACATGGCTTTTCCTGAGCCAATAATTTCCAGGCCTTCATCGTTCCCAAATTTGACAACTCCTTCTTTATCATATTTTATGTCTCTAACAAGATCCTTATTACCCGTCATATGATATTTTCAACCACTATCAAGGATACACACACCAGAGCGATATGATTCTTTAAGGGCAATCTCTGCCACCACGACATTATCATTTTTCTTCTTCTTGGTCCATACTTTTTCCTTCACACTCGGCATGGATTGAGGATTCTATTCTTTCTCAGAGTATGATGGACCGACTTTATCTGGAAAAGCCGAAAATCTATTCTGCATTTTTAACTCACCTGTCAGTTTATTGATCTACTGCTTGTGAACATTTTGATTCTGCTTTGGCTTATTTATCTGAATGTTCGAAGTGCAGTACCTAGCCATGTGCCCAAATCCTCTATACCAAAACCAGTTTCCTTATAAATATATTCTGGAAAACCATTATCTATTTGGCTACTAGCTCTGTTATTATTCCCTAAGGTATCTTTTGGCTATGGAACACGCATACTGTAAATTTCCCATATTTCCACAACAATAACACCTGATATAAGGTGCATTCATTTGTGTTACTTCAGCACTACGAGTTTCCCCTTGGGATCTCTTAATATTCTTATTCTTTTTTGTGTCCAAATCAACATTCAATCATGGGACAGGTTCTTTTGTTCTGACTTCAATTGTCATGTATTTTTCCTTATGATGAAGCCTTAAATCATCCTTAACGTTTGAGATCAATTGATGATTCTTTCATGATGAACTACTAGGCTCCTCTTTCATCTTTTCATTCTTCGGAATGACCTGCTTTCCCAAGAATGTAATAGGAATAAAGGATTTTTCCTGGTCTTGAACATTCCTCCCCAGACCGACAACTTCGTCTTCAAACTCTTCGATACGCTTGATGTGATATTTCACTTTTCTATTCTAGCCATCGATATCCCTTTTATGTTCTTCAATCTTGAGCTTACACTCACTAACTGATTTTGAGTTCTATGGTGTTGATGACTTGAGCTTTTCAATTTTTTTCAACAACTCAGACTTCTCTTCTTCCTGCTGCTGCATATAGAGTTTGGAATCACAAACAACATTATTGTCGTTATTAGTTTTGGCTCTCCAATCATCTATCTCTTCAAGAGATTCTTCCAACTCAGCTTCCATATCATATCTTCCTTCAACTTCTTCTTCTTCTTCCCCAGCGTCAGTTTCTTCATTTTCTTGATAACTATCAACGACCACCACCATAGTATTTTCTCCTTGATCTTCGTAGTTCTCTATTTCCTCAACCTATTCAACCTCAGACTGAATTGAACTTTCTATTTCTTATGAGAAGAGATTATTCTTCTTGAAGAAATTTCTCTTGAACTACTTCTTCTCTTTCACACAGGCTGAAGATTTCTTCTTGGCAATTTCAATATCATCTTCATCATTTTCTTCTTGAAACTTTTTGTGGCATCTGGCTACGAGATGTCCAATGATTCCACATCTAAAGCTTGAATGAGGTAGTTTACCTTTGAACTTTCCTTTTCCCCTTTGAATATTTGAGGAGATGAATTACATTACCTCATCTGTCTCTTCTTCTACCTGAGAGTCTTCAATGGTGAGCTTTTTCAAGGCCTTGAATGCCACCTCTATGGATTTTCCCTTTTCCACAACATCATTATCAGCATTTCTCATTTCATATGCAACAAGAGTGCTATGTAGGTTATCTAATGTAAGCTCTTTTGGGGATTTTTCTTCTAACAGTGAAACTTTCATATTGAACTGAGGTGGAAGTTTCCTCAAGATTCGCTTCACAATTTTTAAGTCTTCAATGACTTCTCCGAGACCTCGAATGTCTTCCACTACAACATTTACCCTGTCGAAGAATGCATCAGGAGACTCATTCGTGTTCATTCTCAAATCATCATACTTGTTCCACAACACTTGCATCTTTTCCTCTCTGACCTTTGTATCCCCTTCATATATATTAAATAACTTTTCCCACATGACATGTGACGTTTTTCAAGACATCACCTTTGTATATATAGGATTGTATAGGGCTCCCCCTAAGGCATTGATTGCTTTGGAATCAGCATCCAACTGTTTATGAACAGCTTCTGATAATGCACCACTATTTAGATCAGTTGTTATTCCATGCATTGCTGCTATGAAAACATCTATTCCCAAATATCGGAAGTATTGTTGCATCTGATTCTTCCATAGCTAAAATTTTTTTCCGTCAACGATCGGAATCTGTTTATGATTAGTGACCTCCATTGATGTATGAACTACTGCCATCCTTTCCCTATGATACCAATTGTTAGGTCCACAAAGATGAATAACCTGAGAGGAGGGGTGAATCAGGGTACGACTAATGTAAAAATAAAGCCCATTCTGATCGTGTTTCGTTGTTAAGAAAAACACTCTTCTCTCCCTTTCCTGTTGCGCTGTATAAATAGAAAGTAAAGCAAGCACATGAAACAATAATTTTTACTTGGTTCACCTCTAAGGGCTACTTCCAAGGAGCATACACTGACTGGTTGTCGGTCATACTAAATTTCACTAAACATCACTAGCTGTGAATTACAAGGTTCAGGAACAATCACTATGTCCCAGGATCACTGCCTTTACAAAGTTTAGCGTCAGCTCACTACTTTCCAAAGGGTCACTCCCTATTTCTCTCTCTCTGTCTCACTACCGGTGGAGAGAATCACCTTCTTCCTCTTCCTTCGCTCACTGCTTGGGAAAGGATCCACTCACAGTTTATAGACTTGTAGGTCTCTTCATTTGAATGATGAAATGAATATTCCTCTGTATGTAGATGCTCTGTTAAAGTCCAACTTTCACCCATAGATGGATCTCACTTTGCACTGAAGGTATCAGGCAATCTTCCAGCTTTCACGCATCCCAGAAACAATGTCATGAAACAACCCTTACAAGGAGCGCAGGTCTAACTCGACGCGCTAGTCTCAGCATGCAAGTCACAACTGGTGCATAATTCGACCTCAGACACTTGCGTGACACAAGATTCTTCAACTTCAAACTTGTGGGACACACATCCCTTTACACCCAAACCAATATTGGCGTAAAACAAACAACAATCTCCCTTCTTTAAATCTAGCACGCAAGTCCCACTTGCGCGTCACACCACCAATTGCGCGACCACCACACCTACATGCTGGGAGCTCTGATTCATCAAAGTGTTGAACTCCGTTAAGAAATGAGGAGGGGTGGTCCAGTATTTATAGGCAATTTGATCACCCTACGCGACGCCGTGCAAGTATCCCCTCAGCACGGAAGTCTCTGCGTGCAGGTCTCTGCCCCTGCAAGTCACTTGTGTGACCCACTTCCAAACATGCGCGAACCTCTACCTTTTGCCATATTTTGATGTTCTGATCGTGAAAAACAACAGGCACGCTAGTTTCTAATACTCGTAGGCACCGGCGCACAAGTCCTTTCTCTTAGGGCGCAGGTCACCTGCGCGACCAACTCAATATTTGGGCGACCCCTATCCCTTTTCCATATTTATACGATCTGATCTTGAAAAAAATATGGTGCAAAAGTTTTCAGGCCATAAATTACACGGCGCACAAGCCCCTTTTCCAAAAACCACTTTTATTCTTTTGTCGATTTTCAGGCCCAAAAATTTGGCAAACCATGAAAAATGGTGCCACCTTGTATCTGTTCTTTTTGTAGTGCCTCCAGTTCATACATTCCATTGTCGAAGCTCGTGAATCAAACATTGATCATTAACCAAATATCTTGAACATGGCATGCCTCCATGAAATTCCATTTGTCAACAACTTTGTATTTCATTGTTTTGCTTTGTCAACTATCACCACACTGATGTCCACTTTTTCAACAAACACAATCACCTCAAAAATTATTCAATGATACCTTGAGGGATTTTTTCCCAACATCAACCTTAACAAAAATGAATTTTCAACTGTCATTACCAGAGAATATCAAGAAATCTCAGAAAGAAGACCTTTGTTACAGAAGAAGTTTGATCCGTGGAAGGATAAGATATTTCCCGAGTTTAATATTGATCAAGAGGGTGTACTAAATTTCTATATGAGACTATGTGTTCCATATACTTCGGATATAAAGAAGGAGATGAAGGATGATTCTCATAGCTCTAATTTATCCATACATTCCGAAAGCAGAAAAATGTATAGGGTCCTTCGTGATAATTTTTGCTGGCAGAATATGAAAAGGGAGATTGCTGACTACACTTCAAGGTACCTGGTATGTTAGCAAGTGACGGTAGAGTGAAAACTATATAAATGGGTATTGCAACCACTACCCATACTAGCATGGAAGTGGAACAATATCACTATGGTCATCATCACTGGTCTCCCGAGAACTTTCAAAGGGAACAAAGAGATATGGGTTATTGTGGACCATATCACCATGACATCCCATATTATCTACATTCATGAATATTTCTCTCTTGATCAACTTGACATGATTTATGTGAAGGATGTGTTAATGCTGTATGGAGTTCCACTTTCTATCTTATCTGATCATGATCTAATGTTCACATCAAAATTCTGGAGAGGTATTTCAACATGATTTAAGCACTAAATTCAAATTTAGTATGTCCTATCATCCTTGAACTGATGGACAATCTGAATGGACTATTAAAACACTCAAGGATTTGCTGAGAACATACTCAATGGAATTTAAAGGTGGAAGTCATCAACATCTCCCTTTAGTTGATTTATCTTACAACAATTGCTTTCACTCAAGCATTAAAATAGAACACTTTGAAGCTCTATATGGTATGCGATGTAGAACTCCAAATTGTTGTCGTGAATCTAGTGAGAGAAAGATTCTTGGTCTTGATCCTATGAAAGAGATGATAGAAAAAGTCCATGTCATCCAACAACACATTAAGGTTGCTCAGAGTTGGCAAAAGAGCTATGCCGGCAACTGTCAAAGGGACTTAGGATTTGATATTGGTGACAAATTTGTTCATCAAATTTTACCTTGGAGAAGATTCATGAGTTTTTGGAAGAAAGGTAACTTTATGCCTAGGTACATTATCCCCTATGAAATCCTTGATCACATTGGAGCAGTGGCCTATCGACTTGCACTTCCTCCTAATCTAGCACAAGTTCATGATGTCTCCCATATAACCATCTTGACGAAGCACATACCTAACCAATCACATGTATGAAATCGAGAGGTGGTAAAATTGGAACATGAACTCTCTTATGAGGAGAATCCGGTGGAGATATTGGATTGTTGAGACAAGGTTCTACACAACAAGACTACCCACCATTATAATGTGTTGTGGAGGAACCACAAATGCGATGAAGCCCCATGGGAACCAGAGGAGTCTATGAGGCAAAAGTACCCACACATTTTCTCTTCATAAGTTACGAGTTAAAATTTTAGGGATGAAATCTCTTAGTGGGGGATGAATGTAATGACTCGAACTTTTGAATAATTTTTGTTTCCTAAATTTGTGTGTTATTTCATTTTTATAATCCTAAAAACTATATCATTTAATTAATGAAGTAATATCATTGGGTTTTGACTGTTAAATGATTTATGTTCAATATGACCATTGGAAAGGAAACTCATAACGTTAAATTAGTATTTATAAATAAAAGTGATATTGGATAATTAATACATACAGAGGAGTCGATGGACTCATCCTGTAGACACGGTCCTTATGAATCCCATCTGTCTAAGCATGGGAAAGATGTAGAATCTCTGGGCTTTGCACTGGACCAAGCTCGAGCTGAGCTTCCACATGTGAAGCATGAACAAAATTTCCTAAGGGAGAAGTTCAAGATGATAGTAATAAACACTCGGGAAATGTTTTCTGGGCCTCCCTAAGATTCTATCACTATAAGACACCTTACAATTAGGTCATATGCAAGTCTTTTAAGGGGATATATAATGAGGCCCTAGATACTTTTTTTAATCCCTCGGTATAAATAAAATTTTTATTTCTTATTATGGTAAATTTTTTGATTTTCTAATGTTCGGATAAATATAGGATGAATATTATTGATGAATTTTGGAAAAAAATATATTTTAAAATATTCATTTAAACATTAAATGATTAATAACGTGAAATGGTTTTCAAAAATAGGTCTTATATAGTTATGATCAGTATGAAATTTCGAGTCTAAAAAGATCGACTTAATTTTTAGTGAATAGTAAATCAAGAATATTAACATAACCTTATGAATAGTAATTAATAGTAATCCTTCCAAAAAATGGAAACTTCACCCATAAATGTATAAATATAATTCAGACATCTTAAAGGTGAAAAAACAATCGTAGTATTTGTTTTGTTATTTTTGATTGTCATAAATATTTTATTTAAAATTTTATAATTAATTCAATAATTTAAAATGAAATTTATTTTCATAAAATTTAATCATAAATATTTACTTTATTGTCTTATAGTGATACGTTAATTTTATGGGACCGTGATTCCTTTTTCAAGCAGTTACAAATTGAGTTTTAGATTAAATGTTGTTTATTTTAAATAAATAATAATTTTATTTAAAAATTATTTAAAAATTATTTTAAAAATTATATTCATAAAAAGGAGTTCAGTTTTAAATTCAAAACAATTATATTTTGTTAGGTTGTATTTTTGTGATTTTTTTGAAACAGTTGAATTTTCGATGAATACTAAAAATATAGTTTGAGTTTCTCATGTTTAATGACATTATTGATGATGTAATAATGATGTTATAAATCTGGACTACTTTTTAATAGTAATATATGTTATTAGGTGTCCCATGTGGCTAAAACCATGGTAAAATACCATGGGAAACCCATGGTTTTTCAAATACCACCAATGAGGTGTCCCTTGGATATTAATTAAATACTCGCTCACTTTTGTTATAAATATCAAGCCATTTCCCTCATTCCATTTGATCCAAAATCCTCCTCAAAAAATCTTTGTTTTTTACATTCCTAGGGGTCCTCCCAAGGTTCCCTCAAGCCACCCAAGGTCCCAACCTTCATGCTTTGGAATTTACTCATCATGGTAAGAGGAACCTTTCACCCTCCTCATTCAGTCACGATTTCCTTTATGTTTTGTCTTCCTGTTTCCATATTCTTATGTGAGGGTATGTTCTTATATATTCTTATTGTTATCCATTTCATGAAAAAATGATAATAGACACTTTATTATCTAATAAATTTATTTTATGAATTTTTATGTGACGTTGTTAGGCTACCAAATTTTCGTAAAATAAATCACTCTTTTTATTTTCTTTCAAGTTTCCTCTTTATGTGGTGTGTCATTCCACATCATGATCTTGTTTATTTTTATTCTATTTCAATAATATAAATTAATCATTTATTAATGGGAGATCCTTTCCCCCTCTCATTTTATAGTTTTCGAAAACCATGTTATATAACCGTTATGCTGTAGGAATTTTCGGCTCAAAATATCTCTCTTTCTCAAGATGTTATCTTGTTTTATTTATGTGAATACCCAAATCTATTTTAATTTCACTGGGTATTCATAAAGACATAATTTTTTTCTTTTTTTATGGAATTTACATAAATATAACCCTCACTCCATTTCCATTGGTTATAAATGACATAACGATCATGTTTTTATGAACTTTTAAAACGTCGCGATTTTTAAGTGAAATCTATT
Source organism: Viscum album (assembly GCA_963277665.1). Lineage (NCBI taxonomy): Eukaryota > Viridiplantae > Streptophyta > Magnoliopsida > Santalales > Viscaceae > Viscum > Viscum album. Next base: position 1,249,366,744 of record OY728121.1, read on the forward strand.
TTTTATTATCTATGGGTTATTTATGAAATGTTTGATTTTGATCGATGTGACTCACATGAAAATAGATTCATATTAAGGGTGTTCCCTAATAGTTCTCTAATTCATTGGGTAATGAATTTAATCTCTAGATATGACAAGATTCATGATACCTTTGTGATTATCCTTGGTAATGATTATGACACCAAGGGGATGACCCTTGGTGAAATTTTCATGAAGGTCTAAATTAAATGTTGTAGACTCATATTCATGTTATTTTTCACATTCATTTCATTATGAAATTACACTACTTCCATATCTCAAGTCTTTATGTTTTTCATCATGTTCTTATTGACATCCCAAGTAAACTGATTTCCCTTTCTTTCCTTACTGGGATTTCTTCTCACCCTTTACATTGATGCATGTCTCCCGGTTATGAGATGCAGTATTTGTACCTAGGATGAACTTTTTAAGAGGATTATCAAGGGGATTTAAAAGTGTGTTTTAAGTTTTCATGTATTTTTTACCTGATTTCCAATACATATTACTTTAAAGGTCCTCTATTTGTAAAATCTAATAAAAATTTATGTTAAAAAGGCGAGATTCCATAGTTGGTATTAGAGGAAAGTTTAGTTATTTTTGGAAATTAGGAATTGAAAATTTTAGTAAGAATCCTATAGAAAAGTTTAAATATAGAAATTATTCCTTGTATTTTGGTGAGTGTTGAGAAAGTGGTTTATCAAGAAAATACATCCAAGACTGGATACGAGAAGGTTGTGGCGGATTTGGCATGGATGTACCTAGGATTGAATACTCTGACAAGGAGTTTCGGGCTTGACCCGGGGTATCATGGAACTTGATAATGAGACTTGCTGCACTCTTGGATACGGAACTCTCAGGGGATATGTTTGTTTAATAATAAGATTTTTATGAATCATTATGATGTATTTATAAAGTAATGTAATTGTTTAAAGCATGATGTTTTTATACATAAAATCCTTTATAGATAAAAGATTCATGAATGAATTAATCTTATCACTAAGGATTAATTATTTTAGAAAATGGTGGGAAATAGGAGGAACTGTTCAAATAGTGACCGTAATGGAACCCGTGCTGGAGACCCTCTAATGGAAGCCGGAATGGAAAAATTTATCCGAATGATAAACCAACTAACTCATGTTATGGGAAATAACTAGAATCACGATGAGAGACTGATCTCAATGCAAAGGGAATAACATTATATTGAATCCTTTATGCGTCAAACACCACCAAAGTTCAGTGGATCTACTGGCCCATTGATTTCTGAACTGTTGATCATTTTTTTGATATGATTTTCCCTATGATATGTTGTTCTAAACAAGAGAAGGTTTCTATGGTTGTTTATCCCTTAGAGGTAGAAGTTGATCAGTGGTGGGATGTGATTAAAAACACAAGGCCATGAGTGGAAGTTGATGTTTTGGATTGGGAAGAGTTCATAGGGTTATTCATTAACATGTATTTCCCTCAATTGATGAGAACAAGAATGAAAATCGAGTTTCTCGAGCTGAAGAAGAAAGAGAAAGAATTTGTGAGAAGCTATGAGATGAACTTCACAAGTCATTCACGTTACACCTCTAGATTTTTCATGGATGCAAATGGTAGGGTTGATAGATTTTTAGGTGGACTAGGACCTCATCTGTAGAAGAATATAGGCAACCGAGACTATGTTAGCTGTGAGGAGATCTTGGAAAGTGAGATGATAGGCAAACTGGAATATGGTGAGACGTAATGGTCTTAAAAATCCAATGAATAGAAAATCTCGATGGAGAAAATCATCGAGTGGGCATTTAATCCTGGAAGAGGAGGAAAGAAAGTGCAACATCCCACGTGTAATAAATGTGGGATGAATCATTCGGAGAACTGCCTTCTCGGGAGCAAGAAGTGATACATGTTTGGTAAAGATGGACACATTTCGTAGAATTGTCATAGTGAGGTGAATCCACAACTTCCCAATACTAAAAAAAGGGGAATATGTTGCAATCCCTACCTGATGTCCAATGCTACAAGTGTGTAAATCTTGGGCACTTTTACATTCACTATCCCAATCCAAGGGCAGTGGAGAGGAATCACCATCAGCTTCTGCAATGGCCAAGGGAACAAGTTCGTACACTTTCAATCACTATAACTGACATACAAGCACCGAATGAGGTGGTGATAGGTAGTCTTGTGGTTCTCTCAAAATTAGCAAGTACATTGTTTGATTCTAGTTCAACACATTCCTTTATTTCCTCCATCTTTTCATAGAATTTAGTTTCAACCCTCGATTTTCTAAAAGTCGAGTTATTAGTCATGTCTCTGGGTGGGATTATCCATGCATCATCAGTGTTTAGAAACTCATGAATTTAATTTAGTGAGCACAATTTTATTTCAAATGAAGTAGTCATTCCCATAATGGAATTCAATGTTATACTATGGATGGACTAGCTCTCAATGTATAATTCTAAGATAAATGAAAATGCAAGGGAATCTAAGTAGTATTTAATGGAAGACATACAGTTATCTTCAAAGGGGAGATATCTCAACCTGATATTTTCCAAGAAGAACGTCCTATATCTTTTTTAATATTATTGAACAGTGAGGAAGAAGATGGAAAATGAGAGTCTAAGGATAGAAAATGTCCCCATCATCCAGGAATACGTTGACATATTTCATAAGAAGTTACCCAGACCTCCCTTAGAAAGAGACATAGAGTTATTCATTGAACATGTACCTGGATCCCATCTGATATCAAAGACCCTATATAGGATGGAAAATGTGGAGTTGGAAGAGTTAATGAAACGACTCCAAGATATTTTGTAAAAGGGTTTAATCTAACCGAGTGTGACTGCTTGGGGAGCGCAAGTTCTATTTGTGAAGAAGACAGATGGATCAATGCAGCTATGCATCGATTATAGAGTACTGAACATGATCACAGTGAAGAACAAATATCCTCTTCCAATAATTGATAACATATTTGACCAACTTTGTGGGGATCAATTCTTCTCCAAGATTGATCTTCTATCATGTTACCATCAATTGAAGGAGAAGAAATAAGATATTACAAAGAACCTCCTTCCGATCAAGATATGGGAATTATTTGTTTGTTATTTTTCCCTTCTGACTGACAAATACACCTGCTGTTTTTATGGATTTGAATAATAGTGACTTTAAGGACTACCTTGATAACTTTGTGGCAATTTTTATTGTTGATATTTTGATATATTCTATATGTAGCGAGGGGCATGGGGACCATAAAAGGGTTATTTTTTCAAACTCTACAGAAAGAGAGAATTTTTGGTATGTTTATAAAATGTGAATTTTGGTTATAGAAAGTTTCTTTCTTGGGGCCCATTGTTACCAATGATGGAATAACAGTTGACCCTACAAAGATAAAATTTGTAGAGGACTGACCTCAGCCTACAAAAATAACTAAGATTCATTATTCCTATGGATCTACAGGATATTATAGGAGGTTTGTAAAAAACATTTCAAGACATACTAATCCAATAACCATGTTAAATCTAAAAGGGGTCAATTTTATCCTGAAAAATGAGTGTTAGGAATGTTTCCAAGAGCTGATGAAAAGATTGGCCACTACACCCGTCTTAACTCTTCCCCCAACTGAATAATGATTAATTATTTTGAGGGATGCATATATGAAGAGGATTGGGTGTGTCCTAATGTAAAAAAGAAAAATTCATTGCTTATGCCTCTAGATTGTTGAAGACCCATGAGCAGAACTATCCTACGCATGATCTAGAGCTAGCTACGGTTGTTTTTTCTTTGATGATATGGAGGCACTGCCTTTATGGGAAGAAATGTGATATATACATAGACCATCAATGTTTTATGTAAATTTTCACACAAAATGAATTGACCATGAGACATAGGAGATTGTTGGTACTTCCCAAAGACTATGATTGTTCAATTCATTATCATCTCGGAAGATAAAACAATGTCGTTGATGCCTTAAGCCTGAATGACCCAGTTTTTCATTCCATGTTGAGGATTCGAAGAGATCCTATGATCATTGACCTATTAAAGCAAGACATGGGAATTATAAGGGAAGGGACATCATCAACCATAATCCAAATGATTTCTCAATCGTCAATACTAGAGAAGATCAAGAAAACTCAGAAATAAGATCCTTTGTTATAGAATAAGTTTGAGGCTGTGAAGGATGGGAAGTTTTCTATGTTCAAAATTAACCAAGATGGTGTACTGAAATTTCGTACAAGACTATGTGTTCCATCTATTATGGAAGTAAAGAAGTATATTAAGCATGAATCTCATAGATCTACTTTCTAAATACATCCCGGAAGCACGAAAATGCTTCGGGACCATCATGATCATTATTGGTGGGATAATATGAAAAGGGACATTGTAGACTACACTTCTAGGAGCCTGGTATGATAGGAAGTGAAAGAATAGAGAAAACTCCCTAATAGGGTATTGTGACCACTACCCATACCAGCATGGAAGTGTGAATATATCACTATTGACTTTGTCACTAGTCTCCCGAGAACTTCCAAAGGGAACAAAGAGATATGGGTTATTGTGGACCATTTCACCAAGACTTCCAATTTTATCTCAATTCATGATGATTTCTCTCTTGATCAACATGCAATGATTTACATGAAGGAAGTGGTAAGGCTACATGGAGTTACACTTTTTATTGTATCAGATCATGATCCAAGGGTCACATAAAAATTAGGGAGAAGTATTCAACATGCTCTAAGAACTGAATTGAATTTTAGTATGTCCTATCATCCCAAAACTGATGGCCAATATGAAAGGACTATTCAAACACTCGAGAAAATGCTGAGAACATGCTCAATGGAATTTGATGCTAAAAGGGATCAATATTTCCCTTTAGATGAGTTCTCTTACAAGAACAGCTTCCACTCGATCATTCAAATGGAACCCTGTGAAGATCTATATGGTAAGAGTTGTAGAAATCCTACTTGTTAGCATGAAGCTCGAAATAGAAAGCTTCTTGGTCTTGATCTTGTGCAAGAGATGACAGAAAAAGTCCTTGCCATCCAACAACACATTAAAGTAGCTCAGAGTCTGAAAAAGTGTTATTCCAAAAACAATTGAAGGGACATAGAGTTTGATGTTGGTGACAAATTATTTCATCAAATTTCACCTTGGATGATATTTATGAGGTTTGGGAAGAAAGGGATGTTCAGATGTTTTTATATTAGGCCTTATAAAATCCTTGATCGTGTAGGAGTAGTGGCTTATCAGCTTTCACTTCCTCCTAATCTACCACAAGTTCATGATGTATTCCACGTATCCCCCTTGAAGATGCACATGCCTGACCCATCAAATGTACTAAATCAATAGGTGGTACAACTGGAACATGAAATCTATTATGAGGAGAATTCAGTGGAGATCTTGGCTTGTAGAGACAAGATTTTACACAACAAGACTACCCACCATGTTAAGGTGCTGTGGAGGACCACAAATGCGAAGAAGCCAGGTGGGAACCATAGGAGTATATGAGGAATAAGTACCCACACCTTTTCTCTTCTTAGGGTATGAGACAATATTTCAGGGATGAAATTTATAAAGTGTTGATGAATGTAACGAAGTGAACTTCTAAATAATTTTATTTTCCAATATATTTGTGTTATTTCATTTTTATACTCCAGAAAACTATATACTTTAATTAATGAAGTGATACCATTGGGTTTCGACTGTAAAATGGTCATTGTTCAATATGACCCTTGGAAACTAAACTCTTAACATTACAATTATTTTTTATAAATACAAGTGATCATGTTAAATAAATACAGAAAGAATAGATGATAGCCTCATCCAGTACACCCGGGCCTTATGAAGCCCATCTCTCGGAGCTTTGGAAGGACGTAACATCTCTGGGATTTGATCTGGACCAATCCCATATTAAGCTTCAACATGTGAATCTTGAACTGAATCGCCAAAGGGAGATGTTCAAGATGATTGAAATCACCACTCGGGGAATGTTATCTGAGCCGCTCCAAGATTCTATCACCATAGAAAACCTTTCACTTATGTCATATGTATGTGTTATAAGGGGATATGTAATGTGGCCTTAGATACTTTTTGGAATCCCTGGTTATAAATAAAAAATTTATTTATTATTATGGTAATAATTTTGATTCTCAAATGTTCAGATAAATATTGGATGAATATTTGTTGAAGAATTTTGGAAAAAGGGAATTTAAATATTCATGTAAACATGAAATAATTAAAAATAGGAAATCATTTTAAAAAAAATGGTCTTCTACAGTTGTGATCAGTAATAAATTTACAGTCTAATAAGATCAACTTCATTTTTAGTGAATAGTAATATATGAATAGTAAAATACCCTTATGAATGGTAATGAATAGTATATCGGCAAAAAAAACATCACCCATGGATGTATAAATACAATTTACACATCATTAAAGTGAAAAAAATATCCTAGTATTAGTTTTTGTATTTTTGTATGTCATAAATACTTTATTTGCAATTTTATAATTACTTTAATTATTTAAATAAAATATTTATTTTCATAAAATGTAATCATAAATTGTTACTTTAGTTTCTTATGGTTATATGATAATTTTATGGGACCTTGATTACTTTTTCAAGGTGTTACAAAACTATTTTTAGATTTAATGTTTTTTATTTGGAATAAATAATGGTTTTATTTAAAAATAAATAAAAAATATTTTTTAAAATATTTTTAAAAAATGGAATTCATTTTGAAATTCATAGTATCGATATTTGGTTAGGATAAATTTTTGAGATTTTTCTGAAACAAGTGAATTTTTAGTTAATAGTAAAACCACTATGGGAAAAAGGGTTTATTGCGACGTGTTATTTGCGACGAGACATATTCCCGTCGAAACAGGTCCGACGAAAGGATTATTTGGGATTGGAATATATTCCTGTCACAAATAACTGATCTTTTGGGATGGGGACAATGTCGCCGTCATAATAGGTTTGGCATGGATTTCGGGCCAAAACGCGGGATAAGTATTTGCGACGGGTGGCTACTCCCCGTCGCAAATACCCTGCTGCGGTAAATACTATTTGTGACGGGTAAAGCTGCCCGCCGGTAATGTTATGTCGGTCCATAAGTATTTTTGATGGGCCCATCACAATAACCTTTTCACGGATGAGGGTATTTGCGACGGTCCATCGCAAATACTTTTCGAAAGACATAACATTAGCGGCGGGTGACTTTACCCGTCACAAATAGTAATTGCGACGGGACCGTTGTAAATAAGAAAATAGTAGGGACGAAAGATTTACCCGTCGCAAATAGTATTTACTGCATCAGGGTATTTGCGACGGGAAACTCCACCCGTCACTAACGATATGTCGGCATGTAAGTATTTGCGACGGTTCCCGTTGCAAAAACCTTTTTAAACACCGACTGTAATTAATGCGGGCGGCAGAAATTTACGACGGGACCCATCGCAAATAGCAGTATTTGCGACGGGTAACCTGTCGAAAAAAATCCCGTCGCAAATACATTAACTTATATATACCCCAACCATTTCAGTTTTAAAAACATTCAAATCTTCTTCTTCTCCTCTCTTCTCCTTGAAGCATTAGTTTTACAAAAAAAAATTGATTCTTTTTACGAGACCGTCGGAAGGAAATCAAAGGGGTCCATAGCTTCATGATTTTAAAGGTATTTACGTTTTATTTAATTTTATATTTATTTAATTTTTTATATTAATTTTAATTATTGTTCTAATTAAATTAGATTTAAATTTATTTATTATTTATATTTAGTTTTATTAATAAAATGATATTCTTATAAATAATTAGTCATAATTAGTCATAATTAATTCGGTATAATAAGTAGTTAAGTATAGTATTTGGATTATCAATCAAATAAATCATTGTCTAGATACGAACAAGTAGAGGTGGCTCTGACACAAATGTACCTAAGAGTGAAAAATCTGACAAGGAGTTTCGGGATTGACCCGAGGTATCCTAGTACACGACAACGGGCCTTGCTGCACTCTTGGTTTGACACTCCTGGGGGATATTTATTTGGTAATAATTATATTTAATTAGAAATTTGCAAATAATTAAAATATATTTTACATAATTAAAATATTTTGCAAATAATTAAAATAATTAAATTTATTCAAATAATTAGATTTATTCAAATAATAAGAAAATAACTAAAGTAAATAGCAATTTAAATCAAATAATTAAAATAATTAGAAAATAATTAAAATAATTATCAATTAAAATAAATAGATATTTAATTAGATTTATTCAAATAATTAGCAAATTATTAAAATAAATATCGATTTAATTCAAATAATTATTTAAAATAATTAGCAAATAATTAAAATAATTATCAAATAAAATAAATAGAGATTTAATTCAAATAATTTGGAATTAAAATAAATAACGATTTAATTCAAATGATTAAAATAATTAGCAAATAATTAAAATAATTAGCAAGTGATTAAAATAATTAGGAAGTGATTAAAGTAATTATTAACTAATTAAAATAAATAGCGATTAAATTTAAATAATTTAAATAATTAGCAAATAATTAAAATAATTTGTAAATAATTATAATAATTAGAAAATAATTAAAATAATAAGCAATTAAAATAAATAGAGATTTAATTAGATTTATTCTAATAATTAGAAAATAACTAAAATAAATAGCGATTTAATTCAAATAATTAATTAAAATAATTAGAAAATAATGAAAATAATTATCAAATAAAATAAATAGTGATTTAATTCAAATAATTAAGAATTTAAATAAATAAATATTTAATTCAAAAGATTAAAATAATTAGCAAGCGATTAAAATAATTAGGAAGTGATTAATATAATTAGCAAGTGATTAAATTAATTATAAAATAATTAAAATAAATAGTGATTTAATTCAAATAATTAAAATAATTAGCAAATAATTAAAATAATTAGAAAATAATTAAAATAAATATCAAATAATTAAAATAATTAGAAATTAAATTAAATAGCGATTTAATTAGATTTATTCAAATAATTAGAAAATAATAAAAATAAATAGCGATTTAATTAAATTAATTAATTAAAATAATCATAAAATAAATAAAATAATTTTCATATAAAATAAATAGCAATTTAATTCAAATAATTAGGAATTAAAATAAATAGCGATTTCAATCAAAGATTAAAATAATTAACAAATAATTAAAATAATAAGCAAGGGATTAAAATAATTAGGAATTGATTAAAGTAATTAGAAAATAATTAAAATAAGTAGGGATTTAATTCAAATAATTAAAATAATTAGCAGATAATTAAAATAATTAGAAAATAACTAAAATAATTAGCAAATAATTAAAATAATTAGCAATTAAAATAAATAGAAATTTAATTAAATTTATTCAAATAATTAGCAAATAATTAAAATAAATAGTGATTTAATTCAAATAATTAATTAAAATAATTATCAAATAATTTTAAGAATTATCAAATAAAATAAATATCGATTTAATTCAAATAATTAGGAATTAAATTAAATAGAGATTTAATTAAAATGATTAAAATAATTAGAAGATAATTAAAATAATTAGCAAGTGATTAATATAATTAGCAAGTGATTAAAGTAATTAGAAATTAGCAAGTGATTAAAATAATGAGAAAGTGATTAAAATAATTAGAAAGTGATTAAAATAATTAGCAAGTGATTAAAATAATTAGCATGTGATTAATGTAATTAGCAAGTGATTAAAATAATTAGAAAATGATTCAAATAATTAGCAAGCGATTAAAATAATTAGCATGTTATTAAAATAATTAGCAAGTGATTAAAGTAATTAGTAAGTGATAAAGTAATTATCAAGTGATAAAGTAATTAACAAGCTACAAAGTAATTAGTGACAAAGTAATTAGCAATTAGAAAGTGATTAAAATAATTAGAGACAACTCAAAATCTATCTTTTTATTATGCAATGTACTGTGCTATGTAAAGAGACCTGAGTGATTGGTGGAGCATAATAAAAATCAAAATTCGAGACAATCAGTTTTCTCAAAGTGAAGCTTATTTCACTGAGGTGCAAGAAATTAATGTTTTTCCAGAGACTACTCAAAATCCATCTTTTTCACAAAGAAACATGAGTATCAATGATGAAATCCCACAATTAATATTCGATGGTGACGAAGATGTTAATGATGTCACAAAAGAATTTTAAATGGTAAGAGATGATAGAACTGAAACTCAAATGGATATCGATGATATTGAGGATGAATATGAATATGACATCTTCAGATATGAAGATGATGATGAATGTGGACATTAATACATTTCAATGCTAGTTATATATAATCATAACTTATATATATGTGTATATAATAATAATTTTTAATTATTTTCTAACAACATTCATTTTCTGTTTCAGAAGAACGATGAGCTATTTCATCAGATGTCGGAGGCTGACCTACCATTAGATGAGGATGATTTTGGGTCATCTGACCCTTAGCCTACTGGCGCTTTAGGGAATAAGCGGAGGGGGCGTGGTCTTGCACGACTGATGATCCCTGACCCCATCCCCGAGTGACGTACACGTCTTGGTTTTGATCCACGCACACTGAGGTATGATAAGATGTCTATTTTATTATGATTTCATTAATTTATTTACATAATAAATGTATGATTATTTTTTTACAGTTTTCCGCATATAGTAGTCGGACAAGGCATCGTTATTTTGCGCAACTATTTTCCTCAGCCATGGACCACGTGGGAACAGATTCCCATTGATGTGCATCAAGCCCTGTTTGGCCATTGGTTAGTATGTAAATAAATAGTTTTGATTTTGAAATTTATTTCATTTACAACATGATATTGTAAATTAAATGTTTGTTTTATGGTATCTGATCGATGATACCATGTGTGACGCCATCCACGAGGCATGTGATGTGGTGATGCATCAGCGATTATGTCAGTTTTTACAAAAATTAAATAAATGACCATGAAAAAAGCTGGAGTCACCGTGTTTGACGATTCCTGTAGATCCCACCAACCAAAATAAATTTCATCCCACGTATGGGATGGATTATGTTCACACTGGTTGAGTGGTGGCTTTCAGAGGAGATCATCGTTGGGGAGGCAGAATTGGGGGAGACCGGAGGTGACTCCTCGAGCTGGGAGTCGTACATTCAGTATGCATAGACATCATCTGGTATGTACAATTTTTAAAAATATTTTATATAACTTTAAATATTAAAAGTTTATTTTATATTCTTATAGGTTGTCGAGCAGCCCGATATTACGGAGTATGTTGAATATCGTAGGATGTATAGTGATCTAGTTACTAGGGAGATTTGAGGTGATCGCCAACGTCAGATTATGGTCAGTATTATTGGTTTTTCAATTTGAAAATTAACTACATATAATATATTCAAAATTTTAATTTCAAATTGCAACTGAAGGAGTCATATGAGGCCGCGACATCATAGTCCCAGGCTGAGGGTTAGACCGAGACATCTTATCAGACTAGTGGCCATCATTTTGATGAGATAGGATGGATGCAGGCCACCCAGTATGGCTTCGAGAAGGGCCGAGTAGTTGGTATCAGCTGTCAGTTGACTCCAGCGGCTTATTGTGGTAGTACTGCGATGTCGGTGTCCAGCTCAAGAGGAGCTCGTGCATCATCTTCCGAATCACAGTATGAGGATCAGTTGCGATCATAGACTGAGCTGATAGAGATTCTCCATAATGAGCAGGAGGAGATGCGTCAGCAGCAGCAACAACATGAGGAGGAGTACCGACGACAGTAGCAGGAGTACGAGGAGCAGATGAGTCGGTGGCAGCAGTAGCATCAGGAGCAGATGGAGTACATGCGCCATCTGACTTATGCATTAGGGATAGAGTTTCCTCTACCATCTCCTCCAGATCCTTGAGCTCCCCCCCTCCTTCAGACCAGTTACCAGCTCCCCCACTTTTTCGGACCAGTGATTTATTTTGAGGTTATAATGTTTTTTGAATTCAAAATATGAATTATTTTCTATTGATAGTTTCTGCCTTTTTTATTTTGGTGTCAATGTTGCATTATTTAATTCATATTTATTTTTAATAGTTTATTATTTATTATTAGTATTATTTTTTTAATGTTTATTTATTTATTAATAATAATATTACTCTTACTATTTTATTATTATTTTATATTTTGTTGTTGCAAATATTGATAAAAAATTATGATTTATTAGTTGTATTATTTTTTTAATGTTTTTATATATATATATTTTTTTTGAAAATATTGATAATTTTAATATTTTAATTATTTTAATAATACTAATAATATATTTTCATAAATATTAAGAGTAATAATAACATTATTATATTATATGATATTATATTTTTTATATTATAGTATTAATATGATTGTTAATATTTTTTAATATTATTCATATTTTATTATATTAAGAATTTTAAATATATTTAAAATTATAATTAATTATATTGTTTTAAATATTGGAATTATTTTTTATTTTAATATTTGATTGAAATATAATTTTATTATTATTATTACAATATTATTTTTTTATTATATTATTATTTCAATTTTTTGATTTTTCTATACTTATTTGCGACGACAATAAGGAGCCGTCACAAATGGTATTTGCGTCGGGCCTGTCGCAAAAGTTATTTGCGTCGGGCCCGTCGCAAATAGGGTTTTTCGAAAAGGTATTTGTGGCGGGAATATGAGCACATTGCAAAATGTATTTTTGTCGGGCCCATCATCAATAGTTATTTCGAATTAACTATTTGCAGTGGGCAAAGATACTCGTTGTAAAAGTTCTTTGCGATGGGCCCGTCGCAAATAGGTTTTTTAAAAATTACCCGAGAAGTATTCACGACGGTTATCTTTTTCGTCGCAAATAACCCGTCGCAAATACTCCAATTTCTTGTAGTGAAATATAGTTTGAGTTTCAGGTGATTAATTACATCATTGATGATGTAATCATTATGTAATAAATTTGGCTGACTTTTGAATAGTAAGATATGTTATGAGGTGTCCCAAGTGGCCAATATAATTAGAAAATACCATGGTCAAGTCCATGGTTTTTCAAATACCAATGATGAGGTGTCCCTTAGAAATTAATTAAATATTCCATCACTTTTTCTATAAATACCTATACATATGCTCACACATTTCATTACAAAATCCTCCGCAATAATGAACTGATCTTTTTACCTCTCAAGAAGTCCACTCAAGGTGCCATAAATCCCCCCAAGGTCCTAACCTATAATATTTCGAATTTACTCTTCAAGGTAAGGGAACCTTCCACCCTCCTCTTTTAGTCTTGATTTCCTTTAAGTTAGGTATTCTAGTTTACATATTATTATGTGAGGGTATGTTATTATATATTCTAATTACTGTAAATTTTATGTCCGAATTCTGATAGACCCTTTCTTCTCTTATCAATTTATTTTCGGAATTTTTGTGTGACGTCGTTGGGCAGTAAAATTTTCGTAAAATAAATCGCATTTTCACTTTTCATTCAAGTTTCCTTTTTATGTGGTGTGTCATTCCAAAAAATGATGTTATTTCTTTTTGATATATACTTCTACTATAAATGATTCATTTTTTGATGGGATGCCCATTTAATCTCTCATTTTATTGTTTTTTAAAACAAGGTTTTATTGCTGTTATGTTGGAGGAATTTTTCTCTCAAAATCCTTCACTTACTCAAGAAATTATCTTGTCTTATTTATGTGAATGCACAAATATATTGAATTTATAGGGGTATTCATAAAAACATAAAATTGATATTTTTGATTTTGGAATTAACATACATATAACCCTCACTCCCTTTCCATGGGAAAAATGAGATAATTATGATGTTTTTTTATGAACAACTAAAACATCACGATTTTGAAATGAAACCCTTTTATTTTATTCTCTATAGGTTTTTTATGTAATATTTTATTATGATATTTTTGGGTCAAATGAAAATAGATACCTGTTAAGGGTCCTCCCAGATATCACTCCAATGTAATTGGTAAAGAATTTACTCTCTATAGATGACAAGTTTCACAATACCTTGGTGAATAACCTTGGTAGTGATTATGACACCTTGGGGATAAACCTTGGTGACATGTTCATGAATGTCTAAATTAAATTTTTAACTCACATTTTCATGTTATGATTCAAGTTATTTTCATTATTAAATTCTTGTACTTCTATTTCTCAAGTTTTTACGTTTTTTCATCATGTTCTTATTGATATTTAAAGTAAACTGATTTCCCTTGCTTTCCTTACTGGGATTTTTGCTCACCAGTTCCTTTGATGTATGTCTCCAGATTATGAGTTGCAGTATTTGTACATAGGATGAACTTTTCAAGAGGATTCTAAAGGTGATTTAAAATATTTTTTCTAGTTTTCTTGTATTGTTTTCTTGATTACCATGAAACTAGACTTTAAGGTCCTCAGTTTGTAAATAGTAATGAAAAGTAATGTTAAAAAGAAGTGATGCCATATTAATAATCCATACCATTTCTATTGTACTTATAAGTATCCAACAATCACTCAATATTCTCTCCCATGATTTTAGAATCACCCTCTCAAGGAAATATATTTTTCACTTCTCATATCCAGTATAGCACCTTATTTTTAATTAGTCATTTGAATCACAATTGGTTATGTTGAAAAATATTAATAATGATGCCTATAAAATATAATTAATACATTAATAATGAGATACCACATCTAAACTCTAATTAAATAATTTTCCAAACACATTTCCATGCCAAAATTTAGTAATGGGTCTTCCTTTCTTCATTTTATTCAAGAACTTCTTTCAAGTCATATCCTTAAATTTCCATTCTCTTATTTTGGATGTTTTTGTTACATACCTCTTTTATCCCTATTTATTTACATGTGATTAGATGCCCATTTATCTTTCATTAATACCTCCCGTAAAGCTTTATTTACACCCACTACGATGTGGAAATTTTGTAAGGGATCCAATTATTTTCTTCATTATTCAAGAATCACCATTTTCTTATGCTCTTTATATATGTTTCATAATTTTTGGTTACAATATCCCATATACCCTTACTTTCATTATGTATTCAGAATGATGTATGAAGCCATTCACTCTCATTAATTACTCCAATGAATTTTTATACACCCCCATTATGGTGCCCAAATTTTAATATGATTTTCCATCCCCTTAAATTTTGTAGCGAATACCCATACAAATTTACTATGAAGTTTGTTCAACTTTATGAACATGTAATTATTTCGGAGGGATTCACATGTATTTATTCAACACTACCTGATCATGGAATAATATTTTATGATAAATGACTATTTGTTTTATGATCTTTGTGGCACACATATTCTTGTGAATGAAATGAAAGTGAGTGGTGCATGATGAATTAAATAGTGCTCTAATGAATTGGGTAATGTTTTAGTCTCATGAGACGCCATTAACGGGATTAATGAGTGATCCTAATCTATCATCATACTTTTTCATCATTATTTATTAGTTTTTACCCTTAACATATGTTTATGATTCCATGTTTTAGGTTGTTTCCACATTTCCCATGTTTACATTATGTTATCATTCATTATCATATCGAATTAGTCATGTTTATTATTCCCACACCCTTTGAGTATCAATGATATGAATATTATATAATATTTAATAATTTTTATGTTTTTTCATGTTTACTCCCTTACTAGTCTTTATAGATCCCCCATTTCTTATGTATTTTCCCATATTTTCCCATGTAGTATTATTTACGATTGAATAAAATGTTTATATCAAAGATGTTTCCAATAATGTCAATATATTCTCCATTTTATGTTCTTATGAAATTTTCCTATTTCTCAATAAACTAGACATATTTATCTCCATGTTTTTAATATGTATAATCTTATATAATAAATCATGATTTAATATTTAATAAGAAGTAGGGTTTTCATAGTTGGTATGAAAGGAAGGTTTGGTTATTTTTGATATTAGGTTTTGAAAACTCTAGAAAATTACTTATGGATAAGACTAAACATAATAATACACCCCTTAATTTTTTTATGTATATATTAATTGGTCTCATTAAAAATAAATCCATGTCTATATAATAAAAGTGGTTGTGTCCCTAGAATATATGTACATAGGGGTAAATTTAGAAAACAACACATTGTGCTCGTCTCGATCTAGAACTGGTGCATGAAAACGGGTTTTTCTAAACACCTGGTTTGACACACCCAAGGTATATGATTTTATAATTCAGAAACTCATTAAAAACCATTATCATGGGAATAATAATTACCATAAGAGACTATATTATGAAATAAATAATGGACAACTTATCTTGAAGCCTATAGATTCATAAGTTAAAGAAATACATTTTATTTATATATTATCCCATTACAGTTATTGGATTCCAATTTATGTGTATAATATTTTTAAATTCCTCATCCCTAATTTTTCTCTTATTATTGTCAATGACTGGAAATAGTGATAACCTAGTTAATAACCAATGTGGTAGCTAATGATATGACTAGGAAAATGAGATTCATTACATGATATGAGCCCAATCTCAAAATATTGTGATTATACCAAACCATCTATCAAATTAAAAACAAAAAAGTGGAACACATATTGACATCCAAATGAAAAAAATAAGTGGAGGATTACATATTAATATATTTCATCAAATAATGTTGATAAAGGAAATAAGGATCAATTTCATTAGTGTCAAAAATGTTGAATGTGGCACCTAGAGAAATTACACAATGGAACATAAAGGTTTTTTTAACGTGGAAAAATAGAGAAAAAATTAGATAGTTCCCTAAAATATAAATATAGTAATAGAAGGTAATAAATTACATCTAGTAGAAATTTTTTTGTTTAATGTCGTATGTATAGAGAATATGGGAATATCCAATGCCAGTGCTATAATCCAAGGTTTAAACCATGAATTAAGAATTCATTCTGGAGAAATCATTGAAGTGTAAGGATTAAAATCTTCATGTGTTTTTATTTGAGAGTTATGTTTAAAAAGTTATATATTAATGAAATTAATGATATCATAATCATGAAATATCTATGTATTTTTATGAAATTGTTTTCCCCTGCGTATTTTAAACATATATTGAATAATACTAGTTACCTAAAAAAAGTTATTTAGTAATAAGGTTCTAAATTAGAAAACAAATTATTAAGGGACTGATAACCCTTAATATGTTATTGACTTAAGGATAAAAATAAAGATTATCAAGATGAAATTTTTAAGTCTAGTCCTTAAAGTCTTTGATACAAATTTTTAAAATTTTGTGACTGAATTTTATAATTATATTTTGGGGAAAATAATAAAGGATCCAATATTTTTTATTTTGATGTGACTAATGAAATTTTAGGAGATTCATCATTTGGGATGTAATATATATAACCATAAGGATTATCTGAGATGAATTATATTCTGTTTTTTGAGCTATGAGATAAAGGTTACGATACAACCTTTGAGGTAAAAACACTCATTGATATTGAGGTTATAGTGCTATATATGAGTATTTATTTAAGGAAAGATCTATGTTAAATCTACTAGATTATTTTTAAAATTTTGGAGATTAATTTATTAAGGTATTATTATAATTCAAGTAACCATTTTGGATTTAGGAAATATAAAGGAATATATATCTATTTTTTGGTTTATTATGTGATCTATTATATGTTTATTCTAGTGAATTAGGAATAAACAATTCCATCATAATTTATCATTATTTGGATAAAAAAATTAAATTTTAGTGTAAATTGATTAAACTTATCTAGAAAATATATTTCATTATATTCCTTTTCTAGATAATGAAAGAAATTATTATCTCCAGGAAAATAATCTTGAATCATTTTTTTCATATTATAATCATTCTTGATGAATTGATGGTCTTATTATCTATCATTGATTTATTATTTTTTGGTCATTAATGTTCTCCTAAAAATATTCTATATTCCAATATACTATTTATTTTTTATTATATTTCTCATCTATTTTTACATTTTCAATTTTTAATAATGTTATCCTACTTGGAAACAATGAAATTTAATGACTTTCATACTTTCCTTTCTCTCTTATCATGTGGATGTATAATTATCCGTTTTTACGGTGTTGGTTTTCAATAAGGTTATTTTTAATTTTTTATTTCCTTGTTGATGTTAAAATTTTGAGGTCCCAATATATTAAATGTTTGAAGAAAGTAACACCATGAGTTTTTAATAGGGAAAACATTGTTCGATGGAATATGTAATATTCAATACCAAACCCAACCAAAATATGGTTATTTAAATATGATTGATTTACATTTTCCATTTAATTTTCATATTTAATTAGGATAATATAGTTTTGGATATATATATATATATTACTAAATATTTCTATAAGTTCATAGAAAATAATTATTCAATTTATTGTAATGTCTTTTTATTCTTCAAAATATGTTTTCATCAAAAATTATTTTTATTTATTTTTATAAAAAAATATTGTAATTAATTTTTATAAATCTAATAAAATTAATTTGATAAAATGAAATCCTATTTTTTATATTAGAATAGAAACATTTTCTTATGGTTA
Organism: Viscum album; assembly: GCA_963277665.1. Lineage (NCBI taxonomy): Eukaryota > Viridiplantae > Streptophyta > Magnoliopsida > Santalales > Viscaceae > Viscum > Viscum album. Next base: position 1,249,385,322 of record OY728121.1, read on the forward strand.
ACATTTTTGATTTTTAGAATATATATATTTTTATGGGAATAGTGGAAATACAATTGTTTTTGGTTAAATTGAATTTTATTTCGATAAATTAATTAATAAAAATTGAAAATTATTATTTTAATTTTATTTCAATGTAATATAATTATTCGTTATTTATATTTAATTTAATTATTTAATTTTAAATCACCTTTATACCTAATTTTGAAATAAGTTAACATTTAGGATTCCAAACTCATTTTCCTAAAGATTTTTTAAAAATGAATAAATTTTCTCCATTATAATTAATTAATAAACTAATAATGATAATTTATTTAAATTAAATGTTTATATTATATATTTATATTTATGATTTTAAATTCATGTAGAGTTTATTATAAAAAAAAGATGTAATGTAAAATCATCTTTTCTATAAAAATTACATTTTTTTCAATAAACTACTTTCATACATTCTTATAGGTTTAATTTTAAATTAATTTATTATACCTATATGAATTAATTTTCATAAAATGGAATCCATATTTTTAATTATCATAACTAATATTAGGTAACAATGTCAACTCATTGTTTTGGATCATATGAGTAGTAATTGTAGTAAATATTTAATAATATCTTAAAATATAAATAGATTAATTAAGGGAAAAATAATTTAACAAATACTAAAAAAAAGTAACCCTAATATTATTAATATTCATATTAAATTTTAATTTAATCAATTTTTATAGTTATTCATTATTTTTTACTTTATAAATTATTGAGTAGTCAATTTGATAAAAATTATATTTTGATACCATAAAACAAAAATTGTATTTTTTGTTATAAGGAAATTAAATTAAGACAATCCCTGTGATGAATTAGTTTATTTTGTAAATAATAAAAAAATTATATAATAAAAATTCGAAATTATTTTTTTCAAATATAAATGATAATATAATTTTTATGATGTCAAATATAATTTCTATAATGGTTCAAAAACTATTATGGTCAAGAATCCCAACATTTCTAAATAAATGCAAAGATTATCTTTTATGTGAAAATTAATATGTTTATTAAAATTATTATACAAAAGAAATATATTTTTTTGAATGTTGACATCAAAATTATCGAATAGTGAATTTTTCAAAATTTCTTGATCTAGACAACTTTTTAGGTAAAAATTTAAAACAATGTAAATATATAATGTTTATTTTGACATCATATTGAAAAAAAGTTTTTTAATAAATGATAAAAATGGTTTTCAAAATAATATATATTTGTTTCCAATTAGATTAATTTTATTTTGATAACATTTGATAAATTTTATGAAGACATCTTTAATCTTATAATTTTATATTATATATTTGGGTTTTAAAATAATTTCTTTGTTATCATGAGTAACTTCAACATCTCCAATTGTAATATTTTAATACTTTATGACCTTTTACTAGTAATATACTGAAAAAATTAATTAATTTATCTAAAATCATTGGGAAACACCATGTGATGGTTTTGGGTTTCGATTACTTTATTATATTGAGTCCAAAACCAATTTCTAAGAAATAAAAAAATTTCCCACTCATTTCCCATATAAAACCCCCCATTATCACATTTATATTCAGTAAAAATCTTTTATAATGTCAAATATCTTCCCTACTCTCTATATAGTCCTCCCAATGTTACATAAAGCTCTCAATTAGGTCCACCCAATCTTTTCAAATCACCCGCTCCATCTAAAGGATTTCTCTTTTCTAATTTCATATCTTGAACCGTTTTAAAATTATCCTTTCTAATCTCATTTAATTATATTTTAATATATTTATAATTTTCTCTCTACTATAAAACATATTCTCTAATAATGTGATAATATTTTTACCTTTCCATTATAAAATTTACTTAAGCTGTTACCATACCAAAATCTAGTAAGGTGTGTGCATTAGTTCTTTTTAATCAAGAACCTATTTTTTGTTATGCCTCTTCATATCGATTTTCTCTTATTATAGATAAATTTTTATAAATGGATATTAATAAATTATATATTTATATGTTATTATTGACTTATTTCACTCTCATTAATCCCTCCCATGAACCTTTATGTACGCCCATTAGCACGTCAAAATTTAGTAACGGTTCCTATAATCCCCCTCTTTATTCAAGTGTCTCCATTTTCTTATTCTTTTTATAACCATTTTATAAATTTTGTATATATTCAATCATAGACTCTTATAGTATTTATGATGTATAAATTATTGGATACCACCTTCACTTTCTTTATGTCCTTCAATGAACATTTATATTCGCCCATTATGTTGTAAAAATTTCACTATGTTTTTTCATGCAAGGAAATTCTGTAGTGAATACCAATAAGAATTTCCTACCAATGTTGTTTACCTTTTTCACATACACTTATTTTAGTGGGAAATTAATTGTATTTATTCTACACTCCTTTATCATGGAATGGAATGTTATGATAAATGATTTAATGTTTTATGATATATGTGTCACACTTATACTGTTGAATGAAATGAATGTGATGGATGCGCCCAAAATTCTATAATGCTTCAATGTATTTGGTATTTTTTTTATTCTTCTGATAAATAATTCAATAGATTAGGGAGTGATATTAATATATCACGTTATTTCATACATTACCATGTCTTGTTGTTTATTTGTGACCAATATCTATGATTCGAATTTTTATGTTGTTTCCACATTTTGCATGTTTCCATTATGATATCAGGTTATATCTTTCCTCTTTGTTCATGTTTTTGATTATAACCCCCTTTATGTCTAATTTATATTCCTATTATGTAACATATAACACTTTATTCATTTTATTCAATTTTGTATCCCTTTCCATGATTTATATCACACCCATTTCTTATATATTTCCCCATGTTATCCCATGTAGTTCAATATATGAAAAACAAATTTGAGAATGTCAATGAAGTTTTCAATAATTTTGATGTATTATATATTTTATGGTGTTATGTTATGTACCTAACCCCAAAATAAATTACACTTATTGATCTTCCAGAATTTATTATGTGTAAACTTATTTTGTAAGTCATGAATTAAAGTGTAATAAAGAGGACAGATTTAATACACATGACTGATAGAATTCTAATTATGAGCGTAGTAGGAGGACCTTGTAGTTTGAAGTTATGGACCATGTATTATTGATTTTTAACCTCTTAAGGTGTAGGATTTTTTAGGAAGATGGAGTAATCTTTATCCTAGCTTTAATAGTCCCTTTGTGGTAGTGGGGGAGTTGGTGAGGTGGGTTGTCCTTTAGTGTTGTCAACATTTTTGAGATAATCCATCTTATATTCCACATATCTAATCTTTTTCAGTATCATTATGTTGAATCTAGTGTTATTGACTAGGGATATATGGATATTGATGATGTATCAATTTTCATGGATCAATTAGTGGAGATACATTATCGCCAAGAGAAGGTAATATGTGGACGAACTATTATCGTAATTTGTGTGTTTTTGAGGCATGGATTTCTATCAAAGAGTACCTATGAGTGAGATATGAAGATCTGTTCCTAGTACCCAGAGTTCTTTTTATGTTTTCCCATTTCTAGTTTTATTATTTTATCATGATTGTATCCTATAGTTTTATGAGATGTGTTTTTTTTCATTATATTTATTGTTTCTTACTTTTTAGACATATGAAAAGGGGAGAACCTAAATTTTAATCAAGGTGCATTATAATAGGATATTATTAATTCCATGTGGGATATTTAATTTCTCAAATATCTGACATTATCTTGACTTGGGGGGATGTAATTTTTGATTCACATGTTTGGGGTTGTGCGGTTTAGTGTTTGTGAAGGTTTTTGGTTTGGGATGTATGGAGGGTGGATGGCTTTGGAGATGTGCATGTGTAGTGATAAAGATGTTTGAAATGTTTTTTGGACTTTTTGGAGTATTTTGATAGTGGTAGCATTGAGGTTTGATGATTTCTTTAATAGGTATCCTACATTGTGGTTGTTAATAACCCTTTCCTTATAGGCTTGGTTTCAGATTCTCAATTGATAGAATCATTTGAGAGGTATATAATGTAACTGTTTGTAAGTATATAGACCCCTTTTAGTTTTTTTAGTTAGAGGTGTTTGGGGGAATTTACAGGATTTTTTAGTGCATGAAGGAGGTGTAGTAAGGAAAAAAAGTAAATCCACATCATCAAATGTTTACACAATCTAAACTGGTGTTTTATTTATATTATAGCCGGTGATTCCACAGAATATAAATCTGTTTAGGGAGAACCCATGAGATGGATCACAAGTTTTTTAAGTGTAATTCATGGTCTGTATTAAATAAACTTTTAGGTGACTAATTTTTATTTAAAGTGGTACATTTTCAGAAATATGAGTATTACACACCATGAAATAATTTCACAGTGGGAAACTGGTGAGTTTGTAGATTTTATGTTCACTCCTCAAACAATTTTTCCCATTCATTAATTGATTCTCCCCCTCTCATTCCTTATAATCCATAGGAATATATAAGATACTTTCAAGCCCCCTCCTCTATTTCTTCAATATGTTGTTATGTGAGGTTGTTTGTTGGAGATCTATAATGAGTACTTCTCCATTAGCCCTATATTTTCCTTTTCTCTTCTCCCATGTATTCACTATGATTATGATGTTTTGGATTATCATGTGATATCAGATGCTTTCTGATGATATATGGGTGTATTATAGGTCGATCACTAGTTTCTCATGTGTGGTGGTGTTTTTGGGTTGTTTCTTTTTTTCCCTATGGCGCACGTCATGTTAGAAAAGCTTCATTGAGGTAGAAAATCCCTAGTTTCACTTTGTTATGTATCACATGGGTGGGATTTACTTTTATTTATCTATTATATATGGTATTTATTTATTAATACATGATAATTAATTAGTTACGTTAAAATTATGGGGGGAAAGATAATGACTCACATATTTTTTCAATTTTATATTATTGTGGTATGATGGATCGTACAGGTTCAATATCCCACTAAAAAACATGGCCACATGGGGATATTTTTTGCATGATTGTTATGTGTTTTGGTACCCCTATGGTTATATTGTTGTCATATCTCCCCAAAATGGAAATTGTATATCCATTTATATCTAGATAATAAAATGGTTTCCTTTGTGTTATGTATTGCATGATAACAATTCTAAAATATATTAAAATGTAATAAAATACCATTTTTCAAATCCATAAAATGGTCTCTAGGGAATTGTGATATGTGGCTATTTATATAGGGAAATATTGTGTGTTTATAATGAAATTTGGGGTTGATGGCTGAGTTGAATCCACACATTTGGGTAGTGAGGTGGTGAATGATTGGACAAGATTTTGGGTGGTGAGGGGGTGGTTGTTTGGATATGATTTTGGGGTGGTGATGTGGTAGATGTTTGGTCATTTGTTTGGTGAGGTAAGTTTGTGGTTGTTTTTTCATTATTTTGGGAAAGTGACATGGTGGTTGTATAGTTGAGCTTGTGGGGCGAAGAGGTGATGGTTCGATGGAGATGAGGATATTATTTTGGTGTAGATAAATTTTTCTAGAATCCCATCTAGGGATTGAATAAATAATAATTTAATAATTATTGAATTGTCTGATGGGTTTTCTAGTTAATGTGAAGAAAATTATTAATTAATAAATAAATTATCTGATGTGTGGTTTTATGTGAATGAGGATTAATACTGAAATGAATGGTATTAATAGTGGAATTTTTTTGTGGTGTGCGGTGGATTTTGGTTTGTGAGGTGTTATAAATTTACAGGTGGTCGTAAAATTGATGATGTTGTGAGTGGGATAATGTTTGTTTGTGAACCCATGGGTTGTGTTTTGTGTGTAAATTTTTATATTCTGGTATATTATTTTTTATTTCAATGCACACCCCACTTGACTTGAGCACTATGTGTAGACACATTGTTCATCAAATGGGGGTTATTTTTTCCAGCATCCACATTTTGAGGAAAGATGGTTGGATACATTCTCTTTTTGTGTCTCTCTTCCATGTGAGTTGATTTACATAAGATTTTATTGAATATGTTTTTTAGTGCACTAAGTGATGGAAAAGGTGTTTTAGGTAATGAAATGATGATCTTGTTATGTGGTGGTGGCCCGAGTGTTTTTGGGTTTGATGTGATATTAACGTTCCTTGGGTATACTTGTGGTATGGCTCATGCATTATAAGAGGAGGGAATGACGTTTATTTCCTTCATGTTCCTGATACCCTACTACATTAGATATTGTTTTGATGATTATAGCCTTGTAGTCTTTGGGAGATATGAGATGTGAATGTGTTTTGGGTAAGCGGACCATGTGTTTTTGGGTTTGATGGTAAGTGACTGTGATACCGGGAGGTGATATTTGATATAAAAACACATGGGAGAGCCAGGACATATAACATTGGGGTGTCGAATTGGGAAATCAGTTGGAAAGAATTTTTTGGTACACTTTATCGATATGTTTCATGTTATGTTACTATACATCGATTACCTTATTTGAGGAGCATGATTTGGTGAGGTTGGAATGGATTTTTGACCTTTTTATTTTTCGTTGTTTATTTTTATTTCTCATAGGTGAAATAGTATTCTACTTTCACATGTTCACGAGAGACTTTTATCTTCCTACTATGAATACATGTATGCTCATCCAACATATATAAAACTATTTTGTAGTTTCCCAGGGAATTATAGCATTTGGGTTGAATATTACTATCTAAGACCTTGGATAGATTTTAAGCCTCTGTATTATTTTTTCTTTTTGGTATTTTACTTTGGAGACTTTTATCAATATTATTTTTACTTATACATGTATTATTGAATGTTTTTTGTTTTCTTTTTAAAATAAATCATGATGTTTTATTTTGAGGATTCATCTTACACACCTAGTGCTAGTATCCAACCCAATTCCTACAAATGGGGGGACTCTAGGGTCCTTATATCTCTCCTGACATTGTGGTATATTTGGAGGGAAGGGTATTGGAAATAAAAATTGTATATATATTGAATTGAATGGAAATAATAAATTAATGTTTCATTTATTTTTACACAGTCTATTGAAATACTCAACATCTAACAAAGATAGTAAACGCTATAATATAGAATCTATAAAAAAACTACATGTAGTGTAGTACAATTTTTAGTAATTAATATCTAAATATATTGACACACACTACATGTTGAAGGATTCTACGTGTTTTTATGAGAGTGATTATGTGTTACAAGTAGTGTACATCCCACTACACACTATGTACATCTGGTTTTCCCTATCTCTAGGTTTCCAATTATTACACAACATGTATTAATTATGTGTTTCATACCATGAAAACAGTAATTTCTTGTCTCCCAACAGATAAAACCATTGGGGTCACAATAAATTATTCTAGTTACATTTAATGCATGCCCTATCAAACTACTTTCAAATTAGAGATCAATATGTTTCATGTAATAAATTTTTGTACTATTATTCAACATTTTAGGTGATGATATTCATGGATAATTCTTATGTGTTTTACAATGTTTAAATGTTATGTATTGGTGCCATCTATCCAAAATCACCAACACATCTCGATGAGATCTTTTATTTTTCATTATTTCCACTTGGCATATTCTTGATCATAGGAAACTGAATGATTTGTGTTATCATGAATTTTGGATAAAATAATTATTATTTTTGGAATAAATAACTAAAAAAATGCGTATATTTATTAATGTTAGATAAAAAATTGTTATAAAATTATCCCTCTTTAATACCTCTTAAGGGTCCAAGGGTGAAACAGAAGAGGTAAGTTTTATTCCTTATTGTGGTTTCTCTTCTATTAATTAAAATAAATAAAACAAATATAATGAAGTAAACCCTAAAAAATTTAATGATATTATATTTTCAAACATAAATTAAAATAATTTATTTATAAAATAATCGAACATTCTTTGAATTATTTATTCATTGATGTTTCAGTTGACAATAATGTTTGTACCACTATTTCGATGATGGATCCAATGGAATAAACCCAATATTATTATCAACTTGTTCTCTATAAATATTATAATATTATTATTGAAACTATAGATTCCAGTGAATATTATTTGGGTCACTTGTATCATTCTACATTGATCTCTCCAAGTATATTTTCACACTTGAAAAACACTCATTTATTATCTCAATCCTCTAGAGGGAGGAGGCGGATGATTGTTTCTCCTTTTATCAAATAAAATTTTATATTTTCAATCTAGTTATATAGATAATTATCTATAGAATCCTCCATTCATACAACTCTTTATATAAATTAAAATTATATAAGTTAGTCTCTATATCCCATTTAACGAAATAGTTATTTCAGAAACACCTTTAACAAATCCCTTAACCAAAACAAAATCACATATAAAATAATTCTATTTTTTAATGTGCATAAAACATTAATTTATTTAAATATCATTACATACATAAGTAAATTATTATTAATTTTCGTGATTGTAAAAATATATATCATTTCACTCAGACCACTAACTGAGGCTTCCAATTATCCTCATCATTTTTCATACCTTGAATAATGAAACAATTATTTAAATAAATAAATTTCACTAAATTATTCATTCAATAAATTAATAAAAATTATATTCACCAAAAAGAACATAAATATTTTTTTAATATTAATATAAATAAATAAATAAATTAATATTATCTTATTAATAAACAAGAGATAAATAAATATTATATTTCCCAATTATATTTAGTTACTTAGTGAATAAATTTTTATTTAATATTAAACCCACAAACACAGATATATATATATATATATATATATTATTTTAAATAACTAGTTATTTAATTATGTCAATAAAAATATCTTGAATAATGATTAAATAGCTTGTTTGAAATCATCTTTATTAAAACTGTTAAATTGAAGTAGAATTTAAAAGAGATTTTGTGTAGATATAGTGTGTGTCCCTATAACAGTCTTTCTCTAATGTGTGAGGAAAACATACCAAAATTCAAATATTAGAATCTAGCAAAACATAAAGTTAACCATATAGAAGTACACTAATATCACAATGTAAAAAACCTCGCACAAATGTTAAATTTGTAATATAATCACACGGTATTGATATCCCATCATACAGATAGTATATGTCATTTCTGTAATAAATATTCTTTATTAATATTTCTTTGAATTCAGAAATGAATGTGACCATATGACACCATTGTCATGATTTTATCAAATTGTTCTATTTTTATCAAAGGGATAGATTTTTTTTAAAGCTTGGGGCCAAGGCCCCAATTTATTATTAAAGAAAAGACCCCTTTAGACTGGGTAGAGGGTGACCCATAACATAGCCTAAAGGCCCAAGGCCAAGTGTCCTGCATACAGGGCTAGAAAGCCCATTTTTTGTCCCAAAGGACCCCTCGGTGAACACTACTACTAAAGTACCCGCACAACTATAGTACCTACTATAGTACCTCCACTGCTACAGTACCCTGCTAGATTCCCTCCACCGCTACAGTGCTGTCGCTGCTATAGTCTGCCACTGGTACAGTATTCCTATAGTGACCTACTACAGTGCTGCTACCATACCCTGCTACAGTAACTCCGGAATTATCCAATGCCCGGATTTGATCCTGGGTATTTTAGATGCCAAGAAGGAGCCTGAACCACTCGGTTACATTCTCGTAAGAAAAGGGATAGATGTATCAACTACCATTAAACATAAGTGATACATCAATTCATTACTTGTTCTTTAATGTCATATCACTTGGGATGCACCCAATATTTCTTACCTCTCTATGTGCTTATGTCATCTTGGTTATTTTCATCACATAAAAATATGTGACTCAATATATGTAATTCCCTAAAAATTTAATCAATTAAATATATTTTCTTATATACATTTTTCATATTTAGAACTGCATTATAACATAACTCACACACACCACGTGAAAAAATGATAATGTTTTATTATATTAATTTGAAAATTATGTTTAGATAAAAACTATAGCCCAAATTATTAAAATATTATCATCTGATAAAAACTAAAAGATGTGGTTTCAAAAAGAAAAAACCTCGGTCTAGTCAATCCACTAGAATAACCACACTCATGAACAATATTATTAAAATGAATCAAATTAATTGTAATAAAATAACTATTCGAAAAAGAATATATTAATATAATTTAAAAAAATTTAATGAATAATGAATTAAATATGTGATATTTATAGAATTTATAGAACCCATATTACCAATTCAAATCTGTTAGTCAGAATAATAATATGACCTTTGGAATATTAATCTAACCATTTGGAGAATTATCCTGACTATTAGAATAGTATCCTAACCTATGGAAGTGAAAAACAATATTTATTTATATTATAAAATTAAAACATGACATATTCATTTCTGGATACAAGTATATATATGTTTTGAAACTAAAAAAACAAGTTTTTGTACTTCTGTATATCATAAATATTTTATTTTCAACTTGATTAATAATTTAATGATTTAATTATAAATTTATATTAAAAAAATTTGACTATAAATTAATATTTTTTATTATTATGATGATTATATAATTTTATATGACTATAGGAATGTATTCATAGGGTATGAGAATTCATAATAACATTAATATTGTTATTTTTCAAATAAATAACTATTTTATTAAAATATTAATCATCCATTATTTATAAATTTATTTTCTTAAAATAGATTAAATTTTTGATATAAAAACAATAAAAAATGTTTTTTTTAACTTTTAAAATGGATTATTTTGAAATAAATATAATGGATTATTTTCATAATTTTTTCCCTTGAAATAGTTGACTTTTTGGTGAATAGTTAAAGAGGGGAAAACATCATATTTAATATTAAATCTTAAATACATTATTTATTGCATATGCTATGAAGTAAGAATCCATTATTTGAAACCCACATGAACTATTTACTATATTTAGTCTAAATATTCATCACTACATATAGTCTTTATACAAAAATAGCAAGCCATTAAGTATAATATTCAAAAACAACTGTCTCCTCAACTTTATAAAACCACCCATCACCACCCCTTATCCACACCTTTTAAAAGAGATGGATATTAACAAAACACTTACAAACACTCAATTCATATCTTTCCACATGTACCTAGAATCTTTGGTCTCACGAATAACCATTCCAAGGTTCTTTTATTGGAAGCTTAGGAGGAGGAAACCAAAGGATGAATTAAATTTTCAATTAAAACCCATTAAATTTTATTTTTCTTATACCACCCAGATACATCATCCAACCACCCAGATATAGTATTATTAGTATTCTAAATACATTGAAATTTTATTATTAGGTTTTAATATCCATATTCTACCTCCCTTATCATAAACCAGCCTCATTCAACACCAAACTAATTGTCTTCTCTGACCCGAAAAAAATATGGAGAGGTATTCTCAATCCTAACAGGATAGAAAATAGTCTCATGTGTAAAATATAACTCAATTGGGAATGATTTATCCCAAAATTAAGGTAAATAAATATGAATAACAAGAAGAAATTATATATAGGTAAATGAATGAAATAAAACAATACATACCTTTGTGTGACCCCATGGTCATTACTATCCATGTAACTAGTACACTTCCTGAAGAAACTTCAATAAAAACATGAAAATTAAAAAAAACATAGTACTATCGACATAATGTTGTACAGTTGGTGCGTAAGAATAAAATATCAATGTTTTTACACACCACAGAATCCAAACATTTCCTTTCCTGAATTAGAACATCAACACTGGTTTGAGAATAATTATTGAAAATTTGTTTTTACCATTTAATGAATAAAAAATTGACTTTCCAATAAAATAACATTTAATAACACATGGATTAAATAAAAAATATATTCTCATCCAAAAAATTAGTTTTAAAAACCAAATCTGGGATGCAAAAACACCATATAAACGCATGTGATGGATTAGGACTAAATATGACCAGCATACATATCAGTTAGGTATTTTAGAAAATAAATAGAAATAAAAAATTCTAAAGACACCAACTCTAGTATCTCAAATTCGGTGGTTATATTATTTCATTGAAACTATATACTATTGATCACATAAAAAAGGACTGAATTATTTAGTAGTCCTTGTAAAACTGATAATTCTCAGTAAGCGTATGTGTTTAGTTATAACTATTTTGAATTAATGATAAATAAACAATATGAAATGTTATATTACTATAACAATTTATATATAATCAATAACATTAAATGAAAAATAATATTGTAGGAGAAATTGATGAAAAAAATATTGCCATTTAAATTGTCACAAAATCATGAAACTTTTCCATGTAAATTATAACTAATCAAATAATCACATAGAAATCAATAACTAATCACATAATGAGGGAATGCATAATTTTTAACATCATAACAAAACTACTATGTCCTCATTCTAATATTCCATATATAAATGGAAAAGAACTCATCGAAAAACCCAATATTGTCTTCCTAATGAGATGTACTAATGCATCAAGTGGCTTCCGAGGGCCAAACCCATCAATTACTAAAAATGAGAAACTCCTCGTATGAAAGGGGATAAACATAATAACATAACTTTTTATATTGAAAAACTAACATAGGAAATTATAATAATTACTCTAATAAATAAAAAGTTAATATAAACATTTGTATTTGAAAATTTAATATGAAATGTATATAATTTCCCCAGTCAACAAACACAATAATAAACCTATTCGAGTAATATGTATAATGGTCTCAAAATAGTACTTCCCCATTCAAACTGATCAAAAACCATTCAGATGAATAATTTAGATGGTGTAAAAATAGTAAATCCAAATCAAATTGATCATAAACAATCGATATAAATAATAAGGATCCTATTTTTTAAATATATTCCATATTGATCATAAGGTAAAATTATTTTTTTCATCTATGAAAAAACACCATATAATGTCTATTTAAAATATTCTTGAAAAAAAATATCACTTTCATTTTGGAAATCAATTTCAAAAAATAAAAATTACCATAATATGAGGAAAACGTTTCATTTAAATGGAACCTTTTCATCAACTAATGAAACATTCAAAAAATGACATTTCATGATAGTTGGTAATTTTAAAAAAGTCAAATAAGATTGAAAAATTCATTCTTTAAAACTATTGTATAAAAAATTAAATTTACCTCACTCAAATAAAGAAGAGAATATTACATTCAAACCCTTTTTCTGAAAAATATATTTTTGGTTTAAATTTTATTAATAAATCATTTCTATAATGTTAATATTTTTTTGAAAAAATTAAAACATGGATATTGAGGAAAAAGGATTTTCGACCAATGAGAGAAATAAAATCCACTTTTTCTTAATTCGTTTTCTTAATAATTTTATATACAAGAGAGAGATATAATGATATAATACTTGAAATCTTTTTGGATATTAAAATTAGAATAAAATAAACTATTTTATTTTTATATTGATCCTAATATTTCATCATCTATGACATTATGATAAATAATAATGATAAACAATGAGGTTGTATTTGTAAAACCCTCACCACTTTGGTAACATTGGAATCACATCGCCCGTGAAATAATTTTACTCAAATTAGAATGTAAATATAATAAATATAATTAAATTATTATATACTATATCAATGGGGAAGTATATATACCCCACAAAATAAATAAATTTTGATTGTTACATATGACTCACGGAAGTAAAAGTGGGATGAGAAACCCTTACCACATTGAAAAAAATTTAATCTATAGACCAATTAAATAATAACATATAATGAAACATTAATTATAATTTATTTAAGATTAATTATTATATATCATTACTAATCGGAATCATATAGACCACAAAAAAAAGGAGTGAGTAGTGAATATGGAGTTTTCTCCTCTTAAATAAAAGAGAAAAAAAATATCTTACCTCTAGTCTGATTTCATTCATACTTGTCGGAAACACTAGTTTTATAATTAATAATTTAATATAAATAAATTATATAAACATTATAATATATATGATACCATATATTATTTTCATAAACCATATAATCACCCATTTATTATCAATTCATGATTAAAAACATTATTTTGTACAATAATTTATTCATTTTTCATGTATATTTCTGTTCGAATGTTTAAATCCTTTATGTTGATCATGGTTACATCATCTCTAGAATTTTATCCATGATATAATTATCAAATATATTCATTTTATAATTATTTATAATATTTTATAATATTTGGTGATAGAAAATTGGGTTAAACCATTCATGGAGATAGTAGAGTATATATATATACATAATCGTTGTTTTCATTTCATCAAATCATGGAAAAGTTAAAGGTAAATAGTATTTCACATATCTAGAATCAATATAATATCATATATATATTATATAAACATCTAATCTAACAATATTACCATAAATTTTAAAATTATGTGATAAATATTTCACAATGTTTCTTGGAGCTGGTAGTCCACAAGTACGAATGAATGACAACATCGTTTCCCAACAGATTGGAAGGTAAGAAGGTAGATGTGATTTTATAATTAAAAAAATGCTAAATTATTCCATAAATATAAAAATATGTATACATTAAACCCATAATTTTATCCATCAATGACCGGTGGTCATGGGAAATGCATTACATCGCTTCATGAGGTGGTAGTTCATTGTACACATGATCAACTATATCTTTTCTCATTTGATGGAAAAGGATTTAGATGTAGGTTGTTAATTTTGTATAATTAACTCTATGTATATGGTAGATACTGGTTTTATTATTTTAGAGTATTTTATGGATATTTTAATGAGTTAAAGGAATAAATTAAATGGAAATTATTGGTTAAGAACAATACCTCTTATTTGGACAACCTCTATATGTTTAGAACTAAAGCCTTCGTAGATTAGAATTTTTTATAAAACCAATGACAACAGGTTATATGTAGATATGTTAGTACGGAATTTTTTTTTGTTATTTTCTGAGCTAAATGGGTTTTTATGTGTGAATTGTAAAGGATAGGAACTCCCTTTCATATGTGGGGATGGGAACCTTCTTGCATATTTCATGAAAAATTTCCAAAAAATTATATATAATGATTGTCATTACCATGAAAAATTCTTCCAAATGAAATTATATTCATTGTTTTGATATAATATGGGATAAATATGGATATAAAATATAAATTATAAAAGTTTTTAGTTTATTTTAACCCTTATATTTTTATTTTAACCCCCAATAAACATGTTTTAATCATTTTGTGGTCATTGATTTTTAATTTGCTCACTAGTGAAAAAAAATTATTAACTTGTTATATAATATTAATTATTAATATCACAAATATTTAATAAAATCTACCAAATTAAATTACTATAATTCCTAAAATTTAATATAATATTAAACCTATAGATGCGACAAAAAAATTGTTTCCAAATAACAAGTATTCCAAATGAAAAAAAAATTTATATAAAAATTGAAAATATAATTGATTAAAATTAATGAAATTTGATTAATTATAATATAATGGAACTAATTAATATCTAGAAATAATTTTAAATAAATTTTTTATTTTTCAAATATTAAACAGAATGATAGTTTTAAATATAAAGTATTTTATTTTAATTATTAATCAAAAAACCATAATTTTATAAAATTATCAAAAATTAAATAAAATATATCTTTAAAATTATTATTTAAAAAGTTGATGTGAATTTTTTAAAATAATTTTTTTATAATTGAAAAAAATTAAATTCAAAATAACGGCACATAACACGCTGAAACCATTTTTTAAAATATAGTTTATCTGATAGACATTTATTTTTCATTAAAATGATTATTATTTTGATTTATAATCAATAAATAAAAAATAATATCTTTTAAAGATTTAGAAAACTTTTAATTTTCATTATTTAGTTATTTCTATTTATACCCACTAATTTAGCTTCAAAGTTTTAATAATATAATAGTTTATGTTTTTTCTAGGATGAAGGTTGCATTTATCAAAAGATATTAAACATAATGTTCTTATTTAAAAATATTGGGGTGTTTCAAGAATAAAAATAAATATATAAATATAATAGGTAACCACATTTAGAAAAATTAATATAGGAAAATAATAGTATATAATCATTAGCATTTCATAAACATCTCTCTCAAATACCCTGGATGAATTTTGTTGCAGAACAATATACAGTGTGTGTTGCAATCCATAGTTAATAATCATCTTGGATACATTATCTAAACTCACTCATATAATATCCCATTCAATCCTATCATTTACCAAATGGTTATGATTTTTCAAATTAGAACTAGAAAACAACTACCTCTCAATCCTCATTATGAAAACTTAGAATACCATGATAGTTGTATGAGGGAATGTCAAGAGGTTTTCATAAGCATGGAGTGAAATATAACCCACATAAACCAAAGTTCATGCCTTGACCACCACCCAAAACTATATATTTTGAGACACTATCACATTTAGTTCAACTATATGGGTCCCTTCACACATAAAACATTTCAAAATTTCAAATAGGTCCTACATATCATGGGTTAAACCCATTTCCCAAAAAAATATCAATACACCTAAAATTTCATATAATTTATAATCAAAAACCATGCCCATGGAAAAATAACTTTCCATAAAAACTATTTCTAAAACCAATGCTATTTTCCAAATATAACATCAATGTTTCAAAATGGACCTAGAAATGAGTTGATTGTCAAATCATACTTTTATGGTACTAAGCATGTAATGATTCATGAAGCACACATGAAAATAATGCTTGAATCCATTTAAGAATTTATAATCCATTTGAAAAACACTAGGGATTTTAGGATAACCATTATAAAGATTGAAGAGGAAAAAAATATGATTAGAGAAGAGTGTTTCTGAAAACCAAATTCATTACTTAGATAATTTATAGAGTTTCCATTTATATAATCTTATATATCAATATATACACCCTTTTAATATATGGATATTCCCATATTCACATAAAAATATATTTATTATCATAAAAGTTAAAATGATCAAATCAATGAAATATAAAAAGTATAACAATAAAGAACAAGGGTTCTCACATAAGTATTAAACTATAATGAGGCACCAAAACCCATTTAAGAACAACTCCATATGTCACACAGTTTTACCAATTATAAAAAAAAGACCAAAATCCATTTTAAATTACCCAAATAAATTTTAAAGTATAGTTGTAAATTTATCAAAAACATATATTACTTATTCTTTTGATACATATAGTCACAAATATATAAATACTTTGAAAAGCCCATTTTCATCAATCTACCAACATTGAAAAGTAATAAAAACTCATACCAACACCTCCAAAGCTCAATGAATCCATTTGAAAACAATTTTTGAAATTTAATTATAATGAGGAATGTTCTATAAATAAAATTAATAGAAACACCTACCTCAATGGTATGTAAACATGATGAAACTCCAGGAACAACATGAGGAGAACCCAAGGACCAAACTGCTCACTCTAAACACATATACACCTTGATATATATATATATATATCAAACAATTTCCCAATGGGTATATTTTTATCTTCATGTAATAATATGTAAAAATAGGATATATATATATATATATATATTCCTATATATATATATATGTGTGTGTGTTTATGCTACATCTAAGGAGTCACAAGTTGTCGCCTTCGACGAACACCATAATAATGGGCCTCGACTCGGTCCCCGTGAACCCTATGAGCCAAGAGGAAACCAAAAAAATCATATATTGGACAATGTTTTACCCTTGGTTAGTAATTAAAAATGGAGAAAAATAAACCAACCAAATAGGAAAGAAGAAGGAAGATGGTGGTGATGAAGAGGGGGAAATGCTTACTCGGTAAGATTTCACCGTGATTTTAGTTGAAAAATAGTAGATGGAAGAGGTAGAAGGGTGGAGGGATTCCTTTTCATGGAGTCCCCCATGGGAATTTTGAACGAGTGAATGATAGGGGAGGGCGATACCCCATTTAGGGATTTATTAAAATTATTAATATATTTTATTTTACATAATGTTTTTCCATTAAGAAAAAGGGTAGACAACTCTATTTGGTCAAATGGTCTCTCTGACCATGCATGAACTATGTAGTTTCCATTATCCATAAGGATATGAGGGCTCATAGTCATCTTTTAGAGGCTTCACATCCATGAACATAACTATTTAGTCCACCTAGTGTTTTTTGGGATGCAAAATTTTCATGGGTCGGCACACAATTTTCCCTAACCATGCATGAATCGTGTGCCACCCCCCCCCCATAAAAATAAATTAATAAAAATAAAGACTCAAAATAAATAAAATAAAATAGTAGATCTATTTATGGCTGAGACAACCATTCAATTTATACTAAAACAGGAATATTATTCAGAATACTATTGTTTCAGTAACCTCATGAACAATGTACTTTTGTTTTCCCTATCAAACCTTAATAATAAGTTTCATAAATTGTATTATCTTAAAATATTATGATAATGATAATATTAAATAATATTCTATAGCTTGGAATGAATATATATCTATAATATTAAATTAAAAAAATCTAGTTCTTGATGTTCACAAAGACAGCCTAAATGAACTCCATTTATAAGGAGAACATTTATACTTAATGTATCATACTTATATCATAGCCCATATGGATATTTTGGTCTATTTAAATTTATATATGGACATAAATATAATTTCATCTCTATTAGGGATTTTTATTACAGTTTTTATGAACATTTATAGTTATCAACAAGTGATCTCACCTTGGAACCATGAATGGAATGCCCTGAAAACAACGAAATTAAAAATTATATCTCATTGAAATGGTTATAAATTAACATCATAAATTTATATTAAATAAAATATATATGTATAATCCCCCTATTCATTAAATTAATTGATTTTATTTTATTATTCGTGATGGTATGTGAAAGTCCATAATGAATCCGGACAGATGGTAAGGTATCCCTCCAAACCACCCAATTTTACATGGGTTATGAAATTTCTCTCCCTAAAAAACTTTATATCTCTATTTCATGTTATTAATTCTCCAATGTTTTGAATATATATCTCATACATATATTCATATCATATTCTCCCATCCTTTTATGGGTTTATACACACCTTATGTTCATTTCCAAACGCCTTTTTTTAAATCATTTAAAACTAAGGTCTATAATTCTATAACATAATCAATTTATGTAATACTATTATAAAATAATTATTCCAATTAATTATTTCATTAAATAATTAAATACATTAGGGTTAACCATTCTGGTTTACCATTGTTTTTGTAATAAAATTCAATATTCATTCTTACTCCAAAAGTAATTAACTAATTCCTTAAAACATCATTTTAAGAGTTAATTTATCTAAAAAATATATTCAAATTCACATGACTTTGTTTAAATAATCACCAAGTTTGGGACCTATTCAAATTTATTCAAATATGAAAATCCAAAATATTTACCTCCTTATTCACTTTTTAATCTTTATGGAACCCCCCTTTAATGTGACATGTGGAATTATTATTTTTCCCATTTCATTCAATGGGTGTTTCTTACGATTAGTCCCCATATTTGATTCCCCTTTTTAGAACACATAAGCATGTATATTTTATAATGGGAACACCAATATAGTGATCTAATTCACTGGGTAATAGTTTTGTATTGTGACAGAATATGTATGGGATTATAGAGTAAACATAATCCATGACGGGACTCTTTCCACCATGTGACATTATTGTAATGGTAGGCCTTTGTAACGTCCCAATTCTGAAATCCACCCAGAGGCACCCCATACCCGGTTGGTCACATGACCACAAGTGCATTTCCCCAAACTCCAGAGGCTTCCGACTAGCAGAAAGGGCCTTGGATTTGATAGTGGGGAAATTACGCCCTCATTGGCAGGTTACAAAGTATAAGCAAGCAACATAAAATAGTGGAAGCAATAATAATCCATACAAAAATAAACTGTGGAAGACTGAAAGAAGAAAACTGGAGCACAAAAATATATTAATAATGCATGATATATATATATATATATATATGTCTAGGAAAATAGACAAACAAGTCACAATGCAGAGAAAAGTACTAAACCGAAGTAAAAAAGTAAAACAGATGAATGACTCTTCAGCATCGCAATCCTCGGCTTTGTCCTATGCTCTCCAGCTCCACAGCAATCAAGAACATGAAGTAGAAGGGAACATTCCCTTATCTATACTTGCATCAATATAATTTGTTTGGGCCCAAAATCATGACCCAAAAAAAGGTGTGAGACAATGTCCCAGTAGAAAACCACCCAAATACTTGTTCCTAATAGTCATAGAATATATGGCAGGTAATGTACGATAAGAAATAAACAATAAGAAATAAACAGGATAATACACAACATTAAACCTTCCAAAATTTCTAGCATATAATAAACGAACAAGGAAGTAGCCACTCAAGCATGTAGAATAAAAAGGTAACCTCTGGGTCGTTCTCATAGCCTAACCCCTATGGTTTAACCTAAAAGTACCAGTAACCCTATGGGAGGAACACATAGTCTCACCCCTCTGGTTCAGCTAAAGAATTACTAGACTCTCTGAGGATGCACTCACCATCAATTCCCCCTATAGTCTCATATCGTACTAAAGTGGCTCTGGGGAATCACTCAATGTCTCATTCCCACTGTGGCCCACGTCAAGAAATTACAATCACTCTAAGGAATGACTGAACATCAATTACCCCTTTGGTCTAACATATTAAAACAAAGACACTCTGGAGAATCCCTTACGTACATTCTTTCTATGGTCTACTTCACTAGGATCTCACAGCTTTGTGTAATGTTAGAAAGTATCACATAGCGTAATAATCAATGTATCCTCAAGAACTACTTGGCTAGCAGTCTACAACATCTCAGCAAGGATGAATAGTCACACCATCTTATAAACTAGGCATAGAACTGGCAAAATCCTAACATGCAAAACTAGACCAAACAGTCAGAAACTAGAAAACATGCAAGGGAAAAATATCTAAAGCGCAGTAAATTACCATATTCACATGTTATATCCTCTACACATTCATATAAGCAAATAAGGCAACAACAAGGGAAAATTGGAAACACGCAATACCCTATTCAAGGGTATTTGTGGAATTTGCACAAAATACTCACAGACATTCTACTGAATGGCACAGACCACATACCTCGATGTTAGGAGATTTCTATACTTGATCCAAATGGCTTGAATCTCCTTATAACTTCATCGATCTACGAAAATGAAAAAAACATTCAACCCATGATGACATGAAAAAGAGGAGTAATTGGAAAACAAATCTCTAGGAGAAGGAAGAGATTACCGTTGCGGTTCCAATGTAATTGACGGTGGTCCATTCGGAGGATGGACGGAGGTTAGGGAGCTCAGAAGATATTCATGGCTATACAAGAGCTCTCGGGAAAAGGAAAACTAGAAGAAGAACGGTTTTGTCCGTTAGACGTTACCCCGATCCATTTATTGAAAAAAAAATTGCACTGAGTGTACTTTTGGAGTACAAAGAATGTACTATGATTTTCCATACTACGCTTTAGGTGGCCTCCACATCACCCCTACATGGTCATGTGCATGTTCATGACACGGCCAGAACACGACCTTGAGCGGCATCAAATTACACAGCATGTACTCATAATGTACACGACATGTACTCCAAAATATTCTGAAAACTCCTCTTTTCTCAAAAACACTAGAAAAAGGTAAAACGTACCTAAAAAAGAAGCTCTGGTTTCTTAAAAACATCCCCCCTTAAATAAAGTATTCTAGGAATTTCCCTATCAAGGCATAGAAGAAGAAACCCTGAACAGCTCTGGCCACTACGATCGTACATCGACCTCCCTCTCCCAAGTATCGTCCTGTACTCGCCCGTGCTGCCAAAGCACCCGTACCAGAGGAACAGACTGGCCACATGGAACCTTCATACTATGATCGAAAATTTGGATAGGATGCTCCTCAAATGATGCATCTACTTCAAGCTCATCCTCCTTAGGTTGAAAGACATGAGACGGGTCTGAAAAGTAATGCCAGAGGTGAGAAACGTGGATGACGTCATGCATAGACCGGTACCTCAGAGGTAACTACAACCAATAGGCGACCGACCCAACTCTCTCCAAAACCTGAAACGGCTCGATGTACCGTGGTGAATGCTTACCCTATCTCATAATCCTCTTGTGTCCCAACCTCAGGGTGACACGCAAGAAAACATGATCCCCGACCTCAAACTCCAGAGTTCATCTCTAATGATCAACATAAGACTTCTGTCAAGACTGTGCAGTCGCCATCTTATTCCGAATGAACTCTATCTGCTCTGAGGTCTCCTCAAAAAGATGAGGTTTCAGCAAAGATGCCACTTTTTCCTCCTCCAAACATAAGGGTAATCAGCATGGCCTACAGTACAAAGCCTCATAAGGTGCCATATGAAAAGTTTCTTGGAAACTATTATTGTAGGAAAACTCCACAAGAGGTATATGATTCTCCCAAGAACCTCCAAAATCAATATTGCAAGATCGGAGCATATCCTCAAGCACCTGAATCATACGCTAGGATTGTCCATCTGGCTGGGGATGGTATGTTGTACTCAAAAGTATCTATGTACCCATGCCTTCTAAAGCCCCTTCCAGAATCGAGAAGTAAAGTGCACATCTCTGTATGAAACAATGGAGTGTGGGACTCCATGTAGACATACAATCTCTAAGATGTACAACTGTCCCAACTCATCATCACTGAGGGTATCCTTGATCGGCAAAAAGTAAGCATCCTTAGTGAGCATGTATATGACAACCCAAACAACATCATTCCCACTATGTGATCATGGCAACCTGGTCATGAAATCTATCCCAACATCGTTCCATTCCCACTATGGAATGGGTAACTGCTGTAAAAGACCTTCCAGTCACTGATGCTCTGCCTTCACATGCTGACAAGTAGAACATCTCATAACGAAACTAGCTACATCTATCTTCATAACTGGCCACCAATACTAGAGATGAAGATCCTGATACATCTTGGTTACGCCAAGATGAACTTCCCAAAAGGAGGAATGAAAATCCCGCATTAGCTCCTCACGTATGTCTGCTGGCACCCATACACGTCCTTCGAAATGCAAGATTTCATCCTTTCCCACTGTCCATCCAGGAATATGGTCCTCTCCTTACACGCTTTCCCATAGAACTAGGCCTTCAAAATCTTATAGTTGTGTTATTTGTACCCAATCAAGAAGTGTAGAGGTAACAACTATAGAAGATAGGAAATTCTACCCATGTCTTTCGTGCACCACCAAATGCATCTCAGACAACAGAACCATGAGCTTCCACTCACTGCTGGCCTCCTGGAATTCCTGTATCTGAGTTCTCCTGCTCAACGCATCAGCCACTACATTGCCCTTCCCAAGTGTATATGCATGCTCAAAGTCAAAGGACTGAAGATACTAGACCCACCTATGCCATCTTAGATTCAGATCACGTTGAGTGAAGATGTACTTGATACTTTTATGGTCAGTGAAAACCACAAAGTGTTCTCCCATAAGATAATGTCTCAAACAACATAAGTCATGAACAACAGCTACCAACTCAAAATCATGTGTCGTGTAGTTACTCTCATGTGGCCTCAACTGCCGAGACCCGTACGTGATGACTCCCTATCCCTTAATAATCACATCTCCCATCCCGACACCTGATGCATCACATTAAACAGTGTAGCTCTTGCCTAGATCTGGAAAGACTAGTATCGGTGCTGAAGTCAACCTCCCTTTCAGCTTTTGAAAAGCTAACTCACTAGAATTTGAGCACAAGAACTTCGTACCTTTCTTAGTCTGACCTGTCAGCGGCGCTGATAAGCGTAAAAAGTCTTGTATGAAGCATCTATAGTATCCATAAAACCCTATAAAACTCCGCACCTCAATGATGTTCTTCGGCTTCCCCCAAGAAACTACGGCTCTCGCTTTCTCTAAGTCTACTCATACTCCTCTCTTCGAGATAACATGACCCAAGAGGTGAATCTGATCCATCCAAAAGTAGAATTTCTAGAGCTTAGCATATAACTAATTCTCTCTGAGTGTACTCAAAACGATCTCAAGATGGGTAGCATGGTCGTGTTGAGTTTTAGAGTACACCAATATGTCATCCATGAAAACCCCCACGAAGAAATCCAAGTATGGATGGAACACTCGGTTCATCAGTGCCATGAAAACTACTGGCATGTTCATGAGTCCGAACGATATAACCATGTACTCGTATAGACCATACCTGCTCTTGAAGGCTGTAAGAGGTATATCTGATGGTATAACTTGAAAATGATGATAACTGGACCTCAAATAGATCATTGAGAACACCCGGGCTCCTAGAAGAAGATCCAAGAGGTCATCAATCCTCAGAAAGGTATATCGGTTCTTGACCGTCAACTGGTTCAGCTTCCGATAATCCACCCAAAGCCTAAGGGTTTTGTCTACCTTCTTCACAATCAGTACATGTGAACCCCAAGGAGATGTACTTCTTTGGATGAATCCCTTTTCCTACAACTCCTCGAACTGCTTCTTGAGCTCATATAGCTCAGGTGTCTCCATCATATAAGGAGGAATGGACATCGGTGTCGCTCCTGGCATGATCTCAATCGAGAATTATACCACACATTCTAGAGGAAAAACTGAAAATTACTCTAGAAAGACATCTCTTAAATGATCCACCACTAGAGGAAAGTCTAACTGTGATATCCCCTAGTCATCGAGATATAGACTAGAAATCTGGGATGTAACTATTCACAACCCATGATGCTCTGGACCATCTTTTCTCACCTAGACATCCCACTCTCCCTTAAGAAGAAAGGATCCTCCCTCTGGTGATACGAAACTCACTCTACGGAGATAACAGTCGACGACTGCCTGGAAGGGAACTAGCCAGTCCATTCCGAGAATGAGATCATAGTTTGTCATCTCTAGGACATAGAGGTCCAATAAGAACTGAAACCTCGAAACCTCAAGATGGAACTCTCTACACTGACGTACATTAAATGTCCTCGTTCCAAAGGGTGTGCCTACAGTCAAAGTATCAGCAGAGGAAAAGATGCAGAGCCCCAGACTCTCCACAAAAGCAATAGAGATAATGCTATGTGTAGCACTAGTATCGAAAAGAGCTGAAGAAAAAACTAAGGCTACTAAGATCATACCTCGAACTATAGAAGGTTCGAGATCCTGCCCTGGCTGGGTCTGCTCCACTGCAAATGCCTGACCAATACCATGGCATAGTGGCCCTGCCTGACTGCTCTGAGCTGATCCTCCCTGATGTCACTGATAGACCGACAACTGACCACCCCGGCCACAACCTCCACCACGGCCTGAACATCCGGAAGTACTCCAGTTCCCAGACTGGTGGGAAGCTGGTGGTGATTTTCCGAAACGAGGAGTCAAGGATGAAACTCTCTCACCAGCTGCTAGTGATAAAACCTAACATAATTTCTAAAGGTGACCCATTCTTCTGCAAGATCAGAACTCCACTGGGTCCCTCTAGCACTGTGGCCTCGTATGTCCAACCCTTCCAAACTGGCAGCATACTACCTGGACACCTGAAGATGTGTCTCTCCACCTCGAATCACTGCATGTAGACTCCCTATGGTTCATGCTGCTATCAGCTGGTGGAGTGATAAATCTAGAAGCGGAACCACCTTGGATCTCAGTTCCAGTATCTCTCAGACTACGCTCTGCAATCAGTTCTTAGTTGACGATGGAAGCGATGGAAGTCATCTTGAAGATATTTACCTGTGAGCATATCTCCTTCCTGAGACCATCCTCAAACATCATTACCAAGAACAACCCATCTGCACTTTGGAGGGGTTTGAAATGCTGAATATTGGAGAAACGAGAGGAATACTCCATTATAGAAAGAGTACCTAGATCTAGGCTCTTGAACCCCCAGGATCGGTCATCCCTCAGGGTATCCGGATAGAAGTAATCATAAAATACGCACTGAAACTCCTCCCACGCCATAACCTGATGATGACCCGCCTGTGAGATCACGTCCCACTACCTCTGGGAGTAGTCTCAAAGCATGTATTTAGCTATCTTGACCCGCATTTCAGGAGGTGTCTCCAAATTCTTGAAGATCGTCATCACAGATTCTAGCCATGACTCTGCATCTTGAGGTCCTTTTTCCCCTAAGAAGGTAGGAGGATGCTGGTACTAGAAACCCCACGTAAGGTCTGCTATAGTCTAGTACAGAGGTGGAGCTCCCTGGAAGGTCTGCATCATCTTAAAAAACCTTCCCTAAACTGCGCATCGGTGCCTGCACCTGGTATAACTGCTGGTGCCAAGGCTAGAATAGTAGGAGGATCTAAGGGAAGTCCCTGATCAGCCATATCTAGTGTTTGATCACTACCTAGCAGCTGGAGTGCAACAGGAGGACGTCACGGTTCCATGACTCTGAAAGGTCAAACACACACTTTAGATCAGGATTAACAAAGACTAAACACAAGAGTACAAGAGGGTAATAGGAGAAGAAACATTTAAGTTTTACAAAACAATACTACATGGCATGTATAAAAACTACACGGCATGTTCTCTTAAGTCATTCACATGGGCGTGTACTTCTGCCACGACTGATCGCGTAATTCCAAAACCACACAGCGTGTTGTCCCAACACATGGCGTGTACTTGATCTCTATTCCCCTGCCCGAGTCTCCTTACACAGCTAACCCACATTGTCCACTTAATCCTTGACTACACTGTGTGATCACATAGGACACAGTGTGTACTAGATATGGTTTTACCACCCATGTAGTTAGTTACACGGCCGGCTGCATGGCTCTCTCTACATGGTGTGATCCATGGAAACACGGAGTGTACATGGAGGACTTTCCCCAACCCATGTTGTTAGTGGCATGGCTGGGTATAGAGATTACAAGGCACAACATGTAAAAATAGGAAGCAGCATGTAAGGTCAATGTTTATCCAATAGTGTCGACAGTCACACAGGTAGACACACAGTCACTACAACATAGCGTGTACTTAGCGTACACAGTGTGTTCCTAAAGATTTTTCACTACCCTATGTTTTTTCACCACAGTCAGCAGCATGGTATAGAATACTACACGGCGTGTATTCATAATGTCACGCCGTGTATTCTGGGTTTTTCCAGGCAGTAGCTTAGAAACTTCTTCAAAGCCCAGAGAATACAGAAAACAAGCATAAAGGAGCCAAATTCCAATTCGTGAGGGACCATACTCCCCGCAGATCAAATCTTGGCATCTCCTACATATCATATACAAGGAAAACAAGTCAATGATCCACCACGTTCCGATTTATGAGGGCCCATAACACCTCAAAATCAAAATTTGTCATTAATTCCAGAAAATCTCTACTCAAACAATTTCCTATCAACAACAGATATTTCTATCAAGGTAACGATCACAACAACATGTATATTTTACACATCATCTATCACAACAACAAGCAATAACTAATGCATCCTAGATGGAATGGAAAAAATGCATGACATGGGATTTCTAGAAAGTTCCTATATGATGCATGAGATGACATACCTTAATCTCATTATGTTACAAAAGAAAAAGAACCTAAATAATATCAACAATAACAACACACATCATGTGAGTCACTCAAGGTGAAATCAAATCAACTGTAAAATTGCAAACTAGTAAAATTCCAATAAACGTTGTAGTATGGCTTTTCCTGTTACATGGATTAGCTACTCCTAGGAACAACGTATTACCAAGTACCTATTCCATCCTATCCCTGGATAAAGTCTCCAAATAGTAAGTCAAGATAAAAGATACCCTTTGATACCACTTTGTAACATCATGGTTTCAGAATCCACCCAGAGGCGCCATATACCCGGTTGGTCACTTGGCCTCAAGCACATTTCCTCGAACGCCAAAGGCTGCCGACTAGAAGTGAGGTCCTTGGGTGTGATAGTGGGGAAACTATTCCCCCATTGGCATGGTACACAGTGGAAGTAAGCAATATACAATAGAGAAAGAAATAACAATCCATACAGAAATAAATAGCAGAAGACTGAAAGTTGAAAACTGGAGCACACTTATATAATAATAATACAAGATATATAAATATATAAATATATAAATATATGTATACATATATGTCTAGGAAAACATCCAAACAATCCACAATGATGAAAATAGTACTAAACCGAAGTACAAAAGTAAAATAGATGAGCGACTCTTCAGCATCACAAGCCTCGGCTTGGTCCCATGCTCTCCAGCTCCACAACAATCAAGAACCTAAAGTAGAAGTGTCACGGATCGGATATGGTCTCCAACAAACCGGCACCAAACCTGGCCCGTGCCAAGGCCCGAAGGGCGTTCCCTCTCCCCATGGGCTGGTACAAGTTCCCAAGTATCAAAAAATTATTTTTGGGAATGATTTACCCGAGTATGAAATCATAAAAGAGTAAAAACAATCCATAATATAAATTATGAAATTTATAGCCAAACAAGTCTTAATAAAAAAACAGAACTGAATACATTGGATTAATGATAATAAAAGAGGTAAAAATACAAATAATGACAACAAAAATACATCTCCCAAGGACTCCACATGACAAGGGGGCATCACCCGCAAGTCATCTCCACAACTCCGCCCCAGTGATGGGGACTGACACCCTGAACCGCCATCACCCTTGGCCATTACATTACCTAACTCAAAATATAATAAAGTCTACTAACACCCAATGGTTGTAAGTAGGGTTTTACCCTAATCCCAATAGGATAAAACCCAATTTTTCCAAGGTTCATGTAATACAAGGTGTAAAAGCAAGCAATTTTAATATGAAATGAAAAGTGGCGACAAATTACACAAAATGAAACATTAAATTAAAAAACAATT
Organism: Viscum album; assembly: GCA_963277665.1. Taxonomy (NCBI): domain Eukaryota; kingdom Viridiplantae; phylum Streptophyta; class Magnoliopsida; order Santalales; family Viscaceae; genus Viscum; species Viscum album. The sequence goes on from OY728121.1 coordinate 1,249,414,201, forward strand.
TCAAGATAAAACTTTCACAATGTTAACACATTTAAATAGGCATGTAATATACTTCAATAAAATTCCAACGATACCCAAATAAAAGGGAATATACCACAAATCCAATGAGCAACAAAATCGGGAACACCCCTAGGCACTAGATAGTCTCGGGCCCCATGTACCTCGTACCTCAATGTAATGTAACCATAGTAAAATACTTTCTCATGCACGATCCACTATTAGGGAAAAAACCCATAACCTAGTGTTCCCCAATCATCATCCAAATAGTTTAGTTAGAGTTTTCTTTATCCAAATGCTAGGTGAAATAGGGACAAAACCCATCAGGTCCATTAGCCGCACTAGTACACATCCGCCCCACCTAGGTACTCGGGCGTCCCCCTTTGTGCTTAAACAATTTCAGCATTTAACACATATCCATTTTAATGTAAAACACCACTACTGGTCACATACACCAAATATATTAGCTATTTCAATTTATACCACTTAAAACACACAACAAACATTTTGAATTTTAATAAAACATTATCTCAAAATCTCATGTTGTTTTGCACACAAAACCCCTTATGAAACCAACTTGTACACTATTTCCACACTTGTAAATTACCAAAACATTAAATGCAGCACAATGGATTTCAATTAAAACAAAAAATAAATTTTCAGGCATCCCCATGTTAAATAAGAAGTGATAACTTTGTAAAACCTTCATTTTCCCACAAAAGTGGATCCAAAACATCACTTTCTCTACAAACACAATTAAAACCCATTTTTGGGGAAATAACCAATGGGTATAAACATTATAAATTGTATTTTAGGCCTTAATATAGGTCAATAAAACCATCTAATTATTTTCAGGGAATCCCCAAATAAACAAATATAACATTTCTTTGGAAAACCCCCAATTTCAAACCAAATTGGCATTCAAAATTCAATTGCAATAGAAACATAATTAGAACCAGTTTTTGCAGAAATAATAAAATTATATAAACCTAAAAATATGATAAATACATCATGATAATACACTAAAATTACATCCACATTAGAATCACCTACCAAATCAAATGAAACCCTTGAATCCTTTGTGAAAAAACACAAACACACCACCGCCGCAACTCAATAAGGGTAGATCCAACCTAAAAATAGAAAATTGGACCAAGAAAACCAAAGGTTAAACCTTAGGCTTGACACATTACATTCTAGAAATTTGGGACTTCATGTATAAGGGAAGAAACCATAATCACATTGAATGAAACCCTAATAAAAATGAAAGAAGAAAGAAATGGACTCACTTACTTGACGTGTCCTAAATTAATCACTCCAAAAAAATATTATCTGAAATTGAAAACAGCCAAAATTCTAGGATTTTTCGAAAAAGATTTTGGATTCCATTTAGGAACTAGAATGCAAGGAAAAGAGTAATAATTGAGAGAGTTAAGAAGAGATGAAGTTACCTCTTCAGTTCTGGCCGATTTGAGACACCTTATGAAGTTCTTCCCTACGTTGCGATTTCAAAGAGCTCTAAGGAGGGGGGAAAGGAAATGGGATCACGCCTAGGATTCTTAGTGTCCATAGGGAGGGGTAATCACCAAAAAATTCATTATAATGAATAAGATATTTAAAAATTAATGAAACAATTTAATACTGGAAATTGGGCTTCCGGGTCCGCCCAATTCTCAAATAAAAACTCAAATTCCCCATGATTATGGATTTATAAAGGAACCAAATTTAAATTTGGTGTTGATATATCAGGGGAGGACATCTAGGAGCTATAATGAGTGAAAAATATTTTAAAAAGAAATATTTATAAAAGCAACAAAATTTATTTTTAAATCTGGAATTTGGCTCACGATTTGGCCCAATTCCCGAAAACTCCCCTATTCTCCATAAAACCTTTGGAAGCCCCCAAAAGAAAGCATGAATGGAAAATAAATTAAAAATAACATTAAAATAAGTCATTTATGTGATAAGAAGGGTGATTTCCCTTATCTATACCTGAAGCAATATAATCTGTTTGGGCCCAAATGCATGACCCAAACAGGGTGTGGGATAATGTCCCAGAACGCAACCACCCAAATATCTGTGCCTAACTGTCAGTGAATATATGGTAGGTAATGTATGGTAAGCAGTAAATAGGATAATACACATCAGTAAACAATCCAAAATTTCTAGCATATAATCTATGAACAAGGACATAACCAGTCAAGCATGTAGAACAAAAAGGTATCCTCTGGGTAGTTCTCACAGCCTAACCCCTTTTGTTCAACCTACAAGTACTTGCAACCCTCTGGGAGGCACACACAATTTAACCCCTCTGGTTCAGCTAATTAAAGACTAGAATCTCTAAGGAAGTACTCACCGTCAATTCCCCATATAGTCTCATATTTTACTAAAGGGCTATATGGAAGCACTCAACGTCTCATTCCCCTCGTGGCCCAAGTTGAGGAACTACATACACTCTGAGGAAGAACTCAATTTCAGTTCCCCCTATGGTCTCACATCGTAAATTAAAGACACTCTGGAGAATCCCTTATGTGTATTATCCATATGGCCTACTACATTAGGTTCTCACATCCCTGTGTAAAGTCATCAAGTATAACATCGCGTAATGGCCGATGTATCCTCAAGAACAACTTGACTAGCAGTCTACAGCATCTCAGAAAGGAAGAACAGTCACACCATCCAATAAACTAGGCATGTAACTGGAAAAATCCTAACAGGAAAAACTAGAAAAAATTGTCCTAAATAGGAAAACATCCAAGGTAAAAACATCCAAAGCACAGTAATTTACCCTATTCACAAGTAATATCCTCTACTCAGGCATATAAGAAAAGTAGGAAACAACAAGGGAAAATAGGAAACACGCAATACCCCGTTCAAGGGTATTGGTGGAATCTCCACAAAATACTCACATACATTCTACAGAAAGGAACAAGCCACCTACCTCAACATTAGTATATTTCTATTCTTGAGCCACATGGATTGAATCTTCTTATAACATCGTAGATCTTCTAAAAAACACAAAACATTCTACCCACGATAACGTGAAAAAGAGGAGGAATTGGAATACCAAGCTCTAGGAGAAGGACGAGATTACCATTGTGGTTCCAATGAAATCGACGACGGTTGATTTGGTGGATGGATGGAGGATCGGGATCTAGGTGGATATTTGTGGCCATACGGGAGCTGTCAGATGAATAACACCTAGATGAAGATGTTTTTTTCCGTCAGACATGACCCCGGTATGTTTAATAAAAAAGAAAGTACATGGCATGAACTTTTGGAGTAGACAAGGTGTAATAGGATTTTACATACTCCACTTTTGGAAGCCTCCACATCACCCCTACATGGTCGTGTGCATGGTCATGATACGACCAACACACGACCTCGATCAACATCAATGTGTATAGCGTGTACTCATAAAGTACACGACGTGTACGTCAAAATTTTCCAAAAACTCCTATTTTCTCAAAAACTCCAGAAAATGGAATAACATAACTAAAAAGAATGTCTGGGTTATTATAGCCTTGAGTTGTGCATTTTTCATATTTTATGTTTTTACCACATTCCTATGTTTCCATAATAATATGTTTCAATTTTTATTATATAATTCCCCTATATGATTATTCCGAAGCATTATCTTTTATGATATCATGTTATTTCATTTATATCATATTTTTTGCTTCATCATCATGCTTATTTTCCACTATGATTTATAGCTAACCCCTTTTGGTTTTTTATTCCCTACATTATCCTATAACATTTTAGGAAAAATTATTGTGATTAAATAAATTTTGTTTTTTTGTCACTTTGACTTTGATGTATTTTGATCCTCGTCTCCCTAAGACATTAGGTCTCTAGATCATTGGTTTTTCATTATTGGATACTTTTGTTAAAACCATATAATAATATGTGTAAAATAATTTTGTATTTATAGTTAGTGTCAGATAATGATATATTTATTTTTCTATATTAGAAAGATAATATATAAGTAAAATCCATTGGGATGTGTCAATGTAATTAAAATATAATGAACATTTGTTATAGTATAAAGTGAGTGGCTTCCATGAAATTAAATCCCTATCCAGATACTAAAAGTGGTTGTGGAACTTGAATAGATATACCTATGGGTAACATCTCTAAACGGATCATTGAGTATTAACTTGACATGTAGGCAATGCAAGAAAATGAGGCTTTGTTGCACACCTGTTTTGAAACCCCTTGGGGATATGCATTGGAGAATTAACAAAAACAATTACAAACCATTATAAAGACCAAGAATAAACTATTTGGTTAGAATACATAATAGATAAATTACTATGGAAAACCTTAATTGGAACCTAGAGACTCGTATGTTATTCTACACATGTCATTTATAATTTATTCCATATATGTTCAAAGTTTCTCTTTTATTTGATTTTTAATTGTGTATAACCAATCGAAATATTAATTTAATTTATTTTAGTTTATGTAATGAAATAAGAGGACCCATTCCAAAACCCTATATGAAATTATATATGATGATTTCCCTAGTGATATTTCCTAACCTAATGGTAGTTGATGATGACCAATTTATCATATCATAATCACAACCATCTCAAGTTATTAATAATAAACTAAATAATGTAGAATTCCATTTACCCCATAAGAAATATCAAGTTGTGGTAAATTCCATTATGTTATATAGGTATCTGAAAATTAGTGAATATTTTTAACCCCTCGTCGTGGAACAATATATTTAATCCACTAAGAAAGCATTCTTTGTCCCCATATATTCCAATATAAAGAAATATGTACTGTTCATTTATCAATTGGATCGGGAAGTTGATCATTGTACTGAACTAATCATGAACATGGATTATGAAGAAGAAATTTATTCCATTGAATAATAAGGATTCAATAAAATATTTCTCAATAAATATTTTCCATGAGATCTTATTATTATAATGGAGAAGGGTTTTCGAAGACTAATGAAAAACTAAGATGATTCTATTTGGGTGTGTGAGGAAAAAATCAGTGTGCTTTCACAGTACACCACTTGATTTTTCATCAACATTGAATGTATGTTGGATCACATATTTGACATATTAATATTAATTATGTAAAAATATTTTATGGTATCAGACTCTAATAGCTATGAATATATTGTCTATTGTGCCAATAATATTGAGATGGAGATTAATGACAGTCAACAGTCTCATGGGGTCATAAAAAAATAATATAATGTTTTATTTGGGTTTTTCAATGGATGAATACATTGGAAAAAATAAAACCAATTTACAATGTTTCAAAATTAGGGTAAGAAACAATCAAGGGAAATGGTAGATGCTTCATGTTTTAAAAATTGTGGATTATGGTAATAGTTATAGGTGGGAGTTGAATATACCCACTAATGAAATGTACGAAGAGAGTATTATAATATACAAAGAACCTAATTTTCAATGTTTCAACTCTAAGGAACATGAATTTTTTTCAAAATGATGTCCTAAGCCAAGGGTTTTCAGAGAAAATCACTGAAGAAACAAACTCTAAGGCCTCAAGAGTAATAAAGAGAATATTATAGAACTATTACTAAGGTGGATCCCAAAAATTATGTAGTCAAATGTATGTTTCTAATTTAACAAATAATATATTACATGTTATTTGATTTTTTTTCTACACATTCATCCATATCATGAAATTTTAGTATAATTATTCAAATGCCTCCTAAAAACACGGGGGTTGAGTGATCTGTGAGTATAGTAAATTATGAAATTTTATCATCCCAAATTTATAACTCCCTCCAAGATAAATTTTATGTAATTATCTACCTAGTAAGTCTTTTTATAATACTATTTTTATAATTTTATACAATATTGGTCATGGATTGGATATCCTTATATAAATATAACCACAACTATCACGAGAGAGATATCACTCTTCACATTCTAATTCATCCTGAAATTCTAAATAAAGTGTAAAGATGAGGATGAATCACCTATATAATATTGTTCTTAATAATGGGTATTATTTCGTTATGACAAAAAAATATAGCTAAAATTATTGAGACAGTGGAGAGAATCTTTCTTGAAAAATCACCACATTGAGGGACCATACAAAGGTTTTCCCAAAAGAGCCTTCTTTTCCTCATCCCCAAAATTTGGTAGACTGTTCAATTTATCATATACCATAATCTATACCAATATCTATGAATTTATACAAAACCCCACCATTTATTTGGAGGAACTAAAGAAGTAGTTACAAGAGAATTTGGATAAGGGTTTTATATACCAAAGTACTTCCCCATGAGGTGTGGTGATCATCTTAATCTGAAAAAGAAACATGTCAATATTAATCATAATTTATTATCATCAACTCAACAGTAACATGATAATGAAATACTATCCTCATAAATATATTAATTACTTGTGTGATTATAATATACAATAACACACATTCATGTATCTCTCTTCTCTCTTTTCAATCCAATATTTATTTGGATGCATCTTGGGAATCCTGACAAAAAATACAATTTTCGTTGAAAATTTTACTAATATTTGGGGATTTATGTTTATAGGAATTAATGGAGTTCAATTATAACTGTGATAATTTCATTATAGGTTCTCCCCATGTTCAGATAACACCGGTATTGGTTTGGGATTTTTAGAAAAATATGGAAAGTTTACAGTCTTCATGGACTGATTACATCGTCAAATAATTTTGTTTTTTAATGGTTTAGAAATGGTTAAATTTTTTCACAAAATTTATTTTTTTCATCGATTTTTCATGAGTTTGGTTCAGGGTGTGAAAATCAAACATTCCATGTGAATTATACACATCATGAAATGTTTAGGAATGATAATTTAAATCTGAAGTGATGCATTTTTTGGGGGGAATATTTAATAGATAACTAAATGATCTTAAAGGGATTCAATCCATGTAATTTTCACATAATGTTCTATCTAGGTACCTGAAATGGTGAATGATTATTAATTCGACTAAAGGATATTCTCACTAGGCCTAGGATCTCTTGTAGGTGATTTAAGGGACCTCCTCTCCTTCTTGATCACTTTATTTGGAGATTGATCATTGGATTTGTTAAAATAAATCTCTCTAGGTAAGTAATGAACCAATTTATTTGTTGATCTTGATCATATATGTGTCATTGTTTTATGATTTTTGGTTGTTCAATATTTTGGTCTTGTTCCTTCTAAATCAGTTATGTGATCTTATTGTGGGGGTTGATCCTTTGTTGATTGCGTCCTAATAGGTTAGTGTTATTATTTTTTCATGATCTACCCTTACTACCATTTTATTTTTTTTATATTTGAGTCTATGAAATTTAAATAAATCTCATGGACTCTATTTTTGAACTTGTGTTCCTTTCGGGATTGTGGATACCATTGTGGGTGTGTGGAACCCTATTTTTATGTAGGTGGTTGCATGTTTAGCCTATGCTGAATGAAATATATTGTTTTGATATTATAAATTCTATTATAAATGAATTAGAATGATTAATTTTTTTTAAAAAAATCTGTTTTTGAAAAAAGTTTATTTCCCCATTCTTTGGTAAAACAAATGTTTTTAATGGATTTTTAAATAGATTTCTTAAATTGTTTTAGAAGCATGTTGTTTAGGAAATGGTTTCGAAAATAGAGTGCATGGGAATCCTTTGTGAATGTTGGGAAGGTGTAGTAGTAGGCCTCATCCATTTTTTTTGGGGGGGGGGGGGGGTCGCTCATCGAGTGTTTCTCTTCTACCTAGGCTCGTTGTTCTAGGGACACGTTAGAAACTGTTGGTGGTTCGGTATCTCAGGTATTCCTCTTCTCCCTATATTTAATGAATATATCAAGAGACTTGATGGTAGTAGTGTCATAGTATCCTAACCTATAGTGATATTTATTGTGATGTTACATTTTTCATTATCTTTTACTACTAGGGATTTTATTTAATATGTGATACATGATTTCCATTGATTTTATTTATTTTATAAATTTGATATTATTTGAAACCTATTTACAAATATTATCTAGAAAATTTAATAATTTTAAATTAAATGTTTAACCATTATTTTGATATAAAAACTATTTAAATAGTTATGATTCCTTGTTTTCTTTAATTTTTATAATTTTTTGAGATTTTTATATATAATTTCTATGGAATTCCAACGTGTGATAATATGGATCTTATTAGCTTAGACCATTAAAACCCCTTTAGTACTGCATATACCATTGTATATCTTTTGATGAAATGAAAGGAAAGGTTCCATAGTGGGGTAGTTTAGTTTATGTCAACTAAGTCTAGGTATTTGGTAGGGAGATGGATGGAGTTTCCAACACTATCACATTGGGTAGAAATTTTATTTTTAGTTTTCCTTTTCTATTGTAATTTCACCTTAGTGATGTTTTAGAAAATTTTGAGTTGTATCGCTTTTTTTGTTTCCTTTTTGTTATGAAATATTTACATCTTTATTCATTTACTAATTATTCCCATTTTATGTGTGTATATATATATATATATATATATATGAATTTTTATCTACTTATGTCTGTAAGATATCCTTCCCTATGGTTCTTTTTTATGTTCATTTTCTAGTCACCAGCCCGTGGGGAATGAGAACAACATTCATGTATGTTATTTTTTTGCATTGGGTATCAGATTATGTGGGTATCTACAATGGATTAATCTTTGTCTTTTATTAGTGATTCTCTACCCACAAGAGACCTTGAAATGGGATTTTGGTAAAATGGAGATAAGATTTTCATGTCTTTAGAGGTAAGTTTCGGTTAGTTATTGGCCCACTATTTTTATGATGATAATCATTTTACCATGTGATGGTGGGTTGTGTGTCTCCAATTTTGAGTTCTTGATCCGAATATTTTCTTTTCTTAGAGTTTTTTATTTCATACTATGATTATATTATTTTCTATTTATTATTTCTATTTATATGTACAGTGGTATGCCTCTAGGATTTCTTCCTTAGGTTTCCCAGGATGGTGAAATAGATGCTTCCCAAGGGAATCCACCTATAAATAAAAATCCAATCAAGGATTTCATGAGAGATTTTTTTATGATCAAAATTTACAAGAAGTACAAAAAATTAGTTGTTGTGGAACATCCAAGATTTGGTATAGAAATGGATTGATAACATGAGTTCTTACAAAAGAAATCATTATCCATTATGGGTATAAATGAAGCTCAATATATGGATCACTACCGTAATAAAATTTATTATATCATTTACTTTTTGGATACACCTGTGAGTATCCTGGTGAAGTATTTGGCATTTAGAATTGATAGTCCTAGAATTTTTTAGTAGTATTCGATGGTACATGTGGATAAGAATGGAAGTGTTGGACTAGAATGGTTTCAAGAGCCTAATATTCTAGAATTTTTGGATAGATTAAATGATGATGTATATGTCTCTAGAGTTACTCTACTTATAGTAGGGAGAAAATTAATTTTGGGCATTCACCATTCAGTTCGTAGATATAGTACATTTTAATCCAAAGGTATTGTAAAATGACCAGTTAAAATATTACAAGTACATGTAGTGTTTGTGAATAGATATCCGATTAGATATACTTATGCTGACTATTTTGACTATGTAAGATATGATAGATTGGGAGATTATGGCTGAAATGATTATGGAATCCAAGGTTAGATATTTTCCCCTTCTCTTCCGCCTAATGGATGCTTCAGGGGTGATCAGGAAAAAGAGGATGTGGCATGATCATCACAGGTGAGGTGGAGGTTGTTCATAGTGGAAATACTCCTACGTACCATCAATTAAAACTAGTAGTGTTCCCTTGACATGATATCAGTGTGGCAAGGTCAAACACATCTTTCACTATTGTTTTGAAACTGTGAATATCTGTAATTTTTGGGGGTTCTATTTCCATCTAATACGATTCTATCAGGATATGTGTACACCTCATTATGTTTAGGGATATTTAAATTTAATCTTTCTTATGGTGAATTCAGATACTTCAACTACTATAGGGATCTATCCCCAAGCCTTAATAGTGAACCACCTTCACACTATAGATGAGTTTCCAATAGTTGTAGATGTGGGTTAAGCGACAGTGATAGGTTCCATATTTTTTAAATGCTCAATATAGATTTATTTATTTGATATATATGCTTATTATTAAATTATATCTTGAAGTTTTGATGATATTATTAAACTTCCAATATTCTTCATGAACTTTGTAAGGGTGATAGAGACACCACATAGGAAGAGGAAAGAGAAGCTATTTTGATTTCCTTTTTTTCCATTGATAGATTATGAAACGTTAGTATGTGATTTCATTGTTCTGGAATGGGACCTATTTGATGTCATCATCAGGGTGTATTTTCATGTTTCTCTTCCTGATATATTTTATTTTTATCATTTTCAAGTCTAATTTATTAGGGCTTATGGGTGCTACCAAATGTTTTAGTGAGAGTGGGATCCAAGGCATGGTCATGCAAGTCCATCCCACCTAGAGCTCGAGTGTATGTTATATTCATTATAATGAGATAATGATAATGTTTCCTCTGTTTATAACCACAACAATTTTTTTGGAATCTTTCTTGATGTATTCCGAGATGATTTCCTTATGATTCTTACAGAGATAGAGGTAGAGTTTACAATAGGGTAGGATCTTGGAATATAGAGGATTTAGAAACACTCTTCTCATATGGATTTATAAGAGATGAAATAGTTCAAGATTCAGCTGGGTAATCTGTTGATGAAATGTATTGTTCACCCTAGTATTTTACCTTCCGTAGACCCTCTTTTCTCAGCCACAAAAGATGGAAATATCTAATTTTTCCATGACTATTGGATGTTGTACCATGTAGTTGTTTAATACAATTATCATTTGACTCATGTAGATGGTTTCTTATTAGATAAATAGGTAAAAGAAGTTTCCAAATATCGATCTTCAATTTTGTTATCTTCAACATAGATTATGGGATTCTGATATAATAGATACAACTTTTAGGAGAAGTTATGATCATTAGAAATATATTGTGATAATTTTTTGATAGGAAAAACTACTACAGTATTTCTAGAGTTGATGAAACAGATATTCCTTGAGTATCTAAAAACTTTTTTTATAGTGTTCTGGGAATATATTTTGGTTTATTTGACATCTAAGTATGAACATAGGAACCATTTAAATTTGGTTATGGAAATATTATGTATTAACCATTTATATAGAAGGATATTGATATGATGTTTTGGGAACAATAAAGTGCATTTATTGGTGAATGTGATTTCTAATAATTTCTTATCAATTGATATGGAGAAGGTTAGTGTTTTCTTTTGATAATAATAACCATGTAATGTCTTTGATATTCAAAGAATACAAATTATTTCTAGATATTATCAATGTTTAATCAGGGGTTTATTAAATTTGGAGTCATATTTTACTACTGTTACATTTAATGAGGTGAAATTATTATGGGATATAACGTTTCAGTATTCTTTTAATGAGATGAAATGATATCTAACAACACCTAATATCGTGATCTTATCAGATCTTGATAATCATTATATGGTTTTATGTGATTCCCCTTGTTCTATATTAATTTTCCTACTTATATAGAAAGATCATGTGGTGGATCATGTCTCTCACCATCTTTGAATGCGTGATAATAATTTCAGAACTTGCTTTTTATAAATTTATGCAGTTATTCAGGTATTTAAATTTTGGTGACACTATATTTTTGGGGATAGTTTCCCAGTCTTTTCTGACCAAATGTTTTTGAGATATGTCTTTGTTAAAAATATTTGTAAATTAGGGAGTGGTAGTAGGTGGAATACATTTATAAGATTAAAATTGACATTTCCTATAACTTGAGAAAGGATAATTTCATTGAATACACTATAAGTTGGAATATACAATCACATGTTATTCTATAATATAAGGACGAGTGTAACTTTATGGTTATTTTATCTGAATTTCACATAGATTATTTGGAGGATTCTTCATGTATGGTTATTGCTAGAGTTAAATTATTATCCTCTCTCATTGAGTCTATTCTTTGGGGCCAGCAGCAAGATGAAGAGTTCATAGGAATTCAAGGAATCATATATATTGGGAAGACCTAATTTAGTTGATCTCTCTAATTATATGGTATTCTATATTTTTAAGATCAGTTTTTCATCATAGAATTATTGTGTATCTCTATTTTTTTACTATCAATGTTATTTTTGGAATGTTCATTTAGGAATAATAAAAACATATTATGGAAGGACACAGTTATTCTAGTATGTGGGAATGAAGAATGAAATTTGAGATTATGTGTCACTCTATTACAACATCGAATAGATTAAAGTGTAGAGTCTGAAACCATCTAGCTTTCTCCAGCCCCTTTTAGTGTTAGTTTCAAAATTGGATGTGGGGTTCATGTATTTTTTTTAGTTTACAATGGACTTCATATGAGATGAATGCTCTCATGTTGGAGAATTATTGTTTGATAAAATAAAATCACATTAGTTTTATAAGGGACACTATAAAGGTTAAAGATATGGGTATGCTCTTTGTATAGTAGATCATGTGCTTACATGAGGCTTCTTGTGCCATTTTTTTAGAAAAAGATTGTAGGTTTACCTATAGGTTCTGTAAGAGTATCCAAGAGGCAATGTGGACTCATGTCAGGATAAGTGTAGCTTACCATCCATAGATAGATATCTAGACAAAGTGTGTTATTTCTATCCTGGAGGATATGCTCCATGCATATATCTCCATATTTTGGTGTATCATGGGATATCTATCCAGGATTGATGAGTTTTCTTATAACAATTGTCATCAGTCATTGATTAGTATAGATTTCTTTGAGTCTTTTTATGGCCACCCCTACAGATCAACTCTTTATTGGGAAGAGGTGGCAAAGGCCTCTTCCGTGGGACCGTGTATTGTTCAATAGACATCTGTGAGGATTCAAGAAATATTTTCATGTTTTTATACATATCAGAGTCAATATAAATCATATGTGGGTTAGAGACACCACCCTTTGAATTTATATTCTACTGACATGTTTTTCATAAAATTTTTCCCTCGGCTATGTCACCATTATCTTGGGTAAAATTTAAAGGTGGATTCAAGATATGTTGGGCCATTTGAGGTAACTGGGTGTCTTGGATAAATATATTATTAGTTGGAATTTCTAGTTTAGTTGAAAAGTATTTGTGATGTTTTCTAGGTTTCTCAACTAATGAAATATCATATTGACCCCATTCATGTTCTTGAGATTGGAATAGAATGATTTAAAACATGATATTTTGGTTTTTTAGAAAACTATAGAGATCATTGACTCTCAGGTGAATTTATTGAATTGGAAGTTGATTCTATTGGAAATAGTGTTATGAAGACATAGATCATATTCTCATGAGACTTGGGATCATGTGTCAATGATGAGGGAGTAGTGGCCTCACCTCTTTTTGGACATCACTCTTCCACATGAATTATCAAGGGAGAAATGTCTTATCGTTGGGAGTTTTTAACATCTCATAACCCACATTCAGGTATCTCCCTAGTCTAATTTCATTTCCCACATTATTTTGGCCTGTTTTGGGACTCCCAATGATAGAAAGTGTTTGTAGGGGAAAATGAAATAATTTATGGGGATATATTTTTGTTGGAATTAATGGAGTCAAGCTAAAAATATGTTAAAGTATTTGGTGGGTTGTACATGATTTTAGAGAACACCACTGTTGGTTTGGGATTTTGAGAATAATACGAATTTCTTCGAGTATTCATGGAGATTTCACATTGGGAAATGATTACACATTGTAAAAGGTTAACACATAATGAAAACTATTCATATTATTAATTGGTTTCCAGGCATATGTCATGATTTTGGTTTTGGGAATGAAAATCATACAAGCTATGAAATGTTCATTCCTCATGAAATGGCCAAGATCTATATTTTTAATCTATGTATAATTTTCTTTTAGTGGGGCTTTTTAATGGTTAATTATATGATATGAAAGGATTTATCACTATGTCATTTTAATTTTCTGTTCATTTATGGTGTTGCACGACAGACTGATAATTCATTCAACAATAGGATCTTCTCTTACAAACTTTTAGGCCTCTAATTTGATTTTCGGGAAATCATCTCCTTCCAGACCACTTAATTTAGTGACGGATCATCAGGTTTGTTTCACTATGTCACTCTGAGTAAGTGATATACCAATTTCTTCATTTCCCATGATCATATATATTCCATTGCACTATGTTTTTAGGTCCATTGATGTTGTGGGGTTGTTTCTTCTAGATCTCTTGTGTGACCTTCCAGGGGTTGATCCTTTTTTTATTGTAGTTTGGAATATTTACTTTTCTATATTTTTTCAGGATCTACCCATTCCTCTAAATTCATTATTTGTGGGATCTAATTCTATGTCATGTGAATCAGTCTTAGGGCCTCTGTTGTTGATCTTCTGTTCCTTTATAGTTGATAGATCCCATTTTAGGAATGTATGACTTATGTATGATGTAGGTGGTCCCATCTCTACCATATTTTCAATTACTAACATTGATCTTGTTTTAAATAAATTATAAATAAATTTTCATGATTTATTTCTGGGTGTGGAAATTGGTTTTCGAGAAAAGATGGGTTTCCAATTATTTTAGTAAAAGAAAAGTAATTTTAAATGAATTTAGAAATTAGTTTCTAAATTGATTTTCAAATAATTCTTCTGATGAAATGGATTATAAAATAAATCAAATGGGAAGGATTGGGTAATTAGTTATAAGTGATGTAATAGGCCTAATCTATTTGTTGGGGGGTTTTCTAATGGGGTGTTCGTTTTCTCCCTAGGATAATTGATTAGGTACTTTCTAGAACATATTGTGATGCTCACATTCTGGGGATTTAATTTTATCTATAGATTCAATTCATATATATTGGGACATTATGTGCATGCTATTTTTTAGGTACAAGTGTCATTGGTATCTTTAGTAGTACTGATCCTTGGAGTGATGTTACTAGTGATGTGGATTATAATATTTCATCATGTACTACAAAGGATTTAATATGATATATGATTCATGATCTTCTTTTATTTGATTGAATATATTTATTTGATATGAATTAAATTTTTTTATAGATATTAACTGGAAATGTGGAAAAATGGGAAATTAAATGTTTTAAGAAGAATTTGGTATAAAAACTATTCAGTTATTTATCATTCCATGTTTTCATTAATTTTTTATGTGTTTTGATTTTTTTATATAGAAATGTTATGGAACCCCTAGGTGGGATCCTACAGATCCTGTTATCTCACTCATTGTAAACCCCTTCAGTGGTTCATAGACTATTGTTTTTATTTAGATATTGGGAAATGCCAGGCACCACAGTGGGGCAGAAATGTTTCTATCATTTGAGATTTTGTAGCTATTGGTGAGTTGGTGGGGTTTTCTAGGCTATCACATTGAGTTTTCATTTTGGTTTTATTTTTTCATTGTTGTTGGAATTGTCTCATAGAGATTATTTAGCTACATTTGTGTTATTTCTCTTCTGATGTTTACTTTTTTCTATGACATATATACTTATTTATTCTTCCACGATTTATTCCCATCATGTGTATTTTTATATTCCAATATGTTTTATTTATATTTGGTCAAATAATTCCCTCTTGTTTTTGTTGATACTAAAGTTCTATTTTTTCCAATGGGGATCAGTAATACCCTTCAGGTATATGGAAAATCTGGTAGAGTAACGGTTTGAGTTGTAGTTCATGTCGTGTTCATCATATTGATCTACTATACAACCCCTGGTAATTCTAAAACATGTAACATCTTTTGTGATATCACCAATTAATAGTGAACATAGAATATATTCCCAATACTACTTTTAGAACAACATATGGACACTATGAGTTCATGGTGACACCATTAAAACTCACTAATTCTTTTGAAATATTTATGGACTTGATGAATAGATTATTTATATATTAACATTAATTTTTTTAGTATTTATAGATGATATTCTTATATACTCCAAAAGTAATGAGGCGCGTGACGAGTATTTGAATACATTATTAAAGTCATTTCTAAAGGAGAACCTATATAAAATTTATAGTAAATGTGAGTTATGGATGGATAAATTATCATTAATAAGGAATTTTATACAAATATATTGGATATTTATAGAACCTTATATGTTAAAAAAACTCAGGAGTGTCTCAGAGAAGAATGTGTAATGTAGATATGTAGTTTCTATATGCTAGTAGAGTATTAATAACAATTTATAATAAAATTCGCATGATTTTCAAACCTAATAACCAGACTAACTTAGAAGGGAGTCATTTTTGTCTATACCAATCAATGAAAATTTATATTTAAATAATTTAATATTCACATTTTCACAAAAATTGTGTGTATTCTACCCTCAAGTGGGGAAAATTTCATCAAATAATATGATACTTCAAAGGTGTTCATGAGATGTGTACTAATGAAAAATGATATAGCAGTTGTGTATTTATTAAGGTGGTTGAAATTTAATAAGTAGAACTATCCAAGGCATGATCTAGAGAATTATATAGTAATATTGTCATTTAATATATTGTGTACTAATCTCTGTTGGGAAAAGTGTGAAATATATAGAGATCATAAGAGAGTTAAATATATGTTCACTTAGATAGAGATTAATAAGTTCTAGTAAATATGGTTAGAGATGATCAATGACTATAATTGTTCTTCCCACTGCCATATTGGGGAGGAAAATAAAGTGGAACATTCTCTATATAGAGGGGATCATGTGATCTTATCCAATATTGATAATTTAGAAAGATTAAATAATATTAGAATTTAAATGGATGGACATAAAATTCATAAATGAGTGAGGCACATCCTACAAAGATCAAAAGAATTTTGAACCATCCATTCTAAATAAGATAAAGAATTCTCAATGAGATGGTGTGGAAATAAATAAAAAGGTAAAATCTAGGAGAAAAGGGAAATCCTCAGAGTTTAAAATTGATGAAGATGGAGTTGTAAAATTGGTGTCATGAAAATGTGTATTATCAAAAATTTAGATAAAAAATTTGATTTTGAATGATGCGCACAACTTGTCATTCTATATCCTCCAAGGGAGCTTGAAGATTTATTGAAATATCCAAAAACACTACCATTGGTATAATATAAGAAGTAATTCACAAAATATACATAAAAGTAACAAATATATTATAAAGTAAAAGAATAAATGAAAATGTCTAGGGGGTGATAAAACCATTAACCGTACCTATTGGTAATTGGGAAAACATCATCGTGGACTTTATAAATGGTCTTCCTAAAAAATATAGTGAAAATTAAATTATATGAAATTTAGTGTATCAAATATAAATACTACTCAAATCATTAAAATTAAATATTATATATTACTTGATCATCTTATAACGATATACATCACAGAAGTGGTGAGAGTTCATGGGACGACACTATCCATTACATTCAACTGAGATCTAAGATTTATGTCTAAGAACAGGAAAAATGACTCCAATTTTCTATTAACACTAATTTTTTCTATAGTATGAATTATCACCCCAAAAGGTAGAAAATATAAACAAACTATCTAAAATCATGACGAAATTTTTAGAGCATGGCCAGTGCACTTCAAAGAAGGATGGAATCAACATCCGCCTCTGGTCGAGTTCTCATACATTTATAGTTTCCAATCAATCATACAAATGATTCCATGTGAATCCATATATGGGAATAGATTCATAAATACTATTTTATAAGATGATTTTTTTGAACATAAGCTACTAGGAAATGAAATAATTGATAAAATGAAATAAAATGTCAAGATCATTTGGTGGCACATCAGGGTTTCTTAAAGTCGACACAAGAACTACACTGAAAAGATTCAAGGGGACCTTGATATTGTGAATATAAATAAAGTGTTAGTCCATATATATCTATAGAATTTAATTATGAGATATTGGAAGAATGTAAATCCAGGTCACATGTATATCATAGTCTTTTATATTCTTGATCACATCAGAGTTGTTGCCTATCGAATTGCACTCCCACCAGCCAAATGTCAAGTGTATCATGTGTTGCACATATCTTTATTGGAGAATCACATACTATATCCCCCAAATTTACTAAATTCAAAGGTGTTAATGCTATAAATGGATCTATTTTATGAGTATCATTCATTGAAAATGTAGGATTGTAGAGATAATGTTCTATACAATAAAAAAACATACCCAGTAAAATTATTATTGTCTAACCATAAGTATGAGGAGTATTAATCTTAGCTAGAGTTTGCAATGATGTATAACCAACCACACCCATTTTCAACTTAGTTTGTAAAATTAATTTTTTTGGATGAAATTTTTTAAGGGTGATTAATGTAATGACCCCAAATTTTTATCAATTGAATTTCCATTCAAATAGAAAATTATTTTATTCAGTAATATTGTATTATACAATACACATAAAACACACTATAAAAAAATTACCATATTAATTTTAAAATTAAATTTATAAAATAAATACAACCGTATAAATTGAAAATATTATAAAAAGATAAAAATATTAAATAAGAAAAATAAAATATAAATATTTGGATATTCCGGATCAGCCCGTATAACCACACTCAGGAAAAAACATTGATTAAATGAAGAAAGATGTTAGTAATATAATATTAAAATTTAAAATGAAAATATAAATAACCATTATAGATATCCTATTTGATTAAAAATTCAATAAAATATGAGGTATTTATAGAATTTTATGAGACCATATTACTGTTCCAAATCTGACTGTTGGAATAGGAATATGATCTTCGGAATGGTAATCTGATTGTTAAGAATAGTAACCTAACTATTATAATATGATCCTAACCTATGTATATGTAAAATACTATTTATTTGTCTTATGAAAAGAAAATATGATATAATTATGAAATTATTGAAGTAATTAAATGTTTTATATATGATAAAATAGCTACTTGTGTTTTTGTAAAATATAAATTTTTTATTTTAATTGTTTTACAAAATATAATGATTTTAATGATAGATTAATTTCATAAAAATTTGTTATTAAATTAATATTATATTTTATTATAATTATTAAATTTTATGATGAGACCATATGTATGCTCTAAAAGGATCATAAAATAGTTCATAATATTTTCATTTGATGTTTTCTAATAAATAAAAATTTAAAATAAAAATTAAATTTTGACTATTTTAAAAAAAAACATTAATTGGATTTAATTTTAATAATATTAATGTTAAAAATGGTTGGTGTGAATTTTTTTTCTATGTAAGTTTATATTTGTGGCATTTCAAGTAAGAATCCATATTCCTTATTATATCAAAATTCATTAGCTGATACTTTACACCACCATTTTAAAAATAATTTTTTCTAAACACAATTTTATATCTTTTATAATGTTTATTTTTAAAATAAAAACCATATTTATAACCTAAGAATATTTTTTAATCTATAAATATCAAAAATATTTAATTCCTTATTTTCTTTGGAATATTTATGAAATATTCTATGATTGTTATATGAGGCAAGATTATGTTTCCCATTTCTTCCCAAGGCTATATCATAAGCTTATACCATATGTTTAATTACTTTTTGTGAGACACATTTTCAAGTACATTTTATGATAGGTGAACCAAGATACCATATAAATGCATTAGGTAATGTGAATATATCACGAGATGATATGTATGGAGTTATGGATTAAACATAATCCCCTATGGGACTTTTCCCATGATGTGGTATTGTTACAGGTTTTTAGCCTGAACATATACTTCTGTCATGTATTATGTTGTTACCACATTCTTATGTTCCCATGATATTCTAATTTTAGGTTCCTTATTATATTCTCCTGTATCATTATTCATGAGCCAGGTCCTCTATGATATCATGATATGTCTTTTAACTCATATGTTATTATTTTTAATCTTGTTTATTCCCTTACTCAGCTTTATAGCACACCAATTTTGATTATGTATTACCTATGTTTTCCTATGCAGTATTAAGATATCAAATGGAATTAGGATAATGTTATGGAGATTAAAATAAATTCACTTTTTTTCACTTTGATTTATTATTTGTAATGTACCATGTTTTTTGTGGTTATATTTTTTCGTAAATTTGAATATTGTGTTTGGTGAGCAGACCAACATTTATTTTGAGAATAATTACTTAATTATGGATTTTTTATAAATAAAATACGTTTTTTAGAAGGTAACTAAGGATCATTGAATCTCATGGGGTTTCATTTTAGTTTTGAGAGCATCATGCCAAAAATACTTATTTTCAAAATGTGTAGGAAGAGGCACATGGTTTTTTCAAAGCATGTGACCATTAAGGTGAAACCATGTGGATAATTTTAATTATAGGGAATATATAGTCAAACTAAGGGATGCGGGGAGACCTCCCATTTTAAAGGAAAAAAATTATTGAATTGGAAATATGCATAGGTTGTCCATTGTTTGACTGAATATTAACCAAACCATGTGTGGTGGTGTGTGCTTTGCACAATAGATTCACACGACTGGACAACTGTTAGAAAAATAGTGTTTTTTAATAATTAAAGTCATTAAATAAGGTGGATTTTCTTACATTACATCAAATCCTTTAAAATAATTCTCTTGTTACTTCATCCATTCAACCAGACATCTAGAAGCCCGGGAGATCCTCCCCTTATCTACTATGATTTGATAGAAGTACCATATCTAGGCTCCGATTTGAGAACTATTAGGTGCTTTGGATAGTTATTTTTAGGGATTTAATTTATTTTTCCTCTATTATTATTTAATCATGATGTTTGGAATGAAATTTACATATGATTTCATTTCCCTTATTTCCTAGGTGTTTTCTGTTTCTATATTTCCTTGAATTTTGGCTCAGTTTATATGTAGATTTTCAACAAGTGAGAACCTAAAAGAATAAGGTATGTGGTTATTATAATAATCGACATTTATATTTATAATATGGGATGATAAATAAAATATTCATGTTTGTGTAATTATAGGTGTGACCTTTTAATTAAATTATTTATTTTTATTTTATTATTAGTTGATCCCTAAGGAAATTACTTGTTTATATAAGAGAGTTGGTCCCTGAATGGCATCTTATGTGTGAATTGGGTTACCAATTTTGTATAAATGGGGTTTTGGTTGATTAAATTAAGTGAATTATTATGTGATTATATAGGTTCCATGAAAATGTTTTGGGCATGGATGAAGGTTCTTGGGGTGAACATTAAAACTATAATTGGGGTGAAATGGTTCATTAGGTTATGGTGGATGGTTATTAACTTGAAAATTTGGGGAGATAAACCTCACATGTTGTGATTGAGTTCATTTGGATGGTGTTTCTTGGGTATGATTGGTGATTTTCACTTTCTTTGTTTAACATATAGCACAGTTGGTGTCGTCTTCACACCGGAAAGGAAGGAGTGAGCTAGTGTTAACCAATCAATTTAGGTGGAGTGATCTATATTATATATGGCTTAGGGTATGGTAATGAGCATTATTTATGGAGGATTTTCTCATCATACAAATTCATAGGTGATTATTTTTGTGATAATTAGATCGGTATGAGGCTCTCAGTGTATGTTTTGGCTGATTGAATTGGTTTATAGATGGGGGATATAACAACCCTACTCTTTATTACTCTTTTTTTCATGATTTATTATATAGGATTACACATAATAAAATCCAAAAGATAGATCAGTCTACTGTCTATCTAATTAGATACAAAAACATAACAAATTAAAATATGGATTAAATCATCTTTGTTGAAAACCTCCTTGACAAGTTCATCAGAGTTCTTCATACTAAAAATAACATGGGACAACTACGGGACAAACATAAGAAAGCGGTCATCTATAAGGCCTAGTAAGGATATGAACATGTAATAATATGAATAATGTGATAACTTTTAATAATTAGGTAGTTAAATGGTGATTTAAAGTAGAGAGAATCATAAACATGAATAATGAGACAGGATATAGCATTATAATAAAAAATACAACAAGGAAAATGTGGCAATAACTTAAAAAATTGCATCATAAACATAGTTGAAAGAGATCTACCATGAAATAATGATTGCAAGCATCTCTTGATGTATTAAGTTCACTACTTATGCCCTTTAACGATGTTTCATGGGATTAAAACATTACCTTATTCCTTGGAGTGCTATATAATTCTGGGCATACCTATCCCTTTCATTTCATTCTCGTGTTTTATTATGTGACATAGATCATACAAGATTAATTAATTCATCATCATATTTTTTTTAAAATAACTTAGAGTTTGAATTAATGACATGTATGTAGCCAATAATGACATATAGGTTCATAAAGGTAAACATCCTCAATATGAAATTGGTATAGCTAGTCACTACACAATAGTTTGGCATGGAATATCATGATGAAATTTTACCCGCATAATATGTGTTCGATAATGTTAACGGGGGTTTTGATGAGAGTAGAAGGGGTATCTAAAAGTATAGAAAAATATTTATAGTAATAGTTATTTGAAATAAACTATCACAACATTATGAAATTAAGATAAAAGAATTAATATAAATAAGATATGTAAATAAAGAGGTGAAATAGAGCACCCCTTACTAAATTTCAGCATGGCAATGGGTGTACATAAAGGTTAATGGGAGGGAATATGTAGATTAAAAGGTTTATATAATAATTTATAAATAAAATGGATGGTAATAGTGATATGGAAGAACATATCTTAAAATGAAAAAATTGAAATTAAGAGGCATTACATAAAAATTTTTCTTGGAAAAAGTAGAGTGGATGAATCCCAGACTATGAGAATGTGACTCCAAATGCATAGGAGGTGTTCATTAGGAGAATGAGGAACCATAGGAGGACCCTATAGAGTAGATGAAATATTTATGTTGTGAATAATAGGATTTTTAGTGAATATAAATGGGATCTTGGGTGGGATTATATAGAAAAAGAGAGGGTTGTTATTTATTATTTCTCAAACATAGGTTTTGGACTTTATATAATAATATAACAAAAACCACAGACCCTACAATTCTTATTTCCCATTATTTCTACCAAAAGGAATTCATTTCATTATTTTATAAATACAACATCTGAAATTAATAAAACAATAACCTTTCTAATGTGAATGTGAGTCATACTCCTAAAAAATTATTTTAAAAACATAAAATATATTAATGGTTTTTGAAGATTCATAATGGCTTTATAAAATTAATAATTTTTATTTAAAATCAAATAAATTTAATGATGAAATATTTATTTTTTAATTTATTCCATTTATATTATTTATTAAATCACTTTTGGGTCATTATTATGTCATGATAAAAACATTATATTTATATGGTATTTAATTGTTAGCCGAACATTCCATTGTCAAAGAAAATTATTAAAAATTCATTATTATATATTTTCTACATTTTTATTAATAAGATAATATAAATTTTCTATAAATATTTTTCAATACACATGTATTTTTACTTATAATATAATAATCTATATTTATTAATAAATTTTGAGTTTTTTGACAATAACAGTCTTCAAAAACACCTAAAAATTACATTTTAATATATAAAAATTAATAAGTCAATTTTTTTAGTAAAAATTATACAATAAATAAATTTCAGTTAATTAATATTTATTTAAATAATTTATTAATTAAATAAAATAAATTATTTAATTGAAATTTAAGAGTAAATAAAAATAAAATTTCTATTTTATTGTTTAAAAATTAAAATCATTTATAATGTAATGATAATATGAAAATATGAACATTATTATATTGAAAATAAAATATAAATATCCATATTATTATAGTCTTGATATATATCCATTTAATACACCCACAATCTCTATATGGGTAAGGTGATCAACGGTGATACTTTCATGGGTGGTTCGACACACAATGTTTGGGGTGTGATCACGATGATAATGAACATCTCCCGTAAAATGTTTCTCTTATGCTTAAGATGATGGATCCCAGATTGGGGTTGATGAAGGGAAAATCTATTTGATGATATATCCCTCTAAATATCTGACAAATGGGATTTATAGGGTAGGATCCAATAGTTGAGTCAATGACATCCTTTGTCTGTGTTAATTGGATTTTCTAAAACCATATATTTATAATAATCATGTGATCACTTTTTAATAGCTATATTTCCAATGGTAATTATAGTTAACATTATTTTTAATCTGATATGATATAACTAAACCATTTTTTGTATCTGTTTTTAATAAACATGATACATAATAATATATTTAATTAATAATAAGGGGTATGTTATTTATAATAGTTTAAGTAATTAACATCGCCCCCCTTTAAAAAACTTTCCCGCAATATATTCATTTCATGCAATAAAATATTTGAGGGAAATTATTTTCATCACTTCCATGAGTTCCAAAATATCTTATTTAATCTTGTGGTTTCTCTATTGCATTTTGGCCAGGCGCATTATCTTATTTCTTAGAAATTTTTCACTACGATCTATGATCATCACTATCTGCTCCTCCTATGAGAGATCATTCTCCAATAATACCACCAATATATTGAGTACATATGTGAAGTATGGTATTTATTTATTATATAGGTATAAATTAAATACATTAGGTACATGATAGAGTTTAGATGGGAGTTATTTTCGATAACCCACCTCTCAAATGTGACCAGGAATCTCAAACGGACTGATGTATCTTAGACTAAATATTCCCCGGTGACTAAATCTCATTAAATTATTACCTGGAGATATGTAAATAAATACAATGTCTATGAAATAAAACTCTAGGTCTCTTTGATGAATTTTCTCAATGATCTTCTATTAAATCTAAACTGCCTTGATGTTCTTATGAATGTTCATAACATTTTCCAACATTTCCTCGAGCACTTCAAGACCAAGTAGTTTGTGTTTATAAGGCCCCAGCTTTAAAGGTGAAAAAATAATTAGAAAATTCATTAATTTGAATTTAATTCACCTAGATCATTTTTTAGGATTAGAGATTTTTAGAATTATGCCATATCTTATACATAAAAACATAAACATTACATGTAGAAACATCTAGTCACTATTATTTTTTTTAAGACAAAAAATTTATTTTAAATTAACATTTTATTGTTTCATGTTTTAACACCATAACTTTTCCCTGATCCCATCCTTGACTGTATCCTTCTTTAATTACTGCGAAAAAAATTTCAAAACATTATATGAGCATAAAAAGCTCAATAATGGATGCAAAAACAAAGAAAACTATTAGTATCAGGAAAACATGAAAATTGCGAATACTTTATCATAAAGTAATACTTTTCACCTTTAAAATGTAGTAACCATACTTCACTAAAAATAAGGTCAATTATTACCATTTTTGTAAAAAAATATTACCATAAATCCCATAGAAATGAACATTTAAAATATAAAGGGATCTTGGGATACAAACATAATTAAATGGAATAACCATACGATTGACTTTCACACATACCACTAAATGGAATTAACATACAGCCGACTTCCATAACCAAATCATTGGAGGTTATAACCAAACCACTTGTCATTGGATTATTGTGGAACCACCCATCATGGGTTTATTATGTAACCACTTATCATTGTTTTATAACATAACCACCTATCAATTAACCATGTACCATTATACAATCATAACACAAAAAAATTGCAAATATCAACATTTCACTAATAAAATTTCATTTGCAATCAAAAGAAATAATTTCAAGATATTGAAATATTAAATCCACTTCAAAAACCAATTTAAATACCAAAATACCCAAAACGAGAATAAGGTATTTCTTTTCATTTCAAAAAGATTAAATACTATAGAGGAATCCAAATATCAAATAATGGTTTTGGAAATGGGGAATTCATTGTCACCACATACATTATAATCCATTTCTTCTTATCATTTAGTAAAAATAATCGTAGGAAAATATTCCATTTGAATGATTTAAATGTCAAAGGGTTTTATTATATTGTGTATAAAACAAAAAGGTGTATCTTATCAAAATTTTCCTTAGTGAAAGGAGATTGAGATGAAGTCCCTTACCTTTAGTCCGACTTGTCTCACTCATTCTTTATATTCATTAAAAATAATCCTTGATTAATTTATAATTTCTTTAGAACCATATTCAATTTTATTATTAATCTTATATCACTTATCATCATGTTATAAATATTAAATTTTTATTTATTTTCATATCAGTTGGTTTTTCTAGATTCAGTACTTGAGCTAAAAATAAACTTGTTTGATGTAAATTTTCCATGTGGTCAAAATTACTTCATCTATGGAATGTTATTCATGATTTAAAAATCCTATATATACAATATATATATATATATCCATAATATTTTTGAGATAAGAAGTTAAATTCACCGTATATGGAGAAGGTAAGCCGTACGCGCACATTAATGTTACTTTCATTTTTGTGTCATATAAAAAGAACAATAATCAAATGATATAAATGTGTATTATAATACCAGAATTATATTATTAACATTTCTGTCTCTTAGGATTAATAGAACCATCTTTTATAGATTCCATGTATATCATGAAGGATTTATATAACATTGATGGGGTGGTATTCCGCACTTCCTCAAATTAAATTATCATATTACACATCAAGGGAAGCATATAGGTATATTTTAAATAAAGATTATAGAAGAATAGAGAAAAAATAAATATAATATATACCAAATATAAATATAGTTCCATAAAAATTTTCACCAAGAGAGGTTGTAGGGGAAAATTGAAAAATCATCATTTCATGAGGCAGTAGTTCGTCGTACATGGAAACAGTATGTTCATATCCATTAGATAGAGGTGTGTGTATGTGTATCTCGATTTTTTCTCATGATAAAATACTATTAAATTGAGGATACTTGTTTTTATATGTAATCACACAATAAGAATAGAATAGGGAGTTGGGAAGAAAATTAGTGGAAATAAACATGGGAGAAGACATTACCTCTAAATTGGGTAACATCTTCTCATTTGAGCTAAAAGGATTTCTTGAAATGCCTTCAACCCAAGGTAAGGATTCTGGGATGAATGAAGGGATGTTTCAAGCTTATATGAGTATATTTTTTATGATCCAAGGGTCTTGAGAGGTGTGAGTATGTGAGTAGTGGTGGGGGCCTTTTATAAGAGGGAGGAGTGGCACTTTAGGTAGGTGTCTAAAAATTGTTTTATTATAAATTCAACTTAAATTAAAAATGGTCCAAAATTCATTTAATTATAATATGAGATGATTTTGGTTATAAAAACAACAATAATAAAATATTTAGTCATGTTTTGAATATTTTTTTAAACTTATCGTTTTTGTTTAACACTTATTTTACACATTTTCATCTTATAGTGATATTATGTTATTTACACATTATGGGTTAATCTAATTACAATATCATGTCAAAAAACACACAAAAATGTCATTTATGACATATTTGGACTTATAATTACAAATTTTTTAGATATATATTTTTAGGAATTTAAAATCATTTAATAACTTATTTTATATTTTAAGTTATGAATTATGTCAAATTTGGACACTATTCATATGTGACTTTTTTATAAATTCATAACAACTTGATTCAATATAAAAAAATTGATTCAATCCAAAAATTCCATTTTATCCTAAATAATTCTTGTATGAAATTAAAAATGATGTATAATATTCAATTTAATATTTATAATATAATTTTTTTTAGTCATTTTTTAATGAAGCAATCATTGCATCATCAATGTGTCATTATTAACATTATTTATTTATTGTCTAAAAATAATTAATAAATTACCATGATGTAGGAACTGTTTTTATATTTCTAATAAATATTTATAGTCAAAGATATAAATTACATAACCACACCTTAAATTAATTTTTGAAAAAATATTCATATCTACATAATATTTCCCCCTATTTTTAATTAATTAATATATTAGGTCATTATTAACCACAAGTGGCTCCCTAATACCAAAGGTTCTCCTTAAGAATGATCATGGTCACAAATAAGTCATTAAATAGGAGTATGAAACGTTTTAGGGTAGATTTATATTATAAAAATATTATATTTTACCCTTATTTACAAGATTTACCCTTTAACCATGTGAAACAAAACAAATTGCTGAAGTTACCATTCAAAATGTCCAAAAATAAAAGGTAACAATTTGAATAAATTGTGCCTTATGATTCCAAATGTGGAATCCATATTTTAAATTTCAAAATATAGAAATTAATGTAATTAATTTTAAATTAAATCTCATTGTCAAAACTCGAAAGCGGGTTTTTGAGAAGTGAAAACTATCAAAATATTGACTTATGGTTATTTCCAATTTTAAATGTGAAATTACTTCCAGTGACCAAAATTTTATTAACCAATAAAAAATAAATCCAATTACCCTTCAAACCCAATTAACAGAACAATATAACTATACAGATAAATTAATGAAAATATAGTTTTGAATTAAAATACTGGATTTTCATTTTTAATTAAAATATAAATTTCATTTGAAAATACCAAAATTTAAAACGAAGTAAAATTTGATGTACCACTTCTGAAGAAGAAGTTTATTTTGTAAAATATAACATATAAAAGATAGAAAACTATATTTTAAAACGGTTCGCCACCAAAAAGTGGTGAAATTATATTTTAAAAAGATTAGAGTATTTTATGCCTCAAACTAGATTAATTCTCATTTTAATCCTATAAGATTTATTGGATAAATGAAATAAACATTTAAAAAATGTGTTTAATCATATTATTATTAGTTTTTTTATTCCTGCCTATACAAAGACAAGACGTTAATTTACATTTAAAATAATAATATTTTCATTTTGTTATTTTTCGGTATAACTCAATGTTGAGTGCAATGTAAGATTTTAGAGAAAACAGTTGTTGTGTCTCAAGTACGATATCAGATTAAGCATCCGCATCGCCATAAAATTGATATCTTATGGATAAATTTAAATAGATATGAAAATTTATTATTCTATAAATAATTGGGATATTACATCATTCTCCCTTTTGGAAATTACGTCCACACAATTTTATTTACTTATCAAAAAAGTGAGTATATTTATCTTTCATGGCATTTTCATATTCCCATTTTGCTTCTTCATCCATATGGTTTTACACAAAACCATTACCTAAATAATCACATAATTCCACAACACTTTCTATCTACGACCAAGAATCTGTACCAGTTGTTCCATATAAAAAAGATTCTCTTTGAAATAAACTACCTCTAGACTCAAAACATGAGATGGATCCAGAATATACTATCTGAACATTGAAACATGAAAACCATTGTGTACTTGTGATAAAAATGGAGGAAAAGTTACCTGGTAGAAAAGTGATCCAACATTCTCTAGGATTTCATAAGGTCCAATGAACCTCAAACTCAGCTTTCCCTTTTTTCCAAAATGCATCACACATTTTCATGGGGAATCTTTTCTAAACACTTGGTCACCTACCTCGAATGAAAGATCCTTCCTTCGGTTATCCGCAGAAATTTTCTCCCAACTCTGTATTTCCCTTATGTGCTTCTGAATCATCTAATTTTTTTTCAATATCTTCTAAAAATTTTGGTCCCATCAACTTCTTTTCACCTACTTCATCCCAAAAAGAAAGACTTCGACACTGATTTCCATATAATGCTTTAAATAGTGCCATTAGTATACTAGAATGAAAACTATTTTTATAAAAAATCTCAACCAATGAAATATGTGGATCCCAAATAAACTAGTAATCAGTTTAACAAGCACACAATATATCCTCCATGTTCTAAATTGTTCATTCTGATTTCCCATATGATTGAGAATGAAAAGTTGTACGGAATTTTATTTTAGTTCCCAATGGCTTACGAAAGCCTTTCCAAAATATAGAAGTGAACATTGGATCAAGATCTAAAATAATGGATAGGGTAAACCCATGTAACCTGACTATCTCTTTAAGATATAACTAAGAATGTTGATCTAGAGACAGATAATCTCGAATAGGATGAAAATGAGTAGATTTATTCAATCGATCACCAATAACCTAGATTCCATTTTTTACCTTGAGATTTATTTGGTGACCCCTCTACGAAGACCATGGACACATTTTACAATTTCCACTCTAGCATTGGAAAATGATAAAGCATCCGTTTTGGTAAATTTCAATTTTTATCCTATTGACTAGTCAAACACTTCACAATAATGTCAGTAATATCTCTTTACATTACATCCTATAGAAATACTCATGAATATCTGTGCACATCTTAGCACTGCTTGGATGAACTGAAAGAAGAGAAATTTGATCTCTACATAAAAAATATTTATTCAACATTGAATCACAAGTCACACATAATCTATTTCCAAACCGTAAAATATAGTCTTCATCAATGTTAAATTTAGGAAACTTACCCTTCTAAACCAAAACTAAAATTTTCTACAAACTCAATATCTTCTAGTTATGGTTTCTTAAATATTTCAAATAGATATATATTCACTACAACTTAAATCAAAATAGTGGAATTCCCTGCACCAACAACATAGAATCCAAAATTCATCAAATCAAATTCTAAAAGATCTCATTCCAAATGTAGCATGGTTAATGTTTCCTTACACATTCAGCTCAAAGAATCAGCCACATTATTTTACTTACTTGGATGGAATTGAGTCATACAATCATAATCCTTAACTACTTCCTTCCATCTCCTATATATCATGTATAATTATTTCTGAAAGAATATATAATTCAAAGTTCTATGATCAGTAAATATTTGACACTTTACAACATACAAATTAAGCCTCCAAAGTTTTTAATGCAAAAACAACAACATATAACTCCAAATCTTGTGTAGAGTAATTTAACTCACGAGATTTCAACTTACATGATGCATAAGGAATTAGATGGAATTTCTAAATTAGTAAACATCCAATTCATTTCAATGATGAATCACTGTTGATAAGAAATTCACAATTCCTAGATGATGGGGCCAAAAATGGAGCATTTTCCAATCTTCTTTGGACTTCTAGAAAACTATCATCACATACATTTGTCCATATGATCTTAACTACCCTATGTGTTATCATTGTTAGTGGGAAAGATAATTGGGAAATTATTTCATCAAACCATTGATAACAAACCACTAATATAAGAAAACAATGAATCAATTTGATATTTATTATTCTTGGTCACTCTTTTACAATTTTTAGAAGGGTTGGTAGTTAATCCATCATTAAAAACAATATGAACGTGGAAAGAGATTTTTTTCAACCAAATTTCACTCATACTAATAATTAAAAATAATATCTTTTATTTTATGGTTTGAAAAACAATCCATAAGTGACATTCACGTTCATTATACCATTTAGAATATACCAAAATATCATATATAAATACAACCACAAAATGATCCAAAAATGGATGAAAGACACCATTAATGAGATTCATTAATACAGCAGGTGCATCAGCTAACCCAAAGGGCGTAACTACAAGCCCATAATTCCCATATCTTATTTGTAATTTTTTCTATGGAATGTCATCCTCTTTCACTATTAGCTAATGGTACACAGACATCAAATAAATCTTCAATGAATACTGAGTTCCCGGAAGCAGATCAAACAAATCATCGATATGAGGCAATGGATAATTTTTCTTAATATTTAGGTTATTCAAGGATCTATAATCAATACATAGTCTCATAGAACCATATCTATTTTCACCAAATAAAACTAGACCATAGCATGGTGAAGTTCTAGTTCAAATTAATCCTTTATAGAGTAATTCCTGCAACTATTTTCTCAATTCAACCAGTTCTACTTGAGTCATTTGATATGTTGTTTTAGAAATAAAATTTGAATGAGGCACAAAATGTATAATAGATTCATCCTTATAATTGGGAATAATACGAAGAAATTCATCAAAAAAATCTATGAATTCATTCACTATTTGAATTTCACTAATCAAAATTATTTCTTTCATTTCACCAACATGATCTTGATAACTTTCACTTTTATATTTAATAAATATTTTAGCTTCATGGTATTTTATCAAAGGCATGAAATAATTGAATAAAACATTCATGAAATTAAAATATATTTTATCATGATAAAATAAAAAATAATCCATACCCAAAATGATATCAAATTTCACTATAGATAGTTCAAAAAGATTTGGAGGAAATATTTTCCCTCTGAGGATAATAAGAATAATCCAATAAATCTTGGTTTCTTAAATACTTCCACCCAGAGATTTTACCAAAAGTTTTATATCATATTCATGTGGTTCTATTTCTATTTCAGTTGAAATTATATTGGAAATAAATTAATTTAAAGATCCATATTCAAATAGAGTACAAGAATATTTTTAAGAAACATGTAACACACCTGTTACCACTTCATTTTTCAGTCCCACCTCAAATTTAGTAGTTGAAATTGATTTTTCCATGACAAAATTTTGATATTGTTGGTTTCCATACTGGTTAATTAAATTTGTACACACATTGTCATAATTTCCTATCTCATTGCAAATTAAATATCTTACCGCTGGTTTTTCATTGCCTACCTGATCATCTGCCTTTCAATTTTGAGAAATATGAACTGTCTTACCACATTAGAATAACTTCTCATAATTTTAGAGACATTCTCCATGATTCTTTTTATAACACCTATCACTAGTTATAAATTTGGTTTTCTTACCTATAGGCTTATTGGATGAAGTATTTCCTATTTCCAACCAAATTGATCTGTTATTTTGTTTTCTATCGTGGAAAATATGCTCATCAAAAAACTAAATTTATAACTTATCCACCCATCATAAAAGATTATCACATATTTTGAAATCATATGATTCTAATTACATTCAATATTTAGGCTTCAATCCTTAGTAAAACTGATTTATCTTCATATCAATATCCCAGATAAAATTTGAGACATATATTGACGAACAGGTGGAATTTTCCTCATTTGAATCCATGGAATCGTCCTCCTTTTATCTCAATTCCAAAATTTTCAATTCCATATTAAATCAAACTACCTAAGGAAATATTCCAAAATGAATATATTCTTAAATTCACCACATTACATTTCATCAAACACCTCACTTCCTCTGATATTTTTAATCGTTTTCCACCACTGATCTGCTTCACCATTAAAATGATAAATAGAATGACTGGCCTTTTGATTGTATAAACAACCCATTACATAAAAAATCATTTCCAATGCTATAATCCATCATTAATATTTCAAAAGGTGATATGATCCTATGAATTATTGGGAACGTTTCCTCATGAAATTATCCATGGTCGACCAATTCCTCTACGGTTGGTCTGGTTGATCTCATGCGTGGATACCACCACCATTTATCACCTGAGTCAACTATGCCATCACTACAAAAAAAATTAGTTCTGATTATAACAATCTCAGGATGTTGATTTGGAAGGTTAGTTATCTTTGTATGCATTCCCATCACATATACTCTATTTCCTCTATCGAAAACCATTTTAAACCAAAATATTATAGATAAAGCAACATAGTACACTTCAAATGCTATATCATTTTGACCATAAAGTAAAAATCATTTATGGATATTCTATTAAAAATATTTTATCTCATAAATTTATCTAAACTGACATATGATTCCAACTATAAGGCCTCGACCTTAAATGAGACATATTCATGAGAAAAGTCAATAATTTGACATTAACTCACATAGAGGATATTTTTAGGTTTATTGATTTAGTGAATTTGGCCATAACATATACAAAACAACATAAAAATTACAAGTAGAAACTTCTACTGACAAAACATTTTTTCATAAAACCATAACTCATTAAAAAGAAATATGGTATCATTTCATGTTTTTACAATATAACTTCTCCTTGACACCATCCATGAATCTATTCTTCTTTAATTGCAAGGAAATACATTTAAAAACTTGGGATGAGCATAAAAAGATTTTTAATGCATACACAAACTAGGAAGCACTATTATTATAAGTAAACCTTGAAAACCATGAATACATTATCATAAAGTAATACATTTCACCTTTGAGAGGTAGTAAACATACTTCACTAGATATAACCTCATTGCTTACCGATTTTGTTACCAAAATATTACCATAAATCCCATTGAAAGGATCATTTAACATATAAAGGTAACTTGGGACATAAAGATACTTAAATGTAATAACCATACGGTCGACATCAACACATATCACTAAATAGAATAGCCATACAACCAACTTCCATACCCAATGCATTGGAGGTTATAATGTAACCACTTATCCTCGGTTTATCATGAAAACACACATCATTGGATTATCATGTAACCAACCATCACTGGTTTATCATGTAACAACCAATCAAATGTCTATGTACCATTATATAATCAAAACCCACAAAATATTATAAATATCAACATTTCAATAACAACATTTCATTTGAAATCACAAGAAATAATTTCAATATATTAAAATATTCAATCCATTTCCACAACTATTTTCAATAAGAAAACACCATAAAAGGGAATAAGGGTTTAATTTTTCATTAAAAAACATTAAATATTATAGAGGAAGCTAAACATCTAAAAAATGGTTATGGTGATGGGGATCTCATTGTCGCTGCGTAGATTTAAGAAATACTCCAAATGTTGTTTTTTAAAATTATTTATTGTAATATATTCCATTATAATGGAGTAAAAGTGAAATGGGTTTATTATACAGTGAATAAAATAATAATGTGTATATTTTCAAAATATGCCTCAATAAAAGGAGATTGAGATGAAGTCCCTTACCTCGAGTTCGACTTGTTTCATTCAGTCTTTATATTCCCGAATAATAAACATAGGATTATTTCTAATTTCTTCATAACAATTTTCATGTTTATAATTCATTGTATGTTACTTATCATATTTTTATAAAAATTATATAATATTTTATGTTCATATTAGTCTATTGTCGATATTCATTACTTGAGTCCAAAATGAACTTGTTTGATGTAAATTTTCCATGGGGTCAAAATTATAAATTCTATTGAATACTATTCATTAATTAAATATAATATCTATCCAATATATTTGTAATTATAATATCCATAATATTTTCATATAATAAATGCAATGCACAATTCATGGAGATGGTAGGTTATACTTACGCATGAACGTTACATTCATTTCATTGTCGTATTAAATGATTAATAATCAAATGCGATAAATCAATATTATAATAAAATTTTTATATTTATCTCATTTATGTCTCATAGGGATAAAAAACTCAAACATTATACATTCCATGTATAGCATGAACGAGTCATATCACTTTGAGAGGGCGTTTGTCTATACTTCCTCAAATGAAATTTTCTTATTTACATATCATGGAAAGAATAAAGGTGTGTTGTAAATAAAAATTACAGAAGAATATAGAAAAAATAAATATAATATATATAATATATAAATACAGTTCCATCATAATGTCCACCATGTGATGTGGTATGGGAAATGTGAACAATCATTGTTTTGTTAGGAAGTAGTTTGCCTCATGCAGAAACAGTAAGTTCATATCCATTAGTTGGAGGTGTGTATAAGTATAGATTTAATATCTATAATAAAAAAATCATAGTATATTGAGGAAATTGGTGTTGTAAAGTAATAAAAAAATATGGAGATCATAGTGAGTGGAGAATAAAAATAAAGGAAACAAACTTGAGATAAGACGTTAACTATAAATCGGGTAACTTCTTCTGATTGGAACTTGAAGGATTTCTTGAATTTCCTTTTCCCAAGGTATGTATTCTATGATGAAAGGGAGGATTTTGGTGGATTATTTGAGTAGCTTTTGGAATAGCCAATGGGCTTGAGGGGTGTGAGAATTTGGGAAGTGTTTGTGGCCTTTTATATGAGGGAGGAGGGGCACTTTAGGAAAGTGGTGGAATATTTTTTTATTTAGATTCAATTTTGATTAAAAATGGTCCAAAACACTTTTAATTAAAATATAAGATATATTTTATTATAATAAGAATTTTCTATTTATTTTTAGAAATGTTTTGAATATTTTGTTACCCTTATCTTTTTTTATGTAACCCTTATTTTTCCCATTTTAATTTTAGAGTTACATTATGTTTTTTACAAAATTTAGGTTAATGAAATTACCATATCATGTAAAAAACCCACAAAAAAGTCATTTTTGATATATTTGGACTTATCTTAACCATTTTCCCAAATCATATATTTTTAGGAATTTAATATCTTTTAATAAACAACTTTATATTTTATGTTTTGAAATATGTAAATTTTGGACAACATTCATACATGACTTTTTTACAAATTCATAAAAACTTGATTCCTTCAAAAAACATTAAATAAATCATTACATGTCATATTCACGAAGATAATTCATGGATTCCATTAATTATGTGAAATAATATTTATTTTAATATTTATTAAATCATTTATTTGAATCCTTTATTGATGATATAATCACTACATCATCATTGTGTCATAATTAACAATATTTATTTAATGTATAAAATTTTAAAATAAAATAAAATTACGTAGGAACTAATTTTATATTTCTAATGAAATTTTATAGATAAAAATATCACTTATATAATCCAACCATAAAATTTTTTTATTAAAAAGATACATGTTTATGATATATTCTCCTTTCCATTAAATTAATTATTATAACATGTCATTATCACTCACAAGTGGATCCAAAATGCCAATGTTTCATATTAAAGATTCTCATGGTCATAAATAACTCATCCAATAGAATTAGGATATATTTTAAGGTAGTTTTATATTATTTAAATATTATTTTTTACATTTCTTTACAATATTTACACTTTAACCATGGTAAATAAAAAGAATTACTGAAGTTACAATTGATAATGTCCAAAAATAAAAGGTAGTTATTTATAAAATTTGGACTATATTATGTCAAATATGAAATAAATATTTCAAAACTCAAAACATAGAAATTTTAGTAATAAAATTTTAATAAATTCTCGTTGTCGAAAACTAAATGTTTGTTTTTATGAATTAAAAACAACCACAATATTAACATGTGTTCATGTCAGATTTCAATAGTAAATTACATACAATGACCAACATTTTATTAAATGATAAAACATTAATCCAATAGCACCTCAAAAAATAATAATAAAAATATAACTATATAAATAATTTAGATGAAAATAATGTTTTTAATTTAAATGTTGTATTTTTTCACTATTTATTAAAATATGAATTTCAACCCAAAAATACCAAAATTTAAACCAAAGTAAATTTTGATGACAGACATTTAAAGAAGAAGCTTATTTTGTTAAATAAAATATATAAAAGTGACATGAACTAGATTTAAAAAGGGTTCTCCATCAAAAGGCGATAAAACAAGATTTTAAAAATATTAGAGTATTTTATGCTTAAAATTGGATCCATTATCATTTTAAGCTACTAATATTTATTGGATAAACGTCAAAACTTTTATCAAACATGTGTAACCAATTTTTTTTTAGTTCTGTTCATTCCCGGAAATACAATGTCTAGTGTAAACTAACTTTTAAAATAATAATATAATTGATTTATTATTTTTTGGCATAACTCAGTGTTTTGTGCAATGTAAGATTTTGATGAAACTTGTTGTTGCATGTCGAGTACGCTATTTGAAAAAGAAACCCCTTCAACATAAAATTAATAACTTATTTGTAAATATTAATGGATATGAAAATGAATTATTCTATAAATTCCTAAGATGCTATATCATTCCTCCATTTTAGAAATTTCATTCCCGAAATTTTAGTTACTTATCAAATATGTTAGGGTATTTATCCCTCCTAAAACTTTCAGATTCCATCGTTTCATATCCTACCTTATGGTTTTCCACCAAACCATTACCTAAAGAATCTCCTTATTTCGCCACACTTTCTCTTTGTGGTCAAGAATCTATATTGCCTATTCCTCATAAAAAAGATTCTCTTCCAACTGAACTATATATTGACTCAAAACATGAAATGGATTTGGCATATAATTTCTAAAAATTGAAACATAAAAAATATTGTGAAACTACGATAAAAAAGGAGGTAAATCTACATTATAAGAAACTGATCCAACTTTCTCAAAGATTTTTAGGGTCAAATGAACCATAGACTAATCTTTCCATTTTTTCCAAATTTCATCACACTTTTCCTTAGAGAAACATTGAGAATGATTTGATCACCTGCCCTAGAAGAAAGATCCTTCCTTCAGTTATCTACATATATTTTATACCTTCTCTGATCTTCCCTCAAGTTCTTCTGAATCATCTAAACTGTTTCTTACATCTCTTGAACCAATTCAGTTCCCATCAACATCCTTTCACCTAATTCATCCCAAAAAGCATGAGTCTGAATCCTCTTTCTATATAATGATTCAAATGGTTCCCAATGTAAACTGCACTAAAAACGGTTATTATAAGAAAACTCAACCAAAGAAACATGTTGATCCCAACTTCCCAAGCTATCCATTGAATGAATACATGGCATATCCTCCACGGTCTGAATTTTTTGTTCTAACCTTCCATCTGATTGATGATGGAAAGTTGTATTAAAATTTAACTCAGTTACCAATGACTTTTGAAATCCTTTCCTAAAGTTATTAGTGAGCCTAGGATTAGGATCAGAAACAACGTAGTGGAAATCTCTATGTAACCATACTATCTCTTTAAGATACAATTGAGAAAGTTTATCTAGAGATAGGGTATCATGAATAGGAAGAAAATGAATAGTTTTAATCAATTTATTAATAATGGCACATATT
Source organism: Viscum album (assembly GCA_963277665.1). Classification (NCBI taxonomy): domain Eukaryota; kingdom Viridiplantae; phylum Streptophyta; class Magnoliopsida; order Santalales; family Viscaceae; genus Viscum; species Viscum album. The sequence continues at coordinate 1,249,452,950 of OY728121.1, forward strand.
CCATTGTTACCTTGAGATTTTTTTGTAAATCCCACAATGAAGTCCATGGAAATATTTTCTAATTTCCACTCTAGCACTAGAAAATGTTGAATAATTATTTTTGGTTACTTTCATTCTGTATTAACCTATTGATAAGTCAAACACTTCACAATATGGTCTGCAATATCTATTCTCATTCCATCCTACCATAAATACTCATGATGATATATGTACATCTTTGTTCTATTAAGATGAACTAAAAACAGATAACAATGAGCTTCACATAACAAATCTTTCTTCTGCTATGAATCACAAGGAACATATAATCGTTTTCCAAACCACAAAACATAGTCTTTTTCAATGTTAAATTTAGGTAAATTACCCTTTAGAACCAATTCTACCTTTTTCTCCAACTCACTTTCTTCTCGTTGTGCATTCTTAATTCTGTATAATAGAGATGATTTCACTAACACTGGAAACAAAATAGAGTAATTACCTACACCAAAAATTACCATAAAAAATTTATCGAATTAGAAACCAAAGGATCTCATTCCAAATATAACATAGTTAATGTATCATTAATCTTTCAAATAAAGCAACATCCACCCTCTTTTCCTTTCCCGGATGCTAATGAATCATAAAATCATAATCCATTTTTAATTATATCCATCTCCTATGTTTCATGTTTAATTATTTCTGAGTTAGTATATACGTAAATCTATTGTGATCTGTATTTATTTCATACATTACACCATACAAATGATGCCTACAAAATTTTAATCAAAAAAACTAAAACTGCTAATTCATATTCACATGTAGGGTAATTGTAACACCCCGAGATTTTATGAGAAATATTCTTTATAATTTCTTTAATGTATGCTATTGTACACTACACTATGATTAGCTTGTACTATATGCAACACCATATTAGATTGCAGTATACGCAACACTATTCTTGGATCGTTTTACACAAAATGTCAAGTTCATTTGATAGAAGTTATTCTACACAACATTGAGTTTATATATATATATACATTCAATGTATAATTGAAATATGGTTGGACTATATTATACAAAACAACAAAAGAATCTTTCACTACACGTAACCCTGCCTTATCTTGCTTTACACACAATCACGACCTTCCACGATAGCGTGTGTTGTATGCAATACCGAGTTTCACTAAACAAATATATTTTATTAAAATATTATATAAACTAGTCATTATGAATAGTAATACCCACTTTTTGAAATTTTATAAATTTTATCTTTTAAAATGGACTTCATTTTTGGATTTGGAATATCGAAATTATCCTAGGGTGAATTTTTGGTATTTTTCTGAAAACATTCAATTTTTTTGAATAGTGAAAACACTCGGTTACTATTTAAAACCTGACATTTTATTTAAAGAATTATTTATTTTATTTAAATTTATTTTATGTCAGAATTGATACATAATACCTATATAAGTTCAATGTAATTAATTGGAGTCATTATATAATAATTTTAGATATATAAAAATTTTATTGAACTTTTCACCGTCTTTTACCCACCTCATAGGAGCATTCACCACTGTACATAAAACATAATCTTACCTCTTCTGTGAGTTGAATTTCGAAAATCCGAGAGACATGGTTAATATCAAGGAATAAAATGTCGTTCAATAAGATAAAAATAATTTTTGGTGAATAGTAACATTTTACTTTTATTTACCACGGTTAAAAGTAAATAGGGTAATTAAGGGTAATAATGATATTATTATTACCCTAACACATGACTTAATTCTATTGGATAAGTGTATTTCGAACAAAAAAATCTTAGGAAGAAAATATTACCCTTATGGTCCACTTGGATTAGATTAGGACACTTATTATTATTTTATTTAAAGAAGAGTTAAAAAAGATAAAATCATAGTATAATAACTAAAACATTTTTAATAAAAGGTTATAGATAAGTTAAATTCGACTATAAATACTCATTGGAAAGCTAAAAATATTTACTACATAATGGTATTTTATTTATATATTTTAGACATTAAATAATTTCATTTATTTATGACATAATGATGATGCAGAAATTACCTTATTAATGAAATATTAACATAATTGATATTATAAAAACCCAAATAAAGTAATTTGAGACTTTTTATGAATTAAACTAATATTATAGGTTAATATTATATATTATTATTTATTTAATTAACTCTTTTCAAACTAATCATGCTATTATGATTTTCACAAAAATCCCTTACCCAATAGTGTCAAAATTGACATAAATAGTGTTTAAAAAAATATTATATTATTAATTATTATTTTCTTCCTAGAAATCTACGGTTCAGCCAAATAAAGTAAATAAATTTATATATATTAATAATTAACAACTTTTTGTTCTTTTGTCTTGTTATAGTTATTTTATTAACCATATAATGTTAGAAAACAAGAAGAAACGGTAAAAGTTAAATTATTTGACTTAGAGTTAAATCTAAATGATAAGGTTAAAATAGTAACCTAAACATGTCGAAACCCTATTGTTTGAGAGGAATTCGACCCATATCCACTTTATCATTGAAATAAATAAATTTGGATCTATTATAAACCGAATATGACTTTATTATAAAACAATATTTTATGTTTTTCCTAAGGTTCCCCTCTCTTCCCTTATAAAAAGGAACCTCCTCCATCTTCTCTTTACAACATTTTGAGATTTAAAGCTTGGAAAAACCACGCCCATTTCCCTTCTGAACATCCTTATAAACATTATAGAGGTTCTAGTCTTCTCAAAAGACCAAATTAGTGCCTTAGGAGGAATCTTAAAAGAGGTTCGTCGAAGAAGAGGTAATCTCTTCTACCGATTCTTTCAGGTTTCTTTCTTCTTAAACTTCTTCTTCTTTAGTTGTTTCATTAAAATGTAATAACATCAGTATCAATAATATACTGATATTTTATTATAAATATGAAAAAAAACCCATTTCACCTTCTATCCATCCTACGGAAAATGAAATCACCGCGCGTGCGTACGTACGGAATACCGTCTCCACGTCGTGGTGTAATCTGTTTTTCCACTGCCACCTTACTTGGATGGGTATAATGGGGTAAATAATAAAAATATACAGTTATTATAAAATCATACTGATTCTGTGATATTATATCATCAAATCCAATTCAATTCAATAATTATGGGAATAATATCATCGCTCGTGCTTACGTACAGATTACCATCTCCACAATGCGATGAGATTCATTCTCCTTGTTAACCATTCAAAAATGATTATAAAGTATATATAATGAATAATAATGAAATATATGACATGATAAAGCTACTTTATTTATGTATATATATATATGTCATCTACTTACTTCCATTCAAGTCAATAAGTAAAGGAAAATAGTGTTCATGTGTATGTACGGCCTACTGTCTCCATGAACGGTGTATTTCATTTCATTTATCAATATATTATATATATATACTTAATATATATGATATATAAATCATTATTTAAATTCTAGAAGTATTTAAAACATTATATATGTAATAATAATATCAAGAACAACAGGTCCAAACATGTATGATAAATAAAACGATTTCACCCAAAACGCTGCTTTAACATGGAATTTACAAAAGAATGGGTAATATAAAGTCATAAGTGAACTATATATGATATCATAACAATGAATATGATTCTGTAATAAGTAAATGACATTATTTAAATCATTATATAGGAGGTTCAGATATGTATGAATCATTTCAGACTTATGGTATTGGATAATTTTGCAATCTCATTTTTATCTGAGATTTCTTATACGTAAGTATTTACTGGGTTATATTTTTCATCCATGTCCATAAAATGTTTTACATAAAGTGTTTAATATTCTTCCATGTATGTTTAATTTGTGTTATGGATGGAATCTTCCTTTTGATTACCATACGTGGTACTTTTTGACTTTTCCGTTAAAAGTGCGAGGAGAATGTTTTTTTAACTTATATGGCATTAACGGATTTTTTTGGTTTCATAACACCTTGTTTTCATGAAGATTACTTTATAATATTTCATAAATATTTTCAAAAAAATCATTTTCTTTTAAAATTTAATGGCATTTTTTGAAAATAAAATGATTTTGAATAAGAAAGGATATTTTCCTCAAGAATTTACCTCAAGTGTTTTATCAAAACCATTTTCCATCTAAGATGAAATTATTTCATATGTTTATGTTTCAAGTATAATGTATCTATGATTTACATGGTTTCACTTATCTTATGATGAAATGATATCCATTTGTTTTATATGGATTATGTGATGATGGGATGATGTTTATGAAACCCATTTTATTCATTGGGTTATGATGTAATATTTATGTTTATTTTGTGGCACACATAAAAATGATTTCATTATGAGATGGGAGGGATGTATATCTACCTCCAATGCATTGGGTAAATATTTATATCTAATGAGATAGACATGGATGGAACAGTAAGTTAATCCGGTTTGGGGTTACAGGACTGGAATGAGGAGTGAACTCGATTCAGAAAGGGACTTTGTCCACTAAGATGGTCTTGCCAGCAATGCCTTGGCTACTTTGGAAATTATATCATGTGAATAATGGTTTTCCACAATTACATGTTTTATTCCCATGCTATTTTATCATGATTGATTTCCTTTATGATATATGTCTTACGTACTTCCATGACTTATGTCTTTGCTCAGGATTTTGATGTTTAGATTTTATGTTCATATTTTTTTCATTCAAATGTTTATGGTTTGTTTTATGTTCTCTATGTTTACCTTTACTGAGAATTTGATCTCACCATTTTTATGTGTTCTTTTTCGTAGGATATAAATAATTTTTTTATGTAAGAAAACAAAAGGGGAAGATCTTTATGGGAGATGTTGAAGATCATTCACCGTGATTAAAAGATTATTTTTTTCCGAGTTTCCAAAGACACTAAACTATTATGGTCCTTATGTGTTTGTTTTTGTTATGTATTAAGTATTCCGAAAAGGTTATGTAATGTCTATGTAAGTCAAGCTTTGGGTCTCTACAGTTTGAATCGGAGGAAAGGTTTAGTTAACTTTTGGAAACTAGGATGCGAAAACATTAGTGAGATCCCTAGAGATACATCTAAGGTATATCTAGGGATGTCCCTAAGGTTAAGTATAAGTATAGGTTATATTCCTATAATTATGGTAAAGATATTAGAATTAAACATAAGATGTTATATATTGAATGTACTCCCCCTTTATTATTTTTTTCCCTATGATGTTTTTTGCCTCGCACTATTCTTTTTGGGTTTTAGACGATGGTTGGAATCCTAAGGAACCGTGTTGATCAATGTAATGGAAAATGCAATGATTTTCCTCCTGAAAAAACTAATTTTGTGGGAGATGGAGTGAAAAATATTATTTTTATACTTACACAATCTTTGAATCATTCTGTACTTCCAAATGAGCAGTGAAAGGAACAATATTTTATGGAGTCCTTCATGAGGAAACGTCCACCTACTTTCAGTGGGTCTTCTGATCCACTTGTTGCTGAACAATGGATTAGTACCATTGAAAATTTATTTTCAATACATCACTCTTTAGAGAATGAAAAAGTCATTATGGTTGATTACCGGTTAGAAGGTGAAGTAGACTAGTGGTGGACTCTAGTTAAAAATATAAGGCCCCAAGATGAAATTGAATCCATGGAATGGAACGAGTTCAAAAACTTGTTTTTCAATGAGTAATTCCCTAATATTCTTCAAAAAAATATGGAAAAGAGTTCCTTGAGCTTAAGTAGAATGATGATGAATCTGTTGGTATATAAGAAGCAAATTTTACAAGACTTGCATGGTATGCATCTGGATTTATCATCCAACCTGAAAGTAAAGTTGATCGATTCTTCAGTGTCTTAAAACCAAGTCTTCAAAGGTAATTAGATATAAGAGACTTTAGTAGATATGAAGAAATTTTGCATTGTGGTATCAAGTTAGAACTAGAAGTTGGTGTAACATATCCATCTCATTGTTTTGACAAGAAATCAAAGATGGAGTTCAAGGAAAAACATTAGAACAATGGTGAAAAGAAGGAGAATGTTTCTTTATGCTCAAAGATTAGAAAGAGTCTTTGTGGATATTATTTCAAAGGTACTTGAAAATGTTTCAACTATGGAAAATAATGTCATCAATCAGCTGAGTGCCAAAGTAATGTGAAAAATGTTTCTAACGATGTGAATAGAGAAAAGGATACATAGAACACTCCACCAACACTTCAATGCTTCAAGTGTAATTAAATGGGGCATTATGTTAATCAATTCTCTAATCCAAGGGTTAATGATCATCAACGTGAGAAACCTCTTAAGGAAAAGTATAATGGGAAGTCACATGCGATCACAATTTGTGATGTTGAGTATGAAAACGATGTGGTGGAATGAATAAGTGTTTATGTAATGGGGTTCTGAGATAATGTTGTGGAATATCATTTAATGTATAGTGGAATATTGGAATGTCAATCTATTAGATCATTGTGGTTTTAAATAATTTTATGGTACTAGTAACCATGAAAAGTTATTGAAATATTTTTCTAAAGAAGATGATATGTGCATAATGAAGCGATAAATAAAAAAATGAAATGATCTCTTGACTAATATAAGGAAAATGTTATTTCATGGTTTGAGTATATAGAAATTTTGGGATTTTGGTATGTGGAAAGTGTTAAATTTTGACAGCATTCTTGTTTTCACTAAGGTTCAATGGGTATTCATGTTTCAAGAGAATACATGATTAAGGAATTCACATGTTTGTAATGTGTCCAAAAAAACATATCTTATGATATATGGGGATAAATGATGGTATTCACCTGCTTTTTATGTGACCTTTCAAGTAATCATTTTCTTTATACTATGAATTGGACATATGTATTTTGGAAAAGCCTAAAGATTAGAATGGATTATGTAGGACGTAATATTGTATTGTTTAAGGATATAACTTTTTCAATTTTATTTCAGTAATGTTATAATAGTGTAGTTTTAGAAAAAGGGACAACATGTAGGACGAGCGACAACCCGTCGCATCTGACAAGGCTATCAGAAATCGAACCCACAAATCATGTATGACAGGACTTTATCACATACCACTGGCCTACATGAATTACTAGGTCAGTATAAATTATTTTTAATTTATTATGTGGTATGATATATGATGTATAAGTCCATTTTAGGAACCATATACGATTAATATCACTATAGATGGACTTATGTATATTTAATAACTTTTTATAACCTTTTGTTTGATACTGATGGAATGACCTATCATTCTATCACATGATCTTCTAAAACTTCTCAAATGAAAAAATCAACTTCATTTCTTTAATAGATGAAGTTGAAATTGTTCAAGGAATGACCAACGGTGCGATTTTACCACAATCAAAAAAGTATTTCTTCTAATTCCATTTTTTTCAAATTTAGGGAAATGATATGGAAAACCAAAAAAGTTACCCTAGTGCACTCATATCTGATGAATCATATGGTAGCTTAGATTATCACAAATTTATTGCTTTGTGATTGTTGGCTTTTTCATATCCATGTTCTCTACCACTCTCTATAAGAACTTGACGGTTAGATTTCTCTTCCATATCAATATTTTCACCTATATTCTCCTATGTGGAAACCCAGTGATGAGTTACTTTGGGTATCTATTATGTTTCTAACGCTCCTTTTTTAAAATGATGATTTAGTTTTCATATTTACGATGTGGGTTTCTATGAAAGAAACTTTTAAGTATTAAACAATTTATAACCCCGACGAATTTAGAGGGCGAAATTCATTTTCAAGGGGGGTAGAATATAATACCCAGAGATTTTATGAGAAATATTCTTTTTAATTTCTATAATTTCTTCTATTGTACACTACACTATGATTATTTTGTACTATACGCAACACCGTATTAGCTTCCAGTATACCCAACACTTTTCTTGGATCTTGTTACATAAAATTTCATGATTATTTGATTAAAGTTATTCTATGCCACATTGAGTGTATATATATATATATTCATTGTATAAATTAAATATGGTTGGATTCTATTATACAAAACAATGAAGGAATATTGCACTACACACAACCCTACCTTGTATTTCTTTATAAGAAATCACGACCTTCCACGATAGCATGTGTTGTACACAATATTGAGTTTCACTAAACAAATATATGTTATTAAAATATTATATAAACTAGCCGTTATGAATAGTTATACTCTATTTTTGAAATTTTATAAATTTTATCTTTCAAAATGGACTTCATTTTTGGATTCGGAATATCGAAATTAGCCTTGGATGAATTTTTTGTATTTTTCTAAAAACATTCATTTTTTTATGAATAGTGAAAACACTGGGTTACTATTTAAAACCAAAATTTTTATTTAAATAATTATTTATTTTATTTAAATTTATTTTATGTCAAAATGTATACATAATACCTATATAAGTTCACTGTAATTCATTGGAGTCATTTTATAATAATTTTAGATATATAAAATTTTTACTGAACTTTTCACCGTCTTTTACCCACCTCCTAGGAGGATTTGCCATTGTACATAAAGCTTACTCTTACTACTTTTGTGAGTTGAATTTCGAAAATCTGAGAGACACGGTTAATATCAAGTAGTAAAATGTGGTTTAATAAGACACAAATAATTTGTGGTGAATAGTAACTTTTTACTTTTATTTACCACGGTTAAAAGTAAATAGGGCAATTAAGGGTAATAATGATATTATTATTACCCTAAAACATTTCCTAATTATATTGGATAAGTGTAATTCGACCAAAAACAACATCAGGAATAATATATTACCTTTTAGGTCCACTTGGATTAGATTAGGACACTTATTATTATTTTATTTAAAGAAGAGTTAAAAGAGTTAAAATCAAAGTTTAATAACTAAAACATTTTTAATATAGAGTTATACATAAGATAAATTCGACTATAAATATTCATTATCAATATTAAAAGATTTCCTACATAATGGTATTTTATTTATAAATTCTAAACATTGAATAATTTAATTTATTTATGACACAATGATTATGCAGTAATTACCTTATTAATGAAATATTAACATAATTGATATTACAAATACCCAAATGAATGTAATTTGAGACTTTTTATGAATTGAACGAATTTTATATGTTAAAATGATATATTATTATTGACATAATTAACTTTTTTCTAACTAATCATGCTGTTATGATTTTCACAAAAATCAATTACCAAATAGTGTCAAAATTGACTTAAAATAGTTTTTAAAACAAATATTATATTATGGATTGTTATTTAATTCATAAAAATCTAAGTTTTGGAAAAATGACTTAGACAAGGTTATATATATTACTAATGAACCACTTTGTGTTCTTTTTTCTTGTTATAGTAAGTTTATTAACCATATAGTGTAAGAAAACAAAAAGACACAGTAAAAGTTAAATTATTTAACATAGAGTTAAATCTAAATGATAAGGTTAAAATAGTACCATAAACGTGTAAAAAACCTATTTTTTGAGAGCAATTATACCCATACCCACATTATCTAAGAAATAAATCAATTTTGAGCTATTATAAATCGAATATGACTTTATTATAAAATAATATTTTATGTTTTTCCTAAGGAGCCCATCTCCTCCCTTATAAAAGGGGACCCCCTACCTCTTCTCTTTAAATAATTTTGATCCTCCAAGCGTGTCCAAACCCTGCTCATTTACCTTATTAAATTAACTGTAAACAATAGAGAGGTTATAGTCTTCTCAAAAGACCAAATCTAGTGCCTTAAGAGGAAGCCTAAAAGAGGTGCGTCGAAGAAGAGGTAATCTCTTCTACCGATTCTTTCATGTTTCTTTACTCATCAAATTCTTCATCTTTAGTTTTTTAATAATAAAGTAATAAAATAAGTATCACTAATATAATTATATGTTATTATAAATATGAAACCAACCCATTTCACCTTCTATCAATCCTATAGAAAATGAAATCATCGCGCGTGCGTACGTACGAAATACCGTCTCCACGTCGTGGTGTAATCTGTTTTTCCACCACCACCTTACATTGATGGGTATAATAGTGTAATGAATAACTATATATAGTTTTTATAACATCATACTGATTCTGAGATATTATATCATCCCATCCAATTCAATTCAATAATTATGGGAACCATATCATCGCTCAGGCGTATATACGGATTACCATCTCCACGACGCGATGAGATTCATTCTCCAGGTTAACCATTCAAGAATGATTATAAAGTATATATAATTAACAATAATGAAATATATGATATGATAAAGCTACTAGATTTATGTATATATATATGTCATTTAATTACTTCTATTCAAGACAATAAGGAAAGGAAAACAACATTCATGTGTACGTATGGCCTACCGTCTCAATGAACGGTGCATTTCATTTCATTTATATATCTATTATATATATATATACTGAATATATAAAATATAAAAATAATTATTTACATTCTAGAAGTAAGTAAAACATGATATAAGTAATAATAATATCATGAAAAATAGGTTCAAACACGTATGACAAATAAAACTATTCTACCCAAAATGCTGCTTAACATGTAATTTACAAAAGAATACATAATATAAAGTCATAAGTGAACCAGATATGATATCACAACAATGAATATGATTCTGTAATAAGTAAACGACATTATTTAAATCATTATACAGGAGTTTTGGATACGTAAGAAGCATATCGTACTTAAGGTAAGGGATTATTTTGCAATCTATTTTTATTCGAGATTTCTTATACGTAAGTATTTACTGGGGTTATATTTTTCATCCATGTCCATAAAATATTTTTCATAATGTGTTTAATATTATTACATGTATGTTTAAAGTCATTTTTACCCTTCTTTGATTTTTACTTTGTGTTTTGGATGGAATCATTCTTTTGTTTACCATACGTGGTACTTTTTGACTTTTCCATTAAAAGTATGAGGAGAATGTTTTTTTAAATTATATGGCATGAATGGATTTTTATGGTTTCATAACACCTTATTTTCATTAAGCATAATCTACAAGATTTTATGACTATTTTCAACAAAATCCTTTTCCGTTAAAATTTCATGGAATTTTTTGAAAAGAAAATGATTTTGAATAAGAAAGGATATTTTCCTCAAGAATTTATCTCAAGTGTTTTATCAAAACCATTTCCAATCTAAGATGACATTATTTCATATGTGTATGTTTCAGGTATAATGTCTCTATGATTTACATGGTTTCACTTATCTTATGATGAGATGATATCCATTTGTTTTATATGGATTATGTGATGGTGGGATGATGTTTATAAAACCCATTTTATTCTTTGGGATATTATGTAATATTTATGTTTATTTTGTCACACAAATAATAATGATTTCATTATGAGATGGGTGGCACCTATATCTCCTTACAATGCATTGGGTAAAGATTTATATCTCATGATATAGACATGGCTGGAATGGAATGTTTATCTGGTTCAGGGTTACAGGACTAGAACGAGGAGTGAACTCGATTCAGAAAGGGACTTTGTCCACTAAGATGGTCTTGGCAGCAATTCCGTGGCTACTTTGGAAATCATATCATGTGGTTAATGGTTTTCCACAATTACATGTTTTATTCCCAAGCTATTTTATCATGATTTATGTTCCATCATGATATATGCCTTACGTACTTCCAAGATTTATGTCTTCGCTCAATATTTTGATGTTTAGATTTTATGTTCAAGTTTTTTTTTCATTAAAATGTTTATGGATTGTTTTATGTTGTCTATGTTTAACCTTACTGAGCATTTGGGCTAACCCTTTTTATGTTTTCATTTCCCCAAGATATAAAATAAGGTTGTACGTAAGAAAACAAAAGGGGAAGAACATTGTGGGAGATGTTGAAGATCATTCACCGTGATTAGAATATTATTTTTTCTGAGTTTCCAAAGACACTAAACTATTATGGTCCTTGTGTGTTTGTTTTTGTTATGTATTAAGTATTCCTCAAAAGTAATGTAATGTCTATGTACGTCAAGATTTGGGTCTCTATAGTAATTTAACTCACTACGTTTTAATTGTCATGAAGAATAATCAATTACATGATCCCTCTGCATTAGGACCCATCCAATCCCTTCCAATGATGTATCACTGTAGATAAAAAATTCAAAATTCCTGGATGGCATAAACAAAGCTGAATCATTTAATAATCTTTTTTTCATTCCTTTAATACAATTGTCAAATTTTGTTGTCCAGATTAAAATAACTACATTTTTTGTTAGAATAGTTTGGGGGAAAGATAACAGAGAAAAAATTTCAACAATCCTTTGATAATAACCTCTTAATCCAATAAAACTCGAAATGTTTGTGATATTATTTGGTCTTGGCCACTCTTCAACAAATTTTGTTTTAGAAGGGTCAATAATTATTCTATCTTTAAAAACAATATTACCAAGGAATGAAATTTATTTCAACCCTAATTATTTATTTATAATCATTCAAAATAGTTTACTTTTTTTAGTGTTTTCAAAACAATCCTTAAGTGACATTCATGTTCCTCCCAAAAGTAAATATAAAATAAAATACCATCTATAAACACAACCACAAACTGATCCAAAAACTGATGAAAGAATCTATTCAGGAGATTCATTAACACATCAATTTAATTTGATAACCCAAACGGAATAACTAAAAAATCACAATTCCCATAACTTATATGGAAAGTTGTCATTGGAATGTTGTCCTCCTTCACCATCAGCTAATTGTAACCATACATAAAATAAATCATCAACAAGTAAAATTCTCCCTTAAGATGATCAAACAAATCATCGATATGAGGAAATATATACTTTTTCTTAATATTGATGTTATTCAAGTATCTATAACCAAAACATTGTACCATATAACCACCTTTCTTTTCACAAATAAAACTCGGGCACCCTGTTGTGATGTGCTAGGTGGAATGAAACCATTATGAAGTGATTCTTGAAACTATTTTTTCAATTCAACCAGTTCTAATTGAGTCATTAGATAAGAGGGTCTAGAAGTATGATTTACATCAAACAGTTAATAAATTGTAAATACATCCTTAGGATTATGAACAATACCTGTAAATTCATCATGAAAAACATCTATGAATTAATTACCTATGGAATGTCACTAATAAAAACTGTTTCTTTCTTTTCAACAATATGATCTAGATAACATTCACGTGTATCTTTAATTAGTCTTTTTTTCTTCTTGATATGTTATTAAAGGTATGAAATCATTGAATAAAACTTTCTGGTCTTTACAATCTATTTTAGCATGATAAACTAAAATCCAATCCATAACCAAAATGATATCAAATTCTATTATGGAATGTTCAACAAGATTTGTATTAAAGACTTTCCCACTAATGATAATATTAAGACTCCTTTAAATCTTTTTTCCTTTAATACTTCCACCTGGAGTTTTTACCAAATGTTCTATATCACATCCATTTGGTTGTATTTTTAATTTACTTGCAAAGCTCTGGAAAATGAAGGAATCTGAAGATCTGGAGTGAAATAGAGTATTGGAATATTATTAGGAAACATAAAACATGCATTATGTCACATTATCTTACAGTACCACATCAACCATAGTAGTTGAAAATGATTTTTCCATGCCCTTATCTTTCTGATATAGCTCGTTTCTACCTTCGTTAATCATCTTTGTACACACCGTGGAATAATTTCCTTTCTCATTGCAACTAAAACATCTTTCCACTGGTATTTCATTGCCTACCTGATCATATTATGTATAATTATGAGAATTATGATCAGTCTTACCACATCAGAAGCACTTCTAGGATAATGATATACATTCTCTGGGACACTTTTTTCCACACTTATAACATGTTGGAAATTTGGTTTTCTTACCTCCATACTTCTTGGAAGAATTTGTCCCAATTTCATTCCAACTAGGTCACTTATTTTGTTTTATCTCATGGAATATATGCACACTAGAAAAATCCATTTCTACATTCCCATCACATTGGAAAAGTTTTTCATAGCATTTAAGCTCACGTAAAGATAACACCATTCGATATGATGGATTCAATATTGATTAAACCCCATTTATATTAATATTAATATATTAGATAAATTTTGGGATGTATCGTGAAAAAAGGTAAAATTTTCTTTACATGCACCCATAGAATCAACCTCGTTTTGTCTCAATTCCAAAAACTTCTTTTCTATCCTATGTCTTGCAGCCTTAGGAAAATACTTCACAAGGAATATATTCTTAAATTCATCCCATTATGTGGATTCAATATCCTCACATCATCTGATATTTTAAATCATTAAACATTACTGATCGTCTTCATCTTCAGAATGATAAATAGTAGGGGACCCTGCCTTATGAAATGATCCACCATTGAAATATTACTTTGTTGTTTGTCTGGTTGAACTCGTGCATGGATACCACCTCCATTTATCACCTGAGTCAACCAAGCCATATTTATAACAAATAGTTCAGTTCTAATTCCGATCATCTAAGGATATTGATTACGAAGGATACTTACCTCTGTATGCCTTCCCATCACATCAGCCATGTTTCCTCTATGCAAAACAAATATGAACAAACATATCATAGAAAAGAAAACGTGGTAATATTCAAATTCTAAACCATTTGGAACATAAAGTAAAATAATAATTTAACGATATTTTTCTTTGAAATATTCTAACTACTGATGTTATCTAAAGTTACCTATGATGCCCACTATAATTCCCCAGACATAAACATGAAATAATCTTGAGATATGTCAATAATTTGACATTAATTAACATTCAGGATTTTACAGGTTTAGATCTATAGATAATTAGGTTATAACTTATACATAAAAACATAAATATTACGAGTAGACACTTCTACTCACTATCCATTTTTTCATAAAACAAAAACTTTTTATAAAGAAACATCATATTATTTTATGATTTTAGAGCAATATATTTCCTTGATCACATCCTTGACTCTATTATTGTTTAATTCTTATGAAAAACATTTCAAAACTGCATATGAGAATAAAAATATAATTAAGGGATACCAAAACAAGGATTAAGTGATAGTCATGGGAAAGCATGAAAACAATGAATACTTTGTCATAAAGAAATACCTACACCTTTAAGAAGTAGTAAACATACTTTACTAAGAATAAGCTCATTGATTACCCTTTTTTAACCAAAATATTACCATAAATCCTCTATAAAGTAACATTCAACATATAAAGGAATATTTGGACATAAATATACTTAAATGGAATGACTATATAGTCGACATCCACGCATATCACTGGATGGAATAGCCATATGGTCGGCTTCCATACCCAATTCATTGGAGGTTATAACCCGACAACCCAAAATAGGTTTATCAAGGAACCACCCATCATTTTTTTGTCACAAAACCACCCATCATTGGTATATCATATAACCACTGGTCAAATGTAAAAGAACTATTATACAATTATAACACATACAATACTTCAAATATCAACATTTCACTAATAACATTTCATTTTCAATCACAATAAATCATTTTAAGATATTGAAATATTCAATCCATTTCAAAAACCTTTTTCAATATGAAAACACAAAAAAAGGGGATAAGCAATTTCATTTCATTTAAAAACATTAAATATTATAGAGGATTCCAAATATCTAATAATGGTTACGGTGAGAGGGAAGTAATTATCGACATGTACCCTAAAAACGTTACTTTTTTCATTTAGTATAACAACTCATAAGAAAAGATTCCATTTGAATGAAATATAATTAATTGGGGTTTTTATACATTGTATAAAATTTAGAATGTGTGTCGTATCAAAATATGCCTCAATGAATGGATATTGAGACAAAGTCCCTTTACCTTGAGTTTGACTTGTCTCGTTCATTCATTGTATTCCTGAATAATAAACATAGGTTAATTTATACTTTCATTAGAAACATTATATAGTTTTTATTCACTTTATATTACCTATCATCATGATTTAAAAATTACATAATTATTTAGGTTCATATCAGTTGGTTTGTCGATATTCAGTACTTGAGCCGAAAATGAACTTGTATGATGTAAATTGTTCATGTGGTCAGAAGTACATCATCTCCATAATATTATAAATGATTTAAATATAATATATATACAAAATATATATCCATATAATATTTATAATATTTGGGGATAATAAATGAAATTCACCATTAATGGAGACGGTAGGCCATACATAAGAATGAATACTACTTTCATTTCATTTTCATATTATAAAAATAATAATAAAATGATATAAATGTGTTTTATAATACCATTATTATATTTATATAATCTATTCCCCATTTATTTAATAAAACCATCATTTATAAATTCCATTTATTGGATGAATGAGTCATATCTCTATAAGGGGGCCGTAGTCCACACTTCCTCAATTGAAATTATCGTATTTAGAAATCAAGGAAAGCATAAAGGTATATTGTAAAAACAAATGATAAAATAATATAGACAAAATAAATATATAATATATAATATATAAATATTTTTCCGTCATAATGTTCATCGTGAGATCTGGTAGAGGGAAATTGAACAATCATCATTTGGTGATGCAGAAGTTCATCGTACATAGAAAAATTATGTTTGTATATATTAAACGGAGGTGTGTGTAAGTTTTGTGCTAATTATTATCATGAAAACATCCTAGTATATTGAGGATAATGGTGTTATTATTTAATAAAACGATAATAATAGCATAAGTATTGGAGAAGGAAAATAAAGGAAAGGGAATTGATAGAAGACATTACCTCTAAATCAGGTAACATTTTTTAATTTCGGAGAAAAGGCTTCCATGAATTGCCTTCTTCCCAAGGTAAGGATTCTAGGGGGAAATGAGGGATTTGGGGATCTTGATCATAATTTGGATGATCCAAGGGGATTTATAGGTGTGATTATGTGGGTACTGTGAGTGGATTTTTATAATAGGGAGGAGCAACACATTAAGAAGGTCCGGAAATATTATTTTATTATAAATTCAATTTTGATTTAAAACTGTCAAAAATTCATTTAATTACAATATAATATGATTTTGGTTCTATTAACCATAATCCAATATTTTTTAGAAATTTTTTCACAATTTTGATACACTTATCATTAAGTTTTAACCCTTATTTTACCCATTTTATCCTTATAGTGATATTATGTTATTTACACACTATGGTTTAATGTAATTACCATATCATATAAAAAGACAAAAAATCAATTAATGATATATTTGGACTTATATAAATCATTTTCATGAATGTTTTATTTTTACAAAATTAATATCATTTAATAAACTAATTTATATTTTACATTATGAATTATGTCAATTTTGGACACTATTCATACATCAGTTTTTTAAAAATTCATGACAACTTGATTCCTTTTAAAACAACCATAAATCAATACAAAAATTATATATTAACACACATAATTCAACGATGACATTAATTCTGTAAAATAATTTTTATTTTCATGTTTGCATTATCATTTATTTGATTCCTTTATTAATGAAGCAATCACTGCATCATCATTGTATCACAATTTACATTATTTATTTAATGTATAAAAATTATGAATAAAATAACATTACGTATTAAATAGTTTTATATTTCTAGAAAATATTTATAGTCAATAAAATCACTTATATAACACCCCCATAAAATTGTTTTAGTAAAAAGATACATATTTATGTTATATTTCTATTTCCTTTAAATTAATTAATATAACATGTCATTATCCCTCCCAATTGGCTCCCAAATGATAAAGGATTCGTCCAAGGATTTTCATGGTCGGAAATTACTCATATATAGAATTAGGACACGTTTTTTGTAGTTTTATTTTATTAAAATTTTAGTTTTTTCCCTTGTTAACCAGATTTATCCTTTAACCATGGTAAATTAAAATAATTATTAAAGTTAATATTCCTAATGTCCAAAAATAAAAGTTAATTATTAAAAAAATTTGGATCTTAAAAATTCAAAAATGGAATAAATTCTTAAAAATTCAAGACCTAGAAATTGAAGTAATTAATTTAAAATTAATTCACTTTGTCAAAACCAGAAAATGGGTTTTAAAGAAATAAAAACTATCCAAAGATTGACATGTGTTTAGGTACAATTTCAATGTAAAATTACATCCGGGGAGAAAAATTATATTAAATAATAAAACATTATTTAAATTAAACTTTAAAACTAATTAAAATGAAAATATAACTATACAGATAAATTAGTTGAAAAGATATTTTTGAATTAAAATGCGGAATTTTTATTATTCATTAAAATATTAATTTCCTCCGAAAAATATCAAAATTTAATCCAAAGTAAATTATGATGTCCCACTACTAAAGAAGAAGTTTATTTTGTTAAAAATAACATATAAAAGTGAAAACAATTACATTTAAAAAGGGTTCTCCATCATAACACAGTAAAATGTGCTTTTAAAAATATTAGAGTATTTTATGCCTAAATTTGAATTCATAATCATTTTAATACACTAATATTTATTGGATAAATGTAGAAACATTTAACAAACATGCGTAATAATAATTTTTTTCGTTCTGTTCATTCTCACCAATACATTTGTTAGGTTTTTGCAAACATTTTAAATAGTTATATTATTGTTGTATTCTTTTTTTTATAACACAATGTTGTGTGAAATGTTTGATTTAAGAGAAACCCATTATTACATGTCAAGTACACAATTATAAAATGTTTCCCCTTTAACATAAAATTAAAATATTATTCATAAATATTAATAGATACGATAAAGTATTATTATATAAATTCCTAGAATGATACAGATTTACATAACATTATACCAACATGAAGGTATCCTACACCCCTTCATATAAAAGGGTTTATATGGTTCTATTTGGATGCTTCAGTCGAAACTATTATTGTATGAGAACTCAACCAAATGAATATGTTGATCACATCCTCCTTTGTAGTAAATTTACCCTTCTCCTAATATTTATTAAATTTATAGATACTCCACTCATACTGGTCATCATTTTTAGGGTGATAATCCATGTTGAACTTCAACATAGTATTTATATCATCTTAGAGAATCCTTAAGAACTTAGTGTCAAATCACGGATATTGACCAGATATAATCGATCGTGGTGTTCCATGTAGCCTCACCATTTCTTAAATGTTTATCATTTCAATATGATCAATTGAGAGTTCTTATTGAATTAAATTAAGTGAGAATATTTCATAACACTATCCACCACACCGATATAGAATGATTTCCTCTTGGTGTATCTAAAAGACCAGTGAAAATGTCCATAGTGAAGTTTTCATATTTACTTGTTGAATTGGGAAATGGTTTCATCATAAACTTTTATTTAATTCATTCAACCTTCACTTTATAACATACTAGGCATATTAATGTGTATTCAGTGATATTATTCTTTATATTTTCCCAACAATAGTTTCTTCAGAGATTATGATATATATAATTTATTCCTATATGGATGGAGAAATTAAAACAATGTGCATTATCCAAATTCTCCTTCTTCAAATAAGGATTTAATGGTACACATATCCATCAGCAAAATCATAAAACTCAATATTAAATAAAATTTAAATACGGGGATTCCCCTTATCTTATAGTTTCCACATTCTTATGAATTCTAACATTATCTCTTTGAGGATCCTTTACTCTCAGTAAATGGGATGGTTGAGAAGTAATTTCTGAAAGTATTGATGATATTTCATCCATTATGATTATGATGTCTATCAATTTCAAATTTAAGAAGATCAGATCCCTTTTAATTATCATCAATGATAGAATTAAAGGATCATTTATACTTAGAGCGTATGCCACTTCATTATATTTTCTATGATGGTAGAGGATTGAGTAGTCATTGTCCGTGATCATCTCTAACCATCACTGTTGCCTTATATTCAACTCTTTGTATATGAATATGTATTTGAGTCTTTTTTCTTCTGTATTTATTTCACACTTCTCCCCAAAAAGATATTTCTATTATATTTTTAATTAAAGTATATCTACATCTAACTCCAAATCATGTGTTGGGTAGTTCAGTTATTGAAAGTTCAACTACCTTGAAGAGTGGGCTATCAATTTTTCATTTTTCATTAACACTTTCCCCACTCCCTTCTTCAAAGAATTTATAAATACCATGAATAGTTCTCTACTTAAGGGTTGTGTGATTATAGGTGCAGTGATAAGATCATTTCCATCTCTATGATGTTATCTTCATATTCATGATTATAATAAAATGTGACCCCATCATTATTAGATTGATTGAAGGGGTTTAAAATCAAGAAACATTTCTCCAAAATATTCGATAGTACCTATCTAATTCAGTGAAAATATAAATACCTGTCATAGATGTTGTTCTCATCAATCCTTCAATTTCATATATCTTTGAAGTGCTTATAGATATCGTATTCCTTGTGATAATTTTCTCCTAGAAATATACATCCTTCATCCAAAACTGAAATTTTTTATAATTCTCAAAAATCATATTCTTTCGTATAGACATTATAATTGTGCTCATATTTTTCATCTGCTCCTCCTTTTTGTTGGATTATATTCGAATATCACCTGTAAATACTACCAAAAAAAATTCAAGGTAGTCTCTAAATACTCTATTCATCATGTCCATGAAGATTGTTAGAGAATTAGTGCGCCCAAATTGAATTATAATGAACTCATAGCTCTCATACCTTATACAAAAAAGTAATATTTGGTAAATACTCCTTATTCACACTAACATAGAAATAAACTGACCCCAAATCCAAAAATGGGAATTATTTCTCTCCACTTACCCAATCGAACAAGTCATCAATCTATGAAATAGAATAATTTTTCTTCATTGTTATCTTCTTAAGGAACTGATAATTAATGAAAAAATAGATTGAACCATCCTTATTATAGATAAAGAGGAATGATTCACCCCAAGGTGAAGCACATGGGCATATAAACCCTTTATCTAGATTCTATTCTAGTTGTTTATTGATATTCTCAAGGTCCCGAATAGTAATTATATTCTGATTCTTGTATAATTAATAGTCTATAGGTGAAAGCTTGATTGAAAATTCAACCTCTTGTTTATGATGAAAACTAGGAAATTCCTCATAAAATACTTCACCATATTCCCTTACATTGAGAATTTCTTCAAGGAAGATCATTTCCATAGCCTCTACCATTTTATCAAGATAAGATCTCTCATAGGGAAATAATATTCATTCTTGAGATGTAGGTGATAAATGTTATTCATCCTCTAACATTCACTTGTACAGAATAGGGAAATGATTCTCAATATAGAGAGTTATTTCATTCTCCTATAAATTTATGTTGAATCAATATAGGGAAAGAAATTTCATTCCTAAAATTTCATAAAATTCAAAAAAATAGAATGTATCACCAGGTATTATGGGAGTTTTAAAACACACATTTTTAAAGGAAAGGATTTATATACCTAGGAAGAAATAACTCCTACAATTTATATATTCATTTAAAACTCAACTTCCATGATTTTTAGTTGTGTTTGAATACTACTAGACTTCAGTGAAATAAAATAATGCATGGAACTAGAATAAAAAATTACATTCTTGATTCATGAATGAATGACTAGAATACCTATCACCACTTCACTATTTAGATATACCTCAGTGGAACTGGATGAAAAATATCTTACATTCTTCCTTGAAGGTTGATGGTTATCTCTGAAATCCCTTGGAATAGTTAATTGGTTTTCATAGTTCCATGTTTCCTTACTATTGATACAATTAATTGTGCACTAAGGGTTTACCAGGAATAATCCTTACCCCAACACATTAGTATATTTCTCATGCTGGAAATATCTAACTAGGTGTCTTAAGTTCTTTACACAAATCATTCCCTCACCCCCCCCCCCCTTAGGTAATTTGTGTGGTTCTTCTTCCCTTACCTTTGCAACGTGGGATTGTTAAAATTTCATGGAACCATTATATTTTCCCATAAAACCACCAAAATTAAAATCCAATTTGTATTTGTTATCCACTTGGAACCCTTGATATTTTCTAATATTTATTTCCACTTTATGGGAACATTGGACAACTACTCATAGCTATCAAAGCCTCATATCATAAGGGCTAATTTATACTATGTTTTATTCAATCAAAGTAGTAGTAAAACTTTTATTTTTCGGTAACAAGAAACCTTGAGGCATATCGTGAAATTCAAGGGATTTTTCCTAGTATATCTAAATAGATTCATTTTTTTTCTTGAGGGGAAGGAAATCCACTTCAATTTTAATTTGGATAGTGTGAGTAAAATATTTATCAAAAAACATTCTCCAAAATTGAATCAACCCCATCACCTCAATATCTTCCTCTGCATTCATATTCTTAATCAATTTCCACCATTGATCACCTTATACCTCCATATGATAAGCATACAATAATTTCTTCTAATGTTATGAACATTGAAGGATATATAAGATCTTATCAATGGGTTTGATCCATTGGTCCATGATTAATGGATCAGATGATCTATTAAAATTTTGAGACCAATATTAGATAAAACTCTCAAGTGAATCTTGTTCATTCTTAGAGGAATTTGGGAAATCCTCCTGATCTTTGTTTCTATTCAGAACATGAGTTATATGAGAGAATATCATCAAAACATTTCTGATTCCTTCTCTCAACAGGTTGGAAATATCATTGGGGAAGTCATCACAATTCCCAACAAATTTGTTGTTTACCTTATTCCTCCTATTTCTAAGGATGGCAAGAATAAAGGGAAAATTAGGGAGGGTTGTTTTTTAACAATTAAACTCAAAAATGGGAATCCAATGACATTAAATATAAAACATCTAAATTACATTTATTTTCTTAATTTATGAATTTCCATTCTTTAATCTATGTTATCAATGATATATTTTCTAACATAGACTTTTATGGGAACATTTTTTGACCCTTAATAATGTTTCATAATGAGATGATAAATTTACCAATGAATATCACTCAATAGAGACAAAAATGGTGCACGGTATGGTTCATTGACATGAACTAGTTTCTGGTCATGTCTAGCTCAATAGGGTATTTGTGGGGTTTTCCCCTATGTACATCTATGCCACAGCCAAGTAAATATTTAGTATCCATACATGGATATATTTTTCTCATAAACCACATAATCTATACTTACCAATATATAGGGATGTTTTCGTACACTTCTCCTTATCCCTATGCCATTTTCTATAGTTGTATATTTATAATACCAAAAATGACTAAACATTTCTTTGATACCAACTATAACAACCCTTCTCTTTACAACACATTATCTATTGATTTATTACATAAGATTATACAAACTTAAATGTCAAATATCAATATTCCAATTGACTTTATTTATTAGGTACATGAAATTAAAAAATTAAACAAGGAACACATTATTTTTATTGAAAAATTCCTTAATATGTTCATAATATTTCTTCATACTTAAAACATCATGGGATAGCATCGAGACATATATAAGAATGTGGTGATCTATAATTCCCAGTAAGGGAATAAACATGGAATAACATGAATAATGTAAAAAAAATTATAAAATAGTCATATCAATGGGTCATAAAGGGGTTGATAATCATAAATAAGAACAATTAGGACATTTATTTCATTATAATAATTAATACAACATGTAAAATGTATTAAAAAACCTAAAATATTACATCATAAACATTGGTTAAGTCTAAATTCAAAGAATTCATGATGGGAAAAAGTTTCATGATGGATTAGGTTCACTCCCTAATCCCATGAATGATATACCAAAAGGAAAAAACATTACCTAGTGTAATGTAGTTCTACATAATTTTTGGTGCACTAATAACATTCATTTCACTATCATGCTTATGTGTACCACATAGATCAAAAAAAATAGATTCAATCCACTTCATATTTAATTCCATGATCCAGATGTTTGTAAAAAATAATTTTAATTACCAAATAAAGAAATATAATTTCAAAAAGGTGATATCCCTCGGTAGTAAATTGTTATGGGTTTCCACAATATAATTTTTTAACATAGAAAATCATATGAAATTTTAGCTGCATTACAAGGGAGTATGCATAGTCGTGGGACGGATTGATGTGTGTTGAAGGTTTATATCATAATTTAAAAACAATTATAGTAAGGGGGTATTTAATAACATATTAAAAAATTTGGAAATTAAGATAAAAGACATAAGGTAAATTTGATACTTGAATAAAGGGGAGAAATAGAGGATCTCATACTATATTTCGGCATGGTAACAAGTGTACATAAAGGAAAATGATAGGGAATAGTGAAAGTAAAAGGAAAATGTTGAAATTTTGAAATAAAATTTAACATAAAGGAGATATGGAAGAATATATCCCAACATTAACAAATGGAAATTAAGAGGAAAAACATAAAATTGTGCTTGGATAATAAAGTAGATTTGCAAGAATCTATTACGATGAGAGTGTGACACCAAATGATTATGAGGAGATTCTTGAGAGCTTGGGGAAACTTTATATGAATCTAGATGAAGTATTTAAGAGTAAGTACATTATCTAGGGATTTTTAGTGAAGATAAATGGGAGCTTAGGTGGATTTATATAGGAAGTAGTGGGGAATTCTTTATTATTTCTCAAATATAGATTTTTTACTCTAAATAATAAGATAACCTTAACCACAAAGCATAAGATGATTTTCTCCCTGGTTTATAAACAATTAATGTGTTTTTATTCATTATAAAATTCCAAGGGCCAAAAATAATAAAATAATTACCATGCTGAGGTGCATGTAGGCCATACTCTTAAAGAAATGATTTTAAAAATTTAAAATAAAATAATGGTTTTGGATGATTCAAAAAGGATTTAGAAAATTCATCAAGTAAAAATAAAAAACACATTATTTTAAATGAAAAAAATATTAATTCAATTATATCCATCATATTATTTATTACAACAGTTTTGGGACATTTTGATTTCATAATACACACTGTATATTTATATGGAATTTCATTTTTATCTGAAAATTTGGTTGTCTTGGAAAATTATGAAAAATTAACAATCTGATAATTTTAATTTTATCATTCTGAAAATAATATTTATTTTATTCACATAAGATTCTAAATATAGGTATTTTCACATTTAAAATAATAATCGACATTTATTAATAAATTATGGATTTTTTAACAATAATAGTTTTTGATCCCTTATAAAAATTACATTTCACATCATAAATATTATAAGATCATTTAAACCTAATAAAAATTAATTAATAATAATATTTTTGTAAGATATTATTAATTTCAAAAATAAATTAATTCATTTAAATAAATTACTTAATTAAAATTGAATACTAATTAAAAATACAATTTTTGTTTTATTATTTAGAAATCAAAATAATGTTTAATGTAACGATTACGAGAAAATATAAACATTATTATAATGAAAATACAATATACATATCCATATCCATATTATTATGTTATTGATTCATATCCCCAAAATACACCATAAAACCCCAGTTTTTATGGTTCTCTATGGAAAGACTTTCATGAGGTGGTATGGCCAACATTGTTTGGTTGGGATCTCAATGATCATGAAATTATCCCATAAACAGATTCACTCATGATTACATTTTTGGATCTCAACTTGGGCTTCCTCAAGGGAAAACCTCAATAATGTCATCTCCCACATAAACATTCATAAATTTGATTCATAAGGTATGATCGTACTGGTTGAGTTCCTCACTTCCTTTGTCATTGTCAATTAAAAATTCTAAAACTATATATTTATACTAATCATATTATCATTTTTCAAATTGATATATTGTCAATGATAATTATACCTAATATTATCTTAAATAAACTAATATATAAGTAAACTAAAGTTCTTTTTGTGTTTTCTATAACCCTAATATATAATAATACATTTTACTAAATTAAAAGGTAAATTTTATTTATAACAGTTCAAGTTATTGTATGGGATATCAAAATTCTAGGGACATTAGGAACCAATGATATTGGTGGATTATAATTACTTAATGGATGGAAAATATTGTTTCATGGGATTTCGTGTTTTTGATCCGATGATAGTCATCTAGTGGAAAGTATAAGGTACTTTTGATTGATTTCAGAACATCGGGCTATTGATCTAATGATGTTATGAATAATGAATGTTTGAGGGAATTGTGATATGATATTGGGAATGGAAATGGGATGTTGGTTATATTTCTAATGTGAGAGAAAGTTATAGGTTTTCATGAGGCTCTTGATTGGTTTGATATGAGAAGACACTGAGGGTTCTTATGTTCTGAATGACTAGGGATACATCATTCCGTCTTTGGCATTGATTAGAGTAGGTACATACTTCCTTGTTGTAGTTGATAATGAATAAATATTGTCATGTTATTTCTTGGTAGGAAGTTATTATTTACATACATATTCATAAATTGGTATAAATATAGATATAATATAAGACCTTGTTGTTGGTAGCCTATTGATTTTATACTCATATCCAACACAGTCCCCTTAAAAGGAATGAAAACATACTGAATTTAAGATCAGGTAAGGGGTTTGGATCATGCACATGTATATAGTGGGAAGTGATTCAAAGTCACATGGTATGGATGGAAGTTCAACCATGGGGGTTCTTCTTCATTGATATAGAGTCTCTTTTGAGCTTTTAAGTACACACTTATGTGGTCAGCCTCTCAGTGACCATTGATGTTTTGTATGAATCAAATGTTATTTTTGACAATATATTATTTCTATGGATAATATTTTTTTCCCTATTAATATTATTTCTTATTATTTATTCCACTCAGGTTGAAAACATTCATCCATTGTTCCATTATTTATTAACTACATTTCCATTATTATTTTTATCATTTCCAAACTGTATGGTATCCCCAATATCACCTTATAGACCCTCACAACAAGTCTAAAACCATTTCGTTATAGGGATACTAGCCTAAAAAAAAGTGGCCCTCAGAATCGGATCATCAGTTAAGTGGATCTTCAGTCATGGTGGTATAAAGGGTATCAGATGGGTTTAATTTTCTTTTGTCTTGTTTTTAAGTTGTGATATACTAGAGATTAGGATTTATTTAGAACAAGGTAAGGAGCTTAGGTTTGGTGGTATTATATTCAATTATCCTAGGTATGTAGTTCCTGATTAGATGAAATATGATTCTAAGTGTATATGGTATGTATGGGATTGAATATGATATGGTTAGGAATTAATAAATGAACGGGTTGATCTATTTGAAATTTCAACAAAAATATAAACATAGTGTTATTGTATAGATTTTTGATGGAATTTTTCTCATCCACCCCGGATTGGTGATTTTTTATATGCATGATATGGGATATCTGACTCTGATATGGGTTTTTAGTGGTCAATGAGGCCGAATGATGTGTGACCTGGGTGGTTTAGGGAAGTCTAATGGTGGAAAGATGTGATATATATTACATCTTTCCCTATGTGAGATATTTGATATTTATTTCTATTATTGACAGTTATATTTTGTCTTAATTGGGATTCCACATAAATGGTCTTGGGCGGAGAGTCAAAGGTGTGGATAGGTAGTGATACTTGATAGTAAACAAGATCTGGCCCCTATGGTTCGAGATGTTAATGAGGCACAAGTAGACTGTAACAACCAAAATTTTTGTTGAACTTGTTTTGAATTAATTAAAATTTCATTTTCGTCTTGAATTGAACAAAGTAAAACATTCCTTTCATATGGAACCAAATTAGTGTACATTACATGCCACAAACTCTACGTATGTTACATGTAACATTGACTTGGCTTATGTTACACGCAACACCATCATGGCATACATTTCTTACAACATCGTTGTTTCTACAAAACATCATTTTTTTATTATAATTAATTTAATGAGATTATTATAGCGAAGGAATTAAACATAGAAATTATAATTTTAATAACTATTATTCATATAATAATTAAAATTTTTTATAGAAATAAAAATTATTAATAATGAAATATATGATTTTTGGTAATGTCCTGTGATGTTTAAAAATAATATTTTCTTGAATGAAAAAATTTTAACAAAAAAAAAATTTATACATATTTTTAAATTTAATTTTTTAAAATAATATTCATTTTTTAATTTAAAATTTCAATATTATCGAATAGTGAATTTTTTGTATTTTTCTAAGAAACAACATTTTTTTATGAATAGTGAAGAATACTACATTTATGTTAATAACTACAATTTTGATTAAAGAATTATTAATGTTAAATTATACATTAGAAAAATTTATGGTCCAAATAGATAAATTATAAATCTATTATTAAATTTGGTCCATTATAATCATTTTCAATTTGAAATTGAATATAACAACTTAATAAAATTCAAAACTTCTTTCTACTTTAAAGACTAGCAATTTCATCCGGTCTGCAGGATTAGAATTAATCATAAATTTTCACATCTATGATTTTAATTTTGAAAAACTAACATACACCATTATAATCAGTAAAATATTTAGATTCTAATTATATCATTTTTATTTCTGACCAAAATTATTAGTAAAGGTGACATAAATTAATCATAGTTATTAAAGTCAAATTAAAATTAATTAGGGTCCAAACCTTTATCATATAGGGTGAAATGACCCAACCACATGTACAAAACCTATTTTATGGAATATAATTGGACATAAAACTTCACTTATTTTTTTATTATTTTTTTGAGTGAAATTTTTTAGGTATGAACATGTGTACACCTAACTTGTTTTCACAAATTCTAAGTTAGTCCTTTTCATTTCCTTTAAAAGGCCACCACCTCTTCCACTTCCTCACACCTCCAAAACCTATTATTTTAGGCCAAGATCTTCCCAATACACTTAATATAGATACTCAATTCATCTTATATTTCTCATATTGGGCATAAGGAAATCCAAGTATACCATTTGGCACAAACCAAATAGATTTACCCTATTAAGAGGTAACGTCTTCTCTCAAGTCCTTTATTTTATTTTCCTTCTTCACCCCCTACACTATAATTATTCAATTAGATAATAAAAACACCATTATCCACAATATACTATAATTATTTTATTCTATGGTTTCAACCTACACATACAGACACCTCAATTTAATTTATAACAATCAATTTCTTTATGTCGAAGGAGAACTACCTCCTGAGTAAATGATGATTGTTCAATTTTCCTTAATTCATTTCATGGTGTAAATTATGATGAATAATATATTTATATATGCTAAAAAATATATTTATAATTTATTTTATCTTCATTATTCCTTTAAAAATACATATCTTTTTTTTACTTTTCCTTTGGTTTTAATGTGCTAATTTAATTTGAGGATGTTTGTACTACAGCTCCCTCAAAGAAATTAGATTCATTCATACACAACCTATATTGTATTAAGGATAGTTTTAGTGAATATATAAGAAATATATGATATCAAAAATACACTGGAAGAAATATATATATATATATATACATACATATATATATATATATATATATATATATATTTCTCTCTTTCAACACGACAATTAAATAGAAATAGAATTTATGTGTTTGTACAGCCTACCATCTCCATGAATGGAGTATTCCATTTCATAAATTTAAACTCTCTACATTATTATAACACAAATATAAAAAATATAAACTATTTTTGAATATTTTTTGACATTCTGAAATCATGGTATAACTATAGTGAAAAAATATATAACAAATAGATACACAAGCGTAGAACAAATTGAATATTATCTGAAGTGAAACTTTAACATAGATTGGATAACGAGAAAGTTATATATGGTCATAATAAAATCATATATGGTATTATTTATAATAATATGGTTATGTATAATATTTATAATAAATTTAGATATATTATACTTATGGTTTGAATGAGTACGTTGAGATTCAAGACCCAAGGTATGGAGATTTCATTTCAATTTTTATTTCTGTGAGATACATGCCATGTTCGCCACAGTTTTATTTTCGGTAGAATATGATCTACACATGATTATATTATATTTTTCACATAATTAATTTTATGGTGTTTCATAAATCCGTTTTTTTACCATTCATTCATGGGGTCTGTGTTTCAAATGTTACCAAATCAGTAAAAATGTTTTGTCTCAATTTTCCTTCTTTGAGAATCATGTTTTGTTATAAAACTAAACTATTTTAAAGTGTATATACTTTTATTTTACATTTTATATCATGAATTTAATTTTTTTCATGATATTTCAAGATTAATTTAATTTTATCTTCATAAATGTAGAGTATGATCCCTGGTTACAAATTTATAAGAGTTTATTTATACAATATCATCGCTTTTTGAGGTTGTTTATGTTTATTCTTCTTGTGATGAGAGATTATGATCTATCTATAAATAAAACTAATTAGTTTCTTTATCATATGGTTATTAAAGATATCATTTTATATTATTAAATTTTATACAATATTTGGTACTTAAGATAATTTATTGATGTTAAATCTGACTGTCTCTATCTTCGGCCAGAAATATATAGTATTTCAAAACCATGTATTCAAAAATGTTTTCAAAAGATATCTGAGGATAATATTCATTTGAAACATATTTTGAAACGTTTTATTTTTTAAAAATAATTTTCAATGTATAAATGTTATTTTCCATAAGATATTTTTTTTAAATATCTTTCAAAACTATTTCCCACATATGATAACATCCATTGTGGTTATTTATTTTTTATTTGAGGAAAAAATTAAATATTTCCATACATATTCTTTATCTTAATGGATTATATTTTAATGGAATGATTTTTATGGAACCCATTTATATTTAATGGGTTGTATGATTTTCAAACATACTTCCTTTAAGGGAATACGTTTATGATGAAATGAATATTATTCTTGTTTTTTCGGCAATTTATTATATAATTACAAGTTTATAATAACTATTTAATTTTATGGGTTATGATAGGGTAATTTATGTTCTTGTGGAACATTTATGTATGATTTAATAATGACATGGGTGGGGCCTATATCACCCTCCAATGTATTGGGTATCGATTTATATCTCATGAGATATATTAAGATGGTATTATGCATGAACCTTGACTACAAAGATGGCCATGTGAGTGAAACAGAATTTTCAAGATTGTATGGGGAGTGAACAAATTCTACCAATCTGGTCTTCATATAATAGCACTGTCTACTATGGAAATCATATTATATATTCTTATGTTTATTACACAATTCCATGTTTTATCCCTATGTTATGCTTTCATGGATTATATTCATTATTTCTTTAAGATTCATGCCTTATTAAATTCGAATATTTTTTCCTTGATTCAATTATATGATATTTTCTTTGTAGGGTATGATCTTCTATTTTTGTGTTCATATTCTCATTTCCTCATTCTCTTGTCTATTCTTACATGTATCTCTTTTTACCCTTGTTGGTCATTTGATTTCATCCATTTTTATGTTTCTATTCCCATTTTTGGAAGATAATTATAATATTTTTTGTCTCTAATAAGGCTATTAATCTAGAAGAACATAGTGGTGGATAATTTATCTCATTTATGTACCAATTTTTATATTTCTAGGTTTCCAAAGGAACTAGACTAGTATAGAATTTGGGAGTATTTCTGTATAATGTTTTATGTATTCTACAAATGTTATATAATGTTAATGTGTAGTAAGGTATTTTCACTATATAGTTGGTCTAATTCATGTAGATAATCCTTAATATATGGATGATGTTGGGCCATGGTTCGATGATCAACTTAGGGGAGTCTTGGTATGATTATTATAGAGTATTTATGGGGTAGATCAATGGTTTGTGTCATCCATGTATTATATAATGTGGGAGGTGCATCCAAATCCCCCAAATTTGATTTAGGATGAGGGTGGAATTCATGAAGTAGAGAATTGGATCGTGTTTGTTGAAATGATATTTGAGGAGAATAAGACACCCCCAGGTCAGAGGGTGAAGATGGATACTTATATGATCATTGGACATGAAAAGTGTTGTTTGAAAGTATTGGTATAGGCTAGAAGGAATGAGGGACTTGAATAGAAGTATATCATGCTTACATTTTTCGATCATTTATTTTCTTTTATTTTAAGGTAAGACTAATCCAATGAGTTCATAAACCTCCAACGTGGTGATATATCTACTATGGAATATTTCTAGAAGGATTGCATACCTACACTGATTTTCACCTTTTAAATTGGGTGTTGAAATATCCATGATGAGGTGTTTTAAAGATGGATTAAGGAATTCCATATGTGTGGTGAACTAGGGATTCATAGTTCAAAGGAATATAATAGAACAGACTCATTCAAGTTTGGTGATATCACAAGATGATAATGAATGTGGGTTACTTGGATAGGTTCTTCTAGAAAACTTCTTCGTACATATGGGAGTCAATGAACAATTTCAACATAGGAATTTTATATAAGACTATGATAAATACTATGAGTTGATAACTGGGATAAAATTTCATGTGTAGGTCATGGAAGAGAGAGAGTGAGGGAGAGAGTGACCAAGTAGTGGGATTAGTGGATTCCAGTTTTTGAAACTCTATCTAAAGGATAAGCCTTGTAAATTTGGGCATCATGTCAAGTGGATGAAATTTAGATGGAACGGTCAGAGTAATTCATGGAGAAGATAATGGTTAGAGGTATTCCATGATTGAGGGAATTTCCTTGTGTTTTTTGTCCTGATGGAAGTGGGTGCACGTGTGATTTCTAGATTAATTAGGTATGGGATAATATGTGGGAATAAGGTAGGATTCATGTATAGTATGATACTTGTGGGAATAGGTATGAATGTTTGGAACGAATATATATATATACACACATATGTTGAGACACCTCTTCTTGACATCATATTTGATTAAGGAACTTATAGGAATCAGATGACATGTGGAAATGTTGGTGTCCGGATTGGAATACATATGAATTTAGCATTTGATGAGGTATTGGAATTATAGTATGTCCTGTGGGGGTGATTATGTATTTAGTATGGTTGTTGGTAGCATCATAATATGTGTTTAGGTTAGAATGAAATTTGGAAGGAAACTTTCTATGATATTCATTTCCATAAGAGGAATAAGCATATGAGTGGTGACTAGGGTAGTCTAGTTTATGTATATAGGATAGCTATGTTTGTAATCGTCTCATCATGAGTCCTAATAGATAAATGATGATATATTTTTATGTTTGGATATTATAACATCAGAGTTATTTATGTGGATCATAATTTTTCGGTAAATTTTAATATTGAGTTTGGTGTGTGGGCCGACATTTATTTGGATATTTAGAAAATAAATATGGATGTTTGATCAATCTAATGTGTTTCTTTCCAATGGGTTTTAAGGAAGGGATAATTATTTTGGTGTTTAGATGGTTTTCTAGAGTTACAGCCTCTCAGAAATCAATTATGAATGGTGTAGGTCGAGGAACAGGGTTAGTTTGAAACATGTGGCCCTAATGGAGAAACCATACATGCCACTGTTTTCTATTAAATGGTTAGTAAAAAATTACATGGTGGCAAAACGACCAGGTAATATGTAAATAATTTATTAAAGAAGTGATTTTAATGGGTTTCACACTATGTGACAAACCGTGTTCTATGACATGTAGGGCGGGGTTCCCTTTGGACTGTGGAACCATATAAATGGATCACAGTTATCCAAACCATTTACCCTAACAGTGTATGTCAGAAAATAGGTTGAATTTACATTTTTTCCCTCACATCCATTAATCTTTATTTCTACCATTTCTTCCAACATTTGACTATAACTCTAGAAGACATAGGAGCTCCTTCAATCCTCTCCTTGGCTTTGAAAAAAATCCCTCCTTCAATATCTGATTTTAGTTCTCTCGCGTTCATTGGATAGATATCGGTAATGATTTTATTTTTTTCTTATATTTTTTTAATATTTATATTTTGAATAAACTCACCATTTATGATCATTTAATATATTCCCATGGTTTTCATCATATACTTTTTTTCTTCTATTTTGGCTCATATTAGAGGATGGTATTCAATAAGTGAGAATCTATATGAATAAGGTCGGTGTTTGGTAACTTTTTACATGATTCTAATAGTTCCATGTTATGAACTTTTAAATACGCATGAGTGGGTTGGTTCGGGTGTGTGTGATAAAACGAACCTAGATACCCTCTCAAACAAATACACTACCCAAATTGTCACATACCGTAAGGGCGTTTTCGATCCTTGTGCGCTACTAACTATCACCTGGTCAACAAAAATAACCATATGTAATAATTTCACCAATCCTAATGTAAAAAACATGAAATATTTATTACATGAAGGGAAGAAATAGTTAAATAAGAAACTATTATATATTTCATCACATAATGGAAATATTAGAAGCAATATAAATCAAAAGTAAAAAAATCAATATCAACGAGACAGGTCCAACAGTAAAGAAAACTAAAAACAAAATATCAACCAAATAGGATATCATAAAAAATCACCCACAATCTCACCACTATCTACCCAAACAAATATGACATAAACATTATTGCCCCACTCCAGATCCTTGTCTTTCCATGTATTAAATACATAAAGAGTTCTATACTCCATAGAAGGGGTGTGAAACAGGTGATATAAATAGTATTAGTAGAATACCATCGAGGAGTTCCATAAAATAATTTTGTACAATATTTTTTAAATTCTCAACTTTGTTGAAAAAGAGGCACGATAAATAGAAAAACATTTTTTATATTGAAATCTTGGTAACATATTTAATTTCCCATATTTCCACATTTCCAAAATAATCGTGGTAAAATAATTTCATAGAATTTAATATACATAAAATCATTCAAATCAAAAAAAATCAGGCATCACATATCATATCCAATCAATTTGATTTCATGTTAAAATAGTATGACCCAATCCTAGGTATAATCATCCAAAGGAACACTATAGTTTAGGATATTTGAGAAACTTTTAGATAAACGAAACTAAATTTTTCAAATTAAGTATATAGATATATACATGTAATCTTGAGATAAGAGTAATATAAATTTAGTGAGGCCTCAATATGTATATTAATTTCGGAGATCAATGGTCCCAGAGAATAGAGGAACACCCCATGAGTGAATGCCTTGAAAAATTTGTGAGGCATATTTCAACACCTTACACCTATGTACTCAAGGAATACCAAGTTACCTACTTTCCAAACCATTTAATCAAACCAATTATTTGATAATATTTTCATAAATCCATTTCACAATTATTTTAAATAATCTTTTATTTTTCCAAAATAATGGGAAAATCACATTTTCTAAAAAACCCTATTTCCAAACACACAATAAATCATCCCAATTGATTTAGGATTTTTTTTATAATAAAATATAAACAACTTTCATGTAACATAGGATAAAGACAGAACCACCTACCTCAAACATGGGTTACATAGGCCAATAACAGGATCCACCAACCATAAAGGACACAAGTTTAACAATAGAGTCCCTACGATTGATTATCATTCCTTATAAACACATATCAAAGAAAAATATGGTAGAAAGCTTATATCCAAAAAACCACAATGAACATGCACTCATCACACTGCATAAAATAATGGATTGGCATTAGAAGAATATCACATTGTAGATATAGAAGGAGAAACACCATAAGATCAATATACCTGAAATTATAACATAAAGGTGTTATTGTGTCCAAAAGAAATTAGGAAATAAGAAGATGATTTATCCAGATAGATTCATTGCAATGACTAGAATGATAACTCATTGAATGAATCGATCTTGGAGGAGTGTATGTCCCAAAATTCACTTTAGAGGGATCTGAGGTCGAGAGATACAAGGTCCTAGCCAAATGAAATAATCAATCACCCTTATAGCGGCCTAATAAGCACATACCATGAGAATTTCATGTTATGAATCCATTTCACAACATGTAATTCACAATTAAAAAATACCTATGAAAAATGTGCACCTCAAAATAGAAATTGTGATCTTTCCATTCCACAACATGTAATCTTTTCATGGAATACAATCCCATCATTCTTTGAACTAATTCATGTATTATAAAATTAAATGATGTGAGCCTAGTTCAGAATATGTAAACCTATAATACCTCATATTGATTTATTATTTCTTCTTGGAAACCATTACATATGCGAATTTTGTTAAATTAGTCTATAAAATTCACTATATGTAATCATTAGACAAAATTTTGTCAACCATTTGACTACAAATAGTCCAGATTCTACTCAAATCCCAAACCAACATCGGTATTATATGAACTTGAGTAGAACCCTAAAAACCCTATAACGTATTTATTCCAAGAATAAATTAATTCAAATAAACATAAATCCCCTAAATTGAGAAAAACTTTCCCCAGAAAACTATCTCTATCCTCATGAATCCCAAAACACACCCAAATAAATACGAAGACAACAAAGAGAGAACAGAAATAACTGAAACCATGTAATGTGATGTTACAAACACCCCACTATAAGGCTTTATATCTCCCTGGAAGTCATGTGGAATAATGATTTCTAAAATATAGGAGTGGACATTATTCCCTAATCATTGAATCAATCTCCAATGTCTTATAAGAATATGATCTATTTGTCCATAACACTCAATCCAACAGTATTGGCTTCCCATGCAACACATTCACACGAGAATCAAGAATCTCCACTTCCTTCTCCCTAATAAATACCAAGGTCTCCCACCCAATATCTTCCCATCTCATAACATGAGGTGGACTAAGATGATATTTATTGATATGTGATATGGGTAAAACATCATGAATACCCTTTAAATGAACTATTTATGGCAAGAAAAAAAGAAAATAACACAAAATTCTCTGTGAACTAATACGTTAAAACATATCTTCCTTCTACCTTTCCGTGTTTTCAAATATTATCATGACCCAACTGATGATAAATGTTTATGATAACCCATTCATCAGTGGAAAACTCCAAAGAATGATTCCACATATTTGAATACTATATCTGTAAACTATGGTTTCTGACCAGATAATGATGTATATCCTAAATCCTCACTGATTCATCATAATTTATATTTGGCCTCACTAAAGTGGTATGAGTATACTCTTCCCTAAAAAGAGTTTATCTTCACTTGAGACCATACAAACCCTCTAAATAATACATTATAATTGAAGAGTGATAACTATTTTTATAAGTAATTCAACCAGTCATAGACGGTTCTCCCATGATCCACCAAAATCCGAGTTGTAGGCATGGATCATATCCTCCAAGATCTTAACAAAATGCTTTGTGTTTTACCTTTCTTTGGATAATAAGTGTTACTCATTCCAAATTGAGTCTTCATCACCTCTTGAAGACTCCTCCATATATTTGATGTAAACCAAGGATCCTTTCCTGAAATAATATTATAAGGAACCCCATGTAACCTCATGATCACCCACACATACATCTTACTACGGTCTCCAATTTTATTGGAATACTTGATTGGAATAATGTTAGTAAAATCTATCAATTGATCAATAAACACCCAAAAATCATTCCTCCCAGAGCTAGTTTGTGGTAATACAACAATTATAACCATGGAGACTTCATCCCATTTCCAAACCATCATCATAAGAGGCTAATGAAATCTATAAGGTTTAAAATTCTCTAACTTCATCA
The DNA here is from genome assembly GCA_963277665.1 of Viscum album. NCBI lineage: Eukaryota > Viridiplantae > Streptophyta > Magnoliopsida > Santalales > Viscaceae > Viscum > Viscum album. The sequence continues at coordinate 1,249,490,633 of OY728121.1, forward strand.
ATTTGAATGTGTAATAGTTAGATAAATCATTTAAAATACCATGATTCATACATGGACACCATAATTTATATCTCACATCAGAATAAATATTCTTAATTCTGACATTAATGGCCAATAAAGAACATTGAATTTAATAAAATGAGCACCTAAATGATACTGGTATGAAAAATAGAACCCTAAGATGAAGAATACCATATAAAGAGAGAGTAGAACCAGAAATGTTCTCCCCACCATATTGGGTTTCCTAAATTTCCCTAAACCATCTAAACTGATACTAAATATGAAAAATACACCCCTTGAGAGATGATGAAAACTGAACACTAGTCATAAAAATACCAAAAACAATCTCTTGAGTATTTAGGTGTAACTGCTTGAGGATCCCCATGAGGTTCTTACACTCCTTCAATTCCAAATAATCCTAAGATGCTACATTCCTTCAAATAGAATCTATTACAAAATTACCCTTCCTTATGGTGTAGGAGATTACAAAGTCCTACATCTGAAGGTATTCCATCCGCTCCCTCTTTATGATATTCAATTATTTCTGAGAAAATATATATATCAGAATTTTATAGTTATAAAAGACTACAATAATCTCCATAAAAATACTTCTATTGCAACACTTAAGCTCACGCATGACCATAAAAATCTCTAAATGATGAGTGGGTTTATTCTTCTCAAGTGGTTGTCTCTAGAGATCCATAATCTTACACATGATCATATTTCATAATCATGTAACTAAAACTAGCACCACAATAATTATAGAAGACCACATAAACATTATCAGTCTTAGTGAAAATCAGAATATGGGATTATGTAATAAAATTTTTCTGGTGATTGAAATAAGGGTGACACTTTCAATCCCATATTAATTTCACAACTTTTGTTGTAATAATAGTCAAAGATGAATCCAACTATGATAAATCATTGGTTTTTTTTCATAGCATCCCACTATTCCAAGGAAGCTCCAAATCTAAAATATGTTCAATGGATCTTCCAATGACAACAAAAACTTCACCTTCATAGGATCAACTGATATTCTATGCATAAAAATCATGTTTCCTAACAATTTCACTTCTCTGATCCATTAATTTCTTTTCAAAATCTTTCCATACAAATCGTGACCCCTTGTAATTTACAGAACTAAATTCCAATGGTGCTTGTGATCATGCTCTAATGTCGAATGAAACAAGATATCATTCAAAAACAATACCATAATAGTGTCAGGATACCCATAATAGTGTCAAGAGACTCATGTAATATCTGACTCATTAATGATATAAAAATACTAGGAGCATTAGTCAATATTGATGGAATCACAAAATACTCCTAATGGGAATACATAATCTTGAAAATCATCTTCAGTATATCAAACTCGTGAATCCTGATTTGATGATAACCATATTGAATTTCAATATTTCATAACAATATTTCACCTATTAAATGATCAAAAAAATCATCCATAGGAGAATAGGGTTTTCCCATGGTGAAACACTGGGGAGAACAAAACCATTGACCATTAGGTAATCCAACAAAATTATGGGTTACCTTAGCTTATCATGGGATATATGATAAGCGGTTATCAAAATTATCTATGTGTGAGACATGATAATGATGACAGTCTACTGAAACATGATGAGAATGAAGGACCCCAGAACACAATGATAGGGTATGGGTGAATCAGGGGGTCAACATCTTCTTCAAAACTGACGGATCTTGTACCCATGTTGGTAGGAACCAATCAATTCTTTTTGAAGGGAATGCATAGAAAAAACAACCACATTCAAATGGATCACACAACAATTTTACTTGGTTCACCACTAAGGTCTAGTATATTGATCATACACTAATAGTGTTTCATCCATACCTAAATCCACTAATCTTCACTAGTTGTGGAATACAAGATTTTAGACAAAATCACTATCCTAGGAACACTACCTTTACACTATTTTAGGGGTAGTACAATGCATCCCACGAAACATTTTCGTCAATTCCCTTAGCTCACTACTATTAGATAAGCCTAACTCATTGAATCAACATGAAGTAAACATCAATCTATTAGAACTAAATTTTGTGTCCCTGTCATAGAACATGACTCTGCATTCAACGTAGACATAAGTTGATTCTCTCTGAAATCTCTCTTCACTAAATAACTAATATTCAAAACCAAAATTCACAAAGATACTTCACAAAGCTCACTAACTTTGTGAAGCTCACTCGCTTCATGGAAAAAACTCCCTTTTCATAATGAACTACCTCAGTGAAGCGCACTTAGACAATTTAGAATACCCCACCATTCGGAAGCAGTCATTAATCAAAATATTTAGAATTATTTAGGACTCAACACATATTCTAATGATGCTTTGGCTCAGAAGGAATGCTAGTTTTGTGGATCTCCCATGGATTAGTGAAATCAGAGTGATTCTAGATTTTCCTTAGATAAATTTGTGTCTTGTAAAGTGTGGTAGCCCCATATTTATAGTATTTTCCATTCGAAATGTTCCACAACCTCTTAGTGGATATTTCAGATCTTTCAAAACCACCTTCTCATAGATACTCCATTCAAGATTCTCCATTTTCATTTGTGGTTGTAATGAAGATTTTCATCAAACCATTACTTGTTGTGATTCTCTAATTCTCTTAATCATGAGGGTCACCATCACCATTATCTATTCTCTCATTACATATGAGGATTGACAAAAAAACAAACCATACACTATTTCTAGAAAATAATGTACCTGGTTCTAACAATCTGCAGCTTTGGGTTTTTTGGAAATCTACATAAAAATTTAATGAAACAATAGACACTATCAAAGTTGATATTCCAGAATCATCTCCACCAAAACTGTAAGCCTATATGATAAATTCTTAGTGTTTAAAACAATAGGGGAAGAACTAATTCGTTTATTTTGTTTTTGAATGCTTAAAAATATCCAAGATAAGCTAAACATTTTCCCCCTAAATAGTGAATTTGTTTCCCCATTCTCATTCTCCGACACTGAAACACATTCTCTAACATATTAACTCGTCATTCTATCCCTTTGTAACTCATAGAATTTACCCATTATCCTCTTTTGGAAATAAACCCAAGAAACCCGGTTTGTATTTTTATATCTTAAAAACACACAACCCCTTGATTGTATATCCCCTTTAAACCTACATCACATCCACAAATAGATGAAAAAATTTAACAAAAATGGGGATAGGGGAACATTCATTGAATCATCATACACTAGGAGGTGGATGAACATCGAGGTTCAACCAATGTTTTTCAAACACATGTACCACCAATGGCTTAGTTTGAATGTCTGTCACTAGGTCATTATTTCCAAAATGATCCATTTTAATAAATAATTGTTAAAATTTTTCTTTGATGAAGTGATATCTGATTTCAATAGGTTTCATATGATAATGATGATCTTGATTATTTGTAAGATCGATCACATTCTTGTTATCACAGTGAATCCCCATTTGTTGTTTCACCACACCGTAGATCTTAGACTATTGTTACATCATCCATAATAGCTATGTAAAAAACATTATAGAATAGATATACTCTACTTCCATATTAATATGTTAAGTACCTTCCTATTTATTACTAAACTAGCCTTGAAATTTCCTACGAATATAGAATTATCCACCACTTGTGTACTTTCTATCTACAACATCTCCAGCCCCATCAACATCATAAAGTATTGATTGTTCACTATCTCTTCATACATCAATGTATAATCCATAATTGTGAATACGTTGAATATAACTCACTATTTTTTTAATGTTGTCATATTTTCTTCCTTTGGAATACATTGAATGTGGGCCTCTTAGTCTATCATAAAGACAAAATGTTGTCAAGTCATTGTTATTGTACAACCCAAGACTTTTATAAGAAATATTTTGTTTTTATTTTATATAAATCATCAATGGAATATTTCACTACACACAACACTAGCTTGGCTTGCTTTACATTCAATCGCGACCTTCCTCGACAGCTTGCGTCGTACGCAATACCGAGTTTCACTAAACAACGATATGCTATTAAAATATTATTAAAACTAGCCGTTATGAATAGTAATACCCACTTTTTGAAATTTTGTAAATTTTATTTTTCAAAATGGACTTCATTTTTGGATTCGGAATATATAAATTATCCTAGTGTGAAATTTTGGTATTTTTTTGAAAACTTTCAATTTTTGATGAATAGTGAAAACAGTGGGTTACTATTTAAAAACCGACTTTTTATTTCAATAATTATTTATTTTAGGTCAAAATTGATACATAATACCTATATAAGTTCAATTCAATTCATTGAAGTCATTTTATAATAATTTTAGATATATAAAAATTTTATTGAACTTTTCACCATCTTTTTCCCACCTCCTAGGAGAATTTGCAAATTTACATAAAACATAATTTTACTGCTTCTGTGAGTTTAATTTCAAAAATACAAGAGACATGGTTGATGTCATTAAGTAAAATGTGGTTCAATGAGATGAAAATAATATTTGGTGAAGAGTAACTTTTTACTTTTATTTACCATAGTTAAAAGTAAATCGGGTAATTAAGGGTAAAAAATGATATTATTATTACCCTAACACATTTCATAATTCTATTGGATAAGTTTAATTAGACCAAAAACAACCTTAGGAATAAATTATGACCATTTAGGCCCACTTGGATTAGATTAGGACATTTATTATTAATTTATTTAAAGAAGGGTTAGAATAGTTAAAATCAAAGTTTAATAAGTAAATCATTTTTAATATAGGGTTATACAAAAGATAAATTAGACTATAAATTTTCATTAGAAATATTAAAATATTTTCTACATAATGGTATTTTATTTGTAATTTTTAGACAACAAATAATTTAATTTATTTATGACACAATGATGATGCAGTAATTATCTTATTAATGAAATAATGACATAATTGATGTTATAAATACCCAAATAAATGTAATTTGAGGATTTTTATGAATTCCAATAATTTTATATGTTAATATGACATGTTATTATTTATTTAATTAACTTTTTTCGAACTAATCTTTCTGTTATGATTTTCACAAAATAGTGTCAAAATTTACATAAAATAGTTTTCAAAACAAATATTATTTTATTAATTGTTATTTTATTCCTTAAAATCCAATGTTCGGCCCAATGGCTTAGATAAGGTTATATATATTAATAATAAACAACTTGGGGTTCGTTTGGATAGTTATATTAAGTTTATTAACCTTATAGTGTAAGAAAACAAGAAGACATAGTAAATGTAAAATTATTTAACTTAAATTTAAATCTAAATGATAAGGTTAAAATAGAAACCTAAACTTTTCTAAATTCTATTTGATAAGACTATTTAGACCCATCCCCAACTTAGCTACTAAATAAATCAATTTGGAGCTATTTAAAACCGAATATGACTGTATAATAAAATAATATTTTTCATTTTTTCAAAGGTGCCCCTCTCCTCCCTTATAAAAGGGCACCTCCTCCCTCTCTTCCTCACACCACTTTGAGCCTTCAAGCTCGGTAAAACCTGCCAATTTCTCTTCTCCACTTCCCTAGAAACATCCTAGAGGTCATGGTATTCTTCAAAGACCAATTGTAGTGCTCTAAAAGGAGGTCTCAAAGAGGTGCTTCAAAGAAGAGGTAATGTCTGTTACCGATTCTTTCAACTTTATTTCTTCTTCCAATTCTTCTTCATTAGTTGTTTCATTATGAATTAATAACATAAGTATCACTAATATACAGATATGTTATTATATGTATGAAACAACCATATTTCACCATCTATCCATCCAACAGAAAATGAAATCACCGCATGTGCGTACGTACGGAATACAGTCTCCATGCCGTGGTGTAATCTATTTTCCACCACCACCTTACTTGGATGGGTATAATGGTGTAAGGAATAAATATAAATGATTATTTTAAAGTGTATTGATTATGAAATAGTATACATACACTCCAATACAATTCCTTGATCATGGGAACAATATCATCGCTCGTGCGTACGTACGGAATACCGTCTCCACGATGTGAGGTGACTCATTTTACATGATTTTCATTGCATAATGATTACATAAATTAATTGAGTGAATAAATATGATATTTATTACACTAATACCATTCTGTAAATGTGGCATATATAACCTAAAACGATGAATAATAATTTATTCAACAAAACACACATAAGAACAAAAAGTAATAAACACCCGAATAACAAGTAGCAATGAAATATTACTAATAAGAATCTAAGAATATTACCATATATGATATCATAAAAATAATTATTATTTTGGAATATGTCAATGACATTATTTAAATCATTATACAGGAGTTTCATACACTTACGATGCAAATCGGATCTAAGGTAAGGGAAAATCTCACAATCTCATTTTTATCTGAGATTGTTTGTACTTCAGAATTTACTGGGGAATATTTATCATCCACATCCATGTTTCCTCAATATGTAATATTATTTATATTCTACTACAATTTTTTAAATCCAATTTTACCCTTCGGTGAGTTTTTAGTAAAAGATATTAAAGGAATCTTTTGTCTTTTTTCGTACGAGGTACTTTTTGACTTTTCCGACAACAGTACGAGAAGAATGTTTTTTTAACTTATACGGCATGAATGGATTTTTAAAACATTATTTCCAAGAAGATTCCTTTACAAGTTTTCATGTTTATTTTTAATCAACTACTTTCAATTTAAAATTTTATGACATGTTAATAAAGGAAAAATGTTTTTGAAGTAGAAAGGATATTTTCCTCAAGAATGGAGTTCAAGTGTTTTATCAAAAGTATTTTCCATCTAAGATAATATAGGGTTTTATTTCTATCCCTAATATTAAATTGATTTTATTATGTTGTGATGGACTTATTTTTATTAATTCCTTTGTCATATATGAATTGTTTTATGATGTCACGATGTTTAGGAATCCCGTTTTTATTATATGGGTTATGAAATGATGTATGATTTATGATTTTGTGGCACACATAAGAATGTTATCATTATTATATGGGTGGGACCTATATCTCCCTCCAATTCATTGGGTAAAGATTTATATCTCATTAGATATACATGGTTGAATCGGTAGGTTAAACCGGTTCAGTGAAACAGGACTGAAACGAGGAGTGAACTCAGTTCAGAAATGGACTTTGTCCACTAAGATAGTCTTGGCTATGAGTCTTGACTACTAAGAAATGATTCTCTATGATTTTGTGTGTATGACACAATGTTTCATGTTTTATGTTATGATTATTGGGATTACATTTCACTACTATGATTTATCCCATGTTATGAAATTATGATCTCTTTTGCAGGTTATGATTTCCAAAATGATATGTTCTTATGAATATGATGTGATTGATATTTCTTTTTTTACCATTACTGAACTTTTGAGCTCACCATTTTGTATGTTTTCTTTCCCTAGGTCAGGAATAAGGTTATTAAGTAATATATGCCAAAAGGGACTATAGATATAATGAAATAAATGGGAGGCAGTGTAGATACTTTATGAACCAGTTGTTTATATTTCCCAATTTCAAAAGACAATATAACTATACGGTCCTTTCAGGGTTTTGTTATATGTTGTAATAACTATGACTCAATTTTGAAGTATTAACCATGTATGTTATGTATGGGTCATTATAGTTGGTATCAGAGAAAAGGTATAGTCAACCTTTGGAAACTAGGATGTGAAAGCCTTAGTAAGAAACCTAAGGATATGTCTAAGCATAGAACACAATCTTAGAAATGGCCATGAAAAACTTATGATAAGACCTTAAGTGTGAAATTTTATTCTTGATTATGTGTTTTTCCTATTATAATTAGGGTTTCTCACACTATTCTTCTTGGTTTTAGTCAATGGATGGATCCCGAAAGAACCATGTTAATGCGGAATGCGATGGGAAATGCAATGATTATCCCCCTGAGCAACCAAACATTATGGGAGATGGAATGAAAAATCTTGTATCCATGCTCACACAACTTTCTCAAGATATGAATCATGCAGGACTTCCAAACGATCAAAGGAAGGAGAAACATTCTGTTGAATCCTTCATGAGGCAGTGTCCACCTTTATTCAGCAGGTCTACTGATCCATTAGTTGCTGCAAAATGGATCAGTACTACTGAAAAGATATTTCTAGTTCTTCCATGTTCTGAACATGATAAATTCATCTTAGTAGTTTACCGTTTGGAAGGTGAATCTAATCAATGGTGGAATCTTATCGAGAATACGAGGCCAAGAGATGAAATTGAGTCCATGGAATGGGATGAGTTCAAGAACTTATTTTTGGATAAGTACTTCCCTCATATTCATCGAACAAAGATGGAGAAGGAGTTTCTTGAACTATAGAAAAAGGATGATGAATCTGTTGGTACCTACAAATCAAATTTTACAAGACTTGCAAGGTACGCTTCTAGGATTATTATCCAACCCGAGAGTAAGATCTATCGATTATTTAGTGGCTTAAAAACAAGTCTTTGAAGGGCGTTAGCCATAAGGGACTTCAATAGCTATGAGGAAATCGTTCGATGTGCTCTCAAAGATGAGATGGAGATTGGAGTAACCCATCAGTCATATGGGTTTGATAAGTAGAGGAAAATGGAATTCAAAGGAAAATATAAAGAGCACACAGAAAAGAAGATGAGTTTTACCTTATGCTCAATGTGTGGAAAGAAACATGGAGGGAGTTGTCTTAAAGGGACATGTAAATGTTTCAAATGTGGAAATGAAGGTCATCAGGCATTTGAATACCGCAATGATGGGAAGAATACTTCTAGAGATGCAAACAAAGAAAAGGCTACACAGAGTACACCTACTACACTTCAATGTTACAAGTGAAAGTAAATGGGGCATTATGCCAATCAATGCCCTAATCCAAGGGTTGTTGATGATGATCGATGTCAACAAACTCTTAAGGCTAAAGACAAAGAAAATTCACATGAAATTTCTATCAGCGATGTGTAGTACAATAATGAAGTGGGCAAAGGTACACATACCATCCACTTTAAAGTAGAAAATATTTTATTTGATTATGGATCCACCCACTCTTTTATTTCTGATAAATTTTCTAAGGGTATCACCATATTACATCAACAATTAGATGTCGAGTTAGCTGTGACATCCCCTAATGGCACAATAGTCGCATCAAAAGTTTATAATTCTTCTCCGATTGAAGTTTGTGGGAAAGTGCTTACTGCAAATATTGTGATCCTTCCTATATTGGAATTTGATTTGATTCTTGGCATGGATTGGCTTTCTCTATATGGTGCTCATATCAATTTCCAAATAAGGGAAGTCACATTTCATATTCTAGATCAATCTTTGATCGTCTATCGATGAAAGGATGAACATAACCTTCTAGTGGAAATTTCATCCATCTTATGGGTCTTGATTCCACTAAATGATGGTTATTTATCTCAAATGGTTGGAGAGAAACTCACGATTAAGAATATTCCCATTTTATGGGAGTTTGATGATGTCTTTCCGGAGGAATTGCTGTGTCTTCCACCAAATCGTGAAGTTGAGTTTTCAATCGAACTCGTATCGGTTTCTTTGCCTATTTCAAAGACACCTTATAGAATGGCCCCAATTGAGTTGCAGGAATTGAAGAAGCAACACTAAGATAATCTTCATAAGGGATTCATACACCCTAGTGTGTCACCTTGAGGAGCACCTGTTCTGTTTGTTAAGAAGAAAGATGGATCAATGAGACTCTACATTGATTATCGAGAACATAACAAGATCACTATCAAGAACAAATATCCCCTCCCGCGCATTGATGACTTATTTGACCAACTACGTGGAGCTTAGTAAATTTCCAAGATTGATCTTCATTCAGGGTATCATCAATTAAGGGTCAAAAGGGAGGATATACCAAAGACGGATTTCTGTACAAGTTATGGACACTATGAATTTATAGTGATGCCATTTGGTCTTACTAATTCCCCTTCTATCTTCATGGATCTAATGAATAGAGTCTTTAGAGACTATCTTGATCAGTTTTTGGTAGTCTTTATAGAAGATATTCTTGTCTATTAAAAGACCAAGGAAGAACATGAAGATCACTTGATAATTGTATTGAAGACCCTAAGAAAGGAGAAGCTTTATGCCAAATTTACCAAGTGTGAATTTTGGCATCAAAATGATTCATTTTTGGGTCACATAATCTCAAAAGAAGGGATATCTGTGGATCCAGCAAAAACAGAGGTTATCGAAAGATGGTCAAGACCAAAAACAGTAACTAAGATCCGAAGTTTTCTTGGTTTGGCTGGATATTATCGACGTTTTGTGAAAGATTTTTCATGATTATCTAATCTGCTCACCAAGTTGACTTGGAAAGGAGTTATGTTTGTTTGGAAGGAGGAATGTGAAGAGAATTTCAGGGAGTTGAAAATAAGGTTATCCAGTGCACCTGTGCTCACACTGCCTTGTAGTAGAGAAAGGTTTTTGATCTACAGTAATGCATCCAAGAAGAAATTGGGGTGTGTTCTTATGCAAAATGATATGGTGATATCTTATGCCTCACGAAAGTTGAAAATCCATGAGAAAAATTACCCAACTCGTGATTTGGATTTATCTGCGATAATCTTTGCATTAAATATTTGGAGTCATTATCTTTATGGAGAAAGGTGTGACATTTATACTAATCATAAACGTTTGAATTATATTTTCACACAAAAGGAGCTGAATATGCACCAAAGAAGGTGGTTGTATCTAATTAAGGATTTTGACAGCTCAATTCATTACCACCTTGGGAAAGAAAACAAGGTGACCGATGCATTAAGTCGACAAGACCGTGCTAGCTTATACATGATGAGGATCACAAAAGATCCAATATTTATGGATTTACAAGGGATGGATCTTGGAATTATAATGGAAGGGGGAAAATATTATCTTTCTCAAATAAATGTTCAACCATATATACATGTGAAGAATAAAGAGACAAAGAAAAAAGAAGTAGAGTTACAAAAGTTGGTGAGAAATGTTCCTGAATTCAACCTTGATTGTGATGGGATAAAAAAGTTTAGGAATCAGGTTTTTTGTTCCTCCCATCCCCGAATTAAAGAAGGAGCTGTTGGATGAGGCTCATTGTTCTTCATTCTCTATTCATCATGGAAGCACGATGATGTATAGGGACCTGAAAGAGTACTTCTTGTGGGATGACATGAAAAAAGATGTTGCTGAATATGTCTCTCGATGCTTGGTTTGTCAGCAAGTTAAAGCTGAGAGACAGAAGTCTAAGGGGATGTCTCAACCATTACCCATACCAGAATGGAAATGGGAAAACATCACTATGGACTTTTTCACTGGACTTCCTAAAACATCCAAAGGCAATAATGCTATATGGGTCATAGTTGATCGTCTTACAAAGTTGGTACACTTCATCGCTATAAGAGAGGATTTCTCTCTAGATCGGCTTGCCTGGATATATGTAAAGGAAGTGGTAAGATTACATGGAGTACCACATTATATTATATCTGATCGGGATCCGAGGTTTACCTCAATGTTCTGGCGATGTCTTCTGCATACTCTGGATACAGAGCTGAGTTTCAGCACTTCTTATCATCTTTAGACAGACGGTCATTCTGAAAGGAAGATTCAAACTCTAGAAGATATGTTGAGATCTATCTCTATGGATTTCAAAGGTGGTTGGGATCAACACCTACCTTTGGTGGAAGTTTTTTATAATAATAGATTTCACTCCAGTATTCAGATGGCTCCTTATTAATCTCTCTATGGAAAGAAATGCAGGACTCCAACTTGTTGGGATGATGTTGGGGAAAGAAAGCTATTAGGACCTGATCTTGATGATGATATGGCAGAAGAGATCTTATCTATTCAACAACACATAAGATCAGCTCAGAGTCGACAAAAAATTTATGCCGACAATAGAAGAAAAGACTTATAGATTGAAGTGGGTGATAAAGTGTTATTACGAATATCTCCTTGGAAGAGAGTAATGAGATTTGGAAAGAAGGGAAAGATGAGCCCTAGTTATATCGGTCCTTTGGAAATACTAGATCGTGTTGGGAAGGTAGCTTACCGATTGGCGCTTCCAGCGAATCTCTCCCAAGTTCACGATGTATTCAATGTATCTCTCCTGAGAAAGTACATCCCTGATCCTTCACATGTACTCATCTCAGAATTTGTACCGCTGGAGCAAGATCTTTCTTATCAAGAACAGCCGATAGAGATTTTGGATCATAGAGAAAAAGTCATACGGAAAAAGACCACTCTCTTGGTAAAAGTTTTATAGAGGAACCACCAATTAGAAGAATCTACATGGAAGCTTGAGGATATGATGAGGGAGAGGTATCCTCATCTATTTGTTACAAAGTGACGAATTTCGAGGGCGAAATGCATTTTAAGGGGGGTAGAATGTAACACCCAAGACTTTTATAAGAAATATTTTGATTTTATTTTATATAAATCATCAATGGAATCTTTTACTACACACAACACTAGCTTGGCTTGCTTTACATTCAATCGCAACCTTCCTCGGTAGCTTGCATCGTACGCAATACTGAGTTTCACTAAACAATGATTTGCTATTAAAATATTATTAAAACTAGCCGTTATGAATAGTAATACCCACTTTTTGAAATTTTTTAAATTTTATTTTTCAAAATGGACTTCATTTTTGGATTTGGTATATTGAAATTAGCCTAGGGTGAAATTTTGGTATTTTTCTGAAAACATTCAATTTTTGATGAATAGTGAAAACACTGGGTTACTATTTAAAAACAGACTTTTGATTTAAATAATTATTTATTTTATTTAAATTTATTTTAGGTCAAAATAGATACATAATACCTATATATGTTCAATGCAATCCATTGGAGTCATTTTATAATAATTTATATATATAAAAATTTTATTGAACTTTTCACCGTCTTTTACCCACCTCCTAGGAGAATTTGCAAATTTTCATAAAACATAATTTTACCGCTTCTGTGAGTGGAATTTAAAAAATCCGAGAGACACTTTTGATGTCAGTAAGTAAAATTTGGTTCAATGAGATAAAATAATTTTTGGGGAATAATAACTTTTTACTTTTATTTACCACGGTTAAAAGTAAATAGGGTAATTAATGGTAAAAATGATATTATTATTACCCTAACATGTGTCCTAATTCTATTGGATAAGTGTAATTCGACCAAAAACAACCTTAGGAATAAAATATGACCATTTAGGCCCACTTGGATTAGATTAGGACATTTATTATTAATTTATTTAAAGATGGGTTAGAATAGTTAAAATCCATGTTTAATAAGTAAATCATTTTTAATATAGGGTTATACATAAGATAAATTAGACTATAAATATTGATTAGAATGATAAAAAGATTTCATACATAATGGTATATTATTTTTAATTTTTAGACAATAAATAATTTAATTTATTTATGACACAATGATGATGTAGTAATTATCTTATTAATGAAATATTGACATAATTAATGTTATAAATACCCAAATAAATGTAATTTGAGACTTTTTATGAATTCAAATAATTTTCTATGTTAATATGACATGATAGTATTGATTTAAATTACTTTGTTCCAACTAATCTTTCTGTTATGATTTTCACAAAATAGTGTCAAAATAGACATAAAATAGTTTTTAAAACAAATATTATATTATTAAATGTTATTTTATTCATAAAAATATAAGGTTCAGCCAAATGACTTAGATAAGGTTATATATATTATTAATAAACAACTTGGTGTTCTTTTTTCTTGTTATAGTATGTTTATTAATCTTATAGTGTAAGAAAACAAGAAGACACGGTAAAAGTAAAATTATTTAACATAAAGTTAAATCTTAATGATAAGGTTAAAATAGAAACCTAAACTTGTCTAAATTATATTGGATGAGAGGATTTCGACCCATACCCACCTTAGCTTCCAAATAAATCAATTTGGAGCTATTTAAAACCGAATATGACTTTATAATAAAATAATATTTTTAGTTTCTCCAAAGGTGCCCCTCTCCTCCCTTATAAAAGGGAACCTCCTCACTCTCTTCCTCACACCACTTTGAGCCTTCATGCTCAACGAATGTAATGACCCGAGTCTGGAGCCCCTCCACTGGTGCCCCGTACCCAGTTCGCCACATAACCTCAAGCGTGTTTCCCCGAACGCCAGAGGTTTCCGACTAGCAGCCAGGGCCTTGGTGAGTCAATGGGGAAATTATGCCCTCATTTGATAAGGGCGATTTCAGAGTTCAGATTACCAATATCTTACAATGAGGTGATTTTTTCCATGAATTGAGCTTGAGAACCTTCATATGATACCACTTTGTCCTGAACCATACCTTGTGGCATGTTCCACGACTACCCAAACCCCACCTTCCAAAGTCCATGGGATGAAAACTAGCACTATAAAGGCATATCCCTAAAATGGGAAGTCATTACATTTAAATCATTACAGACAGACAGACAGACTAGAAATCAACAAAAAACAAGAGGTGGAGGGTCCTGACCTTGTTTGTTTGGCCCGCTCCCTCCTCATTAGCTTTATAACAAGAGGGATGTAATTATTCATTACATTTTAATAATGTTTAACCCCATTCAAATCCCCCACAACAACCCCCCCCCCCCCCACAAATACAATAATGAGGAATATAATTGAAGGAAATTATTGAATTAAAAGACAACCCCACCCTTGTGATTTATTTAGGACATTGAATACTGTGGTTCTTCCACATTTGAGGGTATTTGAGATGAAGGATAATGTTCATGTTTATTGTAATTCTTCATCCTTCTACCTTTATATCGATCCTACAATGGGAGTCATCAATCCTCCGTTCTCCATCGGTGGAAGGAACGACATCATTTCGCCAGGAGTTCCTCGTTTGATGAATTCATTCCAAAAACCCACCCGAGTTCCATTTAAATAGGAGGGGGAAAGGCAAGAAATGCCTTGGGGAACTAATTAGGTTCGTTAATTTATGTATTTAATGTGCCTCATTAATTGACGTAATTAATGTGACCCATTAATTGATGTAATTAATGTGCCTCATTAATTGACATAAGGGGTGGTTACACAACCAAAGTGTAACTATTAAATTAACATCAAATAATTAATGGTATTAACACCTCCATGGTCCCCTCCACCACGACTCAATATGTGGTAGGAAAAAGTAAAATAAATAAAATAAAAATTTAAGTTCTTTTATTATTTCATTGAAAGTCGCATAATGTTCTTTTTCTCCTGACCAACTACGGTCGAACTAAAGCATCCAATAACTGAATCCCAGTGTTTTGGATTCAATGGTGCCTTAATATTTTTAATTGGAGCACCAATTCAAATGATATAAAATTACACCCATTCATTTACTGAACGTACCTGAAAAAAAGTTCAGATATTCATTTCGGGCACACCGGGACTTGGAATTATGCGTCGTCATTTTTCACAGAGTCGTAATAAGAAAAAATAATTTATAAAAAATTACATGTAATTTTCTTGGTATTTAAATCTACAACAATGAAAATATTCCAAGGGTAGATTTCCATCAAATCTCACATTTCCTCTCTCGAATTTATTAGAAAAGAGAGAAAGGAATTCATCTTCAACATTACCATTATTAACACTAGCTCTTAAATCTCAAAGTTTTTCTTGGATTTTAATTCCATCTACTTAATAACATGACTTGTTCCATCCTTTTGATTGACACTCATTTCATATGATACCAGACCACTTAGCTGGTCATCCAAGGAATATTTTAAAATATCCCTTTCTTCAAGGGATAAACATTTGGATTGTAAAGAGGTGGATGCCTTCCCAGGATACTCATTACATTGTAAATGTCTCTAATTTATTCACAAATCCCTCAAATTTATCCTATTAATTTAGTAATATGATTGAAAAAGGTATCTAAATTTCACCAGGATTCTTCTTTAGATCATGAAACCATTAGTGGAACACTTGATGTTTGGAATCCTTCTCATTGTTATCAACTTTATATATATTTTCTTTCTTTTACCACATAGTCTTCTATGATGTTTCACTCATTACCTTTATATATTTTTTTATCATAAAGTGTTGTAGTAAGGTAATTTTGGGCTTTGGAATCGGCATCAGTCATTTTCCTATCTTTTTTAGGAATATAAATTCTTATTGAATCAGTTTCTTGAATCCCTTGTGAACATTCAAATATTATATCCATTAAAAGAGATATTAGATGAGATATCATCCTATTATTCAAAATTTAGATGTAACATTCATCAAAGAGGGTAACTACCTTGAAAAAAATGATCTCTCTATGGAAGTAATGAAAAATAAATTCAATATGAGTAACCTCCCATATATACAATTTGAAGGAACCCAAAACACCATGAGAGGGGAGGTGTGAATTAGTGTGTTAAAAATTTCATCAAAATTGAATGTTCTTGTTCCCACATGTGTAGCAACCAATGAAACTAGTCTGAAAGGAATTTTTAGAAAATCACAACAACATAAAAAGAGATCACACAACACTTTTACTTGGATAACCTCTATGGGATAGTCCAAGGAGCATACTCTGAAAGTGTATCGTTATTACCTATATTCACCAATCATTTATAGTTTTTGAATATAATAGTTTAGACATAGTCACTATGTTCTAGACACACTACGTTTACATGATTTTAGGAAAAACACACAAAACCCCTTGGAAAACTTTTGACAACTCCCCCTAACTCACTGATTTGAGAGAATTCTAACTCATTTTATTTAATTGAAGTTTGATTAAATGGATTGGAATTAGTGTTTTAGTCCCTATATTTAAATGAGACTCTTAATGTACCATATATCTGAGTGGATTCTCATTCAATGTCATGTTAAATGAAAAATTGATATTCAAAACTTCTTTTTGTGAAGCTCCTTCAAAATGATCACTGCCTTTGTGATGCTCATCGAGCCAATGTGGGTACCCAATCATCGTGAAGCACTCATTAATAAAAAAATTGGTATCAATCAAGAACCAAAAAGTATTTTGGTGATGATCAATCTTGCATGGAATGTCAGTTTCAAAGATCTCCTCTAGCTTTTTGAAATCAGAGTGATTATGGGTTTTCCTTATAAAAATTCTTTTCTAGTGAAGAGGGGTATCCCCATATTTATAGGCTTGGACATTTTCGATGCACCATCACCACTTAGAAATTTTATCGGATCTTTCAAAACCACGTCTGTGTATCTCCTCAATTCGCTATTCTGCATTTTGATTTGATGAAGTTGTGAAGCATTCCCTAACTTTTCATGATGCTCCAATTGTTCATCTTTAATGATGTTATTTGTTGTTATATAGGTCTCCGTAAACATTCTTTTATACATCATGAAACACAATTCGTGAAGCCCATCTTTATGAAACTCGTACATTTTCCATATTTTCAGAAGGCCTTAATGGAAATCCACTTTTCTTGATGCAAGACATCCTTTATATTTTGGAACCAATAAACCTGGAAAACACTTGAAAACAATTCCACCATAAATATTGTTGTCATATTGAAATGTAAGTTCATTTTCTTACAAGATCCATGATATTCCATTTGAGGATTGACAAAAGAAAATCTAACCATATCCATTTCTAGAAAAGAACATCCTTGGTTCCAATACAAAAAAAATCCAATCCACCCTAATGATGACATAAAATAGATCTAGATCAAGAATGAAGATTACCCAAACTAACTAAAAATCAGCTGTTTATTTAGAATATAGATAATGAAAACACATCTCTTTCCAATTCCTTAGAGGTGTCACTAACTACATTACAAAAGACATGATATCCTTTGGAAGATTAATAATGTCATAAAAATGGAAAGATATAAAGTATTGGGAGGAACTTGTATCAAGTAGAGAAATTGATACTAAAGATGCAATGAATATGGTACCACTAATAGTTATTGGATCTGTTCCTACCTCCATTGGATACTTATCTACTAAGTGAAGGTGATTCAATCTTGATATATGGGGATAGATCCTTATATTATTGAATGCATATGACAATGCTATAGTGGCCTTTAGACTCAAAGATCACATACCATGATGAGGCATAGACATATCCAAATAGAAATTCTGAAAATTTCCCTCACATCCACAAATTTTTCACATATTCATAGGAGTTGAAAAACAATGTTTTGTGTGCCTAAACATTACACACTAGTATTAAGTCAGCGGAACACTACAAGCTATAATTCAATGTGTAGAGGAGGCCTACCACTGAGAACCACCTCTACCAATCCTTTGATGATCTTTTAATTTCCTATTTTTCTCTAGAGTTCCAAAAAAGATACAACTGTATGGATGTGAAGGGGAATAATAACCAACCTCTTCTATCAAATTCATCTCTACCGTCATCTCCCTATCAATTATCCCCACATTATTGGAATTTGACAACATAAATATTTGTGATTTTTTATATATTCGTAAACCGTAAAGGTACTACTAGGTCTTTAGCTTGTAATTATTTACTACCTCTAAAGAAAACAAAACAATCTCAGAAAACCCATTTTCATATTCCAGCACTAAATCCTCTCCTTTTTGTAAAGAGAATAATTTGAAATAAATTTCCCTCATCAATGAATCTAGAAATAACTATTTGAATAAAAGATCCTTGATATCATTCCAATCTAATCCCATATTCCAATCCTCTAATAACATGGAATCCCACCATATCTTACTATGACCCAAAATTTTGAACGCCAATCACTTAACCTTGGTACACTCAGGTGTATCCATGATGTAAATGATTATATCAATCATTTCATTCTAGTCCTCCAATAAATGAGGTTCATTATTACCCTTAAAGGATGATGTCTTATCACATAAGAAATATTATGATCGACCTTTCCGTACTCTAGGTCTAGGTTATAGATCAACAACATCTTTTTTGAATTGAAAATGATTTTGGTCAAAAACACAAACTAATAACATGATAACCTTAACATATTTATGATATATAGGCAGATTCCCTTCAGGATAACCCACTATACCCTCCTAAGTAAGACATGAAATATTTCTCAGAGATATACCATTTCACACTAAAATAGAACAAATGGTTAGAAAACATAATAATATCTATTCAAACTAAAAAAATAAAAAAATGAGATTAAGATAAATACCAAAAACCAAGATATACACATCTCAATATCCCTTGGTTAATTGAGTCTTTTCACAACAAGAACTAACCAATCACTCATTGCTACCTATAACTCATGTCTATAATATCGTATCTATGGTATACAAAATATCCCAATACAATGAATCTTGAGAATAAAACTCTTCAGAAAGAAAACTATGATTAACCTAACTCGGATACGCTCTCAAACAAGTTCGGAACCCAAGTATCCACATACCTGAAGGGCATTACCGCTCCCCACAGGCTAATGAATTGCACCGGAGAATCTAAAAAACTATAGGGATCGATATCACTAAACCTAAATTAGAAAATATTAATTATATATAAAAGAGGATAATAAATAGAGGTATAATAAAAATTCAAATATTTCATAGAAAAAATAAACTACAAAAGGGGTACAACTCAAATGTAGAGAAATAATATCAAAGATAAATGTCTAATAAAAAAGAAAAACACGAACAAAAAATTATAATTCCATTTGATAAAATGGGAAAACCCCCACCATCTCCCTACCAGCTACCCTGAAAAAGCTAATAGAAATATATCCACTATACTGGCGCACCTTTCATTTCCCAGCATCAAAATGCAATCAATGTTCTACACAGCTGAAATGGTTTTCATAGGGTCTGAGATAAATAGGCTTTACAGGATCTTGCCCAAGTTTTCAATAACAAGTATTTATACAATAATATGATTGTGATAAAATTTAAAGAATATAGGGTTCCAAAAATATTTATAATGCTTTTATATAGAATCAATGGTAAAAAATATAATTTTTTCATTTATTCTATATTCACAAAATATGGAATGAAACTAGTTTCAAATCATTTAATATACATAAATGAAGTCATATAATGTCAAAAACCTGTAACACATATCATACCATAACCATGGTAGTATAATCTAATATAGTATGAGAAAAAGAACTAGAAACATCACGCTAACGATCACCACATGTCATGCTAGATAAGTCACCCATACCTAAACATATAAAATCATGTGTGTAATTTCCTACACATTGATGCCACAAAAAGATTCCCCAAGACGAGTTAGACACATAGAAACCAGAACATATTGCCCAACCCCAAGAGGCTACTAACTAGTAGTGGGGGCCTAGGTGTGTTTCGAGGAAGACTATGACCCCATCATCAAAGATAAACATAGTGGAATACAATGAAATACAATAGTGGAAGTAGTAAAAAATTATAAAAAAGATCAACAGTAGTACTAGATATCAATACAAAAAGGAAGCTTATATACATATGATGATTATATGTGTCATGTGTACAGTAAATCCTCCAAAACATGTATATAGTCAAGGTGTAAAACATTCATATAAGATATAAAAATGTCCAAATGTATCCTAGCTAACATCGTGAACCTCAACTTGGTCCTGTGCTCCGCTAATCCTAATCCACAATCAATAACATGTAGTATGGAGCTTGTACATATCCAAACCTACAATCATATAATCTATTCGGGTACCCATGGTGGCCCGAACATGGTGTGATACAAATTCCAAATAGATAACCACCTAAGGTCATGTTCCATACATTATGTTAATATTTAACAGTCACGATGGGTAGGAAACAACATAATATATAAAGGAATTCTTGTAAGTAAAAAACCTATAAAATAAAGTTTCTCATTTCAAAACAAGTTAATTTAATCATTAAAACCCATTTAAGAATATCTGAAGTCCAGGTATAAATCCCAACATCCATTGTGAAGATATGATAATAGGATACCTAAACTGGATGACCATGAAGTTTTGAATTAAGAATTAATTCAATCTTGTTCTTTATCTTAGTAGAGGCTTTATAAAATTATTTTCATTATTTATTCAATTATGAACATGTTCCCACCCTTGGAATTCCTAATATGGAATCTAGATATCTCTCTAGGTATTATATAAACCAACACCCTTCATGCTCATCCTTGTAGTTCCTCACAAGAATCCACAGACCCCACTAGATATGGTATAACATCTCAATCATTTGAGTCCATCATTGGCGGTGCACTAAGGGAGCCCAAGTATCACCCAGGGAATGTATGATCACATTTTATTTGAGTCTTTCTTTGTTAATCTATATAGAGAAAAAGTATAAATCATAAAAAAATAGTCACCCCCTAGGAGTCCATCCTTAGTAGTCGATATGGGGAATCCATGTTCCAGTCGGCATAATCATGGTAAAATCCAAATGATTACATCCATGAAATTCATAAATGAATATTTTTGTCACCCATGGTAATTAATAATATGTTCAATTCATTTCCATTTAATCGATTCCCGTTAAAAAATTCTATTTGTCTTTTTCAAGGTTAATAAAAAGAACATTTATTTTAAACCTCACCTCAAAATGTGTCTAAGAATCATGATATAAACATAGAAGCCTTAATACCCTTTGGTTCTGTATCGATGAATTTACAAATTCCATGGGAAAACTTGTTTTTCTATTATGACGCTTTTCTTGAGTGACACTAGGACTCTATATATGGAATACTGAGGATGGACTTATAGGGGATAACTAATATATTAGTAGTGATTGTTGGACTCTATGTGGAATACAATGATGTAATTAATGTGAATCTGATCACATATTCCATGGACGATACATGGTCTCCCATAGTGGACCACAAAGGAAGAAATTTATTAGATGATATGTTATACCACACCAAGATTGATACCAGCACACTAGTAAGGATCACCATGAATGGGATTGTATTATTTTGGTTTACATCATACTACGAATAATACCTAAATTATGAATAAAACATAAATAATATGGGGATATTCTCATAATGGAATAAATAAGGAATTGAATTGTATGACGCTTCTTTGATGAAAAATAACAAACTTAGATTCTATTTTAATCTAACATATCATGAATGGTCTATTTAGGCATCACTAGATCATATATTCACGGGGGTTGTTGCGCTTTATACCAGGTCTTCAGACCTTCTAAAATGAGTATGACTGATAAAATTAACATGATTATAAATGAGAAACATTACATTATAGGATGTTTACTATTAGTACTTCATTTACACGTTATATTGATTCCGGTAGACGTGGACTATTATATATTCATTTAATAGATGTAATATTACCTTGGGAGGCTTCCTACTTGGATTTTTTCTCCCCACATTTTTGTACCACCGTGCATACCTGAACAGATTATATGATGGCGGGTGTAGGTATGGGAAAGCACCATACTAAAGGTTAATGATTTCTACTTTGGTGTGGGGGGAATGGGACCGAGATAAGGCTTGTTATTCTATATCTATTACATTTTCCATATTTTAATTTTTTCCCATGTATTTTAGGACATCCATTTATACATATTTTGGATGTTGTATTAGACACATGACATGTATTATCATCATTTGTATATGATATTAACTTTTGTATTGTTATCTATTCCTAGGTTTGATATATTTTCTGATTGTATTACTACTTCCACAATTGTAGTTCATTTTATTTAATTGTATTCCATTGTATTTCACTCTTATGATGAATGAATTGTCTCCCCATATACACACATAGGCCCTCAGTAGTAGTCGACAGCCTTTGCAATTTGGGGAGATGCGCTTAATGCCATGTCATTGACCAATCTCATGGAACATTCTAGTGGATTGCAAGTATATGATAATAAAAGGTTGTATCATAGAATTCTCTTATTATTAATATTAATATTATATAATAATAAATAGGTATAGGAATGAAAATGAATTTCTTAGAGATCATTTATCGTGCGTAGATAACATCCATGCTGGAAAAAAATAAAATCGGCTCGAAATAATTTTTTGTTTTACAGATATTGACTAGTACAGTTGATGTGATTCCAACATTGGGTGATTCAAGTGAATTTTGATTTTATTATTGATACGATGGATTATTCGATTTCATTGCAACAAAATGAGATGAGGTAATGGCATTTCATTCATTACATTACGAACATTACCATAATCACCTTCCATATGTTATTACGTGAAATTTTAGGTTTGATTAATTATTTCATGATATTTTGATTGGTTTCGTCATATATATTCCTACTATTGTGATGGGTATACTAGAAGGTGTTATGGTATGGATTATATGGGTGCCACATTTTGATTCCTGAGGTGTATGGTCTCTTATGGATTAGAATTTTGTGAACCATTGGTTAAATTGTTTTAAAAAAATTTGTGATATAAATGTTAAATGAGTATAAATTTGAATGAAATTGGAACAAAATAGAAACTGAAATTGCTAATAGCATATAACGTGAACAAGACCCTACCTTAGTAGTGGGGAGTAAGATGCATCTTAATCTTTGATATATGAGTTGTGCATCAACTAGAACTAACTTAAGGAGTAGGAAGAGGGGTGTGTTCTTATAAAAGAAGGACTATACAAATCCTTCTTATATATATGCACTTTGAGTTATGAACATTGCTAATGAATTTTATTAGTGGTGTGTGCATGGAATTGGTAAAGGCATTCCACCACGACTCCCTCCAGACATATGCTAGGATGCTATAAACGACCACAATCAGAAGGTATTGAGTCATGGGTTACTAGTTGATCATTCAGTAGTCCCAGATATATTACTCATAGTTGTACTGGATATAGGTATTTAGGAATAGTTCCATGAGGGATTATTCCACGTTATTCCAATTATTTAGGGATCACCACAAAATTCCCCCATTATAGAAGAGTTGACACAAGAGATATACCAGTAGAATCCACCCATGTTTTGGGGGGATGGAAGACCAATGGAATTGTATTCATGGATAGTGTCTAGTATATCTATATTTGAGCATCTTGAGACTACTATGAAGAGAAGGGTAAATCTCTCTACCTATATGATTCTTGATTACACCATGAGATGGTAGGATTTTTTCACTTTGATGAAAAATCATCTGGATTTTTCCTGGGGTAAATTTCATATTGAATTCAATGAATACATCTATCCTGAGATGATGAGGGATGATAGAGCTAGATATTTCTAGCACCTAGAGTGGATTTAATTATCTATTATGGAATATTCAGCACATTTTACTATGATCTAGTGATTCACACCTATTTTGATGGATAATGAGCTAACTAAAGCTAGGTGATTTGAGGATGGTCGTAGGAAAAACACTTGGTCATATGTGAATTTATTTTTATTGACTTCCATTTCAAGAATAATGAATGAAGAACTTATCAAGGAGCATAACAGGATGGAGGTTAGTGGTAAAATACATAGTGGTTCAGTAACTATATCAGGTACATCATGGAATAGAATAAAGAAGTGTCTTGTAGAGAATCCTAGTGGTGATATTATTAGAAAAACCACATACATATGTAACCCAGAGATATTCTACTAGTGAAATAGACAAGGATATTTGGGACCTCGGTGTATGAGGGACCCATTTGAGTTCTAACCTTGTGGCATGATGGGTAATCTACCATAATGTTTTATAACATTTGTTCTGAGAGCCAGTGAGATAGGGTTGCACTGATTACATGTTTCAGAGTAGGGTCATCAGCTTATCAAGAGGCATGGAGATGTTCTAAAGCTAGCAGATCAAGCGGAGGTGGTGGTCATGGTTGTGGATTTCATACTCCAGTTTTTAAATGAAAACATATGGTATCTTCTCAGGGTATCCAAGAACCATCACAAGAACTTTGATCAGGCCAGATATACACAATGCAACAAACACATGAGGAGTGCGATCTAGGACAATCTACAGTGAGAGGTACCATTTTAATAGCCTCTACTTTAGTTTTTATCTCTTTTTCATATAGGGTATTTGTATAGATTTATATCGGTTCCCATTGTAGAGAAGCTTGTGCTCTGTGTCTATACATATGATAGATTTATGATGCATGACACTCAGTTGGAGATTAGCATAGAGGATGTACATTAGTGTAGGAATTTCCCTGTTGATATTGGTCGGTTTCACATTGTATGGGAACACTTTTTCCCTGAGATGAAATGTTTTGATATAATTCCTAGCATAGAATAGTTGGTTCCCTTCTATTCCTTTATTGACTTCTTCACCATAGGGAGACCTTTACATTACCAGAGGGTGGAGAGTGCATTTAAAAGAGTTAATAGGATGTCAAGGTGAGTCTAGATGGACCCAAACGTCATGTGATGGGTGGGATGAAAGTCCACATTGAAAGAATATAATTGGATGATCATGGAACACATCAGACATATTTCCCTCAAGTGGTTGATCATTTTATGGTCATTTTCCCTGATGATTTTCAAGAATACCTCCAATGAGAGAAGTTGTGTTATCTATAAAGAAAGCCCCATAATATGCAGCAATATCCATTACACCTTACAATATTGACAATAATGATATGTATGAACTCAAGAGGAAGCAATAGGATTTAGAGGGAGAAGGGTTTATTCAACCTAGTACATCTCAATGGGGTTATCTAGTCTTTTTTCAAAAAAGGGAAGATAAAACCCTGAGGCCATGTGTGGATTATCAGAAATTGAACCATATGATAGTTAATAACTAGTACACTCTATCACTGATTGATGATCTATTTGAAAAGATCTGGGGAACTGAGGAATTCTCAATGATTTATTTTATATATATTTTTATCACCATGTGCATGTTATACGATCATACATACCTCACATAGATTTTAGTATCATGTATAGTATATATGAGTATTTTTTATGGTGTTCTCTCTCATCAACACCCCATTAGTCTTCATGCATATGAATAATAGAGTCTTTCATCTTTATCTAGGTTCGTTTGTTGTGGTTTTTGTGGAAAATATATTTGTTTGTTCTCACAATTGATATGACCATTGAAAACATCATCATATTGTATTGGATAAACTAAGAGAGAAAAAGTTCATTGCTAGGGTCACAAACATCCACTTATAGATGGATCATATCCACTTCAAGGTTCATATTAACTCAAGGAATGTTGTATGAGTTGACCTACATAAGGTAAGAGCAGTTGTTTCTAGGGAGAAACCCAATAATTTTATTGACGTATGAATTTTCATAGGGATACATGGTTACTAAAGTTATTTCATATAGGGATTATAATTTCTAGAATAAAAAATCACATGATTGACTAAAAATGGTGTGATGTTTGTATGGTCAAATTCCCATGAGAAGGCCTTTCCAAAGTTGAAATTTAGATTGAATTCCGTGATGATACTGATTTATCTGGAGCTAGGAAGGAGTTACATTGTTTAATGTGTTTCATCTTGTATTTGGATAGGATATGTTCTTTTGAAGGGTGATATAGTGGTATCATATGGGTCCTGAATGTTAAGGACACATTATATGAACTAAACAATGCACAATCTCGAGTTAGCTATAATTGTTCAGGAATAGCATTGTTGAACACATTACTTTCTTGTAGAGAATTTATTGGTGTAAACTGACCAAAAAGGCCTCATGTACGAATTTACATAGCATCCCCTATGCCTAAAATATTGAAATTGGGTGGAATACCTATAGTATTTGGATATAGATCTTACCAACATGCTTTGTAAAGGCAATGAAGTGGTTGATACACTTAGCAGGAGGACTCAGATACAAGCAGTTTAGAAGGCCAATAGTGTGTGTAAGCTCTTGGATTTGTTCTTTGAAATTAAATTAGAGTTACAGAAAAGTAAGGGGGATACATTTATATCATCCATAGCTATTATATATACTCTTATGTATAGAGTTTTTATGATTTAGTTGTTGTATTTTGAATTCCAAATCCAACAGGTGGAGTCTAGAAGGTGAGGACCCTCCTCCTAGTTGGATAGTAGGAGGGGATGAAATAATGTGTGTGCGTGGTAACATATGGGATTTTTTAGACTTGAATGGTGGATAATACAAAAAATTCATTCTTCAACTTTGGGTAATTAATCTTGGAATCACTAATATGTATTGATATTTACATAGCCAATAATGGGTGTGGGGTATGAAAAGAGATGTAGTTGTTTTTTTCATGTGGTGTTCCACTTATCACCAGGTCATGGTGGAACACCATCGACAAGATTAACATTTATAGTTGTTACACATCCCTAAGTGGAAATGAGTTTACATCATGATGTATTTCAAGATAGGTCACTATGGCCACCTCATGGTAATGAATTCGTTTGGTTTGTTTTTTGACATGATATGAGAGGTTTCACATTTACCACCTATCAAGGAGACCATTTCAGTAGATGAGTGTGGGAGGTTTTATATCTCAAAGATATTATGACTTCATGGGTTCCTGTACGCTATCATTTTAGATATTTTTTCATGGATTACAACTCATTTCTGGTGTAGTTTATAGAGGGAACAGGGTACACATGTTCTTCTAAGAACAACATACCACCCTCTGACTGATGGCAAGTCAAAGTTTACAATGTAGGTGCTTGATGAAATGTTTCTAGCATGAATACTTAATTTTGGGGGACCTAGGGAGGGGAATATACATATTTTTTAATTAACCTAAAATAACATTTCTCAGGCTAAAATTATATGGTGCGTTATGAGGATTTGTACGATTGGACATAACGATCACCCATTTGTTGGTTAAAGGAATGAGAGGAAACAACTCTTAGAAATATTCTTATTCAGGAGAACACAGAATAAGATTAGTTGATTCCAAAGTGGATTTATACTTCACAGGCTTGATAGAAATATTATAAATATCGCCATAGATGACCTCCAGAATTCTTGGTCGGGGATCAAGTCTTCTAACGTGTTTCCACGATGTTTGGATATATGATAATTAAAATATATGGTAAGAATTATCTAAGGGTTTTCATACAATTAGGGATTATATAGAGATTATGAATTATATCATATCAATTTTAGTTACCTCATAGTAATTGAGTCTTTCATTATGTCTTCAATATATCTCAGCTACAATGTTAAAATTTAGTCCCATCTCAATCCTTTCATCCTGAAGAGGCTGAGTTATATGTATATGCATCCTTCGAGGAGCATACTATAGGTATGATGGTTCATGATATGATGGTTTCATTAGGTCAGTAAGTTCCATTATTATGGGTTCCATGGAAGTATGACTGAGAATATGATGTTACCTTGGAGAAGGATGCTAATGTATGCTCATAGAAGATATTGTTCTTCTAAGACATTCTTGACCACCCTTGAGAGGGAAATTTTGTGACTGATTTCTTTAATGTGGTTTGTTTGTAAGAACCCAATTCTTTCTAATTGTGTATATCATTTACATTATATACATTCTTAGTATAAATGTTTAAAAATGGCCTAATATGAATTCCCATTGATTTCATGAATGTTTTGGGGGTCTACGGGGCTATTTTAAAGCCTAGAACACATCATATGGGAAAAAATGGGTTGGAGCATGGTTAGAAGAAACTGTGTAAGTAAGGCCTCATGGTTACTTCAAACCATGTGAGTTTGGACATTGGGATGTAATTTACTACATGGTTTAAGAAACCGCCTGACTTGGGGTGAACTGTGATATGAAAACATATAAAATTTTGAAAGTGAATTTTTTCACGGTTTGCTCATTGTTAGTAAAACAATGCCAACAAACCATGTGAGTTGTCCCTACTTTCAGTAAATCATGCACGGTTGGAACATGGTTTGGAAAACCGTGCAACCAAATCATGAGACCGTATGTTTTGGGTTAATTTTTTTACTTCTTACCTAATTAGATAATTATATAAAATGGAATTTCTATTCATTATCCTTCAAAAAACTCCATTGCTCTGAATCCCACATTGGAGAAAAAAATAGGAATTTATATATCATCTCTTTAAGAACCAGGAATCAAGAACCAGCTATCTCATAGGATCTATTTTAGTAATACCTCCATTCATTTTATTTCATTCATCTTTTTGGTTGGTATCAGATGTAATATTTTGGTGCAAGATAATATGCCATATTTATATGTTCTTCTTCCATTCTTAATTATTCTCCTGATATAAGTCGAATCTGGAGCTAGTACTGGATATGATAACCTCTCTGAATATATGGTTAGCGGTCACACACATTTAGTTAATGTTATATGTTTTTATATATGTCATTGTGTCACACACATAATTCGCATGATATGCCTTGTTATGAATTTTAATCCTTGAATTGAATTGATTGGTATATCCTCTTTAATTTATGAGGCTCTTTGATAAATGGTAAATGGTTATGATCCATGATTAGAGACACTAATTTGGTTCTTTTGGGGGTTTAAATGGCCCATTATAATGACAAATGAATTTTGGATACCCTTCATGTGATCTCTATAACACTTTTCATGAGATCATAATATGGAATTTTGAATTTAATGCATGAATTGAATTATGAATTGTAAATTGAAATTGAATTGATCAATAAGAATGGATAGATTACCATTTCCTTGGCCTTGCTTATGTAATATCTTGTTAATTCTTGATTTTTTATATTAATGGTTTTACCATGTGAGTATAATTAAAGGATAATATTTCAATGTTTAGCTCTTTCCTTTTCCATTATTTTAGGTATGGCGTTAATGAACCATTCGTAGATTTTACCATGAAATGGTTAATTGTAATTAATTAAATAAAATACATTAAATTCTAAGTAATTGATAAAATTATTAATTTTCTTGGGTGAAAAAATGGATTAATTTGTGAATTCTATGGACAGACTCATTTCGATTTTACCATACATATATCAATTGACACATAGAATCCCTATATAGATTACCAAGGATGAACTCATTGGGGGTGAATATTATAAGTATAGTGATACTTTGACTCCATATGGATTAAAAAGGGATGACTCAAAGGGAATTTGATCATATATTCCATGGGTGATACATGGGCACCCTTAGTGCACCACCAAGGATGGAGCCGAATGAATGAGTTGTTATTCCACACCTAGAGAGATAACTAGGTTCTTGTCAGGATATCCATGGATTATATTATAGGGTGATGGTTTATATTACACCTAAAGAGATACCTAGATTCCAAATTATGAATTCGAAGGACAAGACAATTTCATAATTGAATAAATAACAAAATGAATTGTAAGATACATCTACCAAGACAAAGAAGAAACCCAAATTCAGTCTCAATTTGACACTATATGGATGGACTAATTAGGAATACTTTTATCATATCTTCATATACGGATTCTGGGATTTATTCCAAGTCTTGAGATCATCCTAAATGATTTTGAATCATTAAATGAACGTTTTTATAAATAAGAACCATGACATTATATCATTTTTTACATCTAGTAAATACTTTACATATTATATTTCATACAGAACATTGTGACTATTATATATTCACCTACTAGAACGAACATTATCTTAGGTGGTTTCCTAAAAGGATTATGTCTCACATCTGTTTTGGAAACCCTTACAGTGGCATCTGGGTCTAAGTTGTTACAATGTTCATCAAGTATCTTGATACATGTATCAAATCTAGAGAGCATATGAACACCTCATAAAGTAAACCCCCCAATAGGAAAATAAATTCCTCAAACCGACATACCAAGGGAGAAGAGGAACACCACATGAGTAAACCCCCAAAAATGGATTAGGTATACTACTACACATTCCATCTAATACATATGTCTTCTCATTCACTCTATATTACAAACCATTTCATAAAATCCATTCATTAAAAACCATTTCCAAAATCCATTTCACAATTCTTGGAAAATACTTTTTTTGTTACCAAAACACAGGGAAGCCCAAATTTTATCAAAAAAGAATTCCAAAAACATCTAGATCAATCATGCCAATAAATTTATATGATAGTTTATATATCAATAACAATAAATATCATCAAACATAGTCTTGACATGGAACCACATACCTAATAAATTAGTTAAGCACACCCAAAATTGGTCCACTAACTTGAAAGTAACCCAAGGTCAGTAAAAGAGGTAATTATATTGATTCCCATGTCTTATAATCACATCCAACCAAAAAATCAGATTTAAGATAGTGTAGATCATTAAAAACATCAAATAAAACACACTCATTTCACTGCAATCAATAATGCATTGACCCCATAAGAATGTCATGCATTAGAACTAGAAGGAATGACACCAAAAGATCCACAAATCTGAATGCATATCACAAATGAGCTATAGTGATCAAGGGAATTTAAGAATCATGAAGATCATTTACCCATAGAAATGTATCTTAATAACCCAAACAATCAATCTCTAAACGAAGTGATCAAAAAGGATCATAGGTCCCAAAAATCACATGGGAGAGATCCTATGTGAAGATAAAAGAGGGTGAGGTCAAACGAAATAATCCCTGAGTCCTATAGTTCCGTAATATTCATAGAACATGAGGATTAGATAGTGTGAATAACCTTCAAATAATGTAATTCTTTTGGGATCAAATTTGTTTGAAGTTGTCACGACCCGACCTCGGGGCCCGTGCCGTGACTACACCAAGCCCACCTTCCATAGGCCAGGGGCTGGCGACTAGCACCGAGGCATAAATCCCGATAAACAGGGAAGGCATTGCCTTTGTAAAGAAAACAACCACCACAGAGTAAGCAAGTGGAAAGAGTAAACACTATGTAAAAACTGTAACAAGCTGTGCTGAAAGTAAAAAAGGGGCCGGAAATACAAGCCCAACTATAAAGTACAACTGAAAGGGGAAAACAGCAACTGAAGAGAAAAGCTGCAACGTCGGCCCGTCCCCTGGAAATCCCACCTAAAGGGTGGGTACAGATAGCTCCACTGCTCCTCGGGTCCTGCCGTCCGCTTCGAGTACGTCCCGCCCAGTGGTCCACCTCCAGGTATCGTCTTGCTCTGCAAGCCTCAACCACGATCAACGATGTCCGTCGTCTGCAACCAACACAACATAGTGCGGGCATAGCCCGTGCAGGGGTGAGTATAAGCTACTCAATAGGGACCCCAAGACCCCTGAAGGTCTCCCGGAATGCACAAAGGATAAACCATAATGGAAAGTTACAATCGCGAAGTAACAACTGAAACTGCTTAGGTATATGCCCATACATATACCTAAGTCATCAATCCTTGTTCGGCTCCAACATCTGAGCCCAAGCACAGCCCAGTCCACACAGGAAAGAAAACGTAAATCCACACAAGATAGCACAACACAATCCACAAAGGAGAGAAAAACGTAAATCCACACAGGATAACATGACACAATCCACAAAGGAAAGCAAAACGGAATCCACACAGGATAGCACAACACAATCCATAAAGGAGAGTAAATAGTAATTCTGCTCACACAGGTATACATCGTCGAAAAGGTGAAAGGGATGATCAGATATAGATACTGAATCATCTAAGATGGGACCCACATAGGATACAAGACCAGCTATCTTCATTGATTCATTTATGCTGGGACCCACATAGGATACAAGACCAGCTGTCTTCATTGATTCATTTATGCTGGGACCCACATAGGATACAAGACCAGCACTGAATTATCAAAACTGGGACCCACATAGGATACAAGACTAGTATTGAATCATCTAAGCTGGGACCCACATAGGATACAAGACCAGTTGTCTTCATTGATTCATCTATACTGGGACCCACATAGGATACAAGACCAGTATTGAATCATCTAAGCTGGGAACCACATAGGATACAAGACCAGCATGGCTAAGACCCACATAGGATACAAGACCAGCTTTCTTCATTGATTCATATATACTGGGACCCACATAGGATACAAGACCAGTATTGAATCATCTAAGCTGGGACCCACATTGGATACAAGACCAGCACGGCTGGGACCCACATAGGATACAAGACCAGATTTCCTCATTGATTCATCTATACTGGGACCCACATAGGATACAAGACCAGTATTGAATCATCTAAGCTGTGACCCACATAGGATACAAGACCAGCACAGCTAGGACCCACATAGGATACACGACCAGCTGTCTTCATTGATTTATCTATACTGGGACCCACATAGGATACAAGACCAACATTGAATCATCTAAGCTGGGACCCACATAGGATACAAGACCAGCACGACTGAGACCCACATAGGATACAAGACCAGCACTCTTCATCGTCGCAGTCCACTGAGGATCATTGCACAGTCGTCGTTGTCGAAGTCGCAGTCGCAGCCAGCTCTACGGTTCCCCCACACATCAAGCTCGTTCGGGAGGGTCCGCTCCATGAGCCGAGAGGCTGATACATCAACTGACGCAAAGTCCGAGGTTGATGTATCCAAATGTTCGGTATCGTCAAAGGAACTCAACGTCGCAGACGGTGTGTCAATCGAACGCCCAGTCTGAGAGTTATTGGCTTTTTCGTCATAGGGGCCCGGTTGGTTTTTAAGGAAAAATCAACCCGACCGTACTCCACCTACGTCCAAACCTCAGGCGGAGTGAGGCAAAAGATCCTTCTCACTTAGAGGAATCCACCAAAGCCGACGACACGTTAATCGGACGTCCATAACTCAAGATATGAGCGTTTCCGCTCCGAGGGTCCGGTTGGTTTCGTGTACGAACCAACCCCGCCGAACCCAAAGTATTCCAAAACCTTGAGTGCGATATACCGAAACGACCGTCTCGATTCAAGGATCGCGTTTCCGCTGGCGGCGCGTCGTTAGGAGGCCCTTAGCTCAGGTTATGGGCAAAAGACCAAAAAAGGTCCGAAAACGGGGGGTCTGGGCCCGGGCCGACCCCCCCCCCCCCCTAGGGTCGTCCGAACCGGGTAGACCCGACCCAGTCCCACCCGGCCGGACCTGGTCCGGTCCGGCCTGGGCATGGCCCGGCCAGTCGGACCGGCCTGGCTCGGCTCGGCCGAGCAGCTCGGGTGCCGCGGGGCGCAGCCCCCGTGGTTTGGAGGTGTCGCGGCCCTCAAAGGGCCGCGCTGTCAAGCGCATGTGGATTCTGCCGCATCCCGTGCGGGCGAGTTGGACCCCCGCGGCCGCGGGTCCGCTGGCCTCCGGCGCCGCATCTTCAGTCGTGGCGGCCCTGTCCGACGGCGCGCCGAGAGCTTCAGCGGGCCCCCAGAGTTGCTCCGGTGGACCGTTTTCCTTCCCGTCTACGCCGTTGTTCCTCCCAGGTTTCGTTCTTCACAGCGGGATCATCAAAACTCTCTTGCGTCACGTTTTTTCGTCGCCCGCCAAATCCGCACAACCACGAAGAACGATAGAGGGTTCTCGGGCCGTGTTCGTTTGGCTCGCACCCTCCACGTTATATAAAATGAACGGAAGAAAAATATTCAACACATGAACCACCAATTTTAATAAAATAAAATTGTTCATATGAATCTGGTTCTTTAATTTTTTTTAAGAAACGTTCATGGGAATATAAAATATTCACAACAACCCCTACCTCGCCAAATCGTCACCCACGGGTTCTTCACGGATTTGAGGATCATCGTGTCGTCGCGGTATCCAGCATCACGTCGTCGCGGAAGGGTGTCGCGTCGATGAACTCAAGCAGTTGGTGATCGGAGATCGGGGCGGGGAAGAACGTCTCGGATGAAGCGTCACCAAACTCCGAGGGTGACGGCGTTCTTCGCGTTCTTCGCGAAGGAGGATGAAGGCTCAAGAATTCTGTCAAAGCCTCTCAATGTGTAATCCTCCAAATGTCTTGTTGGTCTTATTTTATTATTATGCCAACAAACGAAAAAGAGGTAAGTAACGACCCATTAATTCGTAGAATTAATTCAACGAAAGAAACTGCCCATTTAATTCATGAATAAAACCGCCCAATTAAATGGTGCGTTAAGAATTTAAGAAAACGCGTCAGTTGACTTTCATAATGATGGGTTTTCGCGGGTGCGTTACTTAGCGGAAAAGAAACAGCGGGGCTCGTGTGGGTCCCACCTAACAAATATCCTACCAAGAGGGTAGGATATTTCTGGATAGTATCCTATCCGGATCAACTCAGCTTAAGCCGCTTTTAAGTAACTTCAAGTGGCTTCCAAGTGGCTTAAGTGAAATAAAATAAAGTTTGTCGTACAATTTATTTTATTTCTTAACTTTAAGCCCAAAAATTAAAAACCACACCCGAGAAAACACAACTCTCGAAGAGGCGTTTCTAAGAAATTACCGGCACTGAAATTCCATCGGTGCCCTCGGAATTCGATTCCGGGCACCGGTTCAAAAGTTATAAAAACCCGCTCGTCCGTTCACTGAACGTACCCGAGCCAAACTTCGAAAAATTATTTTGGGCACACCGGGCCTCGGAATCAGGTGCCGTCGGAAACTGTGTTCTTGTAAAATTCCAAAGAAAATTAAGAAAAAAAATTCCTTGAAATTTACAGGTCATTACATTACTCGCACCACAGGGATTTACATCCCCATAAAGCATCACCACAAACTTAGGGATACAATGGCGGTACTGAGCACGCATCTGAGCCTCCCACTCCAAAGTGCTCTCCTGGAGGTTCTCGTGCTGCTATCTGAAGCGCACTAGAGGAATCGATCATCCACGTAGCACCCGCTCTTGTCGATCCTCGATCTCCACTGGGACCTCCGCAAAAGTCGCCCCATAATCAAAGACTAGCTCTCCATGGTCAAAGATTTGTGTCGGTTCGTGCACGTATCTCCTCATCTGAGATACGTGGAAGACGTCGTTCACCCGGTGCAACTGAGGTGGTAGAGCCAGGCAATAAGACACCTCACCAATCCTACTGAGGACCTGTAAAGGTCCGATTAAGCATGGAGACAACTTTCCACCTCAGACAAATCTCTGTAATCCACGTCGAGGTGAGACACGCAAGAGGACGTGGTCGCCATCCTCGAACTCTAGTGGCCTCCGCCTTCTGTCAGCATAAGACTTCTGTCGGTTTTGAGCTGTCCCCATCCGTTCATGGATGACTTGGACCTTTCTGGTCCTACAAGAGCTGCTGAGATTTCTCCCTTGCCGTTAAGATAAATCCAGTCTCATCCCCTGGATGAACCATGTTCTTCGCCTAATACAGTCAATCCTGACATGGATGATACTAATCTATACCAAGGATGACGTCGTAAGGCCTCGACGCTACTACCAAGAGATCCAACCGTTACTCTCACCTCCAAGGGTTGAGTCACACTGTCGGCATCAGTGTGTGGTAACTGGATCTCCTCCAGTAGATGTCTCACAAGTGAGGGTCAAGTCAACAGTCAAAACTGGAACCTCTTAGTAACAACACAAAGTGGACAAAAATGAAAACATCACAAAGGTAAGCGTCTTTTATCATTGCAGCTCATAATATAAAGACACTACACAACAGCAACAAGGAATTAGAAGTAAAAATGACGTATCCACTAGTTCCGCTTCTGTCCATCTGCTCCTAGAGCTCCATGATCGAAGGCCTCAGCTGCCTGAAGCTGAGCTCTCGCATGTCCACCAACTCCCTTCGGTCGGGGTGGACCTCCTGGTGGTGGTGGTGGCAACACCTCGAAGTGTCGCCCACCATCTGCTACTCGGCCAGCTCCTCTGCCTCGTCCACCTGCACCCTACGGACCACCGTGGCCGAACCTCTGTCTGGGAGGTCCCTCTACCACCTGCTGCTCATCTGTAAGACGAGTCGGGCAGTCTCGAGCCATGTGACCTCGCCCGCTTCATGCGTAGCAATACTTTCCCCTCGTGTAGCTGGCTCTCCTTCGGGTGCCTCGCACAACCGAATCTTCATCCTGAGACTGCCCAACTGATGGTCTGGCCCGTTTGGACCTCTGCGTCACCTGTCTTCTGCCAGCTGCAGAAGACCCTGCTACGGGCCATCCTGTGGAGGGCCCTGTCACTGGAGCCTGCTCGGCGAGAAAACTCTCCACTAGAAGGGATCTCTCCAACACCTCTGCCTGTGTCGGAATGTTGAGGGAGATCATCGAAGCCCTGATCTTGTGCCTCAGTCCCTGCTCGAAGGTCTGGGCCCGAAAGAACGGGTCCCGTACCATATCTATGGAGTATCGTGAGAGATCAGTAAATCTCGCCGAGTACTGGGCCACTGTCATACTGCCCTTCCTTAACTGTAGCAGCTCTTGGATGCACACCGCATGGATGGTGGCTAGGACGAACTCGGAGCAGAAGATGCTCTCAAAGTCTGTCCAGAGGAGAGATGTCTCGTCGTGCACCTGGAGCATCAAGCTCCACCATCTGACTGCTGCCGTGTGCAGGTGGCTCGCTGCGAGGATCACCATGAGGTATGCTGGTGTCCTCACTAGCATGAAAATTCGTACGACCGCCTCCATCCAGTCCTCGGCTGCCTGGGGTCCGTCTCCCCATGAAACCTGGGTGGTCGCAGGCACTGGAACTCATGCAGAGCTCCAAGGCGACGTGCATCGTCAGCGGTCGTGGCGGGAAGCATCGGTGGCTCGGCGGGTAAAGGTACCGCCGGTGCCTCTGGTGGCGAGGAGCCCTGCACCGAGGCCTCGTCGCTCGATGGGCTGTCATCACGCTCCACTCTTGGAACCCTAGCTGGCTGCCGTCGTGGGGCCATCCTGAAAAGAAACATGTGTGCCACGGTCAGAACAGTATACCTGGTGAGCTGACACAAGTAATCACAATGAAAACTTGAACACACATGCAATCAATGTTTTCGTGCATTAAGTCGGAAATCAGAAGTCAGGGTCCTGGTGTACGGATATGTCGGCCGCCGCACCAACACAAGACTCCCTGGACTGATAACCACACCCCATATGCTACACAATATTGCTTCACATAGAAGAAAGATCAGAGATTACAGTAGAACCGAACTCCTTTGATACCAATTTGTCACGACCCGACCTCAGGGCCCATGTCGTGACTACCCCAAGTCCGCCTTCCATAGGCCAGGGGCTGGCGACTAGCACCAAGGCGTAAATCCTGATAAACAGGGAAGGAATTGCCTTTGTAAAGAAAACAACCACCACAGAGTAAGCAAGAGGAAAGAGTAAACACTATGTAAAAACTGTAACACGCTGTGCTGAAAGTAAATAGGGGCCGGAAATACAAGCCCAACTGTAAAGTACAACTGAAAGGGGAAAACAGCAACTG
Organism: Viscum album; assembly: GCA_963277665.1. Taxonomy (NCBI): domain Eukaryota; kingdom Viridiplantae; phylum Streptophyta; class Magnoliopsida; order Santalales; family Viscaceae; genus Viscum; species Viscum album. The sequence goes on from OY728121.1 coordinate 1,249,528,665, forward strand.
AAAAGAAAAGCCGCAGCGTCGGCCCGTCCTCTGGAAATCCCACCTGAAGGGTGGGTACAGATAGCTCCACTGCTCCTCGGGTACCGCCGTCCGCTCCGAGTACGTCCCGCCCAATGGTCCACCTCCAGGTATCGTCCTACTCTGCAAGCCTCAACCACGATCAACGATGTCCGTTGTCTGCAACCAACACAACGTAGTGCGGGCATAGCCCGTGCAGGGGTGAGTATAAGCTACTCAGTAAGGACCCCGAGACCCCCGAAGGTCTCCCAAAATCCACAAAGGATAAACCACAACGGAATGATACAATCACGAAGTAACAACCGACACTGCTTAGGTATATTCCCATACATATACCTAAGTCATCAATCCATGTTTGGCTCCAACATCCGAGCCCAAGCACAACCCAGTCCACAAAGGAAAGAAAACGTAAATCCACAAAGGATAGCACAACACAATCCACAAAGAAGAGCAAAACGTAAATCCACACAGGATAGCATGACACAATCCACAAAGGAAAGAAAAACGGAATCCACACAGGATAACACAACACAATCCACAAAGGAGAGTAAACAGTAATTCAGCTCACACAGGTATACATCGTCGAAAAGGTGAAAGGTATGATCAGATATAGATACTGAATCATCTAAGCTGGGACCCACATAGGATACAAGACCAGCTGTCTTCATTGATTCATTTATGCTGGGACCCACAGAGGATACAAGACCAGCACTGAATCATCAAAGCTGGGACCCACATAGGATACAAGACCAGCACAGCTAGGACCCACATAAGATACAAGACCAGCTGTCTTCATTGATTCATCTATACTGGGACCCACATAGGATACAAGACCAGTATTGAATCATCTAAGTTGGGACCCACATAGGATACAAGACCAGCTGTCTTCATTGATTCATCTATACTGGGACCCACATAGGATACAAGACCATTATTGAATCATCTAAGCTGAGACCCACATATGATACAAGACCAGCACGACTGGGACCCACATAGGATACAAGACCAGCTTTCTTCATTGATTCATCTATACTGGGACCCACATAGGATACAAGACCAGTATTGAATCATCTAAGCTGGGACCCACATAGGATACAAGACCAGCACTGCTGGGACCCACATAGGATACAAGACCAGCTTTCTTCATTGATTCATCTTTACTGGGACCCACATAGGATACAAGACCAGTATTGAATCATCTAAGATGGTACCCACATAGGATACAAGACCACTATAGCTAGAACCCACATAGGATAGATGACCAGTTGTCTTCATTGATTTATCTATTCTGGGACCCACATAGGATACAAAACCAGCATTGAATCATCTAAGCTGGGACCGACATAGGATACAAGACCAGCACGACTGGGACCCACATAGGATAAAAGACCAGCACTCTTCATCGTCGCAGTCCACTGAGGATCTCTGCACAGTCGTCGTCGTCGAAGTCGCAGTCACAGCCAGCTCTAGGGTTCCCGCACACAACAAGCTCGTTTGGGAGGGTCCGCTCCACGAGCCGAGAGGCTAATACACCAACTGACGCAAAGTCCGAGGTTGATGTATCCAAATGTTCCGTATCGTCAAATGAACTCTACGTCGCAGATGGCGCGTCAATCGGACGCCCGGTCTGAGAGTTATTGGCTTTTTCGTCCTAGGGGCCCGGTTGGTTTTTAAGGAAAAACCAACCCGAAAAAACTCCACCTGCATCCAAACCTCGGGCGGAGTGATCCAAAAGATCCGTCTCATTTAGAGGAATCCACCAAAGCCGACGGCACGTCAATCGGACGTCCGTAGCTCAAGATATGAGTGTTTCCGCTCCAAGGGACCGGTTGGTTTCGTGTACGAACCAAACCGGCTGAACCCAAAGTATTCCTAAACCTTGAGTGCAATATACCGAAACGACCGCCTCGATCCAAGGATCACGTTGCCGCTGACGGCGCGTCGTTCGGAGGCACGTAGCTCATGATACGGGAAAAAGACCGAAAACGGTCCGAAATGGGGGGTCTGGGCCCGGGCCGACCCCCCCGCCCTGGGCGGCCGAACCGGGTCGACCCGAACCGGTACAACCCGGACGAACCCGGTCCGGTCCGGCCTGGGCACGGCCCGGCCGGTCGGACCAGCCTGGCTCGGCTCGGCCGTGCGGCCGAGCAGCTCGGGTGCCGCGGGGCGCAGCCCCCGCGGTTTGGAGGTGTCGCGGCCCTCGAAGGGCCGCGCTGTCAAGAGGACGCAGCTTCTGCCGCGTCCCGTGCGGGAGAGCTAGACCCGCACGACCATGGGTCCGCTAGCCGCCGGCGCCACAGCTTCAGTCGTGGAGGCCCTGTCCGGCGGCGCGCCGGGGCGCCGCCGCCTCCGGCTGCCGGCAGCTTCCGCGGGCCACCGTAGTTGCTTCGGTGGTCCGTTTTCCTTCCCGTCTGCGCTATTGTTCCTCCCGGGTTCCGTTCTTCATAGCGGGATCATCAAAACACCCTTGCGTGACGTTTTTCCATCGCCCTCCAAATCCAAAAAACCACGAAGAACGACAGAGTGTTGTCGGGCCGTGTTCGTTTGGCCCGCACCCTCCGCGTTAGATAAAAACAACGGGATAAAAATATTCAACACATGAACCAACAATTTTAATAAAATAAAATTGTTCATATGAATCCGGTTATTTAATTTTTTTTCAAGAAATGTTCACGGGAATATAAAATATACACAACAACCCCTACCTCGCGAAATCGTTGCCAGCGGGTTCTTCGCGGATTTGGGGATCGTCGCGTCGTCGCGGTATCCGGCGTCGCGTCGTTGCGGAAGGGTGTCGCGTCGACGAACTCAAGCAGTTGGTGATCGGAGATCGGGTCGGGGAAGAACGTCTCGGATGAAGCGTCGCCAAACTCTGAGGGTGACGACGTTCTTCGCGTTCTTCGCGTTCTTCACGAAGGAGGATGAAGGCTCAAGAATTCTGTCAAAGCCTCTCAACGTGTAATTCTCCAAATATCGTGTTGGTCTTATTTTATTATTATGCCAACAAATGAAAAAGACGTAAGTAACGACCCATTAATTCGTAGAATTAATTCAACGAAAGAAACTGCCCATTTAATTCACGAATAAAACCGCCCAATTAAATGTTTCCTTAAGAATTTAAGAAAACGCATCAGTTGATTTTCATAATGACGGGTTTTCGTGGGTGCGTTACTTAGCGGAAAAGAAATGGCGGGGCTCGTGCGGGTCCCATCTCACAAATATCCTACGAAGAGGGTAGGATATTTCTGGATAGCATCCTATCTGGATCAACTCAGCTTATGCCGCTTTTAATTGACTTCAAGTGGCTTCCCAGTGGCTTAAGTGAAATAAAATAAATTTTGTCGTACAATTTATTTTATTTCTTAACTTTAAGCCCAAAAATTAAAAACCACACCCCAGCAAACACAACTCCGGAAGAGGGGTTTCGAAGAAATTACCGGCGCTGTGATTCCATCGGTGCCCTCGGAATTTGATTCTGGGCACCGGTTCAAAAGTTAGAAAAACCCGCTCGTCCGTTCACTGAACGTACCCGAGCCAAAATTTGGAAAATGATTCCGGGAACACCGGGCCTCGGAATCAGGTGCCGTCAGAAACTACGTTCTTGTAAAATTACAAAGAAAATTAAGAAAAAAATATTTTCCTTGAAATTTACGGGTCTTTACAGAAGTTCAGTATCATTGACAGTTGAATTAATTTATTTCCATTATTTATGAATAATTTATATAAGCTTCCCAATAAAAATCTCATATTTTACCTTTTTTTCTCTCTATTACTGTAAAATATTTACTATAGCCATAACATGTTGATGTATTTGAGTATGTAACTAACTATGTAAAAAATTGAATAAATAATAATCTGCACAAAACATTTCACTTCATGTTTCTATAACATTATTATATCCAAAATTAATAAAATTAGAAATAAAACATATAGTTTTTTTAATTTTATATGATGAAATAAAACTATAAAACATTCTAATCATGGGTATGGATAAAGAAATTTTAAAACAATAATTCAACTAATATTTTTATTTTTTTGTCAAATGAAAATTGTAACATCCTAATTTTAAATATGATAAATAACATATATTATAAAATAATTATCTAATACATTGTTAATGAAAAAAATTATTTATATGATATCTATAACAATCAAAGTTATCGCCATCGAATATTTTTGGTTTGATATGATTATGATTCTCAAGTGTCCCAATGGTCAAACCATCCATCTTAAAACAAAATATATTTTTCTATAAAAATTTACCTTTAGTGTATTCATATTTAAAACAAGTGAAAACCTACTATGATACAAAACTGTAGATAGAAAGATTTTAAAATATACTATAAGTTTTGGGATGAATTATAGATTATAAACAACAAAACGTACAACCATTCCATCATTCTTAAGAAATTATTCGAGAAAAAAATATCGATTAACATTCAAAATAATGTTATAAAAAGTTAATATATAATGATATAAACAATTTATGGTATGAAAACGGGAAATGTAAAACTTCAAACAATAGGCATAATAAGGCAATAAATTTTTTATTATGGAACATATAAATAAAACTAACTAAACCATTCATAATAAACTTTACACACGCTAACATCAAATATTAAGAATGTCTCAAAAATAAAATTTATGTATACACAACATAAATCATCAAAATTAATTTCTTAAAAACCTATGAATCCTCGGTTTATAATGATCAAACAAAGCTCTATTTCCTAGTCCTTAATAACTATTAATCAAAAAAATATAAATTCCCTTCTTTATCTCTAAACTTAACAACCCTTAATCCATAACATTATACAATCATAAATTTAAAATAAAAATATAAAGACACATACAATTGATAACCTTATAAATTAATTCCTTAAGAGAAACTCTTTGAATATTATAAAGAAGCGTTCTCATCTAACAAGATGTACTATCACTTCAAAGAAACATTTAATAACAAAATTAAAAAAAATCTATTTTTCTTTGAGGATTTGACTCTATTTATAAACAAGATCTAATTTCAATTTTATGAATTTATTTGTAGTAGTTGTGACAACATCCAATGGAATCCTTGATCACATGATAATATTAGTATTGTATCTTTATCTTCTGATCATTATGTTTTTCACCACTACAGTGCTTGAAATTTCTATTTGGTAGAAGTGAAAATATTTATATGATAGATTTTATAAGGTTATTCATATGGTTGGATTGATATGAAAAAACTCTAGAATTATTTTTGGTAAATTTATAATAAACTCAGTTAGATAGAATTTTAATAGAATCGTATAATATGATTATTTATACTCTGTTAGAGAGAACTTTTTAACCATTCGTCTGAGAAATTGGTATACGTCCATCTTATTTTCAATGTACAACTATATCAAGTATATGTAATATAATATTTCTGATAGAGATGATATATTTTTTTATGATAAACCTTTAATCATTCCTTCAAAACAATTTTAAAACTTCAAAAGTATAAAAATCAAAATAGTATAATCATTTCAGGATTGGATTTGATTTTCAAAAGTAAGTTTAGAATCTGTTATTTGATCTCAAAAATAATAACATTGTAAAAAATTATAATGAAATTTAATTGAAGTTGTTAAGGTGATCAATCATAATTGTTAATATTTATAAGAATAAGTTAAATGAAAAATAAGTAATCGCTTAAAAATAAATTGATACTCTTAATTATATTTTCATTTGAGGGTTTTAGTTATAAAGTCATAGCTTACTGGTAATTTAATATAAATAGTGAATATAATATACTTCAAAAACATAAATTATAAAATATTTAAAATAAGTTTTCAATAAACCTATTTTTGGAAACATCCTTTAATTATAGTGATGAATAAGGAAACATGTCATTTATATGGGTTATAGTCTGCACAAACACCTGAGTAATGTTTTCATTTTTTTATTGATTGGGATTGAGAAAAATAATGGTTATACGTTCAATATAAGAAAATTTCATTAGATTACTTATAAAAATTTTGTTATATACATAATCTTGTAATGGTTTTGGAGTATTTTTTAGGATAAAGATAAAGAAAACAAGTTAAAGGGTAAGAAATACTAACGTTTAGAATTTGGATAAACATTGGAATTAACCATTCAAAAAGATGGTCATGATGCCCATTTTTTAGGGTAGGTTATTCCAAACATGTAGAGGGAATATAAAACATGTAAATTGGGAATATTTTCAAGTTAATATCCATCTTGGGGTGTTGCTATAAGTGGGTGGATGTGAGATCATATTATATGATAAACAATATAGACAAATCTATGAAAAAAATAGTATGTAAGGATTATGTTTTAAATTTCATGAAAGATTAGAGAGCTCAGTGGTGAAATTACTTTAAGACATGAATTTATAACTTCCATACATAACAAAGATATTTCATAAGGTCTATGTTTCAAATGCATTTATTAAAATTCCATCACTACAAGATTACCCCATTTAACACTTATTAATAGTGATTAAAATTTAACAGTTGTAATTATTTTATTACTACAATTTTCAAATTGAAATTCAGTCTGAATATCAATATAATGAATCATAATATGGAATAAATTTATTTTAATTGAATTTTAAAATATTATGAAATTATCTTTTAATGTTAATAATTTTCTATTTTGAGTAACTATTTTCATAGAATTTTTTTTAATCAAGTGTTCTTAATCATATTTTTCAATGATTAAAAGTTAAATAAGTGTTAATTTATTTTTATAATTATTTAAACAACATATTATATTATATATTTTAAAATATATCAATATAATTTAAAATCATAATATTTATTAATGTATCACTTATTAAAAAAAAATTTTTTTACTGTGGTAACTAATATTTTCCTTTGAAATTTTTTTTCCCTAAAAATGAAATTGACCCTATTACATTTTTTATCTTGTTGATTAAAAAAAGAAAATATTATTAGTTGATTTAATTAGAATGTTTGGTCAAAATTAAATTTTAAATAAAATCCACAAAAAATGAATTTGTTTTGATAGGAAAATAACTTTTTAAAATCATTTAAACTATTACAATTATTATTTCATATTAATTATTAATAAAATTAGTTATAATATTTTATTAATTTAAATAATAGAATTTATCTATAATAAATTTAGTATCCTAAAAAAGTGCATAAAATACATTTTAGAGGGGAAATATTTTTGGGAAAAAATAATATTAATAGTTATTTAGATTTTGAAATTTTATTGTTGTCAAATATATACTATTAATAATGAATATTATTTTTTGTTTCTAAATATATTTCACAATTTCAAAACATTTATATTTACCCATCAATTCTATAAAAACATTTTAATTTTAATATAATGTTTTACAGTTTTTTTTGGTGTTGCATGTAAATCAAGCTACTAAACACATTAGTATTTAACGAATAATATAAAACTTAAAATCTATAGGTGTATAAATTTCACTCCTAGTGGTGGAATTTGAATTCCTCATAATTTAGAAGACATATATATAAACACTTTTATCCTAGATAAAATAGTTTTTTCATTTTCTTCATTTTGATGTCTGTTATTAAATTTTATAAATCCTAAACAATATGTATGGAGTATGTAAAATCATTTTATTCATATGATAGATTTTTTGAATAAAACTCTTCTTAACATATAACATAAATGATATAAAAATACACATCATTTACTATGATTAAGCTAATATTTATTTATTCTTTAACAGCCAACTCTTAAATGTAGAAATCTTTCTTCTATCACTTTAATAAAAAAATAAATGTCATGACTCTTCCAATGGGGCCCATTCTATGACTACCCCAATCCCACCACTCATAGGCTAAGGTCTGGCGACTAGAACCCAGTGGGAATATCCCACAAGTGAGGGGAATTTTCCTTAGTACCTATACGCACACACCCATCTCCAAGAAAAAGATGAAACAGAAAACACTAAGTTAACTTTGATTCAATCCACTAAGCAAACCACGTAGAGAAAGGTAAAAAACTAAAAAGTAAAGGGGCTAGAATACAATCCCAACAGAAATAGAAAAGTAAAATCACATGGATCTTATCCATAGAAACCCTACCGAAATGGTCGGTAAAGTAAGTTGTCTGAATGTCATTAAAGAAAACCACATTTGTCAGGTAACCCTTTTGCACCCCCTTATCTCTGGCCCACCAAATACATCATCAAGACTGTCAATCATTTTCATAATAAAAGAGGTGTGCTGGTGGAGCCCATGCAGGGGGGAGTAAAATAATACTAAATAGGGATCCTGAAACCACAAAGGTAACACCAATAAAAAATACATGAAGTATACCACAAAATAATCAAAATAATTACACCACAAAGAAGCCACATGAGGTACACCATAGTGGACGACACTATGAATTAAATCATATAGACCCCAATACGGAACATGAAGTGTAGCCTCTAAGAGGTATAGTCAAGTGAGTAAATAGAGTCAGATCACAAGATGTATACGTTAATGGTATATAAAAAGGATTGTTGTAACAATCCATAGTACCCACAAGTTTTAACACACAAAGTGTCAATAACACAAGGAGTGTGGGTGGAACAGGGAGTGTAGATAACACACAGTGTTTTGGTAACACATAGTGTGTAGGTAACACACATAGTGTCATCAAAGACTAGAAGTCACACAACCTAGTCGAACATGGGAGTACGGAATCAAACTTGTAAACACACAATGTCTAGATAAGACACATAGTCTATGTTAGACCTGCATTCGAGGTAAGACACGATGTCTAGCTAATCACGTAGCTTCTAGGTCGTAGCCAACCATAGGATTCCATCTAGAGAATCTGTGTTTTGGGAGAACCTACACCCCAATACAAAAGATCAAACACCAATGTACACAGAAAAAGACTTATAAAATCTCAAAAGTACCACTTCCTCTCAAGGGTTCCTACTCCACAAACGTCTTTTCCAATGGACACGCAGTTTGAGAGTGATGGGATTTTATGTAAAAAGGGTCAGTTGGGTCTAGGTCTGGTCCGACCCGGGTCCTACCGAACTTGACCTTCCGATTCTAACCCAATCTTCCAGGTCGACATGGCCCATTGGTTTCAGCCCACTGTTTCCCCATCCTTCATATTCCATGTTTTCCTACTCAGATGCAGGCGTGTTCATCCACCCAAGATGGGGCAGGTGTCGCGTCCCCGCATGATCAACATAGCTGATGGCCACGTCCAACAAGGATGGCCACTATGTGAACCACAACAAGGTGGATTTCGTTGTGTCACATTGCGGTCTTGCTGGACTACGACTTTGTTGTGCATCTAGTCGAGCCCGCCACTAGCCATCGAGATGGTTCTCATCTACTACCGGGCGGCCGCTCTAGCATCTCTCCTTCCACTGGTCTCTAGTCTCTCTCTATTGATAGGTGTTCCAAAATGGGGTTATCTAAGCGGTCCTTGGATCATTTTCTTCACAACATTGGTATTATTTTATTTTTTACATCCCTCCGGTATTCAACCAAATTCAGAACCTCTCAGAAAATCGGGTCATGACCATAGGGGTCTGTGGGTGAAGAACACCAAGAAAAGAGATAGGAGAATCAAAAAGAACTCGAAAAGTACAAACATCTTCTTTTTTAGTTTCATACATTGTTCCTTCCATTATAAAAAGAGATCGAAAACATAATCACCCAAATTTATCTCTCTTTAATACCTTATTAAATACTACTCATCCTACACACACGATAGAACTATGGATCAACCTATTCATGGGTTGGTCCACATTCATTTTTGGAAACAAGATTGGGGAAAGAAATCATGAAGAAAATAAACCCCAACCTATATAGTGGATCAGTTTGAGGAAATAATTCTTCATTAATGGTGATCAATCCACGAACGTCCTCGATCCTTATTTCTTCATCCTTCATCATTCATCTTCGTAGGTAAGAGACATTACTTCTCCTTCATTAAGGAAATTTTCAGGCTCCATATAAAATTATCCAGCATTATCCATTCTAACATTGCTCCATGCTGCTGATTGTCCGAGGAAACTTGTTAACAAATTTTAGAATTACTATTTGTCTTTGAAACTACGTTGTCACACGGTTTCATTTATTAAAGATAACATCTAATTTTTCATTGCATCGCAACATTGATGCATTGTCACGTAATTATAATATAAAAAAACACTTTTTAGGTATATTTTTAATTCTTCTCTAAAATGTCCAAAAAAAAATTTCCACAGTCGACCTACACTGGTTGATGTTGGGTCTTGCCTATGAAAACCTCACTACTTGGAACACAATGGTTCCCATGGATTTCAAATCCGAGCACTTGATTAAAATATATTATAACTGAGCCTGGACTCTATTTTTAAGAAACCAAAAAATAGGTCAAAAATTTATTCCAGCTACCTCGGGACGTTGAATCATGTGCCTTTGTAGTACCTAGACCCAAAATAATCCAATATAATTTTTCAATAATTTTACATGGAAAATATGGGACATTATATTCTCCCCACCTAAGAGATTTACATCATGAAAAGTCAAAACAAGGAATATAAAATAAATTGGGATACTGAGCAAGAATTTGAGCCTCCCACTCCCATGTGATCTCATGGGGATTCTCGTGCTACCACCAAATGCACACTAGAGGAATCAATCTCCCCTAGAGGATCCTTTCCTGTCGATCCTCAATATCCACCAGGTACACCGTGACAGTTGCCCCATCATAAACATCCAACTCGCCCTATCTAATTGCATGTGAAGGGTTTTGCACATATCTCCTCAGCTGGGATATGTGATATACATCTTCTACTCACTCTAATTATGATGGTAGAGCCAAGCGGTATGCCACCTCACGCACCCCACCCAGTGTCCGAAAAGGTTTGATGAACCTCAGAGATAACTTATCCCAACAATGAAATCTTTATATCACACATCAAGGAAAGACCCAAAAGAACAGATGGCCCCCTACATGAACTCTAGGGATCTCCATCACCTACCAACATAGGCCTTCTAATTTCTCTATACAGTCTTCATCTAATCCTAGACAACCAACACCTTCTCTATACTTTCCTACACAAACTCTGGGTCCATGAGTACTAACTCTCTGGGGTCAGTCCAGCAATGTGGAGACCAATCGTGTCACCCATACAATGCCTCAAGTGGTTCCATACCATTGGTGGATTTTTAGATGTTGTTCTAAGCAAACTCCACCAAGGGTAGGTGAAACTCCAAACTACGAAAAAATGAGGATAAAATCACGTAGCATGTCCTCTAGGACCTAAATAGTCTGCACCATCTAGCCTCTATCTATGGGTGGAATTCTGTGATCAAGCATAGCTGGGTCCCAAATGCCTCCTACAATCGCTTCTACAACCTGGATGTAAAGCATGCATCTTGATATAATACTATCATCTATGGGACTCCATCGATGTCGAAGTATCATAAGAATGTGGAGGCATCCCAAGATCTCTACTGAACACTGTTTCTAAATCTCTATGATGTGGTCCAACATGGTGAGTAAGTTAATGATAACCCAGATGGAATCATTCCCTCTAGACATATATGGTATACCAATCCCAAATTCCATCGATGAAGGATATCTGACATGATTCCAACTGCTTAGAGGGCTCTTTTAGTAATTGTGAACTTGATCTCTAGGTGATATAATCTTACACCACATTCCCCTTCAGAAGAGTATAAACTATCTTGATGTTTTAGCCCTATAAGAACTCTATCCAATGTTGTTGTCTGCTGTTCAGATGCTCCAGAGAAAAGATATACCTAATACTTTCATGTTCTGAGTAGATGATAAACAGTTATCCCATAAGGTAGTGTGGCCACATATTCAATTTGAAGATTACCCCCACAAACTCCAAATCATGGGTCACATAGTTCAACTCATTTGGTCTCAACTACCATGAACCATAGTTAATCCCTACTCACCCCTACACCAGGACACAACCAATCCCGGTCCCAAATGTGTCAAAGAGCACCATGTACTCGACACCCTCCACTAGAAATCTCTAGATTGGTGCACTCTTCAAACTCTGTCTTAGCTACTGAAATTTCTCATAGCACTTCTATATCAATGTAAATGTTTTTCCGCTTTCATGTCAAGGATTTAATGCATGCTGGTAATGTGGAAATGTTGGGTACGAACCTCCAATAGTAGCTAGCCAACTTAAGGAATCTCCGAACCTCAGTAACATTCTTGGGTGGCTCCCATGTAGGAACCAACTCTCTCTTCATTGGATCTAATGTAACTTCAGCCTCTGTAATGACGTTTCCTAGAATGTGTACCTCTTGAAACCAGAAATGACACTACAAGATATTACCATAAAGATGGTTCTATAAGAGTATGTCCATGACCATCCTCAAGTGTCTCGTGTGCTCCTCCCTAGAATCTAAATACACTAGTATGTCATCAAAGAAGACCACTACCTATTTGTCCATGTAGGGCTGGAATATCTTAGTCAAGAGTCCCATGAACACTTTTGGGGTTTTCTTCTTTCCAAACGACATCTCCATGTACTCGTATTTGTCATAACGACATCTAAAATCTATCTTTAAGAATTATGCATCTCATACAAGAAGCTGGTGATAGCCTGATCTGAGGTCTATCATCGAGAACCATATTTCTCCCATCTGCTGATTGGGGAGATCATCAATCCCTGGTAGAAGATACATGTTCTTCACAGACACCTAGTTTAGGCACCATAAGTCCAAACATAACCTCAAGCTACTGTATTCCTTCTTGGAAAATAGAACTGGGTCATCCCATGGTGAAACACTGGGCCACACAAATTCCTTTCTCTAAAAGTCCTCCAACTGTACCATTAGCTCCCAAAGCTCTGAAAGATACATTTGATATGCCAGTGTAGATATCGATGCCATCCCAGTGTATAGGTCAATTAAAAATTATACCTCCCTACGATGAGGTAGTCCTAGAACAACTTCCAGAAATATTTCCTCATACTCGTCCACCACTCTATGTAATTGAGGAATTGTCTCAACCACTGCAGTAATGATCATGTTAGACAACTGAGGTGTGATTAGATAAACCCTCTTATGTTCAAGTCCATCCTACACTACTTGTATCTCCCTTTCATCGATAATGAAAAACCTAGTCCCATCTCTATGGACACACCCCACTATGCACCTAAAACAATCAACCTCAGTATGAACTGTGGATAACCAGTCTATACCCAAAATTGCGTCATAAGGCCTCAAAAGTTCCTCCAAGAGACCCCAGCCGAAACTCCCTCCCATGTGAATAATGGAACACAATTGTAATCAATGAGTGATTGTTGAATATCCTCCCATATGAGTCTCTAAGAATATGGATCGAGTTAATAGTTCCCCTAGAATCTTCATTTCTTGAACAAATAACATGGAGTGAAATGAGTGACTAGAACCCGTGTCTATCAAAACTATAGATAGTGTGTAAAATACACTGATTGTACATCTAATCTTCTCAGGATTCTATTGATCATATGCCTCCATATCATGGATATGGCCTCACCCCTATCCACCATCTCCCTACGCTTGGGGGGGGGAACAACCTTGTGGTGGTTGTGGTAGTGCTTCAATCCTCCACCCACCTCCTGATGCTCTTCGTGATCCTCTAACACATTATCCACCTAGTGGAATTCCTTGTTCTTGCCTCCACCATTGCCATGAAAATCACTTTACTCTCTCCTAGTTAGTCACATAGTTGGTTAGATAATCTTTATCCATATGTCCCCAAATGCCGCACGAGTAGCACCGTCTTTCATTAAAATAACTCACTTTACCTTGGGAGGATTTCCTTTCTGGACCGATGTCCTAGTGTTGTCCCCTGGACTTCCTGCCCCACTTGGGACCCTACATCATCTGTCAACTACCTGATGCTGAAGACTCTGCTACCTTTTTCCTGAGGATATTTCCAACTAGCGGTGTCTACTCTTCTAGAATGCTATCTACTAATAGAACTCGCTCTGGCACCCCAATATATGTATGGATGCTATGTGATATCATTTATGCCCTATTATCCTATAATATCCCTTTATCAAAGGTATGGTCCCTGATGAAAGGGTCTATTACCATGTCAGTGGAGTAGTGAGAAAGATCCATGAGTCTCACCGATTATTCACCAAGTGACTGGATTCCCTTATCCAAGTTAATTTTCCCATGTGTACACACAAAGTGTAATGTTGCTGAAAAGAAATTCTCCCTTAAGTGGTGAACAATGTATGTCCATGATAGAGTTACCTCCTCATGTGTCTGAGTCATCAAGCTCCACCATCCCCTAATCAAGCCCTGAAAAAAGGATCGCGGCAAGGACTTCCACCTGGTCAAGAGGCATACTCACTAGGTGGAAAACTTACATCACCACCTCTAACCAGTACTCGGCTACATGAGGATTCATCCATACATGGAACCTAGAAGATATCTTCATATGTAAATCATGCAATACACTAAGCTTGAGTACATCCACTATTGGTATCGTCGTTACAAACTCCTGATCTTCGGGTGGTGGTGTTAGAGTTATACAACCGAGAGGTTCTATCTATAGAAATAGTCCATGTACCAATGCCTCATTTCTCGGTGGACCATCCTCATGGTCATGCCCCATAATCCTGGTTGGTTGCGTATCTGGAAGAATCCTATTCTATGGATAAGTTAGCCACCACGCCAACACTAGGTTCGCTAACCAGAAATCCAAACATGAAACACTTAACATTGTTTCCCCAAAACAAGTGTAAAACTAACTTCCTTATGACACCACATTGTCATAACCCATCCCCGAGGTCGTATTCCATGATTACCACAATCATGCCTCCCATAGGCCAGGGTTTGGCAATTAGTGCTGAATGGGAATATCCCATAAGTGGGAGGCATTTTCCCTAGTACGTGAATGCATTCACCCGTCTCTAAGAAAAATTCCAGACTAAAAAACTATGTAAACAATGATGCATACCCCTATAAAAACCCTGTCAGATTAATGTAAAAAAAATAAAAAGTAAAATGGATAGAATACAAGCCAATCTAAAAAAGAAAATTATAAGCTCATTCATATCATTCACAAAAAACCCTACCTAAAGGGTAGGTATTGTAAGTTATCTGAATGTCACTAAAGAATACCATATCCGTTGGGTCACCCAAAATCACCTCTATCTATAGCCCACCAATGACTTTGTCAAAGATATTGATCATCCATACAAGAAACATCATGTGCAGGCGAAGCCCACACAGGGGTGTGTAAAACAATACTCAGTAGGGAGCCTGAAACAACAATGGTAACACCACTATGAAAATACACGAAGTACATCACAAAAGAAACACACAAAGTACACCAAAAAGGAAACACACAAAGTATATCACAAAGAAAATAACTTAAAAATATACCAAGTAGACTACCAAAGAGGCACACGAAGTGTACCCTCTAAAATGTACAGTCAATATAGTCAAAACAGTCATCTCACACCACGTATAGGTCTATGGTATGTAAACTGGAATGTTGTAATAATCCATAGTACCCTCGAGTAATAACACACAGTGTTTTCGCAACACATGGAGTGTAGGTTATACAAAGATTATAGATAACACATAGAGTGTTGGTAACACATAGAGTGTAGGTAACACACATTGTGTCATTAAGGACTAGAACTCCCGCACCCTAGTCAGACAGCGGAGTACCGACTCAATCTTGGTAAGATAGAAAGTATAGATGAGACACATAGTCTATGTAATACACACAATCTAGGTAAGAAATATTGCCTAAGTAAACACATTGCTTCTAGGTCGTAACCATCCATTGGATTCCATTCTTAGAATGCTCGTTCTGGGAGTACGTACTCCTTAGGCCAATATGTCATACACCAACTTCCACAAAACTAACTTAGGGTACCTCATAAGGATTCCCTCATCGCAAGGGTCCCAATTCCACAAACATCCCATGAAATGGAAACACGGTTTTAGAGTTATGGCATTTTATGTAAAAATGGGATGATGGGGTCTTGGGCCTGTCTGACCCGGTTAGACCGACACGACTAGACCCGACCCCCCAGGTATGACCCGACCTTCTCGGAGGTGGTGGGTTCCATATACCCACCTGGTCAATGCGGTTGAACACTGAGTGAACCACCATGTAATTGTTGTTAAGGGGTCCCAATGTGGTCTCATAGGACTGCAACCCTATGTTGCATAACACAGCTTCATGCCCCATCTGGTCAAGCTCACCTATAGCCACCATGTAGAGGGACCTATCGTCAAACTACGACTACCATGTCCTGGGGTCCTCTGCCTCTGGTCATCGTGTCAGAGGACATAAAGTTTTGTGCGGCCGCGCCGCCACCGACCATCCTTCTGTTGGTCGCCAGTCTCACTCTAGTAAACTCTGTTTTGAAATAGGGTAATCTATATGATCACTAGATCACATTCCTCACGACCTTTTCATTCGTTTCTTCTCTCCATCACTTTAAGGTTATGACTGTGTTTGGAACCTCTCAAAAAATAGAGTTGTGACTAAGGGGCTACGTCAGTGAAGATCAACAAGAATAGGGATAGGAGATTCACAAAGAACACCCGAAGGAAGAACATAGTCCTTGTTAGTTTTGTCCTCAATTAATACCATTAGAAAAAGTGATCAAAACATTAATCACATTGATTAATATCCCTTCAATGTTATAGTAAATATTACCCATACCGTATGCACAGTCGATCTGCAGATCAACATGTACTTGGGTTGGTCTGCAATCGTCATGGAAAATAAGAATGGTGAAAGAAATCATAAAGGAAAAAAACCCTTACATGGTAAGTGGGTCAGTTAGAGGAAATAATTCTTCATTAATAGAGACCCTTCCACGAACTTCCTTAGTCCATCGCTCATCAGTGTTTTTAGTTCATCATCGCCAGTGAGATATCTTTATTCTACTTTCTCTTGGAAATTTCTAGGCTCAAGAAGAAATTATCTTGGATTATCAATTCTAATGCTGGCCCCTATCTCTGATTAATGTTGGAAATGCATTAACGGGTTTCAGAATTACTATTTCTTTTTGAAATAGCATCACCACACTATTTCGTTTATGAAAGGAAATATATCTTTTTTGATGTATCGCGGCATTGATTCATTGTCATGGAATGATAAATGAAGAATAAAATAATATTTTTAAATTTATTTTTTTTATTCATTAAAATGTCTAAAACAATATATTCCATAGTCGAACTCTGTAGGTCCAATATAGGTCCTTCCTAAGCAAATCCCACTACTCTGAGTACGATGGTTCCCTCGAATTTCAAATATGATAAATCATTTAAATAATACAAAAATCGAGCAAGCACCCTATTTTAATAAACATAAAAATAGATTAAACATTTACTCTAGGATCCCCGGGCCTCGAAAGCATGTTTCGTCTTATCTCCTGGTCTCAGAATAATCCCAGATTATTTTTAAAAAAATTACATAGAAAATCGGGTACAATAAAATACATGTATTATAAATTATTCACGAGATTTTTAACTCCTTTATATTTACATCACCTATAAAACATGTGGTAGGTAACATATACAGATCAAAACTCATGAATGAATTTCTATAATGAAAATACCTAACATGAACATTCAATGGAGTTTCACTAACCCCTTTACTTATCTTGAATAATTCTATCTTATATAATCATTAATAATCCTTAAAAATTATTGGTTTCAATGACATTGGATGACTACATAAGGTTCCAATATATGGATCTCCAATTATATTTCCTTCTTTCGATTTAAATTTTTAACCCTATTTCACTCTACATATATTACAGGAACCTTGATATCACATTAACTAATTTGTCTTGAATTATAAATTTGAAAAACAAAATACTATAAAAAATTATGAAACCCATTCACACTGAGGAAATATTTTTATTAATGAAAATAGAATGATTTCATTTTATAAAATAATCATTCAGATAACCTCGAGTCTCACAAATTCATAAACATACCCAATTATAAAAAATATTTGATTTGATTCTGAAATTTTTAAGGCCATATTGAATCTAACTATTAAAAACCCATCAGTGATTTATTTTATGCTTCATGTTATAATCAATATCCACATATTTAACTAGTTCAATAATTCTTAATTTAAGAAGGATTTACTCTAACATAGAGAAATTTTCTAGATCATGTAAGAATAATTCTTATGATTTTTTCTCGTAAAATATGTTAGTTATATTAATACTCTCAATTTCAAGAATTAATATAAATGATTCTTTGATTATAATGATTATTATTCTATTCATATATAATAATTTATTTTATCATATGAGTATCATATTATAAAAACCTTTAAAAAATAATTCTATTAAATTTCTAGGAAATAAATTCAACATAACCAAATGTTGGTAATGATCAAAAAATCACTAAAAATGTGTCTACATTGGTCTTCCTCTCACTACATAGTTATTTTTGAAACACATCATCAAATAGATTCATATATGACTCTTGAATAGTTAAGTGGAAAACACATTATCCATTCCAACATGTGGATAAAATAAACATCATTCATATGTATTCTAACTCTTTGGGTTCCGTGTAAAAGTGTAACACAAATCTCACAATGATATTTGGTTACATGGCACTACAGGTTAGTTATTTCAATCATTCCCAACATATGATAAACCATAGGCATCCTTCTTTAGATGAACCTCCCCAGTGGAATGATTGATGTCTTAACATGAGATTTCATCGAATGGAATATAACACATAATATTTTTAATGGGGTTTTTATCACACCCTATTATCTCATGTTATTTCCTTTACATGTATTCATTATTTTAATGATATATTTTGGAATCTTATTCATTTCCACAAAATTATTATGTCCAAAAATTATTAATGTTTCAATCTTTAAGCAACTCATGGATTGTAGTAATAACTTAAATTATAAGACAACAATATTTATAGTTGTCCAAATGAAACCATATTGAAGATATATGAAACCCTTTCATGTCTTGAAAAAATCTAATTAAAATTTTAATAAATTCATAAACTATTACAATCCAAACTAAATTTAATTGAAATCAAAATCATTCTTCATACCAAGTAAGTTACTCTTTTGATGCATATATGTTAATGTAGAAGTACGTTAATAATAAAGCATAGAAATACTCATTATACAATAGTTATAATTATGAATGATGTTGGGTATAAACAAATTTGGTTATTCAGGTGTTTAAACAAGAGATAACCCAGTATAAAAATATCCAACAATAATAATAAAAACATTATAATTTATTTTATTATTTGGGATATTCCACGATTTTTGATATAAACATATTATATCCAAAAATAATATGAACTCTTACATTTTATTAATTATATGAAATTTAAATTTATATGATATTAAATGAAATATATACATTTTATAATGAAATTACATTTCATAAACAATTTATGTAATCTAAAACTAAAATTTAAAATACTATTTAAACATTGATAAAATAAATAACCAAAAAAACATGCTAATATTGTTAAAACAATACATCAAATAAGGCATATTAATTTGAATACTTCATATTAATATTTATGAATAATTTTTAATTTCAAATTAAAAATAATATTTATAATTCCTTATTTTTTAATTTATAACCAATTTATAAACTACCTTCATAATTTCAATATAAAAATTTTATATCTAATTTATAATCCAAGCCTTATATTATGAAAATGTATTTCTAAAATTAAAAAAAAATTATTTTGGGATATAGTATAAATTTTTCAGAAATAGTTAAATAATTAATTGTAAACATTTTATGATAAATTAATTTAATAAAAAGTTATAAATTAATAAATATTCAATTTTACCTTTTTAATAATTTATAATAATTTTATGAATTACACAATTCATTTCATAATTGAAATTTAAGAAAAATAATTTGTTTCTTTAAAGAAAAATTTAATGACTTCAATTTCCTATGAAGGAATGGTCCCCAACACCTAGAATAAGGTGACCATGAATGATATCCACCCTTCTAAGATAAATTTAACATTGGTCCACATGAGATTAAATGAAACACCAATTTAATCAAGTAAGAATAAATCCATGAAATAGTATCTGTATTGGATTAATCCATTCCCCATGAGAAATTAATATAGGTTAGGATAATCCTAAGTTATATTAACTATACAAACTAGAGTTTTAAAAGTACTAACTTAACATGAAAAGAACAATATTTGATTAACAAAACACATGTGTAATATTAACTGAATTCTTTTGGGGAAACAGTTAAATTATATTAGCCTCAAAAACACTTGTGTACGAATAAAAGAGTATAATGTTGATATTATATATAGATTAATTTTAGGTTAACCACATTGTGGTATATGTATATGATTAATTTTCATAGAAATACGTAAAATTCATTGGCCCTTTTGCTAGAATAATAAGTTCCTCCATTTCCTTCATTTTATAATCAATGATTTCCCATGCTAAATAAAACCAAGAATTTTATAAAATTATTTCATTGCCAAATTTAATTATAATATTTAATTATATAAAACTCAATTATTGTATATCAACTATAAAAATATCAAATCATTCTTATAAATGATACATTTCTCTATTTTAGCAAAAAGGACCATTAATTCTTTTTATAATAATATTTTAGAAATCATAGGATGTAGTAAATATCTGATACCACCATTGGGTTTTAAAGGATAACTTAGTAATTTAAATACATAGTGGAAATGTGTTTCAATCCAAAATTATGATCACCCTACAATATTATACATTACAACATTCTAAAAAAAATAAATCGAATGTATGTTATGTTTAAATTATTAAAATACTTTTATTCTTCCAGCATCAAAATGTTCTTGAAGAAGATCACCAAGGAGACAACATAAAGACATCCTTACTCCATAGTGCAATCATGGGATGTTCTTGAATCATCTGAATCTTAGGTAAATATCTTCCTATATCCCTGATATTCTAGTATCTCATATTGAAAAGGAATAAATATATTACATTTTATTTATAGTGGGAGATAAGGAACCTAAGGCACACACACGAAAATAGTACTCATTTATAGGTATCAATCACCCTATTTAATCTGTAGTCATACCATTATTCAAAAACACATACATTCATAATGTATAATTTAATGCATTATAGTCCCAATTCATGTAACCCCTAAGCTATTTTTAATCTCCCATGAATTTCATTTAATGAAACACTCATATTAATGATAGGAACTATATTGTATTATCTCTTATAGATACTTATAGATCCATCATCGTTGATTACCCCAATGGGCACGCTATTATATAGTGGGAATAAATACTATGTGTACATCCCCATGGTATTTAATTTTTCTTAATCTCTCATCATCAATTATTGTAACCCTAATATGCTCAAGATATAATCCATGAACATAAACAAGAGTATTTTTAGTGTGTTTTAAAAATTGATATATATTGAAGTGGGAAACAATTGACCCCTAAATAATCTAAAATGGACTCATTATACATAATGAATCCTTCACCTAACATTCATCCATCAGTAGATGGTATATTTTTATGATCATTGAAATTTCTTAAAAAATAATTCTTTTTTTACCATTCTAGGATTTATTGATAAAGGTTCTCTTTATTATTTTAGTGGACTGGAACCAGACCAAAAATAATCAAATTTTAATCTATGTTGTGATGAATTTCAGAAAATGATCCAAGATATATATCTCTAGGAAGATCTTCCATCCCCTTTCTTAAAACTAACCTTTATATTTATGAAAAATAAGTGTTTTCATACCCTCTTATATGGATGTATGCGTACCCTATTGGTTATATAAATTAATTAACTTATCCATTCACCTTAATAAATTTGATAGTCTAGGTATTAGAGTATATTTTTGTCTTTATGGGGTTCATTTCCCATTTAACCTTATGATTCAACTAGTATACCATTTCTAGTAGTGGAATCCACTTCACATATTCCCATGAAAAAATTAAGGGGATGAATACATAATATAAATCACCTAAAATATTCAATATTGTCACCCTATATATTTCAGATTGAGTAATTTAAAATTCCTCATGCATCTGGTTGAACAAGTTTATTTGTGTGCTTCACCAACTCAAAAGTTTGAGTTGTAAATAAATAAGACTGTATATGTATGTCTAATAAACCAATATAACCTCATAGATTCTCATAGAGATTTAATGTACTAAAATTTATCATATATATACATATCCTTATATAATCACAACCAGACATAATTAAACAACCCTTTTATGTGTGTGTCCTAACACATTCTATAATCATGATGCTGATCTGTGATAAATAAGTGATAAATGGATGAGTAATAATGTATCATTGGTTCTGGTTAATATTGGTTTTTTGGGATCTATTTTAATTCTATAGGTGTTATGATACACCTTCCAACTATATTATAATATATATTAATCATATGAGGATATGTTAACCCACTCCAATCCCATTTACTAGAAGATCTATGATAATTATAGGTGGATATATAGTGGTTGAATGATCATATTAATCAATAAAATGTTTCCATTAAATAGAAAATGATTTAACAATGAAAAGTATCATGGAGTCTATGAGAAGTCCTTTAATGGGGAAAACAAAGAGGCCTTTAACGATAAACTTTGATGTTCTTTGATTTTTCCAAGAATTGACTCAATATGTGTAACAATAGAGCTAATTGTATTTTAATTGTAGGAATAATATATTATTTTGAAAATACCTAAAACCAGACATGGATGAAGGAGTGAATCTTTTCGATATATTTAAATTTATTTTTTAATCACCATAGTGAATCCCTATTCTATAATAATTTTTTTATTCTCCAAGTACTTATATAGAAATAATTTTGAATAATGTTAAACCTTCATGAAAATATGGTTAATTATCTACAAGAATCATTAAAAAAAATTGTGCATAGCCTTATAGGAGTTCCCTCCATTGAATAAATTATATTACCTTATCATCTTTCCTAATTGAAAAAATAATGAGAATATTCCAAATCCCTTATACTTTACTCATAATTAAATAATATTTGTCCATAATTGATCCAATTTTAAAGGGGGTTAATATAATCAAAAAAATTATAAAAAATGTATAATGATCGAGGATGTTTTTATAAAATTTCAATCATACAAATAAATGGGTTCCAAATCAACACATATCATAAGAAAAAACTAAATCATTGCATGAACTGTACTTGAGAATGATAGTGTCTTAAATTATAGTTCATTACATATAAATATCATGAAATTTCATATTCCAAGGCCATGGAATGGTGAAACAAGATTCATATCCAAATAAAAATATTATTTTATGCCACATTTTACGGGAGAAAAAATACAAAGTAACACTGAACTGAAAGCCTAAAACATTCCCAATTTTCTTACAGTCAAAGAGGAATATAAACTACTGAATTTTATTTCAAAATAAATATCCTAATAAAAATTCATAATTATGTGAATAAGATTTATCTAATGGTTTATTTAATATTTCTTTTTAGTGAAGAAAACTTCACAAAATTACATCATTCAAACATTCATGAAAAATTATTTTTGAGTAAGATAGAAAAACAAGAAAATTGTCATATGTCCTTATTTTAAATAATTTAATATAGGTAGGTTTCACTGAGGATATTTCTACCTTTATCAGAACATCATGTTTTTATAATGCCCCAATACATTCTAGGGTCACTTAGATTAGTAAAATCAACCCATTTGGACCAAGTGGATCCATTATGTCTAATGCTTCATATTTGTGGAGACTTTTTCCAATGAAAGATTTTTTACCGTGGTAGTTACCCTAATATAAGTCATCATCTTTGGAAACAACTACCTCTAAATATTATGAATCCATGAAAAAACAATTATCAAAACCCTATCAACTTGTGTTTTTTCAATGCCTATCTTTTACAGGGTCACCATCCATGATTTCCCATAATCATAACCATGGGTGTTGTGAAAGAACCAAATATATTACAAAAAAAATTAATTAAAATTGATATGTGATAATCTAAACATGTATATATCTTAAAATAATTATATAATTTGAACATTAAATCATATACAACTCACACATCCCCAAAACCTAATGTTTAATATTATTTTGAGAGTAACAAAATAAATATATCATTTCACATATTTTATTGAAAATATCTCACAATATCTCTATTTAATAATCCCTTTTACATAAAGCATTAAATTTAATTTCCAGAGTAAATGGAAAATATTAGAAGGGGTTACATAAAACACTCAGTAATGGAAAATCATAATAAAGAGTCATATAGGGTTATAAAATAAGCAAGTGTGAAAACATGATCATGGGGGAAAATATGATTAAAATAAAAAAAATATGATATATCCAAAATTAATACATATAGAAATATAAACATAAATTATCAAACCTATACCATGGTGTAAGAAATAAGAGACATGATACAACAATTAATATCCCTGGAGCATAACATAAGAACTAGTAATCATATATAAAGGATTAATAATAATGGAATGTGGAGTAATAGTTAAGAACAAGAATAAACATAGTAATAAATTACATAGTAAACTAGAAATCATGATCTTTCTTCCAATAAATTAGTTGATTAAGAATCAGGATCCTTCTTCCCATTATGGAATGTGAATAAAAAAAACATCCCATTATTATATTATAATATATAGAACCATAACCAATGAATTGGAGAGTGATATAGGACCCCACCCATAAACATTTTTTACATTTATGTTTCATATTAAATATATCATACAATACAAAATGAAAACCCCATGTAAGGAAATTGAGTTCAATATCAATTTAAATGGTATCATATAAAATGACCTCAGGATTAGATTACTCAATACCAAAATCCAATATCCCAAAATAAGTTCATTATAAAATAACATATAGGATGACTATGAAATTTAACTAAAAAGATATATAATTTTTAAAGATAGAAAGAATAATTTAATGAAACCATAAAAAACATTTTTTTTAGAAAATGTTTCATGAAATTTTCATAAATAGACTAAGTTATCAGTCACTTTTTTAAAAAATAATTCATATATTGGATAAATAAAAATGAATAATTTTAAACATTAAATTAAAATAAATCCCAAAAATGGAGCTTTGAAAATTATCAATAATTTTACTGGAAAAATGTGGAGTTATAGATAAAATAATTAAATGTATAAATGAATGGATTTTTAATGTTTCAAAATAACTTTATTCAACCACAAATATTAAAGAGGTTAAAAAATAATCATTTTTAAAAGAGGAAAAGATATATAAAAATACCATTGGAAATAATGAATATTTTCTTCCAAATATTAATGGGGAACATTCATGGGATGATATAATATAGACAAGAAGATAAATATTCATTATAAAGCATGGGAATAATTCTTAACAACGTCATGCATTTATGATGTGAAAAATTAGTCAAAGATGAAGTTTAATGTGAAAATTTAATCTAACTAAGGAATAATTTTATAATTCAATATTAAATCATCATGATAAAGAATAAAAAACCTAAATTTAATATTTTCAACAATAAATATTATGACTCGAACAAATGGTATGGAGATTACAAAAACTATTACTGACATCATAATTCATGAATTGATAATTATTTAAAAAAAACAAGAATGACTTTAAACTGCCAAAAAATATAAGGGAAATAAAATATAATTCCATCAATTAAAATAATAAGTTTTTCTTGGAAGGCTATAATCAAATTGATATAATTATTACTCTTGTAAAGGAGTTTAATCTTGAAAAACCCTTACAAGAATTATATTTTTGAATTGAGATTCAATTTAAAAGGGGTTTTTGAGATGGAAATATAAATCCAAAAAAATTAAATTATATAAAATAAAATAATTATGTATAATATAACCATCATATAAAATATGATTTTAAGGATAATTATTATAACATAGTGAATGGAAATGGAGTTAACCAAAACTCTTACCTTGGATTCCTTCTCGATTACAGGATTTCTAAACACATGTCTAATAAAGATTGCAGTCATAGTAAATTAATTTTTTTATCAATTAATTTTTTTATCTTTTATAATGTTTAATTATAATCATTAATTACAAAATTTATTATTTTTCTATTGTTTATTTTCATCAATGGTTATTAGGGTTTTTTTATTGTTTATAAAACACATTGTAATGCTGATGTGGATCTATGTACTTTAATACTATGTTCTCCATTCATAGAGTATTTTAGTTCCTATAAAATTCATTTCATACAGATTTATAAGGTTCTAATATTATTACACATTATTTTTAGTTACAACTTTTGAATATGTAATCAGTGATGAGATTGCATCTTATATTTTGATCGAAAAATGGTGATATATTGATAATGATTTTGATATTAATAGATTTTCTAATTTATGTTTTTAGAATATTAATCCTGTAATAAATATTATTTTTTATTCATTAAATTAATTATTATAATATTATATGTAATATAGTTATGGAAAAATAAATAATCACTTTATGGAGGCGGTATTCCACATAGAACATGACTAAGATTATCATTTCCCAATGGATGGGTGAGAGATAGAAAATGGTTGTTCCATTAATTTAAAACAATTACTACGTTTAATGATTTAAATTAATTATTATGGTTATTATAGGTTTTTGAATTGGTTTTATGATGAAGATATAGAAATAAATCATAGGGAGTGCAGGATAATCACATAGTGTGATAAAATCATCTTGTAATAGACCTCTTGGAAATTGAGTACATAAGAAAATTTCTTACAACCATGGGATTAAAAACATAAAAAATTCTCCTCTATGTGGTAAAATTAGTATTGATTACAAGGAATTTTTATATATGATCATGGATTTATGTAGGTGAAGGTAAGAACTATTAATAGGTGAAAAAGTGGATCATTTCAACCGAAACAAATTTAAGGTGAATGGTATAGATAGAATTACATTAATGTCTAGTGAAAAAATGTTGGTGAGAGATGTGGTTTTGAATTTATGATCTAAAACCTCTCTTCTTGAATTTATATGTGTCATGTTGATTTATTAAGTTTCAATTCATGATAGATTAGATCCTTTTTACCCTTTAAACAGGATTAAATATTTTCAATAATAAATTTATTATTTTTAAAAATATAATATGACCCTTATTATCGAAATTCTATGAATTGAACCGTAATATTAACAAACTTTAATAGAGTTTATTTTGAAATTAAAAGAAATTTGTATTTTAAATTAGATCATAAGTTATATATAAAAAATAATTTTTGTAGAAAGATGAAATTTTTTAAAATGAAAACTCTTCTTATTCTTATTTCATTTATGATAATTGTTAAATAAGTGTTAAATTTTTTTTTTTAATGAATTTATATTTTCCAGTACATTCTTCATTTAAATGTGATATATTTACTTAAAAAATGAAACAATTATATAAATACAAGTGTTTGAATAATAAATGTATTATCATGAGGACTATGATTTATATCTATACATTATCTTTGAGTTTGAAAATGAAAATGAACATATTACCAAATTTATAAACTATTAATTGTAATATTTAATCCATTTTAGAATATTCAATCTCATGATTTTATAAAAAATAATTTTAATATAAGTGACTATAACACATAATATCATTTTTTTAAAATGAATTTTAAGCATTAAATGAATTTATTCTTATTACCGATGTTTTAATAACTATTGGATGAATGTTGATTAGTTTTTATTTAATATATGATCAAAAATTACCATTTCAAATCACTATTTAGTACTGATTAATTTTATTAACATAATCATTCTCAACACTTAATTATCTAATATTTGGATATGACACTATTAAATAATCATAAAAAATAATTTGAAATTAAATTATTTATATCCTAACCATTAAATTTTGTCAATTCATGGAAATTAAAATATTTCTTTGATTTTTATAAATAAATTTTATCAATTTTTAATAAAAATAAAATGTTACACATACAAATATTTTTAAATTTTAAATTTTAATTAAAATTTATATTTTATCATTATTTTTTATTTTTTTAATTATATTATTTGAAATTGGTTACTAAAAGAAAAAAAATCATGTATAACTATTGCATACATGTGTAACCAATGAACACAATTCCAATAACCATATATCTAATGGCTATATTTATAATGACTCTATTTCCATTTATAATTGTTATATTACCATAATTAATCCCTATAAATTCATGAAATTATAACATCTGAAATCACCAATCAAATTCCTATAATTTTCATTTTACATTTCAGAAGATTCTATTATTTTATATTGTTTTCCCTCATGGTTGGATTGGTAATACTACTGTTTATAATCAAGGGAGATGATAACCCAAGGGATCTTCATGCTTTTAAAATATTATTCATTTTTATTTATTATCCCATTTTAATTTATTCCCTTTTAATTGATGTAATCATCAGTTGTTTGTAAGCACCCATAGAATTTTATAATTATTTTCATGTACTCTTATTGTAATGTAATATTATAATTTTATATTGTTTTTTTTATTTCGAAAAAATAAAACTCATTTCATAATTCAATTTAATTATTTTAACAGAATTGAAAATAAGAATTTTGAATAAGAGATATATAGTTTTCTTTGAGATAAAAATGGTCATAAAATAATGTATGTAAAATTTCCTTCCCCTCAAAAAAATTGCATCCTCAAAATTTTAATCACTACTCACTAATGATAAATAGCTATGTGTATGAATTTGAAGTCACTTCTAAGGCACTGTCATCGATAATACTATAATGCTCATAATTTTATTTATGAAATTTATATATTTTTATTCATAGATATTTTTCCAAATATTCCACATTAGCATCCTATAACCATTCAGAGGTTCCAAATACATCCCTCTCACAGATAAATTTTTATGATCCAAATTCATGAAAAATACTAAAAATAAAATGGTTATTATGATATCTTGTAAAATTATACAAAATTATTATACGTAAAAGAATAATCATTTCAAATATTTTTTATACTATGCAAATATTAATATAATCTATATGATATTGGATTCAAATATTATATAATTGGATGAATCTATAAATCCTTAAATTTCACTGTGGTTTTCCATTTTCATAATCATATTAGGTTCTATAAAATAACTAGTTATATACTACATCACTAAATTACATAACAATATATTGAAATCCTTCATAATGGTTCATAATGATATTGTGAATCATCCAAATATTATCCCTCTAGAATGTCAAACTAGTTGCCTACTAAGTCCCACTTGTGGTTTACCCACTAATGATTGAGATAATACCAAGTGTGACTCTCTACACACCTTGATTGAAAATATTAAAGGGTCATGGATCTTAACATAATCATTATTCAAAATAACGAAATTTTTCATAACATTTGAATCTAGAATAAGAGTGTAGAATAGAGATAATAATAAAACAATTGCATAGTTTATTAAGAATCATGATACTACAACCCATAACAATGTGGATCACTAATGTTTATTATTCGTATAAAAACATAGTGGATTAATAATCATGATATTTAATCTTATAACATAGTATATTAGAAATCCTGATCCTTCCCCCATTTGGATAAACATTAATAACTCATGTCTAGTTTTTATCTCATGATACATAAAACATTAACAAATGAATTTTAGGGTGATATAGGACCCCTACCTTCAACATACACTCGTAAGTGTGACATATAAAATCAGTCTCATACTATATGGTGAAAAAATCATCCAAAATAAAGTAGGTTTTAAAAAAAATTATACGTCGTATCATATAACATGATAAAATGATTATATTGTTTGATAAAAAAATTGAATCCCAGAATAATTTTATAATAAAATCACATAGATATTGATTAAGACCAAAAAAAATATATATAAAAATGTTTAGATGGGTAGTAAAATGGAAATGAAATTGTTAAAAACTGTTTTAAAAATATAAATTAATTTCCAAAAAACGTTAATGTTATCAGTCAAATTTGAAAATTAATTGTCAATAAGGTGACATGAATGTTTTAAAAAAAATAGATTACTAAAATTATAATAATGTTTCATTGAAAAAGAAATAACATTATCTCAAATTAAACTGGTAGTGGAAAATAAAATATAACTTATTTGAAAACAATGTTTTTTTATTATTTAAAAATTTAGTAATTCAAACCCACATATTTAAAAGTGTGAAAAATAATTCTTTTAAAAATTGGAAAGGATAATAAATAAGATCAAAAGAGATAATGAAAAAAATTTCCAAAAAAACAATGAACATCATTAGGAGAGTGAATATTTACATGGAAGGGAAAGAGATATTAAATAGGATGAGAATTATTCTGAAGAAATTCATATTTCTAAGAAGAAATAAATCAATCAAATAAGTATTATTTTATGTCAAAGAATTATATTTCCCAAATAATAAGTATGAAGTACAATATTACTTCATAATAGGTTATAAAATAAACTAATCATAGAATAAAGAAGTTCAAAAATTAATCTTATAACAAAAAATACAGTTGAGTTAAAAAAGCCCCATATAGAAATCTCAATTTATGAAGCAATAATCTATTTAAATTTGTTTCATAAAATAATAATATACATAAATTTGAATTAAATATAATAAAATTCAATAATTAGATAAAATAAAATTATTTTTGAACACTATAATTGAAGAGAAATTATTATGACTCCTGGAAAGGTGTGGAGTTAAGAAAAACCATTACAGTCATCATATTTCTAATGTGTGGTTCATTTGAAAAGGATTTTAGGGTTTGGAAATAAAATAAAAAAACATAATATGTAGTAAAATATAATAAAATGATATAGTATAATTTAACCAAAGTATAAAAATAAATTTCACAGTGAATGATCATAACTAAATGAATGTAAAATATGGTCACAAAACCCCTTACATTGGATTCTTTCTTGGTCAAAATATCTCTAAGATCCTGTATAATAAAAATAAAAATATTAAATAACTATTTTGTAACATTATTAATATTTTTAAAATTTTATATTCATCTTGCTAAATCCTTCCTTACACATTTATTAGTCAGTTTTTGTTCATTTTCTTCATCAGATGCTACTGATTTTCATCATTTCACAAACGATTTATAATGATAATGTTGATCCCAATAATTTGATACCATGTTAATAATTAAAATATAATTTTAGGAACTTTTATATATCCTCAATAATTATTAATAGAATATAATTTCCTTCAATAATAGTTTTAGTTATGATTCTTGAATATGAAATTAGCGATGGCCATATATCAATACATTTAATAGGAAAATGTAGATTATTAATGATTGGATGGATTTGAATTGGGAACCTGATTTTTATATATAGAACAATAATTATTTCATAAATACTTATTTTTCATTTAATAAATTTTTTGAATGATCTATATGAGTTTGTGTTGAAAAATGATATACATCATTTGTTAAGGTAGTAGTTTTAAGACAACATTAGTGATGTTTTCTTTACCTAATTTATGGGAGGCAGATAGATAAAGGATGTCACAACAACATTATAAAAATTATGTATAATAATAATATATATGTATTTATATTAGTATGGTTGGAATTGTTTTGGAGAAATATTGGATGTGGAATTTAGGGATGGGAAGGTTTATTAGTGGATAATATTGATAATGAGCGCTTGAATCTTTTCTTAAAAGAATTTTTAGAAATAGAAGACTTGGGACAATTTCTTGTAACCAAGGGATAAAAAATGTGGCATATGGGTCTAGGAGAGTTAAAATAGGTATAATTTCTAATATATTTATTATAATATTTTTTTCTTAATGTTTGCGGACGTGATCTCTTTTTTAGGTGAAAAATTTTGGAATGTAAATTCTTGTTTTTGGAAACCGAATGATAACCCATCGAGAAATGTTTTACTAGATTTTTTTGTCATCCTGAGGTGGAAAGTCATGGTGTTTTGTTAATTTAATTTAACAAATTTGAGTATGAGTAGGACCATTAGAAGTCTATATCTTTCAATGGAGTCAAGGATGGTCCAAAAGTTTTTTTGAACTATCTATACGCATGCTTTTTGAATTAAATATCTATAAGTTTTTAACAATGAAATCAGTAGAGTAAAAATATGTTTTTAGTGATCACAAGTAACATTTCATATATAGGGTCTCCACTACTGTGAGAAGTTGGAGGGTTTAAGGATACTATATGGAATTTCTTATTAATAGAAATGGAGATAGATCAATATAATAAATGACGAATTCATATTTTGTGGACAAAGTGCACATCTATTCCAAATTTTATAAAGGATTTAGGTTTTTATAATAAATTCTATTAACTGGACATTCCACTTTTGTGTAATATTTCACTTTTGGTAATACAATAAAACTCTAGTGATTCCACTAATCCACATAGGTCGACTCATCTTAAGTGTGTTAATATATTATTAATTAAACAGAATTATTTACTTTTGATTGTTTTTTAAATGATAGTTGGTTTATATAAGTGTTATAATGGTAGAATTAGTTTAGGGGGGTATGGTACAATAAATTATAACTTTTGTTACACAAATGTATAGGTTTGAAAAATCATACAACGGTTATTTTCAAATATATATAACCTTGTAGGTCTAATGTTTTTGTGAATCATGGTTTCAAATTTGTTGTTTTTTATCAAAAGTAAGGTTTTGGGCCCCCCTTTCCCTAACAAGTGGCATCACAACATATTTTTTTTCAAATATCACACAATAAGATGATCAAATATTATTCTCTAATATTGAAATAATATCATTTATAGTTGAACATTACTAATATATAATGGCATAGAATTAGATGAAGGAATTATATGAATTGATAAATTCAATGGAACCATTTTTTCGTCTAGTGAACATAGTTATATGAAAATATTATTCCCAAGGACCTGGATCCATTGATCATTGTTGAAAATATAGAGAATATATAGAATGATGAATTGAAATGATTAGACAAAGAGGAATATTCCTTAGAAAAAAATCTAAAAAAATGAATTTTACCTTCAAAATCAATGAAATGAAAACAATAGTGGTTGTTGACAAACCCATGGAAAATGTGTATAAAGAAACAATGAATCTTAATAATTTGTTTTCATGTTTTAGGAATACATTGAACCGATCAGGGGAATGGTTTCAATAAGATATAGGGATAGCTCAAATAATTTAAGGTAGAATTTGTGGATGGTGTATAGATATTACTTCTGTTATAAACTTTTTGAGAGAAATTAGATGTTGTTACATCCCTTATGTGTACCATGGTAGATATAGATTTCAAAATCCCTTGGTTAAAATGGTAATTTCCCAACAAAATTTCTTTTAGTGTAATTTATGTCTTCACTATTTGAGGGGATATTGTTTTTTACTTGATTACTATAATGTTGTGGAGTCATTTTGTAATCTTTTGAGACATGAAATTATGCAGTTCATGTATATTTTTTGTTTTTATCCCCCATGATGGTCAAATAGGATTCTCTACATCCTATGTCTACATAGACTCATAAGATAATGTGGTAATCATTGATTCTCTTGGGATGCTCAAAGATTCATAAGTGAATGAGTTTTTTTATAGCTTATCATTTTTAAATATCACTTACCTTTCCCAAAATTTGTCTTTAAACAATGCTAAGAATGGTAATTTCCTTAGTGTTTTTGTTTTTTTATATTTTTTTCTACTACCCTTGCATCTATCACAGCATATTTTCAAGAGGTATTTAATTATAGAAATCTAATGGAGGCTAAATAGTCTAGGAATATTTTGGAGGGTGAATACTTATCTTCATCTAACATGCATCAAAATTGATTTGGGTGTAAGGATAAATCAACAGGTAATATTCAAGAGAAGGATGATCTGAATCTTTTAAAAAAGTGTCATTCTCATGGGAATAAGATATCTCTCTTATACTTTAATTGTGGTGCTCCATGGAATTCTAAGACCTCTTATATCAATAATCTTATATTTTTCCTCTGTTGTTCTTTTTTGGATTATCATTTAGGGGTTTTATGATTGGGTTTTTAATGATTACATGGTTGTAATCCTTTTTTGGATGTATTGATTTTGTTGTATATTCCCTTGATGGTTTTATTTTGGTTTTATGAGATTTAGTTGGTGTTAAAATCTTGTGTATGTATCCTTCTGATTATATTTCATGAGAACTATATTTAATGTAATTGATGTAATTCTTTTCTTGTTTGTGTAATGCCCCCATTTCCCTCCCTCATACACTTTTCATTTTTTTCCATGTAAATTTTCTTTTTTAAGACTCATTTATTTGTGTGGAACATCATGAATTTTTTTTCACTCTCTTACTCTTGTTGAGGCTCCAAGGTACTCATTTTTTGGGAAATGAAAAATGATTTGGGTGTATGATTGGATTTCTAGGGCATGTGAACAACACATTGAGTTTTGTATACTAGCTCGTTTTTTGTTGTGTTTGTTCAAATTCACCTTGTTAGGGGGGGTACTAGTTATAACCCTAGGTTATCCACATTTATCATGAGATGATGTGAGTGATCGTGTGATTCTTTTGAGGATCCTTTGGATTTTTATTCATTCATTTGTTTATGGAGTATCATGTGTTTTGAGAGTGTAATTTTCTAATATTGTCTAGGTCTCTCGAGGATGTGTATTGATATATTATATTTGGTTCCAACTTGATATAGGAACTCTAAATGTTAGGGAGTCCTTTATAGAAGAACTTTAAAAGGTGGGTATATTGTGTTAGGTATCTCATTATTCATAGGTCTTATTATTTTAGGCTCTTGTTCTAGTTGTTCATGGAGAAATTTTTTCATCCTTCTATGGATCAATTAGATCATTTTGATTATGTCAAAGATTGTTTTTAAGGTTGAATATTATTGAGTCCCTATTTTGGTTTAGGTTCTCCTTGGATCATCGATTCATTATTTACTATTATTTTTTATTATAGACATTCTTAGGGAAGAAATTTGAAATGTGGGGAGTGTGTGATACCATCATTTCAATTTGTTTTTTTTTTATTTGAATTATTATAAAATTTCTTAACATGTTTTCAGTTTAATTTAATTTCTCAAAAAATTCAAGTTTTTTAAGATTTTCAGGAGGATCACTGTTTTCACACATTATTAGAACTAAATTTTTATGGCCATTGTGGGTAGGAATATCATTATAAAATTATCATTTTTAATTGATTATGCACCATTTTTAAAACATTATGGGTCACCCAGATCCATGTAGGGATTATGATGTGTCTATGTTTAGGAACATGGTTTTTCTACACAGTGTCGTTACCTAGGAGAAACTGAGTAGGGGTTAATCAACCTAGGCAGTGTCTAGAACACAATTCATGCATGGTTTTGAAAATTTTTATTTAAAACCATGTGACCTCCCCATGTATTTTATTTCTCTCAATTCCTTATTTCCCTCATTATTATTTATTGTGGCTCCACCAAATTTATCCTCTATATTATTATCAGACCCTCAGGAGCGGTGAAGGATCTCAATTTTCTTCCACCTCTTGGTCATTTTCCTCCCTTTGGTTATTTCTAATCAATTTTGAGTTATTTATTCCTATATTTCCCATCTACTCTATATTCTTCTTTATTTACTATTTTCCTTCCGTCTCAGAATCCTAGAATTTTGATAAAACTAGGGATTGGGAATGGGATGGTTATAAACAATGATTTTTGTCTCATGTAGATTGTATATGAGGTTTTCGTAATTTCTAGGGTGGTCTCAATTTATGGATAAACGTTTTGGCTTGGATTCCTCTTCTTCCTAGTATGCTTTTCTATGTCCACATTTTTTTTAATGCATGTTGTTATTTGTTTTTCTATTTTTATTTCTTATGAATGTTTTATTATATGTTATATCCTTATGGTGATTTGAAACCATTTAATTTTTTTTAAATAATGGAATAAATGGTTTACATTGTAAATTCCAAGTTTCCATATTTGGAATGATATTTTTAAAGGTTCTAAGATATTATTAAATTACACTCTGATTTTCCAATATGGTATTCATTTTGTGCATTGGATTTTAATGAAGTTTTATTTTTATGAAGTGAAATAAATATTTTAAATGGAATTTAGGTTTTAAGTGAGGTGTTGGCCTCTAAATGGGTTATAATTGGGTTTCATTAATTTATTTAAAAAATTTATTTGAAATGTGTGTGTTATTTTCCCCTTTTAATATGATTATAGGGGACTTCTAAACTATTTTAATGGGAACTAATAGTTGTTGGTCTTGTTTTTATTGTTAGTGAGGTAGAGTATTATTGAATATTATTGTTAAAATGTTTTAGTTATTTGATTGGTTATGTATAACATCTCAAATTTTTTCAAGTGTGTTTTATAAAATATGAAATGGGTTGGAATAGTGATATGTGTTTTAGTGTAAATGGTCTGGTTGGAACATTAGATTTAAAATGGTGGTTGTAAAATGAATTCCTTGATTTCCCCATTCTTTGTTACATACTCATTATCTCTATTAGATTATTTTTCTCCCCTTAGGTGGATATTTTCTTATTTATTACATGAGTTCATATTATGTATATGGATATTCATTTTTGGGTGTTAGGGGTGAGGGTAGCTATGGTTATGCATTATTTTTCAAAAATATCATGTATGTTCCGACTTCTCAATTCATTTTTGGTTATGGGAAACTGGGTATTAAGTGGAATATCTTATTTATTTCAAGAGTTAGTTAATACGTAGCTGGTGGCCAAAAATTCATGAATGTAATTAGGGTCTTGGTAGGGGTTTTCAACATAATGAGGATTTTGTAGTCTAGTATAATGACATGCAGTTTGAACATCAGTGCAAGTCATTTTCTAGTTCATAGGTTTGTATAGTCTTATAAAGTTATAATCTTTAAATGCTATTAATCCATGGGTATATCCCAT
The DNA here is from genome assembly GCA_963277665.1 of Viscum album. Lineage (NCBI taxonomy): Eukaryota > Viridiplantae > Streptophyta > Magnoliopsida > Santalales > Viscaceae > Viscum > Viscum album. The sequence continues at coordinate 1,249,565,575 of OY728121.1, forward strand.
TACACATTTTATACCAATTTTTTTTATTGAGGTTAGTTTGATGTAATTATTTCTTCATCATATACCATACCTTAATTATGATGGAACCTGCATTTTTTATATTTGATACTTTCCCATTGATATATCATGTCTTTTTTTATGCTTGACCCATATTGGTTTGTTGGGTTGTTTTCTTTGGAAAATTAGGTCACAAGGATGTTAGAAAACCTATATATATTTAACGACTATAATATGGGTTCTTTGATGTGATTTAAAAATGGGTGTTTTAGTTTTGAGGTGTATTTCAATGATGGACTTATTTATTGATGAAATTTTCATTTAAATAAAACTAATGGGTTTTTGTTGAGAAATATTAATCATTTGTGTGGTTTTGAAATGGATTCAGATTGTCTATTTATATTTAAAACACAAATATTTGGTTTTGGAAAACAAATAGAATTGTTTTTGAAGTATATTATAGATTTTTGTGGTTTTCAATAAGTTACATATGAATATAATACATTTAAGCTAATTTTAAAACTAGTATTGATGAATTTAATTATTAACAATATTGAACATATTTGGGGGGTTATGGTGACCTATTAGGTTTTTTATCCCACTCCACTATATTTTAGGTTCTAGGATCCCAATTCCATTAATCATTGGTTGATTTTTCCAACCTTGTGTGAGATGGATAGTGGTATGAAAATGGAGGATGCATGGATTTTGTTCATTATAGTCTTGATATGGTTTGTGGTTGTTCCTTTTTGGTTGGTGTTTTATCTATTCTTCCAGTCTTCATTTTTTAATGGATTCCTTTTTTTGTTTATGAACATGGTTTTGATCATCCTAGTTGGTTATGACCTGTTGGAATATCTGTTATCATACCTATTGTATTTGTTTATGACATTTTCGTTTATAAATATTTTTGGTTCAATCCCTCCAAAAGGGATTTTGGGGATTCACAGAAACTAGAAGCTACCTCATGGAGATTTGAAATTCCCTTAGTAACATGTGGTGAAACAGGTTTGGTGTCGGGTTCAGTGGTGTCTATGTCCAGTTTGGTACAGATACTATAATAATTGAGTTTATTACCTCTATAGTAAATGCATACTTCTTGTTTGAGGAAATCTTATCCTAAAAATAATTGAGGATATGGATTGAAGAAAACACAATGTACTATCAACTCAATTCCAATGGATGAGAAAAATCACCTCAATGAAATTAAATAAATCAAAAGATATTATTTGAAAACAAGATTTGTGGAAGATGTTAAAGAAATTCAACTAGACCATGTTCTACATGTTGGATTTAAGATAAACAATTAATAGGTGGATAATTTAAAGTAATCAAAATTTTGTAGTTAAAATTAATTTAGTTAAATGGATGATACTAAAATTTACTTACTGATTTTCAATACTCTACTAGAAGTTTGTATGTTCTAGTCTGAATCATCATATCATTCAATTAGAGATAAAATATTCCTCATAAATTATATATAATATGTTTGATAAAATTTCCATTCGTGGATGTTTAATCCTTTGATATTCTTATAAAATATTATGTAAACATACAAATGAATAATGGAGGATTCTAGAAGCTCATAATAGTTAGGTTCATACCTAGTTTATAAAACAAACATTACTACCATTGTAATTCATAATGAAGAAGATTATTTAAATACATTAATCAATGGTGTGTGAAATTTTACATGGATATCTATTGTAGCTTCAAGAGTGTTAAAATATGGAAACCATTACGTAAAAAACTATAGATGGAATTTCAACTGCTACTAATACAATATCCCAAGATTCTGAAGTTTTTCTGTGGCAGTTTGGTCGTCGTAATAAGAATAATTTAATTGTTATAATATAAAAATACATACTAATGATGAATAATATAGAAGTTAGAGTGGGTAATCATTTTTTCTAGGGAATCATCAAAGTATATTATTTAACATTGATAGAATGAATCATAGAGTAAAAAAGGTAGAACATGTACTTTTGATGTTTCAGGTCATACCCTTATTTATTCCTTTGCATGTTATCTACTAATTTTAAATTTCATTAATAGGGACACTATAAAATTTTAAATTTATTTTTTTAATAGTATCTGTGATGTATTTAGGAGATTATCTAATGGAATATATAGGAGGAAATGTATTTTGGTAATAATTTTATGTGTTTTTTTATAGAAAACATGGGTTAATTCACTATATACAACATCCAAACATTCCCCAAAAAAGGGAGTTGGGCATGATAATATAGCTTATTAAACTCCATAATAGAATAGAATGGAATATCTCTTTATTACAAATCATGAATATGTAGTTTATCATTAAATTATGGAGCATATATGGTCATGTAAATGACACAATTTTCATCATTTAGACTTCTTTGAATGTTTAGTGTTTGTAGATGTTGATGTTATGGGGAAAGATAAACTTGTTGCTAAATACATAATGTTTTTTATCCAATATGAAGATGAAAATATCGGTTAACCTATATTGTATGATGTTAAGTGAAAAATAAACAAGATTATGAATGTTATTTTTAATTATATGTTTCTATGTAAGGATAGAAACTTATTAGAGAAATAGTTTTATAATGGAAAATAAACCATCTAAGTCTTGGGTAATCTTATTAATTGTACCGAAACTGTGATACTTTATATAAAATAATATAAAAGGGATTGAAGAATCATATTTCTAGTATTAAGATCATCATAAGAGATTCTATAATGGTAAGGAGTGGATAAAGCTTTAGGTGATCATCCATAAAAAGAAAATAAGTACATAGTTCAGACACTAATTATAACCTTCTACTCATATAAGATGCATGCAAACCAAAGATACAAGAAGAAGAGGTTTCACATAACAATTCCATCAATAGAAGTTAGTTAAAAGGGAAGATATAGATTCCTTGTACACCAATATAACATGGAATTAGAAAAAGTTACTCAAAGGTAAAAAAACTTCAATAATATATGTGGGTTTTCCATTTTGTATAGTAATTTAATGGAAATAAGTTCTACAAATCATAGAATGTGGTAAAGGTGTTTTTATATAAGGAATGTGTTAATTTCTCAAAATTATTATCCCTAGTAGCCAAACATTCAACTATCTAAACATTGTTGATTAATATTGCATTGGAAGTTAAATTTTAAAAATAGTTGGATGTTAAAACATATATCCTTTATATATTATTTGTGAATGAGATATGAATAAATGAGACTATAGGATTCAAGGAAGATGAAAACTGTTATGTAGTATATAAGTTAATGAAAATTGTTTGGAATTTGAATCATGTATTGTGATAGTGGAAACTGAAATCAAATATTTTTATATTAGATGAAGGATTTATAAAATGCATTGGTAATCATTCATACGATCAAAACAAATATAATGATGGGTCATTCATCAATATAGTTATACATGTGGATTAAATGACTCCATTAAGACTAAATAAAAGTTAAATTTTGAAATTCAAAATTATAATGTACGTATGTTTAAAGATTAATGAATTTAGGAAAATAAAAGAAAGTATTTGGAATAAGGATTGGGTGAGAAAGGAAAGTATAGACTTTTTTTCTATATCAGAAATATTTAACCTATAGGTTCATTAAAATATTTTGAATTATCTTATTATAGTAAGCCTCAACTCCCCCTTTCCAAAATCTTTAAACTATCGATGTAATAATCTCTTGTAATGAAATTATAACTCTAGTACATGAATAAATTTACCTATGCATCAGTATTCAGTATTTTTATGTATGATATGGTTTTTATTCATCCTAATATAATGTTTATAGTAGGGGTTGGTATTCATTTAATGTCAATCCATTGAATGGAACATTGTGTATCTAAAAGGTGACCCATCAATATTTGAATGCATCACACGTTCCTTTTGATTATATTTGGATCACGATTAGGGAGGAGTATAGATACAAACAGAGCATTGTCTTTGACAGTTGGATGGATTTTTGTGGTTTTTCCAAGCGCTTGGGCCACCCGACTGATGTTTTCCGACTGAGGGGGGACTATTACAATAGTAAGGAGGCTAGGATGAGCACCGAGGAGGGTATAAGGCACAATGAACTGGGAAAAGATTTGAGGGTGAGCCTGGATTCGGTGATGAAAGGGGTAACTGAAGGCGGGAGGGGCTCTCAGATGAACGCTTCATCTAGGGAAGACCTTGCCTCTGGTTCGTGTGTTATTGTCTGTGAGGAAGATCAAACAATTGGAAATTCCAGCATTGCAGGTCTGGAGCAGGTTGAAAATTATTGGAGATGCAGTTCTATGGAAGTGGTAACCACGACCAGGCTGAAGGAAGATAAAGGCCTGGATCCCCTGGCCAAACCATTCACGACTTTGAATAACAGGTTTGATGATCATATAGGGAACAATGTGGTTGAGGGTCTGGAAGAGGAGGCCATTACAGGGGGAGAGGGTGATAATGTGCTTGCTGAGAATAGGTAGGAGGATCACTTGGGATAGGAACTGGTTGCAGGTCATGTGGAAGAGAATGTTGAGCTGGATCACTCTGTGAATTTAGTTTGGGGGATAAGACTCTTGAGGTATGTCTGCTTGAGGGTAAGGGGAAGGAGGTAGCTGTTATGGTTGGGGAATATTTTCCCATGCAGGATGGGAAATAACCTTTGTTGGAATGCAATCACTCTGAATAAAGACTGGATAATTTGGTTAGAGGTCATGATTCAGGGCTGAAGGAGCAGTCCAGTGTGGGAAAGGAGTGCTATAGGGGAGGGAAGGAGAATTGGAGTTCCCCTGATGGCCATTCATTTAGAGATATTGTTCAATATTGGAATCAGAAGGGGTCTACAGGTGTTAAACCTTTAGCTGCAACCTCAACAAGGAGGCCAAGAAAAGACTACTCATATCTCCTGAGCCCAATGCAGACAAGGTCTGCTACCAAAAGAAATAACCAGGTGGTCCTTACAGTAAAAAAGGGTAGTGGTGTTAAGAAGGAAGCATCAGTTATGACTAATCTGAACATTCTTAGAAATCAGGTTCAAAGTGCCTATTTTTGGCGAAATATGGAATGGGAATCAGCTATGGGAGAAGACAAATCCTATATAGGATTCAGGAAATACTGTGGTTATTATGATGTTTAAATTGGTGTTGTTTTTTGTTGTTTTTTTTCTGGTTCTTTTGAACTTGTTTGGAATTGTATGTTGGGTACCAGACACCCTTAAACCATATTTTATTAATTAAAATAATGATTGGTCATATAAGATATAAGATAGTTATAGTTGGAAGAATATATATTACAAGGTTTTCTTGATTTAGAGATCACTTGAGATTCATATATACGTAAAAAACCATATCTGTGATTTCCTTTTGAGGAAGAATGATTAGTTTCATTCCATAATTGTAAAAAATTATTACATTATGTAAAAAGGAAATAGAGTGTATAGTAGAAGCCGAATATGAAAAGGAGTAGGAGTTGTTAAAGGAACATTTAAAGGATCTCAAAATAAATCAGGAAGGCAGAATCCTATATTATTCTATCAAAACTGTGTATCAATTTGGCGGATTTCTAATTTTTTATGCAAGTATAACACAAATTGAGCAGAAGTACCCCGTCATCATGATCTTTCTAAAGTAGAATGTTTTATACCTCATATAAATTTATAGAATCCAAAATTAAATGGACATAGTAACCAAAAATTAGTCTGTTAATTTATTATGTAGCATTATTCCTAATATGGTATTCAATGAATAGAAGAAGGTGGATGAAAATTTTATATTGCTTAAAAAAAATAAAAAAATATTTTCTTTATAGGGGGTTTTCCTTTTGATTTTTCCTATAAATATATTTATTTTGGAGATATCAAGGATGTGAATCCTTGTTTCATGTAACCATATTTTAAACTATTGGAAAACCATTTATTATAATTTTTTTATTGGAATGTGGATGTAAATTTTATGTAATCATAGACAGATCATCACATCAGAAATAATTCGGATCAAATGATGTTCTTATCATTTGGTAGAGTAAAGGATAGTCAAGTATGTTCAAAAAAAATTCTAAAAGGAAGTATTTCAAATAAATACTTTGAAATTTTCTAGCAATAAAATTGGATGAGTTCAAAAAATTTAATAGTAATCACTAGTTCAATTCAATATGGTTGATCACCTAGATTATGGAATGTTATTGTGACATGAAAGTATTATTACAGTTTAATATAAAAATAATTTCACACAAATGTAAATATAAATATATTAATTCATAGATCATTGATATTGTTCATAATAAATCTAAAGTCTAAATTGTTTTTAATTTTTTATAGTGTATATTATTGATTAAACTTGTTAGTTGTGTTTAATCTTTTACATTTTGGAATAAAAAAATCCATAGGGAGACCAGCCATTCATATAGAGCAACTCATTTAAAGTACATTAACTTTTTATGTATTTTTCTTCTTTGTTGACATGTTTTAATCTCATTGAATTTTTTGAGATTTTTTATGTGAGTGAACGGTTGAATTTTAGTGATGGGTAGGGTGTAGTTATTTTCTACATCTAGTACACTTAGTCATAGAGGAAATAAAAATCCAATGGATTCTTCACAAAAAATAACCATCGATGATTAAATTTACAATGAACTATGGTTTCTCATTCAGGTGATTTTTATTGTAATCACATATTGGGGCCCCTTTTCCCAGAAAAAGGAAATTTCCTTAGATCCTAAATTTAGGTGAATGACAAATATTGAATCACATAGGTGTTAGGTTAGGAAATGTTTTTGAGACATGTGGAATTGAATTTCCAACAAAAAAATTTTATTATAGAAGAAATAAGGGCCATTTAGATTTACTAAAATGAAATACAAGGTAAATTACATCATTTTCTCCTTTAACATTGACGATATATTTATTATGGTAATTATATTTTTACAAGAAATATTAGATGACACAATTTAAAAAAGTAACATGATGATTCCGAATTTGGAATCTATTTAATATAATTCACTATCTTTATATAATAATATTACCTTTTTAATTGAAACATAATATACATAAAAAAATTCTAAAAATGATTTTTTTAAATATTAACTCTTCTTATTATTATTTACAATCAATTTATAGTTAAAATATGGTTAATATATTATTTATCTATTCAAATATTATATTATATTCATCTATTAAATGTGATAAATTTTATTTATTATGATAAAAATATAGAATACATAAAAAAATACAATTCATTTAGAAATAACTGTTTTACCATGGTAAGTAATATTTTTCTTTGTAAATTATTTTTCATTTAAGAAGTACCTCATTAATAAATTTTTCTTCTGTTGATTAAAAATATGAAATATATTTTATCAGAAAAAATTTATAGAGTGGATATAAATTAATTTTAAAATATGAGTCTCAAATATATTGAAATAGTACTTAGATAAAAATGTATTATTATATATTAAATGAATTTATTCTCATTACCATACTAGTTATAACCATTGGATGAATATTAATTTATTTTCATGTGTATATTATCAAGGAGATTATTTAAAAATCTATATTTATTCATGATTAATTTTATGAGGACATATATATTGATCACATAAAAATGATATTTCAAAAATTTCAATTTTCAATATTCTTTCCCAAATTCTATTGAAATTAATTATTTATATACTAAAAATTTAGTTTTATTAGTCCACTTATATTAACATATTTATTTTTATTTCATGAATACATCATATCAAACTTTAAAAATAATAATATTTAACTCATGCAACTAAATTTATAAATAGATATTTTAATTAACTATCATACTTTTCTTCATTAATTTTTATGGATCAATTAAATAGTTTTAAATTTTCTAATATTGTTATAAACATCAACATAAAAATCGAATACATGTATATCTAATTACAAAAATTCCAAAAACCATATTTCCCTTTAAAACAAGTATTTTATCAGAACTAGTCTGTATAAATTCAATCTATTCTCACCCCATAAAACACATTTCTCAATCCATTAATTTTCATTTATGATTTATGAACATTACCTCTACATTGATGATGTTCTTTATCATTTTCTTTACATCTACTAATGTTGATACTCAAGGGAAACATGATCTAGGGGACATACTAGTTGTATATATATTATTTTATTCAAATTATTATCCAAATTAAGTTTATACACTTTTAGGGGATGTAATAATCCATGATATGGAACCACCCAAGGAATGTTATAATTATTTTTATATACTCTTATTTAAATGATTTATTGTGATTGAATAATGTGTTCTTAGTTTGAATAATATTTTATATAACACATGTACTAATAAATTTTAATTATTTTTGAAGAATAGAAAAACCCATTTCGAATTATAGACATATACTCTAAGGTCAAAAATGGGTCTTATCAACCCTGAATAGGCCCATCAGTTGGAATCAAAATCTATTTCTCTCATATATAAATATAACATATGTTAAATCATATCCTTATTCCACAATGGGCCCAGAACAATGGGTCTATTTTGTGTATGTCCCATTCATATTATGTGGATTCCTTTTCTATCTTGAACCCAAACAAATCATGTCACTTCAGCTCAAACACACTCTTCGAGTTTCATAAACAAATCATATTATATGTACCAAAGTCCTCTTATATTTTATCAAGAATTATTACAAGATTTACATAATAAATATATGTTATCTTTCATGGTGGACATCCCACACATTCACTATATCAATATGTTGGACCCAAATTTAGGAATTTACTAGTGTAATCCCCACTTCACTACCACTATCCTGAAGCTTCTACTTGTTTAGGAAAATCATGAATTGCACTTGAATAGACCCTATTTAGTAATACTCATTTATTCCCATATTTGTCATGGTACTGTAATGGAAATATTAATCCATAAAAAATAATTGATATTCATTTTATAGTAATATACTAGACCATCACACTAATATATAGTTATGGAATGGTCAATAAGCATTTTGAAAATCATGGAATTTTCCATCATGTACTATCTATGAGAACTCCATGATAAAATGTGGTAGTGGATCTATAAAAACATGGAATGGGTAATATTTATATCATAAAGTTCTTCATGATTATATTGGAAGTAAATAGTTACCCAAATTTTATACATTTACAATAGACCATAATTAAGATAGTCAGAATAAGTCACCCATATAAATAATGGGTTAGAAGGAAATAAACCATGGTATACATTAGAGAATTTGTAAGTAACTTATATATCCTAAAAAATAAGGGAAACAACAAAAAATATGGAAACATGCATGATGAGTTAATATTAGTTGAATATTTCTTTTAGAGTAAATTATAAATATTCTCTTAACAAATAAACTTAGAGATAATTGAATGTATTTATATTCAAGGAAATAAGAAGTGTAATTGTGATAAAGTTTTTTGAAATTGATGATGAATAGAAATAGGAATGAAATGATATGGATGATCATATAAGTGATAGAAGAGATTTATTACATGTATTTAGTGATTAAAAATGTTTTAATATATTTTAAAGTATGAAAATAAAATAATAAAGTCATATTTTGGTGGAAAATATTTTTGGAGATATAATATCAATAATTAAAACTTGAAAATTATATACCCACTTAAGAAAAAAAGTATCATATCATTGGTGGAGCCTAAGTAGTTCTTTTGGGTAACTGAGGAAGAAATTTCGTCAAATCTACGCATGTTAAACAAGAAAAAACAATTAAAAATCATTAAATGGAACAGATTTTAATTTCATTAATTAAAATATATCATATAAATTTCATCGGTTTTCATGAAAAACTAAATTAATATAGGTAATTTTATTGGAATACATATAAAATTGTACGCAAGTGTTTGGAAATAATTAATTTAATATTTAGGGTTGAAATATTTTATCATGTGTAAAGCACTACAGAAATAGGATTATTTTGTCCAATTTTTTTTCTAAGATGATTCTTGGTATTTGAAATTAATTTTGGGTACACAATCTAAAATGAATTATTATACATAGAATTACATATAGATAATTTTGATGGATTTAAAATTAGATAAGATGAAGAAGGACTGTAAAATTAATAAATATCAATAAGGATAAAATAAATCACATAAAATTTTGATGATGAATTTGAATTTAAAAATGTAATCATCATTATAGTAAAATTATTGATTCTTGTAAACATTTCTTAGTATGATACATAAGGAATTTCAAATATCATTAATTTAAAAATTAATATTTTTCACAAAAAAAATAATTTTTCAAATAGTAGAAAATCACATTATTCTCTCTACAATGTTATTCTGAGGAAGTGTTGAATAAATTTGATAAAGTATATGAAAAACTGGTAAGAAAACTTATTTATTTTTTTAAAATTATCTAAATGATGATAATGAAATTTCAATTAATATTTTAAAATATAATAAAATAGTTTTAAGCCACTTTCAATTGATAACTTCCTAAATAGATAAAATATTTACCACATGGGCTTCAGAAAGTTAACAGTGTGATTCTAAGGAGACTCACATGGTAGAAGTGAATATGATACCAAAATATATTAAATAAAATGTATATTATGGATCATTCTATAATTATAATAATAACTAATAGTATATGAATTTTATTTACTATTATTGAGATATATTTATATGTTATAGAATATGAAATTTTATAGTATCACATAAATCTTTTGAAAAGTGTATATCGATGATTAATAAGATAAAATAAAATATTTTTCATATTATACTGAAATTTGAATACCTTAAATTTAAATATTATTTTTTTCATTAGGGATGAATTATTAATAAAATTATTTGGGTTGGAAAAGGAATTTATTATATAAATTATATAAGAAACAAAATGGGTCTCGAATAAAAAAATGTGATGGTCTACGAGCATGTATATAAAAATTAATAATAAGGGGATCAATGGGTGGGTTATCCCTTGGGGGTCTATAACCAATCTTTTAGAAATTATAGGTGTTAAGTGTGTGTTATTTTAATTGTAATTGTATACATAACAACCTAATATATATTTTTAATTTTTATAATGAAAAATCTGTAGTTATGTTGCTAATGATTCCAATGATAATTTAAATTATGTACATGATATAATTTTCTCAATGGTTTCTTACTATGAATAGAACATTGAGTTGTTCAATGAATAATTACATTATCATGAGATTAATTTTCACTCATGAAAAAATTATAAAAATATAAAACTCTTACTCATAGTTTTAATCTAGGGAACACTTTAATGAGATATCTTAATGAAACAAAATTGAATGAAGTTTAGTCTGAAAAGGTACATGAATTTATAAAAATTGAAACATGATCTCAATTTATTATTACATTTGATGTCGACCGAAGTATATGACTACATAATGTTTATTTTTAATTATTTTTTATTAATTTCCATCATAATTATTCTAATATAGAGATTATATGAACAAACATTTGATGATTAAGAAGTAATAAGCATGAGTATAAGGAAAAATTGATATTCCATTGGTCTGAATTTTCCTAAAAATGTATTTTTTGTACTACCCATAAGGGTGGTTTTGTTTGAGGGAAATTCATTTTAAATCCTAAATTATGAATAAATATTCTCCTACTCAAAATTAGGGGCATGTATAAAATTAATTAGTGATATATTTGTGATTAATTACAAAAAAAATAATCGGTTAGCATCATGATATAATTCCCCAATGATTTTTTTTGAGTGTATAGATATTACATAGATTAGTTGAAATATTAATTATATTATGTTATATAATTTCAACATGTATATATGTGGACAATATCAATTTTACATATTTATTAATATATTTACTTTTTTAATGTTTCCCCCATAGTATATTATTAAATTTTCATATCCCAAAATATTCATAATATTGTAGACCTATTTGGGTTTTTTTGAAATGAAATAAATTCCATTCATATGATATAGTTAAATTTATTCAATAATAAATTTTATTGGGAGGATCTAATATTGAATGTAGAAAAATAAATGAGAGCTACATAGACTACCATAAGGGAACATAAACCAATCACCAATAGAAAAAAGAAAAAAAATTATACTATTTAAAATAAATTTGGAGACATAAATATTAAAAAGGGCTCTGAAGGATATCCCATTTTGAGTTTTATGTGGTATATTTATCTTTCCATAATGATACTTCTCAAATGAGTTTGTCCATAATGAGTTTTTGGCAGTGGTTGTAAACCTCAAATTATGGGATAGAAGTCCCATTGAAGAATATTTATTTTTTAATAACTAAGAAGTATCAAAAGGAAAGATTCAATACATGGGTTTAATTAATATAAATTTACATTCACCATTAAATATAAAGATTTCTCATTTTATCAAAGGATGTCTCGGTTAATCGAAGTAAATCCACAAATCTCATAAGGTAGTGCAATTGGTTTCTTTAGATAAAACCTTTATAAAAAGGTGGGATTGGATATCAAGACATTTCATAGATATAAATTTATAATTCATTGGAATGAGACTTTGGATGAGTGATCATTAATAGTGTTTTTGTATTCCCTAACAGTTTAAGTTATCATTGAGATTATCATATTCTATCATTTATGTTAGAATTTAGTCAAAATATCATATACACTGCGTGTGTTATCATTTTATATTTTTTATACAATTTTGGGTCTATGGATGAATCAATGTGTTTATTAATTTTTATTTTTCCTAGTTATGAAATAAGATATTGAGGGGATATGAACACTTTCAGAGGGTTAGAATTCGTAACTATGTTCATAAAAATTGAGGTTGGGAGGGTTCTTTTGGTTTTTGATTCAAATAAGTAGAATCAATGGTATTTGGTTAAGTTTAAAACACTAAAAAGTATGCTGAGTTGCATCACATAAAATAAATATTTGTACTAACAAGTTTGATGGGATAGATTTTGGATTATTACAGATTTATTTGGAATACCTTCTAATGTAGAAATATATCGATGACCTATTTTCAAATGTGTCTCTTGTGATAAAGGATAAATCAGAATGGTAATGGGTGGAAATAAAGGATTATCATTAGTAAGATTATATACTTTAATTTAATTTTTATTTAAACATTTCATAGAATATAAAAATTTCATAAGTTATTAATTTTCCAACTAATATGTGTGGGAAACACAAATAAATCAATAAAAATCTATATGATGAAAATACTATTTTTCTTGAGACTATCTGTAAGAATACTTTTATTAGACCATGTGAATGATTTTAGCATTATATAAGGATTACTTAAATCAATAAAATTTTATTTCAAGTAAGATGTATATGTGTTTCCTCTTTGGACTTTACTTACAATTATATGGGATAATATTGCGACAGTAGTGAGAAATTAAAAAAAAGACCAACCTTGAATTTTTTTAATAGTATTAATATGATTATTAATTAGTATTTGAGGTATAAGAAGGTGAATGTATACATATAAATTTCACTAAATTCTAAAAATGGTATCTGTCACCTCAATTGATGGATAAATCCAAGAATAATTTCCATAGAAGAAGATGAATTATGCTAAAAAATAAAGAACTTACTTTTTGGGTTTATGGAAAGAATGGGAATATCAAAAAGTACAATATATATAAAGGGGTTTACTAGAAACAATTCAACATATGGAATCAAAAATTCTATCATAGTGAAAGAAAGTGGTAATAGTTTTTGATTTAGTGGGAGTATTCTAGATGAATCATGGGTTAAGGATTGTGTGCATCTTTACATTAAATAGGTGAGGGGTGGGATATATTGGACTATGTATCTAGATTATTAGGAAAGTAACATCTATAAAATGACAGATCCTTATAGATAAATATAATATTAAATTTCAACATTTAGATGAAGAAAATAGGTTTCTTGAATCTAAAAGATGTTAGACATATTCTAGGTCTCCATAAGATCATAATATTACCTAGAAAACTTAAGGAATAAGGTTTCAGAAACCCTTTATCAAATAAATTACATAAGATAACTATATTATACCTGCTAATATCTCGTGGGGTAAAGAATAGAAACCCAAACATGACTACAAGAAAATAGAAAAATACATTGTTCAAAATAACCTCTTATGAAGATACGAATGTATGTTACGGTATATATGGAAAATCTATGTGAGAAGAATATGAATGTTTTATTAGTAGGGGGAATTATTAAACTAAATCACACATATTTTAAAATATGTTAGAGTTTTATTCTAGGGAGAAAAGAAGTATGTTTTCTTAAAAATGGATGGTTAAAATCTAAGGAATCAGAGGTATGAACTTTTTCATTGTGGTTCTTAGTTTCATTCCCCTATGAATTAAAATGGTGGATCTTCTAACTTTTTTTTTGTAAACTATTTCACTTGATATTTATGGGTCTATTCCTAAAAAAGAAATTTAAAATTTTTCAGAATATAATCTGGGGAACTATTTTCTGAAAGGGAGTGATATCAAAATATGAAGTTCCTCCTGAAAAATAGTGGTGATGAGTTTACCAAACTCAACATACAAACCTTTTGAAGGAATAAGGGAGTTGGGAATGAGAATATAATTCCAAGAACAATATAATAAAATTAATTAGTAGGAAGAATGGATAGTATATTTCATGATAACTCTTAAATTCTGATTCTTCATAATGGAATGACAAAAGCAGTAAGGGAAGAAGTGATAATTTTTTTTGGCATAATAGATCAATAGAAATCCAGGTTCTGTAGTCATGAAATAACATCTAGAAGGATCTTTTCTAGTAAAATATCGAAATTGAACCATTTTGAAAAATTCATATATATGGAATATGTATATATTGATGGCATTGATTGAGAGAAGTTTCAAACTACATACAAAATCTATTTTCTTATTGGATATTTGGATAAGAACATTGGATATAATTTGTGGTATTATGATAAGAAGAATTTAATCAGGATTATATATGTTTTCATAAATCATAATCACTTTGGAAATCTCATAACATGGAAGATAAAGATGTTTAGGAAAAATCATCAATTTAAATTGATGTTTAATTGAATGAGATTAATTGACAGACTCCACATCTAGATAACTCATGATATATTTTAAAAATATTTTAAGGTATTGAGACTCATTAGAGAGTACTAAAATAACTATTTAAGTAAATAATATGTGACTCATGTTTTACAAAACAATAAATTCAGTTGAGGATTTCAAATAGAATTAGAAAACTAATTCAATTGTTTAGGCCCTATATAAGCTATCTCATTTTAATAAATTATTTTTAACCTAAAATTATAGAATAAGTAGAAAAACTCAATGATTATGTGAATTTGGATTTGACCATGAATAACGAAATGAATTTATTGAAGTTAAATTAAACATTAATGTTGGATGGACATTAAGATGGAAAGTGAGGTCTACATAGAATAGGGGTTTTATATTTGAAGGAAAAAGTTTATAGATTTAAGAGACATAAAGAACTACTTGTCATGATAGGTTTCCATGAAAAGAAAAGAAAAATTACATTTCAAAAAAATCACATCATTTGTCAAAAAAATATGATGATGATATTGAACATTGTTTCAAGAGATAATTTTCACTTGGATCAGATGAATTTCTAGATATCCTTTCATCATGGTGATTTTGAGAAGGAAATATACATATTTCTTCAAATTATTATGAATATTAATTAAAGGATAAATAAGTTTATAATTTGGATAAAATTATATGTATATTGAATATATCCCCTCAATAGTAGAATCATTAGTTTTATACATTCATTCTATAATAAATATTCACTCAAAGTGATTCTGACAAGTCTAGAAATCATAAAAAAAGGGAATGGAAAAAAATTAATTACACTAATCTTGTATGTAGATTTTATTTTGTATTAAGGATTATAAATTCAAAATATAGAGATTTTTAATAGAAAATGAACCATAGGATTTAATATGATAGATCTTGGTCATTCTAAAAAAACATGGGTATAAAAATGTAGGGGCATAAGAAATTATAAAAATCAGGGTTATCCTTGAAGGGATGATTTTTATGTTCACAAAATTATATGTAATGAATGAATATACACCTATATAAGATCCCCTTGATTAAAATATTAAAATATAAAAGGAACAATAATAATCTTTAGATAAAGAAGTATTAAATATGGGAAAGGTCCCTCATGATTTAGTCATCGGAGGTTTGATATGTACAATGATCTTATTATTCCCGAGAATCTCCTACGTAGAGGTAGATTTGAGCGGTTTCATGGAAAACAAAATATGGAGACATTCAGAGTCAATGAAATGGAGCATTGTATATTTTAAAGGTTTAGAATATGATATGTATTGATTTATTGATGATGTCCCATTTGTAATGCCCCAACCTAGACAAATGGGTCTAAGATAGAAATCCACGAGACCTCATGCATGCAACCACATATTAAATAGGAGAATGGTCGGTAAGAAGGGTATGAAACTACTAAGGGGAATTCTATAACCTCAATAAAATATCTGTACACCAATATTATAAATGAAATAAAAAACAACTCCGATTGATCAAAGTGAAAGATAAGACATAAAATATATTAACATATGGGTCATAATAAAAAAAAGAAAATAAAAAATCATGGATCCGAATGAGGTAATCAAAACCTGAGAATATAGACTGATTGAAAATAAATAAATAACATTTTGTGAAAGTACTCTAGATTCTATCCTAATCCCACCACCTAAACCATGCCATAAGACATTGTTTCCATCAATGGGATGTTTTTATTTTCTTGCTTACTAATATATTAATTATAGACACTCACCGAGATACCAGCACAAGTTGTGAGTAATAAATCCTACTATTATATCATCAATTTATCCTACCCAATTTTGAACATGTTCAATATGTGTATTATATGATAAAAATATATTCAATTGAACTAATTAATAAACAAATACTAGTAATATATGTGTCTTCCAAGACAACATAAGTCCTAATGGTACAATATTTGTCTCTTTTAAAGAAGGAATATAAATATATGGAAAGATTATAGTAACCATACACATTTCTGTTAATCAAAATACCCAACATATTATGTAATCATGTGATCATTCTACTTGATATCCACTAGGCATCAAATCTATCAATCTACTCGATATCTACTTTGAATTGATTTATCGTGATACTCAACATCCACATGGAGTCAAGTAAAAATTTAAACATAAAATGCACAATAAATTGATTTACCAATATGAAATTACATAAAAATCATCATATCATAGTTGTATACTTAGTTTTATCATTCCAATCAAAATAAGTCGTTAAAACTCCCCTATATGGTATATACATGTCATGATGGTTTACCTAGTTCGAGCACCAAGAACAATCTCTCCAATGGTATGGTAAGACACATAATATGGTATAGTATATGGAGAAAATCATGGAATTTCACCAAGATTAAATAGTATCAGTATACAAAAAATTTGATGAGTCTAAAAAATTATCAAACTAGTAAACAGAATACTCATTGAAAAATTACAATAAACATGTCTCATGGGCCATGCATACAACAAAATGCTATCAAAATCAGGAAAATTCATCCAATTATACCAAAAAAAGAAACATACCAATGAAACTTGTCTATAAAAGTTTTCTAAAAGTAAAGGAACATTATTTACCATGTTTTTTGAAAAGGGACTCTAAGTTTCATCAAGGATTTCTGCTCAAATCATATCACACTCCTTTAGAGAACTGTCTTTAACTTCTAGGATCCCAATTTCTAGTTCTGTATCATCACGATGGAGTTTTAGCAATGAGTCTCAAGGATATTCCATGTTATTAATAGTGGATCTATAATCATATACCTCATAGAGTTCATCAACAGAAGTAATTTTAACTTATTTCAAATGATAGGCTTCAAATTTGCAAGATCAATTATCAATCGAGGAATTAATCATGAATTCCTCATCAATTAATGAAGAAAACTTTGGTTCTTTCTAATAAAAATCAATCCCTCATCAAAATTCAAAAGAAAATAGATTATAGATGAGAATCAGGTGTATTAGAGGCTCAATATGACTTATCTATCTAATTTTAGCACGAATCATCTTCCATTCATGATGAATTTAACTCCATCTAAAATGGATGTCATTGACACTTTGAAACCACAACAGATCTAACCATAATTCATGAATCCATCATTAATTAGCACTAGAATTCATATATCATGTATCATAATGAAGTGTAAATAATTATTTACATTATAAAATAGATAGGACAATGATTAATATGTATAAAATATGGTTTCACCTAACATACATAAATCATAGATATATAGCCCACTTAGATTCAATAAAATCTAGCTTTGGTGGAGTGGAATTTATTAGGGAATAAAAAAGGAGTCTCATAAATCAAGAGAGATTCTTATATAGAGGAAATTATAAAAAATGACCATCTAGGTGTATTAATGTGGAATTAAGATGATTTATATCATGTGTGCGTAGTTGGTTCTACAATTTGACATATTGTGCACTACTCATGTACCTTTTCTAATCTTATAGAAAATATAAAATGTTTGGTCAAGTGGTTTTTCTACCAATGTTCCAAATGTTTTGTTGTTTAGTGGATCATGTCAAGGGGTTTCTATGTGAGCAATAAAATAAAACAATGCACCATCCATTGAGTCTATTCCTCCAGGTACACGGTTTCCTAGTGTATCTTCACTACTTCAAAAATCCATTCAAAAACTATTCACACTAAAAAAATCCTCAAAACATTCAAAAAATAAACCCCCCCCCCATATATCCATCAAAATTCATAGAAAAAATTATTAATGGCTAAAATTAACTTGAAATTACTCTAAAAAATTGATTTCATTACATTATCCCTCTCAAATGACTTCTCTTACAAGAGATGTATCCCTAGGAATCTTCTGTGAACAACATATTGTAGTAAGCCTGGATATATGCCTCTCACTCCCACATACCCTCCATGATTCAGCCATGCCCGCATAGAATTCTAAAAAGTGGTATTATCAAAAAAAAATTTGTTTTCTCACTCTAATCTACTATCTTCACCAGGTGTACCAAGTATGATGAGATAAATACTGGCTTCATATCATGATAGTTGATGACATGTGTGGAATAAAAAATATACCAACAATGATGATACACATGAAACACATCATTCATACCAATGTTATAAAAAGGAATATATATATGGTTCACAACATTCCCAACCCATTCAGTGATATCAAAGGGTCTAATATAATGTCAAATAGGATCCCTTTCTTCTTCAATGGTTGATGGAATAACAGTGGAGTCACTCTTAAGAAAACTCTGTTTCATATAGAAAAATCCATAGATCTTCTTTTACGGTTTGAATAATATCTCTTTATTGTATTATATTTTATCAAACTCTTATGATGAAGTTATACCCTATCGTATGTATCATGTATCAAAATTGTCCCCATCACCACTACCTCACGGGACTCATGCCCACAAAGTGGTTAATGGAATAGAATACCATATAGATCCACATAATGTCCCATCTTCATTGAATCTTAGTAATTGTGGTTTTATGTGAACTCTACCACAGATATGTTATCATATCATGGTCCACCTAATTCTAAGACACAATCTTCAATAATTTCGGATATTATGTGAATCATTGGCTCTAACTATATGTTAATCTAAGGATGGTAAATTTTTCTCATTCTCAGCAGATTTCCTAAGGTATTCTATAATCTCTAACAAAACTGCATCACAAAACATGAAACTCAATCAGATATGATTATCCTAGGGACTCCATTAATGTTTACTAATTTAAAACCCTCATATTTCCCAATATTATCCTTTATAATAAGTTTAATTTTGTTGATAGCTTATGAATCACACAACACTAGGTTTAAACAAAAAAAATGAGTCATGTTTTTTCATAGTATATAAAATTATAAAAAGTATATATAATTTTTATAGTGAATTTATATATTATATATCCAATCTAATATTTTGAACTTCATTCAGTATATCTTATATCCATAAGATAAGAACGAACTAAATTTCATTGTTAAAAACCAATATTTTTATAAAAGATATTTTTACACTATTTAATGGAAAAACTATCTTAAATCAATTTTTTGAAAATCTTATATATTGTTTTTGAAAAAATAAACCACTTATATGAATTTGAAATATAAAAATTTTCCATGGTTGAGTTTTTTTCATATGTTCTTGGTTTTCATTAATAGTTATGAAATATTTCATTTTAATTGAAAATAGATTTAAAATCTAAATGATTAATATACATAAATTATACTTTTCATTTATTTTAAATTATAATTATTTGAATATTTTACCTTTTACTATAATTATGTTCAATGGAATCAATTTCACATCGAATTTGGATATAAAAACATTTCAATATTGTGAAGGTTTTCATTTAAATAACTTATTTTCTCATTATGTCATCAAGAGTAATTTAAAATTAATTTTTACAAATTCTATATTTTAAATTTTGATAATTGAAATCAATATTTGGAATTGGATCTTCCAAACTTAGTCTTTAATTCACTCTTATTTTTAGGAAATATGAATAATAACTTTAGTATTTTTTTTAAATTACCACGTTCAAGGGTAAATATGGTAATTATGGGTTAAAATAATATTGTAGGTATTTTAAAATAACCCTTATACTTATCCTAATTTAATTAGATGGGTTATTGTCATCCAAAATCATCCATGGTCAAATTTTGTGTTCTCTTCAAGGAACATGGATTATTTTAAGCCATTTATTGTATTTTATTCAATGAAAATTCATTTTTGTCATACTTTTTTTAACAAGTTAAATAATTTTAATATGAGGTTATATAGTGGATAGGTTAGACTATAAATATAAATTATAAAGACAAAATATTTATCTTCACCATGATAATTAATTTTTAATTTATAGGGAAGAAATTACTAAATTAAAGGTTTGCGCAATTATGATGCAGAAATTGATTAATTAATAGACACATCAAATAAATGTTATTAAAACTACTAAAATAAATATTATTTGACATGATTAATGTACTCTTTTAGTTTTTTAGATTATTTATACATATTAAGGATTTGATAACGGTTTTTTTTCAAAGCTATCTTATGTAATGATATTTTTTAAAAAGTCATGATATTAATTGTGTCAAAATTGAAATTAATTATACATATTATTGATTTATTAAATGTTTTATTCAATTTAATATTTTATATTGTTATTCTTTAAAAATTAAAGAAATTAATAGTGTCAAAATTAACATTAATGATATTTTAAAAAATATATATATTACTAAATGATATAGAATTCATATAAATATAAACACCTTCCAAATGATTTTATAAAGATTAAAATTCCATCCATGAAACATTTTTGTTTTCATTACATCTTATAGTAAATATATTAACCCATAAAATGTAAAAACCTGAAGTTATAATGGTAAGAGTAAAAAGGATTAACTAATGGTTAATGAAAAAAGATGAGGGTAATAATGTAACCAAAACTCTTGAAAAAAAATTAGTTGAATTTATTTTTAACTATATTAATATTATCATATAAATAACTATCTTTTTTTTAAATTTGTAATTGAAATTTAATTTATATTAATTTAATATTTGGAAAGTTTCCAAAAGTTCACAATGACTCAATTATAAAAGGGAATATCTTCCCTAACTTCTTAACACCTCATTGATCCTTATAGATCGTCCAAAACCAACCCAAATATGCTATGAAATTATCTCCCCTCATCCTATAATCCTCCATTGCGGAATAAATCTCACCATATAAGTCTTTTAGTATAAACCAAAAGGAGTAAATAAAAAATGAAATAACATTCTAAAACGGTCACTTTCATTTTATTTCATTCTCAAATCATTAAACACTTCTTCTTCCATTCTTATATAATTCACTAAGGGTCTTAAATATACATATATTTCGTTGTGATATGATTTCAACAAACAATTTCAACCACATCCATAAAATGGGATATGCAATTATCGTCTGTTTGTATGGTGCACTATCGCCTCGTGAACCGATGTCATTCATTATTCCATGTGCCGCCATTCAAGGTTGGAATAATGATGGATATATATTTTATATATGATTTATATAGTATTTATAATGTCTTTATAATTCTGAAATTTTTATATAACGCATACCGTTATGCAAATCATTTGGGTGAATATGATAACATCATTTTGGGACCTGTAGACTAATAGCTCCACAATTCAATGTGATTTGTTCACCCTATACATGAGAAATGTGTAAAGGATGATTTTAGTAAACATATGTAACTTATATAAAATAAAAATGAACCTGCATTTATAAAATACATTGATATCATTCACTTTTCTTTCTTTCAACATGGAGAAGAAATGTAATTAGCGTTTATTCATACGTACAGCTTACTGTCACTATAGATGGTGAATTTCATTTCATATCTCCAAATTTTAGGGATTATATTAAATAAATATATAATGAATATATATTATATTTACATCATGATTTAAATTCTTGATATGATGACATCATTATCAAATAAATTTTAACAATAAGTAAGAAGTCAAAACATACTCGGAAAACATGGCAATAAGCACCCAAAATCAAGAAAATAATTAAAAAATGGGTAATGATATATTTTAAAAACATAATACATGATATGATAAATATGATTATGTTTATGTTATAAGGTAAAAAAAATATTAAAACCATTATGAAAGTGGTTAATGGTGTTCACCAAAATGGAAATACAAGGTAGGGGACTTCGTCTTAGTCTCCTTTTGTTGAGGCATATCTTGATGTTATACATCCATATTATTTTATGAGGTTTATATATATCCTCAATGACATATAATATCATGAATTTATTTATTATAATATTATTTAATGTTTTTTTAAATTTATTCTTTCGTTGTTATAATGATTAATGATTCAAATTGGTATATGACACTATGGAATATTTGATTATTATTTTCCTAAAAAATGTTTTAATGGTTGTTCAATAGTACATGAATCATCGACATAAATAACCATTTTCATAAATTAACCTCCACGGGGGAATTATTGATAAATTGGAATTCTGTTTTTATTATGGATATTTTATAAGGAATATTAATTATTAATTAAATCAATTAATCGATATGAGGAATTCATTGGACATGAAATTATGTGTGCGGACCAGACTTTATATAGACCATCATTGGATCGAATGGTTCTCATGAGATAAATACGATTGTGAAATTAAACGCGTCTCTACATGTGGTTTTAATCATTATTTTTATAGTTGTTTAATGAATAGGTTTCCATGTGCCTCAGGGAATATTTCTTATAAGTATTTCATTAATAGATATTTCAGTTATTATCCATGAGATTCACATATAACAAAAAATGTGGATTCATTTCACTCATAGTTTATGAATAAATGGATTGTGTTTTCAATTAGTATCCCTACAATATTGATAATTCATTGTTTATCTATTTAATTGTCATGAGTTCCTTGTCTTTTACCTTTCTATATATATTTATTCTCATTAATTAATTATTTTTTATAATATACTTATCCTTAATGGGAATTATATCTCACATTTATTATGTAGAGGAATCCTTTGAATGAGTTTCAAGGGTTTCGATCTATTAGTTCAATTATATTTATCTTTTCCAAATGTATTATGGGAATCATGTATGTAATCTTGTTTTACTAAATTTATAAAATTTAATGTCCTTCAAGATTTGAATCCTTGTAATCATGAAAATATAATAAAATAATGCATAGTGTTATATATTATATGGTAAGGGAATTGTAGTTGGTATTAAATTAAATCTTTTAGAAACCATATAAACTATATTTAGAAAAATCTTATTAGGGAACATATACCTTTAACACACTTTCTGGACAAATATAGAAGACCATACAAGAATTTTTATATGGTAGTGATTGTGGGGGGTCTTCCTAGAAATACATCTTTGATTGGATGATATAGGTGGGAGTGGTTCTAGAACAGATTTACCTATGGGAAACAACACCTAAAAGGTGTCTCAAGCTTGACATGAATGTAACCAGGTGCATGAAAATGGGTCCCACTGTTCTCCTAGTTTGACACTCCCAAGGTATATGTTTAGGATAATTAACATTTTCATTGTAAACCATTATGAGGGATATAAAATTAAATATGTCCCCAAAGAAAAAAAATTTATAATCCTAATAATTATGATTAATAAACATTTAATTTATTTTAAGTGTTATACCTTGTTTTTAATTATACATTATGATTTAAAATTCCTGATTTTATGATCTAATACTATAAATTACATTATTTAAAAATAGAACCTGGATGGATGAATTGCATCAATAATCAACTTATAGAGGTTTTCCCACTAAATAAGACAATATAGATGGTTTTAGAATTGAGAAAATTATGAATATACTTTGGTAGATTAATTAGGTTATGGAAAATAATTGTTCCTTAATGGAGAAAGATATTCCATATGGATATTCTCTAATGTTCAAACTTTTTTTTATAGGGGACCCGATGATTAAATGGGACTGCTGATCCAAATAAATTGGATAAATTGATTAAGTCAGTATATAATATAATTATAGAATTGGGGAGTAGTGAAAAGGAAAAGGTTTATCTTGAAGTGAATTGTCCCCATAGAGATGCAGATCAATAGTGGTAGTTGATCAGGATTACAAGGGAGGAAGAAGATATCGAACTCCTGGAATGGAGAACTTTTAATGATATATTCATTAATAAATACTTCCCTCATGATCAAAAAACTAGGATGAAGATTAATTTCCATAGTTTAAAGAAAATTCAAGATGAAATTGTTATAGAGTATGAATATATATTTAGCAGTTCAACACGGTATTCTATAGATTTTATACCCAATTAGGAATTTTGGACTAATCAATTCTTTTAAAGACATTTCCCAAGTCTCTAAAGGGGGATAGTTTATCAAAACATTTATCAATATGGTTAAATATATTTATTATCTATCAACATAATGAAATAATTCGCCATGTATTATGGCTTTAGAGGGAAGAAAGAAAAGAAGTGAAAGGAAGATCAAATAAAAGATAATGGTTATTAAGGAAATAAGGGGTTTTCCCACATGTGATAACTTTTGAAAGAATCAATCTGGGAAATGCATAACAGGAGGGGGTGTATGTTATAGATTTCGACATAAAGGTCTTCAGGAAAAATAAGGAAAAGGGACGAAGTAAAATGGTTTTATTAAGTGTTATAATTATAAAGAGGTGGATAACTAAGAAAATGAATTCCCCAAGTGTTTGGGAAATATACCTAATAAACATATAAGGGATCAAGATCAATCATGTCTTATTGACACAATTAAAGTTCAATAATTAAGGTCTTTCTATATTTGGATCAATGAAAAATGTTGTTAAAGTATTTTATTAATGATGTTCTATTCATATAAATTAGGAAATATATAAGGATCGTATTTCAGTACTTTTTCTTTATTGATTTGAGATCATGTGTTGAATGGTGTCCAAGTATTATTTGGTAAAAATTTAATCATTTTGTAAAATAAATGGTTCAATTAAATAAAAACATTAATATAATCCTAATGACAAGATAATGATGTTGGAAAAAGAGATGACTGGAATGGATAAATTAAATTGGATACTACTTACTAACATGGAAATGGGTCTAATGTGTTTGATCATGATATTTTAGATAATTTAACAAACTATGAAATGGTCTAGGTTAATCATTGGATGTGGTTTTAAAGTTTAATGTATTAATTCAATATATAATGAAACATTTTCTAAGAGATGATTTGTAAATAGTTCAAGGATAAATCAATGTTTAAGATTATGTTTATAGAAAATTATATTTACTTATAGCCATATAGAATGAAGTGATGTCTCAACTCTAGGAAAATGGTCCTAAATGAAAAAATGATTTCCAATTATCTTCATTTTTTATGATATCAACGACCTTTATTCAAACTTCTACTTTTGGGTTTTGTGGGCTATAAATGTTAGCTAAACATGTTATATATCACTCTCCATAAAAAAAATTAGATATATCTATCACATATTTTCATTTTTAACTATATTTCTCTTATTCTAATTCTATTTTGTAGTGACCTTCAAATTTACTTTTCCCTCTTAATAAAAAGATGTTTTATTTGTCGTATTAAAGATGTGGGTCTTTCGAATAATAGTATTTTTGAATATCAAGCACTATATTACTGAGATAAAATTTAAATTGTGGGGATTTTGTTGATATCATACAATGAATACAACATTGGGTTTAAGAAAAACAATAATTAGTCAATTATCTCACGTTCAATTAAATTATAACACATATATAGAATTTATATTGTAAATTTATATTTTATTTATCGAATAATATTTTTTAAATTCATCCAACACATTTGATACGTATAAGATTAGAACATCCCAAATTCTATGCATAAAAACCAATAATTTTATAAAAAAACATTTAACGCCTTTAAATAGAACAACTATTTGAAATCAAATTTTTAAAAATTTTATAAATTTTATTTGGGAAAATAAAATTCTTATTTTAATGTGGAATATAAAAAATTAATTCGGTTGAATGTTTTGGAATTTTAATGATTAGTTTCATCTTATGATGAATAGTGGAAATATTGCATTATAATTGAAAATAGTTTTTTCATCTAAATAATATATAGTGTTGAATTTTATTTTTAATTGGGTTTAATGTATAATTAGATCAATATATTATCATTTAATAAAACTTTTTTCATAGGAATAAATTATACATTGAATTTTGATAAAAAAAAATTCAATCGTTTGAGCATTTTCAAATTATATACTTTTATTCTCATTCTGTCAATAGGATTAATTTTAAACAAATTTTAGCCAATTATGTGTTTTGAATTTTGAAAAAATGATTCAATATATGGGATCATGAGGTCAAATTTTTTTATTAGGTCCCATTTATTTTTGGACACTATGAATAGTAAGTTTTGTTTTTTTAATTACCATGGTAAATGTTAAATCTGGTAATTAACAATAAAAAAATATTAAAAGTTTTATAAAATTACCCTAAAACTTGTACTAATTTCATTTATGAGTGATTTTTGACCAAAATAGTAATTCATAATATGTTTTAACGAATTAAATATTTTTAATATAAGGTTATACAGGGGATATTTTTTACTATAACTAGTCATTGGAAATATAAAAAATTTATATTCATCCTGGTAATTTATTTTTAGTTTTTAATAAGAAATAGTTAAATAAAATTCTTGCACAATGATGATGCAATAATTGTTTAAATATTGAAAATATCTAATAAATTTTATCAAAAATGTTAAAATAAATATAATTTTATATAATTAATGTCTTCCATGAATTTTTAAAATTACCTATACATATTAAGGATGAATTATATTTTTTTTGTCAAATTTATCTTTTGAATTAATATTTTTAAAATGTTTGTTAATGAATAGTGTCAAAATTGACCTTAATTATTTTTTAAAATAAATAATATTTTATTAAATGATATAAAATTCATAAAAATGTATACTTTTTCCACATTATTTGTATGAGGATTAAAACTTCATTCGTTATTAATTCATGGTATCAATGTCATCTTATTGTAAATATAATAACCCTTAATTGGTAAAAAACAAAGTTGTCAGGGTAAGAGTTTAAGGGTTTAACAAAGGGTTAAATCCAAAATATTGGTATATGAATGTGAAAATAACAACCCTAAAAATTATTGGTTTAGAGTATTTTTCACCATAATAATGTTATATTATAAATAAATCAACCTGGATCCATCCCAAATTGAAAATTAATTTAATATTTTAAGATTTTCCCAATGTTCCTCTTACCTAAATGATAAAAGGGAGCCACCTCCCAAACTTACTCACACCACATTTAGCCTTATATATCATCAGAACCCACCCCATGTAAGATCTGAACTTCTGTATTCTCATCTTATAAACCTCCCTTTGGGAAAAAATTTAACCAACCAAGTATTTTGGTATAAACAAAAAGATGTTACCCAAAAGTTAGGTGTCATTTTTCGATGATCACTTTCATTTTATTTCTTTCTAAAACCATTAAATTATTCATATTTAATTATTACATAATAAATTAGTGTCTTAGATATACTTATATTTTTTTCTTCTAACAGTTTCACTAACACTTTCACACAAAACCATTAAATGGGATACATAATCATCATTCATGGGAATAATTTATAATTATAATATAAATCATATATAAAGTATAAATCCATCATTATTACATCCTTTATAGGAGTTAAATGAAAGAACGAATGAAATAAGTTCGTGAGGTGTACGGTGGACTACCACCTCTGGAACTAATGTCATTTGTTCTTTCATTTACCACCTTTACAGGTTGTAATAATTATGGGTTTATATTTTATATATGATAGATATTGTATTTTTAAATTATTTATGCCCTTATAATTTTTATATAACACATACCTATATGCACTCCATTTGTGGGAATATGATAAAATCATTTTTTGAATAGGGGACTAACATCTCCTCAATGTGATATGACATGTTCAAGCTATACATGGAATGTATCAAGGATTATTTTAATTAAGATATGTGAAATAAATGATGATAATATTATAATATAACTATAATATTAACATATATAATTTAGTTTTCAATCTTTGAATATGATGAATAAATGGAAGTAGCATATGTGTGTATGTATGGTTTGTCATCTCTATGAACGGTTCATTTCGTTTACTATATCCAAATTTAATGTATTATCCTAAATATATATATATATAAATATATTTATATTGAATATATAAGATAATATAATCAGGGTTTACATTATGGATATGAATAAACCATGATTTAATTAATAGGAACAATAAGTAACAAGTCAAAACTTACTCAGAAAATTGTGCAATTAACCCCCCAAAAAAGTGAAAATAATTAACAAACAAGTAATGAGATATTATATGAAGTTAATATATGATATTATAATTATAATTATGGTTCTACTATAAGTTATTAACATGATTGAATCCATTTTACAAGATTTTGTTGGTGTTCACTCAAATGGAAATGAAATTTAAGGGACTTTTTCTGAATATTCATTCATCGAGTCATAACATGATGTTATAAACCCACTTTATTTTAAGAGGTGTATATAAAGACTTATTGAAATATCATATCATCAATTTATTTACTATTATGTTTTTTAATGTTCTTTACTGCATTCCTTCTTAGGGATTATGATTCTAATGTTTCTAACTGGTATGAGACACTTTGGAATGTGTAATGATTATTTTCATGGAGAATATTTTAATAGTACATCAATAGTATTTACATTCATCAACATCAACAACCCATGTTGTTACTTATCCTCCATTAGGTAATTTTAGATAAATATCTATTATTTATTCAATACAGATATTTTATAAGGAATATTAATTATTTATTAAATGATTTACACGATATAAGGAATGCTTTGGTCTGGTAATGATTAGTTGGGACCAGATATTATATATCCCCTTGATTAATTGACATGGTCAAAATTGAAAAATAATTTGGAGAAATTAAATGGACTTCTACTAGTGGTTTTCATCCATCTTGTGAATATTATTGATGGTATTGTTTTTCAGGTGCCTTATACATTATGTTCACTAATCAATCATTTCATTCATAAATATTCGGTTATTATCGATGAGGTTTTCATATGATAAAATGCATCGATGCATTTCATTCTCAGTTTACTAATTAAGAGGAAATTATTATTAGTTATTTATATTTTGATATGGATTACTCCTTATACCTTAATTTAAATTGTATGTGTTTTCAGATATTTACCTATATATATAGTGTCATTAATTCATTATTTCTTCCACTACACTTATCCTTACTAAGAATATTTTCTCTCATATATTATGATTCATTCGTCTAGGTTAGTAGTTTGAATTTTTATTAAATGAGTTTCAAGGATTTAGATAATTTTCGTATGTTATATTTTTATTTTCCTTATATATTATTGTTATCATGTATGTAATCTAGGTTTCCTCAACTTCTAAACCATCAGTCCTTTGGGATTTTATTCCCTACAATCTTACTAGTTTAATAATATAATTCCTTGGCATTGGGAATATGGGGTCGGGGAGTTATAGTTGGAATCGATTGATGTTTTTCAGAAACATTGTAAATAATATTTAGAAAACATATATTAGGAAACAAATCGTTATGATATAATTTGAGGATATGTATAGAAGAGAATCATAGTATTTTGGAAATGTGGATATTATGCACTTATTCCTAGAAATACATCCATTTTTGGATAGTACAATTAATGATGGTTTAGTAATTTATATACCTAGGGGTAACAACTCTGAAAACATGCAGCAGGCCTTAATTGAGGATAACTAAGTAAATGACAATAGGTCGTACTTCATACATGGTCTGACATTTATAGAGGGTATGAATTGAATGATTCTCATTTTCTATAAAATCTATTTTGAGAGATTTAATATTAAATATTTCCCTAATGAAACTAATGATTTTGAATCTTTGATTTATGATTCATGAACATTTCATTTATGTTCACTGATATACCATTTTTGGAATTATATGTTGTGATTTAAATTTTGATATTTTATAATCTAATCCAGTATACACCACTATTTATAAATGGCACCTAGAACAATGAATGGTATTAATAATCATGGAAATAGTAGAGGTTTCTCCACAGATAAAGCCTATATAGAAGGTTTTAGAATTGATAAAGTTGTGGAAAAACTAGGGAAGCTTAATCAGGTTATAGAAAATAATGTTTTTCAAATGGAGAAACATATTCCAAAGTAATATTTTCCAATGTTAGACCAATATATGCAATAGAGTCCCCCATAATTTAATGGGACTAATGATATAATGAATGATGGGAAATAGATTAAGTATTTAGAGAATATATGTATGGAATTGGGCTATGTTGAAAAGAAAAAGGATACATTTTTAGTGTATTATCTCAATGGTGAAGAGAATTAACAGTGGTCATTGATCTAGAATACTAGGGAGGAAGATGAAATAGAACTCTGATAATGGAGGACACTTAATGAGAACTACTACAAATATGGCTTATAATAGTGCTAAAAACCGCCTTTAACAGTGCTAAAAAGCACTGTTAATCTCAGCGAAGATAAAGGGGGGTACCCTTTATGAGAGTTTAAAATAGTGCTGATAAATGTATAATATATCAGTGCTAAAAATAGCATTGATAAACACTAACATTATCACCGCTATTTGGAGTGCTGATAAAAACTACCTTTATCAGTTCTCAAAATAGCGCTGATATATTATCCATTTATCAGCACTTAACTAGTGTTGATAAAGGCCAATGATCCTGTGAATAACCATAACCTGCACAGAACATGCCCAGCACCTGCACACATTACAACACCTTCACAGAGCACAAACAACACCTGCACACAGCACAAAAAACACCCACACACAAAGAAGAGAAGAAAAAAATGATACATACATTTACTTGAAATCATTAATAAAAAACAACACACCCGTATATACATTTCAAACAATGTTTAATTTGGTTACAATTACATTTATCCAACAAATAGTTAAAAACCAATGATGTTCCATCCTTTTTACATCCACCCACTCTAAAAAATTGTTTTCCATGCCGGTGCTTTCCGAACAAAGCATTCGAACTGAAAGAAAAGATTTAATCTATATAATAAAACAAATATTATGTTAGTAATAAAATAATTAATTAAATAATGGGGTTGCTAAATGGAATTATACTAGTGAGGCACAAAATATAAAATAACTAATTAATTAAGAGACACAATTAGTTCAATGCCCTTACCTCAACCTGAAGTCCAATAAACTATCTTCAGTTTATACCAACCACAACTGAGTCCATGATCACATGTATTAATGTCCAACAACATTAAATTACATAATTAGTTACTTTTCACCAAAAATCCAGCATGGTATAATAGGCGCCAAACTCATCGTGTAATCCAACAAAGCCAGAATACTGAGAAGCTAGGTGTGATCCACTCCTGACACACCCAAAATCCTAGAAAAAACTAAATCCCCAATCTATATTACTAAATTTATGAAACAAAAAGCCCAAGTTTTTGAAAACCCATAAATAAATCTTCCAAATAATATAATAATCATCAAATAATGATTGATTACTAGTTTACGAAATTTTGAGACATGCTCTAAGAGTCATATATAAAAGTCCCATGAAGAACAATGATTTATCCATTCTATGGTATAATAATTACACCTAGAACCCTAAAAACCGAATGCAAATCTTTGAGCAAGAAGTTAGAGAAGAAAGGAAGATGTAGGAGAAGATACCACATTGATTCGAAATGATGAACAACTGATAATCCACTCAGGTCTAAGGGGAAGGAAGGAGGGGAATGGGGTTTGGCCACCCCCTAAGAACATAGTGCCCAAACAAAAAAAACTGAGGATATTTATACTTTATAAACCCATCACCTGCATAAAAATAAGTTTTAAATCATGTTACATGAAATGAACCAAGTGGTGACATCACTATATTTTGGGTCCAAACACTTACTTGACCCCTTTTCCCCATTAACGACCATTATCACCCTATTAAATGTATTCATGTTGTGAATTACCCTTTCACACTATGATTAACCTAATTCTACTACATTTCAACAAAATTTATACCCAAATCATCCTTGATATCCTCCTAAAACCCAATGACATCCCACTATCCCTAACACATGTCTGAAACACCTATTAGAACTGGTATACTGTACCTTTTTCGATGATTTTTTTGTTATTATGGAATTCCATAATTCCCCATTGGAAGTGTACCAATGTACTAATCAAATGTTATATGATATACCATGAAGATTCATGTGTACATGTATTTAATGAGATATCAATGAATTTTTATCTCATTATTATACATACCAACACATCAAATCTGATCATTAGAGACCTTCAGGTTTTCTTCAACTATATCCAGTTCTGACATGGAAGTGGGACATGATTTCTATGGGATATTAGGTTAGGTTTTCATGTACCCCTCGATGGAAGAATTAAATATGGGTTTTGATCAATAGGATTACCATATAATCTCAATTTATATACATCTTATATGAAAAAAATTAGAAGAAAATATTAATTCAATTTTTAATTGAGATTATCTTTTTTACATGGATTTAATTATACTATAGTCTTTTATAGGTAACCTCATTTTACATATTGTTTTTAGAGAGGTCCCTATGAGAAAATGGGATGCCATGTTTGATTGAGCATGACATATGTCTCTAACACTTTCTGCAGGGGCACGTTTCCTAGGGCATGCGGATGTTCGATGGCGGTGCATTGTACCACACATTCATTCGATACAAAGGTGAGTGACATTCATCACTTATAAAGAGATGTATTCTCCTTGATTGAAATAGGGTGATGGGATGTCGTTCATTCCATCCATGGATTCCTCCTCATAATTCATTACCTGGTATGAGTCTCCCTTATAGAATAAGACATTGTTCGTGAAACTTGTTCTTGGTTCCATCTCTTTATGGATGATGGTTAACTACAATGATTATATCAAGATATTCCATAGGTTCATTATAGGGAATAATACTACGGTTAGGAAAGTATTCACATTGGGAATCAATGGAATGTATGTACACTAGAACATTGGCCACATGTATTCATCATCGTCAAAGGGATTCTCAACGAAATGGAAACCCATGTTTATCTTGTGGTATTCCCTGATTTTAACATCCCACAAGGATAGAGGGTCATGATTTAATGTCTTACAGAGATATAATGGGTGGATCAAAGTACTTATAACGATAGATCAGGTAGGTACATCTCTAGGAGGGGGCACCAGGAATTTTTACCTGATAGATGGATCAAAATGCCCAACGAGGTCTGAACCAATTGTGGTTCATCCCATAAAGGTAAGGTTTCTCATTTGGAAGACTTATTCGAATACCACTAAGGGAAAAACAGGAGGAAAACTAAGCAAAGGTGTGCCCTAGTGAGGGGGTCACCATGGTTTACCATTGGATGGGATTTAACCTCATAGACTATTTTTATGTTACCTATTTAGAATACAAGGATCAAAACTCGTATATTTAAAAGGGGTATGGTGTGGGTATTACCCATGGTTATAATCCCTTCACATTAGGAATACTCTTGGTTGGATGAGTATGGGTTTTGTGGGGCTTATGCATTGTCATATTCCTAGGTTCTTCCAAGAGTAGAAATGGGATGAATGAGACATATGTGCTAAGATGAACCATGTGAATGGCGTGATCCTTGTAAAGAGGAACGAGGCACAAAAAAACATTTGGAGCTTTCTATAAAAATTATTTATGGTGTCCATGGGGCTCATCAGACTCCCCATACCTTCTATAAACACATCTAAATATCACGAGGACCAGATTCTACATGATGGTGCATCACAGGGTTGATTCTTTTGATGATGTACTGGTCGTTTGAGCTTGGATTTCATCTCAACCAGCCTTTCCCTTAATTGAATTATCCTAGGACACATATTTTGGATCCAATCAATTCCTCAATGATACTGAGGGGTAGACATGTGCTCAAATACTATCTTTTCTTGATGGTACAAACGAGATACAGAACATTGAAATTTCTTAAAAATGAACCAAGGGGTACACATGTGCTCAAATACTATATCTACATGTTGAATCTGATCCCTATACATTAATTTCAGCAATATTTATATTTAGGCCCTATATCTAACTTAAAATGTTGGATATAGACCATATTTGTTCTTTCCATCCATCGTTTTTTGGAAAATGGATTTTGTTGATCCTCAGTGGTTTCATCGTTCACCCCATACGCACTGCACACCAACATGCCTTACTTCAATATTGATTTGTTCAAAGATAAATAATATGAATCCGGGGGTAGAAAACATTGAGTAATAAATTAAGATTTCAATACATCAGAGCATTCTCAATTCACCAAAAAAAATTGGAGGATAATCAATGATCATATACAGATAACATATGTAGTAAGAATTCACATTTATCCTATTTGTTTACAATCTTCCATCAGGTATGTTTCCCATTCGTTTCTAAACACATGTATATCATCTTCTGAATATGAGTTTTTGCGATAGTCATGGTAGTACTGAAAAAATATAAATACACAAAGGACTAATAAATATTTTAAATGAAATCGTAATTATTTTCGAAAATACCTCATCTGGGATGCTAGTTTGTTGATGAAATATGATCTCTTTCATAAATTTACAAACATAATAACCACAATCCTTTCTGTTTGTTTTTCTGGACACTGTAGAAACATCGATGACAATAAGTAATTTATTTTCATATGTGTTTGGATAGTGAATTTTTATTATATATACCCAGATACTTTTCCAGTTGTATATCTTGTAGGCTTGCTCATCCTTATGCCCTGGATTCATTCCATGCATTAGATGATATTGATGCACTGCCCTATCATAACAGAATCCTCATTAAAAGATAACATAAATTATATAACAATATGTTTAGTTTTAAAATATTGGATCTAGTGTATTACAAATTAACAAACACCATCATGCATGGTCGGTTTGTTGGATATCCATGCATTGAATCTAGAAAATAAATCTTTGGAGTATCCAAATTGACGGCAATCAGCATCCAATGCTCCCTGAAAATAAAAAGTGGAATAAGTAAAGAATGAAATGACAATATAGTTGAAATGACTAAATTGTAGAGTTTTACCCCTTCATCATTGGTATTAAAAAGAGTTTGTCATCTGTAATTTTGTTTTCAAACGATTTGAGAAGGGATGACATTATTGCAGCCTCTATATCAGAATCTATTTCATCTTTTGAAGAGGTGGTGTGAGGACTAACGAGTCCAAATTTTTGTTCATGGGGAAATACCTTCAATTTTTTTTTCATATATACATCTGTGACAAATATAAAACTTATTTTTTCATAATTATCAGAGTATATCATCTTTAGTAAAATCAAATCATGAAAACTTACCTCATGTATGCATTTATAACTGAGGATCCTAGCCATTCATACATGAGGAGTTCATTTACATTTTCAGTAATAATTAAATCTGATGTTTCCGCTTCATACATATCTTTTACGAAATAAACTGTGTGAGTATTTCCGTCTTTCAACTTTGTATCCACATGAGCATGCAATGATAATAACTGTGGATATAGAATGGGTGGGGTGAAGGTGTTCTCAGTAGACAATTTTAATCAGTTGGTTGATCTTTGAGATAGTTTTCAGATGATATTTCGTTTCACCCCATAGTCTTTGTCATTCTATAATAACATTCATCAGTTCGGACCTTTTTTCATTAAATGTTAAAAGTCCAGATTTGTAAATAAATTGGAAATGGATAACTTTTTTTTGACATGTTTTTTTACAAGAACTGTCGGCCATGCGATGAATATTCCAACAGCTTGTTCAACTGTATGAATGTCGTCATCGTCATTTGGAACAGGTATCTCGGCACTCATCTCATTAGCTACGTTAATTGACACTCTAAGATGATCTTTTGGAAGCTGTCTATTGTGTAGCATGTCATTTTGTGTATTGAACATCATATCCCTCGCTACAAGGTGATAGGTGGGAGTTGATAAATATAAATCATAGTCATTATTACCATGTGGAATATTAGTACAAGAAATGTATCAGTGTCTATGTAAATCAAATTTCACAGAAACAATTATTAAAACATTGATTACCTCATCTAAGTTAGGTTTTTTGGGGAATGGATCACCTCAAAGCTGGTGGGGGTGGGGCGGGATCGTCATGCACTGGTTGTTGTTGAGTTGCTTCTTCTCTTTGCCTCTCCCCCATCAATTTTTTGATCATCTCTATCTGGTATTGTAATTATTCTTGAAAAATAGATAACTGTTCTTGCATCTTTTCCATTTTTTCATTTTGACCCTCCGCTTGTTTTTGTTTTTGAAAATATGTTCGGGGTGTCACCCCAAAACTTGCACCTTTGACGTGGTCATACTGTTCTGGCAAATTCAAGGCTGCTGAAAGTATGTTTGTTTCTGGTGTGGTTGTTGATGATTCTTGTGACTATTTCAGATAGAAAATATAGAAAAATAAGTAGTTATTGTAATGTAATAGTGATTTAAAGCAAATAAAATTTATATTATGTCATACTTACACATGTTTCCCACACTTTTTGTGTCTTTTCATCTATCAGTATCCCCTCTTTATTTACACGAGCCTCCTTCCATAGCACATGGCGTGGGATGGATATGGCTTTCAATTTCAATTCATCAATCTACATATAAACAGAGAAACACGGTTATGGTGTTGTTTAATGTCACATACTAGTAGTAGGGTAGATTTAAAAGACGTACCAATTTTTTCTCATGTTCAGTGTACCCCATCCTTACATTATGGTAAGGGTACACTGGTTCTGTTGCACGTTTTTTATTTTCCGCATTCAGTTGTTGTTTCTTAAATAATAAATTGTCAATCAGAGTAATGAATACAAGCAAACGTCAAACGACGTATTACCCCACACAATGTACCTGAAAAGTATGCTCCCCACGACGGTTTCTAAACGCATCCCACGCTCCTTGGGATATCAAGTGTGAATAAATAGGAGGTGGGTGCGGCTTGATTTTACCTTCTATATCTTTAAGATGATATTTCGTTAAAATTGTTTGTAAACCTCTATTA
Organism: Viscum album; assembly: GCA_963277665.1. Classification (NCBI taxonomy): domain Eukaryota; kingdom Viridiplantae; phylum Streptophyta; class Magnoliopsida; order Santalales; family Viscaceae; genus Viscum; species Viscum album. The sequence goes on from OY728121.1 coordinate 1,249,603,258, forward strand.
ATCCTTCTTTCAACTCTTAATACATATTCCTTGTGTGAGGCATCTACTATAAATGCACTCTGGAATGGATGATTCTGAGTAAGTCAATGTTTTGGTATTTTATTTTATTTTAATAAATTAAGAAAATGATATCATAATGTTACCGTAATCTCTTCCCACATTAGTGTCTTCATCTCGGTGACAACATGGTGCCACGACTTTACATCAATCATCACGCGTTTCCGAGTGATGATTCCAATGTAGCTAATAAAGATGGCTCTATTGGGGTTAACATGTTGGCCCCACATATTCCATCCCTCCTCAAATTTGATGCCTTTTACTTTTTCCTTAAGGATTTTGACTGACACTCTCAAAATACGACGCTCTTGTTTTTTTGTGCTTTAAGGGTTTAATTTCCTAACATTTCCTCAGAAGTAGCATCAATATCTTCCCCCAGAGCGCTAGCATTGACAATGGGACCAGCAGTATCATGTTGAGAAACATGTTGTACCTCAGCACTAGGACCAGCAACAACATGTTGAGAAACATGTTGTACCTCAGCACTAGGACCAGCAACAACATGTTGAGAAACCTGTTGTTGCTCTGCACTAGGACCACCATCATCTGGTTGAGAAACCTATTTGTTGCTTTGATGTGGGACCACTATCTTTTGGTTGAGAGACCTTTTGTGCCTCGGGATTGGGCGCATCAACAGGTTCAAAAGTCATTATCTGTAGAAGTGGATTAATATTTAATTTAGATTACATAAAAACAACAGTGGACAGATAATAACATAACGTAACACAATGTATGTTATAATAAACAAAAAACCTAATTATTGTACTATCTTATTTTTCTTTAAAGGCTGAAGGGATTTGACTCCTCTATCGACTATCTAAATCCCTTAGTTGTGGTCTCCTCTGACATACAAAACAATTTCTACATTAGGACCACTACGAAATGATTTTGAAGTTCCTATAAAAGGGTCAACCTCCATTGAACTTCCATCTGACCCTTCAGTTGTTTTTGTCGATAACATAACAATTGAACAATTTCGATTTGCGGGGTCTAGAATATAAAATACTTGTACTGCCTGTGATGCCATTATAAATGGTTCGTCTTTCTCCCCTTCCTTACAGAAATCAACTATCACGGAACCCAATTCATCTATTTTAACAACACTCCTATTATCAGCACACTTGCATTGAAAAATAATCACTTTGAATTTTGTATAATCCAACCCCCATATTCGTTTGATGATGCCAAAGTATGACATATTCGAATAAATTGGATTTTTGTCCTTAGCACCGAAAACATGAATCACCACAACCACAAGTGTAACCCCACTATTCTACACGGTACTCTCTTCATCATGATCATTAGTATAGAATTTATAACCACTAACTGCATAATGATTGTAAGATAATACGTACACACTTTCTACTCCGACTATCCATCAAAGTCGTTCTGAAATTGAGTCTGGATTTTCATCTAACTGCTTAAAAATATGGTCTCAAAACCATCCTTTAAACTATAGATTATGTGTATCTCATATCCATTTTTCAGCCCTAGAAGGATTCAAATTCCTAATAATTTCTTTGTGGGTTTGAACATATGGGTCAACGTCGAAACTGTTATGAAAAACGTGACGGTGGTCCTACTCCCGATCTTTAATATTTATTATGACAACCTCTCTTCCAGAAATTCCTTCACCCTCAAGCCGCTCAGTGTGATGAGATTTCGGTAGGCCAACGATTTCCACGCCAGACAGGTATTCAGTACAAAATTCAACAGCTTCCTTAACAATATATTTCTCCATAATACAAACCTCTAGCCGACTTCGGTTTTTGACATACACTTTCAAAATATTTATATACCATCCAATAGGGTACATCCATCTATAATGTACAAGACCACATAGTCGAATCTCTCTCTCCAAATGAACCATCAAATGAACCATCATATCAAAAAATGTTGGCAGGAAGAACATTTCCAATTCACATAATATGACAAATATTTCTCTTTCCATAGTTGGGAATTTCCCCGGGTCTATAACATTTCTACATATAGCTTTGAATAAGAAACAGAGCATCATTAATGTATGGCGGATATTCTTGGGAAAAATGAAACTTAAAGCTATACGAATTAGATCTTGCATCAAAACATGGCAGTCATGTGATTTTAGACCCTTTAATTTTAAATTTCCCATTCACTTGATGTTCTTGATATTTGATGAATACCCCAATGGAAACTTTACGTCATTCAAGAAGTTGCAAAACTGATATCTCTCCTGCCTGGAAAGAGTGTAAGCAGCAGGATGAAGAAATGTTCATTTTTCACCCTTCACTAGAGCCAACTCTTCTCATATTCCCATCTCAACCAGGTCCAATCTAGCCTTAATTCTATCCTTTATTTTGCTGGATGCATTTAGCAACGTGCTGATGACACTATCACATACATCTTTTTCAACATGCATAACATCAAGAAAGTGTCTGACATAAAAGAAATTCCGGTATGGTAATTCAAAAAAAATTTATCTCTTTTTCCAACCAGTTTTTGTAATGTTTTTCGAAACAAGTTTACCAAAATTAGTGTCCAAATCTTTTAATTTCTCAAACAATTGATCACCTGTTAGTAAAGACGGTGTTGTACGTTCTTCTAAACATCTGTCGAATGATGTCGTGCAAGATCAGTACTTATGTCGTCGGGGTAGAAATCTGCAATATCTTTGAAACATGGTTTTCGATGAATGTTTCAACCTAATTGACGGTGTACCCTGTTCGAAAATGGGACACCCTTGAGTTACTTTAATGCTATATCCTGAAAAATTTCTATAAGATGAAAAGTCATTTATCCTCCCATACAACATGGCTTTCTAAGTGAAATGTTCTTTTTTGAAAGCATCAGAAAGCGTAACACATGAATCCCACAATATTTTCAAATCCTCGATCATTGGGGCCAAATAAACATCAATATCATTACATGGTTGTTTTGGTCCTGATATATGCATAGATAACATGATGTATTTTCGTTTCATGAATAACCACGGTGGTAAGTTATAGTTTACCAACATAACCAGCCATGTACTGTGACTGCTGCTTTGAAAACCAAAAGGATTCACCCCATCTGTTGATAATGCTAGACGAAGGTTTCTCGGCTCATTCCCAAATTCCGGATACTCATGATCAATTGTCTTCCACTGAGGAGAGTCTGTCAGGTGACGTTGTTTCCCATCTTTAATTCTTGTATATGCATTCCATGTCAATTGTCCTATAGTCTCCTCACTTCCATATAGGTATCTAAACCTAGGAATGATTGGAATGTACCATACAACTTTCGTATGACTAGAATCATCTTTCTTGTATTGGGAATCACCACACTTTGGGCATTCTTTAAGTGATTTTTGGTCCTTGCGAAACAATATACAGTCATTCATGAAAGAATGTATTCTTTCAGAGATCATACCCATCGATCGTAGCATTCGTTTGGCATCGTATGTTCATCATGGGAGTTCATTGCCTTCTAGGAGCATGTCATTCAGGAGAGAAATTAGTTCCGTAAAACTGGCTTCACTCCACCCATTGCCTGTTTTCAAATTATACAGCTTTAATATGGCTGACAATGCTGTATATTTAGTGCAACCAACATACAATGGTGTTTTTTCACATATCTTTAACGTCTCAAACCATTTTGGGAAATCACAATGTTCATCTTAAACTAACATTCTGATTTTCATCAATATGATCATCATCATCATTCACATATGTAATCACACCCTGCATACGATCGTCTTCACTGTTGAGGCTTCTAATCATATGAGATGATCTATAAAATTTCTTGTTCTCTGAGTCACTACCTAAATTCGTTTCCTCCCCATATTTATTCCAACATGTATAACTTCGATCTATTCCATGATAGATTAGGTGTTCTTCCATCTCCTATGGACTAATTTGTATTGAATAACAACAGTGTAAACACGGACAAAGGATTTGAGAAGGGTCACTTGCATGATCTTCTGCAAACATGATAAACTCTTTCATGCCATCTTCATACTCTTTTGTCAACCGATTGGCATTCATCCATTCTTTATTCATATTCATCGTCTTTATGGGTTCGATCTCGAACTTGACAAATATTATGTTTTAATTAATCAGGTACCATTGTTTAGGTTTTATAAAAACAAATCATAGTACAAATTCCTTTAAACACATGTAAAATCCATATACATGGTGTGTCGAGTAGGGTGAACATCGTGTAGGTATAAGATACCTGATTTAATCAGACATATATCAAATGTATTCAACGTTAGTCATACAAAGAATGAATGATGCCTTTGAGAATACATGACATTTAGAACAACATGAGATAAAGTCATGTACTTTAGATACATATTGAGTCACCTCACCGTCTATGCATCACATTTTTGTGGAATACACGGTGTGTAGTCCTTATATGACCACTAGGGGTGTATAGACTATACACATCAAGTCTCTATGGTATCTATACATGGTGTGAGTGAAGTAAAACACATATCATATAGTTCTACCATTATTTCATTGCATGTACATGGTTTCATGATGAAGTATATGTCTTGGAGATACATTGTGTGTGACCTAGGTTCACATGACATGTAACATTTAAAATGAAACTTATTCCAAGTTTGAGTCAGAAGATTAGTCATGTGGTGTAAATTTTGGATTTAAATGTTGTGTGGCATTAAAATATATATCAAATCCATGTATGGTGAAGCATGTTCTATGTATTTTAAAGTGTCTCATAGATCCCTCTAGAAGTGGTTTCCTAGGATTCAGTGGAAATGCACTAGTAACAATGTGGTGGTGCCATTCAAATGGGTAAAGTTTGGATTGATATTTCATGGTGGATGAACCACAACATGGAAAATAAATGGCATATCAATCATGCCAACAACCAAAACACCATACTAAAACACAATCGTGATCACAATCACAACACCATAAAAACCAAACAGTCAAAATTTTAGATTTTACAAAGCATCCCATATTCAATTTTGTTTGTTAATTCAGGGGTTATCACAGAAGTTTTATCATCCTGGGGTGTTCATTCATAAGTCAAGTATACATAAATTACCAATTTATATATTCCAATGTTCAAAGAAACCAACGAACATTCAATTCATTTAGTGCGCAAACAAGGACCACCAACGGCCACGATTTTCAGTAGGGCGTTTAGCCCCTACACTTTACATTATAACCATCAATATAAAATAGTAATAACATTCTACCAAGAAGAAACCAATGAGTAACCAGATATAACTCACCGCAAAGGTGTCGTAAAGCACACGAAAAAGGTGCGTACGTGGCAGAGGAGAGGCGCACAACAGAGGATATTTCCAACTGAAAAGAAAACATAAAATAGGGGAAACCTATGAGAATAAAATAATCTAAAACCAGCTACACCATTTACCAAATCCCACAAACCCAAAATGAAAATGCATGAAAATAAATTTAAATTTTTTGATAGAAATCACTATCTGATCACTAATTTTTATCCAAACCATAGGTGAAAACAAATCCAAATAGGAATCATAAGGATCGCATACCTCGAGAAAAGAAATCCAACCATAATAGTGATCAAGAATAGAACAATGTGAACTAGATGGAACTTAGGATGGGGAGTAAACCATCATATAATAACTCTAGGAAATTCGTGTGGTGAAAAAATCCCAACATCCTATTAGTATTTGTGTTGCGATATGTTATCCTCAACACTCGATGTAAGGGAGTATGATTTTCCTAAATTCTCAACAATAATATTTCCATCTTATGTTATCCACTATAAAGGTGTATTTTAATTTTAACTAGAATGGGGAATTACCTCCCATACATCAATTTAATTAGGACCATCTGTATAAGTAAGGCATTATTCATATTCATATTTATATTAAAAAACTTGAAGAAAAAATCTAATATGTCCCATTATCGATGTACAATTTCATTCAATGAAATGAAATACAAAATTATCATTCTATATAACATGCAGTATATGGTGTTCCCTTTCAACCCATTATAGATCATTTCAATTCATTTAATTAATTTATTACATTAAAATTAATCCATCATGTAAAATTCATTCCTCATGATTATTACACATTCAATTTTACCAAGAATGGAAAATTCACTAATAAGGCCCAAAGGGTCTTCAAAATGGGCCATAATCAACAAGGAAATTTCCTACCTGGTAAATTCCATTAAGAATCTAGGCCAAACACCTATAATGTGTCTCCAATTACATTTATATTCCCTTGTATCATGGGAAAACTCATTTAAAAGCTTTGACATAAGCTAAATAGGTGTTCAGGGAAATTAACAATTTGACATTAAAGGGATAATTTTACTTGGCACACTCAAGGGGTGTCCATAAAAAAGTTCAAGAACATCTAAACCATGAAACAAGATTCAATTGGTGTTTATTGAGTTTCATGGATTAAATAAAGAACTCAATAATATCAATAATCCTTTGACTGTAGAAATAACATCTTAAATTAGGATTTCACACATTAAATTCTTGTGGTAGCAAAAAAATTTGCCTGATAATGAATAACAATAATGGTAGTAGCGGCGGCAGAGGCAGCGCCGGAGGTGGAGGCGGGGGAAAAGGTGGCAGTGGCGGCAGAGGTAGAGTTGGTGACAGCGGTAGAGGTGGCGGCAGTCACGGCAATGGGGGTGGAGGAGGCAGAGGCAGCAGGGGCGGGGGTGGAGGCGGCGACGACGGTGGAGAAGGAGGAGGATGATAAGAAGGAATGAAGAGGAGGAGGAGGAGGAGGATGAGCTCACGGTGGCGAGGGTCCTGGTTGAGCTTCCACAACAGCTTGACCGCGTGCGAGCGAGGATGGCCTGTTAGGGTTATTAAATATAAACTGATGGAACCTTTATCAGTGCTTGTTAAAATTGCTGATAAAGGAATGTTTTATCTGCTCTAAAATAAAAGTGATGATAAAACATTCATTTATCAGTCCTAAAAAAATCATTGATAAAGGTGTAACCTTTATTAGAGCTTATTTTAGCGCTGATAAATTTCACATTTATCAATGCTTTTAGATTGCACTGATAAAGGCATACCCCTTTATCAGTGCTTTCTGTTTAGCGCTGATAAAGGGCCGCACATCCCTTTCCCTGTTCTTTGGTAGTAGAGTCATTATTTGATAAATACATCCCTAGTAATTAAAAAACATAAATTAAGATAATGTTATTCAGTTTAAATCAAAAGGGGTAACAATTTTTTACAGAGTGTGAGGCTACCTTTACTAGTTTACCAAGGTATGTTATAGATTTCATACCCAATACAGAATTAATAATTGGTAATTTATTTGGAGGACATAATCCAATTAATTGAAGGGAATTTATGTCTCAATCTTTTTCATCATATCGTGAAATATTTTTTATGTTCTATAAAGATCAAGAAATAATTCTTCTTTTATTGTGGCTTCAAATGTATCAATAAGAAAAATCCAATACGTGATCAAATAATTGATAAATATACGAAGGGAAAGAAGTATTTTACCATATTTGATAATTGTTGAATGAATTACCCTAGTAATTTTTGCAATGAATTTATTGAATTTTATATGTGTAGGATGAAATTTAATTATGAAAAAAATCTAAAATGATGAATGAAAATGAGGTTATTCGGTGTTATAACTACAAGAAGATGGGGCAATATGATAATGAATTCCCCTAACATCAAGGAAATATACCAAAGAATAAGATAATGGATTAGGTTCAATCATATAGTATTGACATGACTAAAGGGGAATTATTAATTTTCTTTTGTATTTGGATTAAATTTTTTTTTGTAAAAGTATTTTTTGAGGGTGGTCTCTGCATATGAATTGTGAAATATATACAGATTTTATTATAGTACTTTTCATTAAGTATATGAGATCATATGATGAATGGTTCCATGAAAAATGATTTGGTAGCAAGTTAAACATTTTGTAAAACACTTGTATGAGGGAAAGATAAGACTTTAATTGTTCTTGATATTAAGATAATAATGTTGGATATAGAGATGATTGATATGGATAAATTAAATTGGATATAAATAAAAATAATGTAAATGATTTTAAAGTGACGTATCATGATATTTTGGAATTGTTAACCATTTATGAGATAGTTTAACTTTAACTTTAGAATTTATTTTAGTGTTTAATGTATTATCTCACCATATGATGCTACTTATGCTAGGAGATGATGTATAAATAGTTCAATGTTAAATAAAAGGGTAAGATTATTTTTATTTAAAAATATATTTCCTTATACACTTATAGAGTGAATGAATTTCTCAATTCATTGAAAATGGTCTTGAAACAAAAATGTTGTCCAATTGTCATCATGTTTTATGACATCAATTACCTTTATTTTCACCACTGGTTTATGGTTTGTTGTCTACAACTTTCTAAAAAACATGTTCTCTATCACTCTCCATCAGAAAATGAGAGTTAAATTTATCTTAAATGTCCATTATTTGAATACTTTTATTCTATTTGAAAGCCCTATTTTTGGGTGGCCTTCAGATTAACGTTTCCCTCTCATTAAGAAGATGTTTTATTAACGTTATTAATGATGTGGGTTTTTCAAACAATCGTATTTTCAAATATGAAACCCTAGATTACTCAAATCAAATTTAAATTATGAGGATTTAATTTAAATAATGTGGGGAAAATGTAAAACCCCAATTCTTCACAATATTTTCCATTTGAATAAATTTAATTTTGTTGATAAACTTGAATGCATGCCGCATCGGGTTTAAACAAAAAACTTTTGGGTCACCATTTTCACATTTAATTAATCAAGGAAACTTATAAATAATTTTTATTGAGAATTTATATGTTCTTTAAACAATCAATATTTTAAAATTGTTTCATTAAATATTATATGCATAAGATAATAACAAACTAAAGTTTACACAAAAAAACCAAAGATTTTATCAAGGCTGTTTACTAAGTTTTTGTGACGTACCTATTTTAAATTTATTTTTTAACAATTTAATATAGTTTATTTGAAAAAAAAATCTTATTATTTTAAATTTTAATATATAAATATCCTTTTTATGATATTTTGTTATTTTTCAGATAAGTTTCATGATTTGATGAATAGTGATAAAAAATTTATTTTAATTGAAAATAGATTTTGTTTCTAATCAATTTAGTGTTAAATTATATTTTTAATGGGTTTTAATGTATAATTAGATCAATTTTTACAATTTTACCGAATTTAGTTCTTCTAAATAAATTTTAATTATTTTGGAGAGAAAAACATTTCAATCTTTCGAATGTTTTCATTTTAAGAAACATGTTTTGTCGGACTGTCAATGGGATTAATATTAATATAATTTTATTAAATTATGTGTTTTGAATTTTAAAAAATGGAAACCATATTTGTAATTATAATATCCAAATTTATTAGTTATTTCCCTTTTTGAAAATATGAATAGTGACTTTATAATTTTTTTAAAAATCGCCACTTTTAAGAGTAAATTAGCTAATTAAGGGTGAAAATAATACAATTTTTATTATAATATTCCCCTAATACATTTAATAAAATCATTAGATGAGTTATTATTGACTAAAATCATTCTTGGGATGCTTTTTGTAACTCTTGATTCCATCAATATTATTTTAATTCTTTTATAGTTTTTTATTAAAAGAAAAGTAAATTTTGTCATACTATTGTTTTTAACAAGTTACATATTTTAATGCAGAGTTTTATAATGAATATGTTTTAATATAAATAATATTTAGAAATATTAAATTCTTATATTTTCCAATATAATTTATTTTTAATTTTTACTAGGGAAATAATTAAATTAATGTCATGCACAATGATGATGCAGTAATTGTTTAAATAGGGGAAATATCAAATAAATGTTATCAAAAATACTAAAAAATATATAAATTTATATAATAAATATGATTGAATAATTTTTTCAATTATCTATAAATATTTGGGAGGTATTAAACGGTTTTTTATAAGTTATATTTGTATTTATATTATTTGTAAAAGTCACAAAACTAATAGTTTCAAAATTGACATTAATAATATTTTAAAATAAATAATATTTTATTAAATGATATAAAATTCTTAAAAATATGAACATCAAGAAAGTTTTTTGTATAACGTTTAAAATTTCATCCATGACTTATTTATGGTTCGTTTGGCATCTTATTGTATCTATATTGACCCTTTAAATGTAAAAACCAAGTGGTCATGGTAAGAGTTAAAGGGTTTGAATAAGGGTTGAAGACAAAAGAAAAGGGTTATAATGTAAACAAAATGTATCTAAAAATTATTGATTGATATTATTTATACCCATAATCATATTATATTCTAAAAAACTCACTTTTTATACATTTTTTAAGAAAAATAAATTTATATTAATTTAATATTTTGGTAGTTTCCAAAAGTGCACTTCACCTCAATTATAAAAGGGTACCTCCTCCCTCACATCCTCACACGACATTGAGCCTTATTTATACTCCAAAACCTAACCAAATAATATTAAAAATTTCCTCCCCACATCATATAATCTTCCCTTTTGGAATAAATCTAACTAAGTATGACTTTTTTATAAACAAAAAGGAGATACCCAAAAACCATGTAACATTCATCAATGACCACTTTTGTCTTATTTCTTTCTCAAGCCATTCAATTATTCCTATATAAAGATTATATAATAAGTTAAACATATTAAATATACTTATATTATGTTTATCTAATTTTTATAGCTACACTTTCAAACATATCCATCAAATGGGATTTTTAATCGTTATTCGCGTGTTTGGCAGACTAGCCCATCACAAACTGATGTCATTCATTCATCTATTTAACACCTTTAAAGTTTGAAATAATTGGGTATTTATGTTTTATATATGATATATAGAGTATTTATAATTTATTTATTATTATTTAATTTTTATATAACGCATACCATTATTTACTGTATTTGTGGAAATTTGATTACATCGTTTATGGACGTGTTCACTACCACCTTCTAAAAGCGAATTGATTTGTTCATGTTGTACATGGAATGTATTAAGGATGATTTTAATAAATATATGTCGAATATTTGACATATAGATGATTCTACAACTATAATATACATATATATATCATTTACTATTCATTATTTTAGTATGTAAAAAGAAATTGAAGTAGCATTCATGCGTACGTATGACCAATCATCTCCCTGAACTATAAATTTAATTTCCTCTCTCCAATTTTTTTGGATTATCTTAAATAAAAATATCATGATTATATATCATATTTAAATCATTGTTTATATTATTAATATGACTAAATCAATATTTAATTAATAGTAACAATATGTAACATGCCAAAAAATAATAGTAGAACTAGGTAACAAGCTCCCAAAATTGAGAAAATAATAAAAGAATGGGTAATAAGATGTTATAATAATTTAATATATGATTTAATAAATATGGGTATGGTTATTGTATAAGAAATAAAAATTCTTGAAACTATTATACATGAGGATAATGGTGTTCAACCGAATGTAAATGCAAGGTATGTGACTTTATCGCAATCTCCTTTCATTATGAAATATCCTGATTTTATACACCCACCATAATTTATGAGGTGTATATACATCCTCATTGACATATAATATAATTAAGTTATTTATTCTCATGTTGTTTTTTAATTTATTCCTTCCTATGTATTATGATTAAAATTTTCCAATGTGGAATGGGACACTTTTGAATGTTTAAAGATTATTTTCCCCAAGAATGAATTAATGATATTTCAGTAGTATTTATATTAATTGGTGTCAAAAAACATTATTTTTACTTATCCTCAACTACAAAATGATTGAAAAATAAATTATCTTTAATCAATATGGATTTTTGATCATGCATATTAATTATTGATTAAACCTTTTACTCGATATAAGGAATGCATTAGATTGGAAATGAATTGTGGGTCTTAGACATTATATATCCCCTCAATGAATTTATGGTTTCTCGTGAGAAGAATAAGTTGTACAAATTAAATAGGTTTATACCTATGGTTTTAAATCTTCTTGTGAATGGTCTTGATGTAATTATATTTCCTATTCCTCAGACAATATATCTAATAATTATAATTTTACATCAAAGATATTTCTATAACAACCCATGAAGTTGTCATATGATAAAATATATGGACGCATTTCATACATAGTTTATTGATTAAATGGAAAAGTTTTTAGTTATTTTCAATTCTATATTGATTATTCCTTATCCAGTTATTTAAATTTAATGTGATATCTGTTATTTTCCATCTATTATAGATTTGTTCTCATTAATTAATTATTACTTAGAATTTGATCTCCCCCTTATTATGCTTCCTTTCTGCAAGTTATGAACATGAATCAATTTAATGAGTTTCATGGAAATTAATATTTTTCCTATGTTATACTTTTATTTTCCCAATGTTTTATTGGTATCATGTAATTATATCTGTTTTCCATCAGTATTAAACCATTTAATCATTTGGGATTGGATTTCTTGTAATCATGCTGATGTAAAAATATAATGCACCAACTCAGGGATATTGCACATGGGGTGTTACAAATAACTCATGAACATATATCTTTAATAGATCATCTACTGAGTGATCCACTCAGATCACTAAGAGATGGGAAAATTTCATTAGCCAATAGTCATTCACACAAATTGTGTCACAAATCATCAGGATCTAAGGAACCCCATTGAAAACTTCATCATGATGTCCATCCACAACCATGTGGGAATAAGAAATATATGAATTAGTCCAAAAGTATTTTATTTCATGGACGTTATCCTCTAGTAGGTAAAGAATTGGGTAAAAATCTTTTGATGTCCTTCTTTAACCCTAAACACTAGAAATAACACATGAAATCATTATATACCATTTTACTCTAGGATGCACCACCCACATAGTGGTAGGTATGTCTGTCATTAGTTACATAATGATGGAAGTATGGAATAAAAATATTGCATGTACAATGATCACAATATCTACCTCCAATGACGACCTAGGTATTAGGAAATGACCTTCTAGATGTTCTCACATCACATCAGAATCTAAAATAGTCTCATATCCATACTTTATTCAATATAATAATGTATATGTGACACCCAATGGAGAAAATGTCATCATTCCATAGTCCTTAGAAGCATTTATCCCCCAATAGGACAACTTTCTCAATAAGATATATTGTTCCTAGAAGGTGGATCATCAAGATCCTAATATACAAGTATCTAAGGGCTAAGAGAATCTACAACGATGTTACCTTTACTTGGTGTATAAAAAATCTCTAATTAAAACATATTTAGGCACTCTATCAAGCTCCTATAACTCAAATTTAGGTCCTTCTATGTGAATATATAGTGAAGAATCTTGTGAGGCATGAAGAAAACAAACAACTAAACAAATAAATAGTGTCACCAACACATCAATTAATGGGGAATGTCTTTTAGATCCAAGTCCTGGGTAGGATAGTTCTTCTATTTAGGTCACATTTTCCATGACCTGTTAGATACTACTCACACTCTCTCTCAATTAGTACTTATCCTAGACCAATTAATTTTCTCTCATATTATATGGAATAATTTTTCCATCGGTCTAGAAGAACCCCTACTAGAGTAGTATGAAACGCTATAGTCATCTCAAGAAATTTCTTCTCTCTTCTTCCAAACCACTAAATCTTCCCTCCCTTCACTTTTAGTGCATCCATGGGTGCAAATAATCAGGAGAATACTAGGATAAAATCTTAGTAGTATCCCATTAATCCAAAATAGATTTTAATATTGGATATCTTATAAAGACATATATATGAAATCACTACCTAAAATTTCTATGGGCCTATAGATATATCAATATCAAAAAAAACATGCCCTTAGAATTTAACCTCATGAATCAAAAGCTCACACATAAAAAAATTGTAATAAAACTCATATTCTTAAATTTTACAAAATACTATTTATATATGTTTGGAATTATACTCTAGTTTAGGTGAATATATGAGTATGTCATCAAAAAAACCACAATAAATTAATTAACATATGGGTGTATGAGATTTTTCCTAATATCCAAGAAAATACTGGGGCATTCATTAATCTAAATAGGATCACCTCAAACATTTCTAGCCTATATCTTCTCTAAAACCCCATCATCAAGATGTCCCAATATTTAAATTATAACTATTGATATCCTAACCAGATATCGATCTTAGGGAACCACCAAGTTCCCTACAAATGATAAAAAGGATCATTCATCCTTGGGAAATGATATCTTTTATCCACGCTAACTTGATTAATTCTTTATAAATCTCTTCTAAATCAAAGTGTTCCATCCAACTTATTTAAAAACATAACAGGATAACCATAGTGTGATCTACTTTCCATATTAAATCAATTTTATTCTAATTCTTTGAGTTGTAAATTGTGTTCCTTCGGCTCAGAGGGTTCCACATGATGTTGTGGTATCAAAAATTGATAAGAACAATACCTAAGATCTAACTCAAAATCAAATCCCCTATTAGTGGGATGCCATGTGATGTCATCTATGAATATATCCTGGTAGGGATACACAACTAAAAGAAAAGATGAGTGGTTTACCACTAATATAATTTAAATAGGAATTCCTAAAATCTACACCATGACCATTCTATGTTAGTTTATATCTGGACTAATTCTACCTAATCCTATTTCCCACTCACTAGTCATCATGATCTTCTCTACATTATGAAATCTAAATTATACTAATCTCTGATAACAATCAATGTGATCTCAAAATTCAGTCATCCATTCCTTGACAAGTATTTCATTGAATCTCTTCATCTATAGAATCATGACGTATCACATATTTTCAGATCTATAAATAACTATATGATACTATTTACTTTTCTGATGATTTTCTACTTTTCTCCCATTTTGTATCAAGGGAACTAATCTCTGAAGACTAATTGAAGTGTAATTCAATTCCAATAATAAGTTATGTAGATATTAATGAATGGGAATCAATGGTGTTAAAAAAGTGGTGCATACAATAGAAGTGATCACAACCATTGATTAAATAGTATACAGTCCCCCAACACCATCATATGAATTTTGATCCACTTCATATACTCATCCCACCTCAACTATCTTACCTTGTCCATGAGGTATGCGACTTTCCAATGTCATCTTCATCTGAGGCTACTACTGTAGATCATAGCTAAATCCTTTTTTCCTTGACTATATCAACCACGATCCCCTATGGAAACCTATCCCTAAATACCTAATACATAATGTTTGAATGTGTCCCATATTTTTACATTACTGACATTAGATATTAGGTATTACGAATGAAAAATATGAATGGATGACCATACCACAGTTGAATCATTGTGGTACTCCTACTGGGTGAATTTAAGAAGAAAAAATATTATCCACATACTTACCAATAACATTATATGAATCAGAATTCATCCTCTTCCCCCTACTTGTTGAGATACTCATAGTATATTTAAGTGGTATACTATCTTGAGTAAAAATGGTTGAAGAAGACCAACTACTTGATCCTCCTCTATATTCTTCTTAGTTATCAAGTACTTACATTGAGCCTCTTGGTATTTCCCCAGAATAACACATTGAACCAATAATTTTACTTATGAATATATACTAGTGTGTCACTTCCTATCCATTGTTACATCATTTCTATCCAAAATTGAATAAAAAGTATGGCACTAAAACAACGTGAGTATGAAAACATCATCATAGTCTCTTATTTAACTCAATGAATTCATGTTATTTGACTAGATTATAATACTCCTAACAAAACTTCAATAATAAAAGGTCATTAAAGGCCTCATAGGTGAGACCCTCACATCTACAAGATTTTTCAATTACACCCCACCAACTCCTTGTAGTTCACTATAACATGAACGTACTTGGATTCACCTTCCTATAATCTGTCATCTTAATGAAATCAAAGACATCGTCAATGTTGTTTATCTAGTCCATAGTATCCTCCATCCCTTCAGTTCCCTAGAAGGATGATTGATTCTAGTGATATAAATATCAGGAATTGTTAACAACGGGCCTCAGTTCCCATCCACCATGGGTAGGAACAAGTGGAAGGAGTCCACACTAGAAAGTGAATCTTGACCCAAGTCAACGGGTGGTCCCTTTAGTCTCTTTCATCCAGTGTCTTCTAAAATATGATGGAAACATTTTTAAAAACTGAATTCACTGTGATAGATCCAAATCTGTCTGTGGGATCATATAGTGTTGTACTAGGAGTCTACACATAAACTAAGGTACTTCCCTATTAGTTCTAACCAAGGTCTCCATCACTAAAAATTATTCATAGTTATAAATAAAACATGGTCAAGTTTTAATAATTAATTCAATCATAGATAATTAATAATAACATGTAATATATAGATATATCACTCAATCAAACAATACATGTCCAACCTAAATAGATATAATAAATTAAGGCACTAAATTAAATAACTTCTATTCTGGACATAACATGTATATTTATTTAATTTAATACTATGATTTGAGTCATTATGAATTAAACACACCCAAATACCATATTACACTAATAAAAGAACCATCAAGGGTAACTCAGATGCTTGTTACAAATGAGTTATCTATGAACATTGAAACTCCCCAATATAAGTCCCATAAAACCAATCTCTTTTCTACCATCTATAGAATGTTCCAAAATTAAATGAATAAAAATATGATGTGATTCCATTTTTAAATCCTACACCTAATCCACTACGTCTAATCCCGAGAGACACAATACCAAGTGGTAACCTCCCCATATGCAAGTGGTTGTCAACTAGTAGTGAGGGTCCAAATGAATTTATGGGGATCATTATACCATTGATATCGTATCCCGGAACCAATAATATAAATAAAATATAAATAAAATCTTGTGAAATAAGGTAAATTATAATAAATCAAATTTAATAATGGTGGGCACAAAATTCTTATAATAAATTAAACATCTCAGGTGCCCAGTGTGGTAATTGAAACCATATTATATATACTGTAATCAGATAAATATATAAAAAACTATGGGAATCCTCCATAGTATTTCATGTTACCACAAACAACTCAATTATTTATGACTCAAATGGATTTGATGGTCCCATTTACCTTGGTTGGATCCCTATACATAAAGAATTCATGAGCATCAAGATTCCAAGAATAGTTTGAGTAATAAAACCCTATAGGACACCCATGTGCTAACTGAGACTCCATGATGCATGTCTTATGATCAAGCCTTGTTTGACTCCATTCCAAATAAAATATTATAATATTGGAAGTAAACAAGAACTAGTCACAAGGCTAGTAAACATACTTCTTGACGTCTCAAGGAGTCATGTGAACATGATAATCAACATCCACTATGAATCATGTGTATCATGCTACTTTTCATCCACTAGGCACTGTGTGATCATTCTTCTCGACATCCACTATGCATCGAGTAAACATGATATTTGTAATCCACTAAAAATTGTGTGAATCACTATAATTCCATTAGATTTTAAAGGAGTAACATCATGTTAGATAATTTATATGACATGAAAAACCAATAATATAGGAGAATATAACACCCTGATAGATTACAATATAATTATTTTTAAATAAATTCAATCACTTTGATAGCTTTCGATTCACGCAACACCAGGTTTGAATGAAACATGACACTCTTTTAAAATATTATTATTTAATCCTTAAAATTGTATCATATATATTATGATATATAGTAAAAATATGAATTAATAAATTAGGAAAATTATATGGTTACAAATGTATATAATAAATTCAATACTTTTTTATTGATTTGAATTAAAATAAGAATATTTTGAGAGAAATGTTTTCTGAAAAAACTATAATTTTCTAAAAAAAAGATTTAGTCATGATTTGGGAACTTAATTTAAAATTAATTTTAAAAAATATTAAATATATTTATTTGAAAAAATAAACTTCATTTTTTAAATCAATATTTCAAAATTATCTTTCATTTATTTTTTTGATAATTTTATAACATGATTAAATTTTTTATGTATAGTGATTTATATTGATTTTTATTGAACCCTCCCTTTTCATTTAGAATATTAACAAAGTCAAATTATATTTTAAATTTTTTTATTGTAATTTTTTTAAATAATAATAATATTTAAAAACATTATGTTAATGGAATCAATTTCATATAGAATTTGATATAAAAACATTTTGATCTTTTGAGGTTTTTCTTTGGAAAAATAGTTTGGTTGACATGTCTATCAGTTAAATTTTAAATTCAGTTATGACACTTATATGAATTGAATTTGTAAAAATGGAATCCATTTTTTTAATTTAAATAATATATATTATATATTTAGTTGAACTTAAGTTTTTACCAAAATGAATATAAAATAGTACTAGTTAATTATCAAGGTTAAGGTAAACAGGGGTTTATTAGGGTTAAAAAAAGAATATATGGGTTGAAAATGTCCTATAAATAGTATAACACACATTTTACGGTCATATATAGACATTATAATCTATAATATCATATATTTAGCCATTTTGGATCCTTATTTTAAGTGAAAAATATGTGTACATTTTATTATTTTCAAACAGTTTATGTGTATCCTCTCTCCCCCTTATAAAAGGCCACCCCTATCCTCTCCTCTTCCCACATTAAAAACTATTTGGTTTCTACAAGACATAAAAAAAAATACCTTCCCTAATCATCTAAAAACACCCTATAGGTATTTTTTATAATAAATCCAACCGTGTATGGAGTTTTACAGAAACCTAATGAGGTTATCCAAAGAAGAGTTAACATTATTAAACGATCATTTTTCTTCTTATTCAAACTCCATAAAATATTATTATGTATTTTCAATATAATAACACATATATATTAATTATATTATTATATGTTATATGGTTAGTTTAATAACCGATATTCATCTTCACAACATTCAAATAAAAAATAAAACTATCAGTTATGTGTCCAACAGACTATCGCCACGTGAACCAATGTAATTCATCATCCCACAAAACAATTCAATGATGGATATAATTATTGATTTAACGAATTTACATGCTATTTATGGAATTAATATATTCTTTTTGTTATAATATCACATATACTTATTTTCCTTCTAACCCTTTGGAAATCAATAATGTTAGTCATGCGCATTTGTGGACTACAACCTCCACTTGGTGATGTGAAATATTATTCATGTTAAATTTTAAATAGATGTTAATGAGGTAATATTTAATTGATATAAATTAAATATTTTATATGATAATATTTTTTAGAGTAAATTTTTATTTACCTTTATTATTTCCATTTATCGGAAAATAAAAACTGTGGCCATATATATGTATGACCTATCGTCTCCACAAACGCTTAAACTCATTTACCTATCTATAACATTTATAAAATATTATAAATTATAAAATAATTATGATGTATATTATTTATATCATTATTAGAAATTTCAAGATGATGGAACCATGACCAATTTAAAAGGAACAAAATTCCCGATCCAAAACAAACTAGAAAAATGAAGCAATTATTACTAAAAACAGTGATTTTTAAAAATATTTATTAATAGATGTGTCATAAAACACTATAAGTAAATAAAATATGTTATGATATAAATTATTATATACATATAATATATATATATATATATAATAAATTTATATTTATTATATAGGAGTTACATACATGTATTAATGAAATTGGACCTGAGGTAAGAGTTTTTGTCTCACTTTAACTTCTATGACATATAAGCCATTTTGAACACATAGCCCTCTTATGTGTTATATATACTATGCCAATTATATGATATATAATTAGTACATATATATTAATTTTTATTTAATGTTACATTTAATGTTATTCTTTCGTGGGGATTATGATTCAATATTTACCAATGTGATAAAGGATTATTTTATAATCTCATCATTTTTGGGGATTGTTTATTATTAAGAATCCCGTAGTGGAAATATTTGAAATCTATATATTAAAAATAATATATTTTTTTATAATATACCTAGTAGTTATATTTTTTAGGTTAAAGTACAGTTTTCATATCTTTGGTACTTAAAATTTATAAGAAAAGATTTCTTTATTTCTCTCATTAGTCGTAAATGATTTCTATTCAATGACCATGTTTTATAAAAAAGTTCAATTTTTTTTTTAAAATTACCCAAATTATTTATTTAATACATATTTACATAATTTTTTATTTTTATAAAATATAATAAAATTGAATCTTCCTATAATTTTCCTGACAAAAGACTTTTCAACTTTTCATATGAAAAATGTGAAAAGAATCATTATTTTATAATGTATAACATAAAAATAATTTCACACATCTATGACCACTAAATTATTTAAAAATTTCATTATAATTTTCAAAATTTAGTTAAAATAAAATTATTTTCACACTATTGTGGGAACTAATATTTTTTAAAAGGTCATTTTCAAATTAGAATTGTTTTATTCCTCAATAATGTTTTTAATGATCTCTTTTTAGAATTTATTATCATCAATGTCAAAAAAATGCCTTATAAATATTATCCACTACGTAAATGTTGTAACGATACCATTATTATTATTTATCCAGATGGTTTCAGATAAGTTTGACCAAGGATGTACTATTTTGATACCAATCGTCATTTTATTCAGAATTATTTGTGCTTATGTTTATTGATTAAGGTAAATATTATTATTTATTATGATAGTTTTTCCATATGAATAGTTATGTTGATTAAATTTCACTCCATTCATATAATTAATTTATTAGTCTTAGTATGAGATGGGTGGGTCCAATTATAATGATTCTACGCATTGGTAGGTCTCATGAGACAAACTAGCTTTGGTTTTGGCTGATAAATTAACCATTTATTTAGATTTATTGGTATACGTCCTTGAAAAAATGTAATATGTCTTGGAATAAATACTAGATAGTGAGAAATAGATATCCAGAATTATACATTCCATATTTATGAATTCAGTTATTAATTTCCTTGTGATTATTCGATTAGTTATAATATCCTTGGTTAAATTTCTAGCTCTTGTAATTATTTATAAGGAATTATTTCATCATTATTTATTAATATCATATTCTACTCAAGTAATTGACTAAATAATATGTTTCTCATTTATTTACCATTAAATATTGGTTATACTTATTTATTCATGATAAAATATTCGATTCTCAAACCCTTATGGGACATTTGAGATCACCCATTTATTATGATTCCTTCCCTAGGTTTCTATGACGTGTAGTATGATTGATATGTATAGTTATGATAGATGAAATAATGACTCACTCTATTAAAAAACATTGATTTGTTTTACCTGTTGATTTGTAACTTTTGATTAAATTATGTTTCTAGTATACCAATATTATAGTACTATTCAGACATTTTTTATGTGATTCATTGTATCTAGTTATACTGTAATAAATAAACCACTGAATATGGGCTACATGGTTTGAGGAATTTACAGTTGGTATAAATGGGAGGTTTATTAGAAACCATGGGAACAATATTTAGGAAAACAAAGATTATAGAACATAGCACAAAAATTAAATATGAGGATAATCGTAGAAGAAAATCGTAAAGTATTGGAATGGAATAAGTTGTGCATTTTTTTCCTACAGATACATCTCTATATAGGTACTACAAGTGAACGGGGCTCTAGAACTCGTGTAACTAGGGTCAATAACCCTAAAATACGCATTTGTCTTGACTCATGTGCAACTAAATAGATAATAATGGACCTTAATGTAAACTTGGTATGATACTCTAAGGAAATGTGCTTTGAATAATTCACATTTTATTTACAAACCACTTTAAAGGTTTGAAAAATTTTATTATTTGAAAACATTACAAATGAAACCATGTATATTATTAGGTAATCATTTATGCTTAAATTTATCAATTTATTTTAACTATTTCATTGGATCTAAGATTATAATTTTCTTTGCCTAATTTTATGATCTAATATAAATTATTCTATTATTCATAAATTTAATATAGTGAAAGGAATGTAAATTGTTTGAATGCATGTAATCCATATAAGTATTTCACACCTAGGAAAGATAATTAAACAAGATATCATTATTGATATAAAAATCATCAAATTGAAACCATATTGTGGAATCTGACTCGGGTTATGAGAAATAATATTTCTGGTATGGAGAAGATTGTTGATCCACTATACAATGTAACAATATTTGACCACTTCATGCTTCAGAAAGTACCCTCATTTAGTGGGATGAAAAAATCATTTATATCTGAGTAATTGATATGTTTCATAGATAAGACACATATTTCTCCAGGAATTACTGGATGGGATAAGGATTCCATGTAATTTTATAATCTATTAGGAAATGGGGATCAACGGTGGACATTGATTCAAAAACCATGGGTGAAGAAGAAATAAAAAATATCAAATAGACGGATTTTTAGGTACACATCTAGGAAAATTATTTTCATCCACATAAATTATTAGATATGGAGAGACAACTACTGAGTCTATGATTAAAGAAAGATAAAAATGTTTCATAGTATGAAGTAAAATTTACAATGATATAAGGCCAAGCTATGGACTACGTATGTAATCTAGAGGGAATTATTCTCTATTTCATTGAGGGGATTAAGAAAATTATTTGAAGGGATATACGCTCAAAAAACATTATAATTATATATGGAAATGAAATCATGTGGTATCTAGAAAGAGATATAATTCTCCAATTCTTATGAATTTTGATGGAAGATGGAGATGAATGGGACAAAAGATCAAAAGTTTCATAAATGGAAGTGAGGAAAGAAGGATTTTACCTCATTTGATAATTATAGAAAGAAACCCCCTAAAACATTCTTAATGGTAAGTGAAGGTTTCATCATGTTTATGGAGAAAGGACATCAGTAATTCGAATGTATAGGTAACAACTAAATATATATTGTCCAATTATTCAACTTTAAAGAGATATGTCACAACCCAAACAAATGACCCAAAAATAATGTGATTATATATCTAATGAATCTAGGGGATCATGGTACAGCTTATGATATTTTTATAGCTGAAGTGGAATGATTAAAGTGAGTTTTTATTTAGTTTAAATAATAATGTCCTTTTTATAAGAATAATTAAAATAATAAATATTTTACTATAGTATTTTTCAGTAAGGATTTCAATGAATATTGTGTTTGGTACCGATAGCCAATAAAAGTGATTTGATGGATCATATTATCTATTATGAGGTTTAATTCATTTTTTTAATTGGGGAATATATTAAAAAAATTTATTTTTTTAAGGTATAATGTGAAAAATAATTTTTCAAATCATTCATGTTTTTATCAATATTTTCTACGTGACATTAAGAGATACATTATGATGTTTGAGAAATATAATTTTATGTTGATTTTGAAGGTTTCGGGCACAGCGGAAGCACATGGGTGGATGTGCCCACTTGGCTTTTTTTTCATTTGCAACGATCAATCCAGGATCAATACGATGATAAACGCCAGTCTCCATGGATCGAATCACAGAAATAGAAAAAAGAAAAAGAAAGTCCTGGAACCACAAAGTAGGATCCTTACAGGTTGATTAAAATTAATTTAATTAATTGAAAATAAATACCTTTCGCTGTGTTCTTTATCCATTAATGTTTTTGATCGCGTTCTGATGTGATTCGTCTTTATGTCGCAGAATCCAAGTGTAGACTTCCTCTTGGAGTGATCCACAAGTGCACCTCGTATCTCTGGACGTCGCCAAAGGAGTCTCCGGGTGCTAGCATGGAGAAACATTTTCTTGTGTTGTCCATCTTAGATCATCTTGATCTGATGGAAGAAGATCTATCTCGGTCTTGAGAGTGTTTTTGGAGGAAGAGGTTCTTTCGTCCTTGAAAGAATTCTCCAGATTTGTTTGGAACGACGATTCCCTTGTGTGTTAGAATAGAGTTTGGGTTGTGAGTATGTTTATAATCCGGCATGAGGTTGTAGAGTTATGACAATAAATAAATGCATTACACATTTTATTTATTTCATTGACTCTTATTTAAAACCCCCATGTCGAATAATTAATTCCTTGACATGCTCCCATGCTGATTATAAAAAATATTATTTATAACAATATTATATCCTCAAAATCCTGGCTGCAAAAACTACACGGCGTGTACTTGTTTTTGATTAAAAACTACACGGCATGTACATTAAATGCACACGGAATGCATATCTTGTTTTCATTTATTCATTTCCATTCCATAAAGAAAACTACACGGCGTGTAATTATTAATACACAACGTGTACTTTTTTTCCATGAATAACTAGACGACGTGTAATCTTTAATACACATCGTGTATATCTTGTTTTTCATTTCCTTCTTCCTCCATAATTAAAACTATTTAGGATTACTTTAATAATTATTCAACCACGTACATGAATAATCTTTATTCTGCATGAGATACTTGAATACACTTAGTGTGTGACCCTCTAGTCCTCTTTCTCATTGGCATTAGGCAAGCTTTCCTAAAGTCCTAGATTATTATATAGCAATGGGTCAAGGCACCCAAGAGAAAGAAGTTGACGCCGTATTGACGTGTTACCTCATACGAATGCTTTCAATGTAATTTAATCCCTTGTTCTTGATGTCTCATCAAGAAGGTTTCATGGCAGTGTCATAAACCTATATGCTTGATCCGTCATTCTTTGACTACCTGAAATAAACTCGTAGTTCACACCATGGCCATGGAATTTAATGCAACAGTTCTATTTCAATCAAAGGGCCGAGATATCAACTTCCATAAATGGAAGGGACAAATCCTTCCTCAAATTATCCATTAATAACATTTCACTCGTGACGCACCCAACGTACCCTACTTCCCTCCAACTGTCTGCGTGACGGTTTTCGTCAGTAAATCTAAGTGCGCGAGTCATGACATGAGTTAATGATAATATTCCAGTATAAGGACCATTACACACGCTCGTAGATAGCAATGTCCGATGACACCAAGACATGCCGAATTGCTACTGGTGGGTCTGTTCTCATAATCTCCCATCTTGGAGATTACTAAGTACGAACTCCATGAGAGAGAGTCTCGTCTTCTTATGAGTACTCGCACATGACGGTGTGTATACTATGTGTCCTATCATAGTATGTCATCCAACCGTAGAACTTTATTTAAGAATATTGATATAGAATTTCAAGGTTCTCATCATATCGGGGATCTTCCATGACCTTATCAATGCAACAAATATTCAATGACATTATTATATTATAGTCATGCAGAACAATGAACAATATATAATAAGTGAACATTCATGTAATCATGGTACAAAACTGTTGGTTCTAAGGACACCAACCCTTAAAGAATTTTTTTAGTGACGTCATATCTAATGTTTTGTACTTTTATCTTATTCAAAAATATTTTTTAATGGCCTTATAGTTAACTATTTATGGAATGGATTAAGATGAAAATTGTGTGTTGTTTGAAAAATTGTACAAACCATTTTGATTTTGGAAGATATAATTGGAAGTATGTGTCATTATTTTTTGATATTAAGTCATATTAAAAGGTAATTTTAGTGCATCATGTATGAAAAATTCTACTTGAATTCTCATTTTTTGGTGAAAAAGTGATTTGTGGAATTTTATTGAATTGTGAATTTATAATTTTTTATTAAGTTTGTTTCTTTAAATTTTTATTCTAGTTTGTAAATTAATTTCACATATTTTGTAAAATTATATTAAAACAATAAATAAATCCAAGTACATTCATTTTTTGTGAACTGATAGTGTTTTGACTCATTATAGATTTTTGGAACGCAGGTCATTTTATTTTCAATATCATCCAATTTCATAGGATCAATGATCTCTATCACTCTTAATAATTATTTATGATTTTCTTTTATGTTAATATCTTCACTGACAACTAATGATTTTATACTTGGAAACCCATTAATATGTTATTCTATATGTCATTCAAACATCTCAATATCACTTATGGAGAGGATGTTTTATTTATCTTTTATATGATTTGGGTTTTTGAAAAATTTATTTTTATATTTCAAACCATTTTTTACTGAGATGAACATTAAATTATGAGGAGTCATTAAATTGTGGGATGGTAAAATATTACACACTGAGATTTTAAAATAGGAACATCATGTTCAATAGTTTGTATGATACAAACACCAATATTATAAGAGAATGTAACACCTTGGGCTTTAAAATATATTTACTTTTAAATAAATTCAATCTCTTTGATATCATGCGATGTAAGAAACTTCATGTTTGAATGAAATGTGAAACTGTGTTAAAATATTATTATTAAAAAATGGAAATTATAACCAGAAAATTCTGTTTACAGGTTTGAATAGGATTAAACAAATTATGATAATTAAATTTTTTATAAATGTGTAAAATAAACTCATTTTGGGTGTTCCTCAGTGGTGGAGGTGCCCCATGATTCTACATCAGTCCTGGGTTTAAATTCCGGTGGAAGTGAACTGTTACAGGTTGGCGGTGATGTAGGGAGTGATGCACAGAGGCTGGGATGCAGGCATGACACATGCATGTGATGATACAGGAAAGATGTAGGCAGGCTGTGATGTAGGCATTATGATAATGCACTAGTCCTTTGGGCCATATTTTGGGCCTTTGGGCAATGTAAGGATCTTCATGCCAACTAGGCCGCCAGGTCATGTATTGGACAAATAAGGCTTGATGGGTGAGTTATCCATTGGGGGAGCTATGGTCATTCTTTATGGCCTATTTTTGTTTTGTGTGTAAAAGAAAAAAACACATGTATAATATAAAATCAATTTTTATCGATTGATTAGTAATAAAATAAGAATGATTTAAATGATTTTTTATTGAAAATTTTTATTTTACGAAAATGAAGTTTAGTTGCGCTTTCCACACATATTGTAAAATTAATTTTTACCAATGTTAATAAAAATTGAAAAATTAAAAATAATTTATAAAATTATTAGGTAAAAATTTTCTTTTGGTGAAACTATGATAATTTTTTTCTATGATTAATTTTTGATCAATATAAAAATTTACTTATTTTTATTAAAAACTATATTTTTTTTGAATTATTGAAAAATATTATTGCAATTTTAAATTTTTTTTCAATTAAAATAAAATAAAATATATTAAAATTTATATAATTAAGTTCATTAGAATCAATTTCATATTTAATTCGAAATTAAAACTTTTTTATGTTTTGAAGTTTTTCTTTTGAAAACCAGTTTTCTCATTGTATCTATGGGTTTAAATTTATGTTTAATTTTGAGAATTATATGAATATAACTTAGATAAATGGATTTTGTAGTTATAATTGGAATAAATTATATTATATAATAATTTCAAATTAATATTTAGTTATAATGAATTCAGAAATCAATAAAAATTAATATAGTGGTTAAGGTGAAAATGGGTTTATCAGTTGTAAAACTAGAAGATAATGGTTACAAATCTCTTAAGAATATTAAAACACCAATTAGGTGGGTTTATATTGATATTATCACCCATAATTATTTATAATGACCCATTTGTAGCATTGTAGAATTTAAAAAAAGTGGTTACACTTTGTAGTTTTCAAAAATTTCATGTATGTCCTCTCCCCCACTTATAAAAGGACACCACCTCAGTTTTCCAATTTACACATCCAAAACCATTTGGTTTAGATAATGAAAATAAAAATCCCATTAATAATCATTTAAAAGCATCTAAGTGATCCTTTTTATCTTAAATTCAACCAAATTAGGCTTTGGATGCAAACCCTAATAGGTCACCTGAAGAAGAGAAAAAATTCATAAACAAGATTTTTAATTTTATTTATTCTTGCACAGCCTTAAAATTATATTCAATAAATCTAATATAAAATCAAAATTATATAACATATATTTTGATGATATTTTGTTGTTTTAATAACTTATATTCATCTCTACCTTCATAAAATGGAAAATGAAACTATCAATCATGTGTAAGGTGGACTATAGCCTCACGAACTGATTTAATTCATTTTTTTGTAACCACCTTTCAAAGTAGTGATAATGATGAATTTAACAGATGTATATCATATTTAATAATTTTATATACTTATTGAGCTATGATATAACATATACCTTATTCTATTCTAACTCATTGGAAAACAATTACACTACTCGTGTGTACGTGTGGACTACCTCATCCACGTAGGGATGTGAAATGATTTTTTATTTTATTTTCACATGGTCTGTAATATGGATATATTAAATTAATATGAATTACATTTTTAGTATTATAATTTATATATGAAGAATAAATATTATTTACCTTTCTTATATTCTATCTATAATAAAAATTTAAACAACATTCATGCATACGTACGATCTACTCTCTCCATGAATAGTGTAACACATTTTCCCATATCTAATTTTTAAAAACTTTAAAAAATTATTATAAATTGATAATATTCGATATTTATATAATTTTTAAAATTTTGGATATGATGCAACCATGATCAATATAAAATCACCAAATGGAATGTAGCAAAAACATATAAGAAAAACAATGGTCTTTACACTTAAAGTAGGGATTTTAAAAAAGAATTGTTGATAAACATGTCATAAAATTCTATAAGTAAATCGGATATGGTATTAAATATATTATTTTAGTTATATAATGTTTTTATAATAAATCAATATTTATTATACATGTGATACAAACATGTACGAAGGAAATCAGACCTGAGGTAAGGGTTTCTCCTCTCACTTTAATTTTTGTGAGACGTATGCCATATTCACCACTTAGTTATTTTATGTTGTTTATATAATAAACCTTTAATATTTTTTATCATTAATAAAAATATCTTTCCATTATTGATTCGTATTCTTTCATGGGGCACATAATTCAAAAATTAACAACGTGGTAAGGGTTTATTTTACAATCTGATCAATATTCAAGATTTGTTATGTTTAAATATCCTTTAAGGGATTATTTGACATGTATATCCTAAAAACAATATATTATATTCTCCTTTATTTATTAAATAACTTTTAAAA
Organism: Viscum album; assembly: GCA_963277665.1. Classification (NCBI taxonomy): domain Eukaryota; kingdom Viridiplantae; phylum Streptophyta; class Magnoliopsida; order Santalales; family Viscaceae; genus Viscum; species Viscum album. The sequence goes on from OY728121.1 coordinate 1,249,632,332, forward strand.
CAAAATTATCATTTTACACTCACTGGTAAATAAAATGATTGAAAAAATGATTTTAATAAAAAATGATTTTATTTTTCTCTTCGGTCGAAACTTTCTTCTCTTCCATGTCCAAATCTCTATAAATGTCTTAAAATTTTTTAAATGATTTATTAAATAAATTTTTAACCATGTTTTTATTTTTATAAAAAAAGTAATGGTCTGACCTTTTTGAAAATATTGATTTTTGACTTTTAATATTTAAATGTGAAATGAATCATTGTTTTAATATATATTGAATTAATGGAATTTCCCACAATTATACCAACCAATGTTTTAATTCTTACATTATATTTTTCAAAATTAATTTTCAATGAAAAACATTTTACAAAATTTTGTGAAATGTTACTTTTAAAGAGGTTATTTTCATAGTGGGAAGGTTATTTTCCCCAATAATGTTTTTAATAATCACTTTTTGGAATGTATATTAACAAATATAAAAAAAATATAATTCTAATGATGTTCCATTTGGTATATATTATAATGATACCATAATTATTATTTATCTAGATGGTTTGTGATCAGTTTGTATGGTTATATACTATTTTGATACAAATCACTATGTTACTCTAAATCATTTATGTCTAAGATTATAGATTGAAGAATGTTTTAACATTTCATATGCTAGTTTTTTAATAAGAATATTTATGTTGGTTAATTTTTACCCCTTTCATATTAACAAATAATTGGACATAGTAATTTATGGGTGGGGCCAACTATAAGCCCTCAATGCATCGGTAGGAATCGTGATACAAACCAACTTAGGTTTTTTCCAAGGAATTACCCATTTATTTAGATATCTTTCCGCGAGGCCTAGTATGTGTTTTATATATCTTGAAACAAATACTCAAAGGATATAATCATATTTATAGTATTAGTAATTACATAATTTTGAATTTAGTAAATGATTTCCATGTGATTATAAATTTTTTTATAATGTTTATGGTTAAGTTTCAATCTTATGTGATTATTTGTATGGAATTATTTGATCATCATTTATTCCATTCATGTTATGCTAAATTAATTCATTGAATTAAATGTTTCATAGTTATTAACCATTAAATATTAATTATGGTTATGTATTGATGATATATTTCATTACACACATAGTCTTACTAATGATTTGTACTCACCCTGTTCTTATGATTATTTCCCCAGGATGCCAAAATTTTTATTATTATTGATATTCATGGATATTCTATATTAAATAATTATTATCATTTTGAAAATACTATTTAGTATTTTATTTTTATAATTTTAATTTGAGATTCAAGTTTTTTTCTGGTTTATAAATACTACTAATCTATTAGGTTCTTTTTTTTGTGATTCCTTGTATCTAGTTACAATTTAATTAATAAATCAATGACTCTATTATATTAGGTCTAGGCTATTTATAATCACACATCATCTATAAGGTATAACTATATCCCAACCCTTGGTTCAGGTCTATTATTTCTATCTTTGAAATTCATATGCACTCCCCCTCTATGGGATAACCACGTCCTGGTTGTACTTCAATTCCAATTTCCAAGAAAAATTCCTCTAAAGAATGGAATCATACATAACAGGGTATATTACATAATATAAATCATATCATATCACCTTGATAAAATATTATAAGCCTTCAATATATGTGATCATCATCAAACATGATCAGACTAGCTACATGCATAATCATATAAACAAATTTAATAAATAGATCTAATGGTATATTCGCACACCCACAAGTGATCAAAATTATGCCTGAACATCAAAGTATACTAACATAAGAAACATGGAAAGGAAACATGTATATAAAAAATTCCCAAAAGGTAAATAAATTCCTACCATAAGGTTCTTGATGAATTAATCTAAGGTTCATTAAATATTAACACCTAAACCACTTCAAACACCAATTGAAAATTTACTCACGCATCAAGGATTGCTATTTTAGGATTTAATTCAATAATGAAATGAATAAAAAAGTTACTCAATGAGATTTCATGTCTATAAGGGTGGTTCTATAATCACATACCACACAAAGTCAATCAATAAAAGATAGTCTATGGTATGTCGATGGTGAGGACACCAATTCTTCTAATATATTGTGGATCATGGAATAGATCATGAATTCCATATCTTTTCAAGAAGAGAACAATGGTTCTAGCCAGGGAACATTTTTCCATCATCAATCCATCAAGGTAAAAGATATTCAAGATGAAAATAAAGAATAAGGGAGTGTTAAGATGATAGATCTGTTGAAATAAAGCAAGAAACGTCCACTATTCATGCGGAATTTAATTTCATAAAAAGATATGCTATTCACAAGATGAAACCACCTTTGATAATTCAATAATTCTATAATATATCATTAGTTGACATTATAATTCATAGATTGGTCATATTTATATTGCATCTATGAATCATCTAAACATATAAAATGTATATCAAGGACAAAACCAAAGAACATATGTTACTACATATAATACCGAAATTCAAGATCTTCAACCCTCATTGATTCATCATAATCTAGAATAAGATGAATGGAACTTTTCATTACAGTCCATAAGAGTCCCCAAAATATATATCACTACATATAACAAGAAAAATGGGTCAAAATGTTGCTTAAATACTTATTAATTAGGAATTCACATCATCTATATTATGTTTTCATGGTTTCTACATAATGTTTGCCAAAATTTGTTCCAACCATGTAACCTTTATCAACATTGAATAAGCTACATGGTTTTAAAATAATGTTTTTAAAACTATACACTATTCATGTTTTTGGATATTGGATCTTGCTACACTGTTTTCCGGATTATGTCACATTGTTTTCTAAACAGTGTACCTTAATTTTGTTCCACCCCTTCATCCTCAATATCTAGTTTAATGATTTCCTTGGGAATATTCATGGTTTTGGAAATTTTGCAAACATATGTACCATTTAATTGGCCACTAATATATTTTGAAACCATATAAACCCCTGGAATTAAAATCAACTAATTCATAACTCAAACGAATATAAATAATGGATTAAATTAACTCATAATACACTTGAAATTTCATGCTTATTACACATATAAGGATTTTGTGGAAACAAATATTTATAGATACATGGATTAATGTGAGTGTATAATATTTTCGTTCTTTATTTTAGAGGCCCAGTGGCCGGTTATATTTCTCAATTATATTATATGGTTACCCTAATAACTAAAAAAGTAGAAAATGTTGTAGTTATATAAGTAGTAATGGATTATGTCTTATTGATGCAGTGATTAGAGTACCTCAAGAAATATTTAGAATGAGAATTGTTTTCGATGATAGTCAGAGTGGTATTAACCTTTATAAGATGATTATTTTTCATGAAAGGAAAAAAAATTGAATTGAAATTTTATTTCATCTATAATCTGCTATAACAAACAATTTTGGAATGTTAGAAGGTGGATGGAAATCAGAACCTTGTATAAATGTTCAATATAGAGTGTGACCAAGGGATTATCAGGTTTAACTATTACTCATTTACACTCAAGACTATTAAAGGATACGGATAAAACGAAATCCATATAAATGATATATAAAATGATAAATATTAAATGAGGTCATGATCCATAAATAATTCTTTATGTAATAGTTTTTTGGTTTTGGGTAAGTCTCTTTAATTTTTAAAAGGGATCTTCCAAAATTAGTTTTTATAGAATCGGTATCTTGTAACTTTTGTGGTCATCCTCTTTTACAAAATTATTTACACTAATTAATTTTGTTTTCATGATTTATATGATGTATTATAAGGATAAATTAGATATTTTTCATGGATTTATGTTCACCAGATATCAGTAGTAAATTTAATATGGAGGAATATATCAGAGGATGCCTTGTTCAATGGATGGATAATAGAAAATATTAGAGGATGGTGGAACGGGTTATTTATGATAAGACCTCTATAAATATGAGGTGATACCATCTACTAATATGTTTCATTGGTATAAATTTTTAATTCATTGAAAGGTGAAATTGGTTAAATAAAATTTTATAGTTTTCTTCAATCTCTTTTACATTCATTTATCATAGTGATTGTTTTATTCTCCCATGGACGTAATTCTTTCATCTGAGCCACATGATTTTTATTTTTCCTTCAATATTTTCCAGTATTTTTGAAATTATTCATGTGTTGAATATTTAATACTGTTATTAGGTAGTTTAATTCCATGTTTTTGAAAACAATGTCAATAGATTATAAAGAATTTCCAAATTATGGAATTTAGAATGGCCTAAATTTGAATTGATGTTGGGATGGTTCTTCTATATTTTGTAACAAACATCCCATTTGTATTATTTGGGATTTATTATGATATAAGGAGAGTAAAAGTTGATTTATAGTATAAAAATCAAAGCACATCATGGTATAACCCCACACTATGTAGAGAACCATGTAAAAATTTACATGTTATTATTTGATTTTCATTTCTGGTTTTCCTTTAAAATTGAAAATATTTTTATTATTTTTATCAAAAAATAAAAAATTAGTGCTATTTATTTTTTTGAAAAAATAATTATTTTGTATCTATAATTAAATTCCCCAAATTAGTTTAATGATTATAAATCGTTTTTTATTTATTTATTATTAGGGCATCAAGTTCTCCATAAAAAATATAACAAAATTATTTCTTGGTAGATAATTACCTAATTATCTCATAGAGACTCATAACATTTTCAATTAAAAGAGAATTATGGGACTATATGTGAAAATATTATATATAATAAATTATACATGGTTCATTAATTAATTTTTCTTTCTATTAATGAAGTTTACATTATTTATATATGTTTTAGAAGACTACAAGAACACATTTCACTAAAATATGATGAATAAAAAATTCACATTTATTATAATTTAAGACATTATTTATAATATTCTATCCTATAGAAGGAATAGATTAAGTTCATGGAGTGTAAAATAATAAAATAAATCTAGATAAAGATATACAAAATAGGTAGAGGGAATTTCAAGGTTAATGTGTTTATATTTCAAATTTTGAAAATTAAATATAAGTATATACATGTGTAGGAGGTTAAATTTGTTAATGAATTATTTATATAGGAAAATATTATTGGGATCATCACATGAGGATATATTATGATGTTCTAGGGATCCAATATCTTAAAGAAATTATATATAATCCTTCTATGAAAATTGAGTGGGAAAATATTATTAATCAATTAATGGGATTTTGATAATGTACCATATAAAAACCATCATAATATCCTTATTTCATGTGATGTAAAATGTATGAACTTGATAAAGAAGAATAATTTATATAAATTATAATTTGATATTACACTAGTTAATGGATTAGGAATGAATCGTTTTGAAGAGTACAATCCAATATGATAGAATATAGAATATAAAAAGTGAAAAGGGAATATATGAAGGAACTTTTTCATCTAAGTGTCATAGTTATAATAAATATTCAAACTTCCCATGGAATTTTTCAAGTTATAATAATAAGGATGATGATGATTTCAATCCATAAACTCAATAAAAATAGATAATTAAACAAAAAATGGAAAAATATTTTGTTGGAAAATCACCTTTTGAGTTATTTAGGGTTTTTTTGTTCCAAACATAAAAAATGTTGCTCAATATATTCTCAGGGATGTTGGAAGGTGTTGAATAATTGTTATATGCAGTAGAGAACCCCCATGTTGTAGACCATTATCCACATTGTATAATATGTTTCCTTTAAGAAGACAATGTCATAGTGCAACCAAAAATTACATAGAGGAGATTAAGGATATAAATATTAAATATGGAATTCAATATGGTTACCTTGATTATGTCATATTATTCTTTGGAATGATGTAAAAAATGGTCAATCACAATTCAGGCCATCACCCGGGCAGCTTCCAAAAAACTGGTGGTTGAGCACAATGAAAAGTTAGATAAGTGAGGATTAATGGTTTTTGTGGAGAGGATATACCATATAATAGTATAAAATATGAGAGGTGTTTCTTATACTCTCAATTTTGGGTGTAATGAGAGGTTATAAGAAAGAAAATGTTCTAAACATACTCAATTGATCCTCTTGGGACACCTAAGATTATATTTCACTTGATTTCTGGAGGAAATTATAATGTGGGACTCAAAATATTCATTACATACCACAGTTATTTTCCACATGGAATAAGATCCTCTAAAATGTGTTTTTATGATACTCGATGAGACTTGAAAATATGAGTTATCAAAAACGTGGATAGATGGTTAAAACCCAATCCATTTTAGAGATAATATGTTAATGACACAATTATGCCTAACATTATAGAGGGAGGTGATTTAACAGAACTAAGGATGTTGATGATTTCCTATACTATAAGGGATGATTATGTAATAACTTGTGTGAGTCAATAAATTTAAATATATCATATACATGATCAAGGGAAAATAATTATGGACTTACCCAATGGGAATAGTGAATCTGGGCAGCTACACATATCCACTTTGTAGTGTAATTGGCCATGAAATAGATAGAACTAAGAAAATGAATGTTTACACCATGATGGATTTATTCACACGATAGTATATACAAAAAGGAGGGTGATATGTTTTAGAATCTAGGTTCATAAGATAGGTAGGTAGTTTGGGATTTAGAGTTAGAAACTGAAAAGGGAGTATTTTCTTCGATCTCCATGTACCATATTTAGATTTAATTGCACATTATAGCCTATAAATGATATGGTGATTCTTGGAACTATCATAGAAAATATAGGATCAATAATATTCAATAGATTGGAATAAAGATATAAGGGAGGATTCAAAAATGCTTAGAAAATTTTTCTAAGGGATATAAAGGGTTATTTCGGGACTCTCACTACAAGGGTGAAGATGTAATTTCTAGTAGTATCAACTTTATATAAAAACATAAATATTGGTCTACAAGAGACACATAATGTTATTTCTATTATCCAAAATTAATCTTGTGGGGAATATCATAGAGGGGACAATGGGAACAATTTTTTAATCACTGTAAAGCAGTTAATATTCCCATTTTTTTGTACAGTACATTCAAAGGGTCCGTGAGACAACACCATTTTGAAAACATATTGAAGTAGTGCACTTTATTATATTCATCACATCAAAACAAAATTTAATTCATGATCCTTAGACTTCCTTTTTAGGGTGTACTATGTAAAGTTTTTTATGTTCCAATTATTTATTTCATTCCTTATCAATATAAAGTATGTGATAGACAAGTTTTATTCATCATATCAATAGAAAACAAACATGATCAAGGGATTCAAGGGGAAATATATGTGGCACCCAAATTCACCACCACCCACTTTATGGGTGATTCCCAGGGTTTGATTCCAACATATAAATTCCCTATACAAGAGGAAAAATAAAAAAAATTGTAATGCTAATTAATTTTTTTTAAATGAAAAATGGGATTTCCATAATGATGATAGTGATTTGGATTAGAAAATAATAGATAAAAAAGGGGAGGAAAAAATAATTTTTTATGAACTGGATATAAATTATTTCCATGGAAATGTGGAATTATTTATTCATAAATAATAAGAAACATAAAATAAATTTTTAATAATATTGGATCTTGAAATTCTCTAAATTTATTTTCTGAAATTTGAGTTAGAAAATATGTGTTTAAAATGAATCATTCTTCAGTACAAAATGAAGTGAAATATTTCAAAAGGGAATAATATTTATTCATCTACATTGAATTTCTCAATATTTTTATTTCAATGAAAAATATATCAACTAATGACATTGCATGAAAGTTTTCATAAATAGAATAAGATGTGGACAGTTTTCAATAAATTTATTTTATGTCTAAAACATTTTCAAACAAATATAAATTTAATTTAGGAAATTTCATTAATGTATTTTATGAAACCTCTAAATATACTGAAAAACAATTATGGACACTAAGAAGCTTAATGGTTTCTTAAAAAAAATTGACAATATTTTGTTGAAGAAAATATTTAGTTACAAAAAAGTAATTTTTTTAGATAAAGTGATAATATGGATATATAATATAATTTATAAAGAGAAAATAATTATTTGATTTATTTCTAAATATTTCATATAAAATTTTATATATGTTGTTTTAGGGAAGAAGAAAAATTCATGTAAAATTCTATTGCGTAGAAATAAGATAAGATCATATTCTATATAATCATTTCACCAAAAATCATACAATATCTATTAAATGATAAATAATTATGGAAATTGATTATCAAGATATACTTCCTAACATATGGGGAATTATTATTTTCACTAAAAAAATTTTTAGGGTATGCAAGAACAATTTAAATCTTTTCTGTATAAATATAAATTTACCTTGAATATAATCTAAAATAAATTGATTCAATCCAAACGTACTATATTAAGAATTTCCAATGATTATAATTTCCTTAAAAATGATGATAAATAATAAAATTGAATTTTTCAATTTTTATGGGAGGTGAAATTGGTATTTTCAAATGGGAGTGGAGTTTCTTACATTTCATTTATATCAACACAATCGATGATTTTAAAAAATAATAATCATGAGTGTAATTTCAATGAATAATAAAGTGTGTTCAATGCATCTTGAGATAAATCAAAACAATCACACCATAATTTCCCATTTTTTATATTATTATTTAGCTATTATTTTTCTATACATGGGTATGTATGGATTGATATTTTTTAACATTTAGAAAAAAACAAGTTTTTCTGGGTCATCACATAGTGAGTAGTAACCAAGCATATTAATCACACATAGGGTAATTTTTTTGTGGTTACCTAAGAATTTGTATCATGGTTATGAGTAAACATGTGGATAAATCCTATGTGTAGCTCATGGAAGATATGTTGTTTTTTTGTACATGTGTGTTTTCTAGTTTAAAAATCATGAATGGATCACACACGGTTAATAGTAACCATGAAGATTAATCATATAAAATATTTAATTGGTGTGGGTAGTGCATTGTTTTTTCATGTATTAGAGTAAATTTATATTTTTTGAAACTCAGAGCATGGGGTTCTTTCATGGTTGGTGTATAGTTTACCAAATCGTTCACCCGATCGGGTGATATTCTATGTTTTAAAATATTGAATTTATAATTATTCCCCTAAATTTGGTTTCCTCTACTTAGCATCCTCCTCATACCTATTAAAATTTCAAGGATTATTAACATCACCCATTATTCACCTCTACACATTGAATTTACCACTTGAGATTACATCATAAATTATTCTTGTCTTCTCTGCATAAGTTCCCTTATTATTCTAATTGTCCATTTTCACTCTTATCGTCTATTGTTACTCCCATAAAATGGTCATTGATATCTACGGTTTAGTATTTTTCAATTCTACATAGGTATATTATTGATTTAGTTCTTGTAATGGTATTCTAAAGATATTTTATCCCTTTGGGTTGAATAACATTGTTTCATATAGAAGTGATCATATTATATATGTTTCACTATGAATGTTCATTTAAATTTAATTCCATTAGCGATTTATTAATTTTAATCAATTTGTATAATTATTTGAAAGTTATATCTTGTATAACTAAGGATTCGTTGTAAAATAACCTTTTTTCTCCCTCAATTTTCATATTACATTAATGAAATGTCATATGTTTTGATGCATTAAACTATCATTAATCAAAAGGATGAACTCTTGGTGTTTTTTATAATAAAAACCTATGTTAATCGGATTAAATTATGATTAATTTTAAAAATTTGATTTATTAGCATATATAGAGAATAAAAATCATTATTTATTATTTTTTATCAAAATATAATGTCATGATTTTATACTTTCTAAAGTAGTCTCAATTGTTATGTGATTTAAATTGAATTAATTTTGTTTTCTAATGGAGAATGTGATTTTAGTTGGATCTTTAAATTTAGTATTTTTGGACATTAATTATTTGTCTATAAATTTTTCTTTTATTAATATCACTTATCATATTTTGGTATATTTAAAACCTTGATCAGATACCATAAATTTTGTTTGTGTAAAAGTTAATGTTAATATTATTGTTGTGTCAAATTTATGAATTTTACCTAGTTGGAGGATAACATTATTTTTTTCCTATATAAATACACTTATTTTGTGATGGTTTATTAGATATAAAGGTTTGTTGTAATTATTTATTATCATATTTATTGTTATGTGTCACGTGTCGATTTCTAACCTCTATTTTTATGTCATGGGAAGCATTAAGATCTTAGTGGTAAATATATAAAGGATTAAGGCATATGTTTTTTATCCCAATTTGGATAGTGGCCCTAAGTTATCATTGTGATTTGGATATAGGATATTACATCTCAGTAAGGCACATTTGTGTTAAAATAGGTGTTTATGAAATTTAATCAAATATGGAACAAATTATATGGATTAAATTTTTGTTTAGTACTAGATTATTTCCATGTTTTTTAATTGATCTAAAAATTATTTTGATTTTATTATCCAAAATTAGTTTACAAATGGTTATTTTAAAACAGATTATTATCAATACTTTCTAGATTAATATGATCATTCTTATCTTATTTTATTTTTCCCACTTTGTTGTAGTATATATGTTTGTTTTTTTTCCAAAAAATTAAAACTGTGTTCATTATATTTTTATAATAAAATGGTCATTATCAAAGAAATGGAGTTTTTTTCAATGATAAAATTTGTATTCATTACTCAATAAAAATATATTAATGATAGAAATTTTCCACCTAATATTTCAATACATATAATGCTTGTTATATTTCTTAAGATAGAAAGATATATCATTTATGGGATGTTTTAATTACACCTTATTCATATATTTTACTAAATTAATATTTTGAAATGTTTTATTTACATCTAATTTCATATTAACTAAAAATATTCTAAAAATATTTTCTATTTGAATGTTGAATCTTTATATGTTTAAGAAAAATCATCGCATGTGATGGACTCATGTTAATAATCTTACAGATATTTGGAGAGATTATTTTTTGGTTTTACTCCAATTTAAGATTAGATGGATGTAATTTTAATGGTTATGCATTTTTCTAGGGGATGATACATTTAAATAACTATTTTCTTATTCCTATAATATTACATGTTTGGTATTGGTTTTTGTTTCTTTTAGTGGTTAGTTGTACGATTCTTGTTCATGTACTTTTGTTGTGGTAAAACAATTAATTCCCTTGGCCCATGGATATTGGGCTAGTGGGATTTTTATTATAACTATGTTCAGTTATTTCATATTTGGGTTTATCATGTATCATGCCACTTTGGATTTTTATTCTAGTTATTTTATTCATCCTCAACTAGTTCCTTTAATTATAGTTAAACCAATTATATGTTGGAATTTTTTCATGTACTTTTTGTTTTAATTATTGGATGATGAGAAATGATTACAATATTATGTCATATTTGGTTTAAAATATATTATGAAACTATTTATCTTCTTTTGAATAATTCCATGACTTATATATTATTTTTTCAGAATTTCTTTGTGGAATTAATATTTTTATTATTTTCTTTATCATGTGAAATTTTTTTTGTGATGTATATTTGGATAACTAGAAAGTATTTATCCAACCATCATTATCAGAAATCCACATTAATACCATCTTTTAGAAAACATATTTGGTGGACAAACCACATCACATAGGTCATCTTGAAATAGGTTTCATGATTTTTTCATGGTTTTCCTAACAATTGAACCATACTATATTCAATTATAAATTTTTCAAATTTTTATATTTTGATATTTATAGTTTGAAATTGTTCATAATACACCACATAGTTAATTTAAGATGAACTTGGTAATTTTGGATTATTGGTTCTATTTTTATGGGTATACATTGATATATTTTAATTTTTTTGAATATATTTTTAAAAATCAACTTAAAAATTAAGAGGATTTTATTTAATGTTATCAATTTAAATAAAAAAATTGATTTTGACTGAAAAATATTTTTCATGGAAAAGAGTGGTTGTCAAAAAATTGAGGATATAAATAGGGAATTTGTCTAATAATATTATATTTTAATGATGGTTTTATTTTATAAATATAATCCAAAATATATATTTTTTAGAAGTATCACAAGGTGTTTTTATTTATTTATATTTATTTATTTCTATAGAAGTTCTTATATAACCTTATTTATTAAATATCATTGATAAAAATAATATTTTTTAGAATGTTTTGAGGTTTGTTAAAATGGAACATATGATAATTTAATAATTAGTGCCTCATAGTTTTCATATGTCTTGAAATTTTAGAAGTGAATTTTGGGTATTTTTATGGTGTAAGTTTATTCTTTTAAATATTTTGATAATGATTTATTAGTTCATATATAGTTATGTAATATGAAATATAGAGTCTTATTTTTATTATGTTTTTCATTTCTAATTATTTGGTTTCTCACCCCCCATATTGTACTTATAAAACCTCAAGAGGGTGATGCGAATGATTCTATGATTGTAAAGTCATTAGTAATTTATTGTTTATTTGATTTATTTATTTCATCTACTAAATCTATAGAAAATAGTGCTTCTATTTCTCTATTTAATACTAAATATAAAGTTTTAGAGTTTTCTAATTTTAGTTATCTAATCATTCCTTGGAATTAGTTTTATATTGATGTGGAATAATGGTTAACGAATATTTAGGTGATATCTAACCTTATCAACCTCTATCATTTTCTAATGCTCAAGTTCCCCATGTTTATGCCCGAAGGTCTGAGATGGAGGTAGTTTAAGGAAAATAATTTAGACTAATCTATTATAGGACGACTCATGGGAAAGTTTTAAACCTTTTTTTCATTACAATATTATCATATGACAATAATTGTATAATGTTAAATTGAGTTGTAATGCCTCATCTGGTGGGTAAATATGGTTCTAGAGAATATTCATACCTTAATTCATCTTGCATCATACTTACCAGTGTTTGTTTTATATTATTCTCAAAAATATATATTATTTGGAATATTAATTTGTTCTAATATTCAATTGAATGTTTCCTTATTTATATTAACCTCTTATGTTGAGGTGGTGAAGCTTACTACCATTGATGGGTTTTTTGGGGACATTTTTGGAGGATTATAAAATTATAATCATATAAAATAGGTGGTGACAAATCTAATATTTTATAAAATTCATAAGATCAAATTCATAAACCATATAGAAATGTGATGGTGTCTCTAGGTATTCCTCATTATGTTAAGTCCCATTCTATATAGTATTTTTTAATTTTTATTTTACACGAGAGAATAGAACATTCGGGCCAATAATTATTATGAATTAGTAGAAACACATGGATTGAAGTAGTGTATTCAGTGATAATGAACTATTAATGTAATGTTTCCGGAGTTACCTATAAATAGTTTCAGGCATCAATTTCATGTTGGTAGTTTCTCACATTGTTTATTGAAGGAATCCCATTTCTTAAACTTTTATTGAGTCCCTATCTTTTATTTTGATTCATATTCAGTAATTAATTGATTATAAAAATTGGTATATTAGGGGAACTATTAATATAGAAGGGATATCAGAACACTTGACCTCTTTATTATAATTAGAGGATAATTTTGTTTTTTTCCTTTTTTCCATAATATGGAATTAATGTATCATTTCAGGGTGGTGTATTTTACTAATTTAAATTGGAGACCATTATAGTTACCCATATGTGAGGGTGTCATGAATCTGTTACAAATTTTACATTCATATCAATGAAAATAAATAAATTTTATATTTATTAACTTATATATTCCTTTGGGATTATATAAAATCATTGAATCATGGACTACCATGATGAGTATCCTAGAGTCCCCTAGATTTTATAGTCATGTTTTCCGAGAGTAATTCAACAATCATTTTTTCTGTGATGAAAATTTTCTACAAATATATTTTAGGAACATAAATTGATGTGGTTGGGAGAATTTTAAATAACCAACATCACATTGCATTAATTTTTTATTAAGTTATTTTTTCCTTGAAATTTATAATATTTTATTTTGAATATAAAAAGATATGGAAAATACCTTGTCTCATATTCATCGTATAGTCAGTATAAGATTTGTAGCAATTTTTTTCTTTAATCATAAATAGAGTGATTTTTTCAGTGGCCACAACAAGTTTTTTACATGGTTAGAAGTAAGTATATGGATTAATCATACATATGGTTTTTATAAACATTTTGGTTTAATTATACATGTGAGTTATTCTGTTCAGTGATGCTCCACAGTTGGCACATCATTATTTGTAACCATATAGATTATTCATATATTGGATTCTATTCCATTTGATACCACAGGTTCTGAATATTTTTATGAGTAATTGTGTGTTCAAACTATATAGGACACAAAACATTAATCTATTGTTTTTTATAGTTTTAGTATAGTTTCACAAACTATGTGACCAAATCATCTAATTATCCCAGTTTTAATATCAGGAAATTTCAATTATACTCACTCTCATGCTTCAGCCCCATTTATAGTAATCCTTCAAAAAATTAAATTTATAAGGATTTTTTCAAATTTCCCTTTTCTCGCCCATCCTCTATTTATTTAAAATTTTTTTATAACAATTCAATAAAACCATCATGCCTTCTTCAAGTAAACGGTTCATTTCTTTTTCTTTGGGTTTCTTCTACCTTGTCTTCTATTTTTTATTGTCTAATTATGGCCATGGTAACCACGGTTTTAGTATTTAACAAAATTAATATTATTTATTTAATGTTTTACAATTTATAACCATCTTACAAATTTTCATTATCATATTTATGGTGGAATAAAACCATTGATAGAGAAATCAATGATTTGAGGTAAGACTCCAATGAATATTCTTTTAAATTTAAATATATCATATAATTATCATTTTTAATCCATATTTTTAATGTATTAAAGGTTATATTGTATATATTTAATTTTTTTAATTATAAAAGGATATTTTTACTCCTTTTTTCAAATTGTAATAAATGTGATTTTCCTTATTTTAATTATTTAAACTAATTCTCATGAATGTAAGGATAATTTCTTTCCAAAATGATAGAATAACTTTTTTATATTAAATAACATTGTAATGGAGTAAAAAATTATTTATCATGATTTATAGAGGCCTAAAATCATGCTTTATTAAATTTAATCAAAATTTAATTCCATATTTGGCTGTATTATAAAGTACTTTTCATTAATAAGTGAGTTACACAGAATTCTTTTTTTTACAATGGATGAAGGGGTTTTACCTATGTCTCACACCATGAAATTTTATGAATAAAAATTTATATTCAAGGTATTATGGTTCACATATATTATGTGGAATTTTTTTATGTTTAAACCCTTGAAGTGATCCCATTACTATTGTTTTTTTGAACAATAAATTTGATATTGACAATTAGTAAAATTGATAAAATTTTTTATTAAAATACATTGTTATTATAGGTTATTCTAAATAATGTGTTTTCTATTTTGAATGGTGATTATAGGTGAAGGAATTTTATTACTATTTATTGTCGTATTTATTATTATGTTTCACTTTTTAAATTTTCACAATAATTTATATTTCTAGGGATGCATAAGGCAAATAAGATGGAAATCATTCTAGGAGTATTGAACTTGTTTATTATTCCCTTAAATATAGTGTCCTCAAGTTACGACTATGATCTTCATAGAGGATTTTTCAACTCTCTATTTATAAGTAGGGTAAAATCAAGTGTTTTGGTTATCAAATTTCATCATGTTCTACTACAAACCAAAATATTAGCCAGGGATCATAGGTGTCCCTATAATGAATTTGATTTGATTATCCCATTGTAGTTTATTTTTGGTTATTTCTTAATCTCTTATAATTAATGTTATCCAAAATATTTTGATAATTTTTATCTTATTCATAGTTTTTCCCATCTTATTATATTGTATATATTAGTTCATTTTCCTTAGAAGTATAACTGATTTACATTTCTTTTTGTGGAGAAAATAAATAAATTTATAGAAGATGAAATTTTTATTTCTATAATAATATTATTTTCCTTTACTCATTTGACTTATATGAATGAAAGGTGTTTCCTCATAAAATTTTAGACACATATCATGCATATATTGTTTATTAATCTTGAATGGTACATTAAATAATACATGTCATCCATATATTATAGGCATGCAGTTTTCTAAAGTAATGGTTTAAAAAAAATCTATATATAAATATTATCTTAACATTAAAATATATTTTGTATATTTTACATTTTAAATTGTACCCTCAATATTCTAGATGAAATTGTTTTATGTAATGGCCTCATGTTACCTGTTTAAAAATTATATAGAAAATTATATTTTTATTTTTATTTCAGACGACAATTAAATGTATTTAATTTTAATGGTTATTCATTGTGAAAGGGGAATACACATACTTGTTATTATTTTCTTCATTCTTACCAAATTATATGTTTAGGAAATATTCTACTTGTATGTAGCTGATGTTATTTAGATCCAAGTTTGTTTGTGATGAATATTATAAGGGAATATGTTTGCCTATATTTTTTTCTATTTACTTTTTATTAAATATTTTTATATTATTTATACTTTTTTTGTTTCAAATTAATTATGAAATTATTAATATTCATTTCCATGATTCTAAAAATATGATATAATCATTTTAAATATTAAGGTGAAAATCTTCATTTTAGAGATTAAATCAAAGAAAATATAAGTTTATACCTTTCTCATATATCAATGTATCTCCAAAACATTATTATTTTTACTATGTTTACAACTAATAAAAATAATGAAAATTACTTGAAATATGTATGGTTTATTTCCATAGGGTCAATTTAAGCTGGGGAAAAAAACACCACTGGTATATGCTTTCCATTATTTTTTATCAAAGTCAAATAAATTTATTGAGTATTATAGTATTATAGTCAATATTTTTTTTGTATCAGCGACATAGAAATATATAAATTGGTTTACATTTGGAAAACCATTAGTGGTGACCTATTGGGTTATGTACCTAGAGCCCACATGTGCACCCTAATAGAGTGGAACACTCCACACTTGGCATTGAATTATGTTATGTTCCCCATTATAATTTTTAAGAAAAGATAGCTCGATGAGTATTGAAGACATTATATTAAGGTGGATCTAAGGATGATTGTGGTAGTGTATCCTTTTTTGTTTTCTACTTTTATATATATCATGAACATAATCATTTTTTTAGGTGAATTATTTTATGATGTATGATTGTTTGAAACATTTGGTTAATTGCATTATTAAGTTATGGTTATTTGTGAATCAAAAAATATTTTAAAATTTAATTTCATATTATAATATCATGTTATTTTATTTTCTATGAATATTTTTAAAAAAATTATTTTCTATGATATAGTTTTTATAGTCACCTAACATGATATTATCAAACCCTCATTTCTTGTTGACAGTCTCTACCACATGTAGAGACATGCCCAAGGTGTGTGATTCTCATTATTTGGCTATAAATATGGGTACTAGGCTAAGAAAGTTACAATTATAGTCTAAACACAATGTTTATATTTATTATTCATTGAATTTATTCTTTTTGTGTTTATAATTGATGAAAGAAGGGAAGTTAACAATTTTTTTAGTTCTTAAATAATATTAATTTAATATTTATTTTAGAATTATAAAATTTTAATTTAACTCCCACTTCCAAATTTTCTTCATATATAATGAAAATAATAAAATTATATTCTAAGTGATGTGAAATTGAAGCAATGTTGATTGAGATTAATTTGTTGGTCCTTCATAATAATTAAATACTGACCCAAATTTTCTTTTCACGTAACATTGATCCATTTTTTTCTTGAAAATTTTTTAATTTCCTTGAGTTTTTATACCATTTCATATTGGAAACATAAGGATTAGTGTGACATAATTATTGATTATTGATTGAAAATAAAATTGGTTATTGTAAGGTATCAAATCATTGATCAAGGACTTAAATCACATAGTATAAATATATTACAAACTAATCACTAATTGAAAATATATGATTTTTTTGGAATAATACCTTAAGGATTGATCACTCAATATATTAACTATTTCTTAAAAATTAGTTTTTTTTAGTTTTTTTATTACGTTAAACTAAAATTTAATTTCTCATTTGTATTTTTTATTTAAAAAAAATTGTAAATAATTAATGATTTTGGTTAATATTACTTCAGAGACAACCAAAGATAGTTACTATATAGCATTCATAGTTTTAATACGAAATTTGTTGAAGGTTTTAGGAAAATAATTTTAAAAATAATCAATCTTGTAATGAAAATGAAATATAAAATCATAATTTTTGAACTACACTTAAGAAAATTTATGTCCTTTGTTAACATGGAATGTTTTTTTATTATTCATATTAAAACTTTGACAATAATGAAAAGTTTAATTTATTTTTTGGACATCATCTCAAACAAAAAACAGGAAATGTTGGAATAGTTTTATTCTATTGGTTTTAGTTTATTGGGATCGATATACCATTTAAAATTATAGGTAATTTCCTTCAAAGGATTTACAGATGTCCTTGAGGGTGAAATAATTATAAAGGTTAAAGTACTATATGATTTTCAAGAAAACATAATACATTATTCTCAAAATAATATAAACAATAATATCATGATAAAATAAGTATGTACCTTATAGAAATACCATAACATAAAACTAAACTAATAAATATAATATTTATAGGATATATATAAATATCAAGACGAAAAAGACAAACAAAACTGGGATTTTATAATGTGAATAGTCTACCCACGCAGTTTCATAACCCTAAAGAGAAAAATGGATTAATGGGTTCTTCCAATTTTATACAACTATAATTATAATTTTTAATTTATCATTAAAAAACCCGAATATAAATCATAATAATTATTATCATGATATATGAAAAAAATAAATCAATTAAAAATTTATAATTTTAAACCAAAAATAACCAAGATGACACTCATGGTAACTCACTAATCAATAGAAAAATCTATTTGTCTTATATTATTAGTAATTTACCCCTAAATTTATAACATTATTATCTATTCAACTATTTATACTTCCAAAAAAAATATCCATGAGAGATATGATACCATTTTTTAACATATGAACGCAAGTTATTCAATCAAAATAACCTTGTTCAAATTCCACAAACCATATGAAATTTTTATTGATCAAGATAAGATATAAAAGGTGTTAAGGTATCAAATAAATAAGTGATTCATAATGTTCCTTTTTTAAAAAATTAAAAATAAATGATTTCATCAAGAAATAAAGCAAGAAACGTCACTCTGTTGGACATATCAGGCCATAAGAAAATGAAATTTTAAAACCTTACAAAATAAAACATATACTAATATAAATTTATATTAAAAAACATAATCATTTATAACCCAACAAAAAATCAGACTAATATCCAAAGTAATCCATCAAAAATACAAAATAATAAACATGGCCATATATTACATCTAGAAAATATAAAAATGAAAATGACATAAAGAGATAAACAAATCCATTGATCAACCTATAAACTCTCAAAAAACACTAAAAAGGATCTTTATTTAAATATGCACATGTAAAATTGTCATATTCCATCACCTCTAAAGCCCTATGGGTATTTATATGCTTCATAACAGATGACTAGTGAATTACATCCCTATATATATCAGGAGTAATAAAATCAACATGCGCATGGTTTTTATACGTAAAGGGGTGAATTTAAACAAAGTAAAGTCATACAATGGTTCTATAATAATTACATATAATTACAAAACTAATTATCTAGTTTAAAAAGAAATACAAACTAGGAAAAAATTATGCTAAAGATAAATTTTAAAAATGGATATTCATTTTTAACATATTGGGATTTCAAATGAAGAGAAAAAATATTTATCCATGTATATATATATAAAATAAATAATCATGGGATAAAATCATTAGGATATACTAGGTTACATGAAGCTCATCATGGATATATCCCCCTAGAGACAACAATAACCTAATTCATTAAAACATGAACACTCTATGCCTAATCGGATTCCCCAAATAAACTGTAATACTCACGATATAGTTCATGGAGTAACTTTTTCCTAGTGTTCTAAAATTGTATCCAATGTGATCAAATTTAGTCAAAAATATTGAGAAATTATGATTTAATGAAAATAATATTATAAATAAAATAAATGTTACGTATAAATATACAATAATATAAAAAACAAATTAACACATCTAGTAGACAAAATCAAAAGTCAAAAACTATTAAAATTAACCAAAATTGAGTTAAAAGAAAAATAACAACATGAAATTAAATTTTTGAAATTTAAGAATAGAAGTTCATGTCATAGGTATATAGAGATAGCACAACTACCCATTAATGAGAATTCAATCAAATTTATTTCACTAGAAATGGGTAATAGAGTCTCTACGAAGTATCTATAATTCCACAAAACTGAAAAATATAAAAATTATACCAACTATAACTCTATATATTTCACTCCCTAGTAGGATAGTATTAACGAATACAAGACATAAAAATAATATATGTATTTGAGGAAGAAAGATACTCATCCCTAAATATTCCTTCGATAACAAATGTGAAATTAAGGGATAAAAATATTTCAACCCTGGAGTTTCCCTAGGGAGTTCTTTATGTGAGATTTTAAAAAAACCATGACATCCAAACAAGACCTACCACCTTTTATCCTTACTCAACATAATATAGAATGTTATAGGACCTTAGGTTCATCCCCCAAATCACCAATGGTTTGAAATAAATGTTAATGTAATAAAAACAATTTGATTATGATTCATCCTCAAACAAAACATGTTCTTCTTGATAATAAACTTTTAAAATTTTTATATGAGGTATGGATATCTCTAATATACAAAACCTATATTATAAAACAATGTCATGTTAGAAATAGAATAATATCATTCTCAATAAAAACAATCAAAATATTTTTTAAATTCTAAATACAAAAAATACATATATAAAACATGAAACAAGTGTACAAAACTGAAAATAAAGGCTAGCATGGTCACCGAAGGAATCACACAAAATTGAGCTGAAAAATAGAACATCTATTTCGACACTATGTCTCCATTGAATCTCTAAGAAATAACCATCCACTGGTATATTCTCCTCTATATTTTTTCCATAATCATGAATTCAGTTCCCTAAATATTAAAAAGGATATCATTCATTTACCTACATTACACTCAATACAATCTACAAGTACACCCATGTGGGTTTGTTGGGGATGGGCACAAGACTCAAATAAACACCCAGAAGTCTTCTTATACACACAATCAATGGGAAAATCCAAAATGATTTGTATGTGTTTTATAAAACATGATCCAAATATATGATAATTTATGAAAGAAAACAAAATAATTTCATATATGAATAATAAAAAACCACTGATATTTTCTATTACTAACAAGTTTACAATATCTATACATTTAAAAATAAATCCCCACAATGAAACTTTGTTATGTAAAAACCAATTATATCCACTATACAATAATTTTTACCTTGAAAATCTCCTTAAGAGTGAGTATTTTAACTACCCAATATTTTTAATTCATCCACATCAAAATATATAGGAAACACACACTTAAGAATGAATTTGGTATCCATATTTATCTATAAAATTGTTCCACACTAAATAAAATTTTGAATATTTTCCATGTACTCATTATAATCATCCCATCAATAACATCAAAAATATAAATATGCATAAAATGAAATCGAAAATTGCAATAACAATTTCATTATTTGGACAACCATTCCACTTCCCCAGTTTTTTAGTAATTATAAACACACCTAAAATTCATCCATCAAACCATTCATACAAATTGAGACCCTAGCCTTTTACACAATACATTACCTGATTTCAAGCATAATTATACATCATAGTACAAGACAAGGATCATAAAGTCTAGTGTCTTCGAAGACTTGGTATATAAAACTGAAAACATGGAATGAAGTATAACATTTCATTATTTATGTTAATAAAGATCACCTCAATTCCATTGATCTCATACATCTTTATAGGATAACCTGGGGATATCATGAACCATGGGGTGAGCTAAAATCTTAGTAAGGGAATAAGAATAATAATAAATCCTTAGCACATGGGTAAGAAACCCTAACATAAATAAATAAAGAGGCATGTAACATATGGAATCATAAAATATAAACATGTAGTCATATAAACATGGAAACATAAAAATGTGGCATCAACTAAAATCATGACTTTATTACGAGTCAAATATTACCCCTAAGATCACTTACTATAGTAGCACAAGCCGATGATAACCACCAATACCTTTGCACATAACATATCATGAGACTTAACTTTACCCGATGAATTGAAGCACTATTTGGGCGCACCAATCCTGACATGTTCATGATAATTCTTTCTACATAAATAATCATACATAATCAGTCATACATAAACGTATGGGAACCTATGGAGAGAAATGGGTATGACATTTATGACATAAAGCATAATGAATGGGAGTATCATAAAAGTGTCCATGAGAGAAAAAAATTAAAAACATACAGGGAAATTTATAAGAAAAAATAGAAATATATCATGGTAAGTGATGTAAAAGATATTTGAAAATAGTTAAGAATTCTATTTAGGAAATTCATAGGATTAACAAATTTTAGAGAAATTTTAAGGAAAACAAGAAGAGATTGTAAAAAAGAAAATTGAACAATATTTTATATAAAACCAGAAGTTAAATGAGAAGGTTTTCATAATAAAAATACTTATTTTATAAATATAATGATGTATTAAAACATAGGATAGAGTTAATTTGAAATTGGGTAAAAAATTTGGATTTTCCCTTAAAATGAGTTTTCTTATTGAGAACTATTGAAGAGGGAATCACATGAAAACATGTATATCCATGAAAGATAATGAGGGATGGATATTGTTACATGGTTTTTCAGAATATAAACATTTTTTAGAATTTATACGTAAAAAGAAAAGACAACTTCATTTGGGTAAAAATAATCACAGAGCAACTTGAAAGAGAAAATTTGATTCTGGTAGATTTCCATACGGATTATCGGCATGGTATGAGGTGTACTTAATAGAGCTTTATTGAGAGAGAAATAAGGTTATAATTACTTATAAATCATGATGGACGTATAGGGTAGGTGAAATATCATATAGAATCATTAGGGATTACACATAAAAAGGAAAATCATAGAGGAAAATCTGGAATAAATCTGTAATGGGGAGGACTCCTTAACTTAAGTATGGTGGTGTTATGCAGTTGTTATTATTGTCATGAATAAAAAAATTAGTTTTTTTAAATAATAATTATATAACATATTATATATGTAATTTAGTAATTATAACCATTTTTTGTTCATTAAAGACCTTTTTTATTGGTTATAAGGATCAATTTCATTGTTTCGGTCTGTTTGCTTCATTGATTTTAATGATCAGTTCATGTTCGAAAATACAATAATGATGAATGTGGTTTTATGGAATTGAAGTTTTATGTTGTTAGTGAACATGAATTAGATTACATGGTTATAAAAATTCATTTTATTATTGGTAGTGAAGATGAATTATACTATAAAACCTTAGTGATAACCGTTTTGGTTGATCGGTGGGTTTTGATTACAACGAACATGTATTGATTTATAATATAATAACATTTGTAAAAAGGTATTACAGAACCTTAACTAAGATATATAAAATATATAATAATCTAGATCAACAATAAAAAAATGGTTTTATGACAATAACTAAAAATGATAATAGAAATTGATAAATCATTATCCTTAAATGTGAAAAATTAACACATCTCAAACCGGGATTTCATTTCTTTCAAGAAAAAGGTGGGAAAAGGAGAGATGATAATGAAATATCCCATTAGCATAACAACATTCTATAAAAATTATGGTCTAATATTTTTCATACCATTTGGATGAGTATAGGATAGGAAATAAAAGTGAATAAAAGAACTTAAAAATGAAAGAAAAGGAAGGAGGAATTTTACCTCTTGAAACAACCATCCTTGAGAGCATCATAAGGAGAGATAATTTGGTATTTTGAATATAAAAGGGGATTTTGGATGTATGGAGGATCTTGGGAAGCGATCTGGGCATTATATTTTCATGGCACATGTCATGAGAGATGTTAAGAGAATAGGTAATAATTGGTGGCATTTATAGTGGAGGGGAGGAGGGTTTTTTTAATATTGGAATAATTAGTTTTTTATTTTTCCATAAAACAAGAAATAGTGATGATTCTATGACAAATAATAGTAATAAATACATGTGAGTTAGATATTTGGGTGTTTACATCACTTGTGATGTCAATAATAGTGGATTCGAATTATAATATATTTATATAATAAATTAATGTATTTTATTATTCACTAAAAAATCAATATTTTTAGAGAAATCCAAAAAATTCAACCTAACTATTTATCAACAGGTAGAATCAAAAAAAGGAAATAATGTTTTTTAAAATAATTTTCAAAATATGATTAATTTAATAATTAATTAAAATCAAAATTTATACTAGAAAGCAGTTTGAAAACATTTTTTTACTTATTCCAAAATATAAGTACATCAAAATTTTACTTAAATCTAATTTATATAATATCATAGGTAAGTTTACTATTAATTAGGGTATGTCACTATTCATAAAGGAAACATTAATATTCGTAAGGGTATGTTACTATTCACCAAAAATTAAGTTGGTCATATTAGACTCCAAATAATAAACTGATAGCAACTGTGTGTATAAAATTTCCAAAATTCAAATCATACAAATGACAAACTTACATTTAGATGTCACAGAGAACATAGTAGTTCATTATGTTGTGATTTCATGTGATTATGAAATATTTATAAGAAATGAATTTCCATTAAAAAACATTGGGTCGTTACATTCTCACCCCCCCCACACACAAATAAATTATTCCCTCGAAATTTTGTTTTACATTCTAAGCCATACATAGGTGTGGGTACTTATCCGTCATTACATCCTCCAATTCCTATGTTTCCTCTTCATACTTATGATTTCTCCATTATACCTTTACCAGGTGTGTATCCTTTTTCTGTACAAAAGCATCTCTATGATCCAAGATCTTCACTAGATGCCCCTCGTAAGAACGATCATCCTCCAACTATACCACCTCTGAAGAGATTACATACAAAGGGTCTAGTATGAAATTCCTCAATAGGGATGCATGAAAGACATCATGTATGTTGTCCATGGTATGTGGAAGTTTTGGTCGATAGGCTACAACTTTGACACGATCAAGGATCTCGAATAGGATGATGTACCTAGGAAATAATATCCCAATCTTACCCAACCTCAGGACCTTCTTCCATATAGATATGTATAAAAATACCTTGTCTCTAATTTTAAACCCAATGTCTCATCAATGATTGTCTGCATAACTCTTCTGTCGACTTTGGGCTTCCTTGATATGATGCTGAATTGTTTTTACCTTCTCCACCATTTCATCATCCATCTCATGTCCTTGTAGCTTACGTGTAAAGACCCGCAAATTTCAAGGAAATTTTTTTTCTTAATTTTCTTTGGAATTTTACAAGAACGCAGCTTCAGACGGCACCTGATTCCGAGGCCCGGTGTGCCCGGAATCAATTTCCGAAGTTTGGCTCGGGTACGTTCAGTGAACGGACGAGCGGGTTTTTCTATCTTTTGAACCGGTGCCCGGAATCGAATTCTGAGGGCACCGATGAAATCGCAGCGCCGGTATTTGCTTAGAAACGCCTCTTCCGGAGTTGCGTTTGCTCAGACGTGGTTTTTAAATTTTTACGGCTTTAAGTCAGAAATAAAATAAAGTTTGTGCGACAACTTTATTTTATTTCACTTAAGCTGCTTGGAAGCCACTTGAAGTCACTTAAAGACGGCTTGAACTGAGTTGAACTGGATAGGATGCTATCCAGAAATATCCTACCCCTTGGTAGGATATTTGTGCGGTGGGACCCGCACGAGCCCCGCCGTTTCTTTCGCTAAGTAACGCACCCGCGAAAACCCGTCAAAGTAACTGAAAAGTCAACCGACGCGTTTTCTTTAATTCTTAACAGACCATTTAATTGGGCGGTTTATTTCGTGAATTAAATGGACTGTTTCTTCGTGAATTAAATGGGTCGTTTCTTTCGTTGAATTAATTCAACGAATTGATGGATCATTTCTTAACCGGTTTCGTGTTGGCATGTTTATAAAATAAGACGAACATAAAAATCCTTGGAAAGGATTTGAGAGAATCTTCGTTCCTCCACCCTCTCCGCGAAGAACGCGAAGAACGCGAAGAACGCGAAGAACGCGAAGAACGCGAAGAACGCGAAGAACGCCGGCGACCGGAATTCGACGACGCACACCAAGATCTGCGACGTCGACGAGATCTACCCGCGACGTTCTTCGGCGACGCCTCTTCTTCCGCGGCCGACCCTCGTTCGGCAACAAAGGTGAGAATCAGATCTTTTCTTCTCCCTTTTTAATTTCAATATCAACGGATTTAAACTAATTAAATCCGTTGATCTTGATCCGGAGATTGGCGACGCGACGAGCGATTCCGCGACGACGCGGCGATCTCCATCTTCCGCGACGAGCAATTCCGACGACGACGATAAAGTAAGGGTTGATTGGAATATTTTCCTTCCCGTGATTTATTTCTTTTAAAGTAAAGAAGCATGACCTTCGAACAATTTTAACATTTAAAATTGTTGTTGATTGTTTTATTGTTCCTCCCGTGGATTATGACTAACGCGGAGGGTGCGGGTCTAACGAACAAGACCCGGCAACCCTCCGCCGATCTATTTTGGTTGTGCGGATTTGGCGGACGTCGACAAACCGTGCGGCAAGGGCAATTTGTTGGCTCCGCAGTGAAGATCGTCCCCCGGGAGGAGCATCGGCGCAGACGGGAAAGAAATCGGGCCACCGGAGCATCTCCGGCGGCCCGCGGAAGGAGGCGGCGGCGCGGGTCGCCGGCGCGGCGGCGCCGGCGACCGGAGGCGGCGGCGCCAGGCGCGCCGCCGTGGAAACCTTCCGCCGCGGCTGAAGCCGCGGCGGCGGCGGCAGCCGGTTCCGCGGCCGCGCGGAACCGGGACGGACGCGGCGGCCCGGCCGCGTCCGCGTGACAGGCGGCCCCCCGCGGGGCCGCGGTTTCTCTCAAGCCGCGGGTTCAACCCCGCGGCGGCGGCTCTTCGGCCGCGCGGCCGAAGACCGAGCCGGCCGGTCCGGTCGGCCGGGCCGCGCCCAGGCCGGACCGGACCCGGCCGAGCCGGTTCGGGCCGGGTCGGGCCGACCCGGTTCGGGCCGACCCGGTTCGGCCGACCCCAGGGGGGGGGTTCGGGCCGGGTCGCCCCGGGCCCAGTACCCCCGTTTCGGGCCCTCTACGGTCTTTCGCCCATATCTTGGGCCTGGGACCTCCGATTGACGAACCGTCAGCGGCTACGCGATCCTTGGATCGAGACGGTCGTTTCGGTATATTATACTCAAGGTTTCGGAAGACTTTGGGTTCGGCCGGGTTGGTTCGTACACGAAACCAACCGGGCCCTCGGAGCGGAAACGCTCATAACTTGAGCTACGGACGTCCGAACGACGTACCGTCAGCTGTGGTAGTTTCCTCTAAGTGAGACGGAACTTTTGGCATACTCCGCCCGAGGATCGGATACAGGCGGAGTACGGTCGGGTTGGTTTTGCCCTAAAAACCAACCGGGCCCCTGGGACGAAAATGCCAATAACTCTCAGACCGGGCGTCCGATTGACGCGCCGTCTGTCGCGTTGAGATCCTGTTGTCGATACGGAACTTTTGGATACATCAACTTCGGACTACGTGTCAGTTGATGTATCAGCCCCTCGGCTCGTGGAGCGGACCCTCCTAAACGAGCTCGCTACGTGCGGGAACCCTAGCGCTGGCTGTGACCTCGACGACAGAGCAGAGATCCTCCGTGGACTGCGACGACGGCAGAGCAGAGATCCTCCGTGGACTGCGACGACGGCAGAGCAGAGATCCTCCGTGGACTGCGACGACGGCAGAGCAGAGATCCTTCGTGGACTGCGGCGACGACTGTGCAGAGATCCTCAGTGGACTGCGTCGACTACTGCACTCAGCGATCCCACGTGGATCAGTGCTTCAGGTTCTGTGTGAGCCCGATCCTCCGTGGGTCCTTACTACCGGTTCTGTGTGAGCCACTGCCTACAGGTTCTGTGTGAGCCCGATCCTACGTGGGTCTTTTTGCGGGGGTTAGTACCTATCGATCCTTCGTGGGTCCGACGACTGAGACGGATCAGTGATCGTCTTTGACGTCATCTGAAAAAGTATACCTGGTTGAGCTGAATCTTATGTTACTCTCCTTTGTGGATTGTGTTGAACCATCCTTTGTGGATTTACTGTTTACTCTCCTTTGTGGATTTGGGTCTTGCTTTCCTTTGTGGATTGAGTTGTTCTTGAGCTCGTGAGCAGAGCTAGAATTGGGGACTTAGGTATATGTATGGGCATATACCTAAGTCGAGTCAGATGTTACTTCGTGATTGCATCTTTCTTTTGTGCTATATCCTTTGTGGATTTCGAGAGACCTTCGGGGGTCTCGGGGTCCTTACTGAGTAGTTGTACTCACCCCTGCACGGGCTATGCCCGCACCTTGTTGTGTTGGTTGCAGACGACGGACAGCGCTGATCACGGTTGGGGCGTGGAGCAGGACGGTACCTGGAGGTGGACCACTGGGCGGGACGTGCTCGGAGCGGACGTGGGACCCGAGGAGCCTGGAGGCTATCTGTACCCACCCTTCAGGTGGGATTGCCAGTGGACGACACGAGGCCGCCGTCTTTTCTTCAGTTGCTGTTCTTTTTCTTTTCAGTTGTACTTTACAGTTGGGCTTGTATTTCCGGCCCCTTTACTTTTCTGCACTTTACTTTCCGCTTGCTGACTCTGTGTGGTTGTTACTTATAAAGGCAATGCCTTCCCTGTTTACTGGGATTTTACGCCTTGGTGCTAGTCGCCAGCCCCTGGCCTATGGAAGGCGGGCTTGGGGTAGTCACGGCACGGGCCCCGAGGACGGGTCGTGACAAATTGGTATCAGAGGCGGTCGGTTCTACCGCAGACTCTGATCGTCCTTTCTTTCTATGTGAAGCAATAGTGTTTAGTGTATTGAGTGTGGTTATCAGTTCAGGGAGCCCAGTGTTGGTGCGGCGGCCGACGTATCCGTACACCAGGACCCTGACTCCTGATTTCCGACTTAATGCATGAAAACATTGATTGCGTGTGTGTTTCAAGTTTTCTTTGTGATTACTTATGTCAGCTCACCGGGTATACTGATCTGCTTTATGAAAGTCTCAAGTTTTCCTTGTGATTACTTGTGCCAGCTCACCAGGTATACTGTTCTGACTGTGGTGCTCTTGTTCTCCTTTTCAGGATGGCCCCGCGACGACTGCCAGCTAGGGTTCCGAGTGTAGGGCGCGACGGCAGCCCACCGAGCGACGAGGCCTCGGTGCAGGGCCCTTTGCCAGCAGTGGCACCGGCGGTAGCCTTACCCGCCGAGCCACCGATGCTTCCAGTACCAGACGCCGACGATGCACGTCGCCTCAGGGCACTGCACGAGTTTCAGAGCCAGCGACCGCCCAGGTTTCGCGGTGAGGCGGACCCCCAGGCCGCCGAGGACTGGCTAGAGGCGGTGGTACGGATCTTCAGGCTAGTGAGGACACCAGCGGATCTCATGGTGATCCTCGCAGCGAGCCTCCTGCAGGCGGCGGCAGGACGATGGTGGAGCCTGATGCTCCAGGTTCACGATGAGGCATCCCTGCTCTGGACGGACTTCGAGAGCCTCTTCCGCTCTGAGTTCGTCCCGGCCACCCTCCGAGCGGTGCGCATCCAGGAGCTTCTCCAGCTGCGCCAGGGCAGCATGACGGTCGCTCAGTATGCGGCGAGGTTCACGGACCTATCTCGCTACTCGACCGACATGGTACGGGACCCCTTCTTCCGGGCCCGGACCTTCGAGCAGGGCTTGCGACAGGAGATTCGTGCGTCGTTGATCTCCCTCAGCATTCCGACCCAGGCAGGAGTGCTGGAGCGAGCCCTCCTGATCGAGAGCTTCCTGGCAGAGCCTTCTTCAGCGGCGAGACCTAGCGCAGGGCGGCAGGTAGCTGAGTCTTCGGCAGCAGGTAGCCGACGGATGACTCACGGGTCCAGGCAGACCAGACCCCCACGCAGACGGCCTCAGGACACCGGCTCAGCAGTACGAGGCACACAGCGGAGTGCCAGCCTTTCGAGAGGCAGGTTGTGCTACTCTTGCGGCGGGCAGGGTCACATGGCTCGTGACTGCCCGACTCGCCGATCAGAGGAGCAGCAGACGGTGGAGGGGCCACCCAGGCAGAGGCAGAGGGTCGACCGTGGCGGTCCGCAGGGAGGAGGCGGACGAGGCCGAGGAGCTGGCCGAGCAGCGGGTGGTGGGCGACGCTTTCAGGCTCTACCCCCACCACCACCAGGAGGGCCACCTCGACCACAGGGAGCCGGCGGGCAGGGACAGGCCCAGCTCCAGGCAGTGGAGGCCTACGACCCCGACATGCCAGAGATGATTCGAGGTACGATCTGTGTCTATTCCACCCTTGCTGCAGTACTTATAGACACAGGAGCGAGTCACTCTTTCATAGCCTCTGCCCTTGTTCGGAGCTCGGAGATTCCGACTGAGCCGTTGGCTCGATCCTTACGGCTAGAGACTCCTACGGGAGCAGACTCGACGATTACGCACTGGTGCCGGCAGTGTGAGCTTACTCTAGGAGGCGAGAGCTTCGGCTGGGATCTCCTTGTAGCGGCGTCGAGGCCTTACGACGTCATCTTGGGCATGGATTGGCTATCCACGGTTCATGCCCAGATCGACTGTTTTAGGCGCAAGGTACGATGTGTTCGTACCGACGGGAGCAGGTTTACCTTCACCGGCGAGAAGGGAACCTTTGCAGCACAGGATGGACTTCCGCGGAGGAGAGTGCAGCCCATCTCACATCAGTTGGCTAGCCTCATCCTAGGAGCAGTGGACGTGCGGAGTCCGGCTTTTCCTGCAGTGGTGGACCAGTACGTGGACGTCTTTCCCGACGACGTTCCAGGGCTACCTCCTCGTAGAGAGGTAGACTTTTACATCGACTTGTACCCCGGGACAGCCCCGATATCTACTCCAGCATATCGGATGGCCCCCGCCGAGCTTCGAGAGCTGCGGGTACAGTTGGAGGACTTGCAGAGCAAGGGGTTTATCCGACCCAGTGTTTCACCCTGGGCTTCCCCGATTTTGTTCGCCAAAAAGGCGGACGGGAACTTGCGACTTTGTGTCGACTATCGTCGCCTGAACCAGGTGACAGTGAGGAACAAGTATCCGCTGCCACGGATTGATGACCTCTTCGATCAGCTCAAGGGAGCGCGGTGGTTCTCGAAGATAGACCTCCGGTCAGGCTATCATCAGCTCAGAGTTCGAGACGAGGACGTGCAGAAGACGGCCTTCAGGTGTCGGTATGGCCATTATGAGTTCTTGGTTATGCCGTTCGGCGTAACCAATGCTCCAGCGGTGTTCATGAGCCTCATGAACAGGATCTTCCAGCCATACCTCGACCGATTTGTCGTTGTCTTCATTGACGACATTTTGGTATACTCGACGACTGAGGAGGAGCATGCCTACCACCTGCGAGTTGTGCTAGACACACTCCGAGAGCACCAGCTTTATGGCAAGCTCTCAAAATGCCAGTTCTGGTTACGTGAGGTCCATTTCTTGGGGCACGTCATTTCTGAGGCGGGAGTTGCAGTGGATCCCGCGAAGATCGAGGCAGTGCTAGCTTGGGAGCCACCCAAGAGCGTGACAGAGGTGCGGAGCTTCTTGGGCCTAGCGGGATACTATCGGAGATTCGTGCCAGACTTCTCCAGAGTTGCAGCACCACTCTCAGCCTTGACGAAGAAGGGGAAACCCTTCGTGTGGTCAGACAGATGTCAGCAGAGCTTCCAAGAGCTGAGACAGAGATTGACCAGCGCACCTATCTTGAGGTTGCCTGAGGAGGGAGTTGGGTACGTAGTTTACTGCGACGCATCAGGGACTGGACTCGGGTGCGTCCTGATGCAGGAGCGGGCCGTGATCGCCTACGGATCACGTCAGTTGAGGCCGCATGAGCAGAACTACGCCACTCATGACCTGGAGTTAGCAGCAGTGGTCTTCGCTCTGAAGACTTGGCGGCACTATCTGATGGGCGAGCGCTTCACAGTCTTTTCTGACCACCAGAGTCTTAGGTATATCTTCTCTCAGAAGGACCTGAACCTGAGACAGCGGAGATGGCTTG
This sequence comes from Viscum album, assembly GCA_963277665.1. NCBI lineage: Eukaryota > Viridiplantae > Streptophyta > Magnoliopsida > Santalales > Viscaceae > Viscum > Viscum album. The sequence continues at coordinate 1,249,664,677 of OY728121.1, forward strand.
AGTTCCTCCAGGACTATGACTTTGAGATAGTCTATACTCCTGGGAAGGGGAACGTGGTAGCCGATGCCCTCAGCAGGAGGACGGGCATTCAGCTGCTTGAGGAGGCGACGGAGCAGCTAGCCTCCTTGCAGATATCCTTCGTGGATAGAGACGGAACAACCTTTCTTCAGTCTCTCACAGTCTCTCCTCCACTTCTACAGCGGGTCAGAGAGGCTCAGCGTGGGGACGCTGACTGTGAGACCCGGCGTGCACTGATATCCTCAGGTCAGGCGCCTGATGGTTTCTCCCTTGGAGCAGAGCACGACATCCTTTTCAGAGGACGTACCTTCGTACCAGTCGCTTTTCGAGAGGAGGTGCTGAGAGAGTTTCACACTTCTCCCTTGGCGGTACATCCCGGAGTGGCGAAGATGTACCAGGATCTCAGGCGACAGCACTGGTGGCCGGGTATGAAGAAAGCTGTGGCAGAGTTCGTTTCACGATGCCTCACCTGCCAGCAGGTGAAGGCAGAGCACCAGGTACCAGCAGGTTTGGTACAGCCCTTGGAGGTCCCGGAGTGGAAGTGGGACGGCATATCTATGGACTTCGTGACTGGACTTCCACGCACTTCCAGAGGTCACGACTCCATTTGGGTGATTGTCGACCGACTCACCAAGTCGGCACACTTCTTACCCATCAGAGAGCAGGGCTCAGTAGAGAGCTTGGGACGTCTTTACGTCCAGGAGATCGTACGGCTTCACGGTGTGCCATCGTCTATCGTCTCCGATCGAGATGCTCGTTTCACTTCCAGGCTTTGGAAGGGGTTGCAGGGGGCGTTCGGGACGCGGCTCCATCTGAGCACAGCCTTCCACCCTCAGACGGATGGACAGACGGAGAGGACCATACAGACACTCGAGGACATGCTCCGTGCATGTGTTCTCGACTTTGGTCGCAGCTGGGAGGACCACCTACCCTTGGTGGAGTTTGCGTACAACAACAGCTACCACTCCACCATCGGGATGGCACCATACGAGGCGTTGTACGGCAGACCCTGCAGATCACCGTTGTGCTGGACAGACCCTGGGGAGTCAGCACTCGTGGGACCAGAGATGGTCCGAGCCACGACAGAGAAGGTCCAAATCATCCAGGAGAGGATGAGGACAGCTCAGAGCCGGCAGAAGTCATATGCTGACAGGAGGCGGAGGCCACTAGAGTTCGAGGATGGCGACCACGTCTTTTTGCGTGTCTCACCTCGACGTGGTTTACGGAGATTTGGCCGAGGCGGCAAGCTGTCTCCCCGCTTCATCGGGCCTTTCCAGGTCCTCAGCAGGATAGGAGAGGTGGCTTATCGCCTGGCTCTACCACCTCAGTTGCACCGGGTGCACGACGTCTTCCACGTGTCTCAGCTGAGGAGATACGTGCACGACCCGACGCACATCATCGACTTTGGGGAGCTGGACGTGGACGATGGGGCGACTTTTGCGGAGGTTCCAGTGGAGATCGAGGATCGACAGGAGCGGGTCCTACGTGGGCGGTCGATTCCTCTTGTGCGCGTCAGATGGCAGCACGGGAACCTCCAGGAGAGCACTTGGGAGCGGGAGGCTCAGATGCGTGCTCAGTACCCCCATTTGTTCCCCTAGTTTTGATGTATCTTTACGGGGACGTAAAGCCCTGAGGTGGGAGTAATGTAAAGACCCGCAAATTTCAAGGAAATTTTTTTTCTTAATTTTCTTTGGAATTTTACAAGAACGCAGCTTCAGACGGCACCTGATTCCGAGGCCCGGTGTGCCCGGAATCAATTTCCGAAGTTTGGCTCGGGTACGTTCAGTGAACGGACGAGCGGGTTTTTCTATCTTTTGAACCGGTGCCCGGAATCGAATTCTGAGGGCACCGATGAAATCGCAGCGCCGGTATTTGCTTAGAAACGCCTCTTCCGGAGTTGCGTTTGCTCAGACGTGGTTTTTAAATTTTTACGGCTTTAAGTCAGAAATAAAATAAAGTTTGTGCGACAACTTTATTTTATTTCACTTAAGCTGCTTGGAAGCCACTTGAAGTCACTTAAAGACGGCTTGAACTGAGTTGAACTGGATAGGATGCTATCCAGAAATATCCTACCCCTTGGTAGGATATTTGTGCGGTGGGACCCGCACGAGCCCCGCCGTTTCTTTCGCTAAGTAACGCACCCGCGAAAACCCGTCAAAGTAACTGAAAAGTCAACCGACGCGTTTTCTTTAATTCTTAACAGACCATTTAATTGGGCGGTTTATTTCGTGAATTAAATGGACTGTTTCTTCGTGAATTAAATGGGTCGTTTCTTTCGTTGAATTAATTCAACGAATTGATGGATCATTTCTTAACCGGTTTCGTGTTGGCATGTTTATAAAATAAGACCAACATAAAAATCCTTGGAAAGGATTTGAGAGAATCTTCGTTCCTCCACCCTCTCCGCGAAGAACGCGAAGAACGCGAAGAACGCGAAGAACGCGAAGAACGCGAAGAACGCGAAGAACGCCGGCGACCGGAATTCGACGACGCACACCAAGATCTGCGACGTCGACGAGATCTACCCGCGACGTTCTTCGGCGACGCCTCTTCTTCCGCGGCCGACCCTCGTTCGGCAACAAAGGTGAGAATCAGATCTTTTCTTCTCCCTTTTTAATTTCAATATCAACGGATTTAAACTAATTAAATCCGTTGATCTTGATCCGGAGATTGGCGACGCGACGAGCGATTCCGCGACGACGCGGCGATCTCCATCTTCCGCGACGAGCAATTCCGACGACGACGATAAAGTAAGGGTTGATTGGAATATTTTCCTTCCCGTGATTTATTTCTTTTAAAGTAAAGAAGCATGACCTTCGAACAATTTTAACATTTAAAATTGTTGTTGATTGTTTTATTGTTCCTCCCGTGGATTATGACTAACGCGGAGGGTGCGGGTCTAACGAACAAGACCCGGCAACCCTCCGCCGATCTATTTTGGTTGTGCGGATTTGGCGGACGTCGACAAACCGTGCGGCAAGGGCAATTTGTTGGCTCCGCAGTGAAGATCGTCCCCCGGGAGGAGCATCGGCGCAGACGGGAAAGAAATCGGGCCACCGGAGCATCTCCGGCGGCCCGCGGAAGGAGGCGGCGGCGCGGGTCGCCGGCGCGGCGGCGCCGGCGACCGGAGGCGGCGGCGCCAGGCGCGCCGCCGTGGAAACCTTCCGCCGCGGCTGAAGCCGCGGCGGCGGCGGCAGCCGGTTCCGCGGCCGCGCGGAACCGGGACGGACGCGGCGGCCCGGCCGCGTCCGCGTGACAGGCGGCCCCCCGCGGGGCCGCGGTTTCTCTCAAGCCGCGGGTTCAACCCCGCGGCGGCGGCTCTTCGGCCGCGCGGCCGAAGACCGAGCCGGCCGGTCCGGTCGGCCGGGCCGCGCCCAGGCCGGACCGGACCCGGCCGAGCCGGTTCGGGCCGGGTCGGGCCGACCCGGTTCGGGCCGACCCGGTTCGGCCGACCCCAGGGGGGGGGTTCGGGCCGGGTCGCCCCGGGCCCAGTACCCCCGTTTCGGGCCCTCTACGGTCTTTCGCCCATATCTTGGGCCTGGGACCTCCGATTGACGAACCGTCAGCGGCTACGCGATCCTTGGATCGAGACGGTCGTTTCGGTATATTATACTCAAGGTTTCGGAAGACTTTGGGTTCGGCCGGGTTGGTTCGTACACGAAACCAACCGGGCCCTCGGAGCGGAAACGCTCATAACTTGAGCTACGGACGTCCGAACGACGTACCGTCAGCTGTGGTAGTTTCCTCTAAGTGAGACGGAACTTTTGGCATACTCCGCCCGAGGATCGGATACAGGCGGAGTACGGTCGGGTTGGTTTTGCCCTAAAAACCAACCGGGCCCCTGGGACGAAAATGCCAATAACTCTCAGACCGGGCGTCCGATTGACGCGCCGTCTGTCGCGTTGAGATCCTGTTGTCGATACGGAACTTTTGGATACATCAACTTCGGACTACGTGTCAGTTGATGTATCAGCCCCTCGGCTCGTGGAGCGGACCCTCCTAAACGAGCTCGCTACGTGCGGGAACCCTAGCGCTGGCTGTGACCTCGACGACAGAGCAGAGATCCTCCGTGGACTGCGACGACGGCAGAGCAGAGATCCTCCGTGGACTGCGACGACGGCAGAGCAGAGATCCTCCGTGGACTGCGACGACGGCAGAGCAGAGATCCTTCGTGGACTGCGGCGACGACTGTGCAGAGATCCTCAGTGGACTGCGTCGACTACTGCACTCAGCGATCCCACGTGGATCAGTGCTTCAGGTTCTGTGTGAGCCCGATCCTCCGTGGGTCCTTACTACCGGTTCTGTGTGAGCCACTGCCTACAGGTTCTGTGTGAGCCCGATCCTACGTGGGTCTTTTTGCGGGGGTTAGTACCTATCGATCCTTCGTGGGTCCGACGACTGAGACGGATCAGTGATCGTCTTTGACGTCATCTGAAAAAGTATACCTGGTTGAGCTGAATCTTATGTTACTCTCCTTTGTGGATTGTGTTGAACCATCCTTTGTGGATTTACTGTTTACTCTCCTTTGTGGATTTGGGTCTTGCTTTCCTTTGTGGATTGAGTTGTTCTTGAGCTCGTGAGCAGAGCTAGAATTGGGGACTTAGGTATATGTATGGGCATATACCTAAGTCGAGTCAGATGTTACTTCGTGATTGCATCTTTCTTTTGTGCTATATCCTTTGTGGATTTCGAGAGACCTTCGGGGGTCTCGGGGTCCTTACTGAGTAGTTGTACTCACCCCTGCACGGGCTATGCCCGCACCTTGTTGTGTTGGTTGCAGACGACGGACAGCGCTGATCACGGTTGGGGCGTGGAGCAGGACGGTACCTGGAGGTGGACCACTGGGCGGGACGTGCTCGGAGCGGACGTGGGACCCGAGGAGCCTGGAGGCTATCTGTACCCACCCTTCAGGTGGGATTGCCAGTGGACGACACGAGGCCGCCGTCTTTTCTTCAGTTGCTGTTCTTTTTCTTTTCAGTTGTACTTTACAGTTGGGCTTGTATTTCCGGCCCCTTTACTTTTCTGCACTTTACTTTCCGCTTGCTGACTCTGTGTGGTTGTTACTTATAAAGGCAATGCCTTCCCTGTTTACTGGGATTTTACGCCTTGGTGCTAGTCGCCAGCCCCTGGCCTATGGAAGGCGGGCTTGGGGTAGTCACGGCACGGGCCCCGAGGACGGGTCGTGACATTACGCTCATCGACTTCACCCCAAAACAATGGTCTTCTTAACCTTTTATCATAAAGGTCTTCATATGGTTCCATTTAGTCATTCGAGAGGAAACTATTGTTGTAGTAGAATTCAACCGGTGGAATATGTTGGTCTCATACTCATTTTAATTCCACCGAACATTCTCTCAACATGTCGTCTAGTGTATTAATGGTTCACTAAGATTTTCCATTAATTTGAGGATGATAAGTCATACTAAAGTTCAGTTCATTGTTTAGAGAATTTTGTATACTTTTCCAAGATATTGTGGTGAATATCAAATCTCGATCAAATACGATAGATAGTGGTAATCCATGTAGCCTTACCATATATTTGATATATATCTATGCATGTTGATCTAATGCTATGTCCTCTCAAATTGAAAAAAAGTTAGTTATCTTCTTAATATGATCCAAAATAACACATATATAATTGTTTCTTCAAGATGACCATGGATGTCCAGTGAAAAAGTACATGGTAGTGTTTTACCGCTTTCATGTCGGTATGGGTAGTGGTTTATTCATCCTCTTAGACATTTTCCTCTCATCCTTCACTTGTTTACGTACTAGGAACATTGATTTATATTTAGAAATCTCTCTTTTTATATTTTCCGACCAAAAATTTTCTTGATGATCTCAATATATCATTGTGATATGTGGGTGGATAGAGAAGGTTGAGCTATGTGTGTCATTCAGAAGCTCCTTCTTTACCTCTAGATCCCATGGTATACATAATCATGACCCAAATATTACAACTCCTTTATCATCAATCAATAACTCTAAGGACTTCCTATTTTTAACAGCTTCAACCGTTTTTTGATGTTCTACATCTCTTCCTTGAGAATCCTTTATTTTCTCCATGAGGAACGGCTAAGAAATAATTTGTGAATAGACTGATGATGTTCCTCCCTTAACTATTCCCATGTCCATCCTCTAAAAATCTATAAATATCATATCCATTTCAATCATAATAAATGATAATGATGCAAGATCCTTTCAACTTAGAGCATCTACCACCTTATTTTCTATACCGGGATGGTAGTTGATTGAGTAGTCATAATCCTTGATGAGATCTATCCATCCTTACTAGAGCATACTAATCAACTTTTGTGTGAATATATATGTTAGACTCCTGTGGTCAGTATATATCTCACAATTCTCCCTATTGAGATAATGTCGCCAGCTTTTTAACAAAAAGATCATTGTTGCCAACTCCAGATCAAGTGTAGGATAGTTTTTGCTCGTGGATTTTCAGCTTCCTTGATGCAGAATCTATCAGTTTATAATTTTACATTAGAAAAAAAGCTAATAACTTATTTCAAGAATCAATGTACACCGCAATTACTTATTCACTTATTTGGAGTGTGACTACGGGCATAGTGATAAGCCTATTTTTCAACTCCTTAAAACAGTATTCACATTCCTATGTCCAGAAAAACTTTACTCCCTTCCATGTCATCTTTGTCATTGGTTTTAACAATCATGAATATTTCTTCATAAATCTTAGATAATACCACTCTAGACCCAGAAATATATGGATCTCCATTACAGAAGTTGGATTGGTCGACTCTTCAAATGCCTTTGTCTTCGAAAGGCCATATGATATCACGTTTCTAGTGATAACATGCCCCAAGATTGATACTTCCTCCATCCAAAACTCATATTTACTATACTTTTCTTACATATTCTCCATTCACAACGTTTTTAACGTAGTATTCAAATTCCCCACATGTTCCTCCTTGCTCTCGGAATATATCAGAATATCATCAATAAAGACTACCACAAATTTTACAAGGTAATATATAAAGACTTGATTCATTAAATCAATGAAAATAGTTGAATCATTATTGAATCCTATGTTAATCACTATGAAATCATAGTGTTCATACATCATTCGAAAGGCGGTCTTGGGAATATCTTCCTTCCTCTCCTTTATTTGGTGATATCCTGACCGAAGGTCCACCTTAGAGAAATAATTTTCCCCACGAAGCTGATTGAACAAGTCATCTATCTGTATAATGGGGTACATGTTCTTTATCATTATTTTATTGACCTCATGATAATCGGTGCAGATGTTCATTGTTCCATACTTCTTCTCTATGAAGAGGACTAGTTCATCCCATGTAGAAGCACTCGGGGATAAAAAACCATTCTCAAGATTATCCAATAACTATTAATTCTGCTCTTCTACGTGTATGGTGTCCACTTTTTAGGTGACTTTGTTATAGGTAGAGATCCAGGAATATGTTCAATTGAGAACTCAACCACTCGGTTAGGAGGGAGACTAGGAAACAGTTTAGCGAATACATTAGTGTAATCCCTTACAATGGTCATGACTTCAAGCATTATTCTCCCCTTTGTCTCAATCATTTGGGAATGATATTCTTGCTCAATATGATGAAATATCCAGACATGAGAAAATGATTCTAAAGGAGATTCATATTAATCCTTAATCTTTTAATGAATCGGGGGATGCTTCTGGATGTGAAGAGTGATTGCCATTTCTCGGCAGTTGATATTTTATTTGTATAAAAATAACCAATCCATGCCCAAGATAGTGTCGAACTCCTCTAAAGGAAGTATAATGAGATTTTTTTGGAGGTTTTGTCAACAAACGTTAACCGAGGGGGAGTTATAAACCATGAATGCAATGATTTCCCCATTTACTATTTTCAGAGATTAAATTTCCTCCAAATTTTTAAGTGGTGTTAGAAAAGTTCTACTAAACATAAAAGATATGAATGAATGCATAGAACTAGAATCAAATAGTATGTTCTATATTCTTGAATGAACAACTAGCATACATGTCACCACATAGTTGTTCATCTCCATATCAACAATAGTGATAACATAATCCCATCCTTGTTTCCTTGGAGGTTATTGTTGATTTCCTCCGACAACCCTTATATTAGGGATTTTTTTAATAATTTACATATTCCTTACAGTTGTAACACTAAACCACTAGCTGAGCGTTGATCTGAACCTTCCTTTCCCCTTCAATATTAGCAGGATTTTTAATATCCCTTACCCATTTCATGGCTAGATGTTTCAACTTTCCACATTTGAAGGAATTCCTGGTTCCCTTTAAGAAATTCCAAGGATGCTTCTTCCCAAGACTTTTAAAAGTGGGATACTAAGGATTATTTCCATCATGGGATTTGTTTGTTGAACCACACATGTTGTTCTATATTTTTAGCTTCATCTCATTGGGCCAACGATACCACTGAGAGTCTCTAATATCCATTCCAACCTTGAGGTAACAACAGAAAATCTCCTCATAACAATAAATGTCTTGGATCACCAACAACTTCCATGGACTCAGATTTAGCCTGCTAAAGAAGAGATCCACCTTGCTTTTAGTGTTCACGACCAAAAAAAAACATACGATGAAAGCCTTGTAATGTTTTCTTCATACACCTCGATGGACTCATCTTCCTTATGCTTGAGTCTTTGGAACTCTCTATCCATATTGAGATATAGGGTTTGAGGAAAATATTTATTGAAAAACAGCCTCTTGAATTCCCCCCATTCTGTGGAGTTAATTTCCTCTTGGAACATTGTATTCTTGAGCAGTTTCCACCTCTGATTATATTTATGATCAAAATGATAGACCTCTAGTACAACTTTGGCTTCTTTTGATCACTATAGAAGGAGGATATCTTTTCAATAGAGTTAATCCACAGTTCTACGAGGATGGGATCAGAAGATCCACTAAACATGGGAGGCCTTTTCTGCATGAAGGATTTTATGGAAACATTCTATTTCCTTGGAGGAGGAGGGTGAACAACATGATTTGAGTTATTATTCATACCATGATCCAACTCAGCAAGTACTTTCATGATATATTGATCACCCGTTCCCATCATAGTAGGCATATCTATTGGAAAATATTCACATTTTATGTCACATTGATTGTAGGCACATGTTATTATCATTCCCTCCATTAACTAAGAAGAGAAAGTATAATTAGATGGCATGAATACTTAGATATTGAGCCTAGAATTGATACATTGAACATAAAAGGATAAACTTTTAATCGATAATTATATCCTAACTTGTGATTACTTACTTTTAAATCTAGGTTATCCTCGATCTCCTTCTTAACTTATATTCTTACAGATTTTTTTATTCCCTTAATAATTGTTTGTACTAAGATCATGAATTTTCCAAAACATATCCCCCGGGAGTATCAATACCAAGATTGAAGCCAGACCCATTGTCATGTACCAGGATACATCGAGTCAATTATGAAACTCCTTTTATGTGTTTTCACTCTAATGTACATATGTTCCAATGCCACCACTACCATTTTGTATCTAGACAGGGATGTATTTTCATGATATACCGTTTACTCTATACTTACTAAAATTCAGATATATTTTCTTATACATCATCTCATCATTATGTATCTTACTAAATTTCTCAATTCCTAATCTCCGAAAAATAACTAGACCATCCTCTTATACCAACTATAGTGACCTTATCCTTTTACAAAATACATTACATGATTTTAATCATAATTTTACATCAGAGTAGAGACCATGTATTGTGATTTCTAGTGTCTTTGAATACTAGGTACATAAATCAGAAAACATGGAATGAAATATAACATTTATTTATTTAGAATTCATAAATATCCCCTAACCTCAATTGATCTCATACATCATCATAATATCACATGGGGATAAATGAACAAAGGGATAAGCTAAAATCCTAGTAAGGGAATAATAATAAGATTAAATCCTTAGAACAAGGGTTAGAAAACATGACATTAAGAAATAAAAAGGAATATAACATAAGGAATCATAAAATATAAACCTGGATTCATATAAACATGGAATCGTAGAAATGTGAATGAAACATAAATCATGACTTTAGTATGAGGCAAGGCTAACCACCAAGATCTATTCCCAAAGTAGCACAACCCATGGCTAACCACCACGACCGTCGCACATAACATCTCATGAAACATAACTTTACCCAATGCATTGGAGCACTATTTGGTCGCACCCATATTAAAATATTCATGAATAATATTATGACATAAATAATCATACAGAATCAATCATACAAAAATGTAAGGGAATCTATGGAAATAAATGGTTTTCACATTCATGACATAATGCATAATGAATGGGCATATCATAAAAGTGTCCATGAGATAAAGTTATTAAAACATACATGGAAAATAATAAGTTAAATAGGATTATATCATGAGTAGTAAATCTTCTTACTATATAATAAACACACCCATGAATGTATAATAAACAGGTATCTTATAAGTAACAATATGATCATTATATAAGTATTGGTATTTTTTTATGTCATAAATATTTAATTAAAACTTTTTTATTAATTAAATAATTTAAATGAAATGTTATTTTCATAAAATTTCATCATAAATTATTATTTTATTTTCTTATTTTAGTAATGTAATGTTATAAGACCATGATTAATTTTTCATGGTGTTATAAAATGAGTTATAGCTTTAAAATTGTATCTTTTGGAAAAAAAATGATTTTATTTCAAAAATAAATTAAACATATATAGAAAATTATATTGATAAAATGGATTTCATTTTTTTATTTTACATGATAAGAAATGATTCGGGTGAATTGTTTGGATTTTTCTGAAATACTTGAATTTTTGGTGAATAGTGAATTTCAATAATTTACGAAATATGCTAAATAAATGAATATTGCATCATTCTTGTTTCATGGATGAAATAAATGTTCATTGGTTCAAGATCACATTCACATGTTACTATTTTGGGTCACATTAATCAATAATATACATTATCTGGAGAAAAAATATTAAATTAATGATTAAAATAATGGAAAACTTGTCCTCTCCTAGACTTTAAATACCACCCTCAGCCCCCTCTTCCTATAAAATGACTCAAGATTTGAGAATTGACTAGATTCATCTCATTATTCTTACCTAGTATCTTACCCACTTCCATGACCATCTGGTTGCACCAAACGGCCAAACCCAATGACCTTAATGAGGATCACAAGGAGTAGAGATCAATAGTTAAAAATCATCTTTCATTTTCATTAATTTTAATTTCAATTATTTTTCTTTTCTTATACTCTCTTCACCTACTATTATCCTAGATCCATTAAATATATATTATCCTATATATATATATATATATTATTTTTATCATGTTTATGGAAAAATTCATCCTCATACTACTTCACCTCTCCCTCTTATTCTTTAAATAAAAATATCGTTCGTGATGTGACGATTTATCGACAACATGGATGATGTGTCTTGAATTTACGCTACTATTTTAAAATCTGGTTATAAAACAATAATTATGGTTAATTAATTTTTTTATACAAATTATATGATACATTATTTTCTGGAAATGGTGTTTATTCATACTATTAATTCAAAAAACAAAACTGGTTCGTAATGATCAAAATTCACCAAAATAAGGTAACAATTATTACTAATGATATATCTAATAATTCATCCTCATAAAATATGACCATAATAATTCATGGAATCAGTTAATATTCTCTAAAAATGTTTATAACATCTCATTTCACTTCTAGAGTTGCACTTCCATTAGACCGGAAATTTTTTTACAAATCGACCATGGAAATCATGTAATGAACGTTCCCGAAACAATGCAAAGAACAAAATATTATAATTAATGGGTAGAATAATGTTATAAAATGATAATGTTATGTGTTATAAAAATTATTTTTCTTCATTAATGTATTAGAAAAACTCTTTTACCCATTATACATGAGGATTAAACATGTTTGAAGTAAGATGAACATGATGTATGGGAATGCATAAACCAATTTCTATTCTTTGTGTTAAACTTAAACATTGTTCATTATGTGGTAATGAGATTATTTTTGTGATGAATTTTTGTTTATATTATGTTTTATTATTTTTATTTACATTATATACATTTATCCAATCTATTATATTAATTCTCACTCCAATTATATTTGTAAGGGACTTTCCTTTTAAAATCCTTTTAAAAGTCTTTTTAAAGAAATAAATAAAATAATATATTTTTATGGAATCAGTTGATAATCCTGATTCCATGATGATTTATAACTATGATATGTTCATTGGATGAAGTTTTGTTTTTTGACCCATTATAGCTAAACATGGGTTGGTTTGATCCCATTAAATTTCAAGATATGTTGGGTTGAGCCCATTATAGCTCAAGATATGACGGGTGAGCCCCATTATAGCTCCCCAAAGAATTGTGTACTATAGATATGGAAGTTGAACAGATTGTTCTTCTAGGTGTATAGGTGATTCTAAGAGTGATATGGTAAATATGACCCAAAGAAACTACATGATTTATATATGAATGCTAATGAGTGTTTATGAAATGGGTTTCATTATTTTTTTGATGGTTTCACTTGACTAATGATTTTTTTCTATTTATAGATTACAATGATTTTTGGGATCATCCCATGTTCTTAAATATTTTTCAAAGGTTATAAGGATTTTGGAGATAAATATGGTAGAAAATTTACATTCCATGAATATTTTTCAAAGAAATTATGTTTCATTTTAAATGTTTTACATATTGAATAAATGGACACAGTTTTATGTAGTGTCCACATGTATGATTACGGGAAGTTATGTATGTTTTGTCACATAAGTTTCAAGATGTATAAACCAAAAAAGATCCTCAGTGTGTAATAATTTATGTTATTGTCTAAATTTCAAGATTACGTATTGTTTTAAGGTCAAGTCCTTATAGTTGGCATCATATGACGGTTTAGATAATTTTAGGGCTTATAATGATGTTATAGAATACCATAAATGATTTTTTACTTTATGGTTGATTTGAAGTGATATAGAATTTATATATTACCAGTTTTCTTCATCTAAGATATGAATGCTTGTAATTTTTTTCCATCGAAGAAATAGGGAAGCTGAAGTAGGAAGGCACCCAGAGGGTGATATTTATCCAAATCTGTAGCCTAAAATAGTGGTATTCGGAACTGAGAATTTTGTGATAGAAATGGAATAGTTGAATTAGGTGATTAACTTTGGTGTAATCCATCATATATAAGAACCTGAAAAACCATAAAAAATGTCTTTTTTGGATCATTTCATGAAGCAATGTCCTCTAGCATTCACTGGAACCACAAATCCAGTGATAGTTGAATGATGAGTCAATGCTTTGGAAATGATATTTGATATCATGGGATATTCAAAAAGTCAAAAGGTAAAACTATACTTTTATTGTGTTAAAGGAGAATTCGGTCAATGGTGGTCTCTAGTTAAGAATGTGAGAGAAAGACATGATCTTGACAGTCTATAATGGGTTGATTTTAAGAGTATTTTTCTAGAAAAATATTTTCCCCGAACTATTCAACTCATACTAGAGAAAGAATTATTAGAACTGATGTAGGAAAGTGATGATTATGTGGAAGCATTTGAATCCAATTTTCCCATAATATCCATCTACATAAAACGTTATACTTGGGATTTTAATAGTAAAACTAATAAATTTTACTCTGGTTTGTAACCATTTTTATGAAGAACGTTGTATTTATGATAGTTTAAAATATATGAGAAACATGTTCATGGTGCTAAAATAGTTTATTATGAGTATTATAACATGTACGTACCTTGTGATAACAAGAATAATAAGTAGTCATGTTGGAAGGCAGCAAATAAGAATTCATCAAGGAAATATAGAAGTAAAAAAAATTCCCCTTCTTGGTAAAAGTGTGGTGAAAAGAGTCCTAGTGAATGTATTGTAAATTAATGGAAATTATACCGATGTGTAAGGTTTGGTCAAATATCTAGTAGGTGAAAGGAAAATTATCCAAAAATTAATGAGAAAATGATGTTAATAAGATTTAACTGTAAGGAATTTAGTTATTTTACAAATGTTTGTCCAAAGCCAGTCACTCAGACCAGAAATTAGCAAGTTTGGAAGTAGAAGGGTGTGGAAAAATCCTTTGCAACCACAACAGAAGATGTTGATCTATCAAATGAGGTGTTATCTATTACATTACATATTTTTACGGGTTTTAAAAATGTTTTTTTATTAGAGTTCTACAAATTCATTCATTTCTGAGAAAATATCTAAAAAATTGGGAATTTCACCTCAAGAAATGAAACCAAAACTCATGGTCGAAACACATGAATGGAATATTGTGGAATGAATAGATTATAACAATCTACCTATCTTTTTCAATGGAAATATTTTACCTAGAAACCTTTTTTTATTTCCTCTAGTGGAGTTTGATTTTATTATGGGTATGGAATGGATTTATTTTTATCATGCTTAGATAGCTAATAGAGGAAAAAAAGTTGTTTTTCATAAAGTTAATCAGTTTGTGTATAAGAATGAACTCATACCTTTGATAACATATAAGGAAGCTACAAAACTGATCAAATATGGAAATGAATGTTTTCTTGGTCACATTTTGTATGATAAGGGAACTGTCTATATTAATGATGTTCCATTGTTTAGTGAATACCGGGATGTTTTTCCTGATGATTTGCCTAGGGTTACACCTGATCAGAATGTTTAATTCACCATTTACTTAGTTCCTAATACTAACCGAATTTTAAAACCCCCTTATCAAATGGTTCAAATGGACCTTCTGGAATTGAAAACTCTTTTTTAGGATTTATTGGATAAAGGAATCATTTGACCCCATAGTTAAACATGGGGTGATTAAATCTGGTTTGTCAAAAAGAATGATGGTTCAATTAGACTTGTCATTGATTATAGAGCCTTGAATAATATATTTTTAAAAATAAGTATCCTTTTCTACATATTAATTATTTTTTTATCATATTCAGGGAGCATAATATTTTTTGAAGGATGACCTGTGGTTGGGGTTCCATCAGTTTAATGTAAAGGATCTAGACATCGCGTAGATTGTGATCCCTGCTAAATATGGTCATTATACATTTTTAGTTATTCTATTTTGGATAAATAATGCACTTGTTGTTTTTGTGGATTTTATTAATAAAATATTTCATCTGTTCTTGGATAATTTTGTGGTTGTGTTTATTGATGACATTCTATTATATTCTAAAATTAAAAAGGAGTGTGAAAAACATTTAGGGGTTGTTTTTTAAACCTTAAAATAAAATAAACTGAATGTAAAATTAAGAATGTGTGAATTTTGTTTGAAACAAATTTATATCATGGGTCACATTGTTTCTAAATATGACATAACTGTCTATCCTAAAAAAAATTTGTAGAAGAATGTCCAATACCCACAAATAAAATCGAGATTTATAGTTTTCTTTTTTTTAAAGCTATTATTGAAGGTTTGATGAAAAATTTTCATGGTTATATTGCCACCTATGTATGTTAACTCTTAAAGGAGTTAAAACAACTAGATAAAAGAATATGATGATTGTTTTCATTAATTGAAAATAATATTGGTGAATGCAACAGTTTTTACCCTACCTTCCAGAAATTGTGAGTTTTTCATCTATTGTGCTGAGTCTTTGAAGGGACTTGGTTTTTTTCTTATTCAATGTGATTAGTTAATTGCTTATATCTCACGTCAGTTGAAACCTCGTGAGTAAAATTACCCTACACATGATTTAGAATTATATGCTATAGTTTTTTCATTAAAAATGTGTTTACGTAATCTATAGGGAGTGAAATGTGAAAAATATACTGACCATAAAATTTTATGTATATATTTACTCAGAGGGAATTAAAATAGGAGACATGGATAATGGTTGGAAGTAATGATGGATTATGATTTCATGATGCATTACCGTTAGGGAAAACCAAACAGAGTGTTCAATGAATTGATTTTGAAAAAGTAATGTTACATTAACCTTAATGTGATTAGAACATGACCCTCTGGTGGATGATTTGATAAACATTGTCTTGGAAGTTGTTGGTGTTGGAAATTCCTCTATTTTCTTTAAGGTTTTAGTGTAGTCATCTCTATTAGATATAATTATGTGAGTGAAGAAATAAGATGGAGAGTTAAAAAAGGTAGAATAGGTTAAAATGGGTATGTTTCTAGAAATTAACTTCTATAAGGATTGTGTTTTGAGTATTGGTAAGATATTATGTATTCCATATGATTCTACATTCAATAAATAATTGTTATGTGAAGCTCATAGTTCTCCATTCTCAGTTTATCCTAGAAGCCAAAATATGTACATAGATCATCGAGATTATTACTGGTGGGATGAAATGAAAAGAGATATTTCTGATATTACTATTAAATGTTTCACATGTCAATAGGTTTAAATAGATCAACAGTTATTGAAGGGGATGCTTCAAACACTACCATTCCTAGATTGGAAATGGAAAAATATATCCATGGACATTCTTGTGGGACTACTAAAGATATATTGAAGTTCACTTCTAACTTTGGGAAAGGCATTTATAAGTCAATGGGCAAAAAATAAAATATCACCACTCCCTTTGATCCACAATGGGATAGATAGACTGAGAGAAGAATTCAGACATTAGAGGATAGGATTCGAGCATGTTAAATGAATTACTAGGGAATTTGGGATCAGCATATTTATTTTATTGAATGTTCTTGTAATAAAAGTTTTTTTCCAGTATACAAATGACACATTTTGAGGTATTATATGGAAAGTGGTGTCGAACTCTAGCTTTTTGTGAAGATGTTAGGCGAAGGAAGCAGATGGGACCAAAACTAGTGGAGGAATAGGATGGGAAAATAAAGATGATTCATCGACACTTGTTGATATCTCAAAGAGGTAATAATAGTTAAGATGATGACATGAGTAAAGACATTTAATTTGGGGTAGGTGGTCATGTTTCCTTAAAAACTCTCCTTGGAAAATATTTATTCATTTGGGTAAAAAGGGAAAGTTAGGTCGGTGGTTCGTTGGACCTTAAGAAATCCTAGAGAAGGGTGGACCAGTCAACTATCAAGTAGCTTTTCCACCATGTTTATCTTAGGTACACAGTGATTTTCATGATTCAATATTGAGAAAGTATATATTAGAATTATCTCATGTTTTATCCAATATGTAGTCTAACTAGAAGAGAACCTTTCTTATTAATAAAGGCATGTTCAAATTATTGATCATAGAGAGAAATTATTGTGGAATATGGTAATCCAATAGGTAAAGGTTTTGTGGGGAAACCACATGGTTTAGGAAGCACCATGAATCTGAAAATTCTATGAGGTAATGGTACCCTCACTTGAATAATAATTGAATAAAACTTGCAACTGCGCAATTTCCAGAAGGTGGGTAAACTGTAACACCCTAAGGTTTTTCAAAAAAAATTATATAATGCATGAAATAATGTGTCTCTACATAATGAAACTTTTTTAATGGTATAATAATAAATTATCCATTAAACATAATTATTTCTCTTCTATGTTTTGAATTTTGAAAAATAACCACACAGCATTGCAATCAAAATGTAATTTAATGTTTGATAGGATCAACATATATTTTTTCGAATAGTAACATACCCTTATGAATAGTAATGTAACCTTATTAACAGTAATATAACCTTTAGAATAGCAAATCCTCCTAATTTATATCAAACTCACCCATAAATGTGTAACAATAAAGTTATCTTATAGGTAACAATATGATCATTATATAAGTATTGGTATTTTGATAAGTCATAAGTATTAAATTAAAATTTTATGATTAATTAAATAATTTAAATGAAAAATTATTTTTATAAAATATAATAAAAAACATTTATTTTATAGTATTATGGATGTGTGATAATTTTATGAGAACATGATTAATTTTTCACGGTGTTATAAATGATTTATAGTTTAAAATTGTTATCTTTTTAATAAATTTTAATTTTATTTGAAAATTAAATTAAGCATTTTTGGATACATATTTTGATAAAATAGTGTTCTTTTTTTAATTGTTCATTTTTAAAAATGGATTGTGTTATTTTTTATGATTTTTGGAAAATGCTTGAATTTTTGGTGAATAGTGAAATTCAATAATTTATGAAATGTGATAAATAAATGAATTTATGCATCATGATTGAGTCATGGATGCTGTACATGGGAATTGATTTGAGCTCAAAATCACATATTACTAATCTGGATCACGTTATTCAAGACTATTTATAGTCTTGAGCAAAAATATTAAACAAATAATTAAAATAATTGAAAACACCTCATGTCCTCCACTATAAATACCACCCTCACCCCCTCTTCCTCTCAAACCTCTCAATCATTTATCATTGTCAAAATTCTTCCCTTTATTCTTCCCAAGTATCTTTCCCACGTTTAATACCTTATGGTATCACCAAAAATCTAAAATAAAAGGCCTTACGGAGTATCTTAAAGAGAAGAGATCAAGGGGTAAAAATCCTCTTTCATTTTCTTTTTATTTTCATTTCAGTTATTTTCCTTTTCTTATATCTGTCCACTTAATCTTATACAAGATCCATGAAAGATGCAATAAATAATATATATATATATATATATTATTGTTATCATTTTTATGGAAAAATTCATCATCGTGATCCTTCTCCTCTACCTCTTTTTCTAAAAATAAAACAATGTATATGATCTGTCGATTTACTGACATTATGGACGATGTGTTTTAAATTTCATATACATCCTAAATATATGGTAATAAATACATTAATATTGTTCAATTATATTTTATTATACATATTATATGATATATTATGTAAGGGGACTAGTGTTCATGCATACCGTAAATCAATAAAACAAAAGTGTTTCATTATGATCAAACTTCTCCAAAATAAAATAATAATTATCAATAATGATTTATCTAATGATTCATCCTCAAAAAATATAACCAGAATTTTTCATGGAATTATTTAGTATCCTGTAAACATTTTAATAACGTATCATTTCACTTCTGGATTTTCACTTCTTTTGGATTGGTAAATCCTTTACGAACCGACCATGGACATCATCTAATGAACTCATCTGAATTAATGGAAAGAACTAAATATTATAAATTTATGGGTGGAATGATGTTATAAAATGATCATATGATGTGTTATAAAAATTATTATGCATCATTAAATTATTAATAAAAATCTTTTAACCATTATATAGGATGATTAAACATGTTTTAAGTAAGAATAAATTGAGGTGAGGGAATTCTAAACCCAATTTCCATTCTGTGGGTTAACCTTCAACATTGTTCATTATGTGGTAATGAGATTATTTGTGAGATCAATTTTTGTTTATGTTAAGTTTTATCATTTTTTATTGAAGTGTATACACATATTCAATCCATTCTATCAATTCCCACTCCAATTATATTTTTCACACAATTTGGATGAGTAGAGGTTAGGAATGAAAAGAGAACAAAAGAACTTAAAAATGAAAGAAAAGGAAAGATGAATTATACAACTTGAATCAAACATCCTATTGTGCTTATTAAAGGGATAGGATTTGGAATTTTGAAGAGACTAGGGGATGTTTGATGTGAGGAAAAAGCTTTGGAACAGATTTGGGTTGAATATTGGAAATGCACAAGGTTTCTGAGGAGTGAAGAGAATATGTAAGAATGGGTGGTATTTAAAGTCAAGGGGGGAGGGGTTTCAAAATATTATAACCATTTGTTCATTATTTTTTCATAAGACTACAAATAGTGATAATTCCATGACCAAAAATCATAAAAACTTCATATGATTTTGAGATTTAGGTGCATACATAACTTGTGATGTAAGGAATGGTGGGTTTTAATTATAAAGTATTTATATAGTAAATTAATTTATTTTATTATTCATTAAAAAATATTTATTTCATAAATATCCCAAAAAATTCACCCAAACCATTTTCAGACATGTAGAATCCAAAAAATAAATCCTTTTTTCAAAAATAATTTTCAAAATATGATTAATTTAATATTTAATGAAATTCATAATTTATTCTAAAAACCAATTTTAAAATATTTATTTACTTATACCAAAATATAGGTACATCATACTTTTACATAAATCTTATTTATACACTATCATAAGTAAGGTTACTATTCGTTAGGGTATGCCAATATTCATAAGGGTGACATCACTATTCAAATGGGTATGTTACTATTTGCTAAAAATTATATTGGTCATATTGGACTCTAAATAACATATTGATTGCAACTATGTATGTCATATTTTCGAAATTCAAATCACAGAAGTAAGAAAAATATGTTTCGAGGTAACATAGCACTTAGTAGTTCATTAGTTTGTGATTGCATGTGATTATGGAATATTAATATGAATGGAATTCCCATTGAAAAACATTGGTCATTATAATAAAAAATACATTTTTACTCAAGAAAAATCACAATCCTTAAAATGTGTTAAATCCAAAAAATAATTTAATCACATAATTGATTCCTTTATCAAATAATGTGGAAGACAATAGATTATAGGGTACACTAACCACCTTAACCTGATTATAAAATTGAATAAAACCTGAAAACTCAATTTTCTCAATCATTCACACATTAGTAAGAATTTAGAATAATAATTCAAAATAAATATATCATGTACTTTTGATTTTTTCCAAACTCTATTTAAATAGGTTTCCACTAGAAAGGAAATCTAAATGAGACTAGGTGGAAGAAAATTAATGTTACTATCCTTTTATTTGAATCTATAATGTAACACCCCGGGGTTTTAAGAATAAATTTAATTTAATTCATGAAACATTGTTTCTCTAGCTAATGACACATTTCTTCAAGAAGGTAGTTATAAACTAGTCATTATACATTATTTTTACACTTTTGTGTTTTGAATTTCAAAAAATAGACATACACAGTTGCGATCAGTAACTTATTTGGAGTCAAATAGGATAAACATAATTATTGGTGAATAGTAACATACCCTTATGAATAGTAATGTACCCTTATAAATAGTAATGTACCCTTATGAGTAGTAAATAATCTTAATGTAAAGTAACGTCACCCATGAATGTATAATAAAAAGGCATCTTATAAGTAACAATATGGTCATTATATAAGTGTTGGTATTTTTGAAAGCCATAAATATTTAGTTAAACATTTATGATTAATTAAATAATTAAAATGAAAAGTTAATTTCATAAAATATAATCATAAATTTTATTTTATTTTCTTATTTTTTTAATATAATGTTATATATCCTTGATTAATTTTTCAAGGTGTTATAAAATGAGTTATAGCATTAAAATTGTTATTTTTTGAATAAATTGTGATTTTTTTAATAAATAAATTAAACATATATAAAAAATTTGTTTTATAAAATTGATTTTAGTTTTTTATTATATATGTTAAGAAATTGTTGGGGTGAATTTTTTGTAACTTTCTATAATATATGAATATTTGGTGAATAGTGAAACTCAATAATTTACAAAATATGCTAAATAAATGAATTTCTGCGTCATTCTTGAGTCATGTATTATATGAATGGCCATTGGTTCAAAATAACATTCACATTTAACTTTTTGAGTAACATTAATCAATTATATACATATTCTTGAGAAAGAATATTAAACTAATGATTAAAATAATAGAAAACCCATCATCTCCTAGACTATAAATACCACCCTCAGCCCCCTCTTCCTCTAAAACGTCTCAAGATTTGATAATTGTCTAGATTCATTCCATTATTCTTCCCAAGTATCTTACCGACGTCCATGAACATCTGATCTCACCAAACAAAATAAAAAAATGACCTTAATGAGGATCCCAAGGAGAAGATATCAATAGGTAAAAATCCTCTTTTCTTTTCTATAATTTTCATTTCAATTATTTTTCTTTTTCTTATACTCTCTTCACATAATATTATCCTATATCCATGAAATATCTATTATCCTATATATACAAGATTATTATCATGTTTATGGAATAATTAATCATCATAATACTTCTCATCTACCTCTTATTCTATAAATAAAAATAACATTTGTGATGTGATGATTCACTGACATCATGGATGATGTGTCTTCAATTTACATTCCTCCATTATAATATGGTCATAAAAACAATAATAATGTTAAATAATATTTCTTTATACATATTATATGATATATAATTTTTGTAAATGGTGTTTATTCATACTATTATTTCCAAAAACAAAAGTCGTTCGTAAAGATCAAAATTCACCAAAATAAACTAATGATTATCACTAATGATTTATGTAATATTTCACTCTCATAACCTATAACCAAAATGATTCATGGAATCATTTAATATTCTGTAAACATGTTAATAAAATATCATTTTACATTTGGAGTTACACTTTCTTTCGACAAGAAAATCCTTTACTAATCAACCATGGAAATCATATAAAGAACGTACCCGAAAGAATGAAAAGTACCAAGTAATATAAATTAATGAGTGGAATGATGTTATACAATTCTAATGAAATGTGTTATAAAAATTATTATGATTCATAAAAGTATTAATTGAACTCTTTTAACCATTATACATGAGTTTTAAACATGTTTAAAGTAAGATTAACTTGAAGTAAGGGAATTCTTAACCCTATTTCCATCCTTTGGGTTAACCTTAAACATTGTTCATTTTGTGGTAATGAGATTATTTGTGTTATGATTTTTTGTTTACATTATGTTTTATTATTTTTAATTACAGTGTATACACATATCCAATCTATTCTATTAATTCTCACTCTAATTATATATTTAAGTGACATTCCTTTTGAAATCCTTTTAAAAGTCCCTTTAATGAAATTAAAAAATATTATATTTTTATAGAATGATACGATAATCTGGATTTCATGATTCTTCACTACTATGATATGTTCCTTGGACATATTTATGTTTTTTATCCCATTATAGCTCAAAATATGATGGTTTGAGCCCGTTATACCTCAATATAGGTTGGGTTGAGCATTGTATTGCTCAAGATATGATGGGTGAGCCCCATTACAGCTCTCCAATGCATTGGGTACTATAGAGATGGAAGTTGAACAAATTGTTCTTCCATGTGTAAAGAAGATTGTAAGAGTGATATGGTAAATATGTCCCAAGGAAACTACATGATGTTTATATTCATGTGAAACATTGTTTGTGAAATGCATTATATTATTCTTTTTTGATGGTTTCACTTGACTAATGATTTCTTTCTGTATATAACTTACTGATATTTTTGGGATCATCGAATATTTTTAAATATTTTTAAAATTTTAAAAAGTATTTTTGAGAGAATAATGGTAGATAATTTAAATTCCATGATTATTTTTCAATGAAATTATGTTTTATTTGAAATGTTTTATATATTGGAAACAATGGACATTGTTTTAAGTGGAATTCACAAGTATGATTATGGGATGTTATGTATGTTTTCTCAAATAATTTTGAATAGGTATAAACCTAAAAATATCCTCAATGTGTAATAATGTATGTTATTGTCTAAATATCAATATTACGTAATTTTTTAAGGTCGGGTCCCTATAGTTGGCATCATATGATGGATTAGATAATTTTAGGGGTTTGGATGCTATTTTAGAATACCATAAATGAATATTTACATTATATTTGATTTGTAATGATATTGAATTTAAATATTAACATGTTTCATCATCTAAGATCTGAATGTTTGGAATGGTTTTCCATAGAATAAATAGGGATGCTTAAGTAGGAAGGCACTAAGAGGATGATATCTATCCAAATCTGTAGCCCAGAATAATGGGAATCATAACTGAGAAGTCTGTGATAGAAAAGGCTCAGTTGAATTAGGAGATAAATAGGGTTGTTATCGGGGATATATAAGAACCTGACAAGCAATAAAAACATGTCATTTGTGGATCACTTCATGAAGAAATTTCCTCCATCATTTAGTGGAACTAGAAATCCCAATATAGCCAAATGATGAATCAATGCGCTGGAAAATATATTTGATATCTTGGGATATTCAAAAATTCATAGGGTAAAACTATTCATTCATTTTGTTAAAGGTGAAGTTGATCAATGGTGGTCTTTAGTTAAGAATTTGAGAGAATGATATGATCTTGACAGTTTGTAATGGGGAGATTTTAGGAGACTTTTTCTAGAAAAATATTTTCACTAAACTATTCAACTCATACTAGAGAAGCAATTCTTAGAACTAATGTAAGAAGGTGATGATTAGGTGGAAGTATTTGAATCCAATTTTACCAGACTAGCCAGCTACATACAACATTTTACTTGGAATTTTAATTTTAAAACTAATAAATTTGACTCTAGTTTGATACCATTTTTATGAAGACATTATGTGTAAGGACCCTTAAAATTCAAAGGAAATTTTTTTTAATTTTCTTTTGGATTTTACAAGAATGCAGTTTCTGACGGCACCTGATTCTGAGGCCCGGTGTGCCCGGAATCAATTTCCGAGGTTTGGCTCAGGTACGTTCAGTGAACGAATGAGCATGGTTTTTTAACTTTTGAACAAGTTACCAGAATCGAAATGGGAGGGCTCCGAGGAAACCGCAGTGCCAGTAATTTCTTAAGAACACCTTTTCCGGGGTTGCGTTTTCTCGGGTGTGGTTATTAAATTATTGGGTTAAGTAAAGAATAAAATAAAATGGTGCAACCAATTTTATTTTTGTTCAAAGTAGTTTAACCTAAGCTAAGTGGAGGGAGTGGGATCCACTGATGTTCTAAACTTCAATTGAGAGGATTTAATGTGAGGGTGGGCCCACATGAACCCCACCCCTTCAAATTCCCAAACTCCCCATAACTCATCCCCTTAAAACCCCCTTGTAATAAATGATGTGACTTTCTTTTACATTAAATCATGCTATTTAATTTGAGAGTAATGCATTTTAATTTTAAAAATTTAAATGCATGGAATGTTATAATAATGTAAGCATAACACTTATTTTATTTTGGGGGTTGTTTTGTTGTGATGGGTTTTTGAAAGAGGGAGCAATCTTTCCTCTGAAGAGGTCCATCTTCCACGTTGAAGAACGCGATGAACGGCCTTCCGACTCAGCGAAGAATTCTCCATGCTTCTGCTATCCTTTTATTTCTCCACAACAAGGTACGAGACTCAACCACAGGGAAACTCACCATCAATGACGGTTCTTTTCCGGTGCTGACGGAGCGACATCGGTTCCCGCGTCTTCGATGAACGAACCATTTACAAGGTAGGTAATTAATTTGTGAATATTAATGATCCCATGTAACATCCTTCTGAAACAAAGAATGCGGATCAACTAAATATTATGATGATCTGCGAAGAATATGCTTGAGGGTTGGGAATTCTTGATTGTGGTGAAAACCGTAGGGGTTTGGATTTGTGTACGTGATTATTCTTTGCCATCAAACGTCTTTTCCTTTAGCCGCTTGGTATCAGATTAACGGGAGGAGGTCGGACCGCACGAACAAGGCCGACTCTCCTCCCCCTTTTGATGTTGTGTTTGTCACGACATGAACAAAGGTGACACAGTGCAATATCACCACGTAGAAACAAAAAAGAATAGGCGAAGAAGCGTGGTGCCATCGCGCCGCACCGTAGAGGCCGAACAAAGCCGCGGCGCCGTCGTGCCGCGCTGGAAAACCACAAAGAGGATGCGGTTTGTTTATTTGACGTGCGGATCATCGATCGATGACGGAACAGGCTGCCGTTGTGATTTGAAGACTTTGAAGAGAAGTGTCGGTCCCAGGAGAACCATCGGCGAACACCGCAAGAAAAACGGACCACCGGAGCGTGTCCGGTGGTCTGCAAAAGATCATGTCGGTGCGACCCTATGAGGGTTCATCGCGGCTGAAGCCGCGGCGGCATACGGTGGTCCCACAACCGCGTGGGACTAGGGGACACCAGTGTTCATAACCCCAGATAGTCAAAGGGAGCGGCCCCCACGTGGGGCGGGGCGGCTTAAATCAGGGGGGCAACGCGCCCCCCTGTCCGCTCAGCTCGGCGCTAGCCGAGCTGGCCACATGTCCGTGTGAGCATGCCAGGACGGGCTGCCCAGGATGGTCAGGGCCGAACCCTAATGGGCCAGACCCAGACCCGGTTCGGGTCGACCCTGCTCTGGCCGACCTAGGGGGTCTCAGGCTGGGTCGGACCGGGCCCGAACCCCCTATTTTTGGGCAGTTTCAGTTCAAACGTCCATAACATGGGATAAAGACCTCCGATCGATGTACCGTCAGTTGAGATGCAGTCCTTGGATCGAGACGATCATTTCAGTATATTACACTCATGGTTTTAGAGAGCTTTAGGTATGGCCGGGTTGGTTCGAACAAAAAACCAACCGGGCCCTCGGAGCGGAAAAACTTATAACTTGAGTTCCGAACGTCCGATTGACATGCCGTCAACTTTGTTGGTTTCCTCTTGATGATACCGGACTTTTGGAATACTTCTCCCAAGGTTTGGATGTAGTTGGATAGTGGCTGGTTTGGATTGAACCTGAAATCCAACTGGGCCCCTAGAATGGAAAAGCCGATAACTTTCAGACCGGACGTCCGTTTGACGAACCGTCAGCGGCATTGGTGATCACAATGAGAAACGGTCCCTATGAGTATACCCTATGAGATTTTGGGGTACAGTTGAGATACAGCTGGGTTGGTTCGCACACGAAACCAACCGGGCCCCTAGGACGAAAAGGCTAATAACTCACAGATCGGGCGCCCGATTGACGCATCGTCTATTGTGTTGAGACCCCTATGATAAGGAGGTCCTTTAACATTATTCTTCATGGACTTTGTGATACATGGAGTACCGACTAGTAGCTCATGGAGCGGATCCTCCCAAAGACGAGCGTACGGAGTACGAAGACCGTGTAGTCAGCTGAGACCTGACGACTGCTTGACCGACTCGACTTGGAGTGAGTCAACTAGCCTAGTGGATGGAGAACTATTTTGTTTGTGTGTAGACCCATGGCGGATGGAGCACTACTGTGTTTGGGTATAGACCCGTGGTACTCGACCGGAGAGTACCTCTGTAGGCTATTAGGGGGGGATGCACTACTATGTTTGGGTGGAAAACCCCGGTGGGAAGCACTACCATGTTTGGGTGGCTGACCTGAGGTACTCGACAGGAGGAGTACCTCAGCAGTCTTAGGGTAGTGAGCAGTACCTCGGAGTCATGACAGGATCACTGTACTCGACAGAGATGGGGCTCTTCATTAGTTTCAGTTTCGATAATGAAAATCCTGGTTTGAGCTGAGTCTATGACCTTTGTGTCTACCTCATGATTGAGATGGGTCATTTGATAACGTAGGTGTATGTATGGGCATATACCTATGTAGTGGTTATCCGCTGATTTCCTAACCTTTGAGTTTCCTCATGTTTGAGATGGGTTATTTGATAACTTAGGTATAAATATGTGCTTATACCTAAGTAAGGGTTATCTATTCAGACCCTAATTTGTGATTATCCTTGTTAGATTTAGTGAGACCTTGAAGGACTCAGGGTCCCTACTGAGTATCCTATACTAACCCCTGCACTGGATATTCCCGCACCTCGTTGTGTTGGTTGTAGACATCAGGCAGCGCTGACATAGGCTGAGTGTTCGATGACTGGATGGTACCCGGAGGTGGACCTCACGACGAGTCAGTATCCAGAGGTGGACTTCACGACGAGATGACACTCGGAGGATGTTGATGGGCGAGTGTGTTGTGGAGGCTATCTATACCTACCCTTCAGGTAGGATATGTGGTGGATGATCCAGGAGCTGCACTATCTATACCTAGCCCTCAGGTAGGATCTGAGGAGGATGTCCCAGAAGCTGCTTCCATTTTTCTTGTTGTTTGTCATTTTCTGTTGTACTTTCTTTCAGTTGTAGCTGTACTTTCATTTGGGTTTGTATTCTTCCCCACTTACTTTTCAACACATTGTTTTGTTCTTAGTGTATTACTTCTTCTTGTACTCTGTCATGTTTTGTTTACTTTTATAAAGGCAATTCCTTCCCAGTTATAGGGATTTACACATTTGGTGCTAGTCGCCTGCCCCTGGCCTATGGAAGGCGGGCTTGGGGTAGTCACGGCACGGGCCCAGAGGACGGGTCGTGACAAATTGGTATCAAAGGAGTCGGTTCTACCGCAGAACATATAACTCTGATTTCTTTCTTTCTGTGAAGCAATAGTGTTAAGGGTACTGAGTGTGTTCTTCAGCTCAGGGAGTCCAGTGTGGTTGCGGCGGGCGACGTATCCGTACACCAGGACCCTCACTTCTGATTTCCGACTTTGTGCACGAAAACACTGATTGCGTGTGTGTTTTAAAAATTTTAAAAGTCATCTCAAACCAGGTCAGATCACCAGGTATAAATCGTTGACTGTGTCTCATCTGTATAGGATGTTTCCATGCAGATAGTCAGTTGGAGTTTCTGAGAGAGTACTTGATGACGGCTCACCGAGCGATGAGGCTCCGGTGTAGGGCCCTCTTTCTATGTTGGCTCCTTCGGGTGGTGTACCAGCAGCACCACCACCCGTTAGGTAGCAGATGCCACCAGTTGTACTAGTGGACGGTGCATGCTGGAAGAGCGCAATGCACGAGTTCCAGCAGTAGAGGCCTCCAAGGTTACGAGGCGAGGTAGATTCCCATACAGCGTAGGAGTGGATGGTAGACTTGGCTACTAGTGTTTTCCATGGAATGACCATGAGGATGGTCCGCATAGGGATGAGACTTCGGTACGTGGACTGATGTCTGAGTTGGTGCCTTCGGGTAGTGTGTCAGCTATACATCACTTCCTTTTACATTAAATCATGCCATTTAATTTGAGAGTTATCAATTTCAATTTTAAAAATTTAAATACATGGAATTTTATAATAAAATAAGCAGAACACTTATTTTATTTTGGGGGTTTTTTTGTTGTGTTGGGTTTTTGAGAGAGGGAGCCATCTTTCCTCTGAAGTGGTCCATCTTCCATGTTGAAGAACACGAAAAATGGCCTTCAGACTCGGCGAATAATGCTCCACGCTTCTCCTATCCTTTTCTTTCTCCACGTCAAGGGTCGAGACTCAATCGTGGGGAAACTCACCATCAATGACGGTTCTTTTCCAGTGTAAAAGAAGCAACATCGGTTCTTGCTTCTTCGACGAATGAACCATTTCCAAGGTAGGAAATTAATTTGTGAATGTTAATGAACCCATGTTTACTTCCTTCTAAAACAAAGAACGTGGTTCAACTAAATATTAAGATGATCCGCGAAGAATATGTTTGAGGTTTGTGAATTCTTGATTAAGGGGAAAACCGTAGGGGTTTGGATTTGTGTACGTGATTATTCTTTTCCATCCAACGTCTTTTCCTTTAGCCGCTTGGTATCAGATTAACGGGACGAGGTCGTACAGCACAAACACGGCCGACTCTCCTCCCCCTTTTGAGGTTGTGTTTGTCACAGCATGAACAATGGTGACGCGGTGCCATAAAACCGCATGGAAACAAAGAAGAATAGGCGAAGAAGCGCAGAGCCATCGGGTCGTGCCTTAGAGTCCATTCAAAGCCACAGCACCATCACGCATTGCAGGAAAACCATGAAGAGGCCACGATTTATTTATTTGACATACGGATCGTCGAACGATGACGGAACGGGCTGAAGTCGCGATTTGAAGACTTCGCAAAGAAGTGTCGGTCCCGGGAGGACCATAAGTGAAGACCGCAGGAAAAAACAGACCACCGGAGGTGGTGGCCGGCACCGGCCGGCTGCCAGGAGGTGGCGGTGCCCGACGCGCCGTTAGGAGGTTCCGCCGCGGCTGAAGCCGCGGCGGCAGACGACGATCCCGCAACCGCGCGGGACCTGGGTAGACCAGGGGTCGTAACCCCCGGCAGTCAAAGGGAGCGGCTCCCACGTGGGGGGGGGGGGCGCAGATTCAATCAGGGGGGCAACACGCCCCCTGTCCGCTCAGCTCGGTGCTTGCTGAGCTGGCCACGCGTCCGTGCGAGCGCGCCAGGCCGTGCCGGGCCGCGTCGAGGCCTGGTCGGGTCGTGCCGGCTGGGCGGGGCCTCACCCACCGGGTTCGGCCATGCCCTAATGGTCCGGACCTGCACCCGGTTTGGGTCCACCCAGTTCTGGCCGACCTAGGGGGTCTCGGGCTGGGTCGGACCGGGCCTGAACCTCCCTATTTTCGGGTAGTTTCCGTTCAAATGTCCATAACATGGGATGCCGATCTCTGATCGATGCACTGTCTATTGAGATGCGATCCTTGGATCAAGATGGTCCTTTCAGTATATTACACTCAAGGTTTCGGAGAACTTTGTGTATGGCCGGGTTGGTTCGAACACGAAACCAACCGGGCCCTCGGAGCAGAAACGCTTATAACTTGAGTTCCGGACGTCCGATTGACGGACCGTCGACATTTTTGGTTTCCTCTTGATGTGACGGAACTTTTGGCATAAGTATCCTGAGGTTTGGATGCAGTTGGATAGTGGCCGAGTTGGATTGAACCTGAAATCCAACCGGGCCCCTGAACGGAAAAGCTGATAACTTTCAGACCGGACGTCCGTTTGACGAACCGTCAGCGGCGTTGGTGATCACATTGAGAAACAATCCCTATGAGTATAACCTATGAGAGTTCGAGGTACAATTGAGATACGTCTGGGTTGGTTCGCACACGAAACAAACTGGGCCCCTGGGAAGAAATGGCTAATAACTCAGAGATCGGGCGCCCGATTAACGCGCCGTCGGTTGTGTTGATACCCCTATGACGATGCGGTAATTTGAGATACTTATTTGTGGGAATTTGTGATACTTGGAGTATCTACCAGTAGCTCGTGGAGCAGATCCTTTCAGAGACGAGAATACGGAGTACGGAGACCGTATAGCCGGCTGAGACCTGACGACTGCTTGACCGACTCGACTTGGAGTGAGTCGACTAGCCCAGTGGACGAAGCACTACTTTTTTTGGGTGTAGAACCATA
Source organism: Viscum album (assembly GCA_963277665.1). Taxonomy (NCBI): domain Eukaryota; kingdom Viridiplantae; phylum Streptophyta; class Magnoliopsida; order Santalales; family Viscaceae; genus Viscum; species Viscum album. The sequence goes on from OY728121.1 coordinate 1,249,695,663, forward strand.
GAGGAGGGAGCACTGCTATGTTTGGGTGCAGACCCATGGTAATCGACCTGAGAGTACTTCTGCAGGCTATTAGGGGGGATGCACTACTGTGTTTGGATGGCAGACCCCAGCGGGAAGCACTACTGTGTTTGGGTTGCTGACCCGCGGTACTCGACAGGAGGAGTACCTCAGCAGTATTAGGTTAGTGAGAAGTACCTCGGAGTTGTGACATGATCACTGTACTTGACAAAGACGGGGCTCTTCAGTAGTTTCAGTTTTGATAATGAAAATCTTGGTTTGAGCTGAGTCTTTGACCTTTGTGTTTACCTAATTATTGAGATGGGTCATTTGATAACTTAGGTATATGTATGGTCATATACCTAGGTAGTGTTTATCCATTGATTTCATAACCTTTGTGTTTCCTCATGATTGAGATGGGTTACTTGATAACTTTGGTATATGTATGGGCTTATACCTAAGTAACGGTTATCTGTTGAGATCCTAATTTGTGGTTATTCTTGTTGGATTTAGTGAGACCTTGAAGGTCTCAGGGTCCCTACTGAGAATCGTATACTCACCCCTGCATGGGATATACCCTCACCTCGTTGTGTTGGTTGCAGACGCCGGGCAGCGCTGACAAAGGCCGAGTGTTCGAGGACACGATGGTACCCGTAGGTCGACCACACGAAGAGTCAATATCCGGAGGTGGACTTCACGATGAGACGAAACTCATAGGAGGTTGACGAGCGAGAGCGTTGTGGAGGCTATCTGTACCTACGCTTCAGGTAGGATTCGTGGTGGACGATCCAAGAGCTACACTATCTATATCTACCCCTCAGGTTAGATCTGAGGAGGAAAACCCAGGAGCTACTTCCATTCTTCCAGCTGTTGTCTTTTTCTGTTATACTTTCTTTCAGTTGTAGCTGTACTTTCGGTTGGGTTTGTATTCTGGCCCACTTACTTTTCAGCACTTTGTTTTATTCATAGTTTATTACTTCCACTTGTACTATGTGATGTTTTTTTTACTTTTATAAAGGCAATGCCTTCCCAGTTATAGGGATTTATGCCTTTGGTGCTAGTCGCCAGCCCCTGGCCTATGGAAGGCGGGCTTGGGGTAGTCACGGCATGGGCCCCGAGGATGGGTCGTGACATTATGATTCATGATAGTTTAAAATCTATGAGAAACATTTTCATGGTTTTGAAAAAGTTGATTTAGAGTTTTCTTACAAGTATTTACCTCATGATGATATAAATAATAAGTAGTCATGTTGGATGGAATTGGGGAAGACTTCATCAAAGAAATGTAGTGGTAAAAAAATAAATTCCCCTTCTTGTGAAATGTGTGGTAAAAATAATCCTAGTGAATGTATTGTAAATTCCTGGAAATGCTACCGATGTCTAAGTTTTGGTCACATGTCCGGTTATTGCAATGAAAATGATCCAAAAATTAATTAGAAGCAGATGGTTAGATGATTTAATAATAAGTAATTGAGTAATTTTACAAATTTTTGTCTGAATCCAGTCACTCAGACGGGAAATCAGTAAGATTGGAAGTAGAAGGGTGTGAAAAAAACCTTTGCAACAATATCAAAAGATGTTGATCTATCAAATGATGTGGTAACAGTTACATTACATATTTTTGTAGGTTTTAAAAATGTGTTTTTTGATTCGATTTCTACAAATTCATTCATTTCTGAGAAAATTTCTGCAAAATTGGGAATATCACCTCCTAAAATGAAACCAGAACTCATGGTAAAAACACATGGTAAAAATATTGTGGAAAAAAGAAATTATAAGAATCAACCTATCCATTTCTATGGAAATATTTTACCTACATACCTTTTTTTGTTTACTTTAGTAGATTTTGATGTTATTTTGGGTATGCACTGGCATTCTATCTATCATGATGAGATAGATTGTAGAGGAAAAGAAGTTTTTTTAGAAATAGTATCAGTTTGTGAAAAAAAATGAACTTGTACCTTTGATAACATATCAGGATGCTAATAAACTTATCAAATATGGAAATGAATGTTATCTTGCTCACATTTTTAAGATAAGGGAACAGTCCATGTTAATGATGTTTCAGAGGTATGTCAATACCTGGATGTTTTTCCTGATGATATTCCTAGGGTTAAACCTGATCGAAAAGTTTAATTCACCATTTACTAAGTTCCTAATACAAACCCAATTTCAAAACCCACTTATTGAATGGCTCAAATGGAACTTCTGGAGTTGAAAAATCAATAGCATGTATTCTTAGATAAAGGCATTATTTGACCCCTTAGTTCAACATGGGTTCCTCCTATCTTGTTTTATAAAAAGAATGATGGTTCAATTATACTTTTCATTGATTATATATCCTTGAATAAAATCATTTTAAAAACATGTATGCTTTGCCTTATATAGAGTATTTTTTTATCATCTTCAAGGAGCACAATATTTTTTGATGCTTGGCCTGTGGTTGAGGTCACATTAGTTTAATGTAAAGGATTTAGACATCCCGTAGACTATGATACATACTAAAAATGGTCATTATGAATTTTTAGTTATTCCATTTAGGTTAACTAATGCTGTAGTTTTTTGTTGATTTTATGAATAGAATATTTCATCCGTTCTTTGATATTTTTGTGGTTGTGTTTATAGATGAAATTCTGTTATATTTTAAATGTAAAAATGAGCTTAAATACATATAGGGGTTGTTTTTAAAACCTTAAAATTAAATAAACTGTATGGAATATTTAGAAACTATGAATTTTGGTAGAAAAAAATTTCATCCATTAGTCACATTATTTCTAAAGATAACATAACTATTGATCCTGAAAAAATAATCTATTGATGAATGGCCAATACACTCAAATATAATAGAGATTCATAGTTTTCTTGTTTTTAAGAGCTATTATTGAAGGTACAATGAAAATTTTTCAAGGTTATATTTCCAACTGATTCTGTAAACTTGAAAATGAGTTAAATTCAACTATACAAAATAATGTGATGATTGTTTTCATTAATTTAAAATAATATTCGTTAATGCACCAGTTCTGACCCTACCTTCTAGAAATAGTGAATATTTCATCTATAGTTCTGATTATTTAAAGGGACTTGATTTTATTCTGATTTAGAGTGACTAGGTAATTAGTTATGTCTCACGTCAGTTGAAACCTCATGAGTTAAATTACCCTACACATGATTTAGAATTATCTACTGTTGTTTTTTCATTAAAAATTTGGATACGTCATATGTAGGGAGTAAAATGTGAAATATATATTGTCCATAACAGTGTAAGTATATATTTACTCCGATGGAATTAAATAGGAGATAGGTAAGATGGTTGGAACTTATCAAGGATTAACTTTGCATGATGCATTACCATAATAGAAAACAAAATAGAGTGTTTGATGAATTGATTTGTAAAAAGTAATGTTACATTAACCTTTATGTGTTTAGAACATGACCCTCTGGTGAATGATTTGATAAACATTGTCTTGGAGGTTTTTGGTGTTGAAAATTCCTCGGATTTTTAAAGGTATTAGTGTAGTCATATTTGATAGATAGAATTAAGAGAGTAAATAAATAAGATAGAGAGTTACAGAAAAAGGTAGAATAGGTTAAAATGGGTAATTTTCTAGAATTTAACATCGATAAGGATTGTGTTTTGAGTTTTGGGAAGAGATTATGTGTTCCATGTGATTCTAAGTTCAAGAATGAATTGTTATGTGAAACTCATAGTTCTCCATTTTCAGTTCATCCTCGAATGAAAAATATTTATAGTGGTAGTCGAGAGTATTACTGGTGGGATAGAGTGAGAAGAGATAGTGCTGATTTTACTATGAAATGTTTCACATGTCAACAGGTTTAAGAAGAATAATAGTTACTGAAGGGGATTCTTCGACCTTTACCATTCATAGAGTGGAAATGGGAAAATATATCCATGGAAATTCTTGTTGGACAACCGAAGATATCTTGAGGATCACTTAAAACATTTGGAAAGTCCTTCAGAAGTCAATGGGCACAAAATAAAATATCCGCACTCCCTTTCATCCTCAATCTGATTGATAGACTAAGAGAATAATTCAGACATTATAGGATATGATTCAAGCATGTTCAATGGACTACTAGGAATTTTGGGATCAACATATTTCATTAGTTGAATTTTCATATAATAAAAGATTTAATTCCTATATACAGATGTCACATTTTGAGTTATTATATGGGAAGTGGTGTCAAACTCCATCTTTTTGGGATGATGTTGGGGGAAGGAAGTTGATGGGACCAAAACTAGTAGAGTAATTGGCTTAGAAAATGAAGATGATTCATCAACACATTAGGATAGCTCAGATCAGGAAGAATAGTTAAGATGATAACAAGCCGAAAGAAATTTCATTTGGGGTAGGTGATCATGTTTCCTTAAAATATCTCCTTTGAAAATATTTAGTCATTTAGGTAAAAAAATGAAAGCATGGTATATGGTTCACTGGACATTATAAAATCCAAGAGAAGGGTGGACCAATCACCTATCATGTTGCTTTTCCTCCATGTTTTTCTCAGGTACAAAATGTTTTTCGTGTTTCAATGTTGAGAAAGTATATGTCAAAATTATCTCATGTTTTTATCCTAAAAGAAGTCAAACTAGAAGAGAATCTTCCTAATGAAGAGAGGCGTGTTCAAGTTATTGATCATAGAGAGAAATTATTATAGAATTAGGTAATCCATTAGGTAATGATTTTGTGGAGAAACCACATGGTAGAGGAAGCACCAGGAATCCTAAAATGCTATGAGGGAATGGTACCTTCACTTCAAAAATAAGTAAATTAAAATTTCAAGTGTACAGTTTCCAAAAGTTTGTTAGACTGTAACACGCCAAGGTTTTTCAAAAAAAAATTAATTTAATGCATGAAATAATGTGTCTCTGTATAATGAAACTTTTTTAAGTTGATAGTTATAAAATAGCCATTAAACAGAATTTTTCCACTTCTGTGCTTTTAATTTTTAAAAGTGAACATCCACCATTGCAATCAAAATATTATTTGAAGTCCGATAGGATTAACTTAATTTTTGTGAATAGTAACATACCTTTATGAATAGTAATTTACCCATATTTACAATAGTTTACCCTTTATAATATTAAATCATTTTAATGTATAGAAACTCCACCCATGAATGTATAAAAAAGGCATCCTATAGGTAACAATATGATCATTATATAAGTGTTGGTATTTTTATAACTCAAGAAGTACTTAATTAAAATTACATGATTAATAAAAAAATTTAAATGAAAAATTATTTTTATAAAATATAATAAATTTTTTTTATTATATAGTATTATTGTTGTAAGATAATTTTATGTGACCTTGATTGATTTTTTAGGGTGTTATAAAATGATTCATAGTTTAAAATTGTTATTTTTTGAATAAATTATAATTTTATTTGAAAATTAAATTAAACCTATTTTGAAACTTTTTTTGATAAAATGGACTTCATTTTTTAACTGTACATGTTTAAATATGGTTGGTGTTAATTTTTGGGATATTTTAAAAATACTTGAATTTTTTTAGAATAGTGAGATTCAATAACTTATGAAATATGCTAAATAAATGAATTCATGCATCATGATTGAGTCATGGATGATTCAAATGGACATTGGTTTGAACACAAAAGCACATATTACTATTCTAGATCACGTTTTTCAAGTCTATTAAAATTCTTGAGAAAAAATATTAAACAAATGATTAAAATAATGGAAAACACCTCCTGTCCTCCACTATAAATATCGCCCTCACCCCCTCTTCCTCACAAACCACTATAGATATGATCATTGTCTAAATTATGCCCATTATTATTCACAAGTATCTTTCCCATCTCCAATACCTTCTTGTCTCAACAAATGGCCGAAACCAAAGGTCTTACCTTGTATCTTAAAGAGAAGAGATCAGGAGGTAGAAATCCTCTTTCATTTTATTTTTATTTTCATTTCAATTCTTTTTCTTTTTTATAATATCTTCACCTAATATTATCTGAGATCCATGAAAGATCAAATATTATATATATATATATATATATAATTTTTATCATTTTTAGGGAAGAATTCATCATAATGCTCTTTCTCCTCTACCTCTTTTCCTAAAAATAAAAACAATGTCTGTGATGTGTCAATTTACTGACATTAGAAACGATGTGTTCAAAATTTCATATACATACTAAAAATATGGTAATAAAATAATTAATATGGGTAAATGATATTTTACTATACATATTATATGATATATTATGTATAGTAACCAGTGTTCATACATACTGTAAATCTATAAAACAAATGTTGTTCGTTATGATAAAAATCCACCAAAATAATCTTACAATTATCACTAATGATTTATCTAATTATTCTTCCTCATACCTTATAACCAAAATTATTCATGGAGAAATTTAGAATTCTATAAAAAAATTAATAATATATCATTTCCCTTTTGGATTTTCACTTCCTTTGGATCGGTAAGTCCCCTACGAACCGACCATAGAGATCATGTAAAGAAATCATCTGAAATAATAGAAGGAACTGAGTATTATAAATTAATGGGTGGAATGATGTTATAAAATTATCATATAATGTGTTATAAAAATTATTATTCTTCGTTAAATTATTAATAAAACTCTTCAAAACATTATACAGGTGGTTTAAACATGTTTGACATAAGAATAACTCAAGTTAAGGGAATTCTTAACCCAATTTCCATTTCATGGGTTAACCTTCAACTTTGTTCATTATGTGGTAATGAGATTATTTGTGTGATGAATATTTTTTAATATTATATATTATTATTTTTATTTATAGTGTATACACATATCCAATCCATTTTTTTAATTCTCACTCCAATTATAATTTTCATTCCAGTTGGATGAGTAGAGGTTCAGAAATAAAAGAGAACAAAAGAACATAAAAATGAAAGAAAAGGGAAGAGGAATTTTACCTCTTGAATGAAACTATCAATAGAGTTTCTTAAAGGGATATTATTTGGTATTTGGAATAGACAAGGGGATGTTGGATGTGGGAAGTAGATTGGGAAGAGATTTGGGCAGAATATTGGAAATTCATAAGGCTACAGAGGAGTGAAGAGAAGAGGTAAGAATGGGTGGTATTTAAAGTGGAGGGGAGGAGATTTTTCAAAATATTATAATCATTTGTTTATTATTTTTTCATAAGACAACAAATAGTGATGAATCCATGACCAAAAATAGTAATACAATCATGTCAGTTTGAGATTTGGGTGAATACATCAATTGTTATGTGAGGAATGGTGGATTTTAATTATAATATAATTATATGGTAAATTAATGTATTTTATTATTCATTAAATTTTTTAGTATTTCATAAAAACCCTAAAAAATTCAACCTAACCATTTTCAAATATTTAGAATCCAAAAATTAAATTCATTTTTAAAAAATAATTTTCAAAATAATATTAAATCAATTTTTAATTAAAATCATAATTTATTATAAAAACCGTTTTAAAATATTTATTTACTTATTCTAAAATATATGTACATCATACATTAACATAAATATTATTTATCTACTATCATAGTTAAGGTTACTATTCATTAGGGTATGTCAATATTCACAAGGGTGACATCACTATTCAAAAGGGTATGTTACTATTCTCCAAAAATTAAGTTGGTCATATTTGACCCGAAATAACTTACTGATTGCAACTGTGTATGTCAGATTTTTGAAATTCAAAAAACCGAAGTGACAAACATATATTTCGAGGTAACGTAGCACTTAGTAGTTAATTATGTAGTGATTTCATGTGATTTTGGCGTATTTATATGAATGGAATTTCCATTCAAAAACATTGGGACATTGCAATAAAAAATACATTTTTACACAAGAAAAATCACAATCATTAAAAAAATTTAAATCCATAAAATAATTTAATCACATAATTGAATCCTTTATCAAATAATTTGTGATACAATAGAGTATAGGATACACTAAGCACCTTAAACTGATTATAGAATCGAATCAATCCTGCAAACTCAATTTTCTAAATCATTCACACCTCAGTAAGAATCTAGAATAAAAATTACAAATAAATATATCATGTACTTTTGATCTTATCCAAACCCTATTTAAATAGGCTTTAACTAAAAAATAAATCTTAACGAGACTAGGTGGAAGATAATTAAAGTTACTCTCCTTTTATTTGAAGCCAAAATGTAACACCCCAAGGTTTTAAAAATAAATTAAATTTAATTCATAAAACATTGGGTCTCTACCTAATGAAACTTTGATTTAAGAAGATAGTTATAAAAAAGACATTATAAAAAACATTTCCACTTCAGTGTTTTGAAATTCAAAAAACATACATACACAGTTGCGATTAATATGTTATTTTGAGTCAGATAGGATGAACATAATTTTTTTTAAATAGTAATATACCCTTTTGAATTGTAATGTACTCTTATGAGTAGTAATGTACCATTTTGAGTAGTAAATATTATTATTGTACAATAACCACTCCCATGAATGTATCATAAAAAAGCCTTCTTAAAAGTAACTAAATGATCATTATATAAGTGCTGGTATTTGTGTAAGTCAAAAAATATTTAATTAAAAAATTATGATCAATTAATTAATTTAAATGAAATGGTTTTTCATAAAATTTAATGATAAATTATTATTTTATTTTCCTATTTTTTAATATATTTTTATAAGACCTTGATTAATTTTTCAAGGTGTTATAAAATGAGTTATAGCTTTAAAATTGTTATTTTTTGAATAAATAAATATTTTACATAAAAAATAAATTAAAAATATATAGAAAATTATTTTGATAAAATGGATTATATTTTTTAATTTTACATGTCGAGATATTCTTGGGGTGAATTTTTCATAGTTTTGTAAAATACTTGAATTATTGGTGAATAGTGAAATTCAGTTATTAACAAAATATGCTAAATGAATGAAATTCTGCATCATTCTTCAGTCATGGATGGTATTAATGGCCTTTTGTTTGAGCTCACATTCACATATTACTATTTTGGGTCACATTTATCAATAATATATAGAGTCTTGAAAAAAATATTAAACAAATGATTAAAATAATGGAAACCTCGTCCTCTCCTAGACTATAAATACCACCCTCAGCCCCCTCTTCCTCTCAAACGTATCAAGATTTGAGAATTGTATATATTATTACCATTATTCTTCCCAAGTATATTACCCACATCCATGACCATCTAGTCTCACTAAAAGGCCATAACAAACACCCTTAACGATGTTCACAAGGAGAAGAGGTCAATAGGTAAAAATCCCTCTTTCAATTTCCTTAAGTTTCATTTCAATTCTTTTTCTTTTATTATACTCTCTTCACATCCTATTATAAAATAACCATGAAATATCTATTATCTTATATATACTATATTTATGTCATGTTTATTGAACAATTCATTATCATTCTACTTTTCCTCTCCTTCTTATTCAATAAATAAAAATATCATTCATGATGTGACTATTTACCAACAACAAGGATAGTGTGTCTTAAATTTACTTTACTCCACAAAAATCTGGTAATAAAACTATTAATATGGTTAAATAATATATTATTATACATATTATATGATAAATTATTTTCTGAAAATTGTGTTTATTCGTACTATTAATTATTAAAATAAAAGTGGTTCATATTGATCAAAATTATCCAAAATAAACAGACGATAATCACAAATGATTTATATAATAATTCATCCTCCTAACATATAACCAAAATTCTTTATGGAATCATTTAATATTCAGTAAACATGGTAATAACATCTCATTTTCTTTTTGGATTTTCACTTTCTTTCGATCGGAAAATTATTTACGAATCGACCATGGAAATCTTGTAAAGAACGTACCTGAAACCATGGAAAGAAAAAAATATTATAAATTAATGGGTGGAATGATGGGATAAAATGATAATTTAATGTTTTATAAAAATTATTATTCTTCATTACATAATTAATAAAAAAAATTTAACCCTAATACAATAGGTTTAAAGATGTTTTATGTTAGACGATTTTGAGGTAAGGGAATTCTTAACCAAATTTCCATTTTTTGGGTTAACCTTCAACATTGTTCATTATGTGGTGTTGATATTATTTTTCGGATGAATTTTTGTTTATATTATATTTTACTAGGTGTATTTATAGATTTTAAATATATATATTCCATTATGTTAATTCTAACACCAATTATTTTTTTAAGGGACTTTCCATTTAAAAACCTTCTCAATGTATCTTCAATGAAATTCAAAAATATTGTTTTTTTAATGAGTGGATTCCCTTGATTTCATGATGATTTTTTTACAATTATATGTTCCTTGGAAAGAGTTATGTTGGGTTGATCCCATTATATCTCAATATATGTTGGGTTTATCCCATTATAGCTCAGGATATGTTCTGTGGATCCCATTATAGTTCAACATATGACGGGTGAGCCACATTACATATCTCCAATGCATTGGGTAATACGGAGATGAAAGTTGACCTAATGGTTATACCATGTGTAAGGGTGATTGTAAGAGTGATTTTTTAAATATTTCCCAAGGAAAATACATTATGTTTTTTTTTCATGTTAATGAGTTTTTATGAAATGTGTTTTATTAGTTTTTTATTTTATCACTACACTGACGATTTATTTCTGTATATCCTTTACTAAGATTTTTGTGGTCATTCCATGTTTTTAAATGTATTCCACTATTTATAACTATTTTTAATACAAATATGGTGGGAAGCATAAATTTCATGAATATTTTTCAATGAAATTATTTTTCCTAAAATTTTTTAAATTTTGGAAAAAATGGATATCGTTTCATGTATTATCCACATGTATGATTATGGGATGTTATTTTGTTTTATGATATAATTTTCTAAAACTATAAACCATAATGATATTTAGTGTGTTATAATGTATGTTATTTTCTAAAACTCAAGATTATGTAATGATTTAATGCTAGGCCTTTAAACTAAACACCCAAGGGATGATGAGATATTAATGTTAAACCCCCAAAAATAACCTAAACTCACCTTAGATTGAGGGTTTGGAGTGAGAGAGTGAAAATAATACCTAGAGATCCAAATATTGATAAATTATAAATGGTTCCATTTTCATTTAAATGAATTAATGTATTGATTACATTGTAATAGTGATAATGAGGATGACCATGCATTCCAAACTAAAATGAATTTTTCAACATGAATGATCAACATGAATAATAAACATGAATTCTCTTCATGATTTCACACATAATCATTAATTAATTTCTCTCTCACCTAGAACACCTTCCATGTAAAACTGGGGAAATGCATGGCCTCATGACCAACATCCCACTTGTTCACACTTTTAAACACATATAAAATTCCACAATTTTATGCCGAAACATCTCAAACATCAACATATATCAAATATGAAACTCTAAAACCTAAAAATAATCTTCCTGACACTCTCTACCATTTAACATCCCATCTATATGAATCTAAAATGAATTAGTGTAGCTGAAAATATCAACACATTGTTAACCCTTCAAAAATTAATGCTCTCTTGTCCCCTCATGATCTATACTATTTTTAGAAATAAAATGTACCAATATAATTTCATGACAACACAAACCTTATCCCACTTTTAAAAAATTTAATTAGCCTCCCATAAAAAGTCCATATCATGATCCCACTGAACATGACTCCAACTAATAATGTGTGAAGGGTTAAGCATGTATTTCATCAACTATGTGATATAGAGGACATTAATCATAGGATTGTAGTGGGAATATAATTGTAACCAATATGAATTATTAATTATGTTATCAATCACCAAAACATTTCCCCAAATAACTATGAAAAAATATTCCTTTCAATCTTGGATTTTCTTTTCCAAGCCTCAAAGACACCTTCAAAATACACGATTGGAAAAAAACACTCCAATGACCATTGAAAAAAATCAATATATTAAATTTTATCATTTTATTTCATCTCTATTGGATAACTAAATGATTTAAAAAATTTCTTTTTCTCATGGACCATGTTTCACCAAACCATGGATGTTTTTTCCACTACATCACAAAAAAAGTGGAGAATAACATGGCCACCAATAAACATCCACAAATAGAGTCTACCCAATAATTCTATCATAATTATAACTTAATAAAAAAACCAATAATGAGATATAATCTCATTATATACTAAAAACAATTAAACAATATCTGGTCATATCCCCCAATGTTTTCATAGTTTCCTAAAAAAAACCATCTTCTTGAGGGTTATAAAAAATAATAAAAAACAATAGTACACCAATCACTCAATTAAATGGATTCAAAAACCAAGAAGTTAACATAGGGATCCAATAAAAATTATTGATTTTTATATAAAATTATTTTTAACCACTTCTTGCACCAAAATATTTGATAAATTTTCCTATAAATCCATCTCCTAAATGAATTTGAAATGATCCAATTTGGTTTGTATATCTATAACTGCTCAAATGGAATTCTGATTCTTAATTTTTTTTTGGAAAAATTTATAAGAACAATCCATCATTTTTTTTCAAACATTAATATTGGATTAGATTATGGTTTAGTTATTCCTTATTTATTCTTGTATTTTACATTCCCTTATTGATAACTATGTAATTTTAAATATGATATATAAATTCACTCTCTATCTCTCGACATATTTTTTTTCAATACACATATTGTTAACACCATGATGAACTATCCATTTAGAATGATGTAATAACTCCAACATTTTCTCTCAAATTAAGGTAGGAATAACCAAAAACATTCAGGAATGCAATCCTAAATATTTTTTTCCATTGATATGTCATCTCCCACTATTTATAAAATCCTACATAAACACACATTTAACTTATGATAATAGAGCCTATCTCAAAAGATACAAGAGGTTGAGTATAAAAATAGAAATAACCCTAAGAAAAACCTACATTATTATATCTAATAACATCATTATGAATAAGCTCACGAGTTTCACTCTTCTATAGATTCAAGATCCATATTTCTTTGTGATTTATTTCTGAAAATAATGACAATCATATTTCAAGTACCTGGCATATATGACAGGTTGAGATAAAAATCCTAAAAATTAAATGTCCATTTACATGGCCTCCATGTTTTACAATGATATAAGAATATTTAAGAATAGATTTTATAGTATATGTATAATATATATATATATATATATCCTATTGAACAAATAGGTACACTCTGTTTTCAATGCATATATGATTATCTTAAGCTCAGGTTTATTTCCTGGGAATTTCCTTTCACACACCTTCAACTAACAAGAGACATATGAAACCCCGTTAACACTTAATATCATAACACACCCAATCCTATTTCCAAAGGAATCACAATACATGAAAAACCAATCACCGAGTTTTGGATATATTATAATAGGGGATAATTTCAATTTACAATTCAACACCATAATGAATTTAGAATATTAAAAATTACACAAGAATATGATATTATTTTTTATCAAATTATTCATTGATAAAACTAGGAATGATAAATATTGAAACAAATATTGATAATACCCTGAAAATACAAAAAAACATCTTACATGTAATATATTTTTTGGTTCTTTTCAATATACCACAATTTCAATCATTCCAAGGTCAACCAATACACCCTTTTATGAGATCACATGGATATGAATTTTATTTCTTAAATATAAATTATTTGATATGATTATTTTTTATAAATATGATGATCTAGAAGAGTAATCAATAAATATTGAAAATAACACTCATGATAATACAATATTTAGAATATAAAAACATACAATCAATAAGACAATAAAAAAAGTTATTATATCGATGAAATATATGATTAATCAGTACTATGAAAATACATTGGGAATTTGTAAGACAAAATAGAGTAAATAAAGACTTATAATGTTCATGCCTAAATAAAAAATATATTTTCATTATATCAATTACCTCAACCAAAATATTATGTAATCCCAAACATATTTAGATCATTGAAACTAATCCTAAAAACAAAAATTTGTCAAACAGATCACCAAATATTCAGATATAATATTTTATCTCAATAATGACATGATTTAACATTCTATTATTGACCCATAAATTAATTATTTCCCAATCAGTCTCAACAAATATCATTGTAGTTTTTAAGGGTGAGTTTCTCACTATGATGAATCCCATGTTCTCAAAGTCCACCAACAGAACCACCAACTATATAAGTTTATCTTGTACCATATGTTAAAAATAGAGAGTTACCATATTCATCCATAAACTATTACATCATGCCAAAAATAAAATTGACCAATATACTACGATTCCAAAATAAATGAATTATTGTAACTTGTATAAAATAATTTATTAATGATAGTAAAATCAAGAAAAATAAGATCCTTCTTACTGTTACCAATAATGTGTCTTCCCTGTAAGGAAGTGTACAATATTCCTTGAGTCTAATTGGGATAGGATCATCTTCCTTATAGAGATAGTACCAATTTTGTACCCTATGTTGTCATAAGTAATTTCTCAAATAAAAAATTCGCTTCTATAAACTATCTTGTCAACGCCTATAAATTTGGGCCTAAGAAACATGAATCTAATTTAAACCCTCCACTATAGAGACCATTATATTGGTAATTGAAATATTTTCTTATGCGTTTAAACATTCCATATCAAATATAATTTTTAGGTCACACCAAAAAATTCATTTAAGATTTTTTAATGAAATTAATTGATAATATTAAACATGTATATCCCTATCACATGTATAGGAATAAATTTATGAATCTATACTATGATATCATTAAATAACATGTAAAGAATCACATTTTCATAGATTTTTACAACTACTCAAGAAATCACCCTCATCTATAAGGGTGAATATATTTATTTTCTAGTGATTCTTAAATATATACTTCTCTACCGCATCAATATTATTTCTCCTCAGTATATGAGTCACAGGAAAACATGACTATTCATGATCATATGTTTGGTTGTAATACTGACTTAAACCATTGACCGTTCAATGATTCACTTATTGTTTCATTAAATGATAACTAGGAAAAATTCAAAAAAAAATCTATATTCCAACACCTATATAACTCTTTGATTCATTTAGAAGAAGTAAATAGTATATGATACTTTAATTGTGTTATGGTAGAAATATTTATTAAAAAAATTCACTTACCCTTACAATTTTATCGCTCCATAAAACATATATTTTTTTGAAAAAATATCACCACTCACTTTCAATTCAATAAAACATATAAATAAAAAAATTTATTTTAACACTGACAGAGAAACCAAAAAAGTGAAAATATTATTAATCATTTTTATCCAATGTGCTATTAATTTTTTTTATAAGTCCCCTAAAAAAGTGAAATATTATTAATCCTTGTGGAATCATTTTACAATAACCATTGGAAAAACATTAACCCAATTCATATTTGAAAAATTTATTGTAACCCTCTTTCTATACATGTTTTCCCATTGTTATATAGAAAATACATATCTACTAACCATCATAATACAAAATTAATCATCCCATTATTAATGGGTGAATTATTACATGAGTTATCATTTCCAAACAGCAATCATAATCGAGAATGTAAATATTTCACAAAATTATTCTAAAATTTACTTTTAAAGTAATCCATTTAAAAACAAATTTTGAACTACATTTCTTTGTAAAAATTTTGGAAATCAAATTAAACCATTATTTATTTCCTATACATAAATTAAATCATGAAGCGTGAATACAACCCTTACCTTTTACCCAAGACAGCCATCTAAGATGAAAATAAAAATATGCGAAAAGTGGTTCACTAAAACGTTTATTAATATAAAAATCCATATATATCAATTTTAATTATAAATATCTTAGATATTCCCTTTTATAACGACATCATAAGTTCAAAATCAAAATATCACTATGACTACCACCCTACAAAACCTAATTAATACCATTTTATATCATCCCAATATGATTTCTTATCCTTAATCCTTGCCCAAGTCATGACACAATGAAATATTTCTTTAGTTTCATCCCAATAATATTCAATGTATTTTAATTAATGTCAAGGTATTAGATAATTCCATTGGGGAGTAGTTTTTACTCAAACAAAACATCCTCATAAGCTAATATTCATGTAAAATTTAAACATGTGGCGTACTTATTTTCACATAAAAAACCTATAAGAAAAAAATATTTTAGAATAAATAAATAAAAATATAATTCATAATAAAAAAATTAAAAAACATTTTAATACATGAAATTATAAAACAATAAATATAACAAAAAAATATAACAAAATATAACTCCAAATAAAATCCAGTATAGACATTAAGTTCCCCCCTCCAAGGAAGCACCCAAATGAAACATACATGTTTCCACAAAAACATTGTGATCCAAAAAACCACTTCTTCATTTACCACTACAATATTTACCACTTTATGTGTACAGTTCCTCTCTAAATAAAAAGGCCATCAATCCATTACATGCTTCATATTGTACCCTAAATACATGACTAATAAGGATGATGTATAGGTTGTTAGTATAAAACATACTAGTATATCCACATAGATAATAACATGTACTTATCATAAATAGATATTACATTTTAATAAATGAATATTCATTACAAAATATCTTGATCCATGTCATCATCATTTAGGTATAGTATCCTTCAAAATATTGAAACATAAACAACAAGTTCATAAAATATCTAAATCTCCACCAACATATTTATTCATAACAATATTCCATCATAGATATATCATACATAAAATATTTCTTTATAACTTGTGGAAGGAAAACATAAGAAAAGGGTGAGGTAAAATTCTCAGTATGGGTAAACAAAGAATATATCAATGATCAGGTAATCAAAGCATGATAACAATGGTATAATAACATTATTATAATGTTTGAAAAGCATATCTTACATATAAAATATCAAAATCATAAGTCATGAGATAAATTTTGGTACTTAACAAGACAAAAATCATAAGGTAATAAAAGACAAAGAACCCTGAATTATTAACATAGTCACATAATATTTATTCATAAAATACACATAAATATTAAAAAATCCCTTCCTTATTTGTATGTATTCTTTTCCAATACTATCATAATCGAATGTTTTCACTATCCAAACCATCGTAATAGTCAAGGTTCACTCCAAATACTACAAAAGTGGAAGCAGTAACTTATATAGCTGAGTTCACTCCCTATTTGGTCCTTTTTATATCATGAGATATCAATCTTTACCTAGTGAATTGGAGGGAGATATAGGTCACCACATCACATAATGAAAATAATATATATGTGTTCAAAATATAATAATAAATTTATCATATTTGAACCTATATATATAATAATATTTCATAAAATTTTCATCAAATCATAATCCAGATAAAATAAATAGATTTCTTAAAAAATTAACCATGGAATAACCCATGGAAAATGAATTATTTTTATGAACATTTTATCCTTTCTTCATATCATAACCCATGGACAAGTAATGTATCTCATAAAAATAAAATTCCTCAAAAACATAAACCACTGAGAGAGAGAATAAGTATGGTATACTTAGTTAATATCACAGATAAATCATAATTGAAATCAAGGATTTGTTTCCTTGACAAGTATAAATACCCTTAAAAGATCATTAAACATTCTAATGGAAAATATAATTTATATTTTGAAATTTCTTATTTAAAAAAATGGCACAATTATAAAAGAATATATATTATTTGAAAAAAACCTTGTAAAATTTTGAAGTAAGATTCCATGAAAATATTACAAATTGTGGTGGTAAAATACATTCATGTCGTATAAGGTAAAAACATTCCTTTCATAATTTTCTCGAAAACATCACAAAGTAACTCATTTTTAAATTGACAAGAAGACTCCACTAAAATATTTTGTAAAAAGTAATGAATTGGTAAATATACTTTAAAAAATTATATGAGAATATTAAAAACCTTATTTAAATCATTTTTATAAAACATGGATATGGAATAAAATGATTTTTCAATCGAATAGAGAAATAAATTCGATTTCCCATTGAAACATATTTTTGGCCTCATGAGTACCTCAGATGTGGAAAAGGAATGGAATCTTGTATTTTATTAAAAAAACCATAGTATATAAAAATTAGTAAGATTATTTTTAGCTGAATCATAATAATACATTATTTGAAACTGAATTATAAACAATCTCGGTAAAATAAAATATTGTAACAAAAACCCCTTATTGCTTTACTGATATTTGAATCATAATTCCCATAAAATAATGAATTTTATATGGATATTTAAATACACATGAAAGTCAAAAGAAACATCATAAGAATCCATTATGTGTGGTATATACACCACATAAAATAAACTAGTGGTGAATATGGAATGTTTCACACATAATTAAAAGTGAGAGGAAAATTTATTACCTTATGTTATATTTAATTAGAAAGTACACTAAAATACTATATAATAAATTTAAATTTATTGTAATTTTATAAAAGTTTCATTTTCATACTGATAATATTTATATATGGCCCCTTTATAACTCTATAACACTCCCTTTTATCAATAATTCCTTATTCAAATCACAATTTCTAAGTGTAAACAGTTTCGTTTATTATGACTATTTTAATTAACAAAAATATGTAAAAAATTATATAAATATTAATTAACCTTTATATATCTTTCTAAAATATTTTTTATCATATATATTCATCAAATGGGTTTTATTATTATAATTTTCTTGAAATTCCAACATTCCCTTTTATCCCCAAAACCAATAGATTAAAAAACATCTAAATTCTCTGTTTCTATCTTGATAGTATATCGAATTACTTACTAATAGTGAAAAAACATATTATAAAATTTTATTTTAAGAAAATTTTATTTTAATCACTATATAGTCAATCCAATTTTCAACCATCATTGATGATAAAACCCGGAGTGTTCCTTATGAGTCATATCCTTGGAATCAAGGGATTGATCATCCTTATAATTTAGTTCTATGAATTTCCTAACCAACTTAGTATGAAGAGTTTGAGGAAAATAATTATTGAAAAATACCTTCTTAAACTCTTTCCATGTAATAGAGTCAACCTCTTCATCACATGTTATATTAATATTAAGATTTAACCATTGATTATATTCACCTTTGAAACAATATACAACAAAAAACTACCTTTTTAGGTTATATTTATTGGGGAATGAAGAATATATTATCTATATAATTGATCCTTTTTTTAAGAAAAAGTGGATCAGAGAATCTACTGAAGGATGATCTATTATTCCACATAAAATACATACTGATTAGTTTATCCTTAATTTGGTCTTTTTTAAGTTAAATATGACTCGTTTGACTATTTGTATGTTGATAGAGTTGGATGAGAATAAACCCTTGATTTTTTATCCCATATCCCTTTCCATTTGGTTCATCAAGAGGATATTCACTACATTGGGAATTACATCCATTATTAACAAGATTTATCTTATTTATATACATTGTAAAAAATGAATGTTATGTGCGAGTATCATGCATCAATAATCAAAGTGAGAAATCAAATGATAATGAGAATCATTAATAATATGTCCAAAATTATGAAATCTTCTTGTCATTCTATGAAAATTCATGGTAATTTAATATAACATTGGTTTATGATTGGATTTCATCAGTTTAATCCTCTCATTTCTCATAACCTAATTACTAATAATAACTAAACACTATTTAGATTCCAACTAAGGTCACCCCAGCATCCTTTACATAAATATTACAGCAATTCCGATAAATATTATATACATGTTACTATAATTCATTCTCAATAAATGAAATGTTTTTGTGTCTTTTCAGACTATATATATAATAAAATTATTTCATGAATGATCTTAAATTTCTCCCGTATAGTTCTTCTCACTTAGTACCCCTCTTACATATTTTATAGATAAAAACGTCTTTTATATCCTAGTAAGTATACACATAATAAAAGGATAGATTTGAATATTATTAAGGGTAATTTTTGGAGATATTGATCAATGAACATAAGAGATCATAAGATAATATTCACAGTATTAGATCATTATAATAATTTACAAGATCATACCCAACATTTCAGGAACCATAAAAAATGATTTCTGACATAATTCTATGTCATATCAAATGGATGGATTTATAAGAGTGTAGAATCATCATTGTCCAATCATGAGCTATGGAAACAAATACTAAGTATTATATATAAGTTTTTGGAAAAAAATAATCATATAAAATAATTTACATGGATAAGGATCATTTTGAAGACTACTATAGTGGATAGAGTCCCACAGTGTATTGAGTTCACTCCCCATTCATATAAAAATTTAAATCATATGTTAAGGTTACTCATCAAGACATTTATCACCTAGTAAGATATGGATTATTAGCAATGTAAATTTTTTGGAATGGTTCAACAACCCATTAACCATATTGGTAATTGTTAAATAACATTTTTCCCCTCTTAATCATGGGATAATCAGTATTGTACCTTATTATGTTTGGGATAACTTCTCGCATTCCCTTATGATAGGCACAACCTCCTAGGTACCCAATTGATATACAGAGAAATAAAAAACCACCAAATTCATTAGTGGGATATAATAGGTCCACCCACCACATAATAAAAAATATTTCATAAAAATTTTATAAGAAAAAAATCATTTCTTCATAGATTAATTAACCATTCAGAAAAATATAGTTTCATGAAACATCATAAAAAAGATCATCAAAATAGAAAAAAATAAAGGAAGTGGATGGAATCATAAGATGATGTACCCAATAAATATTTATAATTCTTAAATTATATTGGCATAGATAAAATTACTTTCATTAAATGATTAAATCTATTATTTTAAAATCAATATAAAAATCCTTTTATTTTGAAAGCTCTTAAAAAATAAAAAATCCCAATAAAAAGATATAGGTTTTTCTTTTTTAAACCATATCAACATAAAAATTAAGCTATATTAATTATAAATTAAATTTTGGTTTTAAAATTCATTGATATTATAATTTTATAAAAAAAATTATTTTTAGAATTTTATATATGATGATAAAAATGACACAAATAGAAAATAAAAAACATGCCATTTTAAAATTTAAAAAGTACGAAAAAGTATTAGAAAATAATTTTTAAGAAAATTTGAATCATAATTTAGAAAATTCTTTAAAAATGTAAATAATGTGGTCATGGAAAAAATACCCCAATAAAATAGATAAATAATATTGTTTTTTCTCAAAAACATTCTTCTGATCATTTTGATAATCAGTGAGGGAAAAATGTAATGAATACTTAAAAACCCCAAAAATAATTAGAGAGGAGGAATATTTTGGGGGTTTAAAAGGGTTATTAAACAAAATATCCTATAATATAAATTTAAACCTAAATAATACTAATAAATGTCACCTTATAACATAAACCCTTACCTCTAGCCAAAAAATGCTTTGTAGACACTTGGACAACCTCTTCGTGGGAAAATATTTGATGGAAAGTGAGTTAAGGCATATCCGATGAGTCATTTTAGAAGAACATAACCTCTAGGACATGGCCATAAGAGATTTTAAGTTATTTATGTTTATTTTTATGGTGAAAATGTGCTTATGTGGTATGGATAACCGTGAATATGAGGTGCCCTTTTATAAGTGAGATGACTGGAACCTTTGTAAATATTAAGCATTTTAAAATATAAAAAAAGTATTTCTACTGGAATGTTCCTCCAATTTAGGTCAAATTCTATGAAATGATTTTTTAATCTCAAAATTCCCTCATGTAATCATATTTAGATATATTTTAGTGATATTGGAATCCTTATATCTTAGTTAACCCGTCTTTAGCCCTTTTATCTCTCATAATGGTGATAAGATTCTGACCATGGTAAATATTCATTATGGACAAAAATTATGTCAACCTAATTACCCGTTATTTATTATATATATTAAAAATATAGAATCAATTTTACAAGATTCAATTACTATAGTGTAATAAATTAATTCTAATATACATGCACAAACTAGGTAATATTTTACAGAAAAAACTATCTTTATGCATGCAAATTTTTTATTCCCATTACATTCCTTGTAACAACCCCTAGATGCATGTTTATTTTCCTAATTGATAATATTATCCATATATTTATTCAAAAACATTGAAAAATAAATATTAATTTATTTTACTAAGACAAAAATACCTTATGCTCATAAAAAATATATATTTATTCGGAAAAATTTACTTTTTTACTTCAAATGAAGTTATATTCATTTGTAAAAAATTTATAAATAATGTAAGGATTATTGGTCATTTTTAAACATGTATACACAATAAATCTTCATAGGTTTAACAATATAAATAATATAAATTAACATTTAAAGGAAATTTATATAATAAAACAATGTTTAAAAACAATACATTTCTATTTAACCAAATAAAATTAAAGTCGTAATAATTATAGTTACTTAATTTAATTTACTAGTTATGTTATGTTTTTTTAATTTTAATATATTTATTTTTTAATTTTAATAATTAATTATTCCCTTAATTTTATAGTTTCATGAATCCAAATCCCTCAAAAATATCAAATCATTTAAGATAAATATATTCTATAATCCCGGGGTGTTACAAACAATTTCATGATGCCTCAACTATATTTAGGAAAATGTGACGGAAATAGATAAATATAATGGTCATAAAGCTCATTCAGGGAATGGATATGTTGAAAAAATACAATGATAAATATTTTAATTCAAACTGAATCTATGTGAATGAGAATATCTCTATGATAAACAGAAGAATTGGTGGGATGTGTTTATTAGGAAGATAAATAGAGAATATATCAAATAACGAGTATTTTTGGACTCAATGTAAAATATCGTAGTAATATTATACAACCAGAGAATGTGTCATGGAATAAGAATTAACATTACAAATAAGTGGGTATTTATAATTATTCCTTTTCTTATTCCATTTTGGAGTTTTTTTAAATACAGATGGAATTTTGGAGATTGTTGTGATATTTTCATTTTTCATGAAGATGGGTCTATATGATTTATTTAGATAAAGGGTTATATTCTCATCCATTGAAATGTCAAAACTATTATGGCTGGGATGACTCTCTACAAAACTTTCTAGCTAATTATAGAAATTATAAGGTGACCCATAACTTATTGAAATATGAATCTTTGATCACTAAATGAATATGATGTATAAAGTCGTCATTTTTAGGTTAGAACTATCATTAAAATTAATTAATGAAAAAACCTAATACATGATACTAACATAGGATTTTCCTTGTAATATATTATGGAATATTTAAGGACAATCATTTTGATATCACTAGTAGGTTAGATGTATAAATTGGTTAAACATTTGTATCTTCTATTGAGAATTATTATCAAAGCCAAAAATTTAGAGTACCTAAATGTACATTATATATATATAAATTTAAAAAACATAGAATCATGTGTATTTCATACATGGTTTCATTCAAACATTGGTGATGAAAAAAATTTAAATAGAGATAGGATGAAACTAATGAAGGGGGGGTTGATCCTCATGTCGGTAATGAAGAAAAAGTTATAGTATTATAATTCAAAAATTATGATAAAATTATATATAGTGGATTATTCATATAATTTAAAAGGTAATATTATGTTCCATATATTAAAATAAATTTGATTTTTGCATCTCTTTTGGAAAAGAGTATATTTTCATTCATTATTAAGAATAAGAGTTATTTTATTTAAAAGAATGATTTATTATTATTATTAGGAATATAAATAAAGTATCACATATTCTTGATATGGATGACCATTTTAAAAACATTTTGAATATGACGGTCACTTTTAATTATAATTCCACCAACATTTTTCAATTTTTCCTAATACAAATAAACGAGAAATGTGGTCAATGTGTACATATAGGTGGATTTTTTGACTTGTTAAATTTGGAATCATGTGATGAATAAATAATTTTTTTTGGAAAAAATGATAAATACATATTTTTTAGAAAACAAGAGAGGGATATTTAGTTATTCGATCTCAAACATAGTCTTGTTTGTAGACTACTAGGTATACAAGAAAATGGAGGTTTAGGTACTTCATTAATTTTACTTATAAATTTAGTTTGTATGGTTATTTGATTTTAATTAAAAAAGTGTAAATATTTTGAAAAGTTCAAAGGTTTTGAGAATTAATAATTAAAACAATTGGTAAAAAGAATTAACACTCCCCAATCCGATTAGGGTGTCGAACAATTGCCCCAATAATTCAAAAATCATTTCATATATTGTTGAATAGACTTCCATGTCACTCCTTTTAGAACACCATATTGGAATTTTTTATCTAAAAGGATAAATCATACCCTTTTAGATATTATTCAACTGATTATGAGTATATTTGACCTTCTTAGATCATTATGGGTTTATTTTATAGAGACTAATTTTTTATGTAAAAATTCATTCCATCTAATGTTGTCCTGAAGAAACCATATGAGATATGGAATGATAGAGGTCAAAAAATATCATCATTGTGAATTTGGGGTTATAATAACTAATGTTATGATTCAATTATAATAACCTTATCCCTCAATTAGAAAATCAATTTTTATTGGTTACACCAAAGAAACTATGTGATAAAATTTATATGACCCTACTTAGAACAAAGTGAGTATTCCTTGAAATTTTATATTTAATTGGATGGGGAATATATGTTGATGATTCTATTAGAGGAAGATTATTTTTTGATAATTTCAAGACAAACAATAAAGAATTATTCCTGACATAGTAGTTTATCTAGTTATATAAGGAGTTCTTAAAGAAGAACTAACTCAAGTTACACATGAACCTCAAATGTCTGGTAGGATTCAATTGGAACCCAAGAGATATATATTTCTCATGGAAGAAGATGATTACAATATATTAATACGAAATGCAAATAATTTTTATAAAGAGTTTATTGAAAGTTATAATTCTTATAAATGGTTAAAATCCAATGAATTTGACATAGACTCTTGGTACACTAACCAGGTTTCGAACTTCACACATGCTCCTCAAAGTGCAATACCCAAATGGTGAAAGTGGGTCTTCCACCAGAAAAACCAAATGGTTGGTAGATTTTATAAATATAATTAATTACTAGTATAAAAGTTTTATAAACAAATTCCTTGTATTGATTATAAATAATCATTTTAACTTGTTGTGATGGTAAATTCCATTTGGGGTTTTCATTACATATCATCTTATTATGATTAGGAGATACATAAAATGCATTTCAAAAACTCTATCCTTAATTATAAATTAGTAAATGACATGTTTATGATATAACATGACTATTTTGATTATCCAAATGATACTACTGTGGTGTTTAGGTTCTAATGTCCCATTTATGGATTGATGTAAGAATATCAATGTTGGAATATACTATTCGATGATTTTATCAATGATTTTGATTTCACTATGAATGTGGATGACTCATTTTGAATTTAAGTATGTTAGTGGGAGAAAATAATTATTTCTAATAATATGTGTAAATGAAATACATATTGTTTGAATTGAAATCTCGACACATCATCCTATGATGGTGTGGCTTGATAAATGTTTATAAATGAATGACATCGGTGAATAATACTACATATTGGGTGTCAAAATATATAGATGTAGATCTAAGTGGGTACTCGTAGTGATTGAAAAAAATATATATTGGTAAAGTTCTAAACTGGCTTAGTAAGTAGAACTACCAAATGGTGCCTTTACTAGCGTTTCATGGAATGAATATCATAAAAACTTAGGATCCATATAATGATTTAAAAAGGAATGATAGGATTAATTATGTGTTTGTCATCTTATTTTTCATGTATATAATGTTATGTACATGACATGATGTCTCTTATTATTTGAAAATAACAAGTATATATAAATCCAATCCCATTGAGAGTTAGAGTATGTTTTAAAGATCATTGTTGAATAATTTTTAATATCTATGGATATGTTATTTGTCAATAGAGAAGAAAATAAACTTTTGTGTAATAGATTTAATAATTACCAGTTTACAATCTAATAATTGTGATATTAAAATTAAATTTGGGTTTTGGTTTTTCATAAATATTGGATCTATTAGTTGGAAGATTTGAAATTAAGAAACAATATAATAATCAAAAGTAGAGGTAAAGTGTACCTTTGTATCTGTTGTTTTGAATGAATATTTTAGGCTTAAGAAGTTTATTCCTAAATGTAGAGTGGTAACTAATATCTAGGTATTAATTGATATATATTGTGTCAATAATGCATAATTTTATCTATTTAAGAAATCCTACTCTAACTAAAATACAAAACACATCCTTTTCAAATACCATATTATTTTATAGATCATTGTAAGGGGTGATGTAAAGATGATTTCGGTGGCTACATATAAGAATATAGTAGATCCATAGATGGAAACATTACTATTATATTATCAATAGGTTTCTATATAATCTATTGGTGTAATACATGTGAGAGATGTTTTGTAATGGTTGAAAAATCTATCATGTTATTATTATAAAGAGATCATTGATTATCATTCCTTTATGTGTGCTACAATTTATTTTACATGGATGGTCAAATTAAAATTTACCCTAAATGTGATACTTTGATTTGTCCTTAACCTAAAATCATTTTGAATTATTATGGGTTCTAATGAAAGGTCATTTTTAGAATGAATAGATTATTATACTCATTAAAAATAGTTTTATGTGAGGTATGAAGAATGGATTCCTAAGGTAATAATTGGAGAATTTTCACTTAGATTGGTCATCCAAATTATATCCCATGAAATTTCATACAGTCATCAATATACTTAGAGGTTTATTATAACTATCAATCCATGTTACTAGTGGATAGTTATATAAAAAATAGTATAACAGTCATATTTTTATACCCTACTAATAAAAGTTTTC
This sequence comes from Viscum album, assembly GCA_963277665.1. Lineage (NCBI taxonomy): Eukaryota > Viridiplantae > Streptophyta > Magnoliopsida > Santalales > Viscaceae > Viscum > Viscum album. Next base: position 1,249,722,639 of record OY728121.1, read on the forward strand.
AAATAACTTAGCTAATATGGGGGTGGTTGGGTATGTTATTGATCATGTTGTTGGTTGGAGCACAACCAATATAGGATTTCTTCACTTGAGTTAAGAGCAAAGATATCTGCACATTGATTGAATTATAATTGGTAAATAAAGGTCCATGATCATTTTAGTTTCATATGATGTGTTAGTTAGTTAGATGATATAAATTAGATGTTTTCATCTATAAGGTGAATGGCATGTAATTTATTCAACGACTTAGTCAGTATTTTTTAAGGAATCGTGAAAAATGAGTTGTCTATACTAGATTATTGTGTTTCACATCTAGTGATCACTCGATATCATAGAAAAAAGTAATTATATAGGTATACATATGATTTATATTATATATATTGTGTTTTACTTATTCATATAGAGATATGATAATGTTTGAAGGATATCAAACCAGTCAACATAGTATCTTGATTAGTATAGTTGTTTTACTATAGGTTACTAATTCATTGCATCTATGCAATGGGTATTTATTTTTTTCAATGATTAAAATGTCCAAAGGGCTTAATAGTTATTTCCTTAGATAAGGATGAAATTTTGAATAATTTTTTTAAATAGAGTTTTGGATGATCCCATATCCAAAAGTGTTTGAATGAATTCACAAAGAGATGTGAATTAGAGGAATAATTCTACTACTAGTATGATTTTTTAACTTCTCATTTATTTCATCATCACACATTCTCTTTTGAATAAGTGTAATAATTCTACTTCTATACATAGGTTCCATGCATTATATGATGCTATGATTTTGATAATTTTTATATGTTTTTATTATTGATGATATTTCAGGTTTTTTATAGGTTTACTTCCATTTCGGAAGATCTTATGATGATCAATAAAAACCAATCATATCATATATGTGAAATCTATTCCTAAAATTTCTTGTGAGGGTTGTATACATATATTTTTCATGAAAATTACACACTCCTTGTGAACACTTTAAAAAACACATATAAAAGAAAAATGAAAATATATATCACTTCTCATTTAACTTTGTTTTCTAATCAACAAAAACTATTTGTTTCCAATATTTTCCATATAACCAATGTAGGGTAGGAAAGAGTGACTGGAATACTATATAAAAAAATACACATTTTGATATTGATATTTCAAATTCAATCAGATTAAATTTTAGTTTATAACCTCCTCCTCTGTAAAAAATCTACCTTAAGAAGTGACCACATTCCTTCATCATGATTAATTACCTTCAATTATTTTGGCACTACTTGAACAATTGAGAACATAAAATGTGGATGATCACCATAAGTTATTCACAGTCTATTCAAAAAAATTTCAGAATAAAAATATATATAATACCAATTGTTTTGGATATTCTCATGGAATTGTTCAACCATATTTTCTAAACAATATTTAACAGATATATTAGTACATTCAAACAAAACATTACTATTTTTGAGCTTTAGAATATTCTTTTTGTCCCTCTCAATGGTTTATTACATTGAATAAAAATCAATTTCACTCTCTTACATTCTATAATATGATTTTTTATGAATAATTTAGAGATTATAAAAACAAATTATTTCAATAAATTATCTAAATATCTTCTGCAAAAAAATATTTTTCTTAATTTTAATAAATAACTCCATTAGATTTTCAACGTAGTTATAAATTACCTCCCTCTCTATAAGTCACTCCATATAATCAACATCAATGCAATTCTCTCCAATTGATGAATTTCATGATGTTTAATGTGGAGAAAATATCAATATAAATCTCTTGAATATTTCACGAAGTGTGTTTTAGTGATTCTAGTTTCCTTATTTTTTTCATCATTGTCTATTTATGGAAGCACTCACACAAAAAATTATATCCTTAAACAACAGACATTAAGTATAACATAAATACAGAAAAAAATAAAGGAAATGGTGTAAATACTTATTATCCTATGTTTACTACAAGGTTGAGAATATTTTCTCAACCAAGTTTCTCATATCACTCAATCCTTCTTGATTTCAGGATTAGAATTCAATAATTTATTTTTTTGGGACCTGTGGAATATTTCTTATTTCCTTATTCATTCTTATGAGGATTTGGACTATAATCCTTTACTAATAAATCACCTTTATTGCTAAGTGATTTACAATTTTCTTCACTTGTTTTCCACTTTTCATCTTGGACTAGAATTAGAGTCAGCGTGTTTTTTTCACAATGTCCATATTTCTTACAACTTATACACATATATCTTATAACTTTTGGTTTGTCATTTATTAAAAGCCAATCACGAAATTATAGTCATTCATCTAGATTTTATCGTTTTCTTTTTTCCTTAGAAATTTTTTTTTCCTCTTCCAATCTTCATGAAATTTCCAAATCAATAAAATAAATAATGAAATGGTGTTTTTGAATTATGTTATCATATTTTGAATGTAACACCCCAGGTAAATAATGAGTATGACATTTTCACATATATCCATATTTGTGATTAAAATTTTAATAGTACTTTGAAGGGAATGCTATGCTCGATGGCGTACCCAATATGCAAAAACAAGTTTCTTTGAAATCTTACGTTATACTCTAATAGTAAAATAATATTATTTTAAATGGTAGTTAACACCTAGCCGTTGTAATGGCGGGAATGAATAGAACTAACTAAAAAATGATTATATATGTTTGTCAAATATTTTTATTTGTTTTCAATAAATGTTAGGGGATTAAAAATGCAAATGAATCCAGTTTTTAAGCGTAAACATTCCAATATTCTTTAAAAGGTCGATTAACCGCCTTTTAATGGTGAACCTATTTTAGATCCACTTTTTGACAATCTTATGTGTTAAATTTTACAAAATAAAACTCTTCTTTAGAATCGGGACATCAAAATTTACTTTGTGTGAATTTTTGGTATTTTTCCGAAAAAGTTCAATTTTTAATGAATAGTGAAAAATGTTGTATTTTAATTCAAAACCTCTTTTTATTCTAATTTATTTATATTATTAGATTATCTTTTGAATTGGTTTTAAAGTGAAATTAGATTATATTTTTACCATTTAATCCAATAGTGGTCGTTGGAATTAATTTCACTTTGAAATCAGACTTAAACTAGTGTCAATCTTTTGATACATTTTGTTTCATAAAAACACGCTATTTGTTTTGACAGTGGGAATTAATTATTAAATTAATTAATTAAACCTATATGTTTTTAATTTTTTAAAATAGACATCATTTTTGAATTCAGAATATCAAATATAGCTTAGGGTGAATTTTTGGTAATTTTCTGAAAAACTTCAATTTTTTATGAATAGTGAAACCACTAAGTGGTACTTACAAAAGTTGATTTTCCGTTTAAATGAAATTTTGTCATCTTTGTGTTTTTAATTTCATTAATACGACATACATGTTTGTAATTAAGAAGTAAAATCTGGTTCAATGTGATTAAAATAATTTTTTTGGTGAATAGTAACTTATTAAGTTTTTAATCACGATTAGAGGTAATTAGTGTAGTTTAAGGTCAGAATAATGTTTTAATAAAATGAAATGACCTAGACACTTGTCCTACCCTCATTGGATGATTCATGGACGACCAAGACAATCCATGGGTCAACTTGGGGACCCAATGGAGCCACTTTGGTTGGAAAATGACATAAATACCTTTTTATTTAAAGTTAAAATTAAAATGACACAAACATGAGTTGTTTTTCTAAAACAATTTTTACATGGAGTTATACAAGTCAAAATTTTGACTATAAATAGTAATTGGAAAGACAAAAAGATTTAATACATCATATTATTTTTTTTATAATTTTTAGACATTAAATAAATTAAATTATTAATGACATCATGATGATGCAGCGATGACCTCATTGGTCAATATTCTTTTAACAACTTTAAAGGTGGCCATTATGATGTCACTGTATTTTAAATATGATATATATGGTATTTATGTTTACTATATTCTTCTGTATTTTATATTTAAAACATACCTTTATTCTTTTCATGTAGTGTAAATGCGATAATTTCATATGAGGAAGTGTGGACTACCGCCCCCTCAAGTGATGTGACTCGTACATGCAATACATGGAATGTATAAAGAATGAAATTAATGAACATATGTGACCTATATAACAAATATATTATACTTTAATTATAATATATATATATATCATTTATTTTTAATTCCATTAATATGACAAAGAAAAAAATGAAAGTAGCGTTCACGCGTACGTACGACCTACCGTCTCCATGAACGGTGCCTTTCGTTTTTTATCTCCAAACGATATGGAATGGTATAAAATGAATATGTACTGGATATATATGATATTTTAATTAATTCTATTTTGGAAATTATTTACTTATAACTACATGGGCAATCATTTTTCAAACAAGTTCATTTTTGACTCATGTACCAAACATTGGAAAAAACGTTTGATATGAACTAACATTATTAAACAATTATTATAACATTATAATATGTGATATGAACTGATTAATAATCTCTAAAGGAGGTCCTTAGGAATTTATAAATTGACCAATGTTTATTATTCAGTAATATAAAGAAATGAAAAAGACAAGTTGGACTTGAGGGAAGGGATCTTACTCCTCTCTTTCTTTTTAAGTACACTCTTTTTTGTCATTCCTTTTAAAGCTCATCTTTCTTGATATTGGGATGTTATTTTATATTACTCTTACATTAATTTTTATGTTCATATGATGAGAGACTCTATTCTCTCTCATCAATCCATTTTGGAAGTTTTGAGTGGCACCGTTAGGCTGCCGAATTTTCGTAAGAGATCTAACCTCTCTCTTTCTTTTAAGGTACTCTCCTTTATTTCACTTCTTTTAAGCTCCTCTTTGTTATGTTGTAGGATGTTATTTTATACTCCTATTTCTGTAAACCTTATTTTAATATGATGAGAGACCCTATTTGATCTCATCAATCAATTTTTGTATGTTTTATGTGGCGTCGTTAGGCTGTCGAGTTTTCGTAAGAGATTTTTCATCTCACTTTTATTCCCGTGAGATTTATGATACATTTTCCACAATTTCCTTTGAGTGGTGTATGTACTGACCATTATTTTACTCATTGGGTAATATACTTTCATTTATGAGTATTTACATCATTCTTGTATTGTCCTTCTTTCATGGGGTACATGTTTCGAAAGATACCCATGTCGGTAACGGAACCTTTCACCCTCCTCTTTTTAAAAGACTTCTTTTGTTATGTCTTTTGATTCACATACTATTACGTTGGGATATTTTCTTCTATATCCTTATTGATTTAAATTTTATTTCCATGTGATGAGATACCCTTTTTATCTCTCATCATCTCATTTTCTGAATTTTGTAGTGACGCCGTTAGGCTGTCAAATTTTTTGCAAGGGAACTTCTTAACCCAAATTTGATTCTTTGGGATAAACTTGTACTCCTTGAATATGTCATTCTATGAATATGTGTGAATAACCTAGGATTTTTCTACACTTAATATCGACTTATATTTGGTGTATTCGTTTGTCACACATAATTATGTAATTGATTTATCCTTAAACCAAGGATACCGTCTTTTTATGGGACTTCGTCTCATTCTCCTTTCATTGAGGCATATTTTATTTTATGCACAACCTTCTTTTATACGGTGTATAAACCCATTTGACTTTTATGTTTATCCAAAAGGAATCTTTTTTATACGAAGCGTTTTACAAAACAAAAAAAAGGAATGTTTTTGTCATACGTATGCGGCGACAATGACTTCTCCGCCGCCGTGACCATTATTTGAGTTTCGGCTTCCCCTACAAGCCATACCTTCTTTTTTAAAAAAATAAATACCATGTTTTACTTTTCTTTTATTATGGTGTTGAAAATGGTTTTCGTAATGTTTTTATATCAATGTGTTGTATTGATATCTTGTGATTGAAAAGTGGAAATGTTATGTTTCCTTTATGCATGTTTTATTTGATACGATTATGTTATGGTTCTTGGGCGTTATTATGAAGACGAGTGGTTCCATGATAAACTAAGGGCGGGTGAGCCCGATATAGCTCTCCAATACATTGGGTAACGCGAAGGAGTGAAACGTTAAGGTTTCTCCGAAGAGATTTAGGGAATATACTGTGGTGGGTATTCCAAACGTAACCAAGAGGGTTACTCCATACGTAAGAATGTCATGAATGCCTCAAGTTACATTTTATGTCTTATGATTTCTATGATTTATTCATGATTTTATGAGGTATGTTATGGTGCTTATGTTTTATGGGTAAAGTATGATTTCATTCTTATGTATACATGTACTCATGTTTCCTTTCCATATTTTTATATCCCTTACTGAGCTTTTTATGCTCATCCCAAGTTTTTGAAATGTTTTTCACAGGTCAAGGGAAGGGTACATGATATGATGATAGTGTCAAAGAAGTGTCAAGAAAGAATCCATGTTTTATTATAAATATGTTTTCGTTGATGGGAAAAATGAATAATATCTATTATGTAACCACTTTGTTTAAATGTGGAATGTAATGAAAGTTTTATGATCTAATTCTCTAAAACAATAAACCTGAAAAGATCCTCAATGTGTAATCTTGTAATAACTCATGATTAAGTAAGGTTTAAGGCTGGGTCCTTATAGTTGGTATCAAAGGGAGGTTTAGACAACTTTATGGATTATGAGTTTTTTTTAGACACATAATTAGTCCCTATATCTATTATTTCAGTTAAATCCTTGTTTTATAACTTTTTTTCAGGTCAAGTAAAGTTAGTTACGAATGGAAGGAGAAGGATCTCAATCGAAATTCCTATCTCTTCCTGATGACATGCTTGCAATAATTATTTCAAAGTCATGTTCGGATGATTGTGAAACTTTTTCTAGTACACAACTCACTTACAAGAAGTTTTTTGAGATATCAAACACCGCCACTATACCTCGTTATCATCGTGGATCATGGGTTGTTTTTAGACAAATACTATTTTCACAATATTCTCATATTTTCAAGAAAGGTAAATATTATCACGATATTTTCAAATATTTTACCTTATCACAAGAATTTGAAGCATATTATGATTTTAAAAATGGTGCTGAGGAAGGAGACCCTTGCGCAACCTATTTATATTTGATTTTAAAATATAGTCTCTTAGCACATACTGATGGTATTTTAAAAGGACCAATAATATAAAGTTTTAACTCAAATTCTATCCGACTATTTTATAGAAATCATGTTTTATCAGATGTTTTGGAATTATATGTCATACATGATTATTTTCCAAAACTGTTTTTCTGTGAACACCCATATGACCCATGTTGTACAAGGTGTATTTGGATGGAGGAAGCAAATGATTTTGAAGGATCTCTAAATAATTGTTGTAATGCATGGGACTTCTACCTACGTGAGCAAGATGATGATGAAACCGAGTGGACGCAATGATCAAGGTATGATGTTATTCAATTTGGGAATCATATTATTTTATCTTATGGTGGTGAAATAAGACATCAAGAATTAAGATGTTGAGATCGTATCAAATTTGGATGAAAATGAGAGGTATAAGGAAACAATTAAGGTTAAAACATGTTAGGGTTATTTTGGAGTTTTATAAAAAGGACAACACGCAGACCATGTGACAACTCGTCGCGTCGGACAAGGCTGCGGGAATCGAACCCACAACCAAAGTGCGACTGATATTTATCGCCTACCACTGGACTACGTGAAGTCCCTGGTTAGTTTGACTGATTCCTTTTAGTTAGATGATTTTATGAATTAAGAGTATGTTGATTTTGGGTTATCTATGGAATTTTATTAACCTATCATGGAGGATATGTGATTAGGTTAATTACTTTTCAATATGAGACTTTAGGAGCAACTGATGTTGTTTGGAGATAAATGTTACGATTTATCATGGAATACTATGTGACTAAATCCTTAAAATATTTGGGTTTCAATCTTAGATTGGTTTACTTTGAAGAATTTTATGGACAAATTGTTTATTTAATGGTCCTCGTTGAACTTTGGGTTTTGTTAGACAAAATTTTGGAGATTAAGAATAGATTTTCTTTTTATAAAGGGTTATCCTTTTCTGGATTATCTGATCTTGTACTAACCTTTTTGGTTTTGGTTTTGGTTAATGTCTAAAGACATGGGAAGTATATAGTTCTCTCTTTTAGATTTGGTGATTCTCTAAAAGTTGATTATATTACTATTAATGTGAATAATTCTTCCTAAATACTCATCTTTTGGAGAAAATATGAGTTTGTGTAAGGAATCTAATAAAAGTTGAAAGTCAACATGATAAGTGATTATGTTTCCTCATGAATAAATTCCTCAATAAAAAGTAACTTAAAAAAATGTTGTCTATTAACTTTTCCTACTGGGGAATCGAATACCATTTAACCCATCACAAGTTTGTGATTTTCTTGTGGTAAACATTCTCCTAAACATGTTTTCTATCACTCTCCATCAGATCATGACCCTATGTTTTCTCCTCCATGTCCATGTTTTCTTACATGGAATCCTAGTATGGGTTAACTCGGGTGACCTCTGTACTTATCTTCCTTTATTTTAAAGTGATTGTTTTACTGACTCTTGTTCCGATGTGGGACTTTCAAGGATGTTTCCAAGATCAATTTTAAAATTACAAGGATGCAATTCCTAAAAGGGGGGAAGGATGTAACACCCTAGGTAAATAAAGAGTATGACATTTTCACATTTATCCATATTTGTGAATAAAATATTAATAGTAATTTAAAGGGAATGCTATGCTCGATGGCGTACGCAATATGCAACAACAAGTTTCTTTGAAATCTTACGTTGCAATCTAATAGTAAAATAATATTATTTTAAATGGTAGTTAACGCCTAGCCATTGTAATGGCGGGAATGAACTGAACTAACTACAAAATGATTATATATGTTTTTCAAATATTTTTATTTTTTTCAATAAATATTAGGGGATTAAAAATGCAAATGAATCCAGTTTTTAAGCGTAAACATTCCAATATTCTTTAAAAGGTCGATTAACCGCCTTTTAATGGAGAACCTCTTATAAATCCACTTTTTGACAATCTTATGTGTTATATTTGACAAAATAAAACTCTTCTTTAGAATCGGGACATCAAAATTTACTTTGTGTAAATTTTTGGTATTTTTCCGAAAAAGTTCAATTTTTAATGAATAGTGAAAAATGATGTATTTTAATTCAAAACCTCTTTTTATTATAATTTATTTATATGATTAGATTATCTTTTGAATTGTTTTTAAAGTGAAATTAGAATATATTTTGACCATTTAATCCAATAGTGATCGTTGGAATTAATTTCACTTTGAAATCGGACTTAAACTAGTGTCAATCTTTTGATACATTTTGTTTCATAAAAACACGCTATTTGTTTTGACAGCGGGAATTAATTTTTAAATTAATTAATTCAACCTATATGTTTTGAATTTTATAAAATAGACATCATTTTTTAATTTGGAATATCAAATTTATCTTAGGGTGAATTTTTGGTAATTTTCTGAAAAACTTAAATTTTGATGAATAGTGAAACCACTAAGTGGTACTTATAAAAACTGATTTTCTGTTTAAATGAAATTGTTCCATCATAGTGTTTTGAATTTAAAAAATTTGACATACATGGTTGTCATTAATAAGTAAAATGTGGTTCAATGGGATTAAAATAATTTTTTTGTGAATAGTAACTTATTAAGTTTTTAATCGCGATTAGAGGTAATTAGTGGAGTTTAAGGTAAGAATAATGTTTTAATAAACTTAAATGACCTAGAAACTTGTACTACCCTAATTGGATGAGTCATGTACGACCATTAAAATCCATGGGTCAACTTGGGGACCCCATGGAGCCACTTTGGTTGGAAAATGACATAAATACCTTTTTATTTAAAGTTAAAATTAAAATGACACAAACATGAGTTGTTTTACTAAAACAATTTTTACATGGGGTTATACAAGTAATAATTTTGACTATAAATAGTAATTGGAATGATAAAAAGATTTACTACTTCATAGTAATTTTTTTATAATTTTTAGACATTAAAGAAATTAAATTATTTATGACATCATGATGACACAGCGATGACCTCATTATTCAACGATTTAAATAAAATGGAAAGATAATGTAAATTATAAGACCTAAACATGTCCAAAACCTATTGGATGGGTGGATTTCGAACCCTTCTCACCAAATACTCGAATTATATAAATGTGGGACATTTTAAATCCGAAACACATTTTAAAATAAAGGAACATTTCTTTACTTTCCAAGGGTGCCACTCCTCTCCTCTTATAAAAGGCCCCCACCTCTACCTCCTTACCCACAATTCCAAAGCCTTTGGCTTGGCCAAATCTTGCCCATTTTGTCTCTCCGCATCCCTCTCTAACTCCTTGAAGCCTCACTTGGTTCATAAGTCTTCCCAAGGAATCCTTTGAGCTCAGACCAATGGGAGTTACCTGATTTTAAGGTAATGTCTTCACTTGAGTCCTATTGTTTTATTTTGCTTCTCCAACCCCCTAAATTCATTTTATTAGTTTATTTTCTAACAACTACAGTATCTTAAATATACTAGGATTTTGTTATAAGAATTATTAGAGATAAAATTACACACACCTTCATATAATGGTTAAAGAACATACTGTTTCTGTGGTTGGCAATTTTCTGCCTCACGAAATGATGATTGTTCAATATTCTTTTAACACCTTTAAAGGTGGAACTTATGATGTCACTGTATTTGATATATGATATATATGGTATATATTTTTACTATATTCTTCTGTATTTTATATTTCAAACATACCTTTATTCTTTTCATGTTGTGTAAATGCGATAATTTCATATGAGGAAGTGTGGACTACCGCCCCCTCAAGTGATGTGACTCGTACATGAAATACATGGAATGTATAAAGAATGAAATTATTGAACATATGTGACATATATAAGATATATATTATACTGTAATTATAATATATATATATATATCATTTATTTTTAATTCCATTAATATTACAAAGAAAAAAATGAAAGTAGCGTTCATGCGTACGTAAGGCCTACCGTCTCCATGAACGGTGCTTTTCGTTTTTTTATCTCCAAATGATATGGAATGGTATAAAATGAATATGTACTGGATATATATGATATTTTAATCATTAATACTATTCTGGAAATTATTTACTTATAAGTGCATGGGCAATCATTTTTCAAACAACTTCTTTTTTGACTCATGTACCAAACATCGGCAAAAACGTCTGATATGAACTAACATTATTAAACAATTATTATAACATTATAATATGTTATATGAACTGAATAATAATATCTAAAGTAGGTCCTTAGGAAATTATAAATTTACCAAAGTTTATTATTCAGGAATATAAAGAAATGAACAAGACAAGTCGGACTTGAAGTAAGGGATCTTACTCCTCTCTTTCTTTTTAAGTACACTCATTTATGTCATTCCTTTTAAAGCTCATATTTCTTGTTATTGGGATGTTATTTTATATTAATCTTACTGTAATTTTTATGTTCATATTATGAGAGACTCTATTCTCTCTCATCAATCCATTTTGAACGTTTTGAGTGACGCTGTTAGGCTGCCGAATTTTCATAAGAGATCTAACCTCTCTCTTTCTTTTAAGGTACTCTCCTTTATTTCACTTCTTTTAAACTCCTCTTTGTTATGTTAGAGGATGTTATTTTATATTACACTTTCTGTAAACTTTATGTTAATATTATGAGATACCCTATTTGATCTCATCTATCCATTTTTGTAAGTTTTAGGTGGTGTCGTTAGGCTGTCGAGGTTTCGTACAAGATTTTTCATCTCACTTTTATTCCCGTGAGATTTATGCAACATTTGCCACAATTTCCTTTGAGTGGTGTATGTACTGCCCATTATTTTACTCATTATGTAATATACTTTCATTTATGAGTATTTACATCAATGTTGTATTGTCTTTCTTTCACGGGGTGCATGTTTCGAAAGATACCCATGTCGGTAAGGAAACCTTTCACCCTCCTCTTTTTAAAAAACTTCTTTTGTTATGTCTTTTGATTCACATACTATTATGTTGGGATATGTTCTTCTATATCCTTATTGATTTAAATTTTATATCCATGTGATGAGATACCCTTTTTATCTCTCATCAACTCATTTTATGAATTTTGTAATGACGCTGTTAGGCTGTCAAATTTTTTGCAAGGGAACTTCTTAACCCAAATTTGATTCTTTGGGATAAACTTGTACTCCTTGAATATGTCGTTCTATAAATATGTGTGAATAACTTCTGATTGTTCTACACTTAATATCCACTTATATTTGGTGTATTTATTTGTCGCACATAATTATGTAATTGATTTATCCTTAAACCAAGGATATCGTCTTTGTATGGGACTTCGTCTCAATCTCCTTTCATTGGGGCATATTTTATTCTATACACAACCATCATTTATACGGTGTATAAACCCCTTTGACTTTTATGTTTATCCAAAAGGAATATTTTTTATATGAATCGTTTTACAAAATGACAAAAGGGAATGTTTTTGTCATACGTATGCGGCGACAAGGACTTCTCCGCCGCTGTGACCATTATTTGAGTTTCGGCTTCCTCTACAAGTAATACCTTATTTTTAAAAGAAAAATAAATACCATGTTTTACTTTTCTTTTATTCTGGTGTTGAAAATGGTTTTCGTAATGTTTTTATATCAATGTGTTGTATTGATATCTTGTGATTGGAAAGTGGAAATGTTATGTTTCCTTTATGAATGTTTTATGTGATATGATTATGTTATGGTTCTTGGGCATTATTATGAAGACGGGTGGTTCCGTGATAAACTAAGGGCGGGTGAGCCCGATATAGCTCTCCAATGCATTGGGTAACGCGAAGGAGTGAAACGATAAGGTTTCTCTAAAGAGATTTAGGGAATATACTGTAGTGGGTATTCCAAACGTAACCAAGAGGGTTACTCCCTACGTAAGAATGTTATGAATGCCTCAAGTTACCTTTTATGTCTTATGATTTCTATGATTTATTCATGATTTTATAAGGTATGTTAAGGTGCTTATGTTTTATGGGTAAAGTATGATTTCATTCTTATGTATACATGTACTCATGTTTCCTTTCCATATTTTTATATCCCTTACTGAGCTTTTTATGCTCATCCCAAGTTTTTGAAATGTTTTTCACAGGTCAGGGGAAGGGTAAATGATATGATGATAGTGTCAAGGAAGTGTCAAAAAAGAATCCATGTTTTATATTAAATATTTTTCCATTGATGGAAAAAATGAATACTATCTTTTATGTAACCACTTTGTTTAATGTGGAATGTAATGCAAGTTTTATGATCTAATTCTCTAAAACTCTAAACCTGAAAATATCCTCAATGTGTAATCTTGTAATAACTCAATATTAAGTAAGGTTTAAGGCTGGGGCCTTATATTGAATCCCAACATGTATTCTTGATTAAATTTTTCATACAACTATACCATTTTTTCATTGATTGATTTCCCAAATTTTCATTTATTTCTAAAAAAGATGAATCCATGACTTTTTTCAAGTGATGATGGGGGTCCATTTATTTTCACAATAGAATTGTCTATTACCTTTTAATGCAGCACTTCTCCTAGACTTTTTACACTCTATATTAACATTAAATTCCTTCTTCATGTCATCCATGTTTTCATTATCTTCATGGAACATTTTTTATGGTCTTATTTAATTATTTATTTTAGTTATGTACTTAGTAGGTTCACATGAGAATGTGTCTTCATCATGACAACAACAAGTTAATATTACACCAAAATCACTTGGAATATCAAACCAATTTGTGGTAGTTAGTTGCATCACATGTGGATACGTCTTTTTCAAACTCTTTCCCCCATATCCCTATAGGCTCTCTTTGAACATTTTAAATTCATATATTATTCCAAAACATAATAAACTATGTCCAAATATATAAAAATACTAGTGATGAATAACAAACCATGATATTATTGTATATTAATGAGGTTAATGTAGATTCATATACAAATAATTTCATTCATTTTTTCAAAAATACAAGCCATTTTGGAATAATTAATCTCAATATAAACTTGTATGTTAGTTCCTATACTCTCACAATATTAATAAGTTCCAACATGGGTAGATTATAGATTTTTCAATTCTATTCCATGTTTGAGGCACATCATGTTAAGGGAATTATTATCATCCTTAGTTAATCTCAACATTTCTTCCCGTTATATTTTCACCTATTCAATATACTCTCCAATATTTTTTTTACTTCCACGTATAGAAATGTAATGGTCCTTGATATTCATTGATTTAATATCTAGTTTTTTCATCTTTTATATTCTTTGATGTTTTTTGTAGGTTTCAAATACATGGAATAAAATTTTAAGCACAATATTATATAATCATTTTCTCAAAAAAATTAACTTGAAATTATATTTCAATCAATGATATCTATTCATTGAAAAATTAAAATATTTTTCTTTGTCTTAAAAAAGATATGGGGGAGTATTTAAAATATGGAATTATTTTCAAGTGTATAATCCATTTTGCTGATTCCATTTTAGATGTTATTTTTCTTCAAGATGTTCCTTAACAAGTACAAGAACATAAGTGAATAACTAAATAGGAACATTCTTCGCATTCCATTCAAATTGAGAGTAAAGTATTAAACTATTTTAATATATTCATCTTCTCCTGAATCTTAAAAAATAGATCATGTTTCTTCAAAAATATAACTTTTAATATATTTTATATATTATAATATTTCACTTTCATTATCATAATGTTGTGGTTGACCATTTATCTCAATTTAGGTTTTTCAAAATTTCATTTATTTCCATTTCATATTGTTTTTAAATGTTTTTCTAGAATAATTCTTGTATTTTTCAATGGGTGTGCAGACTAATTACTCCACTTGAGACACTTATGAATTGAATAATAAAATAGACATCATATACAACTTATAAGAATAATTAGGGGAAAATTATTCAAATTATATGTGGATCTATGCTCTGATACCACTTGTAGATCATTGGTGCATAATATTGGGACATTGAGAGGGATTTCGAATTAGTGTACCCAAATTTATATAGAGTTTTACTATATCTTTAATTAACCCATTATTCACTACCACCTCTAAAATGGTTAAGAAGAAAGGGTTATGAATGCTTTCTCAAAATTCAACCAAGTATGAAATGAATAATTAGATACGAAAATTACTACAAAATACATACAGGGTTAATCCCTAACGTAGGAGCCTACTCCATAATGCGTTTGAAAATTTTTGAGTGCACGAATTATATTATCCCTAAGAAATATATTGATTATAATTGTACCTTGAGTGGCACATAAGTGTCAGGTATGAATAATCCACTGCCTTAATATGGTGTTGTTTATAATGAAACCATCAGTTCTTCAATGGTGTCATTTAGACCGGTACAACATTTTCTTAATGTCTCCTTAAAAAGTTAGTGAATAGGTCTTCAACTAAAGGATAATAACTTGTAAATACACATATAGTTTGTACTTTTTCTCCCCATGGACTCATAATGATATTTTTTCATAGGAGCTCTCAATCTTCAAGAGAATCGATAAAAATATATATGCAGAACACACAGCAATGATATCCTCTCCTCTTTCATAATATTCTTCTTCATAAATACCAGTAATGTAGAAATAGTGGTATCAGATTCACCTCTTTTATTATTATTTTGTGGGTTCTGAATATCATCTTAGTTACAAAGGTTAATTTCTCATTTTCTCTAATAATTTTTATCCATGTGTTATTACTTCAAGAGAGTTCTATTTGAATGATTATCTTTACTTAATTATCACTTTAAGCTTCACAGAACCGATATCATCAGAAAAATTTTGTAATATCTCTTTCTTTATCTTTTTATTCTATTTTGAATCATGGTATATATGAGATACGTTCTGAGTTGAACAATAAAGTTCTTTATCTTCTTATAAAAATTATATCCATTGTGAAGTGTGAATATTTTCTCAGAGATTCCAAAATCTTCGAAATTAATAACTATATAAAATTACTTGAATTAAATATTTATATATCCAATATTTTAAAACACGTGAGTTTCTTTTTATCCTCTAAAGGACCCAAGAGTTTACATTTTCCTGTGGTATAAAAATATCACAACCCTCTCATTAATATCTTCTATTATTAAAACAATTCCATACTTTTATATGAATGTTCATAATTCCCACAACCCTTTTTTTTAATGTGATTTATTATTTTGGGATTCATTCCCAAACATTATCATGTTTCTATAATAATTTTCATGCAGTTAGACATATACGAATCATATGATATATTTTAAAACAAACTTCATAATAAACACATCCCACTAACATCTTTTTCTATCACAAATAACTTCTCATATATCTAGATAATGTATGCATGATTATATTCATCCACATGTTAGTTTTTAATAGTCATTCCATGCATGGTATTTAGAACTTTCATCCTGAATTTTATCCAATGGAATCTCCTCACAATAGTTGTGGAATAATGAAATCATTTGTGAGAGATACATGAATGGATGCATCTAAATTATTAAATAAAAAAGATAGGAGATTTGATCCTCAAGATTAATTATTAATCACGTGCTCTGTGCATTAACCATTTGTAGTAAAGGGTTGATAGAATGGTCTTATAAGCCATATAGACACTAGATAGACCATATGACATGTGGTTATTGGATTGATGATGTGGCATGAATGTGAAAATATTCAATATTAATATAGAATCCAAATATTTACATAAATTAATAATATATATTATTAAATGAATATTCACTACATAACATTACAATAAATTATATAACCATAAAAATTTATTTTATTTAGATCTAAATAATCCTCATATTTCATATTGAATCATCAATATTTTATAAATACTATGATTATTATCTATAATTGATATAAAAAACTTTCTTCACTACTTGGGGAGGGAGAAATATTAGAAATTTTTAGCTCAGATGGTTGGTAAGTGTAAACATAGGAGATATCAATCAATGTCAAAAATGAGCATAAGTCAATAATAAGTGTATGAGATCATGAACATAAAAAAAATATTTTATAAAAAATCTATCATAGATCATAAATACGATTCATAGAATAAAACATTATCATAATAATAGAAAATATACATAAGAATATTGAATAGTCAATAATTATTCATGATCTGTGAGACCATAACATAGACACATGAATGTGGAAAAAACCTAATCATATAGCTTTTCGAAAATATATTAATAGAAATTGGTTCAATCATTATTTTAAGGACATGATGTTAGTACCTCAAATATATCTATAGGAATGAAAAAATGTCCATGCATAATTTTATGGACATCAAAACTAGAAACATGCATAATATTATTCACATGAAAATCTGTTCCATGCATATTATTGTGAACATTAAATCAGGTTTGCGTGTAAAATATTTATCTCATGAGTAATCCACATTTACACGTTTAAGTTGATGGATATATAATATTGGGACCTTCCATCACATGGTCATTATATATTCATATGAATTCCATATTATCACAAATATTTCATTATATATCATAACCCAAGGAAAAGAACCATATTTCATAAAAATATAATCAAAATAATCATAAACCATCCCATGAAATAATAATTATGGTGTCATTGGTTCATATCCCTGTTAAATAATAATTAACATCAAATTATATCATTATAAATTAAAAAAACATTAGAAGATCAATTGTTATACTTATTGAGGTATATTCCCTTTTTACATTGAAATAAACTCTTTAAAATAAAAATAAATCTATTATATTATTAACTAATTTTTATTAAAAATTAACTTTTAAAACTATGAATAAAGATTAAAAGAAAAAAAAATTTATTATTGAAGGAAATTCTTTCGATTCTGTACATTAAAAGAATTTTTCCTTTCAAATTTTTTGTAAAAAGCCCAAAGTACATAATTACAAAAATTAAAATAATATTCTATTTAATAAGTTTTGTATAAATTAAAAAATGCCAAAAATTTAAATTAAATAATCAATTGAAAATATTGAAAATATTTCTTCAAAACATTTTTAAAAACATGTATATATAAGTAAAAAATGACCGAAGAGATATATAAAGTACATTTTCCATAAAAATGTTCTTTCAGTCTCTTGAGTACTTAAAGGGAAGAAAATGAACTTATAAAATGTATTCTTGAGAAACAACCAAAGGATTAGAAAATTCATGAGACTGTTGAGAGATAGTCCATGAAATTTCATTATTGTAAACTTAAGCAAAAATAATCCAGGTAAACACTAAGATTATAACATAATCTTTTACGTAAAGCTCTGCTTTTTTAGAATGTGGTCTAACAACCCTTATAAAAAATTTAAAATTATTATAATTATATATCAAAATCATATAAAATTTTATAATATCAAATATTTTCCACTTATGACATTTATATACGAATTTATTAGTAATTTTTTTATTAAAATCGCCGTTTCCATGTGTTAACTCTTTCAATTTTCATGGATGTTTCAATTCTATAGTTCCAATAATTTTATATTTATAATAACTAAATTATCACTATAATGTTACAGATGATATAAATATAATTTATATTAACTATATATATTCATCCTTAAAATGTACATATATTAAAATTAATTATATTGTTCATCGTGATGGTGAGTCGTACGTAAGAATGACCGTTGTTTTTCTTTTTTACCGATTGATTAAAAGAAAGGTAATAATAATTCAACTTTACATGTTTATTATTATTTCATATATGAAATTTATTTTCATTAAATATATCTTTATTACCAACCATATAAATCCTAAATTAAAAACAAATCACATCACTTCAGGGATGTGGTATTCAACATGTTTCCACTAGCGATGCTAATCATTATCTAATAGATTGTAAGGAATGTAATTAAATATTAAACTATAACTATCGATGTGTAATCATATCATAAATATAATATATAAACTTTAAACTCATTATAATAAATTTCAATCAAATATTGTAATGAAAAACTAATTGTATCGCAACATGGAGATGGTAAGTCATACATACACATGAGAAATAATATTACCTCCAATTTGACGGATAAAATGCTGAGTAAAGTTTATATAATATTATTAATGAAATTTCAGTATATTGTGG
Organism: Viscum album; assembly: GCA_963277665.1. Lineage (NCBI taxonomy): Eukaryota > Viridiplantae > Streptophyta > Magnoliopsida > Santalales > Viscaceae > Viscum > Viscum album. The sequence goes on from OY728121.1 coordinate 1,249,741,792, forward strand.
ATAATTTAGTTATACTTTTATTAACAATATCACATATTTATAGGTGGTATAAGAATAAAAAATTTGAAAGATACTGAGTAAGATGATTACCTCTTCTTTAGTAGTCCTCCGTTAGATCCCTTTTTAAAAACCGGTGGTATTTTATTTTAATAAGATAATCACCTATAATTTACGTATATATAATTTTATTTGATTATTTTTAAGGGATTTATAGATCTCATTTTCTCAAAATTTAATAAAGAGGAGAAAGGATGGGTAACCTTTTATATGTGAGGAGAGCGGCACTCTTGGAATTTCTTAAAACATTGAAATATAATAAATTCATTCTAAAAAATTATTCAATATTAATATATATTAAAAGATAAAAGTTTTATTTGGCTTAAACCCATTAAAAATTAAATAATTTCTAGTTTTAGGGGTATTTTGTATCATAAATTTTTTGTTTAATCCCTTAGTTATACTATTTTAACTTTAACCATAGTGACATCTTTTTCACACATAAAGGGTTATAATTTTACATATAATGTAAAAAATGGATCATAAATATAAGAGGGATGATATTTTAGACCATTTATCTTCTTGATGGAAATATTCCAAGATTTGTATTATTTTTAAATAATTTAATAATGTGCTATTTTTTTCATAAAATATTATTAATGTCAATTTTTGTACTATTCACAAAATTTTACATTCAACACCACATGAAAAAAAATATAATTAGAATAAAATCTATTGAAACATATAAAATATTTTATATTTACCTTAAAAAATTTTGGAACACACTAATTAACGAAAATTTTATTACTTTTAATATTTTTAAATTCAATTTTTTTATTTTCTTATTAAACGAATAAAAATTGTATCAATATTGCATTAGCTTAGGTACTTATTCAACCCATAAAAGTTGAAAATAAATTACTTTTATAAATATAATTAATTTATATTTAAAATAAATATTTATAACAAAACATAACATCTTTTTACCCATATGATAAAATATTAGTGATGTTAAATTCAAGAGTGGGACATTATTCACTTTATCTTTTAGTTAAAATAATAATAACGTCATAATTATAGTAATATAGATTTTACTAGCCATATATTCTAAAATTGGTTGAAAATTTAATAAATGTACCCTTACAATAGAAAAAGGTAATGTTTTACATAAATTTTAAAGCAGTATGTCTTGGTTTTAACCATAATTTACACATTTTACCCTTACTGAGGGCACTAAATTTTTCTTTGGTTAAATGTAATATTAAAAAGAAATGGTAACTATTTTATAAAATTTGGACCTCCTTATTCCAAAAATGAAATCCATATTTCATTATTCAATTTATATGATTTCAATAAAATAATTTAATATAAAAAGGTAGAATGCAACGAATTTTTTTTTCAAAAAATTTATTTTTAAGTATAAAAATATAATAATTTCAAATTAAAACCTAAAATTTATTCCAATGAAATTAAATAGATTATTAAAAATCTAATAGAACATATTTTACTTTTAAAAACATTTTAATCAAAATTTTACTTTGTAAATTCTTAAAACCAATATATAGTTTTCTATAAAAACAACATTTTTTAAATTTCAACAAAAATTTAATCATATCAAAAGGTTCTAAAAAATTACACTAAGATAATTTTGAGATATTTATATAAAAATTGAATTTATTTTTAAAAAATAATAATTTTAAAAGTTTACGAAATTAATTATTATATTTTCTCACAAAAATAAAAAAATAATAATTTTTTAAGGAAATGTGTTTTTGAAGCATAATATTAATTTACAAAAAGCATTGAATGCCTATTTCCTAATAATTAAGAAAGACAATTATATTGAGTAGGAAATTTATATATACTTCATAATGAATCTATTCTTATTCATACCCACCAATTCATCATCTAGGTTATATCAGTTATATTAAAATAAGAATATTTCATGGATCGTTTAAGATTGGTGTTGCATGTTGTATATATAATCAAACAAAATTCTCTTATTTTAAAATATTAAGTGTTGAAGTTATGCACAGACCACTACTCGAGATCCATCAAATACCATAAACAACTCAATCATCTCACATTGAAGCTAGTGATCCATTCAATGTTGCAGTCTTTGAGATTCACATTGCATGTTGTTGCGGCATTAATATAAGGTGTCACAAGCTCCCTATAATAAAATATTATTCCAAAGTTTAAAGATGTTGATCCATGTAAAGAATTTTTGAAACAAAACAGCTCCATGAAAAATAAAAATGTATAGTGAATGATATTACTAAGTCCCACAATGGTATTTATTCCAGTGAGATATGATTTATAACAACGTTTGCTCCATTTTTAGGAAAAAATAATACAGAATGGGTGAGTCTACACTCTATACGACCTCTCACGATGCCACAATGTGAGATGATAAGGAACATTAAAAACAGTATATCCTCCCTCATTCTCTATGTTATACATGTTCACCATGAATGTTATTCCTTCCTCATGAATTAATTCTCCACCCTATTGATCTATATTGGGCTACCCTTAAGATTGTTCAAGTATTAAACAAGGATACATGGGAATCCTAAATTGGACTTTGTGCAATTTTTTTAATTTCAATCCTTATTCAAAATATCAATATTGATATACCTCATTTAATATTAGTCACTCAAACTTCACCAACACTTTCCAACCATTTCAAAACCATATTATTAATATTTAAATCTCATCATACTTATTGAACCATATTTATATAAATTCTTCTATTTCATATGTGGATGAAATTTTAGAACTTATGTATCATCATGTTTGGGAGCATACACATTATTCTAATCCATTAAAAAATACAAATATTATTATACGGTCATGCTCAGGAACATGGGGTTCCTTATAGTCTCTATCCTTTCATGTAGCCTTAGGTTGTGAGGTTTCACCTTCTCCCCTTGAACATCAACCATTAATGCCTATTTTACTAAATCAGACCACATAGGCTTGGATCTAATTTAAAATAATTGAATGTAGGTAGCTCATAAGTCTCAGAAACTAGAAATTTCATAACATATCTGACACATGGTTCTCATATATGATATGAAGTTCAACACTTTTACCAAAAACAAAAAACAAAAAAAAATTAAATCCCTATATGACAAATTCATCCCTCCAATATGTACAATGTGTTATTTTATAAAAATGATATCCATTTTTAGTCATATGAAAAATTATCTCTTTATAGTACATTTCTCACCACAATCCTTCCCATGTTCTATGTTGTATCTAAATAGACAGGTATTCCATTTGTTTTTTACATTTATTTTACCCCAAATAATCCTCAATGAGATCCAACTATATACTCTTTCATATACTATAATACCAACTTGTCACATCCTATCAATCTAGTCATTGAACACCCCAAACCTACCTCCACTAGTTCAGGGGTTCTTGACTAGCACTGAGGTAGTCACACTTTAATGGGAAGAATTAACTCTAATGAACATCATAACACTCACCAAAATAAATGAACTTATGACATGAATAATATAATGAAATCCAAATTAATGAAACACGCATTATAATCCCTGAAGGGATCAATAATTTTAAAATACACAAACTCTGAAAATACTACTAATACTACTCCCAATAAAACATAAAGAGATCTAGAGGGTTTTTATAGATATTAATTATAGAGTGAAATTTCTCATGTAGGGGTGGCTAATAATAATCATTTTGATCATCCCATTCAATGGATAGACACATAAAAATAAACAATTATTCCTTATGCAACATTTATTAAATTTTATGAATGAGCTTGGAAAACAATGTCATTCTAGTTAATCATTCAAAAATTTATTGGCCTTATAAGTAGAGACCCAAATTTTTACGTACATATACATTAAATTACTTTTGCAGAATACTTAATACATAACAAAATCATACACCAAAGGACCGTAACAATTTAGTGTCTTTGGAAACTCAGAACGTAATCTTCTAATCATAATGAAAGATCTTCAACATCTCCCATAAAGATCTTCCCCTTTGGTTTTATTACCTAAAAACTTTCTTTATATCTTGGAGAAAAGAAAACATAAAAAGGGTGAGCTCAAATTCTCATTAAAGGAAATCATAGTGAACATAAAACAATCCATAAACATTTGAGTGCAAAAACATGAACATAAAATCTAAACATCAAAATCTTGGGCAAAGACATAAATCATGGATGTATATAAGGAATATATCATAATGGAACATCAATAATGAAACAATATCATGGGAATAAAGCATTTAATTGTGTCAACCATTACGCAATTTTTATGATTTCCATATTAGCCAAGGCATTATTTCCAAGACCATCTTAGTGGACAAAGTCCCATTCGGAATCGAGTTCACTCCTCATTTCAGTCCTGTAACACTGAGCCAGATTAACTTACCATTCCAGCCATGTCTATATAATGAAATTTAAATCTTTAACCAATGAATTTGAGAGATATATAGGTCCCACCCATATCATAATGAAATCATTAGTACGTGTGCCACAACATAAACATAAATCATTCATCATAACCTAAAGAATAAAATGGGTTTCATAAACATCATCCCATAATATCATAATCCATATAAAAAAAATGGATATCATTTCATCATAAGAAAACTGAAAACATGTAAATAATAGAGATGTAATACTTGAAACATACACATATGAAATAATGTCATCTCAGATGGAAAATGGTTTTGATAAAAACACTTGAAATAAATTCTTGAGGAAAATATCCATTCATATTCTAAATCCTTTTCTTTTCACAAAATGCCATGAAATTTTAAAATAAGAGGATTTTGTTGAAAATATTCATGAAATAAGGTATAGGAAGCTTTATGTAAATAAGTCTTTATGAAACAAAAAAAATATGTTCAAGCCGTATAAGATAAAAAACATTCTCCTCATACTTTTTTCGGAAAAGTCAAAAAAGTTCCTCGTATGGTAAACAAAAGAAAGATTCATTCCATAACAAAAAGTAAAAGTAAAAGAGGGGTAAACATGACATTAAACATAAATTTAGTAATATTAAACACTTTATGAAAAATATTTTATGGTAATGAATGATAAATATAACCTCATTAAATACTTATGTATAAGAAATCTTGGATTAAAATGAGATCGCAAAATTATCCCTTACCTTATTCTGATATGCTTCGTATGTATCCGAAACTCCTGTATAATGATTTAAATAATTTCATTGACTTATTACAGAATCATATTCATTGTTATTATATCTTATATGGTTCACTTATTACATTATATTACCCACTCTTTTGTAAATTCCATGTTAAAGTAGTGTTTTGGGTAAAATTGTTTCATTTATCGTACGTGTTTCGACTTGTTGTTCTTGATATTATTATTATGTCCTGATTTATGTAATTTCATAATTTAAAACATGATTTATATATAATATATATTCATCATATACATATATATATGATAGATCGATAAATGGAATGAAATATACCGTTCATGGAGACGGTACGCCGTATGCACGCATGAATGATGTTTTTGTTTCCTTATTGAATTGAATGGAATTAACTAGATGACATAAATATACATATACATAAATCCAGTATCATTATTATGTCATATATTTCATTATTATTCATTATATATACTTTATAATCATTCATGAATGGTTAACATGGAGAATGAATCTCATCGCGTCATGGAGACAGTAGTCCGTACATGGGCACAAGCAATGATATCATTCCCATGATCGTGGAATTGTATTGAAGTGTATGTATAATATTTCATAATCAATATCACTTTACAATAATCATATATTGTTATTTATTTACACCATTACACCCATAAAAGTATGGTGGTGGTCGAAAACAGATTACACCACGGTGTGGAGACGGTATTCCGTACGTACGCACGCGCGGTGATTTCATTTTCTGTAGGATGGATAGAAGGTGAAAGAGGGTTGTTTCATATTTATAATAAAATATCAGTATATAAGTAACAATTATGGTATTACTTTATTTTTAAACAACTAAATAATAAGAAGTAGAAGAAGAAAGAAACTTGAGAGAATCGGAAAAAGATATTACCTCTTCCTCGACGCACCTCCTTTAAGCTTCCTCTTCACGAAGTAGATTTGGTCTTTTGAGAAGACCAGAACCTCCATAATGTTTCCAGGGAAGTGGAGAAGATAAATGTTCAGGGTTTGGCCGTGGTTCATTTCTCAAAAGTGTGTGAAGAGAATAGGGAAGGGGTTCCCTTTTTATAAGGGAGGAGAGGGGCACCTTTGGAAAAACATAAAATATTATTTTATAATAATGTCATATTTAGCTTATAATAGCTCCAAATTGATTTATTTGGAAGATAATGTGGGTATAGGGTCTAAAAACTTTCAAACAATAAGTTTTAGACAATTTTAGGTTACTATTTTAACCTTATCTTTTAGATTTAACTCTAACATAAATAATTTAACTTTTACCGTGTCTTCTTGTTTTCTTACAGTATGTGGATAATAAACATACAATAACAAGCCAAAAGAACCCCAAGTGGTTCATTATTAATATATATAACCTTATCTAAGTCATTTGGCTGAACCTTATATTTTTTGGAATCTAATAACAATTAATAATATAATATTTATTTTAAAAAATATTTTATGTCAATTTTGACATTATATGGTAATTGATTTTTTTGAAAATCATAACAACATTATTAGTTCTAAAAAAGTAACTTTAATCAATAATAACAGGTCATATTAACCTATAAAATTATTGGAATTCATAAAAATTCTATAATTACATTTATTTGTGTTTTTATAACATCGATTATGTTAATATTTCCTTAATAACGTAATTACTGCATCATCATTGTGTCATAAATAAATTAAATTATTTAATGTCTAATGATTATAAATAAAATACCATTATGTAGGAAATATTTTTATCATTATAATTAATATTTATAGTCGAATTTATATTATGTATAACCCTATATTAAAAATGTTTTATTTATTAAACATTGATTTTAACAATTTTAACTCTTCCTTAAATAAAATAATAATAAGTGTCCTAATATAATCCAAGTGGACCTAAAGGGTAATATTTTATTCCTAAGGTTTTTTTTGGTATAATTTCACTTATCCAATAGAATTAGAACATGTTTTAGGGTAATAATAAAGTTATTTTTACCCTTAATTACCCTATTTAATTTTAACTGTGGTAAATAAAAGTAAAAATTTACTATTCACCAAAAATTATTTTTAACTTATTGAACCAAATTTTACTACTTGATATTAACCTTGTCTCTCGGATTTTCTAAATTCCACTGACAGAAATGGTAAAATTAAGTTTTATATAAATTTTCAAATTCTCCTAGGAGGTGGGTAAAAGATGGTGAAATGTTCAACTAAATTTTAATATATCTAAAATTATTATAAAATGACTCAAATGAATTAAATTGAACATATATAGGTTTTATGTACCAATTTTGACCTAAAATAAATTTAAATAAAATAAATAATTATTTAAATAAAAAGTCGGTTTTTAAATAGTAACCCAGTGTCTTCACTATTCATCAAAAATTGAATGTTTTCAGAAAACTACCAAAAATTCACCCTAGGATAATTTCGATATTCCAAATACAAAAATGAAGTCCATTTTTAAAGGTAAAATTTATAAAATTTCCAAAATTGGGTATTACTATTCATAACTACTGGTTCATAATAATATTATAATAATATCTCGTTTAGTGAAACTTGGTATTGCAAACAACACAAGCTATCGTGGAAGGTTGAGATTGCGTGTAAAGAAAGCCAAGTCAGGGTTGTGTGTACTGAAAGATTCATTTTTTTTTTGCATATAATAGAATCCAACCATATTTTTTATAAATTGAATATTTATGTACACTCAATGTTGCATAAAATAACTTCTATCAAACGAAGTATTAATTGTGTGTAACACAATCCATGATTAATGTGGTGTATACTGCAAGCTAATACGGTGTTTCTTATAGAACAAGATAATTTTGGTGTCACATACAACACAAGACATCAATGAAATTAAAAATAATAATTCTCATAAAATCTCGGGTTGTTACATTCTACCCCCCTTAAATTGAATTTCGCCTTCGAAATTCATCGGGGTTATAAATCGTTTACTACTTGAAATTTTCTTTAATAGAAACTCACATCATAAAAAGGAATAATAAATCTTAATTTTAAAAACTAATATATGAAAATTAACGGTTACCCAAGTTTACTTATCCCTGGGTTCCCACATAGGAGAACATAGGTGAAAATATGGATATGGAAGAGAAATCTAACGGTGAAGTTCTGATGGATAGTGGTAGAGAACATGGATATGAAAAAGCCAAAAATCACAAACCCATATATTTGTGATGATCTAAGGTACCATCTGATTCATCAGATTTGAGAGTACTAGAACAAAATTTTTGGTTTTCTAGATCATTTCCTTAATGTTGATGAACTTTTACATAAGGAGAAATACTTACTTGATTTCAGTTTAATATCATTGTTGGTCATTCCATGAACAATTTCCAATTCATCTCTATTTAAATAAATGAAGGTGAATTTTTCATTCATGAAGTGTTAGCAGATCATGCGATAGAATGATAAGTCATCCCATCTGTTTCTATCACAAAAAGGATAGCATAAGTTATTGAATATACATAAGTCCATCTATGGTGAGATTAATCGTATATGATTCCAAAAATGTACTTATACTTCATCTATCATACAACTTAATAAAATAAAACTAGTTTCTACTAACCAGGGACTTCCTGTAGGCTAGTGGTATGCGATAAAGTCCTGTCACACTTTAGTTGTGGGTTCGATTCCCACAGCCATGTCCAACGCGACAGGTTGTTGCCCGTCCTGCAGGTTGTCCTTTCTCTATAACTACCTTATTATAACATTCCATAAATAATATTGAAAAAATGTCTAGACTTAAACAATTCTATCTAATGTCCAACTTAATCCATTCCAACCTTTAAGATTATCGAAAATACTTTTTCCCACACTTATATTATAATGAAAACGATTACTAGAAATGTCATCAACCAAGAATGTGAATACCATCATTTGTCCCCCATATATGATATATCTTGTTGGTCACATTCCAAACATGTGAATACCTTAATCATTTATTCTATTGAAAAATGAATACCCATTGAACCTTAGTGAAAACATGAATGTTGTCAAAAGTTAACTCTTTCCACATACCAAAATCCCAAAAAATTTATATACTCAAACCATGATATTACATTGTCCTTATATCATCCATGAGCTCATCAATACTAGAAAACATCTCATTATCTCCTTATCCATTCATTATGCGAATATCATCTACTTTCCAAAAATATATGAATTATCCTTTCATGGTTAACGGTACCATTCGACATATACTTTCAAATACTTTAGGAGAACAAATAGTGTAACAATCCTTAGATGTGTCTTTATTCTATAGTACCATTAAATAACTTATACAATATAACTCTTGATAAACATACAATCATTCCACTACCTTCTTAAACGATTGACCAAGATTCAACACTTCTTTCATCTCATATATCATTTGTAGTCTCCTCGTCATCATCCACATAAATACTACCCATATGACCATGCTGATTCTCTTCAGGGTATTTTCCTTCAGGGAATTGGTTTGTATAATGCCCATACATTCCACATTTAAAACTTCATATCATTGTTGATGTCAAAGAAATACCATTATCCTTCTCCATGGTGTTAACTGAACCTTTTCCTTTGCACTTACTGGATTTGTGTCCTTCTTTTCCGCACCCAAGGAATCTTCCAGTTCCTCAGAAACATTCTCCTTGATGCCTCTTCCCACATGATTTACATGAGAGAAATTGAACTTTCTTTCCTCTATGATCATTATGAAACTCCATCTTTATCTAATTAGCTGAGTTGGGAACCTTACCAAAGTTGAGATTATTGATCATATTATGATATTTCTCATTAGGCATAATAAAGATGTTTTGACTTCCAAATCCTGTTTCATTTGGATGCTCATGAAGAATATCATTCCATTGTCCATCATATCCTCCTTTATCGTGAATCTTCTTATTTCCAGCCATTTTATAAAATCCAAAAAGAATAGTGTGAGGGGAAAAAATCAAAATCAAGGGGGTGTACCTTCAATATCTAACATCATAGGTTAAATTCTAATATCGTTGATGTAATTCTAAGACTATAACCTACACTTATACTTAACCTTAGGGACATCCCTATAACTACATTAGAAATATCTCTAGGGATCTCACTAATGTTTTCTCATACTAGTTTCCAAAGGTTAACTAAACCTTTCCTCTGATACCAAAAGTAGATACCCAAAGCTTGACTTACATAGACATTACATTACTTTTGCAGAATACTTATACATAACAAAAACAGACACCAAAGGACTGTAATTATTTAGTGTCTTTGGAAACACATAACGTAATCTTCTAATCATGGTGAAAGATCTTAAACATCTCCCATAAAGATCTTACCCATTGGTTTTCTTACCTAAAACCATTCTTTATATCCTGGGGAAAAGTAAACATAAAAAGGGTGAGATCAAATGCACAGTAAGGGAAAGCATAGAGAACATAAAACAATCCATAAACATTTGAATACAAAAACTTGAACATAAAATCTAAACATCAAAATCTTGAGCAAAGACATAAATCATGGAAGTACATAAGGAATATATCATAATGGAACATCAATAATGAAAAAATATCATGGCAATAAAGCATGTAATTATGGAAACCATTACGCACATGTTATGATTTCCATATTAGCCAAGGCATTATTGCGAAGACCATCTTATTGGACAAAGTCCCAATCTGAATTGAGTTCACTCCTCATTTCAGTCCTGTAACATTGAACTAGATTAACTAACTGTTCCATCCATGTCTATATAATGAGATATAAATCTTTACCCAATGCATTGGAGGGAGATATAGGTCCCACCCATCTCATAATGAAATCATTCATCATAACCCAAAGAATAAAATGGGTTTCATAAACATAATACCATCATATAATAATCCATATAAAACAAATGGATATCATTTCATCATAAGAAAAGTGAAACCATATAAATCATAGAGATATTATACTTGAAACATACACATATGAAATAATTTCATCTTATATGGAAAATGGTTTTTATAAAACACTTGAAATAAATTCTTGAGGAAAATATCCTTTCTTATTCGAAATATTATTCTTTTCACAAAATGCCATGACATTTTAAAAGAAGAGGATTTTCTTGAAAATAGTAATGAAATCATGTAGATAAAGCTTTATATAAATAAGGCGTTATGAAATTGTAAAAATCCATTCATGCTATATAAGTTAAAAAAAATATTCTTCTCGTACTTTTGTCGGAAAGGTCAAAAACGTTCCTCATTTGGTAAACAAAAGAATGATTCTTTCCATAACACAAAGTTAAAGTAAAAGAGCAGTAAACATGAAATTAAACATACATGTAATAATATTAAACACTTTATGAAAAACATTTTATGGTCGTGAATGAAAAATATAACCTCAGTAAATACTTACGTATAAGTAATCTTGGATTAAAATGAGATTGCAAAATTATCTCTTACCTTATGTATGATATGCTTTGTATGTATCCGAACCTCCTATATAATGATTTAAATAATGTCATTGGCTTTTTAAAAAATCATATTAATTGTTATGATATCATATATGGTTCACTTATGACTTTATATTACCCATTCTTTTGTAAATTCCATGTTAAAGCAGCGTTTTTGGTAAAATCGTTTCATTTATCATACGTGTTTCAACTTGTTGTTCTTGATATTATTACTTAAATCCTGATTTAAATAATTCTATAATGTAAAACATGATTTATACATAATATATATTCAGCATATACATATATATATATATATATATTATAGATCGATAAATGGAATGAAATACACCGTTCATGGCGACGGTAGGCTGTACGTACGCATGAACGTTGTTTTCGATTCCTTATTGAATTGAATGTAATTAAGTAGATGACATACATATATATATTCATAAATCTAGTATCATTATTATTTCATATATTTAATTATTATTCATTATATATACTTTATAATCATTCATTAATGGTTAACATGGAGAATGAATCTCATCGTGTCGTGGAGACGGTAGTCCGTAGGTATGCACGAGTGATGATATCATTCCCATGATCGAGGAATTGTATTGAAGTGTAGGTATAATATTTCAGAATCAATATCACATTACAATAATCATATATAGTTATTTATTTACACCATTATACCCATCCAAGTAAGGTGGTGGTCAAAAATAGATTACACCACGACGTGGAGATGGTATTCCGTACGTACGCACACACAGTGATTTCGTTTTTTGTAGGATGGATAGAAGGTGAAATAGGTTTGTTTCATATTTATAATAACATATCAGTATGTAATTAAAATTTATGATATTTATTTATAATGATTCAACTAAAGAAGAAGAAGTAGAAGAAGAAAGAATCTTGGGAGAATCGGAAAAAGAGATTTCCTCTTCTTCGACGCACCTCCTTCAAGATTCCTCTTAAGGAAGTAGATTTGGTGTTTTGAGAAGACCAGAACTTCCAGAATGTTTCTAGGGAAGTGTAGAAGAGAAATGGTCAGGGGTTGTCCGATATTCAAGGCTCAAAAGGGTGTGAAGAGAAGAGGGAATGGGTGCCCTTTTTTATTAGGGAGGAGAGGGGCACCTTTGGGAAAACTTAAAATATTATTTTATAATAAAGTCATATTCGGTTTATAATAGCTCCAAATTGATTTATTTTGAAGCTAAAGTGGATATAGGGTCAAAATACTTTCATAAAATAGTTTTTTGACAAGTTTGGGTTACTATTTTAACCTTATCCTTTAGATTTAACTCTAAGTTAAATAATTTAACTTTTACCGCGTCTTCTTGTTTTCTTACAATATATGGTTAATAAACATATAATAACAAGACAAAATAACCCCAAGTGTTTAATTGTTAATATATATAACATTATCTAAGTCATGTGGACGAATCCTAGATTTTTAGTAATATAATAACAATAAATAATATAATAGTTGTTTTAAAAACTATTTTATGTCAATTTTGACACTATTTGGTAATTGATTTTTGAGAAATTCATAACAACATGATTAGTTCTAAAAAAGTACATTTAATAAATAATAACATGTCATATAAACCAATAAAATTATTTTAATTAATAAAAATTCTAAAATTACATTTATTTGGGTATTTATAACATCAATTATGTTAATATTTCATTAATAAGGTAATTACTGCATCATCATTGTGTGATAAATAAACTAATCTATTTAATCTATAAAAATTATAAATAAAATATAATTATTTATTAAATCTTATTAGATTTATAATGAATATTTATAGTCTAATTTATCTTATGTATTACCCAGTATTATAAATGTTTATTTATTAAATATTGATTTTAACTATTTTAACTCTTCTTTAAATAAAATAATAATAAATGTCCTAATCTAATCCAAGTGGACCTAAAGGGTAATATTTTATTCCTAAGGATGTTTTTGGTCGAATTACACTTATCCAATTGAATTATGACATGTGTTATGGTAATAATAATATCATTTTTACCCTTAATTACCCTATTTACTTTTAACTGTGGTAAATAGAAGTAGAAAGTTACTATTCACCAAAAATTATTTTTATCTTATTGAACCAAATTTTACTCCTTGATAATAACCGTATCTCTAAAATTTTATAAATTCCACTCACAGAAGCTGTAAAATTATGTTTTATGTGAATTTTCAAATTCTCCTGGGTGGTGGGTAAAAGACGGTGAAAAGTTCAATAAAATTTTAATATATCTAAAATTATTTTAAAATGACTCTAATGAATTACATTGACCTTATATAGGTATTATGTATCACTTTTGACCTAAAATAAATTTAAATAAAATAAATAATTATTTAAATAAAAAGTCGGTTTTTAAATAGTAACCTAGTGTTTTTACTATTCATCAAAAATTGAAAGTTTTCAGAAAAATACCAAAAATTCACCCTAGGATAATCTCGATATTCCGAATCAAAAATTGAAGTCCATTATGAATGATAAAATTTATAAAATTTCAAAAAGTATGTATTACTATTCATAAAGGCTAGTTCATAATAATATTATAATAATATCTCGTTTAGTGAAACATAGTATTGCGTACAACACTCGCTATCGTGGAAGGTTGCGATTGCGTGTAATGAAAGCCAATTTAGGGTTGCGTGTAGTGCAAGATTCATTTTTTGTTGCATATAATATAATCCAACCATATTTCATTTATACATTGAATATATATATATATATACACTCAATGTTTCGTAAAATAAATTCTATCTAACAAACTTGAAATTTTTTTTAACACGATCCAAGATTAGTGTGGTGTATACTAAAAGATAATACGGTGTTGCGTATATAACAAGACAATTTTGGTGTCACGTACAACACAAGACATCAATGAAATTAAAAATAATAATTCTCATAAAATCTCGGGTTGTTACATTATAGTCCTACCGTAAACTCAGATTTTAAAACTATTCATTTAATATAATATGATACGAATAGAATCTATTATATCCCATTGGATTATTTCCCAAAAATGTCATCATCTTTGATGCATGCAGATGGATGAAACTGATTAATGGAACAACAAAAGAAGAATGCATCTCTATTTCTATGATGATATATCCAGACACTAGAGGAAACCAACTTCTATGAGGTTGAACCCAAATATTTTTTTCCTAGAGTAAATAAACATTTTTTGAGTCTATCACTGTAACTAACTCTAATATTTCATGTAATTTGGGTGCAAGAAAAAGATATTCCATGCACTTTTTGACACCTCAAACTCAGAGGCTATGTCTCATGGGTGAACAATCATTAAATCAATTGGTAAAAAGTTCTCAAGGATAGTTAATATAATAATTTCCATCCATCTCTCCACATGGTGTATTATGGTAGAATGAAAATATTATTAAACACCATAGTTTAACATCATGTATATCAATGTGTGAGAATGAAGTGATAATAAATAATAGACACAAATGATGACTATCCACTAACTAATTCTAAAAAACTCATGGGTTTTATCCATGGAGATTTTTGTAAAGATATTTATTATTGAACAGTATTAATAGATCGCTCAGTTAAATTAAAACTATAGTATTCCCTCTATTAAAAATCTAAAATCACTTGAAACATTGACCTCCCTCATGAAGAATAGTGGTAATGAATATCATGGAAACACAATTAATTCATCATATAAACATAAAATAATTATATAAAGTTTATTTCATTTAGGTCCTTGAGTTCAGAAAATTCACAACATGATCACATAAGTCATAGTATAAATTTTAATTAATCATCAATACAGGGTTATCTTAATGGTCCTTATGTTTTGTCATTTAATTTGTTATTTCCCGATTCCTTTTTTTCTAAGAGTATCATGGGGTGTTTTATTGGCTAAAATAATGTTTTGGACCATTATGAGAGACATTGTGTCGTAGTGGTGGGCATGGTGAAATTCATGTTGGAGAAGAGGTTTGGTTTGGACATTTTGACTAGACATGGTTTAACCAGGGGTGTGTTGTCCTAGTTTTTTTCTCTCTTTGGGAACCAAGGACAACAAAACATCTTGTACGGTCATGTTAGAGGTCTAGTTTTCTATGATATCTCATTGAGCAATACAAGTACTTCGAAAACATCTAGGGAAGGGTGTGCCACTAGAAATTGTGTCCTAGGGGGCTCCAATCCAAAACATGGATTTGGAGGAGACCATTCCACAGCCTTCAGAGTGATAAGGGGAAATGGATAAGCATATTGTACCATGTTGTAGAGGTTTGTAAGGCAAGATGCCAGAAGAGACACCATGTCTTGGATCACACCGTGGTCTTGGCCATAGTGGAAGTAAAGTTTGGTATTTAACATCATTGTAAAAGGGGAAAATAGCCACGGGTAATCTTAATTTCTCTTTTCCCAGTGCCATGATATACATTTTAGATATTCAACATGATGTGATGGATCCAAATGAATTTAACTTTTAAAAAGTGAGTGAAAAATTCCACGGATTAATATTTTTTTAACTTATTGAGCGCTAGGAAACTTCTATCCTTCCAATCCCCCTTTATCCATTCCACTATAAATCTTAAACCATTTGATTATTAGACTAACTCTTATGCATTGAGGTACAATCTCAATTTTATTTCTTCCTGTTTTCTTATCTTTTTATTTTCTACCATGTTCACGTTAATAGGAGGGTTTTTTAGGAATATTTTAAGCATGGTTTTAGTAATTCTTGTTTTTGATATATTGTGGGGGAGTTTTCCTTCAAAATTAGAGGTACTAGATCTATAATTACATTTGTTGTGATTAGTGGTCCTCTTTAAATATTTAATTAAGGTAGGGGATCCTTTTTTCCTTATTTAGATATACATATGATAAGTTGATTCTTTTTCTTTGCTTTGGGTTGATGTTACACATTATTTTAATAAATATTGTTTCTTATCTTAATTTAAATTGACAGGGAGGAGAAAATCACATCACTTTTACATGTTCTTTTTTTCATTCCATATTGTTTTGTATTATTTTTTTAATAAAAATGATTTTTATTGAGATTAATGTGTTGTTGTGATTATTGAAATTTATGAACCACATTTTTATTATTTAATTAAAATCATAATTTTTTGAAGAATTTATTAGGATTTATATCTATCAAATAAAATATTTTCCCATGGAATCTCATTTTTGTGCAAGAATACCACTGGAAATAATAATGAAATTATGATGAAATCCCTTTGGTAAAAAAAATAAAATAAGAAGTGTAGTGGTTTTAATCTGGGTGGCTATAATGTAGGTTTTGTTGGTGTGAGATTAATGGTCGATTTTGTGTTTTTTTGTTCATGTTTCCTAGTGGTATGGAATGTATTTTTAATGGAGAAAATCTAATGGAATGGGTTGGGATAATTAATGAAATTTTAGAATTAAATAGGGAAGAATGGTTAATGTTTTTCTCATTAAATATTAGGTGAATGGTCTTGATAAATTAATATGGTTAGAAATTAAAAAATATTAAAATGGGAGGACTTGAAAAAGAATATGGAATGTGGATTGTGTGTGGATTTCTTGTGTGGTGGGACAGATTTATAGGTGTAAATGAAATTCATCGAGGTTGTGATATCATTTGCTGATGTTTTCAATTGTGATTGTGTTCTTGTAATAAACCCTTGTTTTTTCTTGCCTGTTATGTAAAAATCATGAAATTTTATGTTATTTTAATACTCACCCCACTTGATTTGGGTGTTTACACTAAAGTACAATCGTTTTTCATTCAATTTTTTTTAAAAAAACATCCTTGATAGATATCATAGATTGTTTGACACCACTTTTACCCTCTCTCAATTTTAGGTGACATTATTTTGCAATGGTTGTGATGGATTACAAATATAATTCAATAGAGGTGGTTCGTGATTGGAGGATTATATGGTTTATATAGGGGATCATTAATGGTATGAGGATGGAATGATGTTGATTACCTTCATGTTTATGAAACCCAGCAATTTTAGTTATATAACAGAGGTTACAAGTGGATGTGGTTATAATGAAATATTATCAGGGATTCACGGTATGATGTGGTTTCTTAGGTTTATTATTGAGAAATATGATTTAGTTTCCCAGGTTTCTTCTAACATGATTACTTATGGAGGCATGGGAGCTCAAGAATGAATAATTATTGATGTGATAGAAAATAAATGATGGGAAAGTGGTGTTGGGTTCCTTTTATAGATATGAATCTTTTTATATTATCAAACTTGATTACATTATTTTTTTGGTGTTCCACAATAGGATGTAATTGATTAGTTATACTTTTTTAGGACTTTACTTTCTATAATTTTGGAGAATCTAATTATTATTTTATATTTTTTATAAATACATTATGAGATGGTTTGTTCATTCCTTTTTATTTTATGCCATAGAGTTTATTGTTGGTTTATTTATAGAATATTCAGACCCTAATTATATAATTTTGTGAAATTCTTTCTATATGTGATGTTTTTATACCCTTGGGGATAGCCACCATTCTGAGGTCTTGTGAAGGTCGGACATGGGTGTCATTATCTCTCTTCCTTCATTTTCATTTACGGAGGGGTTCCATTGGAGGGATAAGGTTAGAATTGACATATATTAAAGGCAGGATGAGAGATAAGATGGAGTTAGAAGTTAGACCCAGTGATGATTTAATGGGTTCTTGGGGAAATGATTATAGTATACCCTTGTGAATTACATTAGAAAAAGAGACCAGTTGGGATATGGTATTTTAGGGTCCCAAGTGATCTGATAAACGAATCATGAATCTTCATAAAGTCCAAGGGAGGTGATGGATATTGATGGGAAGAGACCTAATAGGGGTACACATATCATTATTTTTTCATTCATGTATGAATTTGTTGGATTGGGGAATTTTAAAAGATTTAATTTCATGATCCACAAAAAATTAAAGGATAGTGATCTTAGGGGTTATCCTTGTTTTCCCAGAATTCATCAAGGTTTTTATCTATTTATAGATCAGGAAATAGAGGTTCAGTAGGCTGATCATGTTGATTTTCGAAGTATTTACCTAGAAGAGAATAATTATTCATGGATATGAGCATTGTGTACTTTTCAGTGGTAGGTCTTGGAGTAGAATGATAAACATGTCATTGATCAGGAAATAGAGAACTAGTTGTTTGTTCTTGGAATCCCATTCTGTCGGATTCATGCTCGAGTTTATTTTCTAAAGTCGTTGGATGTTAGTCAATTGAGTGGTGTTTTACATCAATGGTGGACGTTGTGTATTCATGATCAATAGGAAGATAATGTTTCTTGGGTATATTTCTGAAATTATTTCCAATTATATAAACTATCATCGACCGTAATGGAAGGATCTTATATCTCATTAACCAGGGATTATGTCTTGGTGGGAGCTTGGGATCTAGTTTAGTAAATTTTTTCATTTTATCATTGGTCTTTTTCTGGATGAGGATTTGGATTGATGACATATTGGGGAGTCACCACACCAATATATATGGTTACTCAATTCAAATTTGCAATATATTTAGAGGTGTATAAAAAATAGAGGTGATTGAACGCATGCACTCTATAGGAGGGCTATCGTAAGAGGTGATTCAACAAGTTTCCTTGAGTAGTAGTGTTATTGTTAGTATTTCCTAGACGTTATGGCCATTGAGGTTTTGATTTAAGGGAATATGACCCATAAGATTTTTTTCTCGACTTATGGGGCCAGTATCTCTTGATCTTCCTCTAAGGGACATGGATTGGTGTGCTATGTATTTGGGGTCATGGTTATTTCTAGTATTAGTACCTAGTGGTTCTTAGCGATCACAATAGTGGTTGTGGTAAGGTTCAGCATCATCTTCAAGTAATGCGACCAATGAGGTTGTATAAATAATAGGTATAGTAGGTTTATACTCCAATAATAGAGTATGTGGTAGTTAGGTGCCATCCTAAGTGTTTCAACCATCATCAAGGACCCTTACTTGAGTGAGGCTAAGGAGGTGTCAATCAGTAGTGAGGAAGAGGAGCAGGAAATGGAGAGTTGCATGTTATGGGGTTGTTGGAACTCGAAGTTCCAAAATCCAAGAAAGGTATGATTAAATTATCATCTACCATTTTTTATTACTTGTTTGATTCAGGATCCTTACCTTCCTTTATATTACCAATTATTGTCTATTCGCTAGGACTAGATGTGTAGAGGCTTCATGTGCCCATCTGGCTGACTAAACTAGTCAAAGGTCATGCCTTTTTTTCTTTATGTGTGTTATAGATGTAATATAATGTTGTGGAAAAAATATTCATTTAGGGATTTATAATTTATAAATATATAGTCGTATGAGATCATCCATGAAATTTATTGGTTATATTTTTTTCATGTAGTTATCAATTTCTTTAAAAGGGATGACAGGTTCCCATATCTGGATGGTCATCGTGTGGGTTTCGTCGATAAAGAGGGTTTTTTATGGGTAGTGTGTTTAGATATCTTTATTTATTTAATGGGGGAAGTTTAAATAAAATTAGTTGTTTCTTAGATAGAGGAGACTCTTAGAGTTTTGATGAATATTTACATGTCTTTACATAGGATTTTTTGACATTTCCCCCTTGATGTGATGTTGATTTCAGGATAGAAATATAGTCTAATGCCTCTATAATTTATATGGAACCTTATAAAAAGGAACCCTCTATGTTACATGAGCTAAATATTTAGATATATGGATTGATTAATAAAGGTTTCATCTAGCCTTGTGTGACTTCATGGGGTACTCCAATATTATTTTCCAAGAAGGAAGATGATAGTTTGAGGCCATGTATAGGCTACTGAAGGTTAAATTGGGTGAAAATGAAGAATCATTACCTTATTTTGATGATTTATGATATATTTGAATAGTTGATAGTATCTATTTGTTTTTTAAGATTGATCTATGGTTTTTATATCTTCATATGAGTGTGAAAGATGAATACCTCAAAAAGACTTCCATTTGGTGTAGATATGGGAAATTTTAGTTTATGGTAATCCCATTTGAGGTCATGAATACACCAGCTATGTTTATAGGGATCATGAACTCTATTTTCCTGATTTCTTCATCAATTTTATAGTCTTTTTTATTTAAAACATACTGATCTACTAGAAGTATAATGTGGATCACTTCAACAACAAACTATATTCCTCTAACATAGATTTCACTTAATTTTATATGAATATTCATTATGTCACATAATGATCCATACCATAATGTTATAGTTCTAGTGCCTTTGTATCTTGGAAACAAAAGCAACTGGTTATGGAAATATCTTCATCATCTCCCAATATGTTATTTATAACTAGAATCATTCTTATAAATATCATACTTAGTATCTTTCTTAATATCATGGGGAAGAGGAACATAATAAAGAATGGTCTCAAATGATCAGTAAGGTTAAAAAATAGGGATATCCACGATCAATTGATAATAACATTAAAATAAGGGTCTGATAAAATGAAAACAACATTTGAAAATCATTCCATGAATATTATAGATCATAATCTCCAATCATTGGATAAATATTTATGGTTCATAAAAAATGAATAACAATGGAATCAAGTAACATGTTCCATGAGAGAATAAAATAGGCAAAGGCCACAATTTTTTGGTATACACAAAAGTATATAAAATAATTTCCTTGGTACCCAAGAGTTATTTCTGGGTCAACATTAGTGGTGTGGGTTCACCCTCCAAAACATTATAGTAGTAAAGGTTTACTCCAAAGACTATCATAGTGGAAAAATTCCCATACTAAACTGGGTGCACTCACCATTCTAATCATGTTTATCTCATCATATATCAATATTTACCCAATTCATTAAAGGGATATAATTTTCATACTTTTCTAGGGTTATAAAGTTACCTCCATCATTGGTCATAACAGAATCATCACCCTTTGTTATAACATAACCACCACCATCGGTTATAACATAACCACCATCCTTGGTTACAACATAACCACAATCACATAATGAAAACAATATATATGTGCTCTATAATATCATAAATCACTCATCATATCATAAGAAATGAAAATAAATGTGTTACATAAACATTTCATTATTTCATCATAGAATATATAATGAAAATGAAATGTATTCTATAAACCTAATATCATAAGAAGTATATATAATCCATAGAATTAATGAGTGTTATACCCTTATGTCATATTTATTTAAAATAATAAGTTAATTTTTGTGTCTTTTAAGAATACAATACTATTAAAAAAATTAATAATTTCTTAACAAAAACCATAGTTACAGTTTGAATAAATATATTTATAATATAAAAATTTCTAAAATATTATTGGAGGCTTTTTATTTGAAGATGAACATATAAAATTATAATGAATTTTTAAAATTAGTTAATTCTAATTGTGGAGGTAAATTTAGATAATTCCATATAAGTTAAAATAATATATTCCTTTCAAATTTTCCTGTAAAAAGTTAGAAAGTACCATGTTTGGAAAATGAAAAGAATATTACATTTAAACAATATAATAAAAATTATAAAAATCAGTAAAAATGTCATTATATAATAATGGGATAATAATAAAGAAATTATTCAAAATATTTTTAGAAAACATGGATATTAAACAAAAATATTTTTTAATAGAAGATTATAATAAATTTTGTTTTTCCATGAAAATTTATTTTCAGTTTCATGAGTACTTAAGGTGGGGAAAATTAAAGGAATACATGTATTTTAAATAAATTAAATAATGATAATAATATTAATTATTTATTTAGAGTTATATGAAATTATTTAATCATAAAAATATAATCATAATCAATCCTGAGGAACAATGAAATTGTAACATAAAACACTTATAAATTTTTCATAAGTCTTAGAGAAATAATAGTGAGACTAAAATCCATTACCATAGGTCCAAATTCATTCATAAATATATTATATAAACATACCCATGTATATCATACCATATATTATTTACATATAACTATATATCAAATGTTTGTTAACACTTCTTTATTAAAATTGTTGTTTCGAGTGATACTTGATTCATTTTTATGTATGTTTTAGTACGATAGTTGTTGTCCTTATATTTTGATTATGGTACCATAATCCAAATAATTTTCACAATTATATAAATATCATATATATATTTTGAACATTTTTATAATCATTTATAAAATATACTGATATAAATACGAATTACACCATTCATTAAGATGGTATCTCATATATACACAAGAATGATGTTTCCATTTTTTTGTGGATAAAAAAGAAAGAAAGGGTAATAATAATTAAACATTATATAATAGTTAAAATATCATATATATAATATATATTCATCAAATTAAACCTTATTACTACCTTATTAAAACCCAATTGAAAAATGATTCGTATCGCTATGTGGAGGTGGTAATCCACACATTCTAACAATCAACGTTATCATTTTACAATTTTTTGGAGGGTAAGAAAGTAGATGTGATATTATAAATATAAAATTAAAATTATTTCATATTTTTAATATATAAAAATTAAACCCATCATAATACCTATCCATAACATATGGTTAAGATAAATGAAATGTATCTCTACATGGAGATGGTAAGCCTAACGTACGCACGAGAGATATTTTCACTTCCAATTTAATGGGAAAAGGGTGAATAAATGTAATTGTAGAATAAAAATAACATTTAATTATATAGATTATACCTAATTTATTATTTTATGAATACAAAATATATTTAAAGGAGGTAATATAATAATTAATAAAACTCATCAATTAAGGAGATTACCACTTATTTGAAATAACTTCATTATATCAACTCTTAAGGGATTGGGGTTGGTATTTTGGGAATACTCACACCTATATAATTTTTAAACGGTAGTTTTAAATATAAATATATAGATTGCGGTCAATATAAAAGGCTAAAATTGGAATGAATAAGATAACAAAGGGGTGCCGTTTTATAATTGATGGGAGTCGAACTCCTAGAATTTCATACAATATAAAATAATATTAATTAATTTTGATATCCAAATATATCCAAATTGATAATTCTTGAATATAATATTATGTGTATTCTAAATCCACTTATACAAAAAAAAAGTAGAAAAGTTTGGATTATATTTTACCATTATATATTTTTTAACCCTTCATTAACCATTTTGATAAATACCGTAATATAAAACTTTTCTACTCATTAATGGATAATATTTTCACTATAAAATCAAAAATGACTCAAAAATGGGACATCAATAATGTTTAGAACTATGTAACATCAAAATTTCTAAATATAATATTTTTATGAATTTTGCATAAATTATGAAATATTATTTTTTATGAAATATCATAAATATCATTTTAACACAATTCATTTCATATGACTATAAATACATCTGGAAAAGGAGGTATTTAAAATATGATTACATTAAACCCCCATAATATTCCTTATAAATATAAAAAATCATGATAAATATCAAATCATTCAAAATATATTACATTTAATATTTTTAAATTCATTAATTTTATTTTTATTTTATTTGAATTTATAATGTTTTAGTATTGTACAAACATTTAAGGTAAATATAATTTATAAAACTTATAAATAAATTTATATAATTAAAAAATTTCACTAATATCTAAATATAAATTTATATTCATTAATTACTTTATTTTTTCCCTTTTTGAGTAATAATATATATATATAACAAAGAGAGTTAAATTTTTAAACATTCACTAACATAAATATTATATAAGCCATTTTCATAGAAAAGTGTCAATTAAAAATTAAATTTGGATATTAAGGTGATAATTTTTTAATTAATTACATACATTTAGAATTATGTTTTAATATTATGATCTAATCAATAATTTTTAACCTAGCTTAACTCGATTTACCCTTTACGGTGGTGATTAATTTCACCAATGTTACTTTATATATTTACTAAAAAAAGAGAAAATATAAAAAATATAAATATCCTGAATATAAATTTCGAATAAATTTTATAAAATTCAAAAGGTATAATTATTAGAAATTATTTTTAAAATAAGTGCACCAAACGTGATGAAAACTACTTTTAGAAAAAATAGAGTTTTAATAAAAAACTAGATTTATTCTTATATCATGAAAAATAGAAAAGTTATATGAATGTTTAAAAAATTTGATTAAATATGATATATATATATATCATCAATATCATTATATAATAGTTATTAATTTAATTTATTATGAAAAAAATACATTTCGTTGATTAGAATGTTTTTTTGGAAAATGCCTTGTTACCAATAAACAAAATTATACTAAATTCAAACATAAAATTGAATTTGATTGAATTAATTGGATCATTAAAATATAATATAACAAATTTTAACCTAAATCCATTTTAAAACAAAATGGATCTTTTTACATTTCTGAAACAAAAATATTGTTTTCAATAAAAATAAATATTCTTCACTATTTGTTGGAAAATCAATATTTTCATAAAATTTTCAAAATTATACCAAAATATAGTTTTGATATGATGATATAACAAATTTACTTAGTTTTTTGAAAAAATAATTAATAATTTATATTTAAATTTAATATTTTTTCAAAAAAGTAAAAAAAATGAGATCTATTTTTTAACCCAAATATAACATTGATAAAACAATGGAATAATGATTTCTTAAGATTTAATACATAAATTTATATTCATTCTAATATTATTATATATCTCTTAAAATATTAAATAATAACCATACCCTCCAACTTACTAATTATATTATAGTGATCATATAATAATATTTTAATAATATATAGCAGTTTGTTTAACCTCAATGTTGTGGGTAATACATGATATCAATGAAATTAAATTTATTTTATAAAAAGATTTCCTAGAATCTATTGGTTTTACATTCTAAACCTAATAAAATGAATTTTTCCCTTTAAATTTGTAATTCTAATATTGATATATGAAGATATCATTGTCTCATTCCATTCTCGAGTTTCCAAATTGCCTAATGGAATTTTTGATATCTCTAGAGAACTTTCACAAGGTGAGTAGTCTTCTTCTGCTGAACATTATCTATATGATTCAACATTCCAACTAGTTGTTCCTCATAATAAATATCATATTCCAGTAGTATGAAATCACAGTTTAGTAGATGTTATGGATCAAGTATTTATATTAGTAGGATAGATATATATAACACACCATGAATTTGAGATCGGTTCTGTGTAAACACAAAGTGATAAGCTACCATCCCTACTCGATCAAGAATATCAAAAAGGTCATCATTACTAGTAATAATAATTACCTTATTTAAAAATATCACAATCTTATTCCATAGAAAAAATTTCAAAAAAATCTTCTCACTATCTTCAATTTCTATGTCATAATGATGATTTACATCAAAACATTTCTATGGACTCCGTCATACCATGATATGAAAATGAATGGCACTATCTTATATATAATTTCCCTAGCTATCTTGGATCCCAATATCTTCCTAACTCTAATCTCTTCCTTTCTTGTCTTTGTTAAATTGCCACTTCATCTCTTACACCATGAAATATTCAAGATTAATTTTTTTATTCCTAAAGTACTAAAATTTTCTTTTGATGAACCAAAAGATCAAAAATTTATTCCATATGTATCTAAATATTTACAAAAAAAAAGGATTAAACTAGTTATATAATGATATATAATGATCAAATTAATCCATTATATAAATAATTCACCTTGATGCTCCTTCCTATTATGACTGACCAAATTGGATCCCGAATATTGGAATTATTTTATCTCATATCCTTATATAACCAACCTAATGATTATGTTAAAATAATTTTAATAACTACTAAATAATAATATTGAAATTTATATACCCAAATAATTTCCCAAAATTAAGCCGTAATATATTAATATATTCATCAGAAATATTATTCACCATTAATTATTTAATTAAGATCCTTTATTAACCAAAAACATTTCTATTGGTAGTCTGGGTCCATCCTTGCCCTAATAGATGATCCTATTATGATTCAGAATATCAATTCCAATTTATATAGTCCAAAATATATGTATGGAGACCTAATAAATTCATAAAATCACATAAAATCCAGAAAAATAAGGGAAAAATGTTTTCATGGGGCTCATTCATAAAAACATCAATATGGAATCCCAACTTTATAGTGGAGGATAAATGTGACCTAATTACCTTGATTCACTTAAATATTTTTGATTTCATAGTATTTCGTATTCTTCATCTGACGTAAAATGTTTCTATGGTTTATTATCCTCATTATTCCTTCGATAGATCATTGATTCATATAATTCCCAAACTCCATACAATTATAGAACTTGAGTTTGAGTGGTGATTTATGTGGATATTTATGTCTATTCACATCATTATAAAACTTTTTCCCATTACATTGAAATTATATTTCCCAATGACCTTACATTCTATATATGAAACATTTACCAATTTACATAAGATAATTTCCTCTTTTTTTGTTTCAACACTTGAATCATAAAAGAAGTACAATATTCTTCACTCTCTAGTTTTATAATTTCTTTTCAATTGTATCCTTATTTTAAAATCAAAACCTTGAGATTTATGAGGAATTATAATATCCATATCTACCATGATGACACATAAAATGATTTATTTATATATAATAAAGTATGTTTGTCATGAATTCCATAAAATAATTGGTTTTAATCCATTAATGAATCGATCGACCTTATTTTCAAGTTTGATGATAAATTCAAAAGCATACCTCATGGGTCTTGTAAAATTTTCCTCACACCTTTCAATGGATTCATCATCCTTCTGCTATAGCTTAAAGAATTCCTTCCCCATTTTTATACCAATAATGTGAGAAATTTAATTATTTAAAAATAATCTCTTAAAATCAACCAACTCTATTTAGTAAATTTTAACGTATTTCCTCGTGTTATTATTTACATTACACCATTGATCCCCTTCACCTTCCAATTGAAAGAGAACAAAAATAAATTTTTCACATTATAAATACTAGAAAATAGAAAATAATATTTCAATGGTATTGATCTATTACTCCGAAAATAGTTGATCACTGGAACCAAAAAATAATGGTGCGTTTAGAATCATGAAGGAATCAATAGAAAGTTGTTCCTTACATTTCATGTTTGTAAGTTTATCATGATTCATGGGTTGAGAAAGTTGTGTAAGCAATGATATTTTTCATCATATATCCTAGAGAATTTTTCTAATATGGAGGTAAATCATTTCATTTACCATCAAATTCATCATTAACATGATTCATTTGGTTTCTAACCATCAAGTAAAACAAAAATAATTGTGTGAGAAACAACAATCATAGTGTAAAACCACATAATCAAGAAAAATCACATATAAGATATTTAAATCGTGACACCTTCTTCTATGAATCCATTGGTTTTTCCAATTTCATTCATGATCATTAAGAAAACATTAGGATTTTATAAAATACATAAACTTATCTAAAGGGGTCTCAATAAAGTATTATCCTCTTAGTATCAAAATGTTAGGTAAACCTTTCTATGATAACAACTATAGAGACGTAAATTTTTCATACAATGATATCAAATCTTTTTATATGAATTTTCATTATATAAAATAATGACCCATTCCAGAGCCATATAGTTCTAGGGAATTTCAAATCATCAACACAAAAAATAGTAGTTCAAAAATGATCCACATATTCTCTAAATAATTTCTTCATAACTAGAACCCTTGTTATATATATCATAGTCAATAAAATTATTCATAACCTAAGGAAATAAAATATAAGAATGGGTGTGGTCATAAGCTTAGTAAAGGAAATTAAGAAAAATATAAATTATATCCTGATAATAACACTAACATATAGTTATGATAATATGAGCATAACATTTAAACCCTATATATTAGTTATCAAAAACATGAGTCGTGATATAAATATTGGCAGTTTATAAAACAAGAACCATAAAAGAATTAACAAACATTGTCTATGAGGGAATAAAATTATTATAAGATATTAGTTTTTAGAATAATCATTAGAATTGAAAATAATTTCCTTAGTAGTCAAGGATCATTTCAAATAAAATCAATGATGAATGGGTATACTCTTCATACCTTCATAGTAGTTTAATTTCACTCCTAAGAATATCATTATTGAAATTGTACGATACAAAACTCAGTTCACTCTCCATTATAATCCAGTTTATCTCATAAGATATCGATGTTTACCTAGTGAATTATTGAGATAAATGGGTCCCACTCTTCCTTGGTTATAACATGACCACCATCCTTGGTTTTTATATAACAACTATCCATTATTATAATATTACCACTATCCCTAATTATAAAATAACCTTCATCACATAATGAAACCCATAAATATGTGTTTTATAAGATCATAAAACATTCATCATATCATAACCTATGATAAGAAATTATTTTACAAACATCTCTTCCTATCATAACCCAGATAAAAGGAATGGGTTCCATAACAATTTCGTCATTTCTTCATAGCATAACCCATGTTGAAGAATCATGTTTCATAAAACAATTCTCATAATAATAAAATTCCATTCAGAGAAAAAATTGTTATGATTTCATTAGATCTTCCAACCATTAAATAATAATTTAAATAAATTATTGTGGTATTTGATGAATATAAATACCATTAAATGTACATTAAAACATTCTTGATGATAACAACCATTCTATTCTAAAATTACTGCATTAAAATTTTTAAAAAATAAAAAATATTATCTAAAAAATTTTCTTTGAAAACAAACATGTAAAATTATAATTTAATCTTCAAATCATTGATCATTTTTTGTGTAAAAATATTATATTCATTCTTTATAAGTCAAGATAAAACATTCCTTTCACATTTTTTGGTAAAAAGATAAAAAGTTCATTGTTTGAAAAATGTCAAGAAGATTAATTTAAAAAAATGTATAAATAAAATCATTGTAAAATATGTCTTTAAAAATAATATGATAATATTAAAAACCTTATTTTAACCATTTTTATAAAACATGGATTGGAATAAAATGTTTTTTCGATCAAATAGATAAATAAAGTTGATTTTCCATTAAAACATATTTTCACTATCTTGAGTAAATAATGTAAAGACAATGAAAAATAATGTATTTTTAAAATAAATAAAAAAAATTTAATAAAATATGGGATTTTATTGAGATCTATGTCATTATATTTCATCATCGTAAACTTAATTTTCAACAATGTTGATAAACAATGAGACGTTAACATAAAACACTTTAAAGTTTGGTAAATTTTGATTCAAAAGATTCATGAAAGAAATAAACTTATATGGATTTGTATATGGAATTATTTTCATGATGAGAATAATAAAATAATTTATTGGGATTTATATACACCAAATAAATGAGTGGTGAATATAGAAATTTTCTCCCAAGAATAAAAGTGATAATAGAAATCCCATTTATTAGGTCTGAATTCCTTCGTACAAACTGGAACCTCGTGTATAAAAAATATTAATTTATTATGAATATATTAAAAAAACATTATCATATATTTCATAACATATATGATTTAATTATAACCTTTTATCACACATTTTTAACACTTCTTTATTAAAATAATTTTTTCTCGTGTTATATCCCCTGTTTTTTATGTATGTTCTCATTCGGTAGTTTTTTTTATTGTATTTATATAATAGTTCCATCCTATCCAAATTTTTAACCATGATGTAAATATAAAATATATTTTATTTATATAAACGTTTAGATTCATTGATAATATATATATAGACAAAGAGAGATAGAAATGAATTACACCATTCAAGGAGATGTTGGGTCATACGTATGTGTGAACTCTATTTCGATTTTTTTGATAGATAGAATAAAATAATGGTAAATAATAATTAAAATTAAAATAATAATTAATATATCATATATATCATATATATTTATTAAATCAATCCTTATTACCAACAAATTAAATAAAAAATTATAATAGGATCGCATCACTTCATGGATGTGGTAGTCCACACATACGCACGATCCATGCTATCGTTTTCCAATGGTTTGGAAGTTAAGAAGATAGATATGAAATTATTACTCATTAATTATAATAATTTCATAATTATAATATATAAATATTTAACACATCATAAAACCAATTCAAAAATTATTTTCATGAGAAATATCACTGTATGGAGAGGTTAAGTGAATCATGTGCACGAGCAATATTTAAAATTTCCAATTGATGGAAATATACTAAATAAAGGTGGATTAATAATAAAAATAACATTTTCATATATTTAGGGCACATGAATTATTATATTATAATTAATATCAAATATTTATATGAGGTAAAATAATAACTAAAAAAGAAAGTTATGGATTATGGAAATTGCCTCTTCTTCGAAATAACACATTTATATCTCCTCTTAAGGGCTTTAGGGTAGTTATTTTGTTTAGAAAAACCCCTCTATAATGTGGATAGGGTATTTGAAAAGATAAATTGGAAAATTTTGTTCAATATAGATAAACCAATGTGGTGTGAAAAAAGAGAAAGATACGGTTTACATTTATAATTGATGGGAGGGGAACTCTTAGAATTTATAAAAATATTAAATTAATTTGATGTACAAATTTTAAAAAATGATAATATTGTAATATAAGATTATCATGACTCAACATTATCTCAACCAATGAAATTTGGAAAATTATGGCTCATTTTTTAACCTTATCTATTTGATGTATCCCTTCGTTGACCCTTTTGACAAACACCGTAATATTAATGTTTTTTACACTTTAATGTTTGATTAAATTACAATAAATTGGAAAAAATATCCTAAATAGACCTTGTTTTATACTTTAAAAAAATATCCCATTAACGTTTCTGAATATAATATTTTTATTAATATTATATCATTTTTTGTAATAGTATTTAATATAAAATATTATTAATATAATTTTTAACACTATTCATTTTATTTGAAATTAAATACCACAATAAAATGGTTGATTTATAATATAATGGTTTAACACATCCCTAATAGGTCATATATATCTTTGAAATTCATGGTACATATTAAATAATTCAAATTATATCACTTTTAGTGTTTCTAAAATCATTTATTTTTTTATGTTAATTGAAAAATTATGGTATTAGCATTGCACTAGTATTTAAGGTAATTATAAAAATTATGAAAATTATAAATAATTTCAAATAATGAAAATAATTTCATTAATATAAAAATAAACATTAAATTCATTCATAATATTATTATTCCCTATGTGAACACAAAAATGTTATTGAAAACTTAGAGAGTGACATTTTGTAACTTTATTGATTTAAATATTATATAGGTCATTTGCATGGAAAATTGTCCATTAAATAAAAAACTTTTTTACATAAAGAGATAATATTATAATTAAATTCATCCAATAAAAGTTATTTTGAAAAATTATGGCCTTATAAATTGGTTTCAACCTAGATTAACTTGATTTACAATTTATCAAGGTAATAAATTTTATCACGGTTGTTATTCATATTAACAAAAAATAAAAGGAAAATAAATACAAAATTTGAACCACATGAATAAAAAATAGAATCCATTTTATAAAATTGAATAATAATAAGTGATATTAATTAATTTTAAAATAAGTGCACCAAGCCTGATCAAATTTACTTTTTGAAAAAATACATTTTTTATTCATAAAACTGGATTTATTCATATCCCATGTCTACTAAAACATTTTTATAAACTTATAAATAATTTCATTGAATATATAATATGAATTTTTCAATAAAATAATTCACCAATAATGATTAATATAATTTATTAATATAAAATTATATTGTTCACATAACAAATGTTTTTCAGGAAAATGCCTTTTTACCTAAAAAACGTTTTCATATTAAATTAAAACATAAAATTTATTCTAGTGGACTTAATTGAATTATTTA
The DNA here is from genome assembly GCA_963277665.1 of Viscum album. Taxonomy (NCBI): domain Eukaryota; kingdom Viridiplantae; phylum Streptophyta; class Magnoliopsida; order Santalales; family Viscaceae; genus Viscum; species Viscum album. Next base: position 1,249,774,353 of record OY728121.1, read on the forward strand.
CCATATAATAGACATAATTTTTCTCTAAATCTATTTAAAAAAATTAACTTTGTATAATCGAGAAACAAAAATACAGTTTTCAATAAAAATAATTATGTATCACTATTCAAAGGAAAATCAATTTTTTTAGGAAATTATCAAAATTTCACAATAAGATAATTATAATATGACTATTTAAAAATGTTGTTTGTTTTTATAAAATAAAATTTTTAAAAAAACTAAAAAATTAAATTTAATATATTCACCTAAAAATGAAAAAACAATTTTGAAGCTGATCTATTTCTTTAATCATAATATTGATTTAATAAATAAATTGAATAATTATTTTGTGATAATTAATAAATACATTTCTATTTAGTGGGATATTTTTATATATTTCATAAATTAGTTAATCATATTATTATATTCGAATTTAATTGTTAGGTTATAACGACCAGATAATAATATTTTAATAATACATAATGGTGTGTTTAAAATAAGTGTTGTATGTAATACCAGCTACTATTGCAACTAAATTTATATTAAAAAATCTTAAAATCTCGGGGTGTTACAGTGTCAATCATATCAAGGCAATATTATTGGTCCTTTGATGCCCCTAGATCTATGTAAACTTTTCTATGTGAATGTTTTGTGCATGGGAGGTGAATTTCTTTTGGCATGTGGTCTCTAGATAGACTGTGTCTCTGGACCCATAGAAGATATAAGTAGGTTTTTCTTGGGAGGGACCCAAGAATGTGGTAGAGTTTCCCAGTTTCATTTGTCTCACATTTTATTATCAAACGATCTTGTCAGATTTCTCATAAATTAATGCCTTATTGACAGTTCTACTTTTGAAAAACCCAATCTTCATCTAGACTAATATGTGTCATGAAACATTTGACAACATAAATGGTAGATTGATTGGGGGCCTAGTGTTGTAGTTATTGGAATAATTGGTGATGTTTCAGTTCTTTTTTTATGCTTCCCATCTTGTATTAGGATGCATATTCGTGCATTAGATTGAGGTCATTTCTTTTGGTTCTAGTTAGTTACATTTTTATGACCACAACTATTCCACCTATGATCTAGAGTTAGTGGAGGTTGTTTTCTTGATAATATTAAGTGACTTTAACACTTCAAGGAAGGCTTTGGGGGAATAAATCATCCAAGATTGAGGTATATTTTCTCCCAATGTGTCATAAATCTATGAAAATTGATCTGGATAAACATTATTTAGAACTATTAAATTGATATATCTTACACCACAAATAAGGGGAATGTAATGAAGAACACACTAAGTAGGAAGTCATGAAAGGGAGTTGTTCCAAACTTTGAGGATACCAGTACAGTGATATAGGAGTTGGCATCCATGCACCTAGATGTTAGGGGTAGTTTATGGTGGAGGTTTCTTATTTCAGATAATAGAGTAGTCTTCAACTATATAGTAGGTGGAGGAATCTCTTTGGGTAGACTAAAATTTAGAGGTGATTGGTGGCCATGTTTTCCAAGGTGTTTCCCTTGAAGGATTGTATGAGGATAGTCAGAACCAGATATTATATTAGGGGAGGTTTCTTATTCCTATGGATATATATATGAGGGAGTTCTTTTTGAGCATACAAGGTCACCATTAGTAGTCCACCAAGGATTATCTAAAATTTATCCGTATTAGATGATGTATTTTTGGTGGCCCCAAATGAAATAGGTATTAGAAGAGTTTGTGGCTTGATGTCTATTTGTAACGTTTTTGAAGAAAAACATTTGTGTTGCTAGATGTTTTTTGTATCACCTGGATGTCCCCAAGTGGAAGTGATAAGATATATTAATATACGTTTTCCTAAAATTTCCCTAGGATTAGGGGTATATTATTCAATATAGGTAGTCCTGGATTTGATGGTGAAGTTAGCTCAGTTCATACCAATCACGGAGTTGAGTATCATGGATGTTTTCGAAAGGATGAATTTTGATGAATTTGTATTCCTCGATGGAGTAACGAGGTCTATTGTCTAATATTTTTTTATGTATATAAAGGTAATAAATAAATAAATTTGGGTAAATATATAGAAATCATAACACAATCATACATATGAACAAATGTAGCAGACCATCCAGACACTAGTGGATATTTTTTAGTCAATTATCTTGGAATTCTGCGAATCCTGTGAAAAGAACATTTATTTGGTTGTGTTCACTTTAAAAAATAGCTACCACCCATCAATTTTCATTCCTCCATTTTTGGTGTAGTATGTCCGATCATCTTAATCCCCACTATGTTGTATGGATGTTAGAGAGTAATCTATTCTCAGTAATAATGTGGTGCAGAGAATAAAAAATAAGGATTGGGTAATTTTTTAGAGGATGAAGGAGGAATAAAACTAATATAAATATTTTTTTGAAAATATGAGGATATCCTTGGTGTTTTAGGTTGGGAACCTTGCCTTTATAAATTTCTTCCCTACCTCCGGAGTGGTGTAGGTTTGGAATGGTGAACAATCTTTCTCCCTGATTTGGTGAACTCTTCGATGTTCAAGAGAATTTTTTCATTTTATCATACCGATTGTCACTCCAACAATAGCTAGATAAGATAAATTATGTATTCCATGTGTCCCATATCCGTCGATATCTTCATGACGTGTCCTAGGTAATTTACTCGATAAATTTGGGTATTGAGGATGATATGAAGTTCATGGAGAGAACAATAGAGATCCATGATAATCGGTAAAATATGTTTCAGGGATAGTCAAATCCCTAGGTTCGTGTTTTGTGGAGGCACAATTTCTTGGAAGAGAGTACTTTGGAGAATTGTGAAAAAATACTTACTTAGTTCAAATAAATGTTTTGATTTTTTTCTTGTTTAGTTTTGTTTTAGGGATGTGATGAATGGGTTATTGTTGGTTTATGAGACATGCTTTTTTTCTTTCTTGTGGGTTCTGTGTTTTGGATTCAGGAATATGATGATGGGAAACCCCCCTTCCTAATAATGTTTTGTTATATTCAAAACATGTTTAAAAACCATACGGTCAAGTTATTACCACCCAAAAAAAGATGATATATTGATATAAAGGGTGTATTTAATTGATTTTATTTCTTGGTTAGTGTTGGAGGATGGTGATGTGGTAGTATTTGGGGTGTTATGAGATCCCTAAGAGGTATCTCATGCGATAGTTGTTTGGATCCCATTCCTTTTCTTTGTTTGGGGTTAGTTATTTCCATAGGGATCGTAATTGTTTGAGTGGTATTTTATATAATGGATCAGACCATTCTAGCCTTCTCATTTTGCTTTAATAATGATTATTGGTGTCTAGGAGGAGTTTGGGAGTATTCTAGAGGCTACAATAGGAATCTGTTCCGTAATGGGAGTCAACACGCCCTAGTGGTGGGTTTGGTGAAGGTCATTTTGGAGATAAGGGCATTATTTAGACATGTTGGGCTGTTTGTGGCCGATTAATGGGAATTTTGAGATGGTATTGTGGTTCTGGGTGAACCACAACCAATGAAATCGCATGTTTATCTTTGTAGAAGGATGATATTTCTAGGAACCTACCCTTTTTAAAATGGGTAGTTTAAAAACATCCAGTGATTGGAATGGTGCTAGTTTTGGTGTTTTGTGGGACCTTCGATCCAAAATTAGAATATGGATATTTCAACCACACAGCCTTGGGAATGGTGAGGGGGAAATTTCCAAGAATCTGGTTCCATGTCCTAGTGGATGTTCATGGGGGACGTTGGGGGAGACACCATGTACCAGATGAATCAATGGCCAAGGAGATAGTGGTAGTTAGATTTGGTTTTGGAAATGATCAAAAATGATATTAATAAATATAGGTGATCTGGATCTCACTTTGACTATATCCACCATGGGAATTTTGGATGTTCATCATGTCGTTGTAGAGCCCAGGGAACATCACTGAAAAAAGGGGAGTTAGATCATCCCTAGTTTGAAGTTATTCTTACCCCATCAGGGTCAAGTAAACATTTCGACCTCCCTATACCACTTCAATCATTATTTTTAAAATCCTAACCCCTTTAATTTTTTGTTCTGGTCTTTTAGATCAAGGTATGAACCCTCCTCTTCTCTCTTCCCATTCTTCGTATCCTCTTCTTTTTCAAGAGGATCGTGACGAAATGACGCTATATTTTGGTCATAGTTTTAGCATGGTTTGATGGTGTCTTGTTTTTTGTTAGATTTTAGAGAGTTAAATTTATATATCATTGGGTCTTAATCACTTTTTACCTTCTACTGTGAGAAGTTATCCAATTTCAGGATTCAATCAAGGTAGGGAATCATTCATTATATCCTTCTTTAGATGTATATATGATAATATTGTGTATTTTTCATCCATTGGATATATGGTATGCATTTTCAAAATACAGATAATTAATTTTGTTAATTTAAATTAAAGGTCATGGAAAAATTTAATGAGTTTTAATTATTCTAGTGACTTTTACTATATGGTTTATCATTATTTCTATTTGGGGATGTTTGACTTATATAGAGACTTATTTTTTTGTTTCCATTATTGAAATTTTTGAAACACATTATGATTGTTCAGTAAAACTCTTCATGCATGAAAAAGGGCTAATAAAATATATCATGCTAATATAATGGTTTCCCACATAATATTTTTTTTAGAATACCCTTGAAAATAATACATTTCTATTGGTAGAATACCTTAATTAAAAAAAATAAATTGATATTTTTTGAGGTTGTGATGTGAGGTGATTTTGAATAAGGGTTAGTTTGGGTGGTATGGATGGGTTTTACGTGTTGGGTTGAGTTAGTTTCTAATTGTTGATGAAATGTAATATTAAAGACAAAACTGGAACTGCTTGCGTTTGGATGATAAATAAACTCATTTAGTTAAATTTGAATGTGTGGTTAATGTTTTTATCACAAAATATAAAGTGAATAGGATTGATAAATTAATCTGGTTGGAAATTATAAAGTCTAGAAAATGGTATACTTGAAAAGGAAGATGGAATGTGGCTTGTGTGTGGATTACATACGTGGTATAATGCATTTAGAGTTTACTGTGATAGTGGTGGATATTGTGAGTCCTTTTGGTGATGTTATTAGATGTTATTGTTCTCTTATTATGAACCCCAATCTTGGATATTAGGATATCTAATTATCATTTACTTTTATACTATTTCGATATTCACCCCACCCTATTTTTTTCTTTACATCAATTCCTAACGGTTTGGGGTTCCATATGTTCTTACCAAACATTCATGATGGTGATAACGGATCAATTGATTCCACCCTAATCTCTTCCCCACCCTCCTATCCATATGATATTCTTGTAAATGGGTTGTGATGGCTTGTGGATATAGGGTACAATAGGTGACCATTTTTTAAAGGATAATGTTTTCATGGTGAGGGTCACCCATGGTTGTAAGAGGAAATGAGGTTGATTTCCTTAATATTCGTGATACCATACTATTTTGGTTATAAGGAAATGGTTATGAGAGGATGTGAATATGATGGAATATTGCACTGGGTTCATTGTTGAACTTCATTCATGAGGTGTATTTATGTATGATATTATGTAGTTACATAGGTTTCTTTTTAGTGATTACTTACCAAAGGTATGGGAGCACCCGGATGAATGACATTGTGGAATGATATCATAAAAACTGGGGAAAGTGGTGCAGGGTACCATTTATTGATTTTGTTATTATTATATGACTACAATTTTCTGTTTTAATTAGTGAGTGTGCAATTGTGAGCATGGAATTGGATAGTTGACCAATTTAAGTACATATAGGTTATGTTGTTTTCCCTTTGGTGTATCAGTATGCTCTTTTAACATGTGCACGAGATACCTTGGTTATGATCCTACTGAGTATACATTTTATTAACACACTATATACATACAAACTATTTTTCACGTTTCCTTGAGGATTATGGGTATAAAGATGGAATTTACTAGCTTTGATATTGGAGCTTTTGTTCAGTTATTATCATAGAACTTGGATTTTGGTAATTTCATATAATTTTATTTGTCTTTGATTAAATTATACAGGCATTATGGGAAGGTTTAGGATTTACATATTATTTATATGACAAAGTTTATAGGGGTTTATTTATCTGATCGCTTGGTCCTTATTATTTAATAGATTGTAATTCCTACCATAAGTGAGATTTCCATACCCTCAATTCTTGTCACAATCCTGAGGCCAAAAAAGGTATAACTTGGGGGACACTATCTACTTCATTCATTTCTAAATCAATTGGGGTACCATTAAGGGGAGGTATTCATAGAAATATAGACTTATAAAGGGGTGTTATGTGTCACCCCTCACAAGCCTGTGTTATATTAATCACTACACATTCTTGTTTAGAACTATTTTGGTCATTTGATCCTAATTAGATGAAATTATGCATCCAGCTCACCGTAGATCATGTCACAACCAATATGGTCAATGTGACCATGTGTGGAATTATCCGATATGATTCATTATATGGTTCTCATTATGGAGAAGTTTTTACCCTTGTTAGTAAAAAATCCACATGAAATTTCTCTTGATCAATCAGATTAGATAATTATTAATCACATATCTTATTACTAATTGTAAATTGTGTTACATCATCGTGACACAATCTGTATCATCTGATAAATGTATAAAATAGTTTTAGTAATTTTCACCACTATGTGTAACAAAAAATGGGAGAAAAAAATAAGGTTTATATGGTGTGATCTAGATCATTCACACCTAGATTCAATGGTACACTAAGCTCTTCCACATATTTTGTTGTTGGTGGAAACTACTTATTATGGTTTTCTACAAATAGAGTGATCCGAAAATTCTCCAAATTTCCACAACAACTTATTCTCAATACATTGGTCATAAAAATGAAAATATTAGTATTAAACTTGATTACTAAGGGGTATAAAACCAATATAGAAGTTTATTAAGTAGTAAACTTATCACTATAATAACTTTTGAAACATAATTTAGATCAATTTCAAATTATTTTTATTATCATTGTATTAAAAATAGATATCCAAATGTATATGGGTTTCTAGATGATTCTTCAACGAATCAAGGAAATAAATATATTATAGAAATAAGGGGGAAATATAATTTTTTATTTATAATAATAACAATCATCTATTCATTAAAAATCCTAAGATATTATATAACAATATACATACATATAGAGATATGATTGTTATTTTTGATCCTTTTAAATATATTATTATGTTTGAGAATCCAAACATGTAGGTAGTTTTTTTTTTAAATTCATAAGTCATTTTTTGACGAAACTAATTTCCTTGTTTAAATTCCATTCTATTGTTTAACATAATTACTTATGATTATGTAATTGATATAATTAAAATAGAAAGTGGTTAGAGTTTTAAGATGCTAAAATATAAAGAAACAATGATGAACAATATCCAAAGTATCATACCATAGATTTTGGATCACACTTTCACCTTCTTCTCCCTTTGAAATCATTCTCCTTAATCTTAAGAATATAAGTTCATGTGTTTATGATAATTTCTTTTCTATAATTGAATATATTTATATATATTCATTTTAAAGGAAATTTGGATTTTTATAAATATTATTTTAATTACTACATAGAAAAATTTAATTTCAATGAAATTTCAAATTCCATTAAAATATATAAACTACCCAACAAAATTTGATCCTTGCATCCTTATTCGGATTACAGAGTCCAATAATTTTTTCAAAATTCTAAATAATGGGTAAAATTACCAATTTACCCTTCATAAAATTTATAAATAAATTTAAAAAATTTCCATCGAAAAAATATCTTTTCTATAATTGGAGGATAATCTGATAGAGTAAACCCCATGATATTAAAAAACTATTATACTTTTACAACTTCAAGAAAAAATAAATTTTTAATTTTTAATAATGCGTGTTTCAGATTATTTCTAAAAAATGGATTTTTTATTAATATTTCAATCATAAAATCTACAAACTTTTATAACTAATTACATAAAATAAATTTCATTTATTGAATGAAAATGTAAAAAAAAATTAGGAGTGATTTTTTGGTATTTTTCTAAAAAAAATTATTTTTTAATGAATCATAAATGTAAATTGATTTAAATAATATATGTTTCTTGACATAATTTTAATATCATAAAGATATAATGAATTATAAAATGTCTTTTATGACCTAAAATATGTGCAATAAATTAAATATTATTTTTAAAAATATCAAATTCAATTTCCAATTAATGAAAGTAACTTTTATAGAATAAAAAATAATTAATTCCATTAAAAAAATTGATAATTATTTTATATCTTTGTTTTGAATAAATTATTAGAAGATTTATTTTTAATGTAAGTTCTTAATGGTCAGAAAATAATATGTTTTCCATTAAATTCCATTCATAATTTCAAAAAAGAAACCTATTACAGAATACCCCTCCCCTTCATGTATAAATATCCCCACACACCCCTATAGAAAATAAATTTATAAAACACATCCATTAACTAGGATCCACTAATATCCATCCTATTAATCCTTATAGGTTAATTAAATATGTTCTTTTTAAACACCACTCAAAGCCTTAATGGCATTAGTCATTTATTTAATGAGTAATCATCAATGAAGAGGTAACTTCTATTTTAATTCATTTAATTTTTAGTCATTTTATTACCAGATACTGATTAAAGCTTTTGAATCATATAAACTATTCAATTAATATATCCACTTGATATAAATATTATTATGTTATATGAAAAATGTTTTAAATTATTTATAAACCATAAAAATATAATCTCTCTCCCAACGTTGATGAATACTCACATGGTCAGTTCTACCACATATAGGTATGTTTTATTTACTTATTTTAAATATTTATAAGGTAATAAAACTAATGGATAAATAAAAGGAGTAATATTATAATGTTGAAATGAAAATTAAATAATTCAAACAAACATGTCATTAAACCCTTTTGTATTTAATGAAACGTTTCGAATAATTTATAATGTAAAAAAATAATAAAAAATAACTTTAAATAATGAAAAATAGTTCAATAATGTTATTTTAATAAAAATAATTTGGTTATAAAAATAGTTCTAATTTTAATAAATAAAAAAGAGACCTTATCTATGGGGAATCTCGAAAAATTACAATTTCTTTTGTGTTTATTCTCTGTCTTTATCTATAATTCTCTAATGCTTGTTCTTAATTATTATGATATACCTTTTTGATGTTTTTTAATTAATTTTTTTTTTCATTCATTTGGGGATATTAAATTCCTTATTTATTTTATATAACTCCTTATACACCCATAATTATATTTACAATCACTTTATTTTGGAAACCTTTTTTTATTTATTCAAATATTTTCTCCATTAGTTTTATTCTTCTCTTAAAGACGTATATTTTTTTATTATTTGTTCTTAATGTCATTTTACATAAACAAATATTGTATTCTAATATTATTTAGGTTAAATTTAAGATTATTAATTTGTATTTTATTTATGACAATAGAATAAAACCCATTATCTACGCATGGGTTAATTTTATTTTTATTTCGGTATATTTCCTTTCTATGTGGAACCCATATATTTGATATATTATGATTTTATAGGTTACCTTATAATTATAAATCCATCCAAGAATTTTTTTTTTAATGATTAAATCTCATGGTATATGATGTACAGTGTGTTGGAAATGATCTTAGAGCAATTTGTTATATTATAATGATAATCATCCCCAACATATATTATAAATACATGTTTTTTGTTAGTGAAAAATTCATATAAATACCATGATTACAATGATTCAATGATATTATTATCCTTATATAATATCTACATATAATTATTTATGATCAAAATCTATCATGACTACATTAAATGATCATTAACTGTTAATATATCTCATTCTCATGTTTTTGTTGATTATCCCCAATGTAAGATTTCAAGATAAACCTTTCTTTCATTTTTACCTTAAGGTTATCACAAATATTAAGAATATTATATAGGAATTTAGGAGGACTATGATTAATTATTTAGAAAAAATTACTTTAGATATTTAAATATTGTATGAAGAAATATCTTGTAGGAATATCTTGAGATTAGTGCATGGTGATTCTTGGGTTTTGATGTATATCGGTAGCCCATCGGTGGAGGGATAATGATTTCTCCCCTAATCTTCAACTGAAATTGGTTCCATATTATTTGATAAAATAGGATCCCTACTCGAGAAATAATAATAATAAATAAAATCATGTTCTATTTTTTCATTTCCTATAGTTTTATCCCTTTCTTTGATACTAGATATAATAGTTTCACCCAAGGTGCCTATGAATAATGATGATTATTTTGTTTTCAATCTCAAATCATTTGAATTCTGAAATTTAATACATAATATTTTCTCATTGTTGTTGTAAAATTTGGAAAAAGGAGGTCGTCGGTTGACTCATTCGATAAACACCTCATATTAGAGTGAGATTAAATTATAAATCTATTGTTTTTCTACATAGTTCTCCCTAAATCACAATTAATATGGCTAAAAAAGAAGATTTAAAATTTTATTATCCTAGAATGATTAATCCATATAATGTTAGCATTTCCTTATATAATTTGGTTTTATAGATATTAATCAAATAAGTGATTCATCCATTTTATGGTTCGGATTAAGCTTTTCATCTTTTAATTAATGTTTCTAAATTCAATGATTGTTCAAATCCTCAATAATATAATTGGTGGCTTCCATTAAACTAACCATAGAATGCTTTAAGGTAAAAACATTATCCATGCTTGTATATTCCTTGAATCTAGTTTATCTAAACTCCATCAAAAGTTTAAATGGTTTTTGTTTCATGAAGACTACTAATTCAAATAAATAGTTATCTATAAATTTCTTATTAGATTCTTTAAAAACTATAAAAATTTGGGGAATCTTATTAATAAGTGTTCTAATTGGGGAGAAAAAAAATGAATTTTTGAATAATAAATCATAATATATTGGATAATGATGTTGATTTCTTGATCATTCACCTATTAATGATTCAATGTGTGACACATGGAAGATCATCCTAAAAGGGGATGTATCTATTGAAAATATAATTTCTCCCAAACTCAATGAATCATCAAAGCTATTAGGGAATCACCGTTTGGAAAATAAATTAATGAAGATGGAGGTCCCATTATCACTTACTATGGACCCACTAGAGTGGTGGGAATGACTGGAGGAAGATAGTTTGATGACCCAATGGATCTCAAATGAAAATATGAATAGTCTATATTTATTGATTATGTTATAATTTATGCATAGGAATGGAATATTGATGGCCTCTTGGTTTCATAAATTCATACTTCTAAGATACAATTCTTATCAGTTGAACCACCATAAATATATTTGGATAATTTTACCTTAGGTAAATTTAAATATCATAAATATTACTAAAATTTGATGAAGGACGTTGTTAAAATTTTTGATTCATGGAAAAAATGGAATAGAAGTAATATGAAGTTGATCAATAACCCACATTATCTATTAGGGAGAGTGTGTACGGGGATGAAGATAAAGGCTAGTTAGATATTATTTTGAATGTTATTGAAAATCTCATTATTCCACTTTTGAAAGTTTTAGTACCCCCAAATATAAAAGATATATATGGTTATCCCATTAAATAGAACGTGTTTCTCAATTTCCAAAATGGAGTTCTACAGGATACTATTAATGTGGTAAATAAAGTATCCTTTTTGATACTAAAATGAATAAAAACGTGATGAATATTCATTCAAAAAGTATCCAAGGAATCATAATGCGTTGACTATCTATGTTGATTATAAATTCCTACCCTTGAATCTCTCTACTCATATTGTAGATGAAGGGGGTTAAGCATTTGAGTACTAATTTTCCTGTTCATTTTTCTTCAGTTGTTTATTTTACATGTCCTATTTCTCCTCCTCCCGTATTACGTTTTACTAGATATTTAGAACAAATACAGTATTATTATCATCATTTTATAGGTTTTTGGTTTCATTTAAGGTTGGTGTTGGACTATTCTTTCTGGGTGTGAGGGTTATTTTTGGGTTCGAAATTTTTTTTTGTTGCACATATAATTTTATTTTTTGTTTTTTTGATAATTATACTTTCTTTTCATTTTAAAAATAAATTATTTTAATTTGTTACAAAATATATTATGACCCAAATTTTCCAAGTCATTAAAACTATCAATTTTATGTTGTTTAATATTTTGTATATTTATCTTTAAGATGTTAAAACAATTTTGTATATGATTTATGGGCCACTATAATTTATATCAAATAAATATTTTTTTAAACATGGGATTTGTGTTAGATAGTAAAAACAACTTAAATTATATTAAGAGATTTTATAAGTCAACTAAATTAAACATAGTGATTCAACTATTTTTATGGATTATATTTCTATCTACGTTTTAGTATCTTATTTGTTTCTAACATTTTATATTTTAAAGAATATTGGCAGTGAGGGATCGTCAATCAACAACCCATATGATTGAAATTTTTTTTTCTTGAATAAAAATTTTAATGCAATTGGATATAGAGTTTAAATCCTTATCGAAGTGTTTAACCACTTTTCCAAGGTTATAAAGAATTACCTAAACCATGAGTAATTTCCACCTTCACACGAGTATGAGAAATTAAACATTGAGGATTTTATGAGTTAAGTAACACCTCCATTTAATATATCATATGATCAGTTTGTTATAGAATAATGGGTTAATAACATAATAATATAGTTTTTTTCTTTATTAGTTTTAGTAGAAAATGGTTACTCCTAACATCTACCATTTAAAAGGATAATTTGATCAATATTATTCATTGATTAAGGATATCAAACCAAAGGATTTATTTAAATCAATGGAGTGGGAAGACATCGATAAAATATTTATCAATAATTATTTTCCACGTACTCTTCAAAACATAAATCCATAGATAAATTTTAAATCATATAGAATAATGGAATGAATTTATTAAAACTTATGAGATGAATTTCATTTGAGATTCATGGTATTTTTCTAGTTTTGTTATTAATAATGATAGAAAATTTGATAAATTATTTGGCATATTTGATAGAAAAAATATTTTCATTAAATTCATTATATATTTCAATGATTTAATCCTCATCTATTAGACATTTTGAGTTAATTTTAATCATTTTTAGATGTCAATAATATTTTTGTAATTTCAATGAAAATGGATTATTTTATTTTACTATGTTTTTAATCCTTTTTAGGACTATTATATTATACCATGCTTTTTATAAAATGTCTATATATTATTTAAAAAATAAGTTCTTTATATTGAAATCATTAATTTGGACAAGTTTGAGTTCATCGAGTATTTTGAGTCTTATTTGTATAATATTGGATTCTTGATCATAATATACTTCTTTCTCTTATGATTTTTTTCCTTTTCAAATTCCATTATTGTGTGATATTTTTATTTTGATAAATAGACATTTTCATTAACTGTATAACATTTTTGGAACTCTAGTTGGTGAATTCACATTTATAGAAATTAATCTAAGATGACATTTTTAGATCTTATAATATTAATTAACTCATATTATATTTTTTTCCATCATGATTACATACATAGTGAAATACTCAAGAATTAGGGAAATGATACTTTGTGCTATTAGAGTTCACCCAACCACACATCATAGCCGCATTGATTTGATTGAATAGGGAAACAGAATATTAGAATATTATAGGGTCATTATACGGATAAATAAAAGCTTATGTAACATGGAGATCAATTTCTCATCCACTTTATTTAGGAGATCATTTTTTCTACCACATAGATCCAATTAAAGAGAAGATATTTTACATACATGATGTTTCCTAATTAAACTTTACGGTATAAAAAATCAAATAATTTACATTTATTTTTTCATTGAATACATGTGACCTATAAAGTATAAGGAAGTCACACATGTATAGTAAGGGAGTTTGGGGAGAGAGATCTTGTATATGGAAATGTTTAAGGCTCTAATTTTCTATCGTCATGAGGAAGGATGAGGAATATGGTAGTTGGTTTATCTATTTTTGAATAAATTCTTGAGTGGTTGTGCTTATTTGATACAAGGAATACCCCTTCCAATTCAATTGTTTTCAAATTATCTTATTTTTAATTTTATAGAGATATATATTGGAAAAAATGATATATTCTTCTTTCTCAAATTATTTTCTTCAAAACTATTTCATATTTTTATCCAATTTATAAAAGTAAAGTGATTGTACCCATTTTTTAAAGTTAATTTACAAGTTCTTTTAATTGGTAAAAGTGAGTTTAATTAGAGGTATAAAAGGTTGGTTAATATAATTGAATGATAAAATGAATATATTTTAGAGTCCTTAGATGTTTTTTCATTAAATGTTTAAGTAGTATTTGAGACCTGGGATTGAAAATTTCAAAGGTATCTTAATGATATTTCAAGATTATTTAATCTAGAACATATTTATTTCATCAGTTCAATGGAAACAATTATTCAATCATTTTTTCTTTTAAAAAACTACAAGTTATCTCAATTTGAAATTTCAATTATCTAAAAAGACAATAAAATTTAATAAAAATAGAAAAAAATGAATGTAAATAATATAAATGGAAATTAAAAATGAAATTTAAAAAACATGAATATAAAATATTAACCAAATATATTCCTCCTCAACTCCCACAATTATATTATGAAATTTCTTAATTGTGACATTTTTTATGAATGATAAAATAAAAATAGAAAATTATTGAAAATAAATCTAACAAGTAGGATGGAAAGGAACTTCTCATTGATTAATTTTACTCAGTAACATCAAGATAGACATCTAATCTGAAATTTTCTAGAAATTTTTCATTAAATAACGTAAATTGATGGATATGAATTCTAAAATGGATTTTTTTGTTATTTAAAATGAATGGTAGTTAGAGGAAAAAATGATTAATTTTTTTAGTTCTTGGATTTTTGTAATGAAATTTATTGAAAAATATATTCCTTATGGAGACATAAATAACACTTTATCTACCTCTTTGAGGTCTTTATCGAATATCCATTGGTTGTGAAAACAACTTTTGTTTTCTCGTTGTATAGTTTATCAATTTCATGAGAATTGATTTAATTTCTACAATATTCTAAAAACCAAATTCTCTTTATTTTGTAACTAAAAACATATTTATGTTTCATGTTTTTATATCATAAAAATAATTATGATCTAAATACATAGATATGTGACAAGATTTTTCATAGAGTAATATAAAAGTGAAAATTTCTATTATTGTTTTAAAAACAATTATATATGCCTAGGGTGCATCATCTAGCTTTAAACTACATTCACTTTGGTTTTGGTTCATATTTATCTCTAGAATTACTTCGATTTCTCTATTTTATAGTTCATCCATTCCATTTTTATGGGTTATAAGGTGTTGAAACACTATATTTGACTCCATATTTCTTAAACTTGGATTCTAAAGTATGATCAAAATATTGGGTGCCCTATTAATTGTGTGGCCATTTACCTAAGTAGTGTTGGATTGGATTATGCTTTCTTGTGTGGATTGGGTCGTACATTTCTTTGTGGATTAAGTTTTACTTTCCTGAGTGGACAGTATTGTACTAGAGCTCGTGAGTAGGAGCTGAACTGGATTTGATGACTTAGGTATATGTGTGGGAATATACCTAAGTAGTGTTGGATGATACTTCGTGCTTTTATCTTTCATTGAGTTTTATCCTTCGTGGATTCATGGACACCTTCGGGGGTCTTGGGATCCCTACTGAGTATCGTATACTCACCCCTGCATGGGCTTTTCCTGCACTACGTTCTGTTCGTTGAAGACGATGGACATCACTGATCGCGGTTGAGGCTTGTAAAACTGGAGGGTACCTGGAGGAGGATCTCATGACGAGTCGGTGCCCAGAGGTGGATATCATGTCGAGTCGGTACCCGGAAGAGACGGACGAACGTGGAGTGCTGAAGAGGATATCTGTACCTACCCTTCAGGTAGGAAGCCAGAGGACGATCCAGGAGCAACTTGTCACCTTTCGTCTATTTTCCTTGAGTTGTACTTTACTTTCAGTTGGGTTTTTATTCTGTCCTATTTACATCCAGCACTTACTTTTGTATTCAGTTTACATAGTGTTTACTTCAGCTTGTGTACTATATAGTGTTTGTTTACTTTATAAAGGCAATGACTTCCCTTTTAATCAGGATTTATGCCTTTGGTGCTAGTCGCCAGCCTCTGGCCTATGGAAATCGGGCTTGGGGTAGTCTCGGCACGGGTCCCGAGGACGGTTCGTGAAAAATTAGTATCAGAGGAGTTAGGTTATACCGCATAACTCAGGACTCTGATCTTTCTTCTTTGTGAAGAAATAGTGTTAAGGGTATTGAGTGTGGTTATCACTACAGGGTGTCCAGTGTTGGTGCGGTGACCGACGTATCCATACAACAGGACCCTGACTTCTAATTTCCAACTCAGTGCACGAAAACATTGATTGCATGCGTGTTACAAATGTTTTCTTTGTGATTACTTTGTGTCAGCTCACCAGGTATACTATATTGACTGTGGTGGACCTGTCTCTTTTCAGGATAGCCTGACAACGGTTTCCACCTAGGGTTCCGAGCTTTGTGCGAGACGACAACCCACCGAGCGATGAGGCCTCGGTGTAGGGGCCTATTACAGATGAGGCACCGGTGGTACCTCTACCCACCGAGCCACCGATGCCACCAGCCCCAGCCACTGAGAGTGCATGTCGCCTTAGTGCACTGCACGAGTTTTAGCGTCAGAGACCGCCCAGGTTCTGCAGGGAGATGGACCCTTAGGTATGTTAGGATTGGCTGGAGTCTGTAGTATGAGTTTTCAGGTTAGTAGGGACACCATCTGACCTCATGGTGATCCTTGCAGCGAGTCTCCAGCACGTAGCAGCGGGCAGATGGTGGAGCCTGATACTCCAGGTGCATGATGAGGCATCTTTACTTTGGACAGACTTCGAGATCCTCTTCCTCTTGGAGTTCGTTCCTACCACCCTCCGTGTGGTGCACATTCAGGAGCTACTACAGCTGCGACTGGGCAGCATGATTGTGGCCCAGTACACGACGAGGTCTCCTGATCTCTCGTGCTACTCCACAGATATGGTACATGCCCCATTCTTCAGGGATCGGAACTTCGAGAAGGGAATGAGGCATGATATCAGGGCTTCGATGATCTCCCTCAACATGTCGACACAGGCAGGGGTGTTGAAGAGAGCCCTTCTAGTGGAGTGTTTTCTCGCCGAGGAGTCACCAGCGGTGAGACCCTCCGCAGGACGACCCGTAGCTGAGTCTTCTGCAGCTAGCAGTAGACATATGATGGAGAGGTCTATGCGGGCCAGACCATTAGCTGAGAAATCCCAGGATGCATATTAGATTGTACGGGGCCCATGAAGGAGAGTCAGCCACACGAGGAGCAGGCAGTGCTATGCATGCGGCGGGCAGGGTCACAAGGCTCGAGACTGCCCAACTCATCCTGTAGATGAGTAGCAGGAGGTAGAGGGACCTCCCAGGCAGAGGTTCGACTATGATGGTCCGTAGGGAGCAGGCGGACGAGGCAGAGGAGCTAGCTGAGAAGCAGGTGGTGGTTGACACTTTGAGGCCCTACCACCACCACCAACAGGGATACCACCCCGACCGCAAGGAACGAGTGGACAGGGGACTGCTCAGCTTCAGGCAGATGAGGCTTAAAACCATGGATCGCCGGGAGAATAAGGACAGGAGCGGGACTAGCTCCATACATGCGGACTTTTGTTCAATTTTCTTCTATCTTTGTTGATGTTTTGTGTCTTTTTTACATTGGGCTGCAGTAATAAAAGACACTGTTCTTGTGACGTTTTGTTCCCTATCCTTTTTATGTAGTTGATACTAAGAGGTTCCAGTTTAAAACTGTTGACTTGACCCTCACTTTTGAGATAACTAATGGAGGAGACCTCGTAACCACACACTGATGCCGATAGTGTGACTCTACCCTTGGAGGTGAGAGTAATGGTTGGATCTCTTGGCAGTAGTGTCGAGGCCTTACGACGTCATCCTTGTTATGGATTAGTATCATCCATGTCGGGATTGACTGTATTAGGCAAAGAACGTGGTTCATCCAGGGGATGAGACCGGATATCTCTTATCAGAAAAGAAGAAATATTAGCAGCTCTTGTAGGACCAGAGATGTTCCAGGCCATGATGGATAAGGTACAGGTCATCCAGGAGCAGATAAGGACAGCTCAGAGCCGACAGAAGTCTTACGCTGACAGGAGACGGAGACCACTGGAGTTTGAGGATGGAGACCATGTTTTCTTGCGAGTCTCACCTCGACGTGGATTACAGAGATTTTTTCGGGGCAGCAAGTTATCTCTGTGCTTCATAGGACCATTCCAGGTTCTCAGCAGGATAGGTGAGGTGGCTTATCGCCTAGCTCTACCACCTCAGTTGCACCGGGTGCACAACGTCTTCCGCGTATCTCAGCTGAGGAGATATGTGCATGACCCGAAACATATCATAGACCATGGGGAGTTTTACATTAATTATGGGGAGACTTTTGCAGAGGTCCTAGGGGAGATCGAGGATCTACAGAGGCGGGTCCTACATGGGTTGTCGATTCCTCTAGTTCACATCAGGTGGCACCACAGGAACCTCCAGGAGAGAACTTGGGAGCGGGAGGCTCAGATATGTGCTCAGTACCCTCAATTGTTCTCCTAGATTGTGATGTATCTTTACGGGGACATAAATCCCTTAGGATGGAGTAATGTAAAGACCCATAAATTTCAAGGAATTTTTTTTTTGTTATTTTATTTGGAATTTTACTAGTACGCAGTTTTTGAAGGCACCTGATTCTGAGTCCCAGCGTGCCCGGAATCATTTTCCAATGTTTATCTCGGGTAAGTTTAGTGAATAAACGAGCTGGTTTTCCAAACATTTGAACTGGTGCTCAGAATCGAAATCCGAGGGCACCGATGAGACCGCAGTGCCGGTAATTGCTTTGGAACAACTTTTCCGGAGGTGCGTTTGCTCGGGAGGAGTTGTTAAAAATGTGAAGAATAAAAATATAGTTGGTTTACAATAATATTTTATTTACACCACTAGTGGTTTAAGAGTTAAGGGAAAGGATGTTGTGAGGAAGTTGGGGTGGGGCCCACACGAGCCCCCACCTCCTTAACTTTCCTAACACCCCATTAAACACCTAAATGTGTAACTCATCCTCTACCCCTCTTAATTAAAATTCAACTCTCTCATTAAATTATTTGATTAAGTTAATCAATGTATTTAATTAAGAGTTGAATTTTGAATTCATGGCATGGGATTAATAAAATAAGGGTGAACCTTATTTTATTTGGGGGGTTGTTGTGTGAGAAGGATTGGGAGAAAATACACAAATCCTTGGAAATCTTCATCTTCTTCGTTAGAGAACGCGAGGAACATCAAGACCTCAATGAAGAATTCCATCACCTCAAGGAGCGATCTTCATGCCTTTCTTCTCCTCTCTGCAGTCGGTGTGAGACACCGCTCCACCTCGGATGATCTACGTCAACGTGTACGGAGCCTCACCCTGTGACGTCATTTGCTGCAACGCTCACCAATCGTCAACTCGTTATCGAGGTAGGGGTTTGATTTTATGATCATGAATATTTTTGGTTTCCATCGTTAATCCTTTAGTCGCTTGTTATCGATTTAACGGGAGGGGGCCGGACCGCACAAACACAGTTGACCATCCTCCCCCTTTTGTTGTTGTACTCGTTGTGGCTCGAACGAAGGTGGCGCGGTGCTGATGCACCGTGCGGGAATGAAAAGTGCTGCAGAGGTGGTGCGCAGCACCGTCGCACCACGCTGAAGAACTCAAGGGAAAGTCGCGGCCAACGTGGGCAGTGATGGAGGGGTGCGGCGCCGACGCCCCGTGCCTATTGAAGAAGGGGCACGGCCTAAGGCCGCGGCGATCACCAACAGGGGGCGCCCGGACTCCCCAGCCACTGCAGCATCAAGATCTGCGGCCCTTTGGCCACGACAGAAGACATGGAGGCAACTGGATAAACCGACCGCCGACGCTTGGAAGGTGGGACCCGAAAGGGGGTCCCGTGGTAGCACACCGGCCAGCCAACCGGGCTGGCCGTTCGGAATTCCGGGGGTCGAAACCCCCGATGGTAGGTAGGATGGTCCCCCACATGGGGGACGCCGTTACAAAGCGAGGGTGCATCACCCCCCCCCCCCCTTCACGCCGCTTGGTCATGAACCGAGCGTCCAGCCGAGCCGAGCCGCTCGCGCTGGGCCGGGGCGCCCCGCCGCTGGGTCGGGCCGCCTGCTAGGCCGGGCAGCCCACTGGGCTGGGTCGCACTTGCTGGGCCGTGCCATGCCGCTGGGACGGAATGTGCCCAAGGGGGCCTGACCCGAACACGGGTCGGGTCGACCCGGTTCGGCCCGACCCAAGGGGTCTCGGGCCGGGTCGTTTCGGGCCCCAAACCCCCTAAAATCCGACAGCTACGTTCAAAGACTCATAACTTGGGATACGAACATCCGATTGGTGCACCATCAGTTGCAATGCAATATTTGGATTGAGATGGTTGTTTTGGTATATTATACTCGAGTTTTCGGAGAACTTTGGGTTTGGCTGGGTTGGTTCGAACACAAAACCAACCGGTCCCTCGGAGCGGAAACGCTTATAACTTGAGCTCCGGACGTCCGATTGACATGTCGTAGACTTTGTTGTATTCCTATTAGTGAGATGGTCCTTTTGGGTTACTCCGCTTGAGGTTTGGACATAGTTGGAGTATGGTCGGGTTTGTTTTGACTTAAAAACCAACCGGGCCCCTGGAACGAAAAAGCCAATAACACTCAGACTGGGCATCCGATTGACGCGTCGTCTGTCATGTTGAGTTCCTATAGATTTAATGGAACTTTGAGATACATCAAATATGGTCTACGTGACAGTTGATGTATCGACCCCTTGGCTTGTGGAGCGGACCCTCCCGGAACGAGCGTGTTGTGTGCGGGAACCCTAGAGCTGGCTGCGACTGCGATGATGATGACGATTGTACTAGGATCCTCCGTGGGTTCAAAGAGAACAACTACCGCACTAGGATCCTCTGTGGGTTCGAAGAGGAAGACTACCGTACTGGGATCCTCTATGGGTTCAACGAGGACGAGTACCGTACTGTGATCCTCTGTGGGGTTCGACGAGGACGACTACCGTACTGGGATCCTCTGTGGGTTCGATGAGGACGACTATTGAATTGGAATCCTTCGTGGGTTCGACTACCATGCTGGATCCTCCGTGGGTTCGACGATGATGACTACTATACTTGGATCCTCCGTGGGTTCGGCAGTGAGGAATAATAAACTTGGATCCTACGTGGTTTTGGCAGAGGAGATGATTCTGAGGCTACATCTAATCATCTCCACCCCTCTTTGTAAATGGATACCTGTGTGAGATGAGTCTTGACATTCAATCATTATCTTCAATGTGATTGACTTGATATCTTGTGTGGATTGGATTATGCTTTCCTGTGTGTATTGGGTCGTACATTCCTGTGTGGATTAAGTTTTACATTCCTGAGTGGACCAGATTGTACTAGAGCTCGTGAGTTGGAGGTAAACTGGATTTGATGACTTAGGTATATGTATGGGCATATACCTAAGTTGTGTTGGATGATACTTCATGATTGTATATATCTTTTTGGTTTATCTTTTGTGGATTCAGGGAGACCTTCGGGGGTCTCGGGGTCCCTACTGAGTATCGTATATTCACCCCAACACGAGCTTCGCATGCACTATGTTGTGATGCTTGCAGAAGATGGACATCACTGATCGTGGTTGAGGCTTGTAGAGCTGGACGGTACCCGGAGGAGGATCTCATGATGAGTCGGTGCTTGAAGGTGGATATCACGTCGAATCTGTACCCGGAGGAGATGGACAGACGTGGAGTGCTGAGGAGGAGATCTGTACCTACCCATTAGGTAGGAAGCCGGAGGAAGATCCAGGAGTGGCTTATCACCTTTCAGATGTTGTCCTTGAGTTGTACTTTACTTTTAGTTGTACTTTACTTTCAGTTGGGTTTTTATTCTGGCCCATTTACTTCCAACACTTACTTTTGTATTCAGTTTACTTAGTGTTTACTTCAGCTTGTGTACTCTATGGTGTTTGTTTACTTTATAAAGGCAATGCCTTCTCTTTTTATCGGGAGTTACGCCTTTAGTGCTAGTCGCCAGCCCTTGGCCTATGGAAGGCGGGCATGGGGTAGTCACGGAACGGGCCCGAGGACAGTTCGTGATAGTAAGGTTTAACAGTCAGGTCTTATTGGTATGTTCTAATGGTGAGGTCTTAGCGGTATGGTCTAATGGTGAGGTCTTACCGGTAAGGTCTAGAGGTGAGGTCGTATCGGTAAGGTCTATCGGTTAGGTCTTATTAGTAAAGTCTAATGGTGAGGTCTTATTGGTAAGGTATAATGGTGAGGTCTTATCAATATGGATTAATGCTGAAGTCCTAACCTATTTAACAGTTTATCATACCTAAGTCATGTTTGATGTAATTTAACTTCTCATAATTCAAAGGCTTTCTGAAAATATCCTTCAATTGGTTTTTAGTACCAATGAATTCAAGAGTGATATCACCACTTTGATAATGATCTCTTAAGAAGTGATGTCATACATCGATATGCTTTGTTCTAGCATGAGATACTGGATTTTTATAGAATTTAAAAGTACTTGTGTTTTCACAGTTTATGGAGACATGTTTGATATGATATCCTTAGTCTAGTAAAGTGTTGTTCATCCATAGAATTTGAGCACAACAACTACCATCAGCTATATATTCACCATTGGTAGTAGATGATGAAACCGAATTCTATTTCTTACTAAACTAGAATACTAGGGACTTTCCTAAAACATGACATGTTCCAGAGGGGCTTTTTCTATCTAACTTGCAACAAGCAAATTCAGCATCCTAATAACTAATTAATTCAAACAGCTGTCCTCTTAGATATAATAGTCCTAACTTTATAGTATACTTGAGATATTTAAAAATCCTTTTAACTGAATTTAAATGAGAATATTTGGGATTGAATTGAAAACGAGCACACATGCATACAATGAACATAATTTCAGGTCTGCTAGTAGTAAGATAGAGTAGACTCCCAATCATACCTCGGTAATTGGTTTGATCCACTGATTCACCATTTTCATAAGAATCCAACTTGTAAATGGTACTCATAAGTGTATTACTACCTTTATTACAATCCAAACCAAAACGTTTCAAAATATCCTTAACATATCTACATTGATTTGAAACAATAATATCTTTATTTTGAAAAATCTGAAATCCAAGTAAAATTTTATGTTCTCCCATTAAACTCATTTCAAATTAATTTTGCATTATTTTTGAAAAATTAGTACATAAATAATTTTTATAAGATCCAAAAATTATATCATGTACATAAATTTTTACTATCAAACCATCTTTGTAAATTATTTTAATGAAGAAAGTTTGATCAATTATTCCTTTAGTAAAACTTTTTGAAATAATAAAATAGTTGATCCAATTATACCAAGCTCTTGGAGCTTTTTTAAACCGTATAATGCTTTTGAATGTTTAAAAACATGGTTTGGAAAATTGAGATTTTTAAAACCATGGGTTTGTTCCACAAACACATCCTCAACTATGTACCCATTTAGAAAAGAACTTTTAACATCCATTTGATAAAGTTTATAATTCCGATGAGCTGCATAAGCATGTAGTATCTTAATGGCCTCTATCCTAGCTACAGGTGAAAAGGTCTCCTCATAGAATATTACTTCCTCATGACTATATCCTTGTACAAAAAACCTATATTTGTTTCTAACTACATTTCCAATCTCATCAATTTTGTTCCTAAAAACCCATTTAGTGCCTATTGTCAAAGTGACCTTAGGTCTTTCAACTAGTTCCCAGACATTGTTTCTTTCAAATTTATTGAATTATTCTTTCATATCCAACACCCAAAATTCATCATTGATAGAATCATTAATATTTTTGGGTTCAAGCTCTGAAATAGAAGCATGATGTACATCCTTTTTTCTCAATGAAGCTCTAGTTTGTGTCCCCCTATTTAAATCACATACAATAGCATCTAAAGGATGATTCTTGAGAGTTCTAATACCTATAGTAAGAGTTTAACATGACTCCTCATGGTTGTTTATAGGATTTGACTCAACAGGTGCAGATTATGGAAGATTCCCAGAACTGGTTACTTATACAGGGTGTTCACTATCATTTTCATTAATGTTCAAAATTGATATATCTTCCTCAACATATTCAAGAGAGGTTTTGGATTCATCTAGATCAGTATCATCAAATTTGACATGAACTAACTCCTACACACATTTGGTTTTATTATTGAATACTCTATAGGCTTTACTCGAGATTGAGTAACCAAGGAAAATTACTTAATCACTTTTGGAGGCAAACTTGCCAAGATTGTCCTTAGTGTTAAGAATAAAAACATTTCTGCAAAAAACTATGAGGTAGTTTAGCTTAGGCTTCCAATTATTCTAATGTTCACAAGGGGTCTTCTTAAGAATGTTTCAAATTAAGACTCTATTGATACTATAACTTGTAGTATTTACAACTTCATCCCAAATATAAATAGATAGATTATACTCACTATGCATAGTTTAGGAAATCTCTTGAAGTGTCATATTTCTTCTTCATAGAATTCATTTTGTTGATGTGTTCTAGGAGTAGAGAAATTCTTACTATAGCCTTTGTGAGAGCAACAGGATTCAAACTCTTGATTTTCTAACTCACGGTCGTGATCACTTCTCAAGGTCTTAATTCTAAGTCCACAAAGATTTTCTAAAAACACGGAGTATTTGATAAAATAATAACATGCTTCACTTTTTTGAGCCAGTAAGTACACCCAAGTATACCTAGAAAAATCTACTACAAGAACATTATCATAGTGCTTACCATTTAAACATGAAACTCTTGACGGTCCAAATAAGTCCATGTGAACCAACTCAAGCAGTTGAGAATTAGAAAATTATTTCTTTGGTTTGGAAGAAACTTTGTGTTGTTTTCCCTTTTGACAAGGATTGCACACTTTGTTTAGAGGGAACTACAATTTAGGTTGGTCTCTAACTAAACCATTCCGAATCAATTTCTTAAAAGAGTGTACATTGAAGTGTCCTGGTCTTATGTTCCACAACCATGATTCCTTATGAAACAAATTTAAAACAGA
The DNA here is from genome assembly GCA_963277665.1 of Viscum album. Taxonomy (NCBI): domain Eukaryota; kingdom Viridiplantae; phylum Streptophyta; class Magnoliopsida; order Santalales; family Viscaceae; genus Viscum; species Viscum album. Next base: position 1,249,799,538 of record OY728121.1, read on the forward strand.
AACATTTTTCTTAGCTAAATAATCCAAATCAACAGTATATACATTCTCAATTCTAAGAGTAGTAAATATTAAATAATTTTTAGAATCAAAAAAATTACATGCATAATTTTCAAAATTGACATTAAAATCATCATCACACAACTGAGAGATACTCAGCAGATTGTATTTTATACCATCAACAAGAAGTACTTTTGAATTAATACAGCATTAGGGTTACCAATCTGGTTTAAGAAAACGATCAACCCTTTAGCATTATCACAAAAAGTTTCATGTCCATCATCCACATTGATTAGGCTCTTGAAGCATGAGTAGTCTTTTGTCATATGTCTTGAACATCCACTATCCAAGTAACACATTGTTTTACAAGAACTCTTTAGTCAGTTTTCTTACAAAATAGATTAATTGCAGTGTAACTTTGGTACCCAGATTTTCTTGGGTCCAGAGAGGTTAGAAAGTACGAATTTGGTAACCCATAGTTGTCTCACATATTTCTTATAATCAGAAAAATATATTTTGAGACATAAACACATTTTTTGGTCCTTTAGAGAATTTTTTTAAAATAAATGTTCCAGAAATTAAACAAGCTATGAATTGTCCATATTTTGGCATAAATTTTGTATTAATTTTCCTTCTTTGCCTGGTTGATATCCTAGACCAGTTGTATATTTTGGGGAAATCTTTTTTCCTAGAAACTAACTCAAGGTATCTCTACCCGTAGTAAACTTCTCAAGATCTCTCTTTAATTGCTTATTTGATAATTTGAGTTTAGTATTTTATGTTAACAGCTGGGCACATTTTTATTTTTCAATATCCAAATCAGACTTATAATTTTCATTTAAATAATGTTATCTCTTTAATGATTTATATTTTTCCATGAGATCATTAAATGTATCCTCAATCATTTCATAGTATTCAAATAATTCATCCTTATTCATATATTCATCATTATAAAACTTACTCTTATTCCCAGAATAATAGGCATTATGTATAAGAGAGTTATGTGTTCCCTCATATGTTTTTGTAATGAAACATAAGTTTCCATGATTTTTCTGTTCACTATCTAAAGCATTAGATCCACTGGAGTTGTCTTCTGAAGCACTCCAAGTAGCATTCATAGCCTTTTTATAACACTTTCCCTTATCTTCTTATTTCTTATTAAATTTTATCTTGGGGAAGTCTTCCTTCACATGACCTTTCCATTTTCACTCATAGAAGATTATTTCATTTCAGTTGTCATTCCATTTTCTGTCTTTCTTTCATAGTCCTTTACTATCAGACGTTCCCTTGTAGTTTGACTTCCTAGATAATTTCTTATTTCGATAGAACTTTTTCAACCTTCTTGCTCGATGATCCATCCCATCATCACTATTAGAGTATGAGTCTTCATTTGTGGAAGTATCTACAAGAACTTGAACTTTGGCTTTGTCTTCTCTCTTTAAGGTAGTAGTCTTGAATGCGACTGACTTCTTCCTTGGTTCTTCATCTACTTCATGATTCACCTTAATCTCTTCTTAATATGTCATAATCTTTATATTTAGTTCCTTCACTGGTAGCTTGATTGTATTACAATATTCTCGAATAGAAAGACAATTTCCCCTCTATCTGTCAGGTAGGACACAAATTAGTCTACTGATTTGGTCCTTACTATCCACTGGTCTTCTAAGTAGACACATGGTGTTCACTATTTCATTGAACCTAAGATCCATTTCCAAGATAGGTTCATCAGACTTAATTTTAAAATTATAATATTTAATAGTTTATGTATTTAATCTCATTTCTTTGACATTGGTTGTTCCCTCATAAGAAATAGTTAAACTATCCCAAATTTCATATGCAATTTTACAAGAAGATATTCTATTGAGTTCATCATCACCTCGAGAATAGTACAAGGCATTCATTGCTTTACAGTTATTATTATATGTGGCTTTAGACAACTGAGACCATGTATCCCAAGTAGTAGTAGGAAATATATGTTGTTCTTCAATTGTGTCCCAGATTTCAAGTCACATGCTCTCTAGATACATTTTCATATTTAATTTCCAATGAGCATAGTTTTTTACCATTAGTGAAAGGAGGCATGTTGGTTGTGGCACCCTCAACTCAATTATACATGTTACTTAAAATTTAAAGAACTGAAAATTTGGATATGATAGAAAAATTAAGATCTTTAAGATACAACTAAAATAACATATAAATTATTGGGTTGGTTTCACAACAATTTAGGTTGTAGAAAAATAAGAAAAACCTTCCCCTGATACCAAATTTTAGTCGGAGTGGGTACTCATGAGGGGGGGTGATTGAGTTCCAATTAAAATTTCTGTTAGAAAAATATTATTATTAAAAATCCCAATTTAAAAGATCCATGTCAATTAAGGGATTAGATATACAAATATATACATGGTCAGTAATTTTCTCTAAATTTGATTAGTCCTAAGTCGAATAAATGAAACCACTCATTCAAATTTCGAAACAGGTTTTCTGAATTAAACATATGTACACACTAACCAAAACTAACTATGAGAGTGAATGTAAAAATATTTTTCTATCATTGAAAAATATAATCAGTGGATGAAATAAAACAGAGTATATGAGGATTAGCACAAAAATAAAAACAAGAGGTTTAGTCTCAAGTCGAGACCTAATCCTCTCCACTTGGTGATCACCAGCGACCAAGCAGTTTATATTAGCAATAAACATTATACACATCTTGTATTGGGCTTTAGAATAGTTTTCACAAATTTTCCAGGGTTCACACCCTCTACCACTGTTCTTTATGGGAAAAACTAACAACATAGACCACACAAGGTCTCTTACACTAGTTTACATGGGAACAAAATTTATGTGAGGTTCTATGTAAGGATATTCGATATCCTCCAGTTCTAGAATAGGAGACAATGTGTGAAGCAGGCAGACACACTTCTCATAAATTTAAAAAAGAAGAAACACAAGAGAGAAACTACGATGAGATGGATTTTATAAAGACCTATGTGTTTCCATTTCAACTATTGACTCCTAGAAGAATTTGAATCTTTAGTCTATATGTAGAAGTTGTCTTCAAAATAGAGTGCTGCAACTCTAGGTACTGGATTTCATAAATTTAGTGTTCTGCTTCTTGAGTTGATTGAAAGATTATGAAACACATAAGGTAGCCTCAAGTTGTTTTCTCCAAAATTATTTCCTTTTAGTTTCAGGGGTTCTCATTTAAGGTTCTCGAAAAAAGGTTCTTCCTTGTTCTTCAGTAGTTTCATCCTTAGGCATTTGACTAGTGAACTTCACTCTATAATTTTTTTCTCTGTTCCCATATATATATCTTCTTTTTTTGGTATTTTTATTTTATATTTAAGGTCCAACAATAGGTTTAAATACATCACATTCAATATTTCTTATGCCTTATACTCTCAAGATATGGTCTCTAGATATGTCTAAAAGAAATATTAATTAGTTCAGAAGCATTAACGTTAGAAAATATGACCATTAGAAAAATATCAGGAATTTGACAAAGTGTATCGGCATACTGGTAATGGTAGCCTTCGCATCAGTAGGCTTCAACAACAGGTGCACATAGGAAACCTACAATAGTAACCTTCCATTGGTAACTTTCAGTGGCGACCTTCAATAGTAGGCTTGCATCAGCGACCATGTAACGGTGACCATGTATATGTTACCTTGTATCAGTGAACTTTGTATTGGTGACCTTGTATCGGTGACATTGTACCAGTGATCTTATATCGGTGACCTTTGTACCGGTGACCTTGTATCGGTAAACTTGTATCGATGAACTTTGTATAGGTGACCTTTGTTCTAAGACCAAATTTTCACTGTAATCTTAACCAATCAAGCAGTCAGATTGAGAGTATATGAATATTACTCTATAGAAAAAGGAAACATTAATGAAACATAATTATAATTGAATGAAAAAATGGTTCTCACTTAAATGAAAACATGATTTGGGATTATAAAAACCTGATTTGTGATTATCAAAACATGATTTGGGATTATCAAAATAGGTGAGTCCAACAATTATGAAATTTTATATTTGGAAAACCAATGTGGTGTTTCTTCGATATAAAAATAATTACCAAAATCAACAAACTAAGGCCTTCCAATCCTAATAGTATACATTTTTTCATCAAGAAATATTTATTTGATATATTTATTGATGTGATATTTTTTGTAAAAAACAATTAGTAACCATCTTAAATGGTTATCCACAATATTTTTAATTCATTTATTTTCCTATATCTTCCTTATATGTGATTCCCACTTTATAAAATTTTTATTTCTCAATATTTACCTAAAAACAATAGTTAAATACCTAAGTATTTATAAACACTATATAAAGACCTTATGATATTATATTTCCCCATTATAAAAGACAGTCATAATCTCAAATAACTAAAATAAAATAAACCTAAAAGAACTCACCATGATCGATAACCAGAACTCTAGATTCATTATAGATGCACTACCTCAGTGTTAGATTTGGTTCTTTTGGATTTCATTCTCATATTTTGGTGAAGGTTTTTTATCCTTATTGGTGGTTGATTTGCTGTTCGGTGGTGGTCGATTTGATTTTTGGTAGTGTTCGATTTGTTTTTCTGGTTCTACTGGTGTTTGGTTTATTACTGGTTCACTGGGGGTTGATGATGGATTATTTTGATTCCATGTAGTTCGATGGGTTCAATGGATTTCTTCTTTTCTTCCTGGTTTTGGTTTTTTGGTTGCTACCTGCTGATGGGGAATGACAATGTCTTGGTGCGATATTTACCGCATCTTCGGCGGTCTCCGACAGTCTTCTGCATCATTGGTGTTTTTGTTTGAATGTGGTGAGATGTCTCTACAATGGTGTTTTATGGTGGTGGAAGATAAACAGTGGGTCAATCTTCGGTGTTTATGGTGGCGATAGCTCTCTAGAAACTGGTTTGTGGATAGCAACGATAGTGGTTACCAGACAGATGACGACAGCGGTCTCGTGATGATGATGGTAGGAGACATATCGTGACTTGGGTAGTTGTGGGTACACATGGCTTGACTTCTCCTTGGATAATGTGATTTTTTTAATTTTGGACTTTGGCTACTTGAAATATGTATCCCACTCTTGATGTTTTGGTTACCGCTAACCCACAAAGTGGCTTATTTAAAAATACAAAAAAAGAGAATTGAGGGAGAAGTAAGGATAAAAGAGTCTACGTCGGCACTTTTTTTGCATTGATAAAGAATAGAATTTATCAATACTATAAGTCTTGAACTAATAAATATTGGTTTTATCAGTACATTTTTAGCACTAATAAAATTGTCCTGATCTATTTTAAAAACACTAAACATTTCTTTGTGTATTTTTGATTTCATTTTTTATTTCTTCTTCTATGATTTATTTATGATCTTTTTTTATGACCTATTGTTTACGATTTTTTTATGATTAATTTTTGTAGGAATGATTTCTGGACTGTATTTTCTATTGACTACTGAAGTACGATCTGTTGTTTAAATTTGATATTGAACCTTGGATTTATTCATTGTGGTTTTAATGCTTTGTTTTATATCATCTTACTAAATAATTTTTTCATATATGTATATAAATGTGTATAAATTATCATGTATATTCTTGTTTATCAACTACTTTTTTGTGGCACAATGGGGGTTCCAAACTGATTATATATATGTTGACACCTTTCATGGACACCTTAATGTACATGCAACTTCAGATGAAATTTTTCAGGAACCAAGTTATTGGAGTGATGTATATTCCTTTTTTGTTTATATGTGTCATAGAATTTAGTTCCTCTTATAATTGAATATGATCCTTAGTTTTCTTTTGGAGATTATTCAAAGGGGACATCCCCAGTTAAGCTCATGAGGTTTAATCACATCAAGCCTTCAATTTTTGAATCATTATAGTGCCTTTAGTTCATGTTATGTTTGAATATTAGGTTTTAATCTATTTGATATTTCTTATAGACTATAGGTGAGTGAGTTTTCATACTGGTGTGACATGTATGTGTGTCTATATAGCTATTGAATCATTTATTTCCATAGTTATTCTATCCCAAATTACTCCTCCCAATTAATTATGAATATGTCCTCTCTCCCCCATAACAAATAAAATCCAAAAACTAATCCATTTTCCAATATCTACCCATGTACCTCCTAGTAATCCTTCTATGTGTTTTTGAGATGTTCTAGCTTCATACTGCTACAAAACATCAATGAATTATTCCCCTAATGATTGAGTAATTGTCAACAAAGATAAAACTCCCTATAAGTTCACCACCTATGAGGAAAGTATTGTTGGACCCGTTGATCTTCAAGGCCATATTACTACACTAATACATCATAACATCAATTATATGATTTAAACATTCAATAGATTTTAATTCTAGGTCATATCTATCGAACCCTTATTATCAAATATCTTAGTGTTGTTTTTTAGCCTTTAGGGAAATTTTCATCTAGATTGGCCTTTTCCCTCTTCTTCTATTCCTACCATTAGATTCCTGGTAGAGTTGAGTAACAATACAACCTATCCTCTTTCTCTTTAGAGGAATTTGTATATTCATACTTGTATTATTATTCTAATGGCTTAAATTTATTACTCAATAAAATATTTTCTAGCTATCTAGAATTATCTTTCCTCTAACTTCTTTTATGGAAACCACCACTTCATCTCTACCTAAAAAAAAATCCATTTTTTCCAAAAATTAAAACCAAGAAAAAAATATAAATAGAAATATTTTTGTCTCAAAGATGAATTATATGGATATGGCCTCATTGTTATTTGATTAGTTTTTGTAATTTTCCCATTCAGATAGCTCCTTTTGTCTTCATAGTAGTTCATTGTATGACCCAAAATTACACAAAATTGATATTTCATAAGAAAAAATATACTCTCTTTTCCACCACATATCCCCATCCATAGTAAAAATTCATTCCTGTCTATGGTTAGACATCACAGATTGAGGATTATTTTCTTCCCTCTCACTAATTTTGATAGAATATAACTTTTTGAACATTTAGTGTCTCATATCTTACACACTAGCTCTAACCCTCTTATTCCCAATATTATAATCCATTTTTTAGATTTATTGGATGTTTAATCATAACATATGATTCTAATTTTACCCATAAACCTGGGTATCTGTTCATTTAGAATGATATTGATATATTAAGAACCTTTCTTCTCTCTTTCTATAAATTCCCTATCTATGAATCGCCTAAAGAGAATCCTATTATATTAATTTATTGATTTCATTTCTGATTACACTTTTTACACACAGTATCAACCACCTCCTATAAGAATTATACCTTCTTTATTCCCTATTTTACATATACACTAAGTTCATTTATCACCTTCTCCTGATATTTAATCATTAAAATAAAATTCATAAGTTCTTATGTATTCAATTAACTAGAAAATAAATTATCTAACAATTATTTTATCCAGTCAATCACTTCATCTAGCTATTCCAAATATTCAAAAAATTATTTTATTAGTCCATTAATCATTTAATTTCCCTTTATTTTAAGATAAAACTCTTTAAGAGTTACATCAAGTTATATCTTGAGATAAACTATAACTTCTGGTCAATTTTCTTCCCCCTTCATAGTTTCTTACTTTTCAACTATAGACATCATAACATCTTCCACATCAGACATAAACTTTGTTTTTACTACATATGGGTAGTCTCCATCATCTCCTTCAACTTTTCATATGATCATATTCCTCTAGAAATTATTTCCTAATTTGAATTCCCATTTTTATGGGAAATTATCTTGAGGACATTGATTTATTTTCACATAATTTGATTTATCATCAAATTTTATTGAGAACCTTGCAGCAATGTTCCCAACTCTTCTGTGTCGAAATAATGTCTAGTGTGTATTTCCTCCAAATTTTCCCATTATTCTCCTAGATTTGTTTTCACTATAAGAGTTGGGAATCCATCATCTGCGTCTTATTCATCATTAACAACTTAATACAATAAATATTTTCTATTACATTGAAATCCATTACTTTATTGGAAGGAATAGATCCTCATACTCGATTTACATTAATTTTTCAAGACACTAAGAAACACAAAAGATCATCAAGGGGAAACTTTAGCAAATCCCTTTCTTCACGTGTTGATAGTTTTGGATTAAACTGAGGTGTAATACACCTTTATGTTTTCTTTAAAATGTCGATATTCATTACCTATAACCCATTTCCTTGAATATCTCTGTAAAATTCAATTTTAATCATGAATAAATTATTAACATTTTCATCAGTAATCATTTTCAAATCAAGAATTTATTTCTAAAGAACCTGTATCATAGACTACATCACCTTGTTATCCCCTTTATATATATTTGATATTTTTTCAAAAGGACTTAGAATTCATGAAACTCATCAACATTATTTATATCTAATCATACAAAACTTCAATTATATAAATTTGTTATTTAGAATCATCATCTATCATTTATCTATCGTCATTCATCATATACTACCTAATCCCATCCCAAACATGAATCATGTGAATGGTGGTAGATAGAACTTCCTAACCAAGAGATCAAAGACATGGTCTCTTCGTATTTTCCCAAATTTGATATTTATTCACATATAGAAGTGGAACTCATTTTTTGTATACAGGATTCCCTATTTTTTTTCCAAATATAGACAAAATGCATATAACATCACATTTAAAATAGAACTATACAACATTGCTTAGTTCACCGCAGAGAGATAGAACAAATATAATATGCCAATAATGTGTTTTTAGACTAAAATCCACAAAGATTTTCTAGATATTGTGGATTATAAATTTTCAAACATGGTCAGTCTATTCTTATAGTGTTTGAGGAATATTTATGTCCCATTGTAAGGGGGTGAATTAGTGGTTCACTCATTTAAAAAATTAGCTTTTAATTAAACCTATTGAACTTTTAAAGGTTCTCAGTCTACTCAAAAGTATCTCTCAATCTCACGTTGTGTGTAATTGTAATATAACAGAGAGAATCAAAAAATATTTACATGGTTTAGAATAAAACATTACAATTTTGAAAAGTTTCTTAGACACCCCATCATGGTTTTCTACTATACCCAAAAGTGAATAAAACTATTTTGAAATCCCAATTACAATATCTCAGTAATTGGTTAGATACCACAACCTTTCATCTTCTACAATTTTGGTAGAAGCCCAAATCATAGTCCTCTGGTGGCTCTCTAGGAACCCCATCTAAAACTGTCATCTTTAATGATAATCGACTAACTGAAATGTATTCTTCTTTAGATATTCTTCCTCCATAATAATGGTTGATTAACTTTCTTTATGTATGATTAATCAATGTATTAAACTATTTATTTTAGCAATATTTTTTTGAAACTCCTTTTAGATATTAAATTATAATAATAATCCTCTTCAAATACTCAGGTACATCTAATCACCATCTTGAAGAATTTCCCAAATTTGACTCATTAATTATTAAATAAAAATATATATCAAGATTCTCAAAAAATCTATTACATCAAGGATGAAATATCTATAATAGTTTTCCACTATCCTTATTCATCACCTATATGAACACATTTATCTACCGAAAAAACCAATAGTGTGTATGTGATATATTTTTAATTTCATTTCAAAAATCAATCCTTGTTTTATCATTGAAGTCATTATTTTAAATGTGTTATGAATAATTTTTTTATTTATTTAAAATATAAATACCCACAAGGTATTTGATGTTATATTTCCTTATTTCAAATACCTGATAATCTATTGTTATTCTTTTTGTATATCATTTGAAAGAACCAAAATAATTGAGTTTTACTTATTTGATCACTTGGAATTTCATCATGATGTGGAGTGTTTCATTCATTTTAAATGCTTGAAGTTAGTGGCTTCTCTTCATTATTCTTGTGAATGTTAAACTTTTTAATTCAAAATTCAGTAATTTCTATCATATAAAATGATCACCCAAATTGGGATACTTCATTTTAATTCATCTCATTCCTAATTCCCAAAAGATTAAGGTTGGCCTCTTTTTTAATGTGACAAAAAAATACCACATCTCATTCAAATTACTATAACTTTTCATTTCATCATGCGACCCCTTTATTAGATAACACCATGTACCTTCTCATGTTGATCTTACATCCACACTAGTGTAAATTTATGAATGTACATTTATCTCAATCTTACTCATGGACTTATCATATGTATATTTCAATTAATGGTTTGAGTTCATTATAGATGATGTCACTATTTGGATTCTTCTGTGTATGCCTTATAGATGCCTGAAAATCGTATGCAACATGTGATATGAATTTTCCTTAATCTCATAATATTTACACGGCCTTATTTAATGTGGATGATACTTTGGATTCATTTGATAGAAATATATCCCAAAATTCTTGTGTTTTGAAACAGTGAAGAACATGTGTTGGTTTTGGTGAGCACTACTACAAAAATGGCCTTTAGCTGTGTTTTTATTTATCAATGCTAAAATAAAATTCTAATAAATGGAATTTTTATGAGCACTAAAGAAAGGGATGATAAATTTAACTTTTTATAATGCTTTTATTTTAGCGCTCATAATGAAAACATCTATCAATACTTTAATTTTAGCATGAATAAAGGGTATCCTTTATGAGTGATTTATTTATAGAACTGATAAAGGGTATCCTTTATCAGTTCGTTATTTTAAGTGTTGATAATGATAACAATTTATTAGAACTTTTTGTTTAGTGCTGATAAATATTTCTATATTCAACGCATTTTTAATGTTGATAAAATGAAAAAATTAAATAAATTAAAAATATAAAAATTTACTATTAAAATAATATTACCAATATTGTTAAATAACTAATTATTGATAAAAATTAATATATTTATTATAAATTATTAAATATTTAAAATTTTAGTAATTAGATAATTATAATAATTAATGTTATTAAATTTTATATATAGAATATATAGATATATATTAATTTATATAAATATGAATATATATTGAAAAAAATTATCTGATTTACATTAAATTTTCCTGTATTTATTGAAAAATTGTATATAATTAGAAATTAAAATTAGCAAAAAATATTTACTAATTTCATAGTACTTGAAAAATAATTGAATATTGTTTGATTTTTCAATTTAATATAGATCAAATGTGTGTTATATTTAATTCACATATACTTATAATTAATTAATTTTAACATAAAATATGCACATACACAGAACTTATAAATTTTTTCAATATTTTTAATGTGTGCCGATATTCTTAATTTATTCAATTTCACTCATTTTGTACAAATATGCATGCACCCAAAATTAGATATTCCATAATAATGATAATATATATATATATATTTAAAATATTTATAAATAAATATATTTATAAATGTACATTCATTATATTTATACAATTATATATTTATAATTATAAATAAATAAATACTTTTTTAAAGTATTTATATAATTATAAATAATTATTTAATTATATTTAAATAATTATGAAATTTATTATAAATTTACTTAAATAATAAATATATTTACTATACTTATATTTATAAATATTTATTAAATATATATGTATATAATTATATAAATATATATAATGATATAAATAATATTTTTTCAAAAAAATTCTATAACTATAAATGAATAATTATAAAATTCTAATAAATATATTTAAAAAGTATTATGTTTGATATATTTATATTTATATTTATTTATTAATTATTTTTTAATATTTTTAATTATTTATATATAATTATAATTATAAATCCTTAAATATGACTTCTTTAATAATCGTTGATAAAAGAATCTCTATCGTTGCTTTTTTGCATTGAAAAAGAAGAGGATTTTTCAACGCTATATGTATAGCACTTACAATGATTGGTTTTATTAGTTCATTTTTAGTGATAATAGAAGAGTCCTAATCTATTTTAAAAACTCTAAACTTTTTCTGAACACATCGCAATACAGAACCATTCTGCGGAATCCACCCACTGTCAACACTCCTCCTTGGTGAATTGGGGATCAAATCACACCACTCAAATGTAAGAACCTGGACCTTCTTTTCAGGTATTTTTTTTCTTTTCCCAGGAGGTTTTTGTGAAAAGATGAGTTTTTGGAAAATTTTTAAGTACACGTCGGGTACTTTATGAGTACACGCCGTGTTCTTGGTTACCTTGGGTAGCCATGTGCTGGCCATCTAGCAGCCTTACACATGGCCATTATTGATGACCTGGAGGCCGCCTACTGTGGAGTATCGAAATAGAAAGTACATGCCATGTACTCCAAAAGTACACGCCGTGTAATTTTTTTTTCTGCATTAAACACACTGAGGTCGCGTCTGATGGACAGAACTGTCTCCTTCTCACCGTAGTTCTCTGAGAGCCCCGAGCAGCTATAGATCTTTGACAACCCCCCAATTCTCCATCTCTCCTCTGATTATAACTCTTCCGGTTGCGTTGGAATCGCATCAGTGAGTTCTCTTTTCTGCTAGAACCACGTTTCATGATTTCTGTTATTTTCCATGTAAGTTTGGGTTGAATTCTTTAGTCATTTTATTAGATCTATGACGTAATAATTGGATTCAAGCTTTGAGGTGCACATATATTGATCTATTAACCCCGAGGTAGGTGGTTTGTCCCTTTCTGTAGGAAGTCTTTGATTTATAGGTACAATTTTTCCCAATACCCATGAATGGGGTATTGTGTGCTTACAGTTTTAGTCCTATTGTTTTTCTGCTATGCTGGTATGCATGAGTAGATGATTATTGATTGGGAATTGGGTGAATTATTGTGATTTGGATGTATTTCCATGCATGTTTTTACCTGTTTTTACCTTTGGGTATTATTGCATGTTAGGCTACTATTTACTTTCCCATTCCTAGTATTATAGGATGGAGTGACTGTTGTTTTGTTATGTTGTTGTTCTATAGAATGATACCCAATTATTTCATGAGCTTTACCTTGGCCATTATGCATTTCTACACTTTCTTGACTTACACAGGTCCATGAAAACCTCGTGTATAGAACATAGGGAGAATTGATGTTGAGGGCTTCTCTAGAGAGTCTTTATAATAATATGATGTGAGACCACAAGGGGAATTGACATTGAGTGCTTCTCTAGAGTTTCTTTAGTTCATCGACACGGGCCCTAGGGGGAATTTATGTTGAGTGCTTCCCCAGAGAACCTTTAGTGCAATATGAGACTATAGGGGTAATTGATGGTGAGTGATTTTCTAGAGAGTCAATACATTAGCTGAACCAGAGTGGTGAGACTTTGTATGCTTCCCAGAGGGTTGCTTGTACTTGTTTGGTTCAACCATAGGGGTTAGGTTGTGAGTACTACCCAGAGGGTTACCTGTTTTGTTTAGCTAATAGATTAACTACTGCTTGATATTGAAACTGTGGATTGTATTTTTCTGCTAGGTACTTCCTGTTTACTTCTTTCGGTGCTTTTACCCTACCATATAATCACTGGCTATTAGGCGCAGATCTTCATGTGGTTGCCTACTGGGATTTAGTCTCTCGTCCTGTTTGGGTCATGCTTTTGGGCCCACACAGATTATATTGTTGTAGGTATATACATGGGAAAGCATCCTTCAACATCAATTACTTGATTTGTTGAGGAGCTGGAGAGCTGGGGACCAAGCAGTGGCTTGCAATGCGGAGGAGTTATCTTCTTCCGTTTCCACTTTGGTTTGGAACTGTTGTTTTCAAGTATTGTGACTTGTTTGGATGTCTTCCTAGTAATATGTATCATGCATCATTTTATTCATATATATGTGCTCCAGTTGTTTATTATTCCAGTCTTCTGCTATTTACAGTTGTCAGATATTTAATGCTTCCTCTATTGAGTGTTGTTTACTTTTGTTGTGTACTCTTCCATTGAGGGCATAGTTTTCTTAAAATCACACCCAAGGCCCTCCTTGCTAGTTGGTAGCCTCTAGCGTTCGGGGAAATGCACATGAGGCCATGTGAGCAACCAGTCATGGGGCACCTCTGGGTGGATTTCGGAACTACGACGTTACAAAGTTGTATTAGATGGATTATTTTCTCTTGACTTACTGTTTGGAGCCTTTAGCTTGGGATACGAAAGAATAGGTACTTGGTAATTAGTTGTGCCCAGGAGTAGCTAACCTATGCCCAGGGAAAATCTAATATTCCTCGTTATTTCAATTTGTTTCTGGTTTGCAATTTTACAGTTGATTCGATTTCACCGTTTGGTGATTCACGTGTTTTGTGCAGTTACCATTGATATTATTGTGGTTCTATTTCAATCACAACCCGATGAGATGAGGGTATTACATCTCATGCATCATATACGCACTTGTTTTAAATCACATTCCATGCATTATTTCCATGCCATCTAGGATGCATTAGTGATTGTATGTTGTTGTGATAGCTATTGTGTAGAATATGCATGTTTTTGTGATAAATTATTTGATAGAAATACCTTATGAATGGTAAGGTATTGTTTGAATGAACTCCAACTTTGTTTCTTGAGCTGTAATAGGCCCTCATGGACTGGAATTTGGTCGATCATTGCACTTTTTTCTTGTTTATAACTTTTATAGAATGCCAAACTTTGTATCGCGGGGAGTATGGGCCCTTACAGAAATGAATTTGGCACTTTCAATTCTTGTTTCAGTGTTTTCTGGGTTTCGGGGTAGTTTCTGAGGCTTACTATCTGGAAAACCCCAGAATACATATCGTGTAATTTTAAGTACGTGCCATGTGTTCTTCTGTTTAGGAAGAAATAGTTTTTCTTAAGTACATTTGGTGTAATTTATGTACATGTCGTGTAGTCCCTATGTAGAGACCGTAATCCTGACATACATGGACATTACATTACTTTTGCGGAATACTTATTGCATAACAAAAACACACACACAAGGACCATAATAGTTTAGTGTCTTTGGAAACTCGGAACGTAATATTCTAATCATGGTGAAAGATCTTCAACATCTCCCATAAATATCATCCCTTTTTTTCTTACCTAAAACCTTTCTTTATATCCTGGGGAAAAGAAAACATAAAAGGGTGAGCTCAAATGCTCAGTAAGGGTAAAAAAAGAAAAATCAATCACATCATATTCATAAGAACATAACATTTTGTAAATCTTAACCTGCAAAAGAGATCATAATATCATAACATGGGATAAATCATAGTAGTGAAATGTAATCCCAATAATCATAACATAAAACATGAAACATTGTGGCATACACGCATAATCATAGAGAATCATTTCTTATTAGTCAAGACTCATTTCCAAGACTATCTTAGTGGACAAAGTCCATTTCTGAACCGAGTTCACTCCTCGTTTCAGTCCTGTTTTACTGAACCGGTATAACCTACCGTTCCATCCATTTCTATCTCATGAGATATAAAGTCTTTACCCAATGCATTGGAGAGAGATATAGGTCCCACCCATCTCATAATTATGACATTCTTAAGTGTGCCACAAAATCGTAAACCATACATCATAGCAAAACCAATGTAATAAAAATTGGATTCTTAAACATCATGAAATCATAAAACAATTCATATAAGATAAAGGAATTCATAAAAATAATTCCATCACAACATAATCAAATCAATTTAATAATAGGGATAGAAACAGAACCCTTTATTATCATAGATGGAAAATAATTTTGATAAAACACTTGAACTCCATTCTTGAGGAAAATATCCTTTCTACTTCAAAAAAACTTTTCCTTTCTTAACATGTCATAAAATTCTAAACTAGAAGAAGTTGATTAAAAATAAACATGAAAACTTGTAAAGGAAGCTTCTTGGAAATAATGTTTTAAAAATCCATTCATGCCGTATAAGTTAAAAAAACATTTTTCTCGTACTTTTGTTGGAAAAGTCAAAAAGTACATCGTACGAAAAACGACAAAAGATTCATTTCATATCTTTTACTAAAAACTCACCGAAGGGTAAAATTGTATTTTAAAAATTTTAGGTGGATGGAAATAATGTTACATATTGAGGAAACATGGATGTGGATGATAAAATACACCCTAGTAAATTCCAAATTATAAACAATCTCGGATAAAAATGAGATTGTGATATTTTCCCTTACCTTAGGTCCGATTTGCTTCATAAGTGTCCGAACCTCCTGTATAATGATTTAAATAATGTGATTGACTCGTTCCAGAATCATACTCATTGTTATGAGATCATATATGGTTCACTTATGACTTTATATTACCCGTTCTTTTGTAAATTCCATGTTAAAGATCGTTTTAGGTAAAATTGTTTCATTTGTCGTCCGTGTTTTGACTTGTAATTATTCATATGATTACTTAGTTCATGATTACTTAATTCCAGAATATAAAACATAATTTATATATAATATATATTCAGAATATACATATATATAATAAATCAGTAAATGGAAAGAAATACACCGTTCATGGAGACGGTAGGCCGTACGTACGCATGAACGTTGTTTTCGTTTCCTTATTGAGTTGAATGGAATTATGTAGATGACATACATATATATACACATAAGTCCAGTATCATTATTTTGTCATATATTTCATGTTTACTTATTTTATATACTTTATAATCATTCATGAATGTTTAAAGTGAGAATGAATCTCATCGCGTCGTGGAGACGGTAGTCCGTACGTACGCACGAGCGATGATATCGTTCTCATGATCGTGGGACTATATTTGTGTGTATGTATACTATTTCAGAATAAATATCACTTTAAAATAATCATATGTAGTTATTATTTACACCATTATACCCATCCAAGTAAAGTGGTGGTGGAAAATAGATTTCACCACGGCGTGGAGACGGTATTCCGTACGTACGCACGCGCGGTGATTTCGTTTTCCGTAGGATGGATAGATGGTGAAATAGGGTTGTTTCATACTTATAATAACATATCCGTATATGAGTGATACTGATGTTATTAGTTCATAATGAAACAACCTAAGAAGAAGAAGTGGAAGAAGAAATAAAGTTGAAAGAATCGGTAATGGACATTACCTCGTCTTTGAAGCGCCTCTTTGAGATCTCCTTTTAGGACACTATAATTGCTCTTTGAAGAAGACCAGAACCTCTAGGATTTTTCTAAGGAAGTGGAGAAGAGAATTTGGAAGGGGTTGGCCGAGCTTGAAGGCTCAATGTGGTGTGAGGAAGAGGGGGAGGAGGTTCCCTTTTATAAGGGAGGAGAGGGGCTCCTTTGTAAAACTAATAATATTACATTATTATAAAGTCATATTCGGTTTTAAATAGCTCCAAATTGAATTATTTAAAAGATAATGTGGGTATGGATCTAAATCATCTCATCCAATAGAATTTGGAAAATTTTAGGTTCCTATTTTAACCTTGTCATTTAGATTTAACATTAAGTTAAATAATTTTACTTTTACCGTGTCTTCTTGTGTTCTTACACTATAAGGTTAATAAACTTACTATAAAAAGCCAAAGGAACCCCAAGTTGTTTATTATTAATATATCTAACCTTATCTATGTAATTTTTCCTAACCTTAGATTTTTAGGAATAAAATAAAAATTAATAATATAATATTTGTTTTAAAGACTATTTTATGTCAATTTTGACACTATTTAGTAATTTATTTTTGTGAAAATCATAACAGAATGATTAGTTAGAAAAATGTTAATTAAATAAAGACTAACATTTCATAATATCCTATAAAATTAGTGTAATTCATAAAAAGTCTCAAATTACATTTATTTGGGTATTTATAACATCAATTATGTCAATATTTCATTAATAAGATAATTACTACATCATCTTTTTGTCATAAATAAATTAACTTATTTAAAGTCTAAAAATTAAAAATATAATATAATCATGTAGGAAATCTTTTTATATTTCTAATTAATATTTATAGTAGAATTTATCTTATGTATAACCCTCTATTAAATTTTTTTTAGTAAATAAACATTGATTTTAACTCTTTAAACTCTTCTTTGAATTAAATAATAATAAATGTCCTAATCTAATCCAAGTGGGCCTAAATGGTAATATTTTATTCCTAAAGTTGTTTCTGGTCGAATTACCCTTATCCAATAGGATTATGACATGTGTTAGGTTAATAATAATATCAATTTTCCCCTTAATTACCCTATTTACTTTTAACCGTGGTAAAAAAAGTAAAAAGTTACTATTCACCAAAAATTATTTTCATCTCATTGAACCCCATTTTACTTACTGACATCAAACGTGTCTCTCAGATTTTTGAAATTCCACTCACAGAAGCGGTAAAATTAAGTTTTATGAAAAATTCATTTTTTTACTACCACTTAGTGGTTTCACTATTCATCAAAAAATGAAAGTTTCCAGAAAAATACCAAAAATTAGGCCTAATCTATATTTGATATTATGAACTCAAAATTGATGTCTATTTTACCAAATAAAAAACATATCAGTTACATTAACTAATTTAAAAATTAATTCCCGTCGTCAAAACAAATAGCGTGTTTTTAAGAGATAATAACTATCAAAAGATTGACACTTGTTTATAACTGGTTTAAATGTGAAATTACATCCAATGACCAACACTGTATTAAATTGTAAAAATATATTCTAAATATAATTTAAAACCACTCAAATTAATAATTTATCACTATTAATTATTTCGATTAAAAAAGTATTTTTTATTTAAAATTTAGTAATTTTCACTATTCATCAGAATATGAAAGTTATCCGAAAAAGTACCAAAATTTCACCCTAAGATAATTTCGATATTCCAAATCCAAAAATGAAGTCCATTTTGAGAGATAAAATTTCTAAAATTTAAAAAGGAGGTTATTACTATTCATAACCGCTAGTTGTAATAATATTTTAATAGCATATCGTTGTTTAGTGAAACTCGGTATTGTGTACTACACACGCTATCGAGGAAGGTCACGATTGTGTGTAATGAATGGAAAGTCAAGGATCCATATTTTGAAAGCTCCTTTTTGTGTAGCGTACAACACAAGACATTAATGAAATTAAAAAGTATAATTTTCATAAAATCTCAGGGTGTTACATTCTACCCCCCTTAAAATGAATTTCGCCCTCAAAATTCGTCGGGGTTATAAATGGTTTACTATTCGCAAGTTTCTTTGATAGAAACCCACATCGTAAAAAGGAATACCAAAACCAATCTTTAAAAACAAAGGTATGAAACGTAACGGTTACCCAAATAAAATAATCACTGGGTTTTCACACAGGTGAAAATATGGATATGGAAGAGAAATCTAACCATCATGTTATGATGGAGAGTGGTAGAGAACATGGATATGGAAAATCCAGCAATCACAAAGCCATAAATTTGTGACGATATAAGGTACCATCTGATTCCTCAGATATAAGAGCACTGGGACAACATTTTTGGTTTTCAAGATCATTTCCCTAAAGTTGATGATATTGGAATTAGAAGAAATACTTCCGTGATTTCGGTATAGTCTCACCGTTGGTCGTTCTTTGGACAATTTCAATTTCATCTCTTAAAGAAATGAAGTTGAATTTGTCATACGTGATGTGTTAGCAGGTCATGTGATAGAATGATGGGTCATTTCATCTGTCTCAAACAAAAGGTTAGAAAAGTTATCAAAAAATACATAAGTCCATCTATAGTGAGATTAATCATATATGGTTCCTAAAATGGACTTATACTTCATATATCATACTGCTTAATATAATAAAACTAGTTTCTACTAAACATGGACTTTCTGTAGGCCATTGGTAGGCGATAAAGGCCAGTCGCACTTCGGTTGTGGGTTCGATTCCCGTGGCCTTGTCCGACACGATGGGATGTTGCCCGTCCTACAGGTTGTCCTTTTTCTAAAACTATATTACTATAACATCACATCAATAATATCGAAAAAACTTCTATCCTTAAACAGTACTAATTTATTTCCAACATAATCCATTCCAATCTTTAGGCTTATCCATAATACTGCAGTCCACTCTCATAATATAGTGAAGACGATTACCAGAGATTTAATACCATCATTGATCCCCATATATCATAAGATATGTCTAGTTGGTCACATTCCAAACATTCAAAGGCCTTAATCATGTATTCTCTTGAATACCCATTGAACCTTAGTGAAAACATGAATGTTGTTAAAAGTTAACTCTTTCCACATACGAAAATCCTCAAAATTCTATATACTCTATCCATGAT
This sequence comes from Viscum album, assembly GCA_963277665.1. Lineage (NCBI taxonomy): Eukaryota > Viridiplantae > Streptophyta > Magnoliopsida > Santalales > Viscaceae > Viscum > Viscum album. The sequence continues at coordinate 1,249,819,690 of OY728121.1, forward strand.
ATCTCTTAGTCCTTATATCAGTCACGAGCTCATGAATACTGTCAAACATTTCATTTTCTCCTTATCCCTTCATTATGCGCATATCATCTACTTTCCAAAATATTTGAATCACTTTTAATGGTTACCAGTACCTTAAAATTATTGAAAACCACAATAGACCAATACATAAATATTCCAATACACCATAAAAGTACCTCAACAACATTATTCTTGAATACCAATACATAAAACCTTCAGTCTGTCCACTTCAATGATTGTCCTAGAATAATTCCTTCCTTGATTTAGAAGTAACTTTTTATGTCAGGGCATTGAGTTGGGTAATGCCCATGTTCTCCACAAATAAGACATTGAACTCCATAACAGTCTGTCACTCTATGACCCTTTTCTCCACACAGATAACATTGGTCCCTCCATTTGAGGTATTCCTCAAGGTTCTTCTTCCCTTCTTTAGAAATCTCAATCTTCCTTTCTTTATGCTCCTCAACATGCGAACATGCATAATAGTTTATCTTCCTCTTCTTTGATGAATTAGGCATACCACTAAATTTCACCTTGTTAATCATATATCGCGATGACTGATTCGGCATAATCACTATATCTTTATCTCTAGGCATTACTCAATTTTGATGCTCATAGTCACCAATTTTTCCATTGGATTCAATGTTAACTGAATTCCTTCTAGTTCCCTCCATTGACCAAAACACAAAAAGAATTCTGTGAGAGGAAAAAATCATACAAGGAAAATAACATAATCAAGGGGGAGTACCATCAATATCTAACTTGTTAGGTTAAATTCTAATATAGTTACCGTATTTATAGGACTATAACCTATAATTATACTTAACCTTAGGGACATCCCTAGACATACCTTAGAAATATCTCTAGGGATCTCACTATAGTTTTCGCATCCTAGTTTCCAAAGGTTGACTAAACCTTTCCTCTGATACCAACTTTAGAGACCCTAATCCTGACATACATGGACATTACATTACTTTTGCGGAATACTTATTACATAACAAAAACACACACACAAGGACCGTAATAATTTAGTGTCTCTGGAAACTCGGAACGTAATCCTCTAATCATGGTAAATGATCTTCAACATATTCCATAAAGATCATCCCTTTTTTTCTTACCTAAAACCTTTCTTTATATCCTGGGGAAAATAAAACATAAAACGGTGAGATCAAATTCTCAGTAAGGGTAAACAAAAGAAAAAACAATCACATCATATTCATAAGAACATAACATTTTGAAAATCTTAACCTGCTAAAGAGATCATAATATCATAACATGGGATAAATCATAGTAGTGAAATGTAATCCCAATAATCATAACATAAAACATGAAACTTTGTGGCATACACGCATAATAATAGAGAATCATTTCTTATTAGTCAAGACTCATTTCCAAGACTATCTTAGTGGACAAAGTCCATTTTTGAACCGAGTTCACTCCTCGTTTCAGTCCTATTTTACTGAACTGGTATAACCTACCATTCCAACCATGTCTATCTCATGAGATATAAAATCTTTACCCAATGAATTGGAGGTAGATATAGGTCCCACCCATCTCATAATTATGCCATTCTTATGTGTGCCACAAAATCATAAACCATACATCATAGCATAGCCCTTGTAATAAAAATGGGATTCTTAAAAATCATGAAATCATAAAAAAATTCATATAAGATAAAGGAATTCATAAAAATAATTCAATTTCAACATAATCAAATCAATTTAATAATAGGGATATAAATAGAACACTTTATTATCTTAGATGGAAAATAATTTTGATAAAACACTTGAACTCCATTCTTGAGGAAAATATCCTTTCTACTTCAAAAACACTTTTCCTTTCTTAACATTTCATAAAATTCTAAACTAAAAAAAGTTGATTAAAAATATACTTGAAAACGTGTAAAGGAAGCTTCTTGGATATAATGTTTTAAAAATCCATTCATGCCGTATAAGTTAAAAAAACATTTTTCTCGTACTTTTGTCGGAAAAGTCAAAAAGTACATCGTATGAAAAACGACAAAAGATTCCTTTCATATGTTTTACTAAAAACTCACCAAAGGGTAAAATTGTATTTAAAAAATTGTAGTTGGATGGAAATAATGTCACATATTGAGGAAAAATGGATGTGGATGACAAAATACACCCCAGTAAATTCCAAAGTATAAACAATCTCGGATAAAAATGAGATTGTGATATTTTCCCTTACCATAGGTCCGATTTTCTTCGTAAGTGTCCGAACCTCCTGTATAATGATTTAAATAATGTCATTGACTCATTCCAGAATCATACTCATTGTTATGAGATCATATATGGTTCACTTATGACTTTATATTACCCGTTCTTTTGTAAATTACATGTTAAAGATCGTTTTGGGTAAAATTGTTTCATTTGTCGTCCGTGTTTTGACTTGTAATTATTCATATGATTACATAGATCATGATTAATTAATTCCAGAATATAAAACATGATTTATATATAATATATATTCAGAATATACATATATATAATAAATCAGTAAATGGAAAGAAATACACCGTTCATGGAGACGGTAGGTCGTACGTACGCATGAACGCTGTTTTCGTTTCCTTATTGAGTTGAATGGAATTAAGTAGATGACATAAATATATATACAAATAAATCCAGTATCATTATTATGTCATATATTTCATGATTACTTGTTATATATACTTTATAATCATTCATGAATGGTTAAAGTGAGAATGAATCACATCGCGTCGTGGAGATGGAGTCCGTACGTACGCACGAGCGATGATATCGTTCTCATGAACGTGGGACTGTGTTGGAGTGTATGTATACTATTTAAGAATAAATATCACTTTAAAATAATCATATTTAGTTATTATTTACACCATTATACCCATCCAAGTAAGGTGGTGGTGGAAAATAGATTTCACCACGGCGTGGAGACGGTATTCCGTACGTAGGCACGCGCGGTGATTTCATTTTCCGTAGGATGGATAGATGGTGAAATAGGGTTGTTACATACTTCTAATAACATATCATTATATTAGTGATACTGATTTTATTAGTTCATAATGAAACAACCTAAGAAAAAGAAGTGGAAGAAGAAATAAAGTTGAAAGAATCAGTAACGGACATTACCTCTTCTTTGAAATGCCTCTTGGAGATCTCCATTTAGGACACTAAAATTGGTTTTTGAAGAAGGCCAGAACCTCTATAATGTTTATAAGGAAGTGGAGAAGAGAATTTTTCAGGGGTTGGCCGGTCTTGAAGGCTCAATGTGGTGTGAGGAAGAAGGGGAGGAGGTGCCCTTTTATAAAGGAGGAGAGGGGCTCCTTTGGAAAACTAAAAATATTATAATATTATAAAGTCATATTCGGTTTTAAATAGCTCAAAATTGATTTATTTCTAAGATTAGGTGGTGATGGATCTAAATACTCTCATCCAATAGAATTTGGACAAGTTTATGTTCCTATTTTAACCATATCATTTAGATTTAACATTAAGTTAAATAATTTTACTTTTACCGTGTCTTCTTGTGTTCTTACACTATAAGGTTAATAAACATACTATAAAAATCCAAAATAATCCCAAGTTGTTTATTATTAATATATATAACCTTATCTAAGTAATTTTTCAGAACCATAGATTTTTAGGAATAAAATAACAATTAATAATATAATATTTGTTTTGAAAACTATTTTATGTCAATTTTGACACTATTTAGTAATTTATTTTTGTGAAAATCATAACAGAATGATTAGTTCGAAAGAAGTTAATTAAATCAATACTAACATGTCATAATAACCTATAAAATTAGTGTAATTTAGAAAACGTCTCAAATTACATTTATTTGGGTATTTATAACATCAATTATGTCAATATTTAATTAATAAGATAATTGCTGCATCATCTTTGTGTCATAAATAAATTAACTTATTTAAAGTCTAAAAATTACAACTAAAATATAATCATGTAGGAAATCATTTTATCGTTCTAATGAATATTTATAGTAGAATTTATCATATGTATAATCCTCTATTAAAAATGTTTTAGTAAATAAACATTGATTTTAACTCTTTTAACTCTTCTTTGAATTAAATAATAATAAAAGTCCTAATCTAATCCAAGTGGGCCTAAATGGTCATATTTTATTCCTAAGGTTGTTTTTGGTAGAATTACACTTATCCAATAAAATTAGTACACGTGTTAGGGTAATAATAATATCTTTTTTACCCTTAATTACCCTATTTACTTTTAACCGTGGTAAAAAAAGTAAAAAGTTACTATTCACCAAAAATTATTTTCATCAGATTGAACCACATTTTACTTACTAACATCAACAGTGTCTCTAGGATTTTTGAAAATCCACTCACAGAAGTGGTAAAATTAATTTTTATGAAAAATTCATTTTTTTACTACCACTTAGTGGTTTCACTATTCATCAAAAACAGAAAGTTTCCAGAAAAATACCAAAAATTAGGCCTAAGCTATATTTGATATTATGAACTCAAAAATGATGTCTATTTTACCAAATTCAAAACATATCAGTTACATTAACTAATTTTAAAATTAATTCTCGTTGTCAAAACAAATAGCGTGTTTTTAAGAGATAATAACTATCAAAAGATTGACACTTGTTTATAACTGGTTTAAATGTGAAATTACATCCAATGACCAACATTATATTAAATTGTAAAAATATATTCTAAATATACTTTAAAACCACTCAAATTAATAATTTATCACTATTAATTATTTCGATTAAAAAAGTTGATTTTAATTAAAATTTAGTAATTTTCACTATTCATCAGAATATGAATGTTATCCGAAAAGTACCAAAATTTCACCCTAAGCTTATTTCGATATTCAAAATCCAAAAATGAAGTCCATTTTGAGAGATAAAATTTCTAAAATTTTAAAAGGAGGTTATTACTATTCATAGCGGCTAATTTTAATAATATTTTATTAGCATATCGTTGTTTAGTGAAACTCGGTATTGCGTACTACACACGCTATCGAGGAAGGTCACGATTGCGTGTAATGAATGGCAAGTCAAGGATGCGTGTTGTGAAAGATCCCTTTGTTGTAATGTACAACACAAGACATTAATGAAATTAAAAAAATATTTTTCATAAAATCTCGGGGTGTTACACTCTGACCGTATCGTGGGCCATCACTAGTGCAGAAAACGTTTTTTACGTCACCATTTTTTACGTCGGTTATATAAAACCGACGTCATAATATGTAAAATGACGTTTTTTACGTCGGTTATTTAATAACCGACGTAAAAACCTGTGTTTAGTACACCTACAACGTCGGTTATAAAAATAACCGACGTTATTAATCGCGCGGCTTCGTTTTTTACGTCGGTTATTTCAATAACCGACGTAACAAATTGACATATGTACGAGTTATTACGTCGGTTATTCAATAACCGACGTAAAAAACGTGGTTTTTGAAGGGCTTTTTACATCGATTAGTTTATAAACGAAGTAAAAAAAGAATCCGCAGATGTTTTTGACGTGAGTTATGGAATAACCGACGTAAAAAAACGCGGATTTTGAGCCCTTTATAACGTCGGTTATAACATAACCGACGTAAAAAAAGAATCGGAGGAAGGTTTTTACCTTGGTTATTGAATAATCGACGTTATAAATATTTTTAAAAAAAATTTAACATCGGTTATTGAATAACTGACGTGATAACTGATTTAAAAATTTACCCAGACCCGTGGATTGTCATTCGCGAGTTTACCTTCGACAGTCACGACTCGTCTCTCTCGCGCGTAAACCCGAATCGGCTCGTCCATTTCGTTGGTTTAGATTCGTTTTGCGATCATCGTTTCTCATATTTAATCTCCTCGGATCAATCATCTAAACTCACAGCACTCAGGTAATCCTCCCACTCGTTCGTTTTTTTTCGCGGATAGTATATATATATGTGTTGTGATTTTTTTGTTGAAACTAGCTAAGATTCTTCGATTGCGAACCCTTTTAACTCGTTTTGGCACCATAATCTTATTTATCATCCCTAGATCTATTAGTTCGACTTGCAATATTGACTAATTTTATGATTTCACTAATTTTTCATCATTTTCTATAAATCCCCGAGAGGGTTGGGGCGTGTCCATTTGGATGGGTTGCCCTTTTACAGTTGTTACTACTTTATTCACACACAACCATGGCATAGGTGCATGGATTTGGGATCACATCACCGTTTTCACCCCCTGCAAACAAAGTTTCACGAGGAGGACTCGCCAGATTTCCCCTCGGCATGTTAAAAATTTTAGATACCCTCTTTTCAGCAAGTAAAAAATTAACTAGTTTTTTCTTCACTACTTATCCTAAACAAATAAAACCACCATTCTTTCTAGAACCTCTACTAGATCCATTGCATCCATCAACATACATATTTGGATCTAAAAGCATCCCTTAAGCCTTATGTTCGGTGCTAACATCCTTTACTAATCTATAGAAAATATGATGGTCTGCTAAGCTCTCCATTTAAAAGTCAAAACCCACCAATTATTCATCCTCATCATGAGAAAATGGCACAACATCTGAATTTCTGATTCAATCTCTTGGGTCACTGAACAAACATTAACTCCTTCATATCCACACCTGGAATAGACAACCTAATGTCGAGTTCCTTCTCTATCTATTGAAACTCAGTTCTTCCTCCACACCTAAAAACATTCTTTGAATGGCCCAACTTCTTGTTATGGTAAATTTTTAGTGATTCCAGGTGGTGGGAGGGATATCAAGAGGGTTGGGGGGTGTCCAAGGGGGTAGGGTGTGGGGGTGGTGTCCAGGAGGGGTGGGGGGCTGTCCAGAGGGGTCGGGGGGTGTCCAGGGGGGTCTACAAGGGGGTGGGTGGGTGTGGGGGGTTGTCCAAGGGTGTGGGTGGGTGTTGGGGGGTGTCCAGGGGGGTGTCCAAGGGGGTAGGGGGTGGGGGTGGTGTTTAGGAGGGGTTGGGGGGCTGTCCAGAGGGTTGGGGGGTGTCCAGGGGGGTGTCCAAGCAGGTCGGGGGTGGGGGTTGTGTCCAGGAGGGGTGGTGGTGCTTTCTAGAGGGGTCGGGGGCTGTCCAGAGGGGTCGGGGGGTGTCCAGGGTGGTGTCCAAGGGGATGGGTGGGTGTGGGGGGCTGTCCAAGGGGGTGGCGGCCTGTCCAGAGGGGTCGATGGGGTGTCCAGGGGGGTGTCCAAGGGGTTGGATGGGTGTGGGGGGCTGTCCAAGTGGGTGGCGGCCTCTCCAGAGGGTATTTGGGGTTGTCCGGGTGGGTGGGGGGCTGTCCAGAGGGTTGGGGGATGTCCAGGGGGGTGTCCAAGGGGGTAGGGGGTGGGGGGTGGTGTCCAGGAGGGGCGGGGGGCTATCCAGAGGGGTCGGGGCGTGTCCAGGGGGGTTTACAAGGGGGTGGGTGGGTGTGGGGGGCTGTCCAAGGGTGTGGGTGGGTGTTGGGGGCTGTCCAGGGGGGTGTCCAAGGGGGTAGGGGGTGGGGGTGGTGTTTAGGAGGGGTGGGGGGGCTATCCAGAGGGTTGGGGGTGTCCAGGGGGGTGTCCAAGCAGGTCGGGGTGGGGGGTTGTGTCCAGGAGGGGTGGGGGTGCTTTCTAGAGGGTTCGGGGGCTGTCCAGAGGGGTCGGGGGGTGTCCAGGGTGGTGTCCAAGGGGATGGGTAGGTGTGGGTGGGTTGTCCAAGGGGGTGGCGGCCTGTCCAGAGGGGTCGGTGGGGTGTCCAGGGGGGTGTCCAAGGGGGTGGATGGGTGTGGGGGGCTGTCCATGTGGGTGGCGGCCTCTCCAGAGGGTATTTGGGGTTGTCCGGGTGGGTGGGGGGGTGGGGCTGCCCAGAGGGTTGGGGGATGTCCAGGGGGGTGTCCAAGGGGGTAGGGGTGGGGGTGGTGTCCAGGAGGGGTGTGGGGATGTCTATAGGGGTCGGGGGTGTCCAGGGGGGTTTACAAGGGGGTGGGTGGGTGTGGGGGGTTGTCCAAGGGTGTGGGTGGGTGTTGGGGGTGTCCAGGGGGTGTCCAAGGGGGTAGGGGGTGGGGGTGGTGTTTAGGAGGGGTGGGGGGCTGTCCAGAGGGTTGGGGGTGTCCAGGGGGGTGTCCAAGCAGGTCGTGGGTGGGGGGTTGTGTCCATGAGGGGTGGGGGTGCTTTCTAGAGGGGTCGGGGGCTGTCCAGAGGGGTCGGTGGGTGTCCAGGGTGGTGTCCAAGGGGATGGGTGGGTGTGGGGGTTGTCCAAGGGGGTGGCGGCCTGTCCAGAGGGGTCGGTGGGGTGTCCAGGGGGGTTTCCAAGGGGGTGGATGGGTGTGGGGGGCTGTCCAAGTGGGTGGCGGCCTCTCCAGAGGGTATTTGGGGTTGTCCGGGTGGGTGGGGGGTTGTCCAGAGGGTTGGGGGATGTCCAGGGGGGTGTCCAAGGGGGTAGGGGGTGGGGGGTGGTGTCCAGGAGGGGCGGGGTGCTGTCCAGAGGGGTCGAGGGGTGTCCAGGGGGGTGTTATATCTTACTATATTTTGTTTAAAAAATAATATTCAAGCATATTTTTTTATATACACATCGATTTGTTTTATATTTCAAAATTGTTTACATTAAAATTATGATTTTTTTCATATAAACATATATTTGTCTTATCTAAAAAATATATATATTTTTTCTATTTGTTATAGGTAATAATGAGTCGAAGTTGGATTACGGCACATCGAATGAGCAATGAATATGAGGATGGTGTTGATGCCTTTTTGGAATTTGCTAAACGAAATGTTCCAAGTAGTGACATTTTTTTCTGTCCATGCCTGAAATTTCTGAATATGAAGAAGTTGAAAAGTAGAGAGATAAAAGATCATCTGATTTGTCATGGTTTGAATCCGAGTTACAACCCTTGGATTTGGCATGGCGAAACTGGACAGAATGTCACTGATGATAATGAATCGCAAGATGGTAACTCCGATGGAATTGAAGAAATGATTCGCGATATTGTAGCAGAACAAATTGAGATAGAACCGACAGTTGCACGTCTATATGGTGATGCCGAAAAACCATTATATCCTGGTTGTACAGATTTTACGGTTTTGTCGGTGGTGTTAAGATTGATTAACCTGAAGGCGAAACATGGATGGAGTGATAGAAGTTTTACAGAGCTGCTACAATTGATGAAAGACATTCTTCCAAAAGATAACGATCTTCCAGATTCACATTATAAGGCCAAAAAAATATTATGCCCGATGGGATTGGGATACAGGAAAATACATGCCTGTTCGAATGACTGCATTATATATAGGAAGGAATATGAATTTCTGAAAGAGTGCCCTAAATGTGGGACATCACGGTATAAGGTGAAAGAAAAATCACAAGCTGATGTAGAGATTACAAAGCTCCCTTCAAAGGTATTTTGGTATCTTTCTATAATTCCTCGTTTCAAACGTTTATTTGCTAATTCACATGATGCAAAAAGGTTAAGATGGCATGCTGATGAGCGGGTATGTGATGGAAAAATACGTCATCCAGCTAATTGTCCACAATGGAAGAAAATTGATGCCCAGTACCCTACATTTGGAAATGAAATTAGAAATCTGAGACTAGGCTCGTGCACAGATGGAATGAATCCATACCGAACCCTCAGTAGCACACATAGTTCATGGCCTGTTTTATTGGTAATTTACAACCTCTCTCCTGAAGTTTGTATGAAGCGCAAATATGGCATGTTGAGTATCATGATCTCTGGTCCAAAGCAACCCGGCAATGATATTGATGTATACTTGTCACCGCTGATTGATGATTTGAAACTGTTATGGGCTGATGGTATTAGGGTGTATGATTCTTATAAAATGGAATATTTTCAACTGCATGCAGTGCTTCTATTCACTATAAATGACTTCCCAGCATATGGAAATTTGTCTGGATACAGTGTTAAAGGGCATAAAGCATGTCCAATTTGCGAACAACAGACGTCATATTGTCAATTGCATCATGGGAGGAAAACAGTGTACATGGGTCATCGAAAGTTTTTGCCTATGGATCACCCTTATAGAAGACTAAAAAAGGCATTCAATGGCTCACAAGAATTTGATACTGCTCCAAAACCTTTATCCCCAGATTTGTATTTTGAGAGGGTGAAAAACCTTGATGTGACATTGGTAAAGACACTGAAATCTGGTAATGATAGACATATTTGCAAGAAAAGGTCAATATTTTTTGAGCTACCATATTGGAGGTATCATGAAGTCAAACATAATATTGATGTCATGCACGTGGAGAAGAATATCTGTGATTCTTTGATCGGAACATTGCTAGATATTAAAGGAAAGACAAAAGATGGGTTGAATGCAAGGTTAGACCTACTATCAATGGGAATACGTTTGGAGTTAGCTCCCACTCCTAAAGGAAGACGAACATTTCTTCCCCCGGCTTGTCATACATTATCGAAGAGGGAGAAAAGTTGCTTCTGTCAGTGTCTTCATGATATCAAAGTGCCTCAAGGTTATTCTTCAAATGTAAAAAATTTTGTCTCATTGAAAGACTTGAAGTTGATAGGTATGAAATCACATGATTGTCACGTCATGATGCAACAAATTCTACCAGTTTCACTGCGTGGAATATTGCCCATCCGTGTCAGAAAGACTATATTGAGGTTGTATTATTTTTTCAATTCAATTTGTAACAAGGCGATTGATGTGAATGCTTTGAACATTTTGGAAAAGGATGCAATTTTTATACTTTTTCATTTGGAAGTGTATTTTCCTCCAACTTTTTTTGATATGATGGTGCATTTAATGATTCATCTGGTTCGAGAAATAAAGCTTTGTGGACCTGTATATCTTCGTTGGATGTATCCTTTTGAAAGGTATATGAAAATATTAAAGGGATATGTTAAAAATCCATATCGACCTGAAGCCTCCATTATTGAAAAGTATATTTCTGAGGAGGTAGCAGAGTTTTGTACGAGCTTCTTGGCTACGGCGCAACACATAGGTTTGCCTCCATCTCCCCATGAACGGGTTAATAATGAGGGAAAGGGGATTCGTGGCTTGAAAGTCAAATCACTGTCAGCTGAACAGATGAAGAAGTTAGAATCATACATCTTGAATAACATAGCTGATGTTCAACCGTATATCACATTGCATATTAATGAGTTGAAACAATGTCATCCAAAGAAGAAAGAAATGTGGATTTTGAATGAGCACAACAAAACTTTTTTGCCATGGTTTAAAAAGACCTTGCTTGGTAGATCTGATGTATCAGAGACATTAAAATGGATAGTGGGTGGTCCATCTTTAAATGTGATAACATGGTCCGCTTATGACATTAATGGCTATACATTTCATACGAAAGCTCAGGACAACAGAAGTGTAGTTCAGAATAGTGGTGTATTGGTGTTTGCAGAAGCAATGCATTTTTCGAGTGCTAAGGACAGAAACCCAATTTCGGCATCAAGTGCATATTATGGAGTGATTTAAGACATATGGGAGGCTGATTACTTTAAAATTAAAGTTCCTGTTTTTAACTGTAAATGGTTTATCGGTAACAACAGTGTTAGACACGATGAATTTGGAATGAAACTTGTTAATCTGAATAGATTGGAAGACACAGCTGATTCTTTTATAATGGCAACACATGCCAAACAAATGTTCTATGTAGTAGATCAATCAGATATGCAGTGGGCTGTTGTTTTACAAGGGAAAAAACAATATGTTGGTGAGGATAAATTTGATGAAGATTCTGATTTATGTGAGATCCCTACTTCCATGGAAAGATTAATAGAACATAATGATGAGTATGTTGAAGACATGGTTTGTGCCATAAGGAACGATCATGACGAAGGAATTTGGGAAAACAATCCAACTTTACATTCCTAAAATTACAGGTAACACATGTTTATTTCTTGTTTACATTTAGTTTTTTCATATAATGTTAGATATTGTAAATTTTTTACTTATTAAAACATGTATCAAACCAAAATGATAAAACAATAAAAACCGTAAAGAGGAGAAGTCCTGGGCGCACCGGCCGGCCGGTGGTGGAGCACCGGTCGGCCGGTGGTCCAGACAGAGAGGAAGGCTCTCTGTCTGGTCCACCGTCCGGCCGGTGGTGAGCCAGCGGCCGGCCGGTGACACCACGCAGTGGGCAAGTCGACTGCCTGGGTCCTCCGGCTGGCCGGTGAACTCACACCGGCAGTCCGGTGGACTCAGTGAGTCCACTTTTCAGCTTTCTTGGGCCAACTCCTTGGAAACCTTTTGCCTATCAACAAAAACACTTGAAAACAAGTTAGAACATAATAAGAGTGATTGTGATCATTAAAATCCAAGAGAGAGGGGTACAACAGACTATGTTTACCAAGTTTATCATTGTTTAAAATGCTTACCATATTACCAATGTTTACTATTATGTAATTTAGTACACTTTTCTATTTTCTGATTAAGTAGTATTACAATATTTGAATTTGTATATTTGTGAACTAATGTTTGTTTTTTTATTTAAAGGAAAATGAAAGATCAATCAGTTGATCAGCCACATGATTCTGGAGATGAGCATATTGGTCATACATCTGGGGAGGAACATTCACATGCTCCTATTACGAAAAAGAGTTCAAAGGTTGGTAAGCGTGGGTGCACACGTTTACCAAAATTATCACTTGCCCGTACGAAGGAGGAGAGGATAGTCGTGGAGTTTGATGATGATGATCTTCCTAGAGGTCTAAATGCTAATGATTTTAAGGGTTTTGTAGCAAATCAAGCTAAGAGAAAAGTAAGCATTCTCTATGATGATTCGGGAAGTGTGGATAAGGCGATAATTTCTCAGCTGTGGGAGACCATTTTGGTAAGATCTTTTGCTATTGTTTGACTGTTCTTTAAATGTTTCTAGTATATATAATATTTTTATCCTCTTTTTTATCAGATGACATTTGATATTCCGGACACTGGAGGAGTCAGGAAGAAATGCTTATCCTTGGCTGCTAGGAGATGGAGGGATTTCAAATCAACCCTCTCATCTGATTTCATTTATGGTCATAGGAGTCATGAGAATCCATGTCGTATATATCCTTTTATAGATGAAGACACATGGAGACAATTTTTTGAAAGTTGAAGAAAAGAATCATTTTTGGTAAGGGCAATGTAAACTTTTATAAGATTTCTTATATAAATGATCTTATTATTGTTTTGTTAATGATTACATATTCTTAATTTACAGCAAACAAGGAAAGCTCATCAAGAGATCTAATCTAAAAATGTATACCCTCATAGTTTATCTCGGGGAGGGTATGCATTATTGGAAGAACAAATGATGGAAGAAAACTTTTAACAACTAAGAGCTGAGTCTTCAAGATCTGGAGAGGTGGCCCCTCCATCCCCTCCATCTAGACATGAGAAATGGAAAAGAGCTCGGAAGGGAAAAAAAGGACAATATCTTTCAGAAGAATCGAGACTCGTAGTTGAGAGGATTGTAAGATATCTATTTTATTTATTTAAGTTTACTATTTTCGTCATATATTTCCAATCATTATAGAAATGTTAAATTAATTATTACAGGACTCTCTTGAGGAGCAGAGTTCACAGAGGACATTTACACCATCTGGAAGGGAAGATATTTTATCTGTGGCATTGGGAAAGCCTGAACATCCTGGCCGTGTAAGAGGATATCTGGCAGGTGTATCGGTAAGAAAAGTGTTGCCACGTTCCTCAACTTCTAATGTTGAGGGAGTTTATAAAAAAAATTGAATCCTTGGAGGCTGAAGTCCATAATATTAATGCGACAATGGAGGACAAGATTAGAGCATCGGAGCAGTTTATGTTTGCAGACTTGCAAAGACAATTTCAGGGTGCAGCTCCCACTCCACCTCTCCCAGTAGCTCCCACTCCCCCACCTCAGCCTGCGGACCCCATTTTTGATCCTCCTCCTCCGCCGCAGCTACCTACTTATTGTGATTTGTATGTTGATGATCCTCAACATCATATAGTTGCATATGGGATGGTATATTGTATAGGAGATACAGTTCATCATCAACAGTTAGAGGTAGAGAATTAGAGGGTCACTGTACAGGATATTATAGATAGATCAGCTCGGATACCATTACCTACAGATGAGGTGATGACAGTTGGACATAGTATCGGCCATTTTTTACTTTGGCCATCCAGACTTCTTCGACTCATTACCATATAGGTATGAATGTTATATCTTTTATTTTATATTTTTATTAATGTTTTATCATTTGAAAACTAATATATTTTTCAATTTATTTTTACAGGAATACTTCAAAGGTAAAGAAATACTGTATAGACAACAACAAAGACAGATAGTTATGACATCAGATGCAGATACTAGCAGTCTTGACAAATTTTCGAGATATTCAAATTTGTTGGCGGATCATTATGACTTTACAATGGAAGCTCATGTCTGTGGACGTGAACTATGTGTGGGGATTATGAAAACTGATATCATGGAGTTTTTCACTGGAGATAAGTTGGGCATCAACGTGGTGCAAATTTTTATCATGTAATTCTTAACACATTTTCCTTGCGTTATATTTATTAAAAATGTATACTTATGTCTGCTTTGTATTAGGTATCTGTATAAAATTTGTGAGAGGAATGAGCTGACAGATATATATGGATTCGTGGACCCACAATTGATTTCCCCTGAAGCATGTGCATTGGATGAGGAACAAAAAATGATTTATATTGCTGATAGATTTGAAAAGAATGTAATCACACAGTGTTGGATGATGCCTTTTTGTGAGAGGTATGAAACACATCCCTCTCAAAGAGTTAATTATATTTTAACATAAGAAACCACTAACGTTAAATTTCCTTTTATCAGGGATCATTGGATGTTAGGGGGTTTTTTTTCCCTAGGGAGAAAGCACTTTATTGGATATGCTCTCTCCATGATGATGTGCGAGAAAGTTTTAAGAATATATTGGAAACGTAAGTTTCAATTTCACAATAGTTTTATATATTATAATGAATTTTAAATTTACCCCATTCGTATTATTTTCTAACAGGGCATGGGTCCACTTTCGAAAAAGCGCAAAGAAAAGGAATTTCAAGATCAAATATGTACATGCGAAGGTAAATATCCATTTATAATTTGTACATTTTGATTTATTACATAAAAATAATATATTGAATTTACACTCATTCAAACAGAAATTTCATGAGCAACAAGGCATCATCGAATGCGGATATTACATGTTAAGATTTATGTATGAAATAATAACAACTGGGAAAGTTCTGAGTTTTGACCTGGTAAGATTTACTCTTTCTTATAATATTTCAATTTGATTTATTCATTATACACGTTGACTACTATCCTTTTCCTTTGTAGCTTTTTGATGACCATCAACACTTTACTGCTGAAGATATCATACACTTACAAGTGGAGTGGTCAAATTATTTTACAGGTTTGATTGACTTTTAGTTGTTTGTAATGTAAAATGTAATTTTGAATATTGTCAATGTAATTGTGTATTTCATAGTCGTTTAGGTTGGATTTAGTTTTTTTTGAAGTTGACAGTGTAAGTTTTGAATGTTATATAAGTGAATGTTTAATTTTTCTCTACTTCTTGTTTTGGTCTACTGTTGATGGTTTTTCTGGTCTGGATTTTGGTATGGGGGGAGAGATTCCAAGGGGGGTGGGTGGGTGTTTGGGGGGTGTCCAAGGGATATGGGAGGGGTTTCCAAGGTGTGTTTGGGGCTGTCCTAGGGGTCGGGGGGTGTAAATGAGGGTGGGGGAGTCCAAGGGGTGGGGGGTGTCCAAGGGATATGGGAGGGGTGTCCAAGGTGTGTTTGGGGGCTGTCTAAGGGGTCGGTTGGGTGTAAATGAGGGTGGGGGGGGGGGCTGTCCAAGGGGTGGGGGGTGTCCATGTGGTGGGGGGTGTCCAAGGGATATAGGAGGGGTGTCCAAGGGGTGTTTGGGGCTGTCCAAGGGGATGGGGGGGTTTCAAGGGTTCGGGGGTGGTGTCCAGGGGGTGGGGGGGCTGTCCAAGGGGTGGGGGGTGTCCAAGGGGTGGGGGTGTCCAAGGGATATGGGAGGGGTCTCCAAGGGGTGTTTGGGGCTGTCCTAGTGTTCGGGGGGTGTAAATGAGGGTGGGGGCTGTCGAAGGGGTGGGGGGGATGTCCAAGGGGTGGGGGTGTCCAAGGGATATGGGAGTGGTGTCCTAGGTGTCTGGGAGTTCTGTCCAAGGGGCCGGTTGGGTGTAAATGAGGGTGGGGGAGCTGTCCAAGGGGTGGGGGTGTCCAAGGGGTGGGGGGGTGTCCAAGGGATATGGGAGTGGTGTCCAAGGTGTCTGAGAGTTCTGTCCAAGGGGCCGGTTGGGTGTAAATGAGGGTGGGGGGTTGTCCAAGGGGTGGGGGGGGTGTCCAAGGGGTGGGGGTGTCCAAGGATATGGGAGGGGTGTCCAAGGGGAGTTTGGGGCTGTCCAAGGGCTCGGGGGGGGGGGGGGTGTCCAGGGGTCGGGGGGTGTCTAAGGGGGTCTGGGAGGGCTGTCAATGTGTGGGGGGGTGTCCAATGGGTGTTTGAGGCTGTACTAGGGGTCTTGGGGGTGTAAATGAGGGTGGGGGGGGGCTGTCCAAGGGGTGGGGGTGTCCCAAGGGATATGGGAGGGGTGTCCAATGGGTGTTTGAGGATGTACTAGGGCTCTTGGGGGTGTAAATGAGGGTGGGGGGGGCTGTCCAAGGGGTGGGGGGGTGTCCAAGGGTTGTGGTGGGGCTCCAATGTGGTGGGGGAGGGCTGGCCAGGTTGTTAGGTGGGTATAGATGAGGGTGGGGTTCAGTTGGGGCTTGGGGGAGGGCTGGCATGGTTATTTTTTGTTGTTTGGTTTTTGGATTCTTTTTTGGTGAGAGCAGTGCAATTATTTTAAAAACAAATATCGCGTTCACATCGGTTATTTTATAACTGACGTGGTAAATAAATCGGTAGGGGTTTATCACGTCGATTTTTTCGAGAACCGACGTGATAAACCGTTCCCGGGCCTTCTATCACGTCGGTTCTTAATATAACCGACGTGCTAAAAGGCCTGGGAATCGATTTACCAGGTCGGTTATTGGATAACCGACGTGCTAAAACGGTTTCCCAGGCCTTTATATCACGTCGGTTATTTAAGAAACCGACGTGATAATAGGCCCGGGGAAGGGTTAATCACGTCGGTTATGTCATAACCGACGTGATAAATGATATCCCAGGAATTTTATCACGTCGGTTTAGATATAACCGACGTGATAACCCCCCCCCCCCCCCCCCACCCCCCACCCCCCCGCGCATATTTATCACGCCGGTTATTAATGAACCGACATGATAAACACCGTGATGTTAGGGATGTTACGTCGGGTTTTAAATAACCGACGTAAAAAACGTTATTTATAACGTCGTCCGTATTAACGTCGCCTAAAAACTGACGTAAATAATGAAAAATAACCGACGTAAAAAATGTTTTCTACACTAGTGGAACCATGACTCAAGACTTTTCTCAAGCTAAATTCAAGAGTTAAGAGTTATGGAACTTATCAAATAGAGCCACATGACTAGTTCTACACCCCTATCTTCTCAATTTTTTCATCTATATATACATTATGAGAATCATGTGTATAATAAGTTCATTACATAAAAATTTCCTCCTAAATTAAAGTAAAATGTTATTATATATATTATAAAACTCTTTTTACGCATGTTTCCCAGGTCTCGTGGTAGAGGTCCACTTTTGGCCGGTTTTATTTTTATTCCCATGAATACTATGGAAGAGGTCCCTGTTTGACCTATACAGTTGTTATAATGGTTTAATACTTGATCTAGGTGGTAGAACAATGTTTAGTTTTATATAAACTACTTGGAATCATGTGATTTACAAGCGGATAGGACTAAGTATCATTTTGAGCCTGAACCTCTTGTATTCATTTATGCTATGTTTTTTGTTTACTTTATATTTTGTACATAAAAACTGAATCTGCATTAAATTGTAAATAAAACACTAATTTGATAGTTTATCTTAATTAATGTTTATATGATATTTTGATTGAATAAATTGATTTAAAATTCTAAATTAATTTTATATTATTTTTCCTAAGACATAATCAATCATTTGAGAAATATTTTAAACTACTAAAACTGATATCAATCAATTATTTTGATAAACTTGGAAATAATTAAATTAATTGGGGGATTTTATTTAAACCTATTTTAAAATTAATTTTTATTCGGTACTCAATTCACCCCTCCCCCCCCCCAACACTCTCCAGACACTCACTCCAACCAACGTTTGGTATCAATGGATTGGCTTCGGTGTTGAAAAGTTTCAACAAAATCAACTACGATTTTAGTTGTTCTTTAGTGATCTTAAATTTCTATTAGTTATAAATTTATTTCTTCACAGGGACAAACACTGGAAGGTTATTCTACTAACATTACTTTTTTTCAATGGAAATAATTATTCTAAGTATAAATTTAGAATGAAAATTCATATAGATAGTATGGTTTTGAGAGCTACTATGGTATTGTGGAGAAATATGAGTTACATAAGTCTCCTAGAAAACACTTGTTTGATACTACCAAAACTACTTATAATAATAATTCTATAGCCAAGAATTCTATTTATTGTTATTTAGGAGATAAGGACTTAAATATAATTTCTACTTATAAAACTAATTTTGAAATTTGGGATAAACTAGGTGTTTCTCCTAGGGGAACAACTAATTTCAAATAGATGATATTTAATATATATATACTAATAAATATAATAATATGAAGATAAAGCCAATTATATTAATTTTTTCTATATATCTTAGGTAAAATGAAATTTTCAATTCCATATCCTCCCTAGGAAATCCAGAATTGGACAATGATCAGATCATGAGACGGCTCAACTGCCTTCTTGAAAGATGGTTAGGTACATCACAAACTATTATAGAGTCTAGCGATATTACGAAACTATGAGTTAAGAAATTAATTGGTAAGTTAATGATATCTAAAGAAGTGTTTAAATTTAACATAGAAGAGGACTATAGACCAAAGAGTCAGTTAGAATCTTCCAATTCTATTTCATCCATGAAAAAAAAGGAAAAAAGAAAAGATACAAGTTGAAATTTCCAGTGACTGTGAATCACCACCAGAAAATGATAAGGATATGGTCGATCTGGCCAGAATATTTAAAAAGTAATATAGGATGAAGAAATATTTCATAAATCCTAGTTATAAATGAAAATATTATCGCAAAGAAACTATGAATAAATATAGGAAAATGGATAATGATACAAATGAGATAAACTTCTATGAATGAAAGTTTAAAGGACATGTAAAAAAGACTGTCCAAAATTAAGTTGAAAAAATAAATATGAGAAAAAGAACATAAAATTCAAGAGAGACATGAATGAAACTTCAAGTACTCTAAGGAGAGCTCCAATGTCCCGGACTCTTCTCTTGAAGATATGTTTGATCGAGCCAACATGTTCTCCCTAACTAATGTCTCTAAGGAACATATTGTATCATCTAGGATTAATTCTGATAACACTAAAAGTGATCATGTTATTGATGATATGAGTAAATAAGAAATATTTTAATATTTTAATATGCATGAGGAAACTTTCAATGAGCTTAAAGAAAAATATAAATTCCTAGAAAATATCATGCAACATCTTTTAATACCATTTCTTCCTTTTCTATAAAGAAAGATAAAAATGCTCAGATTTTTATGGATAATACTGAACATAAATTTTACATTAAATATCTAAGGAAATATTTATAAAATTTTACCAATGGTAGAGAAACACTTACTCCAATTTCAGGAAAACAAGTTGCTCCAAAATTTGTTAAAGGTATAGGATGCCAACCTAGAAAAATAATAATAATTAAGAGCACATTTGTACATAATATAAATCTAAAATATATACTACTTGTTATTTATCTAATTGACCTAACAAAGTGTTTATTTCAAAATCATATAGTCTGTTTATAAGAAACAATCTATAAAAAATTGGGTTCTGAAATCCATAATTACTAACCCATCTGGGCCTAAAAAAATATGGGTACTAAAATCATTCCTTGAAAAAAAAGTCTAATAAAAATTCTTGAATACCTCCTATAAAATTATACTGTACTTAGATAAAGGATTTTCAATACATATCACATGATAATACTCAATTTTGAAGGATCTAGTAAAGGATGATGATGTTCATATCAATTCTGGTGATATGATAATGGGAAAATCATCATCCTTGGATAAATTACTAACAATAATTATGTTTTAATTTATAGAGTACTATTTTTTATGGTTTAATTTATAACTTTATTAGCATCACAAAATTTTGTGATAATGGTTTTCAAGTTAAATTTTAACATAATTTATATAATGTTTTTGATTCTAATGCTGATTGATTTTTACAGATTTTAATGAATGAAAATTTTTATCCTGTTGATCTTAATTCTTTGATTTATCATAATGTTTCTTTCTTGAGTTACTTTAATGAATAATCTCGGATTTTTTATAGGAGACTAGGCCATTATAATATTAACTAACTTAGGAAGCTTACCAGGAATGGTTTAGTCAAGGATCTACAGAAATTAAATTTCCCAAACAATAAAGTCTATAACCCAAGAAATATAGGTAAATAGCATACTATTTCTTTTCAAAAAAGAATAAAGTTTCAAATTCTCAACCTATTGAGTTGGTTCGTATGGATATATTTAGATCATATTTTCTTTATAGTCTAAATGAGAAGAACTATATTTATGCACTATTTGATGAATTTTCTAAGTATACATGGGTTTTCTTTCATTCATTCAAACTAAAGCATGTTCTTATTTTTTCAAGTATGATAGATCTGTATAAACCATTAGTAGACTTAGAATTAAGGCTCTAATAAGTGATCATGTCTGTGAATCAAGAATTTGAGTATTTTTTCTCACAAAATTGATTTTCTTATAACTTATCTACTCCTAGGACCCCTCAGTATAATGGAGTTATAGAGAGAGTAAATAGAGAACATCAAGATATATCTCAGACTATGTTAAATGAATATAACTTAACTGACTGCTTTCGGGTAGAATCCATGAACACAACCTATTATATAATCAATATAGTTTCAATTAGACCTATTTTAAAGAATACCCCTTATGATATTTGGAATAATATATATCATAAGGTAAATTACTTTAGATTTTTTTGTTCCAAATACTTTATTCTTAACAATAAGTATAATTTGGAAGAAAATATTCCAAAAGTGATGAATGAATTTTCTAGTGTTTTTGGGATCCTTATGTCAAATACATTATATTTTGATGTTATAGACCTTGATATATGTACAAAAACGTGATATTATCTAAAAAATATTGGTTAACTACAAGAATTATTATCACAACATGAACCAAATAACATCAATGATGAAATTAAAGATGTATTATAGGCAATAGAAATGAAAGAATAACTATCTGAGTTTTAAAGAAAAAAAAATTATGGGAACTTGTGAATATAATAAATCAAAAATTGAATATAATCAGTAAATGGGTGTTTAGAAACAATGTAGATGAATAAGGAATAATAGTAAAAAAACAAGGATTGACTAGTTTCAAAACATTATAGTTAAGAAGAAAGAATAGACGATGAAGAAAACTTGGCACCATTATCCAGACATGAATCTATTATAATTACACTTTCCTATTCATCTCATCTAGATTCAAAAAAATATCAAATGGATTTCAAGATTTCATTCTTAAATGGGTTTATAATTGAGGATGTTTTGTGGAACTACCCCTGATTTCCAAAATATCAATTTTTCAAAACATGTATTCAAATTATCAAAAGATTTATAAGGATTAAAATAGTGTCCTACACCATGGTATAACTATTTCGTCTCATTTATTATTTCATAAGTATTTTCAAAAATTTATAGCTATTCCTACCCATTTTATAAATTTAATTTCAGAAGATTTTTTAGTTGTATATATTTATGTAGATGGTATTTTTTTGGATCTTCAAGAAATTGATTGTGTACTAAGACTTCAAAAATATGGAAAAATTAATTTTAAATGCTTTTAATGGGGAACTAATTTTCTATCTTGGTTTTCCGATTTTTAAAAACAAATAAGGTGTTATTTTTAATAAATGTAAATATATTAAGGATCTTTTAAAACGGTTTATCATGGATAACACTAATATTATTGATACTCTGATGAGTAATAACTATAAATTATACCTTGATAAAGCTAGGAAACCAGTGGATCAAATCAGTTCTAGATGTATGATTGTAACACCATAAGATTTTATGAGAAGTATTAGTTTTAATTTCTTTCATGTCGTGTGTTGTATGCTACACCAAGATTGTCTTGCATTATATGCAACATCGTATTAGCTTTTAGTATATGCAACACTATTCTTGGCTTGCGTTACATGCAAAATAAACCTTCCTCAATAGCTTGCGTTGTACGCAATACCGAGTTTTACTAAACAACGATATGTTAATAAAATAATACATAAACTAGCCGTTATGAATAATAATACCCACTTTTTGAAATTTTATAAATTTTGTCATTCAAAATGGACTCTAATATTGGATTCTGAATATCAAAACTAGCATTGGGTGAATTTTTTGGATTTTTCTGAAAACATTCAATTTTTGATGAATAGTGAAAAACACTGAGTTATAGTCTAAAACCGAATTTTTATAATTATTTAAATTATTTAAATTTATTTTAGTTAAAAATTGATACATAATACCTATATAAGTTCAATGTAATTCATTTGAGACATTTTATAATAATTTTAGATATATAAAACTTTTATTGAACTTTTCACCGCCTTTTACCCACCTCCTAGGAGAATTTGCAAATTTACATAAAACATAATTTTACTGCTTCTGTAAGTGGAATTTAGAAAACCCTAGAGACACAGTTAATATCAAGGAGTAAAATGTGGTTTAATAATATAAAAATATTTTTTGGTGAATAGTAACTGTTCACTTTTATTTACCACGGTTAAAAGTAAATAGGGTAATTAAGGGTAAAAATGATATTATTATTACCCTAACACATATCCTTATTTTATTGGATAAGTTTAATTTGACCAAAAATAACCTTAGGAATAAAATATGACTTTTTAGGTCCCCTTGGATTAGATTAGGACATTTATTATTGTCTAATTCAATGATAAGTTAAAATAGTTAAACAAAAATTATAAAAAAACATTTTTAATATAGGGTTATACATAAGATAAATTAGACTATAAATATTCATTAGAAATATAAGGCTATTTAATACATAATGATATTTTATTTAAAAAATTTAGACATTAAATAGTTTAAGTTATTTATGACACAATGATGATGCAGTAATTACGTTATTAATTAAATATTAACATAATTCATGTTATAAATACCCAAATAAATGTATTTTTAATATTTTTATGAATTAAACTAATTTTATAGGTTGATAAAACATATTAGGGTTAGTTAGAAGAATTTTCTTCAAATTAATATTACTTTTATGAATTTAACAAAAACAAAATACCAAATAGTGTCAAAATTGACATAAAAGAGTTTTTAAAACAAATATTATATTTTTAATTGTTATTCTATTCCTAAAAATTTATGGTTCTTAAATAAGACTTATATAATAATATATATGACATTAATGAACCAATTGTTGTTCTATTGGAAGTTTATAGTATGTTTATTAACCATATCATGTAATAATACCAGAAGACATGGTAAAAGTTAAATTATTTAACTTAGAGTTAAATATAAATGATAATGTTAAAATGGTAACCTAAACATGTCTAAAACCTATTGGTTGAGATTATTTCCACCCATAACCACCCTATCCTTGACATAAGTCACATTGGAGCCATTATAAACCGAATATTAATTTATTATAAAATAATATTTTGAGTTCTTCCTAAGGTTCCCCTCTCCTCCCTTATAAAAGGGAACCTCCTCTCTCTCCTCTTCACAACACCTTGAGCCTTAAATCATATCCAAAACCTTTCCATTTATCTTATACACTTCCCAAGAAACATTTTGGAGGTTCTGGTCTTCTCAAAAGACCAACTCTAGTCGCTTAAGAGGAAGCCTAAAGGAGGTGCGTCGAAGAAGAGGTAATCTCTTCTACAGACTCCTTCAAGTTTCTTTCTTCTTAAACTTCCTATTATTTAGTTGTTTCTTTGTAAAGTAATACAATAAGTATCACTAATATACTGATATGATATAATAAATATGAAACAACCACATTTCACCTTCTATCCATCCTACAAAAAATTAAATCACCAAGCATGCGTACGTACGGAATACCGTCTCCACGCAGTGGTGTAATTAGTTTATCCACCACCACCATACTTCGATGGGTAAAATGGTGTAAGGAAAAACTATATATGGTTACTATAACAACATACTGATTCTGAGATATTATATCATCCACTCCAATTCTATTCAATAATTAAGGGAACGATATCATCGCTCATGCGTACGTACGGACTACCATCTCCACGAACGCGATTAGATTCATTTTCCATGACTAACCATTCAAGGATGATTATAAATAATATATATAATAAATATTCATGAAATATATTTTGTAATAACGATACTGTATTTATCTACATATATGTTTCATTTAACTAATTCCATTCAATTCAATAAGGAAATGAAAACAGCGTTCATGCGTACGTACGATCTATCGTCTCCATGAACAGTGTATTTCATTCCATTTATCAATCTATAATATATATTTATATACTGAATATATATAATATATAAATCATGTTTTAAATTCTTGAATTAAGTAATTCTGGATAATAGTAATAATATCAAGAAAAAAAATCGAAACACGTACGATAAATGAAAGGATTTTACCCAAAACATAGCTTTAACATGGAATTTACAAAAGAATGGGTAATATAAAGACATAAGTGAACCATATATGATATCACAACAATGAATATGATTCTATAATAATTCAATAACATTATTTAAATCATTATACAGGAGGTTCTGATACATACGAAGCATATCGGACATAAGGTAAGAGATAATTTTTCAATCTCATTTTTATCCGAGATTACTTATACGTAAGTATTTACTAGGGTTATATTTTTCATCCATGTCCATAAAAATGTTTTTCATAAAGTGTTTAATATTATCCCATGTATGTTTAAAGTTATGTTTACCCCTCTTTGACTATTACTCTGTGTTATGGAAGGAATCTTTCTTTTATTTACCATACGTCGTACTTTTTGACTTTTCCATTAAAAGTACGGGGATATACTTTTTTTTAACTTATTTGGAATGAACGGATTTTTACGATTTCATAATGCCTAATTTTCATGAATATTCCTCTACAATATTTCATGATTATTTTCAACAAAATCATTTTCTTTTAAAATTGAAATGAATTTTGTGAAAAGAAAATGATTTTGAAGAAGAAAGGAAATTTTCCTCAAGAAATCATTTCAAGTGTTCTGTAAAAACTATTTTCCATCTAAGATGAAATTTGTTACTATGATTATGATTCATGTATAATGCCTATTTTATTTAAATGGTTTTATTTTTCTTATGATGAAATGATATCCATTTCTTTTATATTGATTATGTGATGATGGGATGATTTTTATGAAACCAATTTTATTTGTTGGGTTATTATGAATGATGTATGTTTATTTTGTGGCACATATAAGAATGTATAATTATAAGATGGGTGGGACCTATATCTTGCTCCAATTCATTGGGTAAAGATTTATATCTCATGAGATAGATATGGATGGAACGAAAAGTTAATCTGGTTCAGTGATACAGGACTGGAACGAGGAGTGAACTCGATTCAATAAGGGACTTTTTCCACTAAGATGGTCTTGGCAGCAATGCCTTGGCTACTATGGAAATCATAGCAAGTACATAATGGTATTCCATAATTACATATTTTATTCCCATGCTATTTTATAATGATTTATGTTCTATTATGATCTATTCCTTACGTACTGCCATGTTTTATTTCATTTCTCTATATTTTTATGTTTAAACATTATGCTCATGTTTTTAAGTTCAAATGTATATGGTTTGTTTTATTTTCTCCATGCTTACCCTTACTGAGAATTTGTGCTCACCGTTTATATTTTTTCGTTTCCCCAGGATATAAATAAAGGTTTTAGGTAAAAAAACTAAAGGGGAATATCTTTATGGGAGATGTTAAAGATCTGTCACCATGATTAGAAGATTATGTTCTGAGTTTACAAAGACACTATACAATTACAGTCCTTCAGTGTTTGTTTTTGTTATGTATTAAGTATTCCGCAAAATTAATGTAATGTTCTTGTATGTCAATTTTGGGGTCTCTAAAGTTGGTATCAGAGGAAATGTTAAGTCAACCTTTGGAAACTAGGATGCGAGAACTTTAGTGAGATCCCTAGAGATATGTATAAGGTATTTCTATGGATTCCCCTATGGTTAAGTATAAATATAGGTTATAGTCCTAGAATTAAAGTAATGATATTATAATTAAACCAAAATTTTAAATATTAAAGGTACTCCACCGTTATTATGTTGTTTTCCCTAGGATGATTTTTACCTCTCACGCTATTATTTTGGGGTTTTAGACGATGGATGGAACCTGAAGGAACCGTTTTGATCAATGTAACGGACAATGCAATGATTTTCCTCCTAATCAATCCAATGTTATGGGAGATGGAGTGAAAAATCTTATTGTTATACTTACACAAGATATGAATCATTCTGGACATCCAATTGAGCAGAGAAGGGAACAATATTCTATTGAGTCCTTCATGAGGAAACGTCCAACTTCCTTCAGTGGGTATTCTAATCCACTTGTTGCTGAACAATGGATCAGTACCATTGAAGAGATATTTTCCATACTTCACTATTCGAAACATGAAAAAGTCATTCTGGCTATTTACTGTTTAGAAGGTGAAGCAGACAAATGGTAGACTCTAATTAAAATGGTAACATAAACTGGCATAAAAACCTATTGGTTGAGAGGATTTCGACTTATCCCTACACTAGCCTCGACATAAGTCACTTTGGAGCCACTATAAACCAAATATGAATTTTTTATAAAATAATATTTTAATTCTTTCCTAAGGTGCCCCTCTCCTCCCTTATAAAAGGGAACCTCCTCCCTCTCCTCTTCACAACACCTTGATCCTTAAATCTTAGCCAACCCCTGCCCATTTATCTTATCCACTTCCCTATAAATATTTGGGAGGTTCTGGTCTTCTCAAAAGACCAACTCTACTCCCTTAAGAGGAAGCTCAAAGGAGGTGCGTCGAAGAAGAGGTAATCCCTTCTACGGATTATTTCAAGTTTCTTTTTCTTAAACTAGATCTTCTTTTTTTGTTTCATTATAATGTAATAAAATCAGTATCACTAATATACTGATATGATATTATAAATATTAAATAACCCAATTTCACCTTCTATCCATCCTACCGAAAACTAAATCACCGCGCGTGCGTACTTACGGAATACCGTCTCTACGCCGTGGTGTAATTAGTTTTTCCACCACCACCTTACTTGGATGGGTATAATGGTGTAAAGAATAACTATATATGGTTATTATAAAATCATACTGATTCTAAGATATTATATCATCCACTCTAATTCTATTCAATAACTATGGGGATGATATCATCGCTCGTGCATACGTACGGACTACCATCTCCACGAACGCGATGAGATTCATTTTCCATGATTAACCATTGAAGTATGATTATAAAGTATATATATAAAAAATAATAATGAAATAAATTACGTAATAATTATACTGGATTTATGTACATATATGTTTCATTTACTAAATTCTATTCAATTCAATAAGGAAACAAAAATAGTGTTCATGCGTACATACGTCCTACCGTCTCCATGAACGATGTATTTAATTCCATTTATCGATCTATCATATATATTTCTATACTGAATATATATTATATATATATCGTTTTTTACATTCTGGATTTAATTAAATCAGGATATGTTTAATAATATCAAGAACAACAAATCGAAACATGTACAATAAATGAAATGATTTTACCCAAAACACTGCTTTAACATTGAATTTACAAAAGAAAGGGTAATATAAAGTCATAAGTGAACCATATATGATATCATAACAATGCATATGATTCTGTAATAATTCAATTATATTTTTTAAATCATTATACAAGAGGTTTGGATACATACGAAGCATATCAGACAAAAGGTAAGGGATAATTTTTCAATCTCATTTTTATCCGAGATTGCTTTTACGTAAGTATTTACTGGGTTTATATTTTTCAATCCATGTCCATAAAAATGTTTTTCATAAATTTTTTAATATTCTTACATGTATGTTTAAATCCATGTTTACCCCTCTTTGACTTTTACTCTGTGTTATTGAAGGAATATTTTTTTTTTTACCATACATCGAACTTTTTGACTTTTCCATTAAAAGTACGAGGAGAATGTTTTTTTAAATTATATGGAATGAACGAATTTTAATGGTTTCATAAATCCTAATTATCATGAAGATTCCTCTACAATATTTAATGATTATTTTCAAAAAAATCCTTTTTTTAAATTGAATGGAATTTTGTGAAAAGAAAATGATTTTGAAGAAGAAAGGATATTTCCTCAAGAATTCATTTCAAGTGTTTTGTCAAAACTATTTTCCATCTAAGATGACATTATTAAGTATGATTATGTTTCAAGAATAATGTCTCTATTATTTACGTGGTTTGATTTTTCTTATGATGAATTGATATCCATTTCATTTATATGGATTATGTGATAATGGTATATTGTTTATGAAACCCGTTTTATTCATTGGGTTATTATGAATGATGTATGTTTATTTTGTGGAACAAGTAACAATGATTTCATTATAATATGGGTGTGACCTATATCTCCCTCCAATGCATTGGGTAAAGATTTATATCTCATGAGATAGACATGGCTGGAGTGGAAAGTTAATCTGGTTCAGTGATATAGGACTGGAACGAGGAGTGAACTCGATTTAGTAAGGGACTTTGACAACTATGATGGTCTTGGCAGCAATTCCTTGGATACTATAGAAATCATATAAAGGTCTTAATTGTTTTACACAATTACATGTTTTATTCCCTTGCAATTTTATCATGACTGAAGTTCCATTATGATCTATTCCATACGTACTACCATGTTTTATTTCATTTCTCATGATTTTGATGTTTAAACATTATGTTCATTTTTTTATGTCCAAATGTATATGGTTTTTTTATTTTCTCCATTCTTACCCTTACTGAGCATTTGAGTTCACCCTTTATATTTTTTCTTTTCCCTAGGATATAAAGAATGGTTTTATGTAAGAAAAAAAGGGAAATATCTTTATGGGAGATGTTGAAGATCATTCACCATGATTAAAAGATTATTTTCTGAGTTTACAAATACACTAAACTATTACGGTCCTTGAGTGTTGTTTTTTGTTATGTATTAAGTATTCCACAAAAGTAATGTAATGTCCATTTATGTTTAGATTGGGGTCTCTACAATGATTGGATTTATTCTATACTTAACTGTTATTCAATATGATGGTATGTTTAGTGTGTGCATGTGTGCTCATTTTCAAGAAAATACGAAAGAGTTAACTCAGTTTCTTTAAAAATAATTTTCAAAATACTCAAATATATTACAAATTTTGGATTATTTTACCCATGAGTAAAATTATTTGACTTAGTTAGCTATTAAAATTTTGATTTTGGTGGATGTAAGTTAGATAGAAAAAAAATTAGGGCATGTCATATTTTAGGAAAATCAATAGTATCTTCGTGTAGTGAGAAACAAAATTATGTTTCATTGTCTACTACTAAATAGTAGTAAATTGTTTTATGTAGTTATTATGCACAAATTTTGTGGATAAACACACTTTACTGTACAAGGGATATCAATTTCAATATTTCCCTATAAACTATGATAATAAAATTTCTGTAAATATATCTAGGAATCTTGTATCACATTCTAGAACAAAACATATTGACGTAAGACATCAGTTTTTGAGATATCATTTTCCAAAAGGTGATATCACTCTTGAATAAATTGATATATAGTATTAGAGTTTCGATACTCTCACTATGCCTTTGAATTTTAATATAATAAATTACCTCACACTTTATTTAGGTATGGTTAATTTTGGTTATGTTTAATTTTTTAGGTACTCACCATTATTAATGACATGCCATTGTGAATGTCTTACCATTGCGAATGAATCACCATTTTGAATACCTTGCCATTGTGAATTTATCCCCATTGTAAACATCTCACAATTGATACTACTCAACATTAATGCTTCTCTTCATTGAAAACTTCTCACCCTTGAAATATTCTCACTATTTATTTTCTCATGCCTTTATAAAACAATTTCACCACTGAGTGTTAAACCACCTATTTTATTTTTCATTATTGTTTATTTTTTGATTAGATTATTTTTTTCTCAATTCCTTTTTTTTTGAATCACTAAATCCAAAATCATATAAATAAAATGATTTCCTAATTACAACATTCACCCTTTCTTCATGCCTTTTCTCTCTAACCCTATTATGTCCTTTCCTCTCCTATATGTTTGCAAACCATTGCCTTTTCCTAAACCGGTCGAGCTGATCTCCATGGAAAAAATTAAGTGTACTTTAGTGTCTTCTCCTCATGAGTCATGTCATGATAAGAAGTATAAAGGGATCTCAGTCATCCTATTGTTATTGAGCCAGTAAATCTCTACCTTGAAAAGATAGTGGTTGTTCCTAAAAATAATGTTCAAGAAGAGTGGTTCATTTCGAGTAAATATAAATTAGTTCATGTTATAAAGAACCAAGGATGGGTGGATTTTTTCTCTTACAACTAGACACCTTTCTATCCTTGGTTGTTATAAGATTTTTACCTGTTTGTAGAGATCTCCTTTGAAGAAAATGAATATTGGAAAAAAAATATCAATGGTCGTAATGTAGTGTTCTCCCAAAGCATGTGGACCAAATGATTGAACATTACACGTCAATGTGTGTTTAATGATTATCAAGAGATGATCATATGTTTGTGTGATGATTTTTAATTAATATTCCCTTAC
Organism: Viscum album; assembly: GCA_963277665.1. NCBI lineage: Eukaryota > Viridiplantae > Streptophyta > Magnoliopsida > Santalales > Viscaceae > Viscum > Viscum album. The sequence goes on from OY728121.1 coordinate 1,249,850,727, forward strand.
ATAATTAAAAGGATATGAAATTTTAAATATACTATTTTTTTAGAAGTCGATGGAGAATTCATACTTAATATTTAGTTCATCCAACAAATATTGTGTCCATGAAAATGTGAATTTTTTACTTTAAAGTATCATAATGTCTCTTTTTTATTTATTTTGAAAAGAGGAAACAAAATAAATATTTTTATATAACTTATTCTACACATGTTGGAAATGAACAAGCCCACTTCTAGATCCAACTCTATAATATACCTAATGTTTATTTCTTCTGTGTTGAAGTAAAAAGGTCTAGTTGATGAATGTGAAGAGTATATAGTGGAAAGTGGTGGTTTCTTCATCACTAGAATATTTTTTAGAAGATTGTAAATTTTTTTAACCCATGTAAGAAGAAATTAGTGGATGATAATGAAAAAATTTAGGATGTGTTTAATCCCATTGACCACCCTTAAAGACCAAAAAAGATTATGGACGCAGGGATGGAGCTTGATGGGATTTTTCTGTATTCTGATTTTGATAAGAAAGCATATGATGCTACCTCTATAGAATAAGGGGGGAGGAATTATTTGTGGATGAGGGAAGTTATCCATACATATCTGTAATCTATCCTAAAATTTCATGTTTATATCTTATCCCCCCAAATACACTCCCTAAAATAGAGAAGTTATTAAATGAAGAAAGTGAAAAATATCAAAAATGAAGTATCTAGAGAAGAACAATTCAAGAGTATCTCTAAATATGATTATGAGAATGGTGATGATGTTGATGAAAAAGATTAATAGGAATAAAAATATGGAAATGATAAATATGATGTAAAATATAATGATTATGTAATTGATAATTATTTAGGATAATACATTGATGGTCAGTGTGGAATAATTAAAAATAAGGATACAAAAATTCCTTCATCTCTTGTCACATATACACATGTATATGGTTATATATCTATGGAAATTCCAATGTTATTTACATATACAGATAGATCATATAGATAATATAAATAAAAATTTGTTGGGGATGATAAATTCCAAAGTCACTAAGGTATATTTATTGTTTTGGATGGAGATAGTGTGACTATAGCTGATGATCAGAATATTTCAAATTTAGTTCATCTTTAGAATATGAATGTTGTTACAGCTATTAAGGATTATATAGTTGAGAATATAGAAGTTTAGAATGTTGATCCATTTCTTGATGAATATAGATCGGTTGAGACTCCTATTATTAAGACCCTTGTTGTCGTTCCGGCTGTAGTTGTGTCAACAGTTTTAAAGCCTTCGGTGGTTGAGATTCTTGGTTGGGCACTATAAAGTTGGATTGACCCTATGTATGAAGAATGGGACAAGTTTTTCTTATAATTAGGATTCCATTAGAGAATGGTGTACCTTATCTTCGAGAATAAAGGGATCCTGATTGATATTTAATCTATCAAATTGATGTTACTGCTGAATTGCAATGGTTTGAATCGGATTTTCCTTCTAGTTATGCACTTGTACCTGCTTGTAATTTCCAACCATTCCATGTGGATATGGTCACCAAGTGTGACATCGATTATATTAGTGAAAAGATTTTATCTAATTCTGATTTGACATTGGAAAATCAACCTATATTGGTTACTAATTTAAGTGAACAGGATGTCAGATATCAATTTTAACTGGTAATTCAACATATTTAGTAGAAAATTATGTAATATATCCCAGAATTTTAAATAGAAAATCTACGTTTGTAAAATGATTTGGAAAATTTAAAATCCAATTTTGAGGAGATTCTTTTTTTTTTCTTTTCATCCTTATTGGAATGTATTTAAAACTTACATTAGTAACTTCTAGCTCTACTACTCCTCATCCTCTTGTTTTTTATGTTGATATGCTAAGTTCAATTGTACATTAAGTTCTTTGAGATGCTTAATATGGTGAACCCTCCTAACCTCAGGATGGTTTGGGTTAGTCTTACCATCACATTTATCATGTAATCATGTAAGTTAAATAATATGTAACGAAAATGAAGGCTGATAGAGAGACTATAAAAAAATCTATCAAGTACTATCTATCTGGGATTTTGACCAAGAAGGACATGGATGATTATTTTAATTTTTTTGGTAGAAAATCTAATGATTCATCATGGTTCCCACTATTTCAAGGTTCAATCCAACCCGTTAAAAGTAAAAAATCCTCTATTGAGCTTGTTTATGGAATAGTATAAATAATTCATCAGTGCAATGGGAATAGATGGAAAATATCATAATGTAATTAATCAATTTGATGAAACCATTACTACGTATGAATGGAAATATAGTTCTATATCATGGGGGAATAAATTTTACTACCCATCTGACTCCTCCAGCAAAAAATCCAGATTTCCTTATAGGAGGTGTGACCAGAGATCCACTTTCACCCATATCAGCAAGATTACAACACTTTTTTCTCTCTCCTATAGAAGTAGTTCAGCACCTATGACCCATCAACATTGGAGAAACTCTTTCTTTGACTGGTGTTTCTATGGTCATCCCTTGATCTCTCTTAGATATTGATACACCACCTGCATTAGATAAAGGGAAGGTTCAATCTCACCTTTATTCCTCATCACATCCTAAGATGAAGTGTTAAACAGTAAACTTTTTTTCATTGATTGGGTGTTCTTGTATGAACTTTTTTTGTGACTTCTTGATGAAACAATTTTGGTTTCCCTTTATGAATATTATATATCTATTTATATTCTATTTATGTTCTCTTTATATTTTATTCTCAATTTTTAATACTCTAGAAGCGGGTATAATGGATACTAATTGTTTTTAAAACCAATGCTTCGTGGATACTATATGTGTAAAATGTACTAATTTAACTTTTATTCCATGTATGTAAAATACCATGATTTTTTACCATCAAAAATGGGGTATCTCACACATCACCCTCATTTCTACCATTAAAACATGTTGAAAAAACCACACAAAACATTATTTGTTCATTCATTCCAAACATACACTAGGAACTCCATAAACCTTAATCAATATACACTAAGGTTTTTATCTGTAAGTCTTTATATTCTCATACTTATCCATAACCCATCCTAACAATTCTTTTATTAATCTTTGCCAAGGCATAAAATACATTAGCAACCCATTATAGGGGTTTCATCACACCAAATGTGCATATAAACTTTCATCATCACGTGGTAACATATATAAATACTATCACTATTTGTTTTAGTTAATTAACGAACCCCCAACAAATAATTTAATAAACCACTACATAAATTATCATTAAAATTAAAATTAAATAAAATTAATTTTCTAAAACCACTTTATAATTAAACACTAACATGAACATGTGATTTTAATCGAAGAAACATGTACGATGTAAGTATGAATTCCCTCTTACCACCTCAGGTAAAGAGTAAAATAACAAACATATAAACATCATGCTTTAATAAAAACTCATCCAACTGTAATTGAAAAACCAATAAAATCATATCTCGACACTTTGGAAGCTTATACTTCCATTATTAATGTGTTTATAAGGAACATAGACAACCTTTATACCTTGTTCAGACCATCTAGCACCATTTAAAACCCCTAAATAATAAATTAAATCAAAATGTGGCTTTAATATAGTTTTCACCATCCCAAAAAACATTACTATACCCATGGTAGAACATTATAAACCACAAGCATGCCTCCCCACAGGCCAGTGGAAATTGATTAGTTGTGATAGTCTATAACAATAAAAAAGGAAATTATACCATATATATAATAACCATAAAATGATAATAATAAACTAAAATAAAAAATAGATCAATATAATAACATAATATGGAATCACATAAGAATAACAATAATTAATAATAACATACTCAATGAAATAAAAATTTAAAATATGCTAATTTCATACCTAAATCATTCAAAAATGGATTACCCTTTTATATAAAATCACATACATAAGAGGATATAAAAATATAAAAATAAAATACTATAAATTAAATATAAAAATAATTCCTCCAAATCTCCTTGGATCCAAATACGATTTATGATAAGATACTCCAGCGTAATCACTTATCATTGAGTCCTCTCCCTAATCATCATATCAACCATGAGGTGTGTATTCCTAGTGATGTTATTATGGTACGGGTGATCATAAATATAAATAGTTTCCACTATTGTGGTCTCAATACTATGTCACAATTCATATATTTGAGTGCACATACAGGGTAGTATACAAATACAAAATACACAATTTGGAATAAATAAATTCACTCAATATGTGATAATTATATCACCACGATTATCAACCCTACCTTCTTCAGCTAGTATAGGTGAATAATTCCAATTGTACAAAAATAAACCCCACCATGGTCCCCTGATCTCCAATCCATTCCTCTAAGATAGCGGTAGTATATTTCCAATCCATAAAGAATAAACGTTATTGTTACCAAGAGAATGAACATTATGCCTTTAGTATCCATGATTATCCCTCATGAATAATCATCACACATATAAGTCATATATGAATCATGAGATAGGTCTAACATAGTAATCTCTATCATGAACAAAATACCAAATAGGTGTCATCAAACACTATCTAGGCCACCAAAATCCCAAAAATTATTATGGAGAGAAATAAATAACTATAACACATACCCCTTATTGAGGTATTTTCCCCTTAATTTTTTGCTAAAACTATTGTAGTATAGTGGATTAAGATCTTTTTATAGGTTGAAAGTTTGGTACGGGATAACCTATGGTTCCTTAATTTTAAATTTGGATATTAGAGTTCCAACCATAGGTGTATAATTAGTGATAATAGTGAACCATATCTATATAGTGTGAAATATATCTGCATGGTTTGTAAACAATGTGTGGGGATCTGAGAAACCATCTAAATGTATATAGATGATTGTAGATACATTTCACATGGTTGTCTTATATCTTTTAATTCATTTTACTTATCTATGTGAAATTTTATGTTTTGGATAGTGATGTTTCCATGTTTGGTGCATGATAAGTCAAACCATGCCGCCAAACATGTTCCCCTTTAAAAATTAAAAAAAATATAAAATTTACTTTATAAATCATGAGCCATTTAAAGCAATTGTTTATCCTCTTTAGCCAGTAACATCTCCTATACTTTAATCCATTCCTCTTACCATCCCTTGGTGGTTCTCACTTGGTACTTTGTAATTTGGAATGTCATCCCTTCAGATTGGGAGCTAGTGGTAGGTCTGTGACTCAACTTACCAACTTTCATATTTTCCCTTAATGTTAGATTATCTCTCACCATTTTACATAATAAGACCAATTTTCACCTTTTTTTTCTACCTCAATTTTTATTTTTTAATATGAATTAAATCTTGGTTTTGGGAATGTGGACTCGTCTCAGACTAAGTTAATATATACATTGTTTTTTCATAGTCTCACCCCTATTTAAAATTCCACACATCATGTGTCATGTTAGAATTTTGTGAATAGCCCCTAAATATTAATTAATTATTTAATAAGGTATTTTTCCATGATATTTACTCTCTTTAGATTGTTACTTGAAAATGGGAAAGTGAATCCTTGGGATTTTTTTACAATGGGTATTTTCAAATGATATTTGTGGAAATGGTATTTAGAACATGATACTTTTAAAATAAAAATTAGTAATACTAATTCAAAAATAGGCTTCGAACTGAAAATATAAAATATAATTGATGAAATATTTATTAAAGAAATTTTTTTTATAAAGTGGTGAATAATGGATTGGGCCTTGGTTTTGATAAATTAATAAAGTGGAAAACTTATGAAATGGGAAATTTTGGTTTATATATTAGCTGAGAAAACACCGTAAGGGATTGTCTATTCTACTATGTATTCACTGATAAAAAAATGTATATGGAGCTTGGGATACTACACATTAGAAAATAAAACACTAATAGGGGTAGTCCATGATTCCTTTGAAAATACATGAATGGGTGTCCTTGATATTATCATTGGTACAGTCCCAACAACAAGCTCATAGAGACAACAGAACTAGTTGAAGATTTTATGGTCGATCGGGATCTTGGAACTAGGGATTGAAGGTGTTTTAATTTCTTCATTTTATGGATAAATTTAAATGTAAAATTTTTAAATTTAGTTCTTCGGAATTCACTTCATTACAGACTTAATTTATTTATGGACTTCTTTGGTGGTGTCATATTGATTTCTACTCACACCCTCCTTGAATTTTATTTGGTACATGAAAAATTTCATGTTTTTAGGTCCAAAAAAGGGAAAGTACCCGATACTGGATACATGATTTCTTGTATAGGTTCGATATTAGGAGATCAGAGCTAGAATAAATCTAAAACCCTTTTTGTATATCCACATAGTTATTCTATTTCTTTTTCTGTTTTTCAATTTTGGTGCCTATTGTAAATTATTATTGATATGTATGACTCTGGACATTCTTTTTGCATCATTTTTTATATTACACGAATTATATTTAGTGTTTGGATCATGTCTTTATGTTGATTGTGGTGTGATGTGATGTATGTTACTTACCTTATTTTTCCACTGTTATTTCACTCTTACTAGAGTGTATAGTCTCTCCAAGGAATCTTATCAGACCTTTGATGATAGTTATAAGCCTCTAGAATATGGGGAGGAGAGCTAAAAGTCATTTGGCAAACCGGTCCATTCACACTTTATAGTGATTCGTGTAATGATGATAAAAAGTTTAATTAAAGCATGCTTTTCTTTTTTATTACTATTAGGGATAGTATATATGATAATAGGATTTATCAGGTCTTGATAATGGGTTCATGATTGGGAATTTTTAACACACGTATGGAGAAAGATCCAAGTCTTTAAGGATGGTTTTACTATTATTTTCAGGTTTTTTTATAATTCATTGATTTCCACCTTGAGTGGGACACCTGGTTTTGCTTGTTATATATTTATGGGGATTTATATCTTCTATAAATATGAAAATAAAGTGTGTGTGTGTGTGTGTGTGAGTGTGTATTCATGGATCATGATAGGCATGTAGGGTTTACTTATCATTAGTGTTTTTTATATGATCATTTGATGTGTATATACATGTACCTACCTATGGATAAAAGGGGATGATCATTTAATGTGTCAAATACAATTTATATAGTGTACTAACATATAATTCTATTGTGGAATATTACTAGAAAAACTCCTTGAAGAAATTTATATTTAAATATAATAAAGATGGACTATTAAATTATGTTTTTGGTTATATAAAGTGTTAATAAGAAACATATAATGTGTTTTCCACTGTATATTGTGAATGGAACCTTTTCTAAAAAAACCATACAAATATAAAAATTTGAAAATATGAAAAAAAATAATGAAATACAATATCAAATGTGACTAATGGGAAGTGATGAAGTATGATCTTAAGTGGTAGATAGATATTGAGGGATTTCGTAGTTTTATGAGACCTTATGGGATGGATGTGTAGGGTAGTGGAGTGTTTTACCTATCTTGTTTTACTTGATCCTAAATAGTTCTCCTTTTTTCTTGTTTTAAGATATCTGTATATTAAGTATAGTGAGATTCTACCTCATAAATTGAGGATCCCATTCCAAGAAGGTGAGGGTGAGCATTACCATTGGTGGGTGGGAGAGAAACTCCTATAGTTTAAGGTCCAACTATGTATTTTCATCATCATGAGAGTGTTTTGTGCATTTCATAGTCGATAGATATAGGAATCATTAGGTAAAACCATCCATGGTTGTCCTTAGACATGAGTTCCAATTATATAACCCACTATTATTCACGGATGAAGATGTTTTTTAAGATATATTTCTTTGGATATATTCTATGAAAAATATTATCAACCATTTAGAGACACCTAAGGATAATAGGAAGAAGCTTAAAGTTTACATGATTTTTAGGGAAGTGTGATATTGGTGGGATTTCATTTTACATGGTGACCAGTGTTTTGGGTTGATCTTGGTGGACTTCTACACTCGTTTTTTCAGTTATTGTTTCCCTGAGATCTTCCAGTCAGACAAGGCTAGGGATTCAGGAGAAGAGTTTCTTCTATGGAGTATCTGAGAGCTCAAATATCTCTAGTTTAGTTGCATGTGAATAAATTTAACCAGAAGGTGGATAAATTTATCAACAGGATTTGAAACTAGAAAATAAATTTTCTATCATTTGGAGGAATACATATACTTGTTAACAATGTTTTATCCACTATTCTTATGCATGTGTTATCTACCACCAGATTTTTTATTTTGGTTGTATCTCATCTGGAATAAACAATGACAGATTTCATTTGGGATGCCCACATGGAGGTAAAACACCACTGGTTATTCAGGGGTAGAACGGATCGACCTATTAGGGAATGTGGTATTTTTGTTTGAGGCATTTTGTAGATGATGCATGGTTTTCATGGAAAGCTGGTGTGGGAAGTATTGGAAGGTAATCCCATATGGGGTTGTTTTTTTAGTAGCAAATGTGAGTAAATTCAAGTTCTTCTAAAGGGAAGAGCATCCTGGATCTAGTGTACAACTCATCCCAACATCCATTTTCTTAAATATCAATCCTTTTGGATTGTTATAAAGTGTATGATTAGAATCTGGTTCCATAACTGGGCTGGTGTTAATCTAGGATTTTCGGGTTGTCCCACTCTATTCCCAACCTTCCAGCAAGATTGAAACCATATGATGTTAATCTAGTCCATCTTGGATAAGAGCTAGAATTTGGTTTTTTATCTCATTGAGTTGTCTTTTACTCTTGACTCCTTTGTTTTTATGGGGTCTGCCTCAGTATATTTTTCGATTAATAGCTATTTTATGTTGCTACATGTCCCAACTGAACTAGTTGAGTTGAGTTAGGTGGTGTTGTGTAAGGAGATCCCCAGTAAGATTAATTTTTTGTATGGAGAATCCGAAATAAATCTCATCGAATGTATGAGAATATCAAACAATTAGGTATCATTATGGGATCTCAATGTAGTTTCTACAATAATCATCATGAAGAATCTAGTTATTATCTGTTCATTGAGGGAAAATGGAAAAAGGAGGGTTTGGATCTATCTTGACACCTATTTTGGTGAGAATCTTCATGAGTCTTGGGCAAATAATTTATTTGATTTTGGATTTTACGGAGTAGGGAGGAGTGGCATGGATCTAACATCTCACACAGTTATTCTTTCTGAATGAATATAGTGTTTATTTAAGGCTAGGAACAAGGCTATGTTTGAGGGGAAATCTTGTTTGAGGAAACACATTATTTTCTGAACAAGGTACCTTATGTCTGACTTAGCTCACCTTATTCATAATTGGGACTCCACCAACTCCTTTCGTGCTATTCTATTCCCTAAACAAGGCACTACTTTAGTCCCTATTTCCCATTCCGGTCGGTGGATCAGATGATATCCCCAAAGTAAGGGTTTGAAACTCAATACAAATGGTTCATGCTCATTTGGTGTCATAAATGGGGGTGGTTTGGTTTGGGATTTCTGGGGCTCAGTCACTATTTTCTTCTCTACACTCTTTAAGAGTTCCAACTCTTTACAGGTAGAAGACAAGGCCATTATGGCTGGTCTGGAGTTATGAAGGGGAGAAAATATCTCTTTAAATGCATTGGAAACAAACTCACAAATCATCCAAACGTCTCTTCTAGTCATCTTTTCCACTCCTTGGTCTATCTTTCATGAAATTAAAAAAAACCAAGCACTTTATTGGTGGAGGCTTGGTGATTTCCCATACTTGGCATGAGGGAAATAGAGTAGTTGACTTCATTTCTTCCAAGTTTCCTATGCACAGTGATTATACTTTTTTTCTAGTTTGGGGTCTCTTCCATATATAGTGGTTAATATTTTCATTGGGTAAGCACTCGAACATCATTATTTTAATCTCTCTTAGATTATTTATTCCTCTATATTTCTAGGGCCCCATTTATTTTAATAAAATACTAATGATTAAAATGATTCAAACTTATTATACCAGACATTTTTTCAATGATTGTAAACTAGTAATTTATAATTGAGAGGGAAATTAGTGAGGGTCATGTAGTGATTTAGTTTTACACTAATTTTGGAAGTAGTAATGGATCATTTTTTAGCAAGAAACACTGGTCAGAAAAATTATGTATGGGCATTGGTAGTTAGTCTCATTAGAGAGGTGACTCTTCCATTCCTCCATGAGGGAGTAGAATTATCATGTGCTATTGATACTGGGGTTAGGGGAATAAGACATTTTAGTGTACTCAGCTTCCCCATGAGTGCTATTAGTGAGTTATAATGGTTCACCTATATCATTTTTGAAATTTTGGTTAGCAGATACCTGATGGAAGCGGTTTAGGATTTTCTCAGGGATCTGGGTTTGGTATTATTATTCCACTGCAAACTAGAATATGGGAATCCACTAGATGTTTAGTTCATGTGGGGTATATACATATGAGTCATGGTTATTAGGGGAGTGTGAAATAGTGTATACATTTAGGGTTAAAGGTATATAGTACCATCCAATTACACACAGTAGACCCGACATTGATAGGTCAGGATATAAGAAAATCTATTGTGTGAGGTATAATCGTGGTAGATTTGACACTTTCTTCTAATATTTTTGATAAAAATTCCTTAAATTCCTTCATCTCTACCCAAATTTTTGACGGCTTAATCTTTTATATAGAGTAACTTTATGTAATTTGTTTGAATGACATGACCTTAGGCATGAAATCAGAAGGGATCTATAAGTGTGTAGATTATTCCATAGTCATTAGCAGCTGTCAATTCCTTTGGGAATTCATCATTTAGATATGTGTTTTTTTAGTGTGATTCTGAATATAGATTGCCTTTTTCACAAATAGTTATAGATTTATTTCAATCACTGATGACTATCATCTTCTTCTCCTAAGGTTTATAACATCAAATATGTTTTTGACTGGAACAAGTGAGTGGGTCAATCGAGACCAAGACAATAATTACTATGAGGGAGAATATATTATGATAATAACCTCATTCTTCATTAGGGGATAAGTTCCATCAATTATTCAGTCCCATTGTTTATCATTATGAGGATATATTCCCCAAAGACATCTCAAGATTACCACATGGCTATAAAATTGAGTTTATGATCAAGCTATTTATAAGTATAGAACCTATTTCTTTCCATCCTTATAGGATGGCACTGGTAGAAATTTTTAATAAAAATCCTATCAAGAGGACATATTTGGAAAGTGGTATATCCATCATTGTATTTCCCTTTGGGGTTATCTAGTTTCTTTTTCTAAGAAGGCAGACAAATCCTGAGTCTTTGTGTGGACTATCAAAAGATTAACTAATTAATGTTTAATTTCTAATATCCACACCCACATATTGACGATTTATTCAACTAGATCAAGGGTTCCTACATTTCCCCCAATACTGAATTATGGATAGGGTATCACCAACATAGGGTGTGGCGTTCTGATGTTCTGCATACAACCATTAAAAGTAGGTACAACATTTATGATTACCTGGTAATTTTATTTTGGACGAAAAACATCTATTCATTATTTATGGATTTAATGGATTGGGTTCTCTATCCATACATAGAATCCTTTTTTTCATTTTCATCAACGAGATTTTGGTGTACTCCCAGTTTAAGGATGAACATGCATGACCCTTGGAGATAATCTTGAGAACACTTTAAGGATAAATTATTTATAAAAAACTATCAAAGTGTAATTTTTTTCTAGATTGAGTTCACTTCATGGACCATGTCATATCAGAGGTTTTGGTTTTAGAGGTCCCATATAAATTGGGAATCTTGATTTCTTGGGAGGGACCTCTCAACGCCTTTGATATTTTTAACATTGTTTGGATGATCAGCTACTGTATCATTTTAATTCATAAATCTTATCACTTAGAAGCTACATTGTTGGAACCTACCAAGAAGGGAGTGATGTTTGAGTTTTCTGATTCTTGCGAGGTGGATTTCAAGGATCTAAGGAGAAAATTGAAATAAGCTTCAATTCTAAACATAACTAAGCTTGTAAAGGTGTATCCATAATATTGTGATGTGTCAGTTGTAGACTAGGATGTAGTGCATATGTAGGATATATGGGTAGTCATTTACAATTACATACAGCTGAAACCACATGATTAAATCTATTTTACCTATAAATTGGAGTTATATGTAATAGTAAATTCCCTGAGATTTCATGACACTACCTCGTTGGGGAGATGATTGGGGTTTGAATAGATAAGAATATTGAAACACCACTTCTCTGAGCGTGACTTAAATATTAGGTATATGAGGTGTGTTGGTTACCTACAGTGCTTTTAATTTGAGTTGTCATATATTTCCTAGAATGGAAACATCATTGTGGATACCATAAGTATGAATACATGGAAATTGGTAGTCTAGTATTTTATCTTCAATTAGTGTGAGATGGTTTTGTTCACTTAGAAAAATTTGGGTGTCTGAGTGTATCATGGGAAAAAATATTGGGACTTCGTATTTATCTAAACTACACCTCATGATAGTGTAATGTAAATTTGGCTCTCAGGTTATGGTTTCATGGTGATGATAGATAATATATATAGTGTGGATACATATCTTGATTTTTCATTGGATTATGATGAGGTATTTTCTATTGAAGGTCAGGTGGTAATCCGGAAGACATTGCATAAGGAACTACTGAAGGACTTCCATGCCTCAAAGTGGGATGTGAATGTGGGTTAGAAAAATATGTATAGTGACATGCACATATAGTATTGGTGGCCCAAAATGAATATGGATATATTGGGTTTCATCTCTTGAAGTTACTATTATTTTTAGGTGAAGGCTAAGCACCAACGACTGATCAGCATTCTCTATCATTTCCCATTTTATAATGGAAATGGGATAATGTCATGGTGGAATTTTGGATGGGTTTCCCAAGGATACCTCATTTTTTAAATTCACTTTGGTACTTCACAGACCATTTAATGAAAGTAACCCATTTATTACCTTTAATGGAAGATACATTATTTGATTATATTGGAGGGTTATATGTCCATGTGGTGTTATTATTGAACAAGATTCCAAAAAGCATCGTATATAATAAGTAAATAGGTTTCACCTTGACTATTTTTCAGATTTTTCAGAAATAATTGGTCATTATAGTTAATATGAGAACCACCTATCACCTACAGATAGATTATCAGTCTGAGCACATGATCCAAGTTCCTTAGGATATTATCTAATCAAGATCCTTTCTTTTTTGGGATTTTAGGGGAGTCTTCTAGTGATAGTGGAATTCGTTTAAAATAATAGTAATTATAACAACTCTGCTCTAAAATTCATATTTGAACATGATTTGTTACATAGATTTCCACTTAATACAACTTAGAAGACTGAGAGGACTAGTGTCTTGGTAAATTAGTAAATTACATAACCACATAAAACATGAAATACTAAATCTTTATACAAAACATTTTTTACATGACCACAACATTCCTTAGTACTTAATGCTGCATTGGATAACTTGAGGACATACATAAGAAAGGGGTGAGATATAAATCCAATTAATTGAATGAACATGGAATAACATGAGGATAATCATAAATTCTAGGCATGGAATATCAATTATACATAAAGGAACATGAATATAATGTCCTAATATAGTATGATATTCCTAACCTAGAAATTTGCCAACAACTTAAAACATTGCATCATAAACATATGTCAAAGATAAACCGCAACGAAATCATTGTGGAAGCATTTCCCATAAAGGAATCAGGTAAAGCTATATCCAAACAAGACATATTATGATAAAAAACATTACCCAATGCATTGGAGTGCTATCAAGGTGCACCTTTCATAACCATTTCAATCTCATGATTATGTTTTCCACACAGATCACATAACATGGATTCATTCAACATCATCACTTATTCCATAATAAAGGTCTGTGGAATTCATACATGTAAGTCATAAATCAATAAATACATGATCCTAAAGGTGAATACCCTTGATATAGGAATGGTTATGGTATTCACTACACAATTATTTTGTCTTGGTAAATCGTGGTGAGATTTTGGTAAAATAACGGTATCATATAGAAATTCATCAAATGGGATGATGAGAGAGAAATGGGTCTCTCATCACATAGACATTAAATTTATAGTAAAAGGAATATTTAAGAACATATCCCATAATAGGAAAAATGAAATTATAATACATAATATAGGAGGGATAATTGATAAAGGAGACAGGTGGAAGAACCCTGAAAAAAATTTGGCATGGTAACAGTTGGGATTAAAGGACCATATAGGGCTTAATAGTAGTGAAATGAAGGTCCAATAATTTATAAATAAAATAGGAAAGTAATGGGATCATGGAAAATAATATCACAACATATGAAAATCTAATTTAATAATTATAATATAAAATAATTTCTTGAATGGAAATGTGAAGAGGGAAATCCCCTATGAAAATTTGTCATGGTAATCGGGTTTGGTAAGGGACAAAATGAGGGGGGATAAATGAAACCTCATTAACATAACAACAAATGGAATGTAGGGAATTGATTATAAAAAGATTAGAATATAACAAATTGAAATTAAAAATACAAATTGAAAGCATGGTTCTTGAATTGAATGGGAGAGAGGAGGTGAAGATCCCTTACGGAATTTCGGCATGTTAACTGGTTGTCTTAAAGGATCATAAGGGGATTAATGGGATTCAACGAAAGATAACATAATTTATACATAAAATTGAATGTAATGGCGTCATGAAAAATTATATCTGAAAATATGAAAATGGAATTTAAGAAGCATAATATAAAGGAAGTGCTTGAATGGAAATGTGAACAGAGAAATCCCTTAAAGAATTTCGGAATGGTAATCAGATTATGTAAGGGATAAAATTAGGGGGGATAATTGATAAATAATTCAGATAACACCAAATGGAAATTAGATAATTGATTATAAAACTGAGAAAATATAAAAATTTTAAATTAAAAAAACAAATTTCAAACATGGTTCGTGAATTGAAATGAAGAGAGGAGGGGAGGATCCCTTAATTGGGTGTGAGACTCCAAAGGTTTGGTAGAGGGTTCATGGGAGCTTGGGGAGACCATGGGTGTACCACCCCGAGATTTTATTAGAAATATTCTTTTTAATTTCTTTAATTTCTTCTATTGTACACTACACTAAGATTAGCTTGTACTATATGCAACACCATATTAGCTTGCAGTATACGCAACACTATTCTTGGATCGTGTTACAAAAAATTTTAAGTTCATTTGATAGAAGTTATTCTACGCAACATTGAGTGTATATATGTATATATATTCAATGTATAAATAATATATGGTTGGATTCTATAATACACAACAACAAATGAATCTTTCACTACACGCAACCCTACCGTGGCTTGCTTTACACACAATTGCAACCTTCCACGATAGCGTGTGTTGTACGCAATACTGAGTTTCACTAAACAGAGATATATTATTAAAATAATATATAAACTACCCATTATGAATAGTAATACCCTCTTTTTGAAATTTTATAAATTTTATCTTTCAAAATGGACTTTTTTTTGGATTCAGAATATCTAAATTAGCCTAGGGTGAATTTTTGGTATTTTTCTGAAAACTTTCCATTTTTGATGAATAGTGAAAACAGTAGGTTACTATTTAAAAACCGACTTTCTATTAAAATAATTATTTATTTTATTTAAATTTATTTTATGTCAAAATTTATACTTAATACCTATATAAGTTCAATGTAATTCATTGGAGTCATATTATAATAATTTTAGATATATTAAAATTTTATTAAACTTTTCACCATCTTTTACCCACCTCCTTGGAGCATCTGCCATTGAACATAAAACTCAATTTTACCGCTTTTGTGAGTTGAATTTTGAAAATTCTAGAGACACGGTTAATATTAAGGAGGAAAATGTGGTTCAATAAGATAAAAAAAATTTTTAGTAAATAGTATCTTTTTACTTTTATTTACCACGTTTAAAAGTAAATAGGGTAATTAAGGGTAATAATGATATTATTATTACCATAAAAAATGTACTAATTCTATTAGAAACAACCTTAGGAATAAAATATTACCCTTTAGGTCCACATGGATTAGATTAGGACACTTATTATTATTTTATTTAAAGAAGAGTTAAAAGAGTTAAAATCAATGTTTAATAACTAAATAATTTTTAATATAGGGCTATACATAAGATAAATTCGACTATTAATATTCATTAGAAAGATAAAATTATTTCCTACATAATCGTATTTTGTTAATAATTTTTAGACATTAAATAATTTAATTTATTTATGACACAATGATGATGCAGTAATTACCTTATTAATGAAATATTAACATAATTGATATTATAAATACCCAAATAAATGTAATTTGAGACTTATTATGAATTAAACTAATTTTATAGGTTAATATGAAATATTGGTATTTATTTAATTAAGTTTTTTCGAACTAATCATGCAGTTATGATTTTCACAAAAATCAATTACCAAATATTGTCAAAATTGACATAAAATAGTTTTTAAAACAAATATTATATTATTAATTGTTATTTTATTCCTAAAAATATAAGATTCAGCCAAATGACTTATATGAGATTATATATATTAATAATTAACCACTTGGTTTTCGTTTGGCTTGTTATAGTATGTTTATTAAACATATTGTGTAAGAAAAAAAGAAGACACGGTAAAAGTTAAATTATTTAACTTAGAGTTAAATATAAATGATAAGGATAAAATAGTAACCTAAACTTGGAAAAAAGCTATTGGTTGAGAGGAATTAGACCCATCCCCACATTATTTTAGAAATAAATCAATTTGGAGCTATTATAAACCGAATATGACTTTATTATAAAATAATATTTTAGGTTTTCCCTAAGGTGCCCCTCTCCTCCCTTATAAAAGGGAACCTCCTCCCTCTTGTCTTTACACAATTTTGAGCTTTCAAGGTCAGACAAACCCTGCCCATTTCCTTTATAAACATCCCTATAAACATTATAGAGGTTCTGGTCTTTCCAAAAGATCAAATATAGTGCCTTAAAAGGAATCTTAAAAGAGGTGCGTCTAAGAAGAGGTAATCCCTTCTACCGATTCTTTCAAGTTTCATTCTTCTTCAAATTCTTCTTCTTTAGTTGTTTCATTATAAAGTAATAACATCAGTATAAAAAATAAACGGATATGTTATTATAAATATGAAACAAACCCATTTCACCTTCTATCCATCCTACGGAAAACGAAATCACCGTGCGTGCGTACAAACGGAATCCCATCTCCACGTCGTGGTGTAATCTGTTTTAACACCACCACCTAACTTGGATAAGTATAATGGTGTAAAGAATAACTATATATAGTTATTATAAAATAATACTAATTCTGAGATATTATATCATCCAATAAAATTAAATTCAATAATTATGGGAATGATATCATCTCTCGTGCGTACGTACGGATTACCGTCTCCACGAAGCGATGACATTCATTCTCCATGTTAACCATTAAAGAATGATTATAAAGTATATATAATGAATAATAATGAAATATATGACATTATAAACCTACTAGATTTATGTATATATATATATATATCATTTACTTACATCCATTCAAGTTAATAAGGAAAAGAAAATAGCGTTCATGTGTGCGTACGGCCTACTGTCTCCATGAACGGTGTATTTCATTTCATTTATCAATCTATTATATATATATAACTATTGAATATATATGATATATAAATCATGATTTACATTCTGGAAGTAAGTAAAACATGATATAAGTAATAATAATATCAAGAACAACATATCCAAAAACGTACGATAAATAAAATGATTTTACCCAAAATGTTGCTTTAACATGGAATTTACAAAAGAATGGGTAATATAATTTCATAAGTGAACCATATATGTTATCATAAAAATTAATGTGATTCTGTAATAAGTAAATGACATTGTTTAAATCATTATACAGGATTTTTAGATACATACGAAGCATATCGGACTTAAGGTACGGGATAATTTTGCAATCTAATTTTTATCCGAGATTGATTATACGTAAGTATTTAATGGTGTTATATTTTTCATCCATGTTCATAAAATGTTTTTCATAAATTGTTTAGTATTATTCTATGTATGTTTAAAGTCATTTTTACCCTTCTTTGACTCTTAATTTGTGTTATGGATGGAATCTTTCTTTTGTTTACCATAGGTGGTACTTTTTGACTTTTCTGTTAAAATTACAAGGAGAATGTTTTTTTAACTTATACGGCATGAATGGATTTTTACGGTTTCATAACACCTTATTTTCAGGAAGCTTACTCTACAAGATTTCATGACTATTTTCAACAAAATCCTTTTCTTTTAAAATTTCATGGAATTTTGTGAAAAGAAAATGATTTTGAATAAGAAAGGATTTTTTCCTCAAGAATTAGTATCAACTGTTTTATAAAAACCATTTTCCATCTAAGATGACATTATTTCATATGTGTATGTCTTAGGTATAATGTCTCTATGATTTAAATTGTTTCACTTATCTTATGATTAAATTTAATCCATTTTTTATATGGATTATGTGATGATGGGATGATGTTTTTTAAACCCATTTTATTCTAGGGGTTATGATGTAAGATTTGTGTTTGTTTTGTGGAACACATATGAATGATTTCATTATGAGATGGGTGGTACCTATATCTCCCTCCAATTCATTGGGTAAAGATTTATATCTCATGAGATAGACATGGCTGAATGGTATGTTAATACGGTTCAGTGTTACGGGACTGGAATGAGGAGTGAACTCGATTCAGAAAGGGACTTTCTCTACTAAGATGGTATTGGCAGCAATGCCTTGGCTACATTAGAAATCATATCATGTGCTTAATGGTTTTCCAAAATTACATGTTTTATTCCCATTCTATTTTATCATGATTGATGTTCCTTTATGACATATTGCTTATGTACTTCCAATATTTATGTCTTTTCTCAAGATTTTGATGTTTAGATTTTATGTTCATTTTTTTTTGCATTCAAATGTTTATGGATTGTTTTATGTTCTATATGTTTACCCTTACTGATAATTTGAGCTCACCCTTTTTATGTTTTATTTTCCCCAGGAAATAAAGAATGGGTTTAGGTAAGAAAACAAAATGGGAAGATCTTTATGGGAGATGTTGAAGATCTTTCACCGTGACTAGAAGATTATTTTTTTCCGAGTTTCCAAAGACACTAAACTATTATGGTCCTTGTGTTTTTATTTTTGTTATGTATTAAGTATTCCGAAAAAGTAATGTAAGGACTATGTATATCAGGCTATGGGTCTCTACATTTGGTATTAGAGGAATGGTTTAGTTAACCTTTGGAGAATAGGATGCGAGAACTTTAGTGAGATCCCTAGAGATATTTCTTTGGTATGTCTAGGGATGTCCTTAAGTTTAAGTATACGTATAGGTAATAGTCCTTGAATTATGGTAACGATCATAAAATTAAAAATAAGATGTTATATATTGAAGGTACTCCCACTTTATTATGTTGTTTTCCCTATCATGATTTTTCCTCACACTATTCGTTTTTGGTTTTAGATGATGGTTGGAACCCGAAGGAAACATGTTCATCAATGTAATGGAAAATGAACTGATTGTACTCTGTAAAAAACCAATGTTGTGGGAGATGGAGTGAAAAATATTATTGATATAATGACACAAGCTATTTATCATTCTGTACTTCCAAATGAGCAGAGAAAGGAACAATATTTGATTGAGTCCTTCAAGAGGAAATTTCTACCTTCTTTTAGTGGGTCTTCTGATCCACTTGTTGCTGATCAATATATTAGTACCATTGAAAAGAAATTTTCAATACATTTCAGTTCAGAGCATGAAAAAGTCATTTTGGTTGTTTAGCGGTTATAAGGTGAAGCAGATCAATGGTGGACTCTAGTTAAAAATACAAGGCCCCAAGAAGAAATTGAATCCATGGAATGGAACAAGTTCAAGAACATGTTTTTCAATAAGTACTTCCCTCTTATTCTTCGAACAAAGATAGAAACGAGTTCCTTGAGCTTAAGCAGAAGGATGATGAATCATTTGGTATATACGTAGCGAATTTTAGAAAGACTTTCAAGGTATGCATCTAGCTTTATAATCTAACCTGAAAGTAAAGTTGATCGATTCTTTAGTGGATTAAAACCAAGCCTTCGAAGGGCATTATCTATAAGAGACTTCAGTAGCTATGAAGAAATTGTGTGTTGTGATATTAAGGAAGAACTGTAAGTTGGTGCAACAAATCCATCTCATGGTTTTGACAAAAAACGAAAGATGGAGTTCAAGGAAAAACCCCAGAACAATGGTGAAAAGAAGGAGAATGTTTCTTTATTCTCATTGTGTGGAAAGAAGCATGGTGGAGATTGTTTAAAAGGTACTGGAAAATGTTTCAAGAGTGGAAAAGAAGTTCATCAAGCAGCTGAGTACCGAAGTAATGGTAAAACAGTTTCTAATGACGTGAATAGAGAAAAGACTAAAGAGAACTCTCCAACAACACTTCAATGCTTCAAGTGCAAGGAAATGGGGCATTATGCTAATCAATTCCCTAATCCAAGGGTTAATGATCATCAACGTGAGCAACCTGTTAAGGAAAAGGATAAAGGGAAGTCACATAAAATCATTATTTGTGATGTTGAGTATGAAAATGATGTGGTGGAATGAATAAGTGTTTATGTAACGGGATTCCAAGATAATGTTGTGGAATCTAATTTAAAGTATCGTGGAATATTGGAATATCAATGTATTGGATCATTGTGGTTTTTAATAATTTTATGGTACAGGAAACCATGAAAAGTGATTGAAATATTTTTGGAAAGAAAATGAAATGCACATAATCAAGGGATAAGGAGAAAATGATATGTATGATAGTATTCATGAGCTCCTGATTGATATAAGGAAAAAGTGATATCAAGGTTTCAGTATATCAAAATTTTGGGATTTTAGTATGTGGAAAGAGTTAACTTTAGACAGCATTCTTGTTTTCACTAAGGTTCAATGGGTATTCATGTTTCAAGAGAATACATGATTAAGGTAGTCACATGTTTTTAATGTGTACAACAAGACATATCTTATGATATGTGGGGATAAATGATGGTATTCACGTGATTTTTATGTGACCTTTGAAGTAATCGTTTTATTTATACTATGAGATTGGACATATGTATTTTGGAAAAGCCTAAAGATTATAATGGATTATGTTGGAAATCATATACTATTGTTTAAGGTCATATCTTTTTCAATATTATTTCTTGAATTTTATAATAGTGTATTTTTAGAAAAAGGGACAACTTGCAGGATGGAAAACAACCCGTTGCTTCGGATAAGGCTGCAGTAAATTGAACCCACAACTGAAGTGTGACATGCCTTTATCACATACCACTATCCTATAGGAAGTCCTTGGTTAGTATAAATTAGTTTTAATATATTAATTGGTATGATATATGAAGTATAATTCCATTTTAGTAACCGTATACGATTAATCACACTATAGATGGACTTATGTATATTTAATAACTTTTTCTAACCTTTTAATTGAGATAGATGGAATGACCTATCATTCTATCGCAGTATCTGCTAACACTTCGTGAATGACAAATTCAACTTCATTTCTTTAAGATATGAAGTGTAAATAGTTCATGGAACGACCAATGGTGAGATTGTACCACAATTAAGAAAGTATTTCTTTTAATCCCATTTTTTCAAATTTAGGGAAATGATCTTGAAAACCAAAAATGTTGTCTTGGTTCTTTCATATCTGATGAATCATATGGTACCTTATATTATCACAAATTTATGGCTTGGTTATTGTTGACTTTTTCAAATCCATCTTCTCTACCACTCTCCATCAGAACATGATGGTTAGATTTCTCTTCCATATCCATATTTTAACCTATATTCTCTTATGTGGAAACCCAGTGATTAGTTACTTTGAGTATCCATTATGTTTCTAACGCTCCTTTTTAAAATGATGACTTATTATTCCTTTTTACAATGTGGGTTTCTATGAAAGAAACTTTTAATTAGTAAACAATTTATAACCCCGACGAATTTCGAGGGTGAAATTCATTTTAAGTGGGGTAGAATGTAACACCCCGAGATTTTATGAGAAATATTATTTTTAATTTCTTTAATGTATTCTGTTGTACACTACACTAACATTAGCTTGTACTATACACAACACCGTATTTTCTTGTATTATACGCAACACTATTCTTGGATCGTGTTACACAAAATTTCAAGTTCATTTGATAGAAGTTATTCTACGCAACATTGATTATATATATATATATATATTAAATGTATAAATGAAATATGGTTGGATTATATTATACATAACAACAAAGGAATCATTCACTACACACAACCCTACATTGGCTTGTTTTACATGCAATCATGACCTTCCACGATAGCGTGTGTTGTACGCAATATAGAGTTTCACTAAATAGAGATATGTTATTAAAATATTATATAAACTAGCCGTTATGAATAGTAATACCCACTTTTTGAAATTTTATAAATTTTATCTTTCAAAATTTATTTCATTTTTGGATTCAGAATATCGAAATTAGCCTAGGGTGAATTTTTGGTATTTTTCTGAAAACATTCAATTTTTTTTGAATAGTGAAAACAACGGGTTACTATTTAAAAACCGAATTTTCATTTAAATAATAATTTATTTTATTTAAATTTATTTTATGTCAAAATAAATAAATAATACCTACATATGTTCAATGTAATTCATTGGATTCATTTTATAATAATTTTAGATATATAAAAATTTTATTGAACTTTTCACAGTCTTTTACCCACCTCCTAAGAGCATTTTCCATTGTACATAAAACATAATTTTACCTCATCTGTGAGTTTAATTTAGAAAATTTGAGAGACACGGTTAATATCAAGGAGTTAAATGTGGTTCAATAAGATAAAAATAGTCATTGATTCATAGTAACTTTTTACTTTTATTTACCATGGTTAAAAGTGAATAGGGTAATTAAGATTAATAATGATATTATTATTACCCTAACACATGTCCTAATTCTATTGGAACCAACCTTAGGAATAAAATATTCGCCTTTAGGTCCACTTGGATTAGATTAGGACACTCATTATTATTTTATTTAAAGAAGAGTTAAAAGAGATAAAATCAAATTTTAATAACTAAAATATTTTTAATATTGGGTTATACATAAGATAAATTCTGCTATAAAAATTCATTAGCAAGATAAAAATATTTCCTACATAGTGGTATTTTATTTATAATTTTTAGACATTATATAATTTAATTTATTTATGACACAATGATGATGCAGTAATTACCTTATTAATGAAATATTAACATAATTGATATTATAAATACCCAAATAAATGTAATTTCAAACTATTTATGAATTAAAATAATTTTATAAGTTAATATGATATATTATTATTGATTTAATTATCTCTGTTTGAACTAATCATTCTGTTATGATTTTCACAAAAATCAATTACCAGATAGTGTCAAAATTGACATAAAATAGTTTTTAAAACAAATATTATATTATTTAGTGTTATTTTATTCTTAAAAATATAAGGTTCGGACAAATGACTCAGATAAGGTTATATATATTAATAATTAACCACATGGTGTTCTTTTGTCTTGTTATAGTAAGTTTATTAACCATATAGTGTAAGAAAACAAGAAGACATGGTAAAAGTTATATTTTTTAACTTAGAGTTAAATCTAAATGATAAGGTTAAAATAGTGACCTAAACTTGTCTAAAACCAATTGGTTGAGATTAATTATACCCATCCCCACATTATCTTTTAAATAAATTATTTTCGAGATATTATAAACCAAATATGACTTTATTATAAAATAATATTTTAAGTTTTTCCTATGGTGCCCCTCTCTTCCCTTATAAAAGGGCACCTCCTCCCTCTTCTCTTTACACAATTTTGAGATTTCCTTCTCAGCCAACCCAGGCCCATTTCCATTCTCAACTTCCCTATAAACTTTATATAGGTTCTGTTCTTCTAAAAAGACAAAATTGAGTGCCCTAAGATGAATCTTAAAAGAGGTACGTCGAAGAAGAGGTAATCTCTTCTACCGATTCATTCAAGTTTCTTTCTTCTTCAAATTATTCTTATTTAGTTGTTTGATTATAAATTAATAACACCAGAATCACTAATATTCTAAAATTTTATTATATATATGAAACAAACCCATTTAACCTTCTATCCATCCTACGGAAAACGAAATCACTGCACGTGCGTACGTACGGAATACCGTCTCCACGCTGTGGTGTAATCTGTTTTTCCACCACGAACTTACTTGGATGGGTATAATGGTGTAAATAATAACTATATATAGTTATTATAACATCATACCAATTCTGAGATATTATATAATCCAATCCAATTCAATTCAATAATTATGGGAATGATTTCATCACTCCTGCGTACGTACGGATTACCGTCTCCACGACGCGATGAGATTCCTTCTCCATGTTAACCATTCAGGAATGATTATAAAGTATATATAATAAATAATAAGGGAATATATGACATGATAAATCTACTATATATATGTATATATATATATATGTCATCTAGTTACTTCCATTCAAGTCAATAAAGAAAAGAAAAACAACATTCATGCGTATGTACGGCCTACCGTCTCCATGTCCGGTGTATTTCCTTTCATTTATCTATATATTATATATTTATATATATATAGTGAATATATATGATATGTAAATCATGATTTAAAATATGTAAGTAAGTATAACAAGATATATGTAATAATAATATCAAGAACAACAGGTCCAAACATGTACGATAAATAAAACGATTTTACCCAAAACACTGCTTTAACATGGAATTTACCAAAGAATGGGTAATATAATGTCATAATTGAACCATATATGAAATCATAACAATAAATATGATTCTCTAATAAGTAAATGAAATTATTTAAATCATTATATAGAAGTTTCGGATATGTACGAAGCATATCGAACTTAAGGTAGGGGATGATTTTGTAATCTCATTTTTATCCGAGATTGCATATAAGTATTTATAGGGGTTATATTTTTCATCCATGTCCATAAAATGTTTTTCAAAAAGTGTTTAATATTCTTCCTTGTATGTTTGAAGTCATTTTCACAATTCTTTGACTTTTACTTTGTGTTATGGATGGAATCTTTCTTTTGTTTACAATACGTGGTACTTTTTGACTTTTACGTTAAAAGTATGAGGAGAGTGTTTTTTTAACTTATACGGAAAGAATGGATTTTTATGGTTTCATAAAACCTTGTTTTCATGAATATTACTCTACAAGATTTAATTACTATTTTCAACAAAATCATTTTCTTTTAAAATTTCATGGCATTTTGTGAAAATAAAATGGTTTTGAATAAGAATGGATATTTTCCTCAAGAAATTATCTCAAGTGTTTTATGAAAACCATTTTCCATCTATGATGACATTATTTAATATGTGTATTTTTCAGGTATAATGTCTCTATGATTTACATGGTTTCTCTTATCTTATGATGAAATGATATCCATTTGTTTTTTATGGATTATGGGATGATGGGACGGTGTTTATGAAACCCATTTTATTATTTGGGTTATGATTTAAGATTTATGTTAATTTTGTGGCACACATAAAAATGATTTCATTATGAGATGGGTGGGACCTATATCTCCCTCCAATTAATTGGGTAACAATTTATATATCATGAGATAGACATGGCTGGAATGGTAAGTTAATATGGTTCAGTGTTACAGGACAGGAACGAGGAGTGAACTCGAATCAAAAAGGGACTTTGTCCACTAAGATGGTCTTGGCAGCAATGTCATGGCTACATTAGAAATCATATCATGTGATTAATGGTTTTCTAAAATTACATGTTTTATTCCCATGCTATTTTATCTTGATTGATGTTCATTTATGATATATGCCTTACGTACTTCCAAGATTTATGTCTTTGCTCAAGATTTTGATGTTTAGATTTTATGTTCAAGTTTTTTTGCATTAAAATGTTTATGGATTGTTTTATGTTCTCTATGTTTACCCTTACTGAGCATTTTAGCTCACACTTTTTATGTTTTCTTTTCCCTAGGATATAAGGAAAGTTTTTAGGAAAGAAAACAAAAGGGGAATATCTTTCTGGGAGATGTTGAAGTTCTTTCACCGTGATTAGAAGATTATTTTTTTCCGAGTTTCCAAAGACACTAAACTATTACTATCCTTTTGTGTTTGTTATTTTTATGTATTAAGTATTACGCAAAAGTAATGTAATGTCTATGTATGTCAGGCTATGGGTCTCTACAATGGGAGGACTCTTGGGAGTAATTTCTAGAGATTGGTAGAGATTAAAAGAGTTTTAGTGATGATAAATTGGAGTGTGGATGTGTTTATATAGGAAAGGAGGGACAATTATTTTTTATTTTGGTTTTGGACACTAGAAAATAAAACATTCAAAAAAAACCATCCCATGGTTTTTTCCCATGGTTTATATAGATTTTTAGTGTTTTAAATTATTTTATAAGTTCATGGTCCATACATATTAAAATATTTACCTTGTTTCTTTGGAGGTGAGTCACACTCTTAAAGAAATGAATTTAAAATAATAAAATATATTATATTTTTTGGAGAATTCACTAAGGATTTATAAAATATATAAAATAAACATAAAATTACATTATTTTAAAGTAAATCATATATTTTTTTAATATACATTTTATAGTATTTATCATATCATTATTGGTCCATTATTAATTCATAAAACACGTCGTATATTTACAATGTATTTATTTTTTACCCAAACATTTCACTATTTCAAGAACTTTATGAAAAATTCAACATTGGATATTTTAGAAATACATATTACAAAAATAATATTCATTTTATATAAATAATTTTTTAAATATGTGTATTTCCACTTTTAAAATGAAAGGAGTCAGTTATTAAAATTTTATGGGGTTTGAAAAAAACAATTTTCAAACATTGATAAAAATTAAATTTGACTTCATAAAAATTATATTATTAAACATATTTTAGAAATTTAATTTTAAAATAATATTTTATTAAAATATTATTTATTTAAAAAATTTATAAATTCATCAAAATAGATTACTTAATTAACCAAAAATACTATTTTTGCATTGAAATTTAACAATAATAGGGTAAACATATTTTCATTATTTTATAAAAAAATAATGTACATATCCCAAATTCTAGGGTCTTGATACATATCAATTTATTAAACAAGCATACACCCTAAGATTAAGGTGCGTGAAGGTGGGGATTTCATTGGGTGGTTTAGTGAATATGGTTTGGACTGTTATCTCGATGATATTGAACTTCTCTCAAAAATGGTTTCAATCATGAATAAGTTGTTGGTTCTCAGCATGGGATTGGAATAGGTAAAATTCCAAAAATTCTATCTCCCTTATGGGATTTGATAAATAGGTTTCATAGGGTACGATCCTATTGGTTGAGGATGTCACTTTGTTTTTCTGTACCAAATGTATTTTTTAAAATCCCATATTTATATTTTTCATGTGATCACTATTCAACACCTATATGGTGAACATAAAGGATGCCTAATGGTCCTTTAAAATCCAATTTCATATAATAAAATAAGTTTATGGGTTTTCTATAACCATAAGAAATTTAATTAAATTTAAAATGGAATTTTATTCATAATATTTTATGTCCTTAAAAACTTAATCCTATAAGAACTTTTACCCTAGAAATTTTCATTTCCCACACTAAAATAGATGAGGGTAACTCTGCTTCAACACTTCCTAAAGTTCCCATGCTTCTTCTTCAAACATGTGGTTTTTTCACAACACTTTCATGAAGGGCATTGTCTTATTTCATTGAACTTTTTTTCTATGATATAAGATCATCACCAGATACTCCTCATAGGAAAGTTCATTCTCCAATGGTAACACCTATATGTTGAGTACGTGTGATGGGTTTGTTATATACATTCCTAAGAGTGATTTATGGAATATGTCATGTACTTGAGATAGGTTTGGTGGGTGTGCTAGTTGATAGGCCATTGATACAATGCAATCAAGGTTCTCAAAATGGCATATGTGCCTTGGAATAAGATTTCCCTTCTTCATAAATCTCATTATTATATTCCATTGAGACATGCGGAGGAAAACCATTAATCCGACATCAACTGCTAGGTCTCATCGAAGATTGTTAGTATAGCTCTTTTCCCAACTCTGGGTAACTTTGATGTGCTACTAGTTGGTCTTAACCTTCTCCACCATTTCTTCGACCATTTACAGAACTACATGTTTTTGTTCCCAAAATTCATCCCAACATGGATATGTTACACACTAATTCCCATAAAGGGATTCATAAGGATAAATTTGGATTCCTGAGTGGAAATTATTGTTGTAAGAGAACTCCACTAAAGTTTGATGTTGGTCCCATCAACATTTCAAGTCCATTGAGAAATCTCTCAACATTCCCTCATGTGTTTGGATAGTCCGCTCAGATTGGATTGTAGTTTGAGGGTGATAAGACATATTGAATGTTAGATCACTGTTTAGAGCATGCAGGAGACTTTTCTGAAACATAGATGTGAATCTTAGATCTCGATCTAACACAATTTAAAGTGGTACTCCATGTAACCTTACCTCTTCTCTGATGTATATTTATTTATTTGATCAAATAAGAAGTCCCTAGAATTGAAATAAATTGTTTAATATTTGTTAGAAGATCCACAATAACCCAAATAGAATTTTTTTCATTTGTATATCTTTGGAAGTCTGATGATATAGTCCATGGTGTAGTTTTCTGATTTCCATTTTAGTATGTGTAATTATTTTATTATCCCCTTTTACTTCTGTCTTTGATCCTTAACTTTATAAAATACATGACTATTTGATGTATATTCTTCCATATCCTTCTTCATATTATCCAACCAATAGTGCTCTCGTAGATCTCTATACATCTTTGTGTTTCCTGGGTGAATAGAGAAAGTGGAAATATGTGAATCATCGAAAAGTTCTTTTTTTAACCCAGGATTTGATGGAACACATAGTGTTGACCCAAATCTCATAATTCCTCCATCATTAACATTAAACTCTGAGGATTTCCCTTTTCTGATAGTTTCCACTTTCTTCAAAATTCCCACATCATGTTTTTAAAAAAACATTAACCTTTCCAAAAGGTATGGTTGACCAACAACTAGTGAAATGATTGATGATGTTCCTTCCTTTATCATTTCCATTTCTATCTACTTCAAATATAATAATACTGGATCCTTCTCAATTATCATAAATGATAGAATTATTGGGTCCTTTCTACTTAGAGCATCTACTACCCTGTTCTCTTTCTCATGATGGTAGTGGATTAAGAATTTTGAATCCTTGATAACCTTTATCCATCTTCATTAGTTAATGTTTAGATATTTCTTGGTAAACATATATTTGAGACTTTTGTGATCTGTATATATTTCACACTTCTCCCAAAAGAGATAATTCCCCCATATTTTCAACACAAAGTTCGCATCTTCTATCTCCCGATCTTATGTGGGATAGTTTTTCTAATGAATTTTCAACAACCATGAGGATTAGGAAATTAATTTTTAATTTTTCATCAACACACATCCCAATACCTTATTTTAATAATCACTAAAAATTACAAAAAACACCCCACATGTGGGTAGTGTGAGAATAGGGGAAGTGACTAGCATATTTTTCAACTCTATGAAGATTTCTTCCCATTAAAAATTCCTAAAAACTTTGACTCCCTTCTATGTTACCTTGGTATGATGGTTTGAAAATCGTGAGAAATTTCTCACAAATCAAAGATAGTATCTAGCAAACCGAAGGAAGTTAGGAATATCTATCATAGATGTTGGGCTCATCCATACCTTAATTGAATTTTTCTTAGAAGGATCCATAGATATCCAATTTCTTGTTATGATATGTCCCAATAATGAGACTTCCTTCAAAAAAAAACTCAATCTTCTTGTACTTTTCATAGAGATTATCCTTTATCAAGGTCATTAGCAGAGAGCTCAGATGATCCTCACACTCATTCCTTGTTTTGGAGATATTATAGTATCATCTATAAATAATACTACAAAGTTTACAAGGTAATCTCTAAAGAATCAATCCATCAAGTCTATGAAGATTTATAGAGCATTAGTGGGTCCGAATGGCATCACTATGAACTAATAATGCCCATACCTTGTACAAAAACCAGTTGTGGGGATATTCCCCTTCTCCACCATTACTTGGTAAAATCATAACCATAGATCTATCTTAGATAATTATTGTCCTCCACATAGCCGATTGAACAAGTCATAAATTCGTGGAAATAGATGCTTGTTCCTTATCATAATTTTATTTTGCTCATGATAATCAATACAAAATATCATTGACCCATACTTATTCTTGATAATGAGAAATTTTTCACCCCATGGTGAAGCACTTGCGCGTATGAACACTTTATCCAAATTCTACTATAGTTTTATATTTATCTCCTTAAATTCATCCACATTAATTCTATACAGAGTATTAGATATTGGAAACACCGCAAGTATAATTTTGATAAAAAATTAGACCTCTAGGCTAGGAGGAAAACTAGAAATTCCTTAAGAAACACATTTGTGAGTTCCCTCGAAATAGGAATGTCTTAAATAATTTTTTTATTCCTTATACTTTCTCATTTGAGATAGATATGATTTCTCCTAGGGTAAAAATATGCATGCTTATGATGATGTTTCAAAAGAAGATTCATTACCCTCCTTTCACTTGTATAGAATCGGGGATTTATTCACCATATGGAGAGTGATTTCTCTCTCATAGCAATTTATGTTGGGTCTATATAGGTAAAGTCAATCCATACCCATAATTGTATCAAATCCCACAAAGTGAAGTATATAAAGGTTCACTAGGAAGTTCAATATAAAAATGGTGACAAGGGAGGAGTTTTATTAATGAGAATAAATAATTTCCCCTTTGTCGTCATCACTGAAATCACTACATCCAATATTTGTGGTGATATTTGAATAGTTATACTAAACATTCATAATATAAAGGAATGTATAGAACTAGAATCAAAAGGTATATTCACTATTCTTTAATTAATAACTATAGTAACTATCACCACTTCATTTTAAGTATTCTCTTCGGCAGTAGTGATGAAACAAACATTCCATTTCTACCTTAGAGGTTGTTGGATTCCTCTGAAAACCCATTTCTTAGGGAACTGGTTCACAAAGTGCTCTGGTTCCTTGTAGTTGTAGAAATTAAAAACGCGTTGAGGATTTATTAGAACATTCCTTTCCTCTGTCACATTATCTAGTTTCTCTTATCCATAATCATTGGCTAGGTTCCTTCCACTTCCACACATAGAGCTTTTCTATGTTCCCATTAGGCAATTCTCGGGGTGCTTCTTTCCACACCTTTGACAAGTGGGGGCATATAATTTCTTAGCATCATTAGATTTATCCATAGAATGATCAGAATTAAAGTCCACTTTATGCTTATTATCCCCATGATACCCTTTATATTCACCAATAATTATCATTACCTTTAGGGAACAACCAACAATTTTCTCGTTGCTATCAAACTCATGGATTTCCAAGGCTTTTCATAGGCTAGGATTTTTTCCACCAATGATGTGTTCAACCTTGAATTCAAGGGTAATGAAAAACCAAGGGGTGGATCATGCACGTCTTGTGAATTTTTCATTGTATTCCCCAATAGATTCTTAATTTATTTGGTTGAGATTAAGTAAATATCCTTCCATCATAAGATGAGGGTGCAAGGAGAATATTTATCAAAGAAACATTTTTACTTAATTCCTTCCACTCCATTACTTTGATCTCTTCCTCAAGATTCTTATTCTTAATCAATGTCCACCACTGATCAGATTCACCCGCTATATGATAAACATCAGGAAGAACCTTCTCTTATTCAAAACATTTAATGACAAAAAAAATTGATGGAATTGATCCATCACTTTTCGATTAATGGATTATATGGTCCACTGAAAGTATGAGGCCTTTTTCAAATGAATCTCTCAACTATGGGTTGCCCTCTCTTGGGGGGGGGGGTTGGGAGCTCTTCCTGTTGGATCAATATTAATATAGATATGATACTAATTGTAGTATCAAATTATGGTGTAGATACTAAATATAAAATAGGGGGTGAATTGTATACTTTAAATATACTTAAGGAAATTTTGTAAAAATAGAATTCACAACACCTCTAAGTTCTAATAACTTGCTTGATTCCAGAAAAGTGATTCCGGAAATCAAACTTAACAAAAGTTTACAACAACTAATATTCTACCTCAAAGTGTATAGAATCATATAAAATTAGAGTACAGATCTAAGGAAGTATAAGAAAGTTTTACTTTCCTCAACAACCAAAAAAAATAGTGGAAAACAAAATTGAAATACTACAAGTAACAAGTAATAACTCCTTTAACCCAAAGAGAATGGTATCCAACAACCTTGGATAAAAGGCCCTTGATTTATACATTCAAGAAAGTCTGTGTTTCCCAAACCTAGGTTAGCACTCAATCTGAAGATAGGTATCTGTCTTGTTATCCCCGCAAGCCCTCGATTTGTAAGTAAATTGGAACCTCTGACTTCACAACACGAAGTCTCTAATTTAAGGAAATCACACCTCTGGACAAAGTAATTCTGCACGAATAAAAGTTTGAACAAGACATTCAAACATTCTACATGAATCTTGAGAGTTTATAAGAGCCTTTCTCTCAAGAAATCACTTTAACAGCATGTAATAAAAGTATTAAAAGTTTTTGTTTTTGTGAGGTCATTCAAATGATCTCCTATTTATAGGCACAGCTTCAATGGTTGGATCCCTTATTCGACGGTCATATTTCTCCTTGAATTTCGAAGGGACCTATATACATGTCACTCAAACTATGGTTAGTTTGTAACAAAATTCACAACATCATCTTATAACCAAAACATGAGTCTAACCAAAAATAAAGGTTTAGAGTGTAAGGAAAAAATGAAAGTTTGGAGTCTAACCAATAATACATTCGGGATCTATAATATAAAGATATTCGGATCCTATTTTCCAAGGAATTCGGAACTGGAATTCTATAGAATCCCAGAGTCTGAACATAGAAAAATTCGAAGTCCAAATTCAAAGAGTTTAGAATCAGAACTCAAAAAGTTTGGAGTCTGAATTCATCAGAATTCGGAGTCAGAACTCATAAGAGTTCGGTGTCTGAATTCAGAGAACTCGGAGTTAGAACTCATAAGAGTTCAGAGTCTCAATTCATCAGAATTTGGAGTCATAACTCATAGGATTCTGAGGTTTTGGATAAAAAACCAAATTTTACACTTAGATAAAATGAATGACGAAAAACATGGTAAGGATAAATTTCCTTGGGGAATGACAATTTTCCTTTTGAAAGTAAAATATATTGTAGAATGAAATTTATCTTAAGATAAGGTTTTTTTGATTTTCAAAACAAGAGGAAATGGTAAAGTCATAAGGAAACATTTTTTACTCAACAATCTCCCCCAAATATGAAAAAATGGAAAAGTCATAAGGAAAACCTTATTGACTAAACAATATCTCCCTTTTTTTAAAGCACAAACATCCTTACGAAAAATAATATAGGGACTTAGAAAAAAGTTTCTAGTCTTTGAAAATAAAACTTATCTCCCTTTACTCATGGACAATGATGAATATGAATAACTCCCCATTAGACTTTGGAACTCTAAGGATCGAATTCTAGATTTTCAGAATGATGTTTTTCATTATCTTGAATATAGAAATATTCGTAATGAAAACCCCCCCATAGATAAACTCACCCTTACATAGGTATATTTCTTCTTCACTTAGAATTATATTTCCTTTCTCCCACATTGTGATTTTACAAACTAATTTGAGGGAATGTAAAATAAATTATTTTACCTGAAAAATTAGTAAAACACATCCAAAAGACAAAAACCCACAAAATTTCATTATGATTAGAAAGAATTTGTACAAGGAAATGAATAAAACAAAAGATCAAATTGAAAAAAGTTGTCCTTCATTTTCCTTCGGGATCAACTTCTTGACTATAGTCTTCATCTTTTTGAGATACTTATTATCTTCTTCTACTCACTTAAGAAGCTGATCTTAATCCTCACCTTTCTTCTCAAAAGCATTGATTGTTTATTTCGTAGACTTAAGAGCCTCTGCCTGAGCCTTCAGGACTTCTTTCGGCTGGACAAGCTTTTCTTCTATCTCAATCCAAAGATCACTTTCTCTCTTCCTAGTTTGGGCAATTGAATACAATTTCTCATTCAGATCCTTCACTTCTTGAATCTGGGTATTTTGTTCCAAAGTTAAATTTCAATCCAAATTGGTTGTAAGATCTTTGATCCTGCTATCTTCAATGTCAAACGCCTCATTGACACCATCTTGGAATTCATCAAGTTCTCTCAAATTTTATACAGTCTTCTTTGACCAGCCAACTATTTTCTTACAGGACCTTTGTGGGCATCGTAGTTAATGAAGGAATTCTTGAAATCAACCTCATGCTTGACACACTTTTCCATCACCATGGACACTAAATCTGATTTCTAATTTAGTGAGTGTTGAAGCATCTGGAATCTAGAGTATATGAAAGGTAAAATCGGAATGGTGTCAGCCAAATTCATCAATGAATGAACAAAAAAATCATGTCTTATAGATGATGATTCTGAATCTGAGACTTTTCTAGGTGAGGGATCTTTCTCTTGCTCAGCAATTTTCATCTTTGAAGATCCACCGGCTCCCTTTTTCTTTAAAACGACTTTAGTAGGTGTATCCAAAACCACATATTTTCCCTTATCAGTTCTTGGAATGATTTCATCTTCCTGAAATTCATGTTCGCTATCAGACAACTGAACAACATTATCCTCATGTACTTATTATTTCGGAGCTCCTGCCTCAGCATCTGTAGGATGAATAAAATGGCTATTATAACTTTCTTCCTCAGACAGCTTGTTCACTTCATCTTCAGCCGTGTCATCTAACCCAGGAGTAGCAATCCTTGAAGATTCATCTTGAGAGGTTTAGATTAACAAATTCTCGGATGGTCTTTCCCTCTCATGAATGTCTTCCACTTTCTTGATCAAGTCTTCTATATCACCACCCCTTTCATCTTCTTCTTCAAATCCTTTGACAGCTTCTTTTTCTTCAAAAATTTTTCTTGAAATTTTTCCAGAGTGAGAAACTTCTTCCCAGGGGTTTCAGGTAATGCTTCTACCAGAAAATATTTTGGTACCAGAATATTTTCAGATGCTTTCTCAGTATCCCTCAGAAAAGATTGTACAATATCAGCTTTATTCATCTTCTTATTTAACTTATTTTCTTTAGATTTCTTCTCAAGATCATCTGTTGTCTTCTCTTTCAAATCCTTTGCTTCTGTGGGATCTAATCCAAACTGAGGCTCTCATTCCTTCCAATTTTTCTTATCTTCCCTCCACTTTGCTACAACCTCATCTGGATAAGCCTTTTGTTTCTTAGGTATTTCAGGTGCTGATTTATCTTCCTTAGCGTTTGGTGTTTTTCCTTCCTCTTACACTTACTTCAACTTCCTCTTCTTTCCAACCTTTTTTGATGGTTCAACCACATCATGATTTATTGGAATAGCTTTAGATTCATCCTTTGGTAGGTCATAAAATTCTCCAAAGTCCTTATAAAACCCAATGTTCATCCTCTTTAGGGCATCATCACTGACAAGCATGACTTTTCAATTTCTAGGCTTCGAACTGCAAGGAATTTTGAAAGATTCTAGACACCGAACAATCAACATAGAAATAATGGCCCGGTACAAGATAATATGATCCTTCATGTTTCCATTCTTGATATTCTCGATCGTAATCATGAAATGGATAACCAAATTAACCTTCCTCAGGTTCACCAGAAAATCTAGGATGTACATATCACTCTTTTTCAATGTGTCCTTATCACCTTTTCTTGGAATGAAAAATCCTTGACCCCATAATTCACGGATCTGATTATTTGAAGAGAGGTAAGAAATATTCTGAGTCTTGACATTTGTAAGACTGAGACACTCCATTGCTTTCAACTTTACAAAGCTTCCTTTGACATCCACCAACTTGTGGGAACAAAACTCAGCATCCCCTTCATATGGAATTTCAACCAAGCTTGCTGCCTTTGTATACAGAAGGGTATAAGTCTTACCATAGTTCTTAAAAGAAAACATATCTCTTTTTTCTTCCTTAAAGAAACATACTGATTCATAAAATTCAACAGGAAAATCCAGATACACCAAATCTTGAGCCCCTGGATTTGATATTCAGACACTCTCCCATCTATTAAGCTTGATATTCTTCAAGATTATAGAATCACACTTGTTGAAGAAGTTCAGATGCACCATCATTTCTCTATACGACTACCACTATGAAATTTACTTGAATATAGACATATATTTCTGAGATAATTCTTCTACAGACATTCTGATTTGAGAGAACTCTGAGAAGTTCGGAACAGGCTTAAGCAGAGAGGTAGCACTTCAGCACAGGAGAGCTTGAGAATCGATGTGGGACAACCATCAGGGTCCTTTATATGGGTGCTTGATGTGATGGTTCATCTTCCAAACACAATCCAATGGCTGAAAATCCTTATGATCAAATCGGACGGTCGGTATGATTGTCCCAATGAAAACTCAGATCTGATCTTGTGAGGTTTTTTTAAAATAAAAAAATTCTGATTTAAGGAAAACAGAATCCGAAAAATTTAAAAAAATGAAACTACCATAAATTAAAGTATAAATATGAAAACATAGGAAAAGAAACATACCTTTCAGATTTCTTGGATGATTATTCATAATGGGGAAAATTCTTCTTGAAGAACTTTAGATTCCAAAAATTTTGATTATGAAAATCTAAAAAACTGACTACAAAATTTTTAATTATGAAAAAAAACGGACTATGAACATTTGAAAAATATTCATTAAAAACATAGAAAATATTCATTACGAAAATTTAGAAAATCATCATTACGAAAATTTTAAGGCTACGAAAAATTTTCATTACAAAAGATTTTGATCTAACTAACAACCAAATGTACTCCCCCTATGAAAAAGAGATTATTACTGTAAGGAGATTGGTTTCAATAGAATGTTAACAAGGAATATTACCTTATGGTTATCATTCCTAAAATATTTTTAATATATCAAATTCTATCAGAGGTGAACGATTTTGTGAAA
The DNA here is from genome assembly GCA_963277665.1 of Viscum album. Taxonomy (NCBI): domain Eukaryota; kingdom Viridiplantae; phylum Streptophyta; class Magnoliopsida; order Santalales; family Viscaceae; genus Viscum; species Viscum album. The sequence goes on from OY728121.1 coordinate 1,249,887,933, forward strand.
TTATTAGCAAGTTGATCCTGTGTTCTGATAAATTGAAGAATGATATCCCCTTTTGTGTGTGATCCCTAAGAAAGTGTTGCCTAATATCTATGTGTTTTTCACGAGACTGATGTGTAGGGTTTTTACATAAAGCAATGGTACTAGTATTATCACACAAAATTTGTGTTTTGGTAAACTCATACCATAGTCTGTGAGTGTGTGTTGCATCCACAACACTTGAGCACAAAAACTTCGAGCTGCTACATATTCAGCTTCAGCAGTGAAAAGTGCTACTGAGTGTTGTTTCATGCAAGAACAAGAAACAAATGAATCTCTTAAGAATTTATAATTTCCGAATGTACTCTTTCTATCCATTCTACATCCACCAAAGTTAGAATCTAAAAAACTTCTCATAATATGATCATTTCCAAAAGTATAAAAGAGTCATAAATCCATGGTTCCCTTTAAGTAGCGAAAAAATCATTTCACTGCCTTTAAATGAGATTCCATAGGATTGGATTGATATCTTGCACATAGTCATACTAAAAACATTAATTATGGAAGACAATCTTTCAAGTAAAGTAAGCTTCCTATCATACCTCTAAAAGATGTTTGATCTACTGGTTTCCCAGCTTCATCAAGATAAAGTGTGTTTGAGGTACCAATGGGAGTACTAATACTCTTATTGTTGTCATATCCATACTTTTTAAGAAGATATTTAATATAATTATGTTGGGATATATAGATTCCTTATGGTTTTTGAGAAATTTGAAAACCAAGAAAAAATGTTAACCCACCCATCATACTCATTTCAAACTCATATTTCATTAGATTCAAAAAGTAATTAGTTAAAGATTACTGAGTTAAACCAAAAATAATTTCATCAACATAAATTTGAACAATAAAAACATTTTTCTTATCATTATTTATAAAAAGGGTTGGATATTTATTTCCTTTAATGTAATTATTTTGAAGCAAAAAATCTATATGTCTATCATACCAAGCTCGAGGGGATTGATTATGTCCATAAAAGGCTTTGGTAAATTTATAGACATGTTCTGGACGTTTTGTATCTTCAAAACTAGGTTGTTATTCAACAAAAATTTCCTATTGTACAAAACCATTAAGGAAAGTGCATTTCACGACCATTTGACAAACTTTGAAATTAAATAATGCTGCAAAGGAAAGTAAATTATAAATTGATTCAAGTATAGCTACTGGAGCATAGGTTTCTTCATAGTCTAAACCATCTTGTTTATTATAGCCTTTTGAAACTAATCTAGATTTCTTTCTCACTAGGATTCCATTTTCATCACACTTATTTATAAAGACCCATTTTACTCCAATAACATATGTTTCCTTAGTTCTTTCAACCAAGGTCCATGCTTTATTCATTTCATATTCATTTAGTTCATCTTTCATAGCTTTTATCCTATCCACAAAACCTAAATCTTTATCAGTGATTTTTGGTTCAAATTTGGAAAGGATTGCTAGATTTTCTACTTAATTCCTTAAGGAACTTCTAGTCCTTACAGGTTGATTTACATCACCAATGATACTATCCCTAGGATGATTCTTAAGAAACAACTAATTTGGGTTTTGTAAAACCTGTTCTTCAAGATAAGGTAGGGAATCTTCTGGGGTACATGCTTTAGAAGCTCCTTCCTTGACATTTTCCTAATTAGAGTGATCTTCTCAAAAAGTTTGATAATCAGTTTTTTAAAACACATATAAAGATAGAGATTGGGGTGGTTTAAAAATAGGGATCAGTTTCCTCAAATTTGACATGTACTGTTACTTCAACGGTACAAGTGTTTTTATTAAAAACTCTATAAGAATTAGAAGTTTTGGAGTAGCCTAAAAAAATTCCTTCATCAGATTTTGGTGCAAATTTGTGTAAGTTATCTTTAGTATTAAAAATTAATACCTTTAAACCAAAAATGTTTGGCTATAGAATATTCACTCAACATGGTTCTTGTTATCTCCTGGAGAATTTTATTTCTTCTTTCAACAACACCATTTTTTTTGAGGAGTTCTAGGTGCTGAGAAGTTATGTGTAATGTCTTTTCTACTACAAAAATTTTCAAAATCACAATTTTGAAATTATCCTCAATGATCATTATGAATTTGTTTCAAAGGAAGGTTTTTCTCATTTTTAACTTGGGCTCTAAAACTTATTAAATAAGAAAAATCTTTAGATTTATTTTCTAGAAAATAGACCCAAGTAAATCTATTGTAATCATCAACTAAGAGAAATACATAATATTTGCCTCTAATGCTTCTAGTTTGTGTGGGACCAAAAAGATCCATATTCACCAACTGTAATTCATTAGTGGTTGCGACTTCACCGACTCATTTAAAACATGACTTATGTTGCATTCCATATTGACAAGGATAAAAAACTTTTGAAGAATCAAATATATGATCTGGTAGGTCCTTAGCTAGTCCTTTCTTAGAGCATTTTCATAGGTTCCTTAGGTTATAGTGACATAACCTTCTATGCCATAACCAAGAATGATCTCCCGTTACACTAAGGCAAGGTAGATATTCACTCCTAAGGTCTTCTAAGTTTAGTGTGTGAACATTATCTTGGAAATTGGTAGAAAGAATAAACTCTTCTTTGTAATTGTGTAATAAGCACTTTTAATTCCTAAAATTCAAAAGGTAACCTTCCCCACATAATTGACTTATGCTAAGGAGGTTGTTCTTAAGACCCTAAATAAATAAAACATTTGAAATCATGTTTTTTTAAGAAGAATGATGTTACCTATACCAATAATTTCTCCCTTAGCATTTTCTCCGAAGGTTACTTTTCCTCATTTTGTCTTGATAATATTTTCAATGAAATTTTTGTTACCAGATATAAGCCAGGAACATCCACTATCCATGTAACAAGTATTTCTGTTGGTACCTTCTTTATTTTCCTTGGCCATAAGACATTTATTTCGGAAAGAAGTAGTAGCAATGAATCTAATATTTTTATGTGCTGATGATTCATATTCAGTAGATTCACTTCTCGAAGAGTCTCCATAGATAACAATCCAAGTATAATTTTCCTTAAAACATTTCTTGTTCTTTTAGTGATAGAACTTTTTCTTGTTCCTTTAAGAATTCCTTTCCTTCTTTTCTTTCTTTTCAATAGATGAAAATCAAGTCTGATATGACATGTTCTTCTACATTCATAACAAGTAAATTCCCCATATTTATTATCTTCGTATTCTCTATTCTTGTAACTATTTTGATAGTTCTTCTAAGATACTATCTTGTTCATTCTCTGAGCAAGATTAGCTAATTCATTCTCAGACTTTTCTGAATCAGCAGATTCTGACTAAATAGTAACTTCCTTTAACTTTGATCTAGTTATTATTTCTGAAGTCTTGGATGTAACAACCTGATATTTTAGGAGAAATATATATTTTTTTATATCTTATGTTAAACACAACACCAAACTAATCTTTCACTACACACAACACGGGCTTCGCTTGCATTACACACAATCGCGACCTTTCTAAATAGCGTGTGTAGTACGCAATACCGGGTTTCACTAAACAATGATATATTATTATAATATTATTATGGACTATACATTATTAATATTATTAACTACATTTTGAATTTTATGAAATTATAATCTTACACAATTTCTAAAACATGGTATGTGAACGAAATAAATTTTTCGGGTAAAATAAGTATTTTTCAAAAAATGCATTTTTGCCACCTTTTGATGGCGCACCCACATTAAATGTAGTTTTTGATAGGTTTATAAGTTAAATTTTACAAAATTAAATTTTAATTTGGAATCAGGATATAAAAAATTACTTTGGATGAATTTTTCATGTTATTCTGATAACTTTCATATTTTAATTCATAGTAAAAACACGCTATATTTTAATTAAAAACAACTTTTTTCATCGCAATAATTTATATGGTTAAATTATAATATTTAATGGTTTTAAAGTATAAATAGAATATATTTTTACCATTTAATATAATTTATGTCATTACCATTAATTTTACATTGAATTCATAAGTAAAAACATTTCAATCTTTTGCACTGTTTTAACTTTTAAAACTCGTTTTCTTAACAACGGGATTAATTTTAAATTAATTACTGCAACTTCTGTGTTTTTAATTTTGAAAAATGGATTCCATATTTTAATTCATTGGGTCCAAATTATGTTAATAGGTTACTTTTATTTTTTTGACATTATGAATAGTAACTACGGTAATTTTTATTTACTACAGTTAAAGGTAAATCAGGTAATTAAGGGTAAAAATAAGATTATACAATTACCCTAGAACCTAAAAAAATTATATTGGATGACTAAAATGAGACCCATATCACCTAAGGGTTGGAATAGATTAATTTTATGGACTTTTGATCATGAAATTTATTTAATTATCATTAAAACCAAAGAAAGTGACAACATGTCAATCTCTTGAATCTTATAAGTATAATAATTTAAATTTAGTGATAAAGTTCATGAAACTTCTAAAATGAAGTCTCCATAAATATAATAAAATTATCTACATCATGTTAATTTATTTATGATTTTTAGGGATTAAATAATTATCATTAAAGGTGACACATTAGTGATGTTGAAATTATTTTATTGATTGAAATATCAAATAAATGGTTCTAAAAATATTAAAATAAATATTATACAAATTATTTAATGTTCTCCACTAATTTTATAGATAAATAGGACATGTTATGTATCTATTAAATCTTTTATTTTGAACATATCTTCTTTGAGGATTTTATTTAAATTCAAATAAATGATTAGTGTTAAAATTGACACTATTGTTATTTTATAAAAATAACATAATATAAAATTGTTTAAAAATAACAAATATATTTAAGAATTATAAATTAAAATTTATATGGTCTAAAATTTCATTAATTATCCAATTATATAAAATTCACAACATATAAGTAATTATTTATAACAATTTAAAATTTAGAATCTTTTTACCACAAATAAAATTAAATAGATTAAATAAGGATAAATCAATTTGATAATGTTAGAAATAAATTCCCAACATGTCTAAGTTTTATTGGTTGATTATATTACAGCCCTATATCATATAATCTCAGATTTGAGTCATTTTGGAAGTTTTTATGTGGGATTTGTATTTATTATAAATTAATATTTTTGAGGTTTCCAATGGTGCCCCTCTCCTACCTTATAAAAGGGAACCTCCTCCCTCTCCTCTTTACACAACATTGATCCTTAAAACTCGGAAAACCCCTTCCCATTACTCTTCTTAACTTCCCTAGTAATATTTTGGAGGTTCTGGTCTTCTAAAAATACCAACTCTAGTCCCATAAGAGGATGTTTAAAGGAGGCACGTTGAGGAAGAGGTAATCTCTTCTACAGATTTTTTCAAGTTTCTTCCTTCTTCTACTTCATCTTATTTCATTATTTCATTATAAAGTAATAAAATAAATATCAGTAATATACTGATATTTTATTATAAATATGAAACAACCCTATTTCTTCTTTTATCCATCCTATGGAAAATAAAATCACCGTGCGTGCGTACGTACGGAATACAGTCTCCATGCTGTGGTGTAATCTGTTTTCCACCACCACCTTACTTGGATGGGTATAATGGTGTAAATAAATAACTATATTTGATTATTTTAAAGTGATATTGATTCTGAAATATTATACATACACTTCAATAAAATTCCACAATCATGGGAATTATATCATCACTCGTGCGTACGTACAGCCTACCGTCTCCACGATGTGATGTGACTCGTTCGACTTGATCATCATTGAATAATGATTATATAAATGAATTTAATGAATAAATATGATATATATTATAATAACAGAATTATATAATGGATATAGCTATAACCTAAAAATAATAATAAGAATTTATTCGACAAAACACGCATAAGAACAGAAAGCAGTGAACACCCGAATAACGAGTAACAATGAAGTATTACCAATAAGAAGATAAGAATATGGCCATATATGAAATCATAACAATTAATATGATTCTGTAATAAGTCAATGACATTATTTAAATTATTATACAGGAGTTTTGGATACATATGAATCATATCAGACCAAAGGTAAGGGAAAATCATACAATCTCATTTTTATCCGAGATTGTTTATACTTCAGAATTTACAGGGGCATATTTATCATCCACATCCATGATTCTTAAATATGTAATAATATTACTGTCCTCTTAAAATTTTATAAACCCAATTTTTCCTCTTAGTGTTATTTTATTGAAAGATATGAAAGGCATATTTTGTCGTTTTTAGTACGAGATACTTTTTGACTTTTCCAGCCAAAGTACGAGAAGATAATTTTTTTAACTTATATGGCATGGATGGATTTTTATGATTTCACAAGAAAATTATTTCCATGATTCTTCCTTTAAAAGTTTTCAAGTTTATTTTTAATTAATTTCTTTTAGTTTAAAATTTTATGACATATTATGAAAGGAAAAATGATTTTGAAGTAGAATGGATATTTTCCTCCAGAATGGAGTTCAAGTGTTTTATCAAAATTATTTTCCATCTAAGATAATATAGGGTTATGTTTATATACATATTTTTAAATTGATTTTATTATGTAATGATGTAATTATGTCATTTCAACTTATATGGTTTCTGTTATGATGGCATGATGTATAAGAATACCATTTTTTTACCTGGGTTATGCTATGATGTATGATTTATTATTTTGTGGAACACATAAGAATGGTATAATTATGAGATGGATGGGAGATATATCTCACTCCAAGGAATTGGGTAAAGATTTATATCTCATGAGATATACATGGCTGGAATGGCATGTTAATCCGGTTTAGTGATACAAGACTGGAATGAGGAGTAAACTCGGTTCAGAAATGGACTTTGTCCACTATGATAGTCTTGGAAATGAGTCTTGACTAATAAGAAATGATTTTCAATGATTATGTGTGTATGCCAAAAAGTTTCATGTTTTGTGTTATGATTATTGGGATAACATTTCACTACTATGATTTATCCCGTGTTATGATATTATGATCTCTTTTGTAGGTTAAGATTTTCATAATGTTATGATCTTATGAATATGATATTTCCTTTTTTAACCTTTCTGAGCATTTGAGATCACCCTTTTGTATGTTTTATTTTCCCTAGGTCGGGAATAATGGTATTAAGTAGGATATTCCAAAGGGGACTCTAGATATTATGAAATAAAAGGTATACAATTTATGTGGTTTTTGAACCAGTTGTTTATGTTTCTCAGTTTATAAAGACATTATACCTATACTATCCTACCATGGTTTTATTATATGTTGTAATTCGTATGCTTCAATTCTGAAGTAATAACAATGTATATAATGTATGGGTCATTATATTGGCTTTCATATGTTTAGAAGTAGTTGTAAAAACAACTCTTCCATTCCCATTCTTCTTTTTAACATTATCATCATCTCTCTTCATTCTAGTCTCATGCTAAAGAAGAGTTCCAAAAAGCTCATCTAAGGAAATCTGGGTGACTTTCATGTTATCATCAATTACAGTCCTCTTGGACTCCCACTCATTTGGCATAATATCAATGATCTTATCTACAATAGACTCATGATCTAAACATTTTTCTTCCATATATTGTAAGCTATTCACAATAGTCATAAACCTTTGATGAACTTCTCTTATAGGTTCTCCATAAGGAAATTTAAATCCAAGGTATTCAGGTCTCAACATTTCTCTTCTTGTATTTATGAATTTAGAACTACCAAAATTTGTAACTTCAAGATTCTTACAGATACTATTTGCAGGTTCACCTAAATATATTTTACTATAGATGTTCCTAGACAAGGAACATAGCAATGTATTTCTGACTCTGAAATTTCCATGATATTCTGATTTCTTCTGATTAGTAAAAATTCTAAATTCCTTATTAGAAATATTATAGTCTCCTATCAGCATTAGAGAGTAATCAAATCTAGTGTTAATAACAAAATTCTTCATCCTATATCTCCAGTACTCATAATCATTTCCATCCAAAATAGGAGGTCTTGTAGAATTTATATTTTCGATGGAACCAACATTTAAACCTGCCATCTTAAGGAAAATCTTAGCACACAAACTTGTTAGAAATAAAAGTTTGTAAAAAATTAAAATATCCTAAGAAAGGAAAAAAACTAGAGTATCTCTAAGAAAAAATGAATCCGAACATTGTGGGTCCGAATATCTGATTCCAAAAAAGTCAAGAAGAAGATTTCTCTTTTGAATCTAGTCGTGAGATTAATTAAGACTTAACCAATACTCTGAAGCCAATTGATGAATTTGTTCATGGTACAAGGTCACCTACTCTGATACCAATTGTTGGAGCAATAGTAATATAGATATAATACTAATTTTATTATCAAACTATATTGTAGATACTCAATATACAAGAGGGGAGTGAATTGTATACTTTAAAAATCCTTAATGAAATTTTTTATAAACTAAATTCACAACACCTTTAAGTTCTAATAACTAGCTTGATTCCAGAAAAGTGATTCTAGAAATGAAACTTAACAAAAGTTCCCAACAACTAAGATTATACCTCAAAGCGTATTGAATCCTATAAAATCAGAGTAAAAATATAAGGATGTATAACAAAGTTATACATTCCTCAACAACCAAAAAAATAGCAGAAAACAAAATTGAAGTAATACAAGTAACAAGTAGTAACTCTATTAACCCAAATAGAAGGGTATCCAAAAACCCTGGATAAAGGTCCCTTGATTTATACTTACAAGAAAGTTTTTTTTCCCTAACTCAGGTAATCCCTCAATATGAAGATCGTTATCTGTATTGATATCCCTGCAAGCCCTCGATTTGTAAGTAGATCGGCAACTCCGAATTCTCTGATTTCAATGAAATCGCAACTCTCCACAAAGTAGTTATGCATGAAGCAATGTTTGAACAAGCCGTTCAAACATTTTTCACAAAGCCTAAGAGTTTATAAGAGCCTCTCCTTCAATAAATAACTTTAACAGCATGTAAGCAATGTTTTCAAAGTTGTTGTTTTTGTGAGATCATTCAAATGTGATTCTATTTATAGGCACGGCTTCAACAGTTGGATCCCTCATCCAACGGTCATATTTTTCCTTGAATTTTGGAGGGACCTGTACACGTTTCACTCAAAAAATGGTTAGTTTTTAATAGAATTCATGAAATCATTTTATAACCAAAACATGATTCTAACCAAAAATAAAAGTTCAGAGTGTAAGAAAAAATGAATGTTCGGAGTCTAACCAAAAATACATTCAGAGACTATAACATAAAGATATTCAGATTCTGTTTTTCCAAGAATTCAGAACCTTACTTCAATAGAATTATAGATTCTGATCTCATAAAAATTCAGAGTCTGAATTCAGAGAGTTTGTAGTCAGAACTCACAAAGTTGGGAGTTAGAATTTATCAGAATTTGGAGTCTAAACTTACAAAGATTGGGGTTTGAATTCATCAGAGTTTGGAGTCAGAACTCATAAGAGTTCGGAGTCTGAATTCAGAGAACTCGGAGTCAGAAATCATAAGAGTTCAGAGTCTAAATTCATCAAAATTTGGAGTTAGAACTCATAAGAGTTCGTAGTATGAATTCATCATAATTTAGATATATAACTCATAAGACATCGGAGTCTGAATTCAGAGAACCCAGAACCTGAATTCGGATCCTAAAAATAGAATGCTCTATATCTAATTAATATATGATTCCGAGTTTTTGGATACAAAACCCAATTTAACACTTAGACAATATGAATGACGAAAAAAATGGTAAGGATGAATTTCCTTGGGTAAGGAAAATTTTCCTTTGGAAAGTAAAACATAAGGTAGATTGAAATTTTCCTTAAGATAAGGTGTATGTGATTTTCCAAACAAGTGGAAATGGAAAAGTCATAAGGAAACCTTATTGATTCAATAATATCCCCCAAGTATGAAGGAATGGAAAATTCATAAGGAAATCCTTATTTTCCCAACACTTCATATCCTAGGTATGTATTCATAACTTGAGTTAACAATGATAGTATTGTGTTAATGTTTTTTATTCATTCTTCCATTGGGTTAGGCATCTCCTTGCGGAAGTCCTCACACTACCCTTCACATTAATTGCCAGCAAGGTTCCCCCAATTTCTATCCACTGTCTATAATAAAAGAAAAGTTAGGGATGATTATCTTATTTAGTTAAACACGCAAAGTGGAATCCAATGACATTAAAGTGGTACCTTATTAATTACATTCATATCCTTAACTTAATAGTTTCTAGGATTCAGTCTATGTTATCCATGATCTACTTCAAAACAAATATTCTTGTGGAATTTTTTTCCTTTGTTCCCTTTAGAATATTTTGTAATGAGTTTACAAATTTACCAAATAATATCCCCCAGGAGTATCGAATCAGGTGCATAGAAAGGCTCACTGTTTTGTACCACGTTACCCCAAGACAATCCCGGAACACCTTGTCGGATATATTACTCCTAGGTATATCTATGCCTAAAAAATACCAACTTATAGTATCCATACTGGAATTTATTTTCTTGATAAACCACATACTCTATACTTAACAAAATTAAGTTTTGTATTCTTATACTTAGTCTTATCCCTATGATCTTCCACATGTGTCTTCCAAAACTAATCCGAAAAATAACTAAACATATCCTATGATACCAACAAAAAAAACCCCTGCACTTTATTTTAAATTTAAACATGATTTATTTCCTAGATTTTCACTTATTAAAAATCATAAGATAAGTAGTTCTAGTTTATTTCGAAATTAGGAACACTACATAACAACTTAAAACATGATATATAATATCTTTGTTGAAAACTTCATTTAAATGACCACATCATTCCTTCATACTTAAAAATGCATGGGTTATCTAAAGACATACATACGAAATGGGTGAGATATAAAGCCCAGTACGGGACTTAACATGGAATAACAAGAGGATAATGATACATCTTTGACAATTCATATCAATGAAAAATAAAGGAAAATGAATATAAAGGCATGATATCGCATGATAATCATAACATGGAAATTTGGAAACAACTTAAAATAGTGCATCATAAACATAAGACAAAGCTAAACCGCAAAGACTTCATGGAGGAAATATGTACTATACAGGAATCAGGTAAACCCTTTTCCCAAAATGATGTATCATGATACTAAACATTACCCAATGCATTGGATATCTATCAAGGATCAACCTTTGTAATATTTCAATCTCATGATTAAGTGTTCCAGAGAGATCGTATAACATGGATTCATTCAACATCATCATTAATTATATGATCATGTGTTGTGTAATACATACATGTAATTAATAAATCAATAATTATATGTACATAAATTTTAATATCCTTGATAGATAAATGGGTATGGCATTCACTACACAATTATTTTGGCAGGGAAAATCATGGTGTGATTTCGATACATAAAGGTATCATATAGAAATTCATAAAATGGGTTGATGAAAGAAAAAGGGGTATCCCATCACATAGAAATGAAATGCATAGTAATATGCATATCTAAGAACATACCACAACATAGGAAAATGGAAATTATAATATATAATATAAAAGGGATTCTTGATAAAGGAGGCTGGTGGAAGATCCCTTGCGGAATTTCAGCATAGTAATGGGTGGGCTTAAAGGATCATAGGGAAGATTAATGGGAGTGAAAGGAATATCCCATAATTTATAAATCAAATGTAATTTAAGGAGTTCATGTAAAATAATTTCCAAACATATGAAAATGTAATTTAAGAAGCATAATATAAATGAAGTGCTTGAATGGAAATGTGAAGAGAGAAATACCTTACGAAATTTCGGCATGTTATCAACTTAGGTAAAGAACCAAAATAGAGGGGATAAATGCTCCCCCATTCACATAACAAAAATTGGATAGTATGTAATTGATTATAAAGGGTTTAAAATATAACCAATTGAAATTAAAAAGACAAATTTCAAACATGGTTCTTGAATTAAAAGTAAGAGAGGAGGTGAGGATACCTTATAGAATTTCGGCATAGTAGTAGGTGGGATTGAAGGATAATAGGGGGATTAATCAAAGTGAAAGGAAGATATAATAATTAATAAATAAAATGGAAAGTAATGTGTTCAAGTAAAATCATATCCCAACATATCAGAATTGATTTTAAGAAGCATAATATAAAATAAGTGCTTGAATGAAAATGTGAAGAGATAAATACCGTACAGAATTTTGGTCTTGTAATCAACTTAGGTAAGGGACAAAATGTAGGTGGATGAATGATACCTTATTCACATGACATAAACTGGACAGTATGTAATTTATTATAAAATGATGAAAATATAACCAATTAAAATTAAAAAGAAAAATTTAAAACATGGTTCTTGAATTGAAATGAAGAGAGGAGGTGAAGATCCATTACTTGGATGTGTGGCTCCAAAGACTTGGGAGAGGTTTCATGGGATCATGGGGGAACCTTGGGAGGACTCTAGTGGGTAAGGGGTAGAGTTTAATAGAGATTTATAGAGTTTTAGTAATGAAAAATTAGATATCTGGTGGGTTTATATAGGAAATGTGGGGGATTTCTTTATTATTTTGGTTTTGGACACTACGCAATAAAATATTCATAACCAAAAACCAAAACATGGTTTTGGACCAAGGTTTTGATCAAAGTGGATTTTTTTAAATTATTTTATTATTTCAAGGGACAAACTTATTAAAATAAGTACCTTGCCTAGGTGAAGGGGAGTCTCACTCTTAAAGAAATGAATTTAAAAACATAAAATATATTATATGTTTAGGAGGATTCACTAAGGATTCATAAAATAAATATAATAGAATAAAAATTAAATTATTTTAAAGTAGAAAACATGTATTTTTCTGAATAGACCTTTTATGGTATTTATAATATCATTATTGGGTCATTATGTTTTCATAAAACCCACTGCGTATTTATACGGCATTTAATTATTACCCAAATATTCTACTATCATAGAAAATTTTGAATAAATCACCGTTGTATATTTTTGAAAACATGATTCCAAATATATTATTCATTTTTTATAAATAATTTTCTTAATATATTTATTTTCACTTTTAACATAAAAATCGACATTTATTGAAAATAGATGTGTTTCGATAAAAACATTTTTTAAACCTTAATGAAAATTACATTTGACTTAATAAAAATTATATGATATTTTATATTTATAAATAGTAATTTAAAAATAATAATTTATAAAATATTATTTATTTCAAAAATTAATTACTTCCCAAAAATAGATTTCTCAATTAACCAAAAATAATATTTGTGCATTAAAAATTATTTACAAATTAACAATAATATGATAAAAATATTTTCATTATTTTTAAAAAAATAATGTAAATAATCTTAATTCTAGGTTCTTAATAAATATTTCTTTATGACGCCAGAATATTCCCTAAGAGTAAGGTGCATCATGGTGCGGCGTTATAGGGTCGTTTGGTGAACATGGTTTGGGTCATGATATCGATGAGCTTGAACTACCCCCATAAACAGTTTCTCTCTTGCTTAAGTTGTTAGATATTAGCTTGGGTTTGGTCTAGGTAAAATAGTAGAAATTATATATTCCTAAAAAGATTATATAAATGGGATTCATAGGGAACAATCCTACTGGTTGAGGCCATTTCATTGTCTATACTAAATGGATTTGTTAAACTCCCATATTTATACTTGTCATGTAATCACTGCTAAATGGATAAATTATCAAAGTTAAATATACTTAATGTTCATTTAAAATCCAATTGGATATAATAAAATAAGTGTATGTGTTTCCTATAACCATAATACATTTAATTAAATCAAAAATTTAATTTTATTCATAACATTTTGGGTCATTATATTAATTAGGTGTCCATTCAGATGGATCAATTTAGGGCCTTATATGGGAGGTCGTTTCATTCACCTTTATGCTAGTTAGAAGCTAAAGAGTCATCCATTCATGGTCCAATCCTAGTACAGGATACCACAAAGTAGATTCAATTGATCAAAAAGTAGTTCGCAACCACCTAAAGAAGACATAGATCCTATGTTTATCGACAACGTCTTACCATGGAATTTGAATTGGTGACTAAGTATTCTTATGCGTTTCGATGATTCAAGGGAAATATTGGATTTGGAAGATGGGGAAGTTTGTATTCATGTTTTTTTGTCTATTTTAGGTGACTACATGTGTCAGTATTATGGTCTACTGATTGTCTCCAATATCAAGGTACACATTTATCCATGTCTTTTTCATGTCTCCCATCATTTTTGGTATTATCTAGACCAATAAAATTTGATTGATATTGATAATATCAAGATTATTGTTGATGGTTTATTTGAGGAATTACCAGTTAACAATGTTTACCATAGGGAAAAGACCCTCCATAGAAAGACTTTTTGGATGGTATGAGAGTTTCGGATTCATGGGTGTAACCAAGAGGAAATGTGGTAATGAGAGTCTGACATAGGAGCCTATTGGATGTAGTTATTCTTCAATGAATCTCGTTTATTCTTGGCAGTACAACTTGGGTATGATCTTCTTTAATGGAGGAAGTTTCTTACACACACACACACACTTCTTGAGGTATATTTCCCCTTAATTCTTGTATAAACATCATGTTTTATGGTTGTTTAACCATTATTTAGAGGCTATAAGGATGGTGAGAGTGAACCAAGGGGTTGAGGTTCGAAAATATGGTGTTTGGAGTTTCATTATATAGATCATAGTTAGCACACAATTTGTGCTAACCATATACCCCAGTTGTGTCGCTTGAAATTTTAATATGTATGGTTTGTAAACAATGTGTGGGGATTTGAAAAACATTGAAAATATCTACATAAAATTTAAAAATCATTTCGCAGAGTTGGTGTACCTTTTTTAATCCATGAACAATAATTATGAGAAACTTCATGCTTCTAATAGTGAGGCTAACATGGTTGGCGTAGGGTTTTTTAAACCATACAACCCTCTAGAAAGGGAAAAATTAGGAAATTTATCTTAAAACCCTCATACCCTTTTACCCTCTTTTTTATTCTCTTTTTCCAATAACACCATATATACGACCCCCTTTCTACTCACCTCCCTTGGTGGTTCTCCCAAGGTTATCGTCATTAAAATTATTATTTAATATGATTCGGGTATTTTTGTAAGTCTATAGAACAACTTCCAACCCTACTTTTTCTCTGTCTTTGTTATATGATCTATCATCATTTTACCTAATATGCCCTATTTTCATGGATTTTCTCTACTAACTTGATTTTTCTCATTTTAGAACAAATTAAATCTAGGTTTTGGGTGTGTGGACTCCTCTTATATTAACGTAGGTTTTCAGTATTATTTTTTCATAATAAACCCCATATGTAAATGTTATCATTTCACACATCACATCGGCATTCTTTGTGTGACACATAAATATTAATTAAATGTTTAGCAACCTATTTTTTCATGTTATTTACTATATTTATATTGTTAATTGAAAATGTTAAAATTGAACCGATGGGATTAGTTATAGTAAATGGTATCTGGAAATGGTATTTTAAAACTGGAACTTTTAAAATGGAAATTGTTTATTGTAAATTGGAAACGATCTCAAATTGAAAATATAAAATGGTATTGATGACATTTGTTCTAATGTTTTGTTTTATAAAGTTGTTAATAATGGACCATTCCTGGGATTTGATAAATTTATAATGTGGAAACCTTGTAAAATGGGAAATATTGGTTTATGTATTGGGTGAGAAAATACCTGAAGGGTTGGTCCATGATACTATATATTGTAGGATAAAACACTAGTAGGGGTGGTCTCTGATACAACATAATGGCTATGAAATCACTCATTAGGTTGGTTTGTGATAAATTTGAAAACTCCAACAAGGGTGTTCATGATGTTGTGGTTTTAATGGTACCAATAACATGTTCATAGACACCTCAACACTAGCTAAATAAGGTATGGTTAATCAGGGTCTTGGACTTGGGGATTAATTGTGGCTTAAATTTTTATATTTACATGTTAAATTAACTTTATAAATTATTAATTTCATAGGTTCTTCATGCACTTCCTTATAGACAATAATTATTAAGGGATGTTTTTTTATGGTGATATATTAATTTGTAATCAAACCTCTCGCAGACTTTTTTTGATACCTAAGAAGATTTCATGGTCATATGTCCATACAAGGGAAAACGCCAAATTTTATATACTAGATTTCATGGATAGGTTAGGGATTGAGATATAGAATAGTGGATAGATATTTTACCCTATTTGGAGATTCATGATGGTATTTTAGGTATTTTTATTTTTTAAAATTTTGATACCTATTGGATCATACTATTTATATGTTGGACACTTGACTATCTTATAGCATCATTTTGGACATTTCTTGGTTTATGTTTAGTTCTTGTATCATGTATTGATGCTTCATGTGGTGTTATGTGATTTATATAACATCCCTTATTTTTATAATGTAATTTCATTCTCTCCAAATTGTATAGTCTTCTGAATGAATCTTATTGGGTCCTCACCACTAGTCAGTATAATATGGTATATGGGGTGGCATGCCTGAGGTCATGTGATGCACCAGTCTGGTCAATGTTCATAGTGATCTATATATGGATGTTATAATAACACAGGGAATCATGAAAACAACACCATAAATCTTGGTTGAACATATATTATTCTCACTTATCTATCATATTTACATACATAACATAACCCTTAACTAGAAACCATCACACCCCTTGTATCTCACTTACCATTTCACATTAAGAAAAGCTCATCCTTCATAGGATAGATAATCACACTCCATGATCATGGATATAATTATCATAAGGCCAACATTCAATAACTCATCCTTCCCACTCCATGATCATTCCTCTCACAGTGTATGTAATTTATTTAGGGATTTTGGTTGTCCTGTTGACTTTGTATAGTTTAAATTATATTAATTTTTATTTGATCACTATGGAATGGATGTTGAATAAATTAATAGAGAACTGCAAGATAGATGATTTACTCTATATTAAAACTAGGTATTATATCTTGGAGATGTAAAAAATGTTTTATTAAATATAAAATATATGTATATGGGTATTTAGAAGGT
The DNA here is from genome assembly GCA_963277665.1 of Viscum album. NCBI lineage: Eukaryota > Viridiplantae > Streptophyta > Magnoliopsida > Santalales > Viscaceae > Viscum > Viscum album. The sequence goes on from OY728121.1 coordinate 1,249,905,033, forward strand.
ATTTTTATGTTCTATTCCAAGAGAAGTAATAGATATAATATCCATATATTATTATCAGATGTTGTATTCCCAAAATGATGACTTGGAATGGAAATTTTGAGAGGAGATCGTGTGTCACATTCTAAAGATGATAGGGTGAATTAATGTTTTATATTTAGTGTTTTTTATGTGTTAGAATGATATAGTCATGATATTTGATAGATGGTAAAGCTACATTGAGAGAGGAATCCAATATTGAAATGATGTAATTATTATATTATATTTAATCCCAGTTTATGGAAAATGTATACTAATATTGGTAGCTACCCTTGTGGATTAATATAAATAATATGTGATAGTTTAATTAAAGTTAATTCATGGAATAGATTGAAATGGGAATGAGAAACATATGGTAGTGAAGATATGTTACCCAAGATGTGATTATGTGGGTTTTCATCATATCATTTTTAGGGATGTTTTTTTTATATTCCTTATTTTCTATATGGCCATCACAAGAGTTGGATAGTGATATCCAATGTCCATGTTACATTAGAATATAGGTAAAACCCATGATCTATATTATATTGGATTACTGTCTACCATCTCCACATGTTATTCATACAGGATGTCTTATTCCCTTTCAGATGGTTTTTTGTTGATATATTTGCTCATGGGATGTGGTATTCCCATGAACTAATGTATTCCCACAAAATTAGATTTAGTGGGATGTAAGTTTTGATATTTTTACTATAATAATAATTTTTTATGATGAGATTATATTTTTCATGCTTAAATATTTTGGAAAAGTTTGATTTTGGTGAGACTGGAATTATTAGGATTAACTTGGGATGGGTTAAATAATCTATTTTTTGTTTTATTCATAAAGAACGTATTATGCTTCATACATATTAACACAAGTCTTTTTTAGGAGGAACATATAGAGTATAATGGAATAATCATCCCTAAATTTGTTATTTCTATATTTTTATAATCAATTTGTAGGTTAATAGGGTCATGTTTTCTTAGATTACATGGTGGTTTGTTGGATTTAGAGGTGTTTTATTATTATTATTTTTTACATTGAGTATATTTATGGTAATAATTTACTATTGTTTGTTACTTATATTATTTTCATTAACTAATTTTATGTGAATAATCATTAAAGGTTTTCCACAATGTTCTTTTGTTATGTTATGTTGATGTTATTAATAGTTGTGTGTGTTTATCAAAAAATAAAAAATGAATTCCCCACCATTAATTGAATTGTATACACATGGTGGTAGCCTCCACCCTAGGTTCAATTGGTGGTGGGCCTTCTAGGATACTCTCGTTCACACCAATACCTTTAGAGCGGTCTTAGAAAGTTCAGTACATGATATAAATCTATTAGAGATAGACATAGAATGATGTTTTGAGTAGGAACTAGTTATTATTTAATTAGTTTGGTTAATGAAATGGTGTATTAGATCTTAAGATGAAATATAAAAAAGAAATTAATAAAGGGTGGGGAGGATAAATAATTTAAATTTTAGAACGATTTTTTTCTATAGACTAAACCCAAGTTATTTTTTACTATTTATAGGGTACTATATTAGGGAGGACATATATCATGCAGTACTTGGTCATTATGATTATTTGTGTTGAATAATTTTTTTAGTGATAAGTGTGTATTTAGTAATGGAGTTAAAATATTTTCCATATTTTTGGTCATATTATTTCTTCTTCCTTATTATATATATGTCATTTCCACAACATACACATGTAGTTTAGTTGTAAGAGAGGAAATAGGTGCTAAAACTTGTTCCATAGAGAATTAACCTCAGAGCTTGTGATACCTGGAGGGATACCTTGTATGATCTATAATTGAAGATATTGTTGATATTAGAATTATTGTTTCAAATCATGAAACATAGAATTGGATGGAATATGTGGAGTTTTTCAAATTTAATCGTGTAAGGGATGAACATTTGATACCAATGGAATTTATTTTATTATGTATAGTGTCCAAATAGTAGTGGATAATTTATCATGGGGATTAATATTTGTGAGTGGTATGTTTAAATCAGTAATAACAGTAGTTAAATATGTATTTTCTTTCATAAACTATTATTAAATATAAATAAATGAAGTTTCTGGTTCTTAGACAAGGATGATTTAGAAAGTAGGATTTAGAGTTTGGTTTTTGAATTTTTGTGATATTAACTTAATTTCTCAAATGTTAAGGTGATGAGAGTGTAATTTTTTTAGATGAAATTACACTAGGATATTCAATTATAGGTTGTAAAATAATTGAATTATAGTTATGGTGAAATTTGAAGTGATTGAGAAGAATTAGTCTTAAAAAAGAAGTTTTAGAGAAGGATCATCAGAGTACTCCATAGAGTTGAAATGGGGATAGAATATCTCTTTTTATTTGAAATTGAAACTTGAATGAATCCATAGGCATTAGAAACCATTTCTTAGTTTGGGTGTCTCTAAACCATCAACTTGTGGTTTTTATGTGATATGTTACCTTTATAGTGGTTATATGAATAAAATGTTTTTTTGTTTGTCATATCAAGTTATCTAGCATGGGACTGGAAGAATGATAGTGAATAGAACAAGTTAGTTTCAAATACCTTGATATTGGAAGTTTCCCCCTCAATAGTATTCAAAATAATAGGATAGATAAATAATTACCACACCATTTCATCCTTATTATGGATTGTTTGTATTATGTGAACGTTTTCTTTTCTTTTTTGATCTCGGGTTGTTTACTAATATGGAGTTCAATCCTATAAAATTAAATGGTGGGTAAGGTAATTGGACAAATAATTGATCAGGGGAACTTGTGAAATCATATTTGGTAAATTTAATTATATTTTCTATCTAGGTACATGGTAAGCATTTTCAAAGGGTTTGTAAGTATCTTTGATGTTTTTCTTGAAGAGGTCATTTATTTCACTCCTAGTTATGAGATTTAATTTTGAATATAATTGTAACCATGTGTATCTCCTATTTCTGTGTCACCTTGTAATAAGGGGACTATAGAGCATCAAGATCTAAAAATTCAAATTGATGATTTTTTTAATAAGAATTTTATTCTTCTAAGTATCTATCTGTGGGAAGCTCAAATTATTTTTTCCCAAAAATACTAATGAAAGATTGAAATTATATATCAATTATCAACATTTTAACTAGTTAACTATGAATTGTCGATATCATCTTCCTAGGATTAATTGTTCAGTCACTTTAAGTGACCAAACATGTTTATAAAGGTGTATTTATTATCAATATTTCATTAAATGGGCGTAAAGGAGGGGGATATTTCAAAATCAGAATTATTATTTTATAATGTTCAATTTGATTTCACATTTCTATTTAGGAATACAATTAAACTAGAACTATTTATTGGGTGGATTTATCATGAATTTTATATATACATTTATTAGTTTTTTTAAAGAGTTCAAAGAAGATATTTTGGTCTATTTGAGGTAAAGGGATAAAAATAAATATCATAAAAGGATGGTTTTTGGACTTCTTCATCAAAATAAAATATAATTTCGATTTTCCAGGTGTTTATTTTTATATGAGAAATTCAATTAATTGAACATGTTGTTTATATGAATGGTGTATCTATGGATTCTTTGATGATTGATTAATTAGTCTTTAGAGAGGTATCAAATAATGTTTGACATATGCATAGTTGTTTTTGTCTTATAGGTTATTATAGGTGGTTTTTGTATGAATGTTTTTATATTGTTATTCCTTTTATTATTTTAACCAAGAAGGATCATTCTTTTGTATATATGGAGAAATTCTAAGAAACTTTTGTGTATTTAATGATGAAAATGATTATCCTCACTATTTAGTGGCTTCTAGATAAGGAGTAATATTTGAGGTTTATAATAATGTCTCTCATCATGGTTTATGTTTTGCATTGATTTCTGAGAAAATTTTCATATCATAAGGGTCTAGGTAGTTAAAATATAAATAGCGCAACTACACTTCCTATCACCGTGTTCTTATAGTTTTTGTGTTTACTTTTAAATAATTGAAAAATTTTCCCTTTGGGGGAATATTTTGGTCTTTATGAACCATAAGAGTTTTTTACATATATTACCACAAATAGATTTTAATTTATGTTATAAAAGATATGTCAAATTACTCTAGTATTATGATATTTCATATTCCATATAGAATAGTAATGTGTTTGTTGATGCATTAAGTATAAAAATATATGATTATTTTTCTTGAGAAATGAAAAATCAGTGGAACATTATGGAAACTATTACAATTTTAAAATTGGATTTTTATGATCTTGGTAATGGGTTTTTTTTGAATTAGATGAAAATATTTACTTAAGTAGAGGATTCACACTTGGGAAACACTAATGTGGAATTTTGGTGAGGATAACAAGTCAATGGATATATTTTCTGTTGATGTATGGTGGATTAGGAGCATCATTTTTTGTGTCATGGGAATTTATAATTTTATCAACACTTATAAGAGATGGTTTTATGTTAGTTCCATAGATCACATTTATGAATTCATGTAGTAATTTGGTAAGATATATCATTCTTTGAAATAATATAGGATGAAGTGATCAATAGTTTAATTTGTATATATCTATTTATTAATCCAATGGGTTAAGGTCAAACATCATGCTTTCGCTAGTTTCATGCATCCTTTGAATTTTATATAATGGAAATGTATGGAAACAACTGAAAAAAAAAATTATAGTGTTTAATTATGTATTAAAATGATATGATTTTATTTCTTTCATTATTGATAGATTATTGAAGTCCTCTCATTTTTCAATGATCGGTAAGTTATTCTGAGGGAATATCTTGGAAATTATTTTCATAGAATATGTAAAAAATATTCAAGTATTTATGAGGATGATTATTTTAGAATGATATTATTAGTTTAAATCATTGATGAGGTGGATATTTTAGCATGATTTGGTCACTAATTTGTGCCATAGTAGATTATTTCCTCCTCAAAATGAAAAAAAACATAGCAAATCATCCATAAATTAGAGGATATGTTAAGAGATTTTATTCAATATTTTAGAGGATCATTGGATGATCGACCTTCACTAGTTGAGTTTTCATATAATAATACTTTCTTTAATCATACATAACAATTGAACAATTATAAGAATTATATGGCCGATAATTTTGATCACATCTATGTCAGACTAATTTCATGAGATAATGATAATTGAACCATATTTGGTATTGAAAATGATAGAAAGAGTGTAGTTAATTCGAGAGATAATGTTTTTTATAATATCATAAAACAATATTAGTAGATAATAGGATGTGACTATTAGATTTTGATATTAGTGATCATATTTTGTTTAAGGTTTCACCCTAACCTAGTTAGCATAATATTTTTAGAGGTTGAAAACTATCATGGAATTTTATTAAGCCTTCCAAAGTGTTGCAATGTCTGGTGATGTAGAATATCATGGTTCACTTCCACCATAATTAGATTGGATTCATGATTTTTTTTGTGTTATATAGTTTCATAAGTTCCTTTATGGTGATTTTAAAGTAATTTATTGAGGTGATATTTATATTGCGGAATGTTTATTATTTGATTAATGACTTCTGGAAATTAAAGACATCCAAGATAAAGTTTTAATGGGTAAATCATTCCTTTGGTGTATGCTCTATAGATTAATGGTTTCTTGGAAGAAATTAATTGGGAGAGGGAGTCACATATGAAATATAAATAACATAAGTTTCTTAAACCATTTATATTTTTATATAGAGTGGATGTTTGAATATTGATATAGAATATGGTTATATTTTTTCAGAATTAAATCATTTGGATCATATAACATTTTTTATTTGTGGTGATTAATTAATGTTTTTGAACTTGTATGTTTTGGATTTACAAAGATGAATAATTTTTTTAGTGGTATATATTGTAGAGAAACGTACTTTAAGGTTATTTAAATTTATATTTTTTTTAATATAGAATATGGAAGGATAAGGTGGAAAGTTTAATTCTAAGAGAAATAAATCTCAAGAAAAAATACATAGATTGGTATATAAAACTAGTCACAGTTAGTTTTTGATGATGAAAATTATAATAAAGTGTTTGTAGATTTTAGGGCATAGAGAATGATGAAGTATTTCAATAACATGAATTAATTAACATATCTTGGTTTTTTAAAATATTACATGGTTGTTTGGAAATCTCAATGATTTTTGGAAAGGGTTGAAGAGAATGTTTATGTATCTAATATAGATATTTATAAAAGAAACATGATGTGTTTTATTAAAAACACACCATGGTAGATTATTTAGGATTTATGAGATTTAAATTATTGATATGAGTAAAATATCTTATCATGGATTTATTTCATATTTGAGGTATATAACTATATATGATATGGTTTATGTTCCCATTTAGTTTAATTTAATTTTCTCAGTATGGATACTTTAAATTCTAGATTTTGGAATCATAAAAAGCATGTGGTGGTGGGAGATATATTAAAATTTATTTAAAAATTGAGTTTCCCGAAACCCCGATCACGTATCTTCTACATCAAATTTATAATTATGTTTCTTAATTTCATAAAAATGAATACATAATCTAAGAATTCATCAGCTTAGATTTGGATCAGATTTCATAGACTGAATTGGGTTTATTGACATCTAAAAATTCTGAATAATATCGGCTCATGTGTTGGAATTCCTATTTAATTAGATCATCATACTTTAATTAGTGAGCTGGATATTTATTCTAGGATCTAAGTTAAGGAAAATTTGTCATCCTAGCTTCCAGAAGTCATTAATTTATTTTCCAATTAACACAAAATTGAGTTTCAGGCTGACTATGAGTACAAACCCCCATTTTCTTATCTTTGTAATATTGTTGGAAATTTCTTTTCCAATTATAGGATTTTAAAAATACAGATGAAACCAACTTCAGATCCACATGCCAGGAAAAAGGTCATTAAAAATAAAAAAGGGAAGGATAAGGATATTGAAAAATGGGAACCCTCTAAAATGTCAGAGGCACCTAAATGGGTGAAAAAATATCTCCCTCTAGAAACATAGGGTAGTAAGACCTCCTGGGAAGATATGCTGTAAGAATAAGAAGAAGAGATTGAAGAGGATAATATGACATTGGATATCTCCCAGTACATTTTCAATCTAATTGACTCCTTGAAATCATTTGACTCTGTAAATTTAACTATTCAAGGAGGTTTCAACTCCATTGTTGTGAGATATTATGAAGATACCATTTCTACTATATTTGCAGTCACACATTATAAGACTTAACCATTGTTTGACTCTCTAGACTTAACTGACTCTACGACCGATAGGAAAAGGATAGAAACAAGACAATAGGTTCCTAGTGTTAGTGAATAACTACTGGATCCTACTAGTGAAAATCACACATTTTCTCAACTTTCTCCATATACTTCAACTCTGGTCTATTCCACTATAGACATCGCTACTACTATGGAAGCACTGAATTTTAAAAGACCAATCCCTTTGGAAAGGAATAGACCCCCTTTAATGAATCTACTCTATCCAACATCAGGAAGACATTGCCATCAAATCACTATGAGACATAGGCATTTAACAGTGTTTGTAGTGCATAGTCCACCTTCATTACTAGAGAGAAACATTCCTTAGCAGTTGGGAAAATCACAAAATAACTAGTTTCTCCTGTAGTTCCATCACAAAATTATATTGGGAACTTCTCTCAGGCAATTCATTTTAATAGTAAAGTCAATAGTATCCAAAATCCAATATAAACTCTTATATTTTCTCATTAAAATACAATTGGAAAATACTCCTCTAATGTTAGACCCACTAGACAGTCAACTATGAATAAGTAGTTAAGGGGAAATAAAAAAGGTGGATTTTCCCCTTCCCGCCAAATAAATGAATAATTTATTTTTGGACTTTTCATGGAATTGAAAACAATGACACCACCACCTCCTTACATAGGTTTATTCATGTTCATAAACCCAAATTGTTGGGCATTGCTGAGACAAAAAAATGTTATTCTTCTGGTTTTGTTGTATTGGAAAGAAAAGGCTATAGGTTTATTGATTTCAATAGTTCGTCTCTAATTTTTGATACATTATGAGTGTTTTCCAATGTTTCTATTATCCATGTTGCTACTTTCAATGTTGAAGATCATATCATTGCTTGTGAAGATAACAATGCCAATGCCCATTTCTATTTCTCTTTTGTCTATACTGAGAAAAAATACCATGAACATAGGATTCTATGAAAGAATCTTGAGTCCATAAATCTTAAAAATCATTCCCCATGTATTATACTTGGTGATTTTAATGACATGCGTTGTACTAGTGATCGATTGGAGGATCTCCAATACACTATATCTTCAAAGAAGTACATATCTTTAATGAAGGGGAGAAATTTGATGGAAATAAATATTATTTGTGCTAAGTATATCTGGTATAGAAGACACAGAATCAAAATTGTTTCTAGAAAGATGGATTGAGCCTTCACTAATAGTCATGCACTTCAAGCATGGGAAAACATATCCAATATTACTTCTCCTCAGATCAATTTGGATAATCATCCTATTTTGGTTAGCCCTGTTAATAGGGCAGAAAATCCAAGATTTACATTCAGATTTTAAAGTGCATTGGCTGCTCATCTACATTTTTGAAAACTCGTTTCTTACTCCTGGAACTCCTTGCAAGGAAGAAAATATGCCTTTTCCTACACAAAAATGTTTAATCACATGAAGTTACATTTCAAGGTTGTGTTCATAGAGAATTTCATTAACCTGGAGAATGATATTATCTCTCTTGAAGAAAAACATTACAAGATTCAATCAGAGGTTACTAATTCAGCTTTTGAGATGAATATTAAGTAGAAAATTGAGCTCACAACTAGGCTGAATGAGCTACTTTCTCTAAAAGAAAACCTGTAATAGGATACATTCAAAGTTAAATGGATCAAAGAGGGGGATCAGAACACCAAATTTTATAATTCTTAGAAAAATATCTAGGAATTCTTGTAGGACCCTCACCTTTCATAATGATCGTGACATGCTCATTGATAATGATGAATCCCTTACTGATCATATTTTCAACAATTTCTGAAATATTTTTAATGGAACTGATTGGAATAAAGTCCTAGAAGAAATATTAATCCCCCATATGGTCAGTGTGGAAGATAACATCAGCCATACTAGTATCCCTCTTGATTTTGATATTAGATATGTAGCCTTCAGCCTTAATACTGGCAGTGCCCTAGGTCTGAGGGGCTTCTCTAATTCTTTCTAACAAATGTTTTGGGAGGTTATTCACTTTGATGTTTTTGTCTAGCCAAAACATTTTTACAATAAGAATTTTACCTCATTAGTTGAATGCACAATTTCTCAATCTTATCCACAAGGTTAAAAATTCCTCCAAAATTTATGTCTTTAGACCTATTTCCATTATCAACAATAGTTTTATAATTATCATATGTATCCTGGATAATATTCTCACTGATATTTCTTGAAAAAAAATTCTGTTGGAATCAGTTTTGTTTTTTGAAAGGAAAATCAATCCAAGACTACCTCAACACAACCTCTAAGTGTATTGGCATTCTTATTAAATCTACGAGAGGATGTTATCTCTCTCTCAATCTAGACATCAGAAAATAAATTTACACTATGTATTAGAGTTTCATATATAATTTTTTTCATAGTTTTGGTTTCAATGATACTTTTGGGAATTGGGTGAAACCCTTTTTGAGTCTTCCCACATCCCTATGATCTTTAATGGTTCCCTAAAAGGGTACTTTAAATGTTCAAAAGGAGTCTGGAAAGGTTATCCTCTATCTTCCATTAATTTTTCTATTGTGTATTATTATCTGATCAACCTCATTACTCAGATGGGGGAACATGGAAATCTTACTCAAATTCATGATTTAAGAAACCATGTTGCTCTAACTCACCTACTTTATGCTGATGACATTATCATTTTCCTACAAGGAGGAAAAATAAATATCCAAAATCTCAAAAATGATATCTCTCTTTATGAGGATGTCTCATGGTAAGTTATCAACTAGAATATATCTTTTATCTATTTTGATAAGGGTATCACAACTTCTAGAAGGTCACATATTCTTTCAGATCTAGGAATTCAAGACGTCATTATGACTATTATTTATTTGGGAGTCCCTCTTTTTTTAGGCAGGATGAAGGCTAGCCACTTCATTAATGTCACTGATCATGTCAAGAAGAATATCTCTTCATGGAAAGGTAAGTATCTCTCTTTTGTTGGTAGGATATGACTTTTCAAATATATCATTGTTTCAAAATCTTTTATTTACTTTATTATATACAGATGGAATATTTCTCTTATCAAGAATCTGAATGTTTTCATCAAAAACATTGTCTGGAGTGGAAATATGTTGGAATGCAAGCTACTCATGGTATCTTGGAATATATGATGATGCTTTCATGGTGGATCTCAGTCCTTATATGAGCTCCTCAAACTCTTCATCCATCAAAGAATATTTTTAGGCTATCATGCTGATTTCACGGTGGATCGCCTACGGGGAATCTTCTCATAATTTTTGGATCTATAATTGGATAGGAACACCAATTAATTATTCAGTTAATTTTTATCATATCCCTTTGGACACAAATATCTCAATACATGAGTTTATGACTTCTCCCACACTAAATTTAGATGATGACATCCATATCTAGCTGAACAGTTATTACTTTTCTATTCATAGGGACATTTTATTATAGAAATTGGCAAGAAATGGTATTCTTGACTCCAAAATATTCTATCACTCCTGTCTTTTCCTAGATGCTGATTTTTATTAGATCAAACAGTTTGATAAAACATGGATTCAACCTTCAATATTGACCCTTATGTGTAGGATTTCTCATAACTAGCACCCTATTGATGATTAAAACAAACTTGTGGTTTCATTTTATGTTCAATGTGAAGGTCTTGTAACCTGCATAGCGAGGACATATCCCATCTATTCCTCTCATGTTCCACTACATTAGCACTATGGAAAGTGCTGAATGACTTGTTCGAAATTCTACTACCTGCAATTCCCAACATCTTGGACATGCTACAACATTTCAATATTGTTCAGGATTCTCCTAAAATTAAGCACCTATTTCTGGAATTTTTTTGTAAAACAATTCATATAATTTGTAAATACAATAATGATATACATCTTGGATATTCATCTATCTCCATCCAGGTTTCTCTAATGTAGATAATTTTTGCTGGAAAGGGCACCAATCTCAATCAAAATGGCCACTGCTCCAACACGATGCATGATTTTAGACTCTCATGAAAATCACTATCCCTGGTAAGTACATGAAACGCATATGCTTTCTTGATGTATTTTGGAAATCCGACCTCCATGGATGGATAAAAATAAATATAGACAGAGCATCAAAAGATAATTTAGGGAATATGGGGTGTGGTTCTATTTTTCATGACAATAATGGATAGACCATTGGATACTTATTTAGATCTTGTGAAATATCCCCCTCACTTGATTCAGAAATGATTAATGTGATTTATAATGTTCATTATGAAAACTTTAATGGAATGAATGACATTTTTCTTGAAAGCGACTCTGCCACAATCTTTCAAGCTATTTTAAATGGAGTGATTCACCTTTCATAGAAACTCACTACTCGAGGGATGCATTGTTTCATAACCCTCTCAAAGATCAATACCATTGTCAATCATGTGTATTAAGAAGCTAGCATGGTGGAGAATAGGATTGAGAACAAATGAATCAACAAATTGATATCATGGTTTGATGATTTAGCTTGTAATTTGAATACTTTTTATGAGAAGGACTATAACAAAATCTCTACCTTTAGGATCTTGTAATATTTTTCTATTCTAATAAATTTAGCTTGGCCCATTAGCCCAAGAAAATCCTTAAAAATTTATCACTGGACTCAGTCTTGGTCCATTTTCACTTCACTGTCATTTATTTAACTCATGAATAAATATTTAATTTAAATATTTAATTCATCAATAAATATTTTTGATTGATAAAATGAAAATAAAATTATCCCTCAATCTTGAGAATAATATTTTTTAAATTAATTAAATTTTAATAAATTTTAATTTGGTTCATCAGAAGCACTTATTGTGTAACCCTATAGGATTATTTCTCAACAACATTAGATAGGAATAGCAAAATTATAATATTACTATCTAGAAACAGGTTAAAGAACCCAGGATAAATTACATAATGTCACAAATAATAAAACCACATATGAACTCTTACTATGTAATATACTGCCTTTTTCTCGATGTCTCATCAAGTAGGCTTCACATCAGTGTCACCAACCTATATGCATGATACCTCTTTCTTTGATTATTTTAAATAAACAATCCATTTAACCATGTCTATCGAATTTAATGTGATAGATATATTCCTATTCAAGGGTGCAGATATCAACTTCCATAAATATGAAAGGTACAAAACCTTCCTTAACTTATCCATTAATGACATGTTAATTGTGAGGCACCCAATGTTCCCGATATCATCATGAAAATATGACATCACAGTTTTGATAAGAAAAGATAAGTTTGAGATTTATCACATGAATTAATGATAATATTATTTTCTAAGGTCCATTACTTATGCTTGCAGATAGGAATATGTAATTATACCAAAACATGAGGAATTGTGAATGGTGGGTATGTTCTTATAATCTATGATCTTAGTGATTACTAAGTGTGGACTTTGTGAGAACAATCCTTATCCACATAACATTACTCACACTTGGAATCCTATATACTATGTTTCTCATAATAGTACATTATCTTATCATAGAAATATATTTAATAATATCGTCAAATCACTTTAGGAATTTCATCATATCGGGGAACGTATATGACCTTATCAGTGTGACATATACTCTAGAACATTATTAAATTAGATTAATGCAGTAAAATATCCAATATTTAATAAGAATTTTTATAAATAATAAATACATAAAATTTACATGTAATCAAATTATAAATAGTTGGTCCAATAACAAAAACTCGAACAAACTCCCACTTATACTAGAGTCATCTACGTACGAACTTTAGTCCACTAGACCCCACATGATAATAATGTTTCTAATGGGTCAAGGCGTTAGTCAAGTGGTATTTCATTTTTTCTTCTATGGAAATAATACTCAATAAAACTCCCCCCTCTAATAAAAATACCGCAATAAATGATACTGCTAAATTATGTCCTATTTTGGCTAATTTGGCCTTGTCTCTTTTGAAAGATCCACCAGTATAGTATTATCACAACATACTGTGATGGGATCTTTATTTCTAGTTACTACATCAAAATATTGGATGAATTTACACATCCATACTACTTTTATAGCTACCTGATATGTTAGAATATACTCAAACCTTTTCATAGAAAATGTGACTTCATTCTGCTTGAGCTCTTCCATCTCCAACACCACAATTCAAAGTGTAGATGTATCTAGTTTGTGACATCATGTCATCTTGATCTCTTTAGAAACTGACATATGTATATCCTTTGATGACTAGTTACTCATCTCATCCATAATCCCAAAACATATCCTTAATAAACCTTGGATAATTAAGGAGAGTCTTGATTGGCTTCGAATGGCAGTCACCTAGGTAGGCTTGATGTCTTCCAACCGTACTTAACGCATAGGCAATGTATAACCTAGTACATAGAATATCATACATGACTGGCCCAATCATTGAAGTGTATAGAATCATTCTAATTCTATTTCTCTCATCTTGTTTTGGAGGACACATATTTCTAGAAATATGAATTCCAGGTGACACTAGAAACAATCCCCTCTTGGATTGTTTAATATTGTATATCTTCAGTATATTGTCAGTGTATAAACTTTGAATTAGGATGAGTGACCTATTGGTTCTATCACAATTAATCCTGATCCAAATAATATACGCTTCCTTTCCCAAGTCCTTCCAATAGAATACTCTATTCAACCATTCCATAATAGACAATAAGATTGGTAGTCCATTTCCAATGAGTAATTAGTAAGAAAAATATACTATTAAGAATATTACTTCACTCCCACTAAACCATTTTTAGATACAATGATCACACTCATAATTTTTTAAACCAAATTCCATTATGGAGTCATCAGAATGAATATTCCTTGACCAAGATAATTTCTTTAATCCATAAATTTATTTTTTAAATTTCCATATCTTATAAGAATTTTTTGGAGTCACAAACACTTTGGTCTGTTTCATATACACATCTTTTTGAAGGTTCCTGTTAATGAATTATTTGTTGAAATAAATTTTCCAATTATCATATCCATGGTAAACCATAATGAGAATTATAATTCTGATAGATTTTAGTATTGAAACTACTCAAAAAGTCTCATCGTATTAGTTTCCATGACGTTGTTTAAACCCTTTTACAACCATTCATGAATTATACATACTAACTTTTACTCTTATTCCCATTTTATTTTTTCAAACCCAATTAAAACTAATGATATTTAAATACACTAGAGGATCTACCAAAATCTAAAATTTGTTTTGTTATAAGGAATCCAGGTTAAAATTCATGGATTTTATCCACTTTGAATCATATGTGCCACTAACTTCTTTCTTGTAATTTAGAGGGTAATTATTATCATCTAATAATGACTCAAAATCCTAAATGACTAGAAAACCATATCATTCTAGTTCTAGAACCTCTCTATTACTCTTACGTAGTACTTGTATCTCTAGAACAACTTCTTCTTCCAAGGGGTTTTGAAAATTTTTCATATGCCACTCTTGTGTATCTTGAGCATGGACTTCATCAAAGTCTATCTTTCTCCCACTATCACTTTTAGAGATTTGATCTTTCTCACGAAATGTGGATCATCTACAACCAAAACCTTTTATTCTAAAGGATTTTATAGGAAGTATCCCTTAGTTTCTTTTGGATATTCTATAATGATACACTTTTCACCTTAAGGTGAAATATTTTTACGTAAACAGGCCTTAACAAATGTTTATTAACCTCAAACTTGTAAGAAATATGACATAGGATTATTTCCATTTCATAATTGGAATAGTATGCCATCTATAACTTCAGTTGTCACTCGGTTTAGTGTGTATGCTGGTGTTTCTAACACGTATCCCAAAATGGATAATGTAAGACTCACGTGACTCATCATTTATCAAACCATGTCCAACAAGACGTAGTTCCAACTTTCTCATACACCATTCCACTACGGCTTAAAAGGATTAGTTATTTGAGATAGTATACCAAACAACCATAAATAATAAATAAACACCTCCTTAAGATATTCTCCACCATGGTCTGAATATAGTTTCTTAATCTTATTACTATGTTGGTTCTCAAATTCATTCTTTTATTCCTTGAATTTATCAAAATAATATGACTTATACCTAATTAATTAGACATGTCAATATCTACTAAAATCATTAGTAAAAGATATGAAGTATGAGTACCCACCACTTTCTTCAATATGAAATGTTCCCCAAATATCAATATGAACTAACTCAAGAAGACCTTTATCCCATTCACCTTTCCCACTAAATGGGGATTTGGTCATTTTTTATATAAATATGGGTGACATACACCATGTTTTTTTAGTTAAAAAAAATATAAATATCCATCTTGATGTAATTTAGTCAATCTATTTTCATCTAGATGACCAAACTAGTGATTCCATAGTTAGGTGTTTTATGATTCATGTGATGTAATTTCATTATCAATTACCATTACATGGTTTGTGTAATAAAACACATAAATACCATTATTTAAATTTCATTTACCATAAAAATTATATCTTTATAAAAGAAGAAACATTTACTTCTAAACATAAAAATAAATCAATTTGTATCAAATATGGATACAGAAATAAATTTTCTGGTAAACAAAGGCGCATAATAAAAACCCTTTAAAACCATGATGATTCTAGTCGGAAACGTGAGGTGGTAGTCCACGATAGATGAAAATGTAATTTGATATCTATTGGATGTTTGTAGATATAACTTATAAGGGTAAATATTTCTAAATATAATTGGTTCCTATATTTTAATATATATTTTAGAATGAAAAGGTTATTCTGATATCCAATTTATAAAAATAAATAAATTCCACTCGATTAAAAATCCACTTGATTCTTCCCCTTTATTCTTTGGATGAATGTAGTTTTTCTTCCAATGACCCTTCTTGCCACTTCTGAAATAAATAGAATCTTATTCCCTAGATTTCCCCTTGATCTGCCTCTTCATAAAAGTGTGTGTAGAAGTTTGGGGCATAGATCTCTTTGATTTCCCTTCCTATTTGTTCACCATAAGGACCGAAGTATTTTAATGGTTCACCTCCTTATATAAATAGTGAAGAAGAGTGATATGATATGGTATAGACTTATCAATGTTGTTCTAGTTAAAATTTACAACAAATAGAGATAATCACTAATGTATTGGTTCTAGAATGATATGGGCGCCCAGTTATTTGTGGAGTTTAAAACCTAGAACATCTTGGCACTCAATGTAGCAGATAATATTGATTATGTGATTTTCCATTTGGGGAACCCTACCTAATACTTATCTAAAAGAGTACATTGAAATTTCAAAACCATTCTTATCTTGATATCTCGGGGTAAATAACATTTTGATTCTCAAGCATGCTATACACGTCCATGATTTCAAGAGAATTCATGTGTTCACTAAAAAAATATTAAAACATTAAACATTAAACCTCGATGGTGTCTTGCACATGTCTTTCCTAGACATGTAACTCTTCATCACTTGCCTCTTTATCTAGTGGATCAGTAATTGAGGATTCTAGCATGTAAGACTTTCATTCATCCTGAAACACAACTCAAAGGTGTCTAAACCACTCCCAGAAATTATTTCCATTTATTTCCAAATTAAAAGAGCATATTATTATTACATTCTCTAATTATGCATTTTGTGAGAAATAATTAATTAGTTTCTTTTTGTTAAATCTCTCACCACTTTATCACGTCCTAATATCCCTTATCATTGAGCTTAGAATGTCTAGTTTCTAGAGAATTATAGTATTAAAGATCAATATATACCATGGATAACCCTAATGAGGGTTATTCAAGCTACTTCAAGGTATTTAAGTTGGCATGTCTTCTCAAACTATGGGATTACATCTCCTTGATCTGTTGATTGGACTCCCCTATCATAAAATCTAGACTTGGAATTCCTCAACACTTTCCTCTAAGTTACATCAGTCTTGGGAGGGATAATTATCTAGATGTAAGATGGTTAATTCAACCCAAACCCCTTTTTAGAACTCCATATTAAAATTATGTGTCCACACATTAGACATGTACTATACATAGTTATTTGTTTTAATTCATAATAAAACAATGGAAGGATTAGCATCGGTTAATATTGTTTGAGTTATTTTTATTAATTATGTATAAATTTTTAATTTTTTATCTTTTACATGTATTATTAATATTTTTTGGATGTTACTTAATTAATAAACCATTCTGAATCAAATATTTATGCATAATTCATTTATTTAAATTACATATTTTCACCTTAATTCATTTATTTATGTGTTCACTACATTTCACTCTTAAAGTAAATAATTCATATATAAAAATAAATAAATAAATAAATTGGCCATAAGTTTATCTAATGCTTGATTAAATGATAAAACATTAAATTAAAATTTGACCTATGGTAAATAACTCTTATTTCTAGTCTTATAATGAGTTACAACATTCAACTTTCCACATGTTTATCTCCTGGGTTTTCATCATTATGGTTTTATCTTAAACCGCTTCCACACTCTTTAGGAAACTCCATTAATTACATGTATTTATGACTGACAAGAAGGTGAGTAGAACCCAATGATTGTTTAAGGGGGATTACCTAAGATAGCATGGGAATACAAGTCCAATATAGTAATGGAGGGAGGAATTAATCGAAGGCCAAAAAAATTAGTTTAATAATAAATTATTTAAAACCCTCGTAATGAATTAAATTAAATTAATCCCAACATATA
This sequence comes from Viscum album, assembly GCA_963277665.1. NCBI lineage: Eukaryota > Viridiplantae > Streptophyta > Magnoliopsida > Santalales > Viscaceae > Viscum > Viscum album. Next base: position 1,249,923,023 of record OY728121.1, read on the forward strand.
TGATGGTCTCAGTCTAACTCATGAATGGTCATACATGAACCATATATTCAAATATAATAGATACAAATAATTTCTTCATCTCTTATTTATTATTTAGATAAATATGATTTTGTTAATTAATTAATAGATTAATTAATTCCCTTTTATCTTAATGACCATCTAAATCCTCCTGGATATAACCATTATAAAGGGATTAATGGAAAATAAATAGCAGAACCAATATTTTAATATTCATTATAATAAAATAATTTATCATATAAATTCATTAAAACCCTTATTAAATTTAAAAAATATAAAGATCCAATCAAACCAGTATGGTTTTAAGGATGAATTTTTCAATTAAATGTAATTTAATTATAGTAGTAATTGAGATACTACAGGGAGTGTACTATCATGCTACACACCATCTACCTCAGTTGTCATGTATCCAAATTACATGTATGGGGCTTAAACGTAATTATTTGACTACACTACATTGGTTTTACAATCCAGCAATAGGTTTTTCATCCAATTTTTGTGTTCCCAAGACACATTCATGGGTTTTCAATTTTTATATCGGTGGGGTCACATGGAGTGTACAAGCCAGTAAAATGCCATATATCCCTTATGTCATTCATGTACTATTCTTGCTGAACAGAATCACATATATTTTGTATGTGGGGAATGATGATATATATGATATTCACACCACATACACATCGTGTATATCATAAATACATTAGGTTTTCAGTCTCATTTGGTTTGACTGTGTTTAATGACCACATGGATTGTGTGATTTAAGCTACTAACCCATACAGACTACATGGTGTGTATGTCATATACATGTAATTTAATCTGACATACCATGTTCTAGGTTGTCCAGTCAACATGTGGTATACACCACATGTAATAACTCCTTAGCATGTTGTGTATCTGGCTGCATGGTTAGGTGCAGTGTACTAGGGTACACAGCATGTACTCTACCTACATGTCTTGTAACCCTTTCTTACCAACCAGAAATTTGGTAGTTCCCAAGGCTATATCTATTCATTCTTAAAATGTTCTCATACCTTTAAGAAAATGAAACAATTAATTAACATGATTAATATTTTGATTACACCTTAATTCAAAATAGAATAAATATGAATAATATGAAATGAAAATTCAACCACAACTATGTATGGGTCAATAATAATAATAAAAATAATAACTTTAAATGTGACCACTCTCATACCACTTATAGGTTCAGGATGAAGTGGAATCATGTGATGGTGGGATATTTATTAAATTTTCTTTTAATATTGAGTTACCTAAAACCATAAGACATGATCTTTCACATCACATTTATATTTAATTTATTTAATATTAGAATAAATGAATTCGAGATTTCAGATTCCTTTATTTGATCTAGATGTAGATCATCCAAAAATACACTTTCATATTTCATTCATTGAACTATTAGGATCCAAGTATATAATCCTATAGCGATGATTTTCACATTCTCATTTGATCTCTAAGAAATGCCAATCAATCTCAAGGAGAAATCACGACAATATGATTATCTTGTGTTTATTGTGTCGGTTACACATCTTTCGATATTGATGCGATGTCTCTTGCATTTCACATTCATGGGAGGAAGATAGTGAGGATGATTTTAGAGACATTTTCATTGTATATAATGATTCTCATGTTTTTATTTTGCGTGATATATGTAATAGATATAATGGTCTATTTATAGAGTAAGGTTTTATATTAAAATAATTATTTAATTGCATTCTAACCCTAAAATAATATAATAACACTTTATAAACCTCATGAAACTTAAAATTATTATTGTTGTTGTTATTTTGGGGCATGAACCAACTTGCGCAATAACAAATATTCATTAACCATCTTGTTAACTAAAATTTGTAATCAAACTCGGTATTGGTCTATTAAAACTCCTCTTGAATTTCTTAAACTCTTGAATAAATATTTAATTTGAATATTTCATTCATAAATGAAAATTTTAGATTGATAAATGATAAATAAAATTATCCCCTAGTCTTGAGAATAATATTCATTTTATTAATAAAATTTAAATATAATTTAATTGAGATCATTAGAAACAATTAGTGTGTGACCCTCTAGTATTTTCTATCCTTGAAATTAGGTGGGATTGCCTAATGATTAAGATTAATATCTAGATATGGGTCAAGAAACCCAATATAAAGATCTTAACTCCATAATGATGAAAACCACATATAATGGCTCACTTTTTAATATAATCGATTTTTTACAATATCTCATGGAGATGGTTGCACATCACTATCACCGACCTATATGCTCGATATGTCTTTCTTTGATTATTTGAAATAAATTCATTGTTTCTCCTTCGCCATGGAATTTAATGTGAGGGTTCTATTCCAATGAAAGGTTCAAGATATCAACTACTATAAATATGGAAGGGGAAAATCCTTCCTTGACTACTCTATTAATGACATCTCAATCATGATGCACCCAACATTCCCTACCTCATTGCAAACATATGGAATCTTAGTTTTTTTTAGAAAATATAAGTGTCTAAATCTTGACATGCATTAATGATAATATAAAAATCTAATGACCATTACATAGAATTTCATATTGGAATATCTGATGACACCAAAACATAAATAATTCCTACTGATTGGTCTATTCTAATAATATCGCATGTTATGGATTTATAAGTTCAAAATTCAGGATAAGAAACCTCACCCACTTACAAGTAATCACACCACACAATCTGTATACTATTTGTCTCGTCATAGTATATTATCTAACAATATAACTATATTTAAGAATATCAACATATAACATCAAGGTTCTCATCATAGCGTGAAACTATTATAACCTTATCAATGTGACATATACTCCATGACATTATTACCTTTAATTCATGTAGAATAATAAAAAAATATGTAATAAAATGTTTTATTAATATTCAATATGTTTAATATACATGTAATCAAAGTATAAATAGTTTTTCCCAGCAACCCAACTCCAATATATTTTTTGTGAAGATGATTTCAAAATGTGGGTGATAAATTGATGATGAGGATTGTTATAAAATCATCCTCTACTTAAATGTGATTATTGTTGAATAATTATTATTTCCTAAGACTTGTACAAGATATGCTTTGATATTGTACCTTGTTTCCTATATATTATGATGTGAAGAAATAGGGATGATGAAGAATTTGGAATTTATAATTGAATTCAATGAAATTGAATTTATATTTTTCTTGAGGTATTAATGAGTAGTGGAGTAATTTTGGTTTGGAACTTATATGATAATTTGCATAACTTTTTGTATGGGTGTTCACTTTAAAATATGGCTAGATAAGCAGTTACAGGAACTAGGTCAGTCATGCATTGTGGGATATGGCTTCAACCACATGGGAGAGCCACCTCACAGAGCTCAAATAATGATAGGATATGGGGTGGATTCATAGGTGCATATAGCAGATCACATGTGATTATGAAAGCATGGTATTAAGGTGGTCCTATGAAGGGAGTTATGGACTTTGGAACACTAATGTGTCTGTGGTGTGGTTCTGGGAGAAAACCCCGGGCTACTTGCATCTGGAGGGATAATGAACCACGTTGGCCTTGAAAAATTCAAAGTGAGATATGGTTTTTCCACAAAACTATATCTTTATTAAAAAAAGATACATAAATAATAGAAATTGTTTGATCTGCTATATAAGGTATATCTAATCAATACAATTTTGTTGTGTCCTACCTCCATCATCACGGAGGTTTTCTATTTGATCGGTTTTACTTGTCCAAACATCTGATGATTGAACCAAGATAGATTTGGTGATGTGGAAGATCCCATTAGATTGTAATATCTAAAAAATTGATAATATATTTGTGATGTGTTTCATGGGAGTTTGAGATATTTTAGCGATATGGGATAAAATTTGTGATGATGGTGTTTTCTAAAGTTTCATAATACGAGATAGTGCATGCATAAATATGTGAGATGGTTCACATAATAGAGTGGAAGTGGTTAAGGGAGTCGGTGTTTCTCACCTTTAAATATATCTGAACTCACTAGTTGTTTGTATGAGTGAAAGTAATATCCATGAGAGAAATCTTGAGAGAGAAACATATTAGAGGAATCACTCCATAATATTGAGAAATTTCAATGCATTCGTGTTGTGATTTACCAATCTATCACGTTCTCATGATGATGGTCTAAGTACCATGAGATAGTGTAACATCCACATTGTGTTTCATGATGGAAAAGAATATGTTATCGTGTACACAGATATGCGATGAAGAAATAATGGAACAAGGCTCTGTGTATTCTATTAAATAAAGGTGTTGGAGATACATGCAAGAGATAATATGATAGTATAAGATTCAGTGCGTCAAAAATAAGTAACGGAATTATATGAAATATTTTTTGAAGAAATCCAAAAATATATTACATAAAACATGTGAATTCATGATGAAAATATATCCAGGTAGTATAGTTGTGTACTTGTATTATACAATATTTTCATGCACATGAGATAATGCATGCATAATGATTTTTAAGGTTGTGCATTTTTGTTGATTGCACAAACAAAATTTAAGAAGAATTGATAATACCATACATTGTCACATACATACATGAACATTGATAAATTCACAAGAAATATACTTATAATGAAAAGTGTGTAGTAACGTGAGACAAAATCTTGGAAAAAATTTAGAACCAATATACAAGAGTAGTCAGTGTGCTAAGACAAGTTTTTATCAATTAAGATCAGTGAATTGTGATCAAGATCAATTAGTTGTTTTCCAATTTCCAATATTCTTGATAAAGTGTTCATGGTAAGTTCAATTAATCAATCTTTCTTGGGGTGAATGATTATAACTTGAGGCAATTTCAATGTAGTTTGAAGCTAATAGAGATCTTTCCATTATAGGATCATATCTTGAAGTGAAATAGAAATATCCAATGGGACTATGTAGTAGAAGATGACATCAGTGGGAATCTAAAGTGTATGAAGGATAGTGGTATGAAAGTAACACAATGCGATGAAGTATATATATCCTCTTTTGGGAATCAAGATTCGCTTGTGTATGTGGGAGATTGTAATATCTAGTGGGAATCTCATGATGTAACAATGTTGGACTCATTATTAATAGGAAAAGGAATTTTACAAATTTTAACCACCTATATAAAGTGAAGAATTTATAACCAAGGGATTAATTGGATTCATCAAGGAGGTATATTTACTAAAACATATAAACTTAGTTTTCTTATGATTTATTTTTTATTATTGATTTCAAGGTGATGATGAGAATTAAAAATGAGGATCTAAAATTTAAATAGTCCCAGAGAATAAATTAAAAAATAAATAATTTTTAAAAATAGTGTACCATTGATTCACCCCCACCCCCACCCCATCCCCAACCCCCAATCCCCTCAGTGGTATATAACTGACCCTTAGGATCTTCAATTAGTATCGAGGTAAGGTTTCCTCTTATATTCCAAGAGATTTCTAAGATATGGAGAATATAAATTTATTGCATAACCAAGTAATCTATACTTTTACCGAAATAACTGACAAATATATAAGAATATGATGCTTCCTTTTCTTTAATATCTTAGCTAGGAAGTGACAGTTGTAGTAACAGTGGTCTTCCCACCGATTGGTAAGGATGTTTCTATGACTCAAGAAAACAAGAGAAATATATCTGTTCATGGAATGGCACAAATATTTTTCATGAAGTATTTATCAGAAAAGTTATAAACTAAAGTGATGGGTCTCCAAACTACCAAGGATATTTAGGATAAATTTAGAATCAGTTTGAAGTAAATATTAAAATCCAAGAAGTCGAGTTGAAAATCTGGATAAGAAATTTTTAGGTATTTAAATTGGATGTTGGTTACATAATTGAAGAAATTTTCCTTAGATTCAATGAGATAGTAAGTAATATATATAGATTTTTTGAGAAGATGGATGACTAAATTTTTTTGAACAAGCTTATGATAATTTTTCCAGATATATTTGATCTTATTTTTCATCCTTGGAAGATATGGAATACATTTCATAGGGTGAGTTGAAAAACATACTCCTAGATTATGAAATTATAAAGTCTCTGATGTTCAAAAATAATATAAAATATTACATAACCTTTTAGTAAATAATAAAAATTAATTTCAATGAATTTTAAGTTGAGGAATCAAGTGATTCAGATAATGATGAAATTCATGAATACCTTAGTGAATTTTATTCACTTATCAGAAGGGGATTTATAAAGAGAAATTAGAAAATAAAGCAAAATAAATCACTAAAGTGATACAAATTTAATAGAACTGGAAACTTTTCCATACATCCTCTAAATAAAATGGATGATTAATAAACTAATGAAGAAAATAAAAATCCAAAAAAATAGAAAAAAGACAAAAATAATAATTATTTTAACAGTAAAAATAGCAATTTGAGGAACAGGTATGCACAAGCCAATTTATCATCTAGTAGTTCTTCATAAGATGAACTCAATTTATTTTATTTCATAATAATAGTATTAGATTTATTGATTAGTGATGATGATTATGATTTTAGAATATATGTATAATGAAGGATGAAGGAAGATTTAAAGGATTCTCAAGAGAAAAATATAAAACTCAAGAAAGAGAAGAGTGAGATGAAGAAAGAAAATAAAAAATTAGTTGTTGAAAAAGAAGAGAATGATAAAAGAAACTTTTCTATTATTTATAAAAATAAGGAGTTTATATTAAAGAATGGTGAGATAGAGATTATGGTGAGTGATGTTGAAGACAAATTAACTCATAATGAGAAAGATATATCTTCATAACTATTAATGTGTCAAGACCACGACCCCAACAGCCCGGAGTGGGTGTCTTGGATTATTACAATGGTATGATGACAAGTAATTGATTCCTGAATGAGCAAATAGTTTAGTGGAAAATTAAAAAGAGAAACATCCAAAAAATTTACATTACAACATTGAAAGTAAAAAAATATAGTGGCTCCATTGGAAACATAAATAACTCCTAGATTATACCCGCAATTCATTCATAATATTTATATTTGCATCTTAGTGGGGAATAAAAAATAATAAAGGTGTGAGCTGAGATTCTCATAAAGGGTATGTAATAAAGTGGAAGTAAAAATATAAACCATGGTGAAAAACTAAAAGTATGCATTCCATTTAAACATATTCTTGATCATAAAATGTCAGGAATTTAAAGTTGATTAAATAATGTCATAATAAAACTTAACCTGTGATATTTTACTAGTTTAATAATCAAATGGATGATAAATTACTAGTTTCATAATGAGTGAATGATTAATTTTGTACATCATAATCACACTGTCAATTCCTCTTCCAAGACACCATACATAATAGGTAAAAACCAGTCTAGTTTGTCTCAGGAGACCTACTGATGCATCAAGAGAATACAAGAGGACCCAATCATCCTTTACTACGTCAAATTAATTACTAATATTAATGGGGATAAACATAAATAACATATACATAAGAAATTTAAATAACATTCCCCAGTCTAGAAACATAATCACTGACCATTCTGAGTAGTATGTTGAATGGTATCAAGATAGCACATCCACAGTAAAAATGATCATATACCATTTAATAAAATATGGTGGTTTAAAAACATAAGAGATAAACCACAATAAATAATAAAATTGAATATATGTTTTTAAACAGATGAAAATACTCTAATAAAATTGACAATTATGTCCTAAGAGAAATATCCCGTTTACTTTGCAAAGAAGAGTAGTTTTGGAAAAATCATTTGTATTTGTCATGATTGTTTCTATAAAACTAGAATTGAAAAAAATACCTTTCCATGAAAGAAGTAGTTATTTTAGAAAAATAATGGTGTCTTTAAATATATTATGGATGGTACTTGAAAATCTGTAAGAAATTGAAATTTTCCCCTTAATTGGACTTTCATATTCGGGAGAAATGAGAACGAAACCTCCTAAAACATTTATTCCCCAGTAAAATAATGATGAATTGATAAGGATATATGATTATGTAATATATATATATATATATATATATTTATAATTTATAATAATATAGGAAAATAATGAATAATTAAATTGGAGTATAGACTAAAAAATCATAACCCAGATGAAAATGGGGGTTTGGAAAGAAAACCCTTACCTTATGTCCAAATGTGTTCTGTAAGTCCATTAAAATCCAAGATAATAAAATTAAATAGATTTATTAATTAATTTTTAACATTATATACAATTATTGTTTTTATTATAATTATAATATGATCATTTATATCCTATTTCATGAGTTATAAGATACAATTTTATTGCTCTGGAGAGTTTATTTCCTTGGTTTTCTCAGTCGGTATACTTGTATACGAGTATGTTCATGTGGAATGGGTATAGTTCTCCAGAATAGAATTTATAATATATTAAAGAAAATACATAATATTAAATGTTTATATAATTAGTTTTTTATATGGTTTTAGTACAATTCATTAAATAAAACATTAGTGATAATTATTTAGAATATTTCGGCAGTTTTTTGATCATTAAAAACTAGTATTGTCATATGAATTAATATTACAAACATATAATAGTAATAAAACATTAATTAAGTTTTAATATAGATATTATAGACTGTTTAACCAAAAAAATGGTTCTATTACCATCCTTGAAGTATAAATTGGAGAACAAAAATCTAGCATCCACAAAGGTTGTAAATCGTCACCTCACAGATGATGATTTCATTCTTAAAATAAAAAAGAGATATAAATGAGTTTAAGGAAGGATATTCCATTAACATGATATAATTCCATTATATATTTAATACTAAATTTACCATTCTCATTTTGATATAGAAGGTTAGGAGAGAATAATAAAATAAAATAACATGAAAATAAATTAAAACGAAAAGGAATTAGATTTTACCCCTTGAATACTCCTCCTAGAGAACCACTTTATGGGGATTAGTTTTTGCCTTTTTATAAGAAATAGAGATACTTTAAGTGGGTAAAGTCTTGGAAAGATTTTTGGGCAAAAATATTTCAAGCCTCAAATCTTGGAAGGTGTTAGGAGAGGGGGTGGTGAGGGGTATTATTTTTAGTGGATGACAGGGGTGATTTCTCACTATTTCAATCATTATTTTTTTATTTTCATCAATACAAGTAATAGTGTTGATTATTTTGACTAATTATAGTAATAATTGAATTTTTGTTCTAAATAAGGGTACTTATATCATCTAAACATCACATATGACTCAATAAATGTTGTATTTATCATTTATTGTAAATTATCACATTTAATATTCATCTAAAATTCAATTATTTTAGAAAAATACCAAAAATTATTCCTAAATTTTTTTATACATTTAGAATATAATAAATAATTCCATTTTTGGTACATAAGTTTATAAATATGAGAAATATAATTTTTAATTAAAACAACCATTTACTCAGAAAATACAAGATATAAATTTGTAACTGATTTTATAACACTTTCAAAAATTAATTAAGGTCTCATAAAATAATACTATAATAATAATAATACAAAAAAATATTAATTTATGTATACATTTTATGAATATAAATTTTCTTTTAAATAATTTTATTAATTATAAAATTTTAATTAAATATTTATGACTTACCAAAATACCAACACCTTATTATTAAATTTTAAAATATTCACATACTTAAATTGTGATATATTATATCATACATTCATTTATAAGGTACCTAAATTTTATTTATACTTTCATGGGTGATGTTTCTATTCATTAAGCCTATTTACTATTCCTAAAGGTCATATTACTATTCCAAAGGTCCAGTTACTATTGGATTGGAATAGGTTCTTTAACTTCTAGAAATACCTCTTATTTAATTAATTCACCATGTATGATTATTCTATCAAGTTATCTAAGTAATGTTTTTTTTGATCTATACTATAATAATAATAAAACATTCATTGATAGAGTTCTAGTTCATTACATTCTTCCCTCCAAGAAAAATTTCATCGTCAGAATTTCCAGATTATCACCCCACAAAAAGATTTGGTTAGTTATTCAACATAATATTATCAGGATCCCATGTCACTTCTTCAATTTTATGATTTTTTCAATGTATCATTACATGTTGAGTTGTCTGATTCCTTAAAACTTTTACTTTTGTGTCTAGAATAGTAATTGGATATTCACGGTAAGATAAATCAGTTTCTAATTCCAATTCTTCAGAAGTGAGAACATGCATTAGGTCTATCTTGTACTTCCTTAACAAATAGATGTGGAACATATTATGAACTTTGGAAATTCTAAGTGGTACAGCCAAATGATAATACATGGTGCAAATTCTCTTTAGAATTTCAAAAGGACCAAAGTACATGGGGTATAGTTTCCTTTTCTTTTCAAATCTTATAAAACCATTCCATGAAGACAATTTCAAGAAAACATGATCTCCCACTTGAAATTCCTAATCCTTCCTTCAATTATTAGCCGAGATATGTATCCAACTTTGGACTGATTTGATATGTTTTTGGATACTCTGCACCTTTGTTGTTTTTTCCTCCACAAGCTCTGGGCCCACAAGATTTTTTTCACCAACCTAGTCCCAGCAAATGGGTGTACAACATATATTTCCATACAATGATTCATATGGTTCCATTTGAATACTCCAATGGAAGCTATTGTTATAGGAAAACACTACTGAAGGTAAATACTGGTCTATCATACCTTGAATGTCAAGTGAGCCTGATATCAACATGTATTATAAAGTTTGGATCATCCTATATAACTACCAATCATTTTGAGGGTGACAAGCAGTACCCAAATAAAGATCAGTATCCAATTATTTCTGAATACTTTTAAAAACATTGTATTTAAATCATGGTTTGTGATCAAACATAAATGAGAGAGATTATAACTATGTTATCCAATCAAAAATATTCCTTCAAATATATATACATCTTAGTACTACTTGGGTGTATATATAAATTATAACTGTGGGATTTATCTAATAACTACCTTTTTATCTCAGTTATTGAGGTAACACATATACATCTCCCAAATTTCAAAATTTCATCCTCACACACAATTTCTGGAAAATTCCAATCATTCACGGCATTATTTTTTATTTGGAATATTCTCATCATCACACTAAGAACTTTTAATTCTTTCTAATAAAGATGGTTGGGAAACCAGTTAAAAAACTAATTATGTTTCACCTTCCTTAATAATTTCCATATCCATCTTTTTAAGATCAATGTACATGGGATCCTTTTCAATCATCAATTTGTTCAGAACTCCATGATCCTTCCTTATTAATGCATCTGCTACCTTTTTTTTCTTTCTTAGGGTGGTATTGTATAGAACAATAATAATCCTTCTGGATCTCGAGCTATCTCATTTGCCTCATATTTAGTTATCTCTAAGAGAATATATATTTTAAACTCTTTTGATCTATATATATCTCACATCATTCACCATAGAGACAGTTTCTCAATATTATTAGAGAAAACATTACTGCTGCTTACTCAATATCATGAGTTGGATGGTTCTATTCATGATTTATCAACCGCCTTGATGCATATGAAATAACACTATAATTCTACATAAGGACACATCCAATTCCTTTCTTTGATGATTCACTATAAATCCCAATCCCACTATTTCCTAATGGTAATTTCATGATTTGATCATTCACCAATATTTTATTTAATTCTTCAAAAACATTCTTTATATTATTTTTTCATACAAACTTAACCCCTTTATGAATAGGTTAGATAATCGGGTGAAGTTCTGAACTAAACACTGATAATAACTCACTAAACCAATAAACTACGTACCTTGGTTATGTTCATTGGTGTAGGCCATTTCTGAACCACATTTGTCTTTATAGGATCAACTATGATTCCATTTTTAGAGTCAATATGGACATAAAAATAAATAGTTTGAATCCACAAATCAATACTCTTAAACATCCAATATAACTCATTTCTTCTAAGTCTCTTCAGAATAATGTTCAAGTGACTCACAATATATTTATAGATTTTGTAATATACCGTGATATTATCAATAAATACCACAAAAAAATTATTCAATATATTCCTTGAAAACTATCTTCATTATATCTATGAAAATAATTGTTGTATTAGTTTGTCCAAATGGAATTACTATAAACTTATAATGTCCACACCTGGTTCGAAATTTTTATTTGGAATATATTCCATCTTTACACACAGTTAATGATATCTTGATCAAAGATAAATCATTGAAAAATATTGGGCTCCTTTAATTAGATCAAATAAATCATAAATGTGAGGTAGACAATACTTGTTCATTATCATAATAGGATTGATCTCCCAGTATTCAATGCACAGTCTCATAGATCCATATTTCTTCTAAAAAAATAAAAGCAACTCCCCATGAGGAAAACTAGGGTAAATAAACCCCTTAAAACTCAACTCCTATAATTATTTTTTTAGACACACAAATTGTAACACCCCAGGTAAATAAAGAATATGACATTTTTGTATTTATCCATTTTTGTGAATAAAATATTAATATGGCTTTAAAGGGGACGCTATGCTCGATGGCGTACCCAATACGCAACAACGAGTTTCTTGGGAATCTTACGTTGCACTCTAATAATAAAATAATAATATTTCAAATGGTAGTTAACATGTAGCCGTTGTATTGGCGGGAATGGATATAAATAACTAAAATATGATTATATATGTTTTATAAATGTTTTTACATTTATACAATAAAAGATAAAGGCTTAAAATACGGAAAGAATTCAATTTTAGGTGTATATGCCCTAGTTTTCACTAAAGGTTCACTTATCACCTTTTAATGGAGAACCGTCATTAAATATAGTTTTCTTCACTCTTAAACATTCTTTTGGGCCAAATAAAACTCTTATTAAGAATCGAGGCATCAAATTTTACTTTGTGTAATTTTTTGGTATTTTTCCGATAAAGTTCATTTTTTTTAATGAATAGTGTAAAATGTTGTATTTTAATTCAAAACCACTTTTTAATCTAATTTATTTATATGATTAGATAATATTTTGAATTGTTTTTAAAGTGAAATTAGAAAATGTTTTTACCATTAAATCCGATAGTGGTCGTTGAAATTAAATTCACTTTGAAATCAGACTTAAACTAGTGTCAATCTTTTGATACTTATTGTTTTATAAAAACACGCTATTTGCTCTGGCAGCGGGAATTAATTATTAAATTAATTAATGTGACTTATATGATTTGAATTTTGTAAAAAAGACTTCATTTTTGAATTCAGAGTATCAAATATAGCTTAGGGTGAATTTTTGGTAATTTTCTGAAAAACTTCAATTTTTGATGAATAGTGAAACCACTAAGTGATAATCAAGCAAACTGATTTTTCAGTTAAATGAAAGTTTACCACTAATGTGTATTGAATTTTGAAAATCCGACATACATGGTTGTCATTAAGAAGTAAAATGTGGTTCAATGAGATTATAATAATTTTTTGGTGAATAGTAACTTATTATGTTTTTAATCGCGATTAGTGGTAATTAGTGTAGTTTAAGGTATAATTAATACTTTAATAATATGAAATGACCTAGACACATGTCCCAACCCTATTGGTTGTGTCATGGCCGACCAAGACAAGCCATGGACTAACTTGGGGACCCCATGGATCCACTTTTGTTGGGAAATAACATAAAATACTTTTTATTTAATGTTAAAGTGAAAATGACACTAACATAGTATGTTTTACTAAAACAATTTTTAAGTGGGGTTATACAAGTCCAAATTTTGATTATAAATAGTCATTGGAAATATAAAAATATTTCCTATATCATAGTATTTTTTTTATAATTTTTAGACATTAAAGAAATTAAATTATTTATGACATAATAATGATGCAGCGATGACATCATTATTTGACAATTTAATTAAAATGGAAAGATAATGAAAAATCTACAATATACACATGGAAAAAACCAATTGGATGAGTGGATTTCGATGCCTTATCACCTTATCCACGAATTCTATCAATGTGGGACCCTTTAAAACCGAAAAGCATTTTCAAATAAAGTAATATTTCTTTGCTTTCCAAAAGTGCCCCTCCTCTCCTCTTATAAAAGGCCCCCACCTCCACCTTATTTCACACACTTCAAAAGCCTTTGGCTCGGCCAACCCCTGCCCATTTGCTCTCTCCACATCCCTCTCCTAATCCTAGAGGATCCCCTTTGGGCAGAATCCTTTCAAAGGAAGCCTTTAGGCTCAAATCAAAAGGAGATTACACTTTTAAAGGTAATTCATTCTCTCTTGTTCATTTGTTTTATTTTGTTTCTCCAAACCTCTAATCTCTTTTTATTTACTTCTTTTGTAACAACACCAGTATCTTCAATATACTAGGATGTTGTTACAAGATTTATTTGAGCTACACTCTCACACAACTACATCAAATGGTTAAAGAACATACGGTTTCCGTGGATGGTGAAATTCTGCCTCCCGAAACGATGATTGTTCAATACTCATTTAACACCTTCAAAGGTGGCCATTATGATGTCACTATTTTTATATATGATATATAGTATGTTTATGTTTTCCTTAAGATTATGTTTTTTACATTTTGGTCAAACCTTTATGGTTCCCATTATGGGTAAACACGATATCTTCATTTAAGGAAGTGCGGACTACCGCCCCCTCAAAGTGATTTGATTCGTTAAATACCATATGTGGGACATATAAAGGATGGAACTATGATATTAAATATGATATTATACTGGAATTATAATATACCTTTATATCATTATTATTCCATTCTATAAAATACGAATAGAAATGAAAGTAGCGTTCATGCGTACGTACGGCTTACCGTCTCCATGAACGGTGCATTTCATTTCTTACCTCTAAATGATTATGTAATGTTATAAATGCATGAATGTACTGGATATATATGACATATATTATATCTACAACATGAATACAATTCTGGATATAATAAACATTTGGCCACATGAACAACATGTAATTGAAAGAAGACCACTTTCGACTTAAAAACCAGATATCGGCAAAACAAATATTATTAACTTAAATGATTACATAATGTTCACAACATGTCAATAATTGATATAAAAGGAATAATGAACTTGTAAAAGGTTCTTAAGCAAATAGAAATTAACTCAAGTTTATTATTCAGGACGTTAAAGAACGATCGAGTCAAGTCGGACCCGAGGTAAGGGATCCTACAACTCTCTTTCTTTTTAAGTACACTCTTTTATGTAATTTCTTTTAAGCTCATCTTTCTTATGATTGGGGTGTTATTTTATATTACTCCTACTGTAATTTTTATGTTCATGTGATGAGAGACCCTATTCTCTCTCATCAATCCTTTTGGATGTTTTATGTGGTGCCGTTAGGCTGCCGAGTTTTCGCAAGGGATTTTTCATCTCACTTTTATTCCCGTGAGATTTATGCTACATTTGCCACAAATTCCATTGAGTGGTGTATGTACTGCCCATTATTCTACTCTTTGTGTAATATACTTTCGTTTATGAGTATTTACATCAATGATCTATTGTCCTTCTTTCATGGGGTGTATGTTTTGAAAGATACCCAAGTCGGTAAGGGAACCTTTCACCCTCCTCTTTTTTAAAAGACTTCTTTTGTTGGGTCTTTTGATTTACATATTGTTATGTTGGGATATGTTCTCATATATCCTTATTGATTTAAATTTTATGTCCAAGTGATGAGATACACTTTTTATCTCTCATCAACTCATTTTGATGTGATGCCGTTAGGCTGTCAAGGGAACTTTTTAACCCAATTTCGATTTCTTTGGGTTCAACATGTAGTCATTGAATATGTCATCCATTGAATATGTGTGAATGACCTTTTATTGTTTTACACTTAATATCCACTTATATTGGGTGTATATATATTTGTCACACATATTTTTGAGATTTCTTTGTCCTTAATTTAAGGATACCTTCTTTATAAGGGATTTCATCACATTTGACATTTCTATTGAGGGTTCATTGTTGTTATGCACCAATTCACTCTTATATGGTGTATATACTGTCCTTTGGAGTATTATATCATGAATCCTTTTATTCTCATGATATTATAAAGTTCTGACCAAATTTTATTCCTCGATTATTGTATTCAAGTGTCTCTAATTTTGGTAAAACCCCTTTAACCAAAATATCGTTTTAAATGTTTTAATTTTTTTGATCTTATTAATATCCATGTTTTCAAAATGGTTTTAAGGATTTATTTATATGGATATTAATGGTTGAAAATGTTAAAAGCTTCAAGGTGGTATGGGACACTTTGATTCAAAAATCTCTTTATTAAATGTTTTAAATGGTTTTGGAAATGGTTTCTTTTTGAATGGATTCATTATTTCAATATCCTAAAATGTTATATTGTGATTGAAATGTGGAAATGTTATGTTTCCTTTATTCATGTTTATGTGATACGATTATGTTATGGTTCTTGGGCATTGTTATGAAGAACGGGTGGTTCCGTGATAAACTAAGGGCGGGTGAGCCCGATATAGCTCTCCAATGCATTGGGTAACGCGAAGGAGTGAAACGTTAAGGTTTCTCCGAAGAGATTTAGGGAATATACTGTGATGGGTATTCCAAACGTAACCAAGAGGGTTACTCCCTACGTAAGAATGTTATGAATGCCTCAAGTTACCTTTATGTCTTATGATTTCTATGATTTATTCATGTTTTGATGAGGTAGGTTAAAGTGCCTATGTTTTATGGGTAAAATATGATTTCGTCTACATGAACTCATGTTTCCTTTCCATATTTTTATGTCCCTTACTGAGCTTTTTATGCTCACCCCAAGTTTCTGAAATGTTTTTCAGGTCAAGGGGAAAGGTACATGATAAGACGGTAGAGTCAAGGATGTGTTAAGAGAGAATCCATGTTTTATTTTAAATATGTTCTCGTTGATGGGAAGAATGAATATTGTCATTTATGTAATCCACTTTGTTTAAATGTGGAATGTAATGCAAGTTTCATGATCTAATTCTCTAAAACTCTAAACCTGAAAAGATCCTCAATGTGTAATCTTGTATTAACTCAAGATTAAGTAAGTTTTAAGGCTGGGGCCTTATAGTTGGTATCAAAGGTCGGTTTAGATAACTTTAGAGGTTAGGGTATTCCTTAAGCATAAGTGACATTACCATAATGGTTAGGATTTCAGAAAGAGTCCTAGTTTTAGATAAAGTGAATGAGTAAGTGCATCTTAGTGTTTATCTTCCTCATTAGTACATGATGGTTTTGTTGATATACTCACACTGACCTTTTTGGTTTTAGTAAATGGCTGGATCTAGCAGGCACCAAAGTAACAGTGGATGTGAAGGAAACTGTGATAGTTTTTTGAGCAAGCAACTGAATGATATGGGAGCTGCAATGAGAACTCTTCTGATTATCCTCAACCAACTATCTGGAGTCATGATTGACCACCTAAACCTTGGAGTTTTCTCTAAGGCATCATATATGCAAGAAACAAATCCCTACGGAAGTGCAGGTAATAATCATAAAGGTATGTGTGTTCAAAAACCTATGTTTCAGAGATGTGGAAAGAAACACCTAGGAAAATGTTTCAAAGGGACAGAAATATGCTATAGATGTGGAAATGAAGGTCATAAAGAAAGAACCTGTAATGGAAAAAGGAAGCATCCCGTTGACTCGAGGAAAGGGAAAGAAGTTCTTTCTGAGGGATCAATTGAATGTTTTAAATGTGGTGTGCATGGTCATTATGCAAACACATGTTCTATGAAGAAGTATCGTGAATGGGGTCACCAAGAGCGTACAAATGTTCGTTTACCAATACCTAATGCCATTCCTATTGAGGATGAAGAAACTGACAATGACCAATCAAAGGTATGTACTATTTCATGACTGTTGTTTTCCTATTTTGAAATCTTAGGATATGATTCATAATTTTGTTTGTAGGAAAGAGGTATTTCGGAATAGGTTGGAAAGGAATGGATAATGGATCATGAAGAATGTTGAATGAGTAAGATGTCAACATATAAGGGCTTCAAGAGTTATGGTGAAATTCTTAAGAGTATTATGTCTCTTTTGATGATGGGGATACATTAGAAGACTTTTTATATTATGTGTAACCCTGATGTTTAATATAGGAAAATTTTATTCAAGGAATAGTTACCTTTTCTTTTGTGGACATAGTTATAAAGAACCATTTGGGTTTATATGATCCTTACTTTTTAGGTAATTATGGGTTACTCTATGATATGATGGAAAAGGAAAGGAATGAGATAAACTTGAGGTTAAAATATGTTATGAATATTTTTGAAGATTTTATCTCGTTTTGGGGAATGTTTTGAGAATTATATAGTTTTGGAAAAAGGACAACACGCGGACCGTGTGACAACCCATCGCGTCGGACAAAGCTGCGGGAATCGAACCCACAACCAAAGTGCGACTGATATTTATCGCCTACCACTGGACTACGTGAAGTCCCTGGTTAGTTTGATTGATTCTTTCAAGTTATATGATTTTATGAATTAAGAGTAAGTTGATTTTGGGTTATTTATGAAAATGATTAACCTATCATGGATGATATGTGATTAGGTTAATTACTTTTCAATACGAGACTTTAGGAGCAACTGATGTTGTTTGGAGATAAATGTTACGATTTAACTTGGAAGACTATGTGACTAAATCTTTCAAATATTTGGGTTTCGATCTTATATTGGTTTAATTTGAAGAATTTTATGGACAAATTGTTTATCGAATGATCCTTGTTGAACATTGGGTTTTGTTTGACAAATTTTGGATGTTAAGAATAGATTTTATTTTTATAAAGGGTTATCCTTTTCTCGATTATCCGATCTTGTACTAGCCTTTTTGGTTTTGTTTTTGGTTAAAGTCTAAGGACATGGGAAGTATATAGCTCTCTTTTGTGGATTAGGTGATTCTCTAGAAGTTGATTATGGTACTCTTAATGCGAACAAGTCTCCCTAAATACTCGTCTTTTGGAAAAAATATGAGTTTGATTAAGGAATCTAGTAAAAGTTGAAGGTCAACATGATAAGTGATTATGTTTCCTTATGAATAAAGTTCCTCAATAAAAAGTAACTTAAAACAAAAATGTTGTCTATTAACTTTTCCTACTAGGGAATCGAATACCGTTTAACCCATCACAAGTTTGTGATTTTCTCGTGGTTAACTTTCTCCTAAACATGTTTTCTAACACTCTCCATCAGAACATGACCCTTTGTTTTTTCCTCCATGTCCATATTTTCATACTTGGAGTCCTAGTATGGGTTAACTCGGGTGACCTTTGTACTTATCTTTCTTTATTTTAAAGTGATTGTTTTACCAACTCTTGTTCCGATGTGGGACTTTCAAGGATGTTTCCAAGTCCAATTTTAAAATTGCGTGGACGCAATTCCCAAAAGGGGGGAAGGATGTAACACCCCAGGTAAATAAAGAATATGACATTTTTGTATTTATCCATTTTTGTGAATAAAATATTAATATGGCTTTAAAGGGGACGCTATGCTCGATGGCGTACCCAATACGCAACAACGAGTTTCTTGGGAATCTTACGTTGCACTCTAATAATAAAATAATAATATTTCAAATGGTAGTTAACATGTAGCCGTTGTATTGGCGGGAATGGATATAAATAACTAAAATATGATTATATATGTTTTATAAATGTTTTTACATTTATACAATAAAAGATAAAGGCTTAAAATACGGAAAGAATTCAATTTTAGGTGTATATGCCCTAGTTTTCACTAAAGGTTCACTTATCACCTTTTAATGGAGAACCGTCATTAAATATAGTTTTCTTCACTCTTAAACATTCTTTTGGGCCAAATAAAACTCTTATTAAGAATCGAGACATCAAATTTTACTTTGTGTAATTTTTTGGTATTTTTCCGATAAAGTTCATTTTTTTTAATGAATAGTGTAAAATGTTGTATTTTAATTCAAAACCACTTTTTAATCTAATTTATTTATATGATTAGATAATATTTTGAATTGTTTTTAAAGTGAAATTAGAAAATGTTTTTACCATTAAATCCGATAGTGGTCGTTGAAATTAAATTCACTTTGAAATCAGACTTAAACTAGTGTCAATCTTTTGATACTTATTGTTTTATAAAAACACGCTATTTGCTCTGGCAGCGGGAATTAATTATTAAATTAATTAATGTGACTTATATGATTTGAATTTTGTAAAAAAGACTTCATTTTTGAATTCAGAGTATCAAATATAGCTTAGGGTGAATTTTTGGTAATTTTCTGAAAAACTTCAATTTTTGATGAATAGTGAAACCACTAAGTGATAATCAAGCAAACTGATTTTTCAGTTAAATGAAAGTTTACCACTAATGTGTATTGAATTTTGAAAATCCGACATACATGGTTGTCATTAAGAAGTAAAATGTGGTTCAATGAGATTATAATAATTTTTTGGTGAATAGTAACTTATTAAGTTTTTAATCGCGATTAGTGGTAATTAGTGTAGTTTAAGGTATAATTAATACTTTAATAATATGAAATGACCTAGACACATGTCCCAACCCTATTGGTTGTGTCATGGCCGACCAAGACAAGCCATGGACTAACTTGGGGACCCCATGGATCCACTTTTGTTGGGAAATAACATAAAATACTTTTTATTTAATGTTAAAGTGAAAATGACACTAACATAGTATGTTTTACTAAAACAATTTTTAAGTGGGGTTATACAAGTCCAAATTTTGATTATAAATAGTCATTGGAAATATAAAAATATTTCCTATATCATAGTATTTTTTTTATAATTTTTAGACATTAAAGAAATTAAATTATTTATGACATAATAATGATGCAGCGATGACATCATTATTTGACAATTTAATTAAAATGGAAAGATAATGAAAAATCTACAATATACACATGGAAAAAACCAATTGGATGAGTGGATTTCGATGCCTTATCACCTTATCCACGAATTCTATCAATGTGGGACCCTTTAAAACCGAAAAGCATTTTCAAATAAAGTAATATTTCTTTGCTTTCCAAAAGTGCCCCTCCTCTCCTCTTATAAAAGGCCCCCACCTCCACCTTATTTCACACACTTCAAAAGCCTTTGGCTCGGCCAACCCCTGCCCATTTGCTCTCTCCACATCCCTCTCCTAATCCTAGAGGATCCCCTTTGGGCAGAATCCTTTCAAAGGAAGCCTTTAGGCTCAAATCAAAAGGAGATTACACTTTTAAAGGTAATTCATTCTCTCTTGTTCATTTGTTTTATTTTGTTTCTCCAAACCTCTAATCTCTTTTTATTTACTTCTTTTGTAACAACACCAGTATCTTCAATATACTAGGATGTTGTTACAAGATTTATTTGAGCTACACTCTCACACAACTACATCAAATGGTTAAAGAACATACGGTTTCCGTGGATGGTGAAATTCTGCCTCCCGAAACGATGATTGTTCAATACTCATTTAACACCTTCAAAGGTGGCCATTATGATGTCACTATTTTTATATATGATATATAGTATGTTTATGTTTTCCTTAAGATTATGTTTTTTACATTTTGGTCAAACCTTTATGGTTCCCATTATGGGTAAACACGATATCTTCATTTAAGGAAGTGCGGACTACCGCCCCCTCAAAGTGATTTGATTCGTTAAATACCATATGTGGGACATATAAAGGATGGAACTATGATATTAAATATGATATTATACTGGAATTATAATATACCTTTATATCATTATTATTCCATTCTATAAAATACGAATAGAAATGAAAGTAGCGTTCATGCGTACGTACGGCTTACCGTCTCCATGAACGGTGCATTTCATTTCTTACCTCTAAATGATTATGTAATGTTATAAATGCATGAATGTACTGGATATATATGACATATATTATATCTACAACATGAATACAATTCTGGATATAATAAACATTTGGCCACATGAACAACATGTAATTGAAAGAAGACCACTTTCGACTTAAAAACCAGATATCGGCAAAACAAATATTATTAACTTAAATGATTACATAATGTTCACAACATGTCAATAATTGATATAAAAGGAATAATGAACTTGTAAAAGGTTCTTAAGCAAATAGAAATTAACTCAAGTTTATTATTCAGGACGTTAAAGAACGATCGAGTCAAGTCGGACCCGAGGTAAGGGATCCTACAACTCTCTTTCTTTTTAAGTACACTCTTTTATGTAATTTCTTTTAAGCTCATCTTTCTTATGATTGGGGTGTTATTTTATATTACTCCTACTGTAATTTTTATGTTCATGTGATGAGAGACCCTATTCTCTCTCATCAATCCTTTTGGATGTTTTATGTGGTGCCGTTAGGCTGCCGAGTTTTCGCAAGGGATTTTTCATCTCACTTTTATTCCCGTGAGATTTATGCTACATTTGCCACAAATTCCATTGAGTGGTGTATGTACTGCCCATTATTCTACTCTTTGTGTAATATACTTTCGTTTATGAGTATTTACATCAATGATCTATTGTCCTTCTTTCATGGGGTGTATGTTTTGAAAGATACCCAAGTCGGTAAGGGAACCTTTCACCCTCCTCTTTTTTAAAAGACTTCTTTTGTTGGGTCTTTTGATTTACATATTGTTATGTTGGGATATGTTCTCATATATCCTTATTGATTTAAATTTTATGTCCAAGTGATGAGATACACTTTTTATCTCTCATCAACTCATTTTGATGTGATGCCGTTAGGCTGTCAAGGGAACTTTTTAACCCAATTTCGATTTCTTTGGGTTCAACATGTAGTCATTGAATATGTCATCCATTGAATATGTGTGAATGACCTTTTATTGTTTTACACTTAATATCCACTTATATTGGGTGTATATATATTTGTCACACATATTTTTGAGATTTCTTTGTCCTTAATTTAAGGATACCTTCTTTATAAGGGATTTCATCACATTTGACATTTCTATTGAGGGTTCATTGTTGTTATGCACCAATTCACTCTTATATGGTGTATATACTGTCCTTTGGAGTATTATATCATGAATCCTTTTATTCTCATGATATTATAAAGTTCTGACCAAATTTTATTCCTCGATTATTGTATTCAAGTGTCTCTAATTTTGGTAAAACCCCTTTAACCAAAATATCGTTTTAAATGTTTTAATTTTTTTGATCTTATTAATATCCATGTTTTCAAAATGGTTTTAAGGATTTATTTATATGGATATTAATGGTTGAAAATGTTAAAAGCTTCAAGGTGGTATGGGACACTTTGATTCAAAAATCTCTTTATTAAATGTTTTAAATGGTTTTGGAAATGGTTTCTTTTTGAATGGATTCATTATTTCAATATCCTAAAATGTTATATTGTGATTGAAATGTGGAAATGTTATGTTTCCTTTATTCATGTTTATGTGATACGATTATGTTATGGTTCTTGGGCATTGTTATGAAGAACGGGTGGTTCCGTGATAAACTAAGGGCGGGTGAGCCCGATATAGCTCTCCAATGCATTGGGTAACGCGAAGGAGTGAAACGTTAAGGTTTCTCCGAAGAGATTTAGGGAATATACTGTGATGGGTATTCCAAACGTAACCAAGAGGGTTACTCCCTACGTAAGAATGTTATGAATGCCTCAAGTTACCTTTATGTCTTATGATTTCTATGATTTATTCATGTTTTGATGAGGTAGGTTAAAGTGCCTATGTTTTATGGGTAAAATATGATTTCGTCTACATGAACTCATGTTTCCTTTCCATATTTTTATGTCCCTTACTGAGCTTTTTATGCTCACCCCAAGTTTCTGAAATGTTTTTCAGGTCAAGGGGAAAGGTACATGATAAGACGGTAGAGTCAAGGATGTGTTAAGAGAGAATCCATGTTTTATTTTAAATATGTTCTCGTTGATGGGAAGAATGAATATTGTCATTTATGTAATCCACTTTGTTTAAATGTGGAATGTAATGCAAGTTTCATGATCTAATTCTCTAAAACTCTAAACCTGAAAAGATCCTCAATGTGTAATCTTGTATTAACTCAAGATTAAGTAAGTTTTAAGGCTGGGGCCTTATACAAATTTCATTATGTCCATTATATAAGGATTCTTTGATATAGGCCATTCACAAGGAATAAAATCAAAAGAAACCTCAATTTACCTCTCTTGAGGATGTTTTGGTAAATCCTCTGGAAATACATCAACATATTCTTGCACAATTGGTACATCCTCAATTTGAAGATTTATTTACTCACCCATAGATATTGTGTTCTCTTCCTCCCTAAAAATTTAATTCAATAGAGCTATTGGGGTGGATCTAGATAGCATCATATGTCTAGGTTCTTACTTAAAATATAATGGACTCTACATAATTCTAAAAAAACATAACATCCTTCTTCTTATATTATATTATTTCATCATAACGTGAAATACAATTGATACTGACTATTATATCAAAATAAATCATTGGAATAATGATAAGGTTAGTAGCTAAAGCATGTTTATCTATCATTAAAGTGATAGATCGATACAACTTCGTTGCAATGATACATACCTTAGAAGTTTTGACTGACAATTACTTTATTAAATAAAAAGGGAAATGTCTAATTTTCATGGAGAAATTGAAATATATAAAAGAATGTGATGATCCAGAATCAAATATAGATTGTCTATGTTTGAGGAAATGATTAAAGTATCTTCCACCACATCATTAGGAACTTCAACCTCAACAGTTTTGACTGTATATTCTTATCCATGCTCCATTGGCCTCCATTGGGGAAAGATTCATTGGTTATTAGGATAATCATTTTCATTATGTACCATCTCTTTCCAATTATATCATTGAACATTGGTTTGTTCTTTATTTCCCTTTTAATGATAGTCTTGTTGAACTTTTTCTCCACACTTGTATCAAACACCCATACCCCCCAGGAAAGTACCACGGTCTTTTATCCCAAAATTATTACAGGATGGAAAATAAAATCTTCTCTTCTTCCCCTTTTCATTATTTTCTTTTCCAAAGTGTTCAGTAGCCCTCTTCTTCTCTTGCTTTACATTGATGTCATATGACATAGAGAATTATTTTCTTTATCTTTAAATCACATGAGACTAAATATTCATATGATGAGAAATGTTGGGATACTAGGGAATTTTAGAGGAATGGTTTCAAATAATCAAATAATTTATTATTCATAATCCTTGGATTAAGTATTTAGTTTGCAGAATGAATTTTTAACCTTGTAAATTTTTCTTCATACTTCAAAATGTTTTCATCCTTTTTATAACTTAGACTCAAAAATTTCCTCTCCATATCCACTCTCGATTTATGAGGAAAATATTTGTCATGTAAAATTTCCTTAAAATATATATATTACATATTTTTTATTTATTCATCCACTTTTTTTTTCAATAAGTAACCACCCTTGATCTGAGTCTCCTAATAGATAGTAAAATTCCATGTAAACCTTCTTCCTTTTTTTATTTCCCAAAGTTAGAAATATCTTCTCTAAATAACTTATCCACTACTCAGCTAAAAAAAGGGTTTGTAGTATCATTGATTAAAGGAGGTTTTTTTCTATTAAAGTATTCTAATACTTATCCTCCAAATTGTGGATCAGGATGTTCCATATGGGTATGGTTATTTTTCATTACCAAGGTCATTTGTCATAGTACATTTATAAGTTTCTCAGCACCAGTCACTACTCTAATACCAGCACCATTATCTTGCATTGAATAGAAATACCTTCATGGGATATGTGTGTTGATATGTTTTCCATTACTTTTAAAAGGATCAATTTCTAAATGATTGCATGCAATATTTTTTTTTGAATTGTAATGTATAATCTCAAACTAGAAAAGCTCATAACATAAATTGATATTTTATGTACAGATAATCTCATAATCGTAAATATGTTTTCATTGGGTACATATTAACTTTTAAAAACTTAATAGTGGTTTTTAAATAAAATGTGACTTGTCCTATGAATATCCCCTAAGAGTGTCAAACAAAGTGTGAAGTAAGGCTCATTGACGTATACCAAGTTACCCTGAGTTAATCCTAGGACACCTTGTTAGAGTTATTCCTCTAAGGTAAATATGTGCCAGAACCATTTTCACTTGTAGTATCCCCACATGGATGTATTTATATAAATATCCACATAATATCCAACTTGAAAAAAATTCTCGAATGTTCTCAATGTATATCTTAGGGCTATGTTACATAATCAATGTTTTATAAATCAAGTTTCTAAGGTTTCTACAAAAAATCCTCTGATACTAATCGAAACACCCTGACCCTAGAAGCCTCGAGTTGGTGCCTTACATTATTACATTTATATGATTACAAGGAATCTAATCCCGAAGGACCGAATAGTTTTTTATCAATGGAAAACTAGATACATACATAAGTTTTATATTACTACTTCGAATGGAAAAATGAAATATGATTTCATTGGAAACATCCATAACTCATAGATTATCCATGAAACCCATTCATAATAATAATATTCACATCCTGGGGTAAAATTAAACATTATAAATGTGTGATCTCTGAGTTCATTAAGTTTATGTAAGACAGCAGAAGCATAAATATAAATCATGGTGAATAACTAATATTACACAATACATTAAAACATAATCTTGAGCATAAAATGGTAGGAATTTAAAGCTGATTAAATAATTCCATAATAAAACATAACCATGGATATTATACTTGTCGAATAATCACATGGAAAATCAATTACTAGTTTCATAATTAGGGAATTCATAATTTTGAATATCATGATCATATTATCTTGGCCTCTTCCAAGACACCATATATAATTGGTAAAAACCCAGTCTAGTTTGTCTTATGAGACGTACCGATGCATCGAGGGGCTATAATAGGTCACACATGTAACTTAATAAGTCCAAGTAATTAATCATGTTAATAGGGATAAACATAACCTAAATATAAATTTTAAATGTAAATAATTTTCCCTAATGTATAAACATATACACAAATCATTCTAAGAATTATAGTGAATGGTATCAAAATAGCACAACTGTATTCAAACAGATCAGAAACCATTTAATATAATATAGTGGATGAAAAATATAAGATATAATCCTGAATAAAGAATACAATTCATAATAGGTGTTGAAATAGATGAAAATACCCTAATAAAATTAATGTTGAATTCTTGAGAAATATTCCCTTTACTTTGCAAAGAAGATTTCTTTTGGAAAAAGAATTTGAATTTGTCATGATTGTTTATATAAAACAATAAGTGAAAAAATATAGTTTTTAATGACAAAAGTTTTTATTTTATACAAATAATGGAATCTTAAAAAATATTATGGATAGAACATTAAATTTTATTGGAAATCGAGATGTTCCCTCTAATCTGGTTTGCGTATCGAGAAGAAATGAGAATAGAACGTTGTAAAACATTTATTCTCCAATAAAATAATGATGAAATGGTCTAGCCATATGATTTTCAAACATATATATAAGAATAATTTCTAATAATTATATAAAAATAATGAATAATTAAATTGGTTTATAGAGGATTAGAACATAACCCGAATAAAAATGGAGGTTTAGGAAGAAAACCCTTACCTTATATCTGAATGTGTTTTTCAATTGACATTAAAATCTTGGATAATCAAATTAAATCCATTAATTAATTAATTAATAAACATATATTCATGTATTTTATTTATTATATTTTTATTAAGTTCATTTATGACCGTTTTTATGAGTTATAAGGTATAATTTTACTTCTCGAAAGCGTTCATTTCCTTGGTTTTCACGATCAGTATACCTGTATATAAGCATGAAAGTTCATGTTGAATAGATATAATTATAAATAACTAAATTTATATGATATTAATTAACATCCATAAGATTAAATGGTTATATAATTCATTTGTTCATATGGTATGTGGATGAGTCATTTAATAAAACATTAGTGATAATAATTTAGATTATTTTGGCGGTTTTTCGATCATTACGAACTAGTTTTGTCAAATGAATTAAAATTATGTATGTATACAAGTAATGAAATATTAAATAGGTTTAAATATATAAATATTATTGTCTTTTTTGACCATAAAAATGGTTTCATTACCATATTTAAAGGATAAATTGAATAATGAAAATTTTTCATCCATGAAGGATGTAAATCATCAACCATGGACGATGATTTCAATTTTAAAATAAAATGGAGTGAGAAAAGAGTTTTAGTAACGATATCCCATTAAAATAATATCATTACATTATAAATATTATACTGGAGTTATCATTCTCATTTAGATAGAGGAGGTGATTATAGATTAATAAAATAAAAGAACTTGAAAAGAAATTAAAAGGAAGAGGAAGGGGATTTTTCCTCTTGAATACTCCTCCTTGAGAACCACCTTAAGGTGATTGGATGTGGTATTTTATTAATAACAAGATCTCTTGGAAGTGGGGGAGATCCTTGGAGAGTTTTTTGGGCTGAAATTTGAAAAATCTAAAATCTTGGAAGGTGTGAAGAGAAGGGGTGGTGAGGGGTGGTATTTATAATTTAGGAGAGGGAAGATTTCTTGTTATTTTACTCAATATTTTATTATTTTTCTCACGGAAAGTAATAGTGTTTATTATTATGACCAAATATAGTAATAAGTGCATGTGATTTCGAACCAAGGGTACTTAAATCATCCAAATATCACCTATTACTCAATTAAACATATATTTATCATTTATCATAAATAATCGTGTTTTACTATTTATCAAAAATTCAAGTAGTTTAGAAAAATTCCAAAAAATAATCATAACCATTTTTCAATGTATAGAATTCAAAAATGAACACAATTTTATGAAAATAATTTTATAAATTTGAGAAATTTAATTTTTAATTAAAACCATCATTTACCAAAAAAAACTGAAATTAATTCTATTCATGATTTTATAACACATTCAAAAATTAACTAAGGTATTAAACAAATTATCTTAAAATCATAAGACAAAAAATATTAATTTATGCAGAAAAAATTTGAAAATAAATTTTCTATTAAATAATTTTATTAATTATTAAATTGTAATTAAATATTTATGACTTAAGAAAATACCAACTCCTAATAATTAATTTTTAAAATACTCACTTACTTATACTATGGTATAATTATATCATACTTTAATTTATAAGGTACCTAAATTTTATTTATAATATCATGGGTGAGGTTACTAATCATTAAGATGAATTACTATTCATATGGGTCATATTACTATTCCTAAGGTTAAGTTACTAAATAATTGTTATAGTTTCCTTAACATAATGAAATACCTCTTATTTCAGGAATTATTCATTTGTGATGTTTTTATCAAGTTCTATAAGTTATTTTATATGATATATATTATAAAAATAAGAAGTTAAATCTCATTGATAGAGTTCTGAGTTGTTACACAATGTACTTGGTAATTCAACATAAATTGAAGAAGAATAGAGAGGACTTTAATAATTATATTGAGATAAAATCTAAGTCACCTCAAGATATCGTAATTAAGGGTTATAAAGGACAAGATCCATCTTATCCAAAGTTTTTTAAAAATAGATATGATATCACTATAAGTGACGGTGAATCTCTATTGAACTAGAATTCTAGAGAGGTGAATTTTATCAAATAAAATGAGGAAAGGAAGATACCAGAAAGTCTATTACCCTAGGGAAATTTTATCACACTTTTAAAAAATATGGAATACTGAATTTTATAATAGGTTTTTCAAAAAAAAATGATCTTGTGTCATAGGATTTTTCTAGTATTTTAGAAGACGTTGTTATAAATCTTAATCCTAATAGTATAATATTTCATTAATATGAAATAGGTTGGAACCAAGGGGGATCCTTGGAAAACATATGAGAACATATTATCAAATGAATAAATTAATAGTAACAAATCCATCAATGTTTAAAATAAAAAGTGGGTATAAATTTTTAAAATAATAATGTGGATGATTCACATTAGAAGGTCACAGAGTTGTGGTTTTCTAGAAAAAATTTCCAATATGGGTTCCCTATGATTTGAAAAGGAATAAAAATTTTAAGGAAAAAATAGATGAAATCTTGAAAAAATAAAAATAATTCCAAGACACCTAGAAAGGGTGAACATACTAAAAAGGAATGTTTGATAGTTTGGATAGATCAACTAAAATGTTCTAAATAAATTATGAAAGCTAAAATAGATTCTACCATTAAGGGTAAGAAAGCTATCTTTGAAGAAGATAAAGTGTTTTATAAAAATTCATCTACTAGTGATGATATATAGAATAAAAAACTAAATATAAAAAATTTGGATATGACATGAATAACTCCATGTAATAAAGAAAAAATCAAATTAAAAAAGTGAAGTCTTTCTCACCATGATAAATGACTCATGGGAAGAATGTGAGTATTAAATATATAAATAATATGTATGGTAACGTGAACTCTTACAAATATGAGATCAAAAGGAAGAAGGAAAAGGTAATTTTTAGTGCAAACTCTCATCCTATGTTCTATTTATAAGGAAAAAATAGGTCCCTCCTTATTCCCTTATATATATGCTTTTGAATTGACATGTAGGGAATTGAAGGATATAGATGCGCCCATTGAGTGGGAACATAAATGATTTAATGTTTTCAAATATTCCCAATTTTTTAAATATGATAATCTCCATCAAAATTATAATTTCAATATTATAAAAATAAATTACCAAAATAGAGTTGATATTGTGTTAAAAAGGAAAAGCTATATTTTTTCACATGAACTTCCTGGTGTTCTTATTTAGATGAGTTCAAGAAAAATATTTTTCACAATTTCATTTTTTGAGTATCTCTAAGGTTTGAAGTGAGAGTTATCTGAGATCGGTATCACAGGTATTTTTTCTTCTAGATAACATTGATAAAAAATTTATACACTGTTTTTTTAAACATTGGGTTCATCCATGTAGATTTAGAGTTTTCTAGCTAATTCATATTTCAAAAATAAAATATTTTGTATAATTTTATAGGAATAAGATGATGATTAATGAGAATATATTTTTTCTAAATGTTCTTTATATTCATTTTTAGTAAGGGTGAGGAATAAAAAACACACATATTAACATAGATTGTGTTTGGTGGTATTCAAAACAAATCCAATGGGGGGATTGAAGTACCCTTTGAGTTGAATTTCATCTTTTTTGAATAAGGATGATTGAATTGATGTGAAGACCATTTTAATATTTGAGTGTTGAAGTGATGATCAGTATTATCATGGAATGATCCTTAACATAAATGTGATGATTATTGAACCATTCTTATCTTTTAAGACATGTGTAAGATATGTTTATAGATTACATGTAGTTTTATAAAAATTACACAGTGAAGATATTATAATGATGGAGAATTTAGAAACATAATTGAATTCTAAAATAAAATAAAAATAATAATTAAAAAAATTATGAGGGATTACTAATAAGTTAATTAATTTTGGATAGGAACATGTATGATAATTTGGATAACAGTTTTCAACGGAGTTCACTTAAACATATGGCTATATAAGGAATTAGAGGAATTAGATAAATCACATATTATGTGATGAGGCCTCAACCACACAAGTGATCCAGCTTACCAATCTCTCGTGGTAGAAGGAGAGTGATTGGATGCATAGGCATCCACAGGAGCTCTCAGGTGAGTGTGCATGCAATTCATGTAGGTGGGCTTACACAGATCAGTGTTTCCTAATAAAGCTTAGTGTGTTTATTGTTTTCTTATAGGATAAGAACCTAGGATACTCACATCTGGTGGGATGATAAATCATTATGTCATATATAGAAGAACCCAAACACCCAGAATTTAGATGTGGGATCAGTTATGTTAGACACATTGTAGGTCCATTAAAATATATTTATATAACCATAACCATTCATTCTACTATATTCAGATCATTCAATCAAGCAAGTGACATTGTCCATTACCACCATCCTTTCCTAGCATTTATGTTTTATGGGTTCTAATTAGAAAAGTTTCCAATGATTGAACAAAAAATGAGTTGGTGATAAGGGTGATCACATGAGAGTTTATGTCAATCTAAAAATATTGAATAGAGATATATGATGTATTTTATAAAAGTTTAAGATAAGTTAGAAATATAGGTTACACTTTACGATAATGGTGTTTTTTGAAGTCATGTAAGATGGGTCAGTGCATGAGAAAAGGTGTGGTGTGGTTTACTTTGAAAAGATTAGGTAGTGAAGGCATTCAATTTTTTTCATCTATAAATATCCTAGAACATTCTATTTATTGGTATGATCTAAATTCATATCCAAGAGAGAAAGCTTGAGAGGGAAAAAATTAGAGGAAGTGCTTTCTATTTTTGAAGAAAATTCATTTCATTCATGTTTTGATTTACTATGCCTTCACATTTTAATGATGATGGTCTGAGTACTATGATGTAGTTTAACATCCAAACTATGTTTTGGGAAGGATAAGAAGAAGTTAAAATTTATACTAATACATAAAGAAATACGTTAATAAGTAATAATGTATTCTATTACATGAAGGTTTTTGAGATAAATGAATTAAAAAATATGCTTGTATAAGATTTATTGAGTAACAAAGAAGAAATATCATTATGAAACATTCTTTTTTTATAGAAGCCGGATATGATGTGTGACATGGGTGCATTCAGGAAGAAAATATATCCAAAAATTTTAGTTTTTTAATTTCATTATACTAGATCTACATGCACATGAAATAATTATTGCATAAAGATTGTATAGGTTGTGAATTTTTTTTATTTTTAAAAATAACATTGAGGAATAAATGATAATACTATAAATTATGTCATATCTGCATGATAATTAAGAAATAAACATGCAATATATTTTGTACGAATAGTGTGAAGTAATTTGAGACTAAATTATGGAATAATTTAACAATTAATATCCCTAGTAGTTAGTTTTATGAGATAATTCTATATCATTTAATATATATGAATGGTGAGAATGATCATGTAGTTTTTTTCAGTTTCAAATTTTTTGAAAAAGTGTACCAGAAAAGATCATGTGAATAGGTTTTTCTTGTGGAGAAAAATTACATCTTGGGGCATATAAAAAGTATTCTAAAGTCGAAATATATATTTTAATCAAATGATTATATCATTAAGTTAATTTGAAGTGTCTAGTGGGACTCTTGAGTAATATAAGACTTCAGTGGGACATTGATGTTTATGAAGGCCATTGGGATATTGGTTATATGATGGGATCTGGTATGAAGATCCTCCTGTGGGACTCAAGAGTCTCTTGTGTAGGTGGGATATTATAATCTCAAGTGGGGCTCTATAGTGGGAATACTATGAAAATCGTTGTTAATGGGAATGGAGCATTCCCAAGTTGTAACCACCTGTATTTAGTGAAAAATCATTAACCAAGGAGAAAGTCTAGTTATTGTTAGGAGTATGTATTTGTACCAAACCATTTAAATGTCTTTGTGTTGTTATTTATTTATTATTTTTTATTTCAGGTTGGGGATTATATTTAAGGATCATAAATTGAGACTCTAATCAATAACATAAGTTTAATTTAAAGAGAAATAATTTCTAAAAATAGTGTACCACTGTTTCACCCCCCGCCCCCAGTGGTACATAACAAATCATTACTGAATTTAGTAGTTTCTTTAAACAAATTAAATAAGAATGAATTTAAATTTAGAAAGAAGATCCTAATTATGTGGGGATAATATTAATAAAATTTTATTCAGGTTTTGACTGGTAAAAAGAAGCCATAATTCCAATAGAAACACTATGGTTTTGAGAATTCCAATTAAAAAAATTAAAACCACTTAAAACACCAAAATTTTACATTTTTAATTATTAATGATATTTTATAGGGTATAGGGAAACTTAGGATATAATTTTTAGTATTTTTATCACTCATTTATAGATTTCTTCATGGGATTGTTTGAATAAAATCAGTCATTTTCTATAATTGAAATCTTGGGTTTATTTCATACGATATCTTAGTGAAATCATATCTATTTCTATTTCTATTAAAGGATACGTGGATGGTGTATTTTTATATTTTTTATTATGTCTTAGGTTGAGTTATCAGAGTGAAAAAATAATTAAAATTCATTTAAGGAATAAAATATTTTCAAAAGGTAATTGATTTGAGAACTCTCCCCTTATTTATGTGTTCATGTGCGCATAGAATCATTATCTCGTATGGATGGATACATTAATGTGTTTATCGGTTTACGATATTATAGTATATTATTTAATGAGTAAGTTAATTTACTTATTTAATTAATATTATAAAAATTATATTAAATGTAATTTGATTAATATGTAATGGAATTGGAGGGAGTTGATAGTTGAAATTTAGACTTGATATTTTATTTCATGTTAAATTAATCAACTTTTGTATTCCAAAGAGGAAAACATATGTGGTATTTCATATGAATTATTTGGATATGTATAATGAGAAGGTATTCAGATGTTTTATTCTCATAGAATCTAATAGATGTGGTGTCCCTATATTATGATCAGATATAGTATTCTAATGAAGTTAAATTTCTTCTGTAATTTGAAAATGTGATTAGAGTCCATGTTATAAGGATTATTTGGGAAAATAATTTTTTGTTTTGAGAGGTTGTGATGTGTGGGAATGATGTGATCATGAAATTTAAAGAGCATAAAATTTTAATAAAGAGGAGATATTGAGATAGAAATTAAATTCTTATTTTTTTTATATTTAATAATGGGATATAGAAACCATATAGTGAAACTAGAATCTACCCTTAAGGATAAGGACAACCATTTCATGATGAATAATTTAAAATGAATATATAGTGTTATTATATATTATAATGGGAACGTTTTGGTAGTGAAGATATGTGACTTAGGAAGTGATTATGTGAGTTTATCATTACATCTTTTGTTATTTTTGTGAAAATTGATGCCACATTCTCCATTCGCTATGTGACTACCACCTTAGTTAGATGTTGATATCCCATATCATTTTTTTATTGGACTCCATGTGAAACCCGACAACCATTTTATACTTGATGTTCGTTTACAAAAATCTCATGTTATTTATATGGGATATTTATTTTTTTTGGATTTTTTATTCTCATAATATATTTTTTTCATGGGATTTTTTATTCTTGGGGAATGTTATATTCCATCAAAGTAAATTTCGGTTCAAAGTGTATTTTGAGGGGCATTATTATTATTATTATCATCATCATTTTTATCATTGTTATTATTATTATTTATGCTATTATTATCATTATTATTTTGATGACATGATTGTGGTGAGATTATACATATTGAAATTACCTTAGGATGAATAAGATTATCTATTTTCTAATTTATTCACAGATTCCTTAGTATGATTCATTAAATAGGGGTGTTATATGAGTCTAGGACCAACAGTCCAAGTACTAAAACCCATATTTATAGCTCAAATCGAACCAAAAAAATATATCTTGTATTATAAATCGGCGTAAATAGATGAGGAAAAAATTGTGTGACCTTATGTGGACAATCCTCAATATGTATAGACCACTACATGAGCTAATAATTTTTTTCCTCTTTAATATTAATATTATTACTAGTTATTATATTTTTTATGATAAACATTTATATTTCAAGAATATAATAGATATATGTATAAATTAGAATTTCTGTGGAAACAATTGTGCTGATTATTTAATATTGATTAATAATTTTTTTTTGAAAATTATTTTCAATATTAATTAGACATGTGGGTTGGCCCATGGACTTGTTCATTTAAAATTTAGATTAAGCTAGACCTAAGTTTTTTATCTCTTATTAAAAGTATTCATAAATAGGAAAAATAATTTAATACTCCATCTATATGGGTTTGGATCACTTTGCCCCGGTCTATCCCACTAAGAACCCCTATCATCCACAATGTAATGATTATTTCTAGGGAGAACCCTACTATGTATTATTACATAGTCCCCATTACTTTTATCATTTACATATTTTCAGTATCGAGTTAGAGGTTTTATTGGATCATATTTTCTTAGATTTTTGAACATCTAATTTGTTTTTTTGATCATAGTCAAATAAAGTAGTTTTAACTTTTTTTATTTCTTTAGTTATATTGTTTATAAATTATAAAAGGTTTTTATTGGATAAAAATGTAATAAATAGAAGGATGAAGAGTTTTCATGAAGACCATACTATTCAGCACCCACCAGCTACCCAGTATAAGACCACTAGCTAGCTAGTAAAAAATTCAAAACCAATTTCTGATATATCATGAAAATTGGCTAGCTAAGGGATCTCAGCAACTACCCAGTGGAGTCTGGATAGAACCATTGAACTATAAAAAGTTAACTATCTAGATAGTGTAATTGGGTATCTAGAAAGTGGATTTGATCTAGAATAGTTAAGGGGAATTATTTTCCTGGTCTAAAATCATTGATTTGACTCATTAAAGGATATACTCATCCCAAGGATCCTCTAGAACATATGAAGGATATAAATTGACATCAAGGAAGGCTTGGATCTATTTTATGAAACACAAAATAACCAATTTCCATAAAAAAATCTCTTGATAGATCTATGGTGAACTTTTTATAGAGATATTCAATCCATATTTCATTCATAAAAGGTAATTGGGCTTCAAATTATTCTATCCCATTTCAATTTAATCTCTTATAAATCATTTTTATTTTTTCCTTCCATGTTTTAATTTTTAAAATCACCTTTTTTACATTATCTCTTTGTCAATTAATCTTTTATATTTTTAAAAATATTCAAGAGATATTTGAGTTCTTAGTAAATGTTTCATAAACAAAAACAATTGTCTTTTTTATACTTTAATTAGGTGCTCACAATAATTAAAGTGAAGTTTTTTTGTTCTCTTTTCTACAAAACCAAGGCTCTTCTTCTTTACTTTTTGGTTTCTGTTAAAAACAAGGGATTCATTTCTTCTTATTTGGTTCTTTGTTAACATTAAAACTAAGGTTTTAATATATGTCTCTCAAGCCTTCTTGAGGTTAGGAGCCACACCATATCATTCTTGGTCTATTTCTAAACTCCTTTATAAAAATGAGCATTTTATATTACAGAAAATTATTTTACACATCGCTTAAAGTTTTATTTTACTATATTCTAACTTTACTTTTATTTCTTTAACATGGAAATTTTTCATTGAACATAATCTATTTTATCTTATGACATCATTTTTTTAAAGGAAATTCACATCCCTTCCCCTCTTTCCAATTTACACTGACTTACATTTGGTATCTATGGAAATATTTTTCATCAATATAAAACTTTTTATTTTTATTTTATTTTAAAATAAAACTTGTTTTCTAAATATTAACATATCCCAAAGTTTTAACTTTTAAAAATATAATCTTTGTAAGACATCCATGAATCTATTAAATGGAAATCTATGGGTCGTACACCTTATTTTTTTGTTCCAAAAATAGTTATTAGGAAACTCATATATCAACATTTATTATATATATTGTTTACCCATAATGGAAAATAATAATTCACGGTAGTATTACTTGAAGTGAAAAAGAATAAAAACGGTCAATCAATGATATTGTTGCTTCTGAATTAGATGCTAAAGCTACGAATGTATTGTTCTCTGGATTAGATCAAACTGAATTTAATCATATATATACTTTCAAAACACCTCATGAAATATGGAAAATCTTAAAATTCACACATTAAGGATTTAATATGGTTAAATATACTAGGATTTATATGTATAGATAACATTTTTAAAATTTCATTATACTTCCTTGTGAAAATATTATTGATATTTCTATGGACTTTTATGGAATATGAAGTGGAAAAAAGTCTTTTGGTGATAAATATTATGTAAAAACATTAGTCATGAAAATATATCAGGATTTACCAAGTAATTGTTAACTTAAGGTGATGTAAATAAAATAATAATATTCCAACAAAAACAAATTGGTCGATGAGATAATTGGTTCTCTCATGAACTATGAGATCATAATGATGTGACGACCCAAGAACAAAGACAAAGAAGTAAAATATAAAACTCAATTTATTTTAAATAAGTTAAGTAGAAATCTTAAAATGATGATAAAATGGATTATCTTTCCAATAATATAAAAAAATAATTATAATAAATAAATCCTAACAATTTCTCAAAAAAGAGGATTATAAAATTGAAAAATAAGTACCATGAATTTAATGAAAAAAGAATATATAGATATAGATGGAATGAACCTTAATCTAAAAGAAAAATAAGGATAATAATAATTAAATAAATAAACATTTATGGTTTCAACCTCGAGTGAAATCAATTTTTCCCTTCCCCAACAAAGTCAAACAACGAAGGAACAAAGTGTTTCATAGCTAATGTTTGGTTAATGAAGAAGTAAAATCTAACTCCTCTTATCCATTCACCTAAAATTTCCCTTATTACTCTTATACTTGTAATAACATAAGTTATGAAGATCTAAAATATGATCTCCATAAAATTGAATAATTTTTTTTCAAACTAAATTCAATATATAAATAACTCAAAATAAATTATAATCAAGTGATTAAAGAAAAGGAGAAACCCAAAATCAAAAATATAAATTATCAACAAAGATTAATTATAAAACCCATAAACATGAGTTACAATCAAATATTCATTATAGAAAAAAAATCATGAAATTAACAAAAGGATAAAAAATATAAATAAAATATTAGGTTTAAAAATCATGAAAATAAGAATTTTGTAATTATTTTTTCAAATAATTCTAGTTCTCCCAAAAAGAAGAATTATATAAAAAGAATTTCTAAAAATGATTTGAATTTATTATTGAAAATATGGAAAACTAATTTATGAATTTAATTGAAAAAACACTCAATATGGTTGACCAAAAATTATCCATATTTTGTCTGATATATCATCTCAAAAATTGTATTAAAAACAAATTTAGGTACCAAAATTACTCTAAAAATTGATGAAAAATTAGGGTTCCAAAAAGTTTAGATTCATAATTTTATAAGAAAATTATCAAAATTATAAATCAAAAATGGAATTTTGGTACATGGATTTGATATTCTATCAATGAATATTTGGTAACCTCTATGAATTTAATAAACTTGAAAAAATTTATGGATTACGTGTTACTTTTAGGAATATTTCAAGAATTAAAATCTATAACATAGTGACAATCAGTTTTCTCAATTCTATACATATAAAATATGTTTAATTAATTGATGGTTAAAAAAATTGTTAATAATTATAAAATCCTCTGAAAATGTATTTAAAATCTTTTTTGAAAATGATTCTTGTAATGTTTTTAACTCCAATGAAAAATTTTATTGACCACCATTAATTTTAAAAATGTTTAAATTATCGATTAAAAATATATTTCTTATCAAAATGTTAAATTTTTTAGAATTTCTGATAGTGAGTCATTGAATTTTAATAGATGCCTCAAAAATTTTATAACACACACACACTCATTAAGCTTAACTGGAATGTTCTAAAATTATATTTACCATATTTCATTTCAAAGATAATGTGTTTTTTGAACCTAGGAAACATGGTAATAAATAAAAAGCTTAATTTAATCAAAAAAAATATGTATCCACCTATAAATCCTTTAATATTGTTTATGTTGATCTTTTTGGACTAACTCAAGTTGAAGTTATGAGATGAAAATAATATTATTTTATTATTTATTATGATTATAAAAGATTCACTTGGGAATTTTTCTTGCCATCGAAAATTGATACTTGTAACATCTTCATAATATTTATCATGAAGTTCAAAAATTAAAAAGGTAATAAAATCATTTTCATTTGAAGTAATCATAGGGCAGAGTTTGGTAACAAAGTGTTTAATAAATTTTTTTCTTTATAATTTTATAATCAGATTTTTGGTTCCTAGAACTTCTCAAAAAAACGTTGTTGTTGAAATATGTACTCAAACTTTTTAATAATTATAAACAGCCATCTTGGAAGTTTTCAAACTCCCAAAATAATTTTGGGATGAGGCATTCAATACTATTTTTAACATCATAAACCATGTTCTTGTGAATCCCATAATCAAAAAGCCTCTATGAACTTTCGAAAAAAAATTCCAAAAATTGTATTTGTTAAATTGTTTGGATGTAAATGTTTAATATTGACACTAAATATTACCTAGGATATTTTGATAGAAAATATAATGAAGGAATATTTATATGGTACTCAAACACAAGAAAATGTTACCAATTCATTAATAAAAGAACCAAAACTATTAAAGAATAAATTCATATCAAAATCAATATAAATTTTTCTAAACATTTATCCCAATTCCAATATGTTGTGGATAACTTTGAACCATTGAATAAAGTGACCATTAATTTCATATTGCATGTTTTATATTGGAATATTCTTTTATTAATATATATGGTGTATACTTATGTGGATTATTCAAAATGTAATAAATTGAACATTAATTTTTTTATATAAAACATTCTAGTGCACTAAATTTTTCATTTTTTATGTAGCATACTTTTACACAAGAACTTATTCTTTGAAACTTTTATAAGGGATTTTTCCAATATAAATTTTCTAGTGAAAATTCACAATCAAATTTTTTATATATACATTTCTAGTAATATCATAAACTATAATTTTACATTTAATTTTGTTAAATATAATTGTATTCTTAAAATTTTAATGCAATTTTTTAAAAAAAAATTCTAAACTAATTTTTTATTTAAAACATCCAAGTTTAATTTTTCACAAAAGTATTTGAAAAGTAATTTTACAAAAAAAACATGACTAGTAGTGATTTTTACGGAGTCCTTTATCATATAATTTTCCAATGAAACATCTCTAGTGTAAAATTTCACTATAATAACCCATTAAAATGTTTTACAGAAATAATTGAATTGGTTGTTTATAGTATAGTTTATCTACTATAATTTTACTATATAGGATATCTCTAAGAATTCTCCATTGTAGTTTCTCCACTAAAACTTTCACTACTGGTTCATCTCTGTTAGTCCATGTTCAATAGGAAAGGACTAGTGAAAATTTATAATTGAGAATTCATCTTTAAAATCCTACTAGAAAATTTCATTATGAATGAAAAACAACTTAAAAATATTCTTTTCTTGTTTATTATGTGTATAAAAATTTTTATAGCTTAAAATTAGTTGAAATTTATTACTATTTTTAAGTCACATGAAAATAACAATTAATTGTACACATGAAATATTATTATTATTTTAATAAGAATAGGAAAAAATAATACAAAAAAATTAATATTTATTTTTCACTACAAAATTAATGTGGAATTTTTTAAAATTTAATTCCAAAGGAAAATTAATTTGTGAAAAATTAAACCGAAAAATATAGTGTGATATTTTATTGAAAAAATCTACTATAAAAATATAGTAAAAAAATTTAGTGGTTATTTTCATTCAGAAAATCATATAATTTTCCACTAAATCCTATCCAATTGAAATTTCTAATTAAAATTCCCTATATGAAATTTTCCATTGAAGATTATCTAGTGGAATTAAAAAAATCAAACTTTTATAATGAAAATTTCACTAAAACATATCCACTGTAACATTAAATTACACATTCTCCATTATAATTTCCAACTTCAATTGTTATAATGGAATTTTGATTTATATATTTTAGAGTTAAAATTATGACCGGATGTATTCTTGTAGATATTTTTACTACAACTTTCTATATTTTATTTTTTCACTAAAAATTATCTCTTTTAATTTTTTATTGGTGGTTTAGAAATTATATTTACCATTATGTTTCCAGTTGTGAAATTTAATTTAGAATGAAACATAAAGGCCAAAAATTGAATAAAAAATTTCATGTTTTCTAGGGTAATTTTCATTGATCACTTCTCTATAATAGTATTTTCAAATGTTCAAGATACTTATACTTTTCATTATAATTTTTTTATTTCTTATAGGTATATATAAAGCAAAAACATTTTAATAAAGAGAAATTTCACATTCTAGATTTGACATAACTACATTAAATTGATTGGTAAAATAAATTTGGACCTATATAATATAAAAATGTACATTATATTTGAAATATAATTTATTTTAGAACATGTAAAATTACCTACTTAAAAATATACATCCTCAATATATTGTATGAAATATGAATACTATATGGTGTATGATCTCAGTAAATATAACATTTTAATGGAGTGATTATATTTTTATGGTGTGGAAGTCTAAATTTTAGAATAATGATTAATAAATATAGTTGGTATAAATGATGTGGAAATATATAGGATGTTGAGGAGTGAAGAGAATTTCTCATCTTGGAACATTATTTTACAGAGTGTCAGTGAGGTTCTTCCAAACCCACACTTCTAGATCTAGTGCAATACATACATATTGTTCACATAACATAAATTACAACCGAATCCTAGAATCAAAACATTAGATTCTTTAGAAATTATTTATATAATAAATCAACAACCGATACTTATATAACAAAATTTCATCAGATCCTTCATTTAATACAACTGATAAACCAATCAAAATCTATTTAACAATTTTGATCACTAGGGGAAATGGGGAAATAAAACAAAATAATTTATCTAAAAAACATTGTAAGGGTTCAAACATTATCAATGATACATATAAGAGTTATCAATATCATGAGATAAATTGCACGATTATTAAATTAAATTGTGAAATCAGAATAAGTAACAGTGAAAAGTAATAGAGTAATAATAAATCATGGTATAAAATCCATAAAATGATGATCTTGAAAGTATAGCATACACCATGACATGAGGATGTGAGATAAAAAGATGATAACCATAAACCATGGTGACATAAAATAGAAATTTGTAATGACATAGGCATTGGAAAAATAAAGAAACTTTGGATACCAAATGCGTATGTTAAGTCTCTCATTCAAGACCAACATGATATAATGTATCGGGATTACTCTATAGGTACCAAAATATATTGTTTTGAGATTACTCTCCATTTCCATAAACATGGTGTTTTGGGGTTAGTCCCTATTCTAATAAACAAATTTATCAGTTGAGATTTAAATATATACATAATAAATTAAAGAGATAAGTAATTTTGGGCCCACACATCAAATTATCATATATTCATACATAAGTATTCCCTATAAATGTGAAAAAAATTGTTATCTCTATCAAAATAATAGAATTATTAACCAAAATATATAAAAACATGAATCTAAAGAATTAAATTGGATATATAGGTAAATACTATTCACTTAGAATAATGAAGTATAATAAATTCACAAGATATAGAAAAAATGGGTATTTAGAAAAGTTAATAGACATCCCCAATGAATAAAATATATAAAAATCAATATAAACAACCTTCAATCATAAAAAAATATTCAATAAGAATATAATATATTATAGAATATTTAAAAAAAAAATTATTTGGTCTTTGTTTAATGTTGAATTAGTAATAAATAAAGAAAATGTTATATTCAAGAAAATACAAAAAAGTGACTTTATATTTATAAAAAAATATATTTTCTAGATAACCAATGATTAGGTAATATAAATTATATCTTTTAAGAATAAAACATATTGGGGAAGATATAAAATTGTAATCAATATTAAGATAAATATATTTGTCATTTTCATAAAATATATTTGAAATAAAATTAATAATGTATAATTACAATAAAACTTAAATGTAATTAAATTTAATAATACCGGAAAAAATAAAAAAAATAAAAATATATTATAATTAAAATGGATATTTATGATAAATATAACATCAAGAGAGAAATACAGAGGGTGATATAGAACAAAATACAAAGATATGGAAACAGTGGGAGAGAGAACTTATGAAAAAATTAGGTATTAACTATAAGGCCCCAGCAATAAACATTACTTAATCTTGAGTTATTTCAAGAATTCATATTGTGGATCTTTTCAGGTCTATAGTTTTAGAGAATTAGATCATAAATCATGCATTTCATTCCATATTTAAACAAGGTGGTTACATCAAAAATAGTATTCATTTTTTTCATCAAATATAAAACATTTAAAATAAAACATGGATTCTTTCTTGAAACTTTCTCGACACTATCATCACATCATGTACCTTTCCCTTGACCCGTGAAAAACATTTCAAAAACATGGGATGAGCATAAAAATATCAGTATGGGATATAAAAACACGGAAATAAAACATTAGTCCACGTATACGTACGAATCAATGAAATCATACTTTACTCATAAAATATAAGCACTTTAACATACCTAATGAAATCATAAGATTAATGAATAACTCATAGAAATCATAAATCATAAAGGTAACTTGAGGCATTCATAACATTCTTACGTAGGGAGTAACCCTCATGATTACTTTTGGAATACCCATCACAGTATGTTCCCTAAATCTCTTCAAAGAAACCTTAGCATTTAACTCCTTCATGTTACCCAATGCATTGGAGAGCTATCTCGGGCTCCCCCACCCTTAGTTTATCACAGAACCACCCGACTTAATAAACAATTCCCAAGAACTATAACATAATGGTATCGCATAAAACACGCATAAAGGAAACATAAAATTTTCATATTTCAATCAAAAGATATCAATAAAACACATTT
This sequence comes from Viscum album, assembly GCA_963277665.1. NCBI lineage: Eukaryota > Viridiplantae > Streptophyta > Magnoliopsida > Santalales > Viscaceae > Viscum > Viscum album. The sequence continues at coordinate 1,249,967,611 of OY728121.1, forward strand.
ATATAATCAAAACATTATCAAAAACATTTTCAATACCAAAATAAAAGAAATTTAAAACATGGTATTTATTTTTCAATTTAAAAAGTTATGGCTTGTATAGGAAGACGAAACTCAAATAATGGTCACGGTGGCGGAGAAGTCATTGTCGCCACATAAGTAAGACAAAAACATTCATTTTTTCATTGAGTAAGACACTTCGTGTAAAAAGATACCTTTTTAATGAAATTAAAATTCAAAAAGGTTTTATTATACAAGTAATAAAAGATGGTCGTACATAAATTGAAGTATGCCTCAACGAAAGGAGATTGAGATGAAGTCCCTTACCTCAAGTTCGACTTGTTCTCGTTCGTTCTTTATATTCCTGAATAATAAACATTGGAAAATTTATAATTACTTAAGAACTTCCTTTAAATTTTATTATTCAATTCATATCACATATTATCATGTAATAATAATTAGTTAATTATGTGAGTTCATATCATACGTCTTGACAATATTCGGTACATGATTCAAAAATGAACGTGTTTGAAAAGAATTGCACATGTAGTTATAAATACATCATCTCTAGAATGGTATTAATGATTTCAATATCATATATATCCAGTATATATTCATTTTATACTATTCCATATCATTTGGAGACAAAAATAAAATGCATCATTCATGGAGACAGTAGGTCGTACGTACGCATGAACGCTACATTAATTTCTTTATCATATTAAAGGAAGTAAAAATAAATAAGACATATATATATTATAATTCCAATATAATATATATGATATTTAGGTAACATAAGTTCATTAATTACATTATTTATAAATTCCATAATTGGCATGAATGAGTCACATCACTTGAGGGGGCGGTAGTCCACACTTCCTCGGATGAAATTATTGCAGTTCCACTACATGAAAAGCAAAATGATGTGATTTAAAAATAAAATTCAAAAGCATATATAAAAACTGAATACCATATATAACATATATAAATACAGTGACATCATAATGGCCACCGTGAAAGGTGTTAAAATAAGATTGAACAATCAATGCATCATGAGGCAGTAATTCGCCACCCACAGAAATAGTATGTTCTTTAACCATTAGACGGAGGTGTGTGTAAGTGTAGGTAGAATACTTATCAAAAAAAATCCTAGTATATTGAGGATTGTGGTGTTATTATTGGATAAAATAAGATGAATATAGTGGTGAGTGAAGAAGGAAAATAAAAGGAAGAAACTGGAGAGAAGACATTACCTCTAAATTGGGTAACTCTTTTTTGATTTGAGCCAAAGGCTTCTTTGGAAAGCCTTCTACCAAAAGTGAGGCTTCTAGGAGAGACAGAGGGATTTGGAAAGATAATATGATTAGATTTTTGATGAACCAAGGGCTTGAGAGGTGTGGGTAAGGGGGTAGATGTGGGGGCCTTTTATAAGAGGGAGGAGGGTCACTTTTGGAACGTCTTGAAATATTACTTTATTATAAAATGGTTTTCGGGTTTTAAAGGACCCACAATGATAAATTTCAAGGAAAAGGTGATAAGGGTTAGAAATACACCCATAAAATAGGTTTCCAACATGTTTATGTCTTATATTTTACCTTATCTTTTCATTTTATTTAAATCGTTCCTTAATGAGGTAATCACTGCATCATCATTGTGTCATGAATAAATTTATTTATTTAATGTCTAAAAATTATAAAAAAACTACCATGAAGTAGGAAATATTTTTATATTTACAATGATATTTATAGTCTAAGATATAATTTATCTAAACAAAAATAAAAAAAATTACTTAGGATATGAAAACCTTTGTAATATTTCTCTTCTTTTAAAAATAATGTCACAAATGTCACAATTACACCCATGTGACTCCATGGGCCCTCAATTTAAGTAAAAATATTCCCATGGTCATACATGACTCAAACAAGAGGATTTGGACACATTTTTGGGTAATTTTATATTATTATGATATTATTTTATCACCCTTAAATACCCAATTACTAATTAATCACGATAATTAAAGACAATTATTGTTGTTACTATTCATAATCTCCAAAAACAAAAGAGTCTTAATTACATAATTTGGACATTATGATTCCAAATATGGAATCAATTTTACCAAATTCCAAACATAAAAATTGTAGTAATTAATTTAAAATTAATTCCCATTGTCAAAACCAATAGCGTGTTCTAAAGAAACAATATCTATCAAAAGATTGACAATTGTTTATGTCCAATTTAAAAGTGAAATTAATTCTAATGACCACCAATAGATTAAATGATAAAAATATATTCTAATTACACTTTAATAAAATTAAAAAGATAATCTAACCATATAATTAAATTATATGAAAAAGCAGTTTTGAAGTAAAATGCAGTATTTTTCACTATTCATTAAAAAAATGAAAATTGTCAGAAAAATACCAAAAATTTATCCAAAGTAAATTTAAATGTTCCAATTCTAAATAATAATTTTATTTTGAGAAATAGAGCTTATAAAATTATCAAAATTATATTTAGAAATGGTTTTCCATCAAAAGGCGGAAAAACATTCTTTTAAAAATATTAGAGTATTCTATGCTTAAGATTGGATTTATTCTCATTTTAAGCCTCTAAAACACTATCTAATTATAAAATAGACATATATATGAAAATATATTATTCTTTACTTACTTGGGATGTTACATCCTTCCCCCCTTTAGTAAATTGAGTCCCCTCGATTTATTTACTTATCGAATAAGTGGGGGTATTTATCGCTCATTGCATTTTCATATTCCCATGTTTCTTCTTAAATCATGTGGTTTTACCACAAAATTTTTACATGATAAATCACATTATTCCGCAACACTTTCCACCTATGGTCAATAATTTGGACTTTTTGTTCCTCATAATATATATTCTCTTCCAACTGAACTACCACTGGACTCAAAACATGAGATGGATCTGGCATATACTTCCTTAACAATGAAACATGAAAAAGATTGTGTACCTGAGATAAAATTGGAGTTAAATCGACTCGGTAAGCAACTGATCCAACTCTCTCTAGAATTTCATACGGTCCAATGAACCTTGGACTCATCTTTGCTTTTTTACCAAATCGCATCACACTTTTCCATGGTGAAACTTTGAGGAAGACATGAAAAACTACCTCAAAAGGGAGATCCTTCGTCCTACTATCCGAATAACATTTCTTCATACTATGATTTGTTCTCATGTGTTTCTATATCAGCTGAACATTTTCTACCAACACTTCTACCAATTATGGTCCCATCAACTTCCTTTCACCCACTTCATCCCAAAAAGCTGGAGTTCGACACCACTTCCCATATAACTCCTCAAATGGTGTCATCTGTATACTGGAATGAAAAACTGTTATTATAAGAAAACTCGACCAATGAAATATCTTGGTACCAACTTCCCTGATAATCCATCAAACAATCATGTAGAATATCCTCCAAAGTCTTAATTTTTCGTTCTAACTGCCCATCTGATTGAGAATGGAAATTTGTACTAAAATTTAATTCAGTACCCAATGACTTCTAAATCCCTTTCCAAAAGTTAAAAGTGAACCTGGGATCACGATCAGATACAGTGGAGAGGGGAACTCCGTGTAACCTGGCTATCTCTTTAAGATACAATTGAGAAACTTGATCATGGGAAAAATTATCTCGTATAGCAAGGAAATGAGAAGATTTAGTCCAATGATCAACAATAACCCAGATTTCATTATCACCTCGAGGTGTCTTCGACAATCCCACAACGAAGTCCATGGATAGATTCTCTCACTTCCACTCTGGCACTGGTAAAGGCTGAATCATCCCTTTCAGTAACTTCTTCTCTGATTTAACCTGTAGACAAGTCAAACACTTCACAGTAAAATCAGCAACATCTTTTTTTGTTCCATCCCACCAGTAATACTCCCGAAGATCTCTATACATCTTAGTACTTCCTAGATGAACAGACAATGGAGAACTATGGGCTTCACATAAAAACTCTCTCTTCAACTGTGAATCACAAGGCACGCACATTCTCTTCCAAAATCTCAAAACACAATCATTATCAATGATGAATTCATGTAACATACCCTTATGAACTAGCTCTACCTTTTTTTGCAACTCATTGTCTTGCTTTTGTGCTTGCTTAATTCTGTCTGATAGAGAAGATTTCACTGATACCAGAAACAAAATAGAATAACTTCCTCCACCAACAACTTGTATGCCAAAGTTCATCAAATCAAAAACCAAAGGATCTCGTTCCAAATGTAGCATGGTTAATAAAGCATTACTTTTTCAACTCAAAGAATCAACCACTTTATTTTCTTTTCCCGGATGGTAGAGAATCGTGTAATTATAATCCTTGATTAATTCTAGCCATCTCCTCTATCCCATCTTCAATTATTTCTAAGTAAATATATACTTTAAACATTTGTGATCAGTATATATTTCACATTTTAAAACATACAAATGATGCATCCAAATTTTTAAAGTGAAAACAACAACAGCAAATTCCAAAACATCTGTAGTGTAATTTATCTCATGAGTTTTCAACTGAAGTGAAGCATAAGAAATTACATTATCATTCTGAATTAGGATGAAACCAAGTCCTTTAAACTAAGCATCACTATAGATAACAAACTCACCATTTCTGGAAGGTAGTTCCAATACTGGAGCATTCACTAATCTTCTTTTCAATTCCCGAAAACAATCATCACATTATTTTGTCGAGATAAAAATAACACCCTTCCAAGTTAGCTTAGTCGATGGGATGGAAAACTAGGCAAAAGTTTTAACAAACCATCGGTAATAGACTTCCAGACCAAGAAAACAATGAATCTCAGTTATATTTTTGGGTCTTGGCCATTCCTCAACAACCTTTGTTTTCGTAGGATCAATAGTTATTCCATCTTTAGAAGTAATGTGACCAAGGAAAGATATTAATTGCGACCAAAACTCACAATTGCATAATTTCCCATAAATTTATTTTCTTTTAGGCTTTTTATAATAACCCATAAATTACTTTCATGATCCTCTTTACTATTAGAAAACACCAAAATATCATCAATGAAAACAAACACAAACTTTTCAAAGAACTCATTGAAAATTCTATTCATAAGGTTCATGAATATAGCAGGTGCATTGGTTAACCGAAAAGACATAACTACAAATTCATAATGGTTGTATCTGGTATGAAACACAGTCTTTGGAATATCTTCTTCCATTACCTACAAATGATGGTACCCCGAACTCAATTCAATCTTTGAAAAATACTGAGCTCCCTGAAGATGATCAAACAAATCATCGATATGAGGCAAAGGATATTTGTTCTCAGTAGTGATGTTATTAAAGGCTCTGTAATCAATGAAAAGTCTCATTGAACCATCTTTCTTTTTAACAAATAAGACAGGAGCACCCCATGGTGATGTGCTAGGTCGAATGAAACCTTTCTCTAATAAATCTTGCAATTGCTCCTTCAACTCCAAAATTTCAATTTGAGCCATTCGATAAGGGGGTATTGAAATTGTCTTAGCATCAAAAACTAAGTCAACAGTAAATCCAACATCCCGATCTGGTTTTATTCCAGGAAACACATCAGGAAAACCATCAGGGTACTCGTCTACCATTGGCACATCATTAATCTGAAAGGTTCCTTTATTTTCGACAATATATGCACAGTAACATTAATTTCCATCTTCGAAAAGTTTATCAGCCTCTTGATATGTTATCAACAGGAAGGGTTCATTCGTGTACACAAACTGAAATTCTTTCTGAAAAAATACTACTTTAGCTCTATAGTCAATCATATCATGGTAAACAGAGATCGAATCCATACCCATGATAACATCAAACTCTACTAGAGGTAAAACAATAAGGTTTGAAAGTAGGTTCTTTCCACGGATAAAGATAGGAAGATTCTTATAAATTCTTTTTGCCTCAACATTTCCCCCAGGTGTCTTTACCACATGTTTTGGAGTCATTTCTTGAGATATAATTCCCAATTTACTAGAAACTTTTTCAGATATGAAAGAATGTGTAGACCCTAAATCAAAAAACAAAATGGAATAATCTAAAACAAACAAACAAAGTACCTGATACCACTTAATTTAATGGCCCAACATCTACTGAAAAAGTTGAAAAGGATTTCACCACACCTTTTTTCTTTTATCAAAACCGACTTCTGATACCAACTATAAGGCCCCAACCTTAAAAATTACATAATCTTGAGTTATTTCAAGAATTCACATTGAGGATATTTTCAGGTTTAGTGTTTTAGAGAATTTAATCATAAATCATGAATTTCATTCCACATTTAAACAAGGTTGTTACATCAAAAATAGTATTCATTTTTCCCTCAAAGGGAACATATTTAAAATAGAACATGGATTCATTCTTGACACTTCCTCGACACCATCATCACATCATGTACTTTTCCCTTGACCTGAAAAATACATTTCAAAAACTTGGTATTTGCATAAAAATCTCAGTAAGGGATATAAAAATAAAGAAATAAAACATTAGTTCATGTATACATAAGAATCAATGAAATCATACATTACTAATAAAACATAAGCACTTTAACATACCTCATGAAACCATAAGATTTATTAATAACACATAGAAATCATAAATCATAAAGGTAACTTGAGGCATTCATAACATTATTACATAGGGAGTAACCCTCATGGTTAAGTTTGGTCGAATTATACTTATCCAATAGAATTAAGACATGTGTTAGGGTAATAATAATATCATTTTTACCGTTAACTACCCAATTTACTTTTAACCATGGTAAAAAAATGTAAAAATTTACTGTTCCCCAAAAATTATTTTTATCTTATTGAACCAAATTTTAATCCTTTAAATTAATTGTGCCTCTCGGATTTTCGAAATTAAACTCACAGATGCGGTAAAATTAAGTTTTATGTGCAATTGTAAATTCTCCTAGGAGGTGGGTAAAAGACGGTCAAAAGATCAATAAAAATTTTATATATCTAAAATTATTATAAAATGGATCCAATGAACTACATTGAACTTATATAAGTATTATGTATCTATTTTGACCTAAAATAAATTTAAATAAAATAAATAATTATTTAAATAAAAAGTCGGTTTTTAAATAGTAACTTAGTGTTTTCACTATTCATAAAAAATTGAAAGTTTTCAGAGAAATACCAAAAATTCCATCTTGGCTAATTTCGATATTCTGAATCCAAAAATGAAGTCCATCTCAAAAGATAAAATTTATAAAATTTCAAAAAGTGGTTATTACTATTCATAACTGCTAGTTCCTAATAACATTATAATATTATCTCATTTAGTGAAACTCAGTATTTCGTACCACGCACGCTATCGAAGAAGGTCTTGATTGTGTGTAATGAAAGCCAAGTCAGGGCTGCATGTAGTGAAAGCTCTGTTTGGTTTTGTGTATAACATAATCAAAACTTATTTCATTTATACGTTAAAAAAAATCTATACTTAATATTTCTTAGAATAATTTCCACAAAACGAACTTGAAATTGTGTGTAACATGAGCCAAAAATAGTGTTGTGTATCCTGAAAGCTAATACGGTGTTGAGTATAGTACAAGATAATCTCTGTGTAGTGTATAATAGAATACATAAAAGAAATTAAAAAATATATATCTCATAAAATCTTTGGTTGTTACATTCTACCCCCCTTAAAATGAATTTCTCCCTCGAAATTCGTCGGGGTTATAAATCATTTACTACTTGAAAGTTTCTTTAATATAAACCCACATTATAAAAGGTATACCAAAACATAACTTTAAAAACTAAATTATGAAACGTAATGCTTACCCAAATTAACTAATCACTGGGTTTACACATAGGAGAACATAGGTGAAAATATGGATATGGAAGAGAAATCTAAACATCAAGTTCTGATGGAGAGTGGTAGAGAACATGGATACGAAAAGATCAACAATCACAAATCCATAAATTTGTGATGATCTAAGGTACCATTGGATTCATCAGATATGAGGGCAATAGGACAACATTTTTGGTTTTCAAGATCATTTCCTTAAAGTTGAAAAAATTACAATTAGAAGAAATACTTTCTTGATTTTGGTACAATCTCACTGTTGGTCATTCCTTGAACAATTTCCACTTCATCTCTTAAATAAATGAAGATGAATTTGTCATTTGTGAAGTTTTAGTAGATCATACGATAGAATGATAGGTCATTCTATCTGTCTCAAACAAAAGGTTAGCAAAAGTTATTAAGTATACATAAGTCCATCTATAGTGAGATTAATCATATATGGTTCCCAATATGGACTTATACTTCATATAGTGTACCACTTAATAAATTAAAACTAATTTCTCCTAACCAGGGACTTCCTGGAGGCCATTGGTATGTGATAAAGGCCTGTCGCACTTCATTTGTGGGTTCGATTCCCACATCCTTGTCCAACGCGACGGGTTGTCTCCTGTCCTGCAGGTTGTCCTTTTTCTAAAACTATATTATTATAACATTCCATATATAATATCTAAAAAAGTTCTAGCCTTAAAAAATACTGACTTATGTCCAAAATAATCCATTCCAATCATTAGGCTTATCCAAAATACTCTTGTCCAATTTCAGTTGGTTTCTCATGAATAATATCATTCCATTTCCCATCATATCATCCATTATTGTGAATCTTCATGTTTCAAGCCATTTTCTAAAACCCAAAAAGAATAGTATGAGAGGAAAAAATCAGAATCAAGGTAGATTACCTTCAATATATAACATCTTAGGTTTAATTATAATATTTGTTTCTGTAATTCTATGACTATAAACTATACTTATACGTATCCTTAGGGACATCCCTAGACATACCGTAGAAATATCTCTAGGTATCTCACTAAAGTTCCAGCAACATAGTTTCCAAAGGTTGACTAAACCTTTCCTCTGATACCAACTATAGAGACACAAAGTTTGACGTATATGGACATTACATTACTTTTTTGGAGTACTTAATACATAACAAAAAGAAACACACAAGGAACATAATAGTTTAGTGTCTTTGGAAACTCAGAACAAAATCTTCTAATCATGGTGAAAGATCTTCAATATCTCCCATAAAGATCATCCACTTTTTGTTTTCTTACCTAAAACCTTTCTTTATATAATGGGAAAAATAAAACACAAAAAGGGTGAGCTCAAATGCTCAGTAAAGGAAAACATAGAGAACATAAAACAATCCATAAACATTTTAATGCAAAAACCTGAACATAATATCTAAACCTCAAAATCTTGAGCAAAGACATAAATCTTGGAATTACATAAGGCATATATCATAAAGGAACCTCAAAGAAGCTAAAATATCATGGGAATTAAACATGTAATTGTGGAAAACCATTAAGCACATGATATGATTTGAATAGTATCCAAGGCATTTCTTTCAATACCATCTTAGTGGAAAAATCCCCTTTATGAATCGAGTTCACTCCTCGTTCCAGTCCAGTATCACTGAACCGGATTAACTTGTCATTCCATCCATGTCTATCTCATGAGATATAAATCATTACCCAATTCATTAGAGGGATATATAGGTCCCACCCATCTCATAATGAAATAATTCTTACTTATGCCACAATATAAATATAAAGCATTCATCATAACCCAAAAAATAAAAATGGGTTTCATAAACATCATCCCATCATAACAGAATCCATATAAAACAAATGGATATCATTTCAACATAAGAAAAGTGAAACCATGTAAATCATAAAGATATTATACTTGAAACATACACATATGAAATAATGGAATCTTAGTTTGAAAATGGTTTTGATAAAACACTTGAAAATAATTCTTGAGGAAAATATCCTTTCTTCTTAAAAATCATTTTCTTTTCACAAAATTCCATGCAATTTTAAAAGAAAATGATTTTATTGAAAATAACCATGAAATCTTGTAGAGTAAACTTCATGAAAATAAGGCGTTATGAAACCGTAAAAATCCATTCATGCAGTATAAGTTAAAAAATATTCTCCTCGTACTTTTAATGGAAAATCAAAAAGTACCACATATGGTAAACAAAAGAATGATTCTTTCCATAAAAAAATTGAAAAGTTAAATAGGGGTAAACATGACTTTAAACAGACATGGAAAAATATTAAACACTTTATGAGAAACATTCTTCATGGACATGGATGAAAAATATAACCCTCGAAAATACTTACGTATAAGTAATCTCAGATAAAAATGAGATTGAAAAATTATCCCTTACCTTATGTCTGATTTGCTTTGTATGTATCTGAACCTATTATATAATGATTTAAATAATGACATTGACTAATTATATAATCATATTCATTGTTATGATATCATATATGGTCATATTCTTAGCTTCTTATTAGTAATATTTCATTGCTACTTGTTATTCGGGTGTTCATTGCTTTATGTTCTTATGCATGTTTTGTTGAATAAATTCTTATTCTTCTTTATAGGTTATAGATACCTTATTTCTAGAATGGTATTAGTGTAATATATATCATATTTATTCATTCAATTCATTTATATAATCATTATTCAAGGAAGATTATGTAGAACGATTCGCATCACATCGTGGAGATGGTAGGTCGTACGTACACACGAGCGATGATATCGTTCCCATGATCGTGGAATTGTATTTAAGTTTATGTATTATATTTCAGAATAAATATAAATTTACAATAATCATATATAGTTATTCTTTGCACCATTATACCCATCCAAGTAAGTTGGTGGTGGAAAAACAGATTATGCCACGGTGTGGAGACGGTATTCTGTACGTACGCACGCGCGGTGATTTCGTTTTCCGTAGGATGGATAGAAGGTGAAATCGGTTGGTTTCATATTTATAATAACATATCAGTATATTAGTGATACTTATGTTATTACTTTATAACGAAACAACTAATGAAGAAGAAGTTGAAGAAGAAAGAAACTTGAAAGAATCTGTAGAAGAGATTACCTCTTCTTCGACGCACCTCTTTTAGGCTTCCTTTTAATGCACTATATTTGGTCTTTTGAGGAGACCATAACCTCTATACAGTTTCTAGGGAAGTTTATAAGGTAAATGGGCAGGGTTTTTCGATCTTTAAAGCTCAAAATTGTTTAATGAGAAGAGGGAGGAGGTTCCCTTTTATAAGTGAGGAGAGGGGCACTAAAGAAAACACTTAAAATATTATTTTATAATTAAGTCATATTCGGTTAATAATGCCTCCAATGTGACTTATTTAAAATATAAAGTGGTTATGGGTCGAACTCCTCTTAACCAATTGGTTTTAGACATGTTCAGGTTACTATTTTAACCTTATCATTTAGATTTAACTCTAAGTTAAATAATTTAACTTTTACTGTGTCATCTTGTTTTCTTACATTATATGGTTAATAAACTAACTATAACAAGACAAAATAACCCCAAGTTGTTCATTATTAATATATATAACCTTATCTAATTCATTTTTCCAAGCCTTAGATTTTTAGGAATATAATAACAATTAATAATATAATATTTGTTTTAAAAAATATTTTATGTCAATTTTGACACTATTAGGAAATTGAATTTTCTGAAAATCATTACAGCATGATTAGTTCTAAAAAAGTTATTTAAATCAATATTAACATGTCATATTAACATATAAAATAATTTTAATTCATAAAAAGTCTCAAATTACATTTATTTGGGTATTTATTATATCAATTATGTTAATATTTCATTATTAAGGTAATTACTGCATCATTATTGTGTCATAAATAAATTAATGTATCAAATGTATAAAAATTATAAATAAAATACAATTCTGTAGGAAATATATTTATATTTATAATGAATATTTATAATCGAATTTATCTTATGTATAACACTATATTAAAAAAAATTAGTTATTAAACTTTGATTTTAACTCTTTTAACTCTTCTTTGAATTAAATAATAATAAATGTCCTAATCTAATTCTAGTGGACCTGAATGATAATATTATGTTCCTATGGTTGTTTTTGGTCGAATTATACTTATCCAATAGAATTATTACTTGTGTTAGGGTAATAATAACATTATTTTTAACCTTAATTACCCTGTTTACTTTTAACCGTGGTAAAAAAAGTAAAAAGTTACTATTCACCAAATATTTTTTTATCTTATTGAACCACATTTTACTCCTTGATATTAACCGTGTCTCTCGGATTTTCAAAATTCGAATCACATAAGCGGTAAAATTATGTTTTATGTACAATTGAAAATGCTCCAAGGAGGTGGGTAAAAGATGGTGAAAAGTTCAATAAAAATTTTATATATCTAAAATTATTATAAAATGACTCCTATGAATTACATTGAACTTATATAAATATTATGTATCTATTTTGACATATAATAAATTTAAATAAAATAAATAATTATTTAAATAAAAAGTCAGTTTTTAAATAGTAACTCAGTGCATTCACTATTCATAAAAATTGAAACTTTTCAGAAAAATATGAAAAATTCAGCCTTGGCTAATTTCGATACTTTAAATCCAAAAATGAAGTACATTTCGAAAGATAAAATTTATAAAATTTAAAAAAGTTGGTATTACTATTCATAATGGCTTGTTCGTAATAATATTATAATATTATCTCATTTAGTGAAACTCAGTATTGCGTACTACACACGCTATCAAAGAAGGTTTTGATTGTGTATAATACAAGCCTTGTTAGGGATGCGTGTAGTGAAAGCTCTGTTTGGTGTTGCGTATAACATAATAAAAACTTATTTCATTTATACATTAAACAAAATCTATACTTAATGTTGCGTAGAATAATTTCCACAAAATAAACTCGAAATTGTGTGTAACACGATCCAAAAATAGTGTTGCATAAACTGCAAGATAATATGGTGTTTCCTAGAGTACAATCTAATCTTGGTGTAGTGTATAATAGAAGACATCAAAAAAATTAAAAGTAATATATCTCCTAAAATATCGGGTTGTTACACTTCTGCCCAAAGTGAGGCTTCAAGGAGTGAGAGAGGTATGTGGAGAGATAATATGAGAAGATTTTGGACGAGCCAAGGGATTGAGAGGTGTGGGTAAGGGGGTAGAGGTGGGAGCCTTGTATAAGAGAGAGGAGGGTCACATTTGAAATGTCTTGAAATGATACTTTATTATAAAATTTTGTTAAGATTTTTAATGTCCCACAATGATATATTTCGAAGATAAGGTGATAAGGGTTCGAAATCCACCCATAAAATAGGTTTCCAACAAGTGTAAGTCTTAGATTTTACCTTATCAGTATATTTTATTTAAATCATTCATTAATGAGGTAATCACTACATCATCATGGTGTCATAAATAAATTTATTTATTTAATGTCTAAAAATTATAAAAAACAACCATTATGTAGGAAATATTTTTAGATTTACGATGACTATTGATAGTCTAAGATATCGTTTATGTAAACAAAATTAAATTTATTTTACTTAGGATATACCAACCATTGTTATATTTCTCTTGTTTTTAAAAATAATGTCATAAATGTCACTATTACACCTATGTGACTCCATGGCCCCTCAAGTTCGGAAAAATGCTTCACATGGTCGGCCATGACTCAAAATTAGGATTTGGACACATGTTGGGGTCATTTTATATTATTATGATATTATTTTATTACCCTTAACTACCCGATTACTAATTAATCACGATAATTAAAGATAATTACTATTGTTACTATTCATAATGTCCAAAAACAAAACAGCCTTAATTACATAATTTGTACTTTATGATTCCAAATATGGAATCCATTTTACCAAATTCCAAACACATAAATTTCAGTAATTAATTTAAAATTAATTCCCTTTGTCAAAACCAATAGCTTGTTTTAAGGAAACAATATCTATCAAAATATTGACAATTATTTATGTCCAATTTCAAAGTGAAAATAATTCTAATGACCACCATTATATTAAATGGTAAAAATATAATATAATTACACTTTAAGACCAATTAACAATATAAACTATCCATATAACTAAATTAGAGGAAAAAGTAGTTTTGAAGTAAAATGTAGTATTTCTCACTATTCATTAAAAAATGAACATTTTTAGAAAAATACCAAAAATTTATCCAAAGTAAATTTCAATGTCCCAATTCTAAAGAAAAAGTTTATTTTGACAAATAGAGCTTATAAAATTGTCAAAAGTTAGATTGAAAATTGGTTTTTCATCAAAAGGTGGTAAAACAATCTTATAAAAATATTAGAGTATTATATGCTTAAGATTGGATTTATTCTCATTTTAAGCCTCTAAAACAGTATATAATTCATAAATAGACATAAATATGAAAATATATTATTCATTATTTACTTGGGATGTTACATTAACAATTAATAAATAAATAGGGATGGAATATATTAATATATCAAAAATAAATATAAAATGGTAAGTTATATTTTCAATACCTTTAATATGTGACATAAAAAATTAATATTGGTAATATTGAAACAATTCTTTAAAATAATGGAAATTTGAAAGATATCCCCTTACCTCGAGTATTGGATTACTTCATATGTCTTCTGACCTCCTGGATAGTCAAATTATATTTTTTAATTACTTGATTCAAAAAAAATTATGGTTTTTTATCTCCTATAAAGAAATTTATTAACATGTTTTATTCTTTTATTAAATTAATATTGTTTGTATTAATCATTCTATGTCATTCAATTCATAGTTTTAGAAATGATTCAATGTAATTGTAAAATCTGATGGTTGTTATCCAATAGTTCAATATGCTCTATAAGTTCCATGGTATAACATACATATCATTAAAACACTAAATATTTTCAATAGATTATTATATATTTACAATTTATAATACTTTCCTCAATAATCTTATTTTATATTCTTAAATTGAAAAATATGAATTTTCTTTAATATTACTAATATAATTCCTATTTTATAATTAGAGATTCTAAAAAATAACATTATTTGGTTATTAATTTTTTATATATACATTAAATATCAGTTTAGAAGCATAAATTATGGGTATAAGTGAAATAAAACAATGTCATTCACTTAAGCAGTATAAAGCTTCCACAAATGAACGATATTTTTAGGGGAGTATAAAAAAAGAGTAAAATTAATGAATATTTGAGGTTCAAAAAAATTTTGATTAAAATTATACAATTATATTAAAGTTACCTAAAAAACTATTTATTCTTTTGAAGGGATAAAAAGATAATTAAAATAAAAAGGAATAAATTTTAAAACCATTTCCATTCTCTTCGGGTCACCTTCTTTGGATTGAGTCTAAAGCCTTTAGAGGAGATTATTTTGTTTAGAATAGGTCCATAATAATGTGTATAAGAGAGTATATAGAGATATTTTCCTTAATATATGAAAATTGAATGAGTCATGTAAGTGATAGAAAAGGGGTGTATAAGGGGTGTTTACATAGCCATGGGGGGATATCCTTGAATAAAATATTGATTAATTTAATATTTAAGCTGATTAATAGGAATATTGTTGATTATTATGATTTTCAATAGTGTTTGATTAAAATATATATTTTTTATTAACATTTAAAGACACCAAAAATATAATAGAATCATTGAAATATTTTATTAAAAGTAAAGAATCAAAATAGTTTTTATTAGAATAAGATATAACATAGGCTTTGAAAATTTATTTATTTTTTTCGAAAGTAATTTTATTATTTTTAAATTCCTTTTTTAAATCATTAAATATATTTTAATTAACGATAAATATTTTATAAATTATTTTATAATTATTTACTTAATAGTTATTTCATAATACATAGCATATATAAGAAAAACTACATTTTACTATTCGCATTAACCATATATTTTTCATGAAAATATGAAAATAATTGCCCTAAGATAATTTTGACATAATAATTCCAAAAATTAAATTAATTTTCTATTATTTATCATCTAATTAATATAAATTTAACTTTTAAATAAGAACTTATGAAAACTATTTTGGTGCAATGAACTTTATTCATAAAGACTATAATCTTATGTTAATTAAAATATTAATTTTCTAAAAACATCCCCATCCAAATGTAAAGTCCATTTTTTGATATTAAGACACAATGGTGAAATATAAATTTTTATATATTGCATATATATAGGATAATGTATCACTAAGAGGGGGTGAATCAATGATATTCTTTTTTAAAATTTCTTCTTGAAATTAACTTATATGGACTCTTGAGATGTTCAATACACTCTTCCTTTAAACTCTCAGACTAACCCATATGAAAGAAAATAAGGAAATTCAAGGAGCATAAGGTTTTGACAAGGATTAGTCCCAATGTGGGTACTTAATACTTTCTATGTTTTATTCTCCTTAAAGGATATATATTCACTATATAACACTACTAAATATGAGCAAGTTATCTCTTAAAATCTTAAACTATCTCCTAAAAAGGTCTTTATATTGTCTTTTTCTAGTTCATATTCCTTTGTCTTGTTTCTTTATACTTTATCCCACTAATGATTAAAATCCCCTTCTACTAAATATTGAACAAAAACATCCTTCAAATTGATATGATCCAACATCATAATATTCAGATCATTTCCGTAATTAATTGGTTGTTAACTATATATGTCTTCTAGTATAGCATTCATTCTTTCCATGTCATTCAAATCTATTCTGATGTGTACTGAAATCATAGAAACTCATCAACCTCAATCTTTTTCATCATTATATATGATATTAGTGTCTCGTGAGATGGGTCTTTAAACCCACTTCTTTTTCTTCTTCCCCATATTCTTCATTGATAAAATGTTTATTTTCATCCTAGATATTATAGGGGTCACTATCCTAGCTACAAATATCAGTAATAAAATTTGGTGATGGATCCTATATCAATATAGTAAACACATATCCTACTTATAATATTTTAAAACCTATAAAAAATCACATCGACATTGCTTCTATATTTTCATTATAGAAAATTCTCCTTGAATTACAATTCCATATCTCTATATTTAAAAACAATTCAATAATATCCTATAACTTTTATCTCATGTAATATTATTTAAACTACTCCCTAATACTCAATAATTATTATTCACATGATAGCCAATATTATCAAGGATTCATCTTCTCCAAAAAATCCACATGGACTTATTTCTCCAAGCTAGAATACATGCTCGCATACATCAAAACTATCAGGGCATGGAATTCTCCTGACAAAGGAACGAGTTCTCAAAATATAAAACCAACCTTCACTACCTTTTCATTCCTATATTTTTTCATCTAACTCATTTATTATTATTATTATGAATAATATTAACCAAACTGTGCTTTAATCAAAATTTTATTTGAATAATTGTAATATTTATTTATGTGAAGAATAAATTCAATAACAACTGATTTAGTTATTCTTCTTCAAAAATATCACTTCTCTGAAACTTTAAAAACATTCATAATAATGACAATATCTTAAATATCTCATTATCAGTGAATAAATATTATATATTCTCTAAAAATATACTATGTATGTATTTAAAGATTCCAACATTACTACATTTCTTCTTTCTTGGGATAAATATCTGATACATAGATTAATATATATTATGTACTGGGGATGTTTTTTTAGATTGTTTATTTTTTAGTATTATATGTTACAATTTAATTTAGATAATATTTTGGAAGATCCTTATGTACTGTGTATGGTTTTTTTATTTCCATAATTTCAGTCATCCTTGGAAAATATATTATGCATGGAATCAAATATCTTAAATATCACTTTCTATTCTCAATTTCACTATCTCAACTCAATGTAATATATCACACATCTTACTGAGAGAATAATATATATATATATATATATATATAGGGAACTCCATTACTTAACCAACATTCAATGTATAAATAATGCCTTAAAAATATAGTATTGAGCTCCCAACACTTTTTCGTTTATTCTATTTTAAAGAAGAATAATATATTACATATGAAATGCCATAACAAAAATTACTACCAAAAATATAATTTTTAAATTATCACCAAACCTAACAAAAATATATTACAACTTAATTAGGGAATATTTAATGTTTTAAAAAACAACTTAGCCCAAATTTAATGACATTGGAAAATATTATAATATTTATAGAACTCTTCAATTTTATTTCCATATTCTTAACACATCTAAATATCAAAATCTGATTATTTAAATAACCCTTCATTAACTCATATATTCTCGATTCATTTCATACTTCTCCGAGAATTATCCAGTTTAATTTAAAAAAATTATATAGAATCCTTCATTATTGAAAACATAGGGATGGGTTCTCACTTCTATAAAAATTTGTACTTATTCAATCATATCTCTACAATCTTTCTAATACAATAAGATTCTTATATTCACCAAGATTCTATTATAGATAGTGCTTCAATTCAACAGTACTTTTCAGAAATCATTTACAAACCATCTTTGTAATCATAAAATGTATAAGGTTTATTACTAAATTTTTTTACAGAAACTCTCAAATAATTACCAAACCACTACCAAGTACCAAAGATAGATTTCTCTTCATGGTCATTGGGTTCTTTATCATCACAAAAATTCAACATATTTTGACTTTATACCTCTATGATATATTGAAATCCAACAGAAAAAATGCATCTCTTCATCACAATTCAATTGGTCACTTCATTTTCAAAAAAATAATAATAAATACTTTATAATAATGTTACAATGTAAAACAAGTTACTTTACCCTTCAAAAGAAACCTTTAGACTATCAAAACATTCCCATAAAATATGATAATAATAATTAACTTTTAAAATTAAATATTATGTAATATTATAATTGACTAATAAAATATTATTTTAGTGTAACATTATAATTTAGATATATTTTTACATAAAATTTTATATGATATTAAAATTATTTAGTTACTTTGAATAATTACATGTTATCATTATAAGACTACTAAAACATGAAAAATAAAAAGTTGGAATTTATATTTCAATGATTTCATTACTACTAAATGAAAATATATAAATAATATAATTAATAAGAGTAATATAGTTATTATATAAATCTATATATGTAAAAATAATCATGAGCACTGTAAAAAAAATTATAAAACCATATTAATAAATAATTATTATTCATAAAATTTCATTTTAATACATTAATGGGAAGTACTTGTTTATTATTATTTATTAAAATATTAATAATGGATATGTATTGATACATTATTAATTTATTAAATAAATATGAAAAATAATATTAATAATATCATTTTTTATAATCATAAATAAATAATTAATTATTGGTTTAATAATTTCATTATTACTTTTTGTTTGAAATTTTTTTTTTAATTTTAGGTTCATGTTAGTAAAAAAAGAAATTAATTTAATTTTATATGTACATATTTAAGATATATATTTTTAAAAAATATTCATAGAAAATTATAGAAATTTTGGTTCTACCCCTTAAATAAATTACAACCTCATAGTTTTTACTAATTGACAATCACTTATCAATGTTTTAACCTATTTTCATGAACTACATTACTAAACCCTAGTATTAACTTAAAAATTAACTATTATATGCGAATAATGTGACTTAATATAAATAAATTGGAAATTTTAACCCTATGTGATCATACTAGTCATTATAAAACAAATAATTTAGAGAAAAAGGCCATATATATATATAAGAATTTATACTCAAATGGCCACATTTCTAATTCTTGAAAATAAACATACTCTACTCTAATACAAACTGAAGTTCCCCTATACCCACACTTCTAGATCTAGTGAAATGCATACATATATTAACACAAATCATGAGTTATAACCATATCCCAAAATACAAGGTTTATTATCTTTAAGAACTATGTACATAACACATCACCAACCAATACTTATAACATTAATTTAAACAAATACTTCTATAAAAACAACTAATTAACTGATAAAGATCACTTTAATACCTATGATCACCTATGAATGGAGAAACATAAGAAAGTAGTGGGATCAAAATATTATTAAGGGGTAAAAAATTATCGATGAGACATATAAGAGTAATCATTAAATAAAAAATAATAAATATACATAATATTGAGATAAGTGACATTATTGAGGGAATAACAACATGTAGTCATAATATAAGTGATGATATTTTTTGACGAGTTCACATTTCCAAGGTGTTAGAGGTGTTGGGGAGTGATTGAGGTGTTCTAAAGGCTTAGACTTGAGGTATTTACCTCTATGGTTTTACTAAGTCATGGTTATTTCTATAGTGGATGTATTTTTGGGTGGATTTTAATATTTTATAATTAGAAAGTTTCATAGTGGGGGTCTATTCTTGGAGTTGTTTTTTTATAGTCTTTGGTTCTCCATGGGTAAGACCATGCATCTGGTGATGGATGTGGTGTATGGTGGATCTTCCTATGTGAAACGCGTATAGTTGAGGTTGTTGTGGGGAAATTTTGAGTAGCCAATGATTTTTTAGGTATATTATGTTCCATTGAGGGGTATATAGTGTGGAGTTAAAAATTTCAGAGCTCATGGTTCCTAGAGGGTACAACTTCGGTCTCATATAAACTACAGGAAGGTTATTTAAACACATGTAGGTCTTTGTGGTGGTCTCTTATAAAGAATCCCTTTTGACATTTCTTAACTAGGGTATGTGAGGGGTCACTACACTAATGAAAAATGACTATGCGGTGGTAATGGTTCTTGGTATTTTCCTCTATGGGAAATAGGAATACCAACATTATCTGTTTGGTGAGCACGGTTATCATTTTCATGGGACAGCCCGAGTGGAACAGAGAGGTTTGAAACAATTAGGGAAGTCTCGCCATTCCATAGAGGGTGAGTGTGCTTGGAATATTTTTTCCTGGGGATGCACCACAGCGATCACCATGATCATGTTGTTGAAGTTTTTGGTGATTTTAAAATTGGGTTGGTGTCAGTGTGAAATAGAGAGATCCCCACACCATGTTTATGGATGTGATGGTCCCCAGTCAAGGCATAGGCATAATACATAGGTGTGATTGATATGGGGATCATGTCTTTACGATTCCATGGTGGGATCTATGGAAAATCTAAAAAGGGAAAGGGGATGTCCCCTACATCATGGTTTATCTCTGTGTTGGGTCATGGTCTTTCACATTGTGAGGACAAAATAGCCAGGGGAATTAATCAACATCATGGAACTCCCTGTGGTGGCCCTAGATGAGGTTCCATGACCTTTTTTCTCACCACCATATTATGGTTATGATATAGAATCAGTATATCCTTCTAGAAAAAGGGGTTTCCTCCTGGTTTTTTATTCCCAACACCCATTATCATTTAATGATTCAACTACCAAGGTTGAATGGGGTAGTGTGGAACTTATAAATATCCCACATTATTCCTTTATTGATTTAATTACTATATGGGGTTAGTTAGACTTAAAATATTGCACCCATACCCACTTGTTTGCATTTTAATATTCATCTTGTCCCCTCACCCTCTATTTTATTCCCATTCATATTCCTCTCAACTTCGGATGACTAGAGATTTTCTAAGGCATTTGTTCATCTTTTAAAGGATTAAAACTTTACTCGATTCATGTAATTGTTTCTTCTTCAATTTGAGTTTCCGTATTCATCTCCTTATTCATTTTATTTTTTTTTTATTTTTAGAATATAGGTATCGGTGTTTATACTTATATATGGTGGATTATAATTTTTTTTTGATAATTAATTTGATGTGACATGCCCAATGAAAGTTGTTGATGGAATCTTGTTCACTTGACTTAGATGTCTTGACCGGTTTTATTCATCTCGATTTGAGGTAGAGAATTTTAATTATTTTTTTATCTTTTGGAATAAATATTCTTGAAATGATATTAATTCCCCTATAAACCCATTAAACACATAAAAATCTCTCAATTTTCAGCAACTAGAATTGAATGACTAGAAATATCATCATTTAATCTTTATTGCAAGACCTTTGGAATGATTAATGGGGAATATCCATATTAACTTGATTAAACAACACCATTATATTCCATAATCCAAGATTCCTTGTACCAATCTAACAAATATTATAATATATCGTGACTTAAATGTGGAGGGAAAGGTAACTTTAACTATATCATCTAGATCAGTGGAGATGATTTGTTCTGAGGGGATGGAATTTGATTTACTTATGAATTTACTATTATTATATCTCCACAGACTCAATGGTAGATATTTGGTCATAGGTTATGTGATTTAATTATTTCATTTGATATCATACTCTTCTAAAAAGCCCTGGTATTGTCCCATGAAGGGGTCCTTGAATTTTCTTCTATAATTTAGTTTCATCTTGTTTATGGTTTATTATTATTTTATTATTATGTTAATAAAAGTTACGGTTCACTAATATGATTATATTATTCTACGTGAAATGGGAATCCTTAGTATAAAAATGGAAAGAGAAAAATTTGGAATTACAGTGTTAAAAGGATGGTAAAAATTATTTCCTTTTATAACATGTGTTGATGACATGTTCAAATGTGCTTCAATTATTATGTGATTAACTATACGAATTGGGAAAGATTTTATAAATGAAAGAGTAAGGGGAATTTGGAATGAAAATTATAGCATATAGGAAGAGGTATGTTTCATTTTGGTACATTATTGATCATTAATATTCACATTTTGGTTTTAAAAATGTCTTTGTTGTTGGTGAAATATGTTTAAATACATAACAATGTTAAATATTGTTTTATAATGATTTATATTGGAAGTTTTATTATATTTATATTCTTATGATAAATTTTAAGACTAATCATTAATAAAATAATAAATTATAATAAGAAAAAAAATGAAGTACGTGGGTTAATTTAAAGATTCCTTCTAAATCTCTCACCATGTTGACGATAATTACATAGGATTTTTCACCTAAATTGATTTCAAAATGTGATGATAAATTTTTATGTGTTTCTAAGCATAATGATAACTAATTTCTAAAATTTAAAGTGTGAATGGAAATTATTTAAGATTAATAAAAATATATCACTAAGAAATTGTAAGTATATATGGGATGGAAGTTGGAAGACTAAAGAAGTGTAAATCCAAAAAATTAAATATGTGGGTAAATAAAACATAATGCGAAGATGAATATGATGTGAAAAACCCAGGATTAATATTAAAGTATTTCAGTTAATAAGTGTTAAGGAATAGGTTTTCAATCAAATTTTGAAATTAACTAGATGAATAATAAATGGAAATAGATAATGTAATAATTAATTATGCATAATTATTAATATTTTTAGTGATATTTAGTAATGGTGATTAAGGAATTAATTCAAATAGAGTTACCTGTAAAAGATATATGAGAAAATATTATATCTTAGTGATTATCTGATTCTTGACATCTTTATCTTTTATACTATTGTGTTAGATCCTATAATGATGTGGTTATTTATTACCTTATAAATTGACAGTATACCTTTTTTATTCCTTGGCATATTGCATGATTGTAAATTGTATTGTGATTTTTTATGTGTGGTGGATAGATTTATTATTTTATTGATCATTTTGTGCTGGTTTATTTGTGATTTTTAATACCATAAATGAAATCTATAATGGAAGTCAGTTATGTGCAGACCAACATAGGTTGTAATGGCCTAAGGTGAAATAAACTTATACACGGGTTGTAATATCTCAAGGTGTCACCTGTATAGTCTTATGGACTGTAATATCTCACAATTGGGGCATTCAATTATATATATACATGGGAATCAATTTATATAAGTTAATTGTACGTAAGTGTGTGTGCACGTGCGCGAATGCATGGGATGTTGTAGCTCAAAGATTCAAAATTTGCATCTAATGTGGGTTGTAATGTCTTGAGGATACAAAATGACCACATTTCCCATAGGCTATAATTGACTAAGGATGTGTCATATTTGGGGTATGACGAATCAAGGTTATTGCACGAGTTGTGGAGGTGATGTGGTGGTACAAAAGAAGTGATGATAATGTGGATATGATGGGCTACATGAGGTATATAATTTGATGATAATTTGGATATCATGGGTTATACAGAGGCAAAGGTTCGAAGATAATGTGAATATGAATGGGTTCATGCGGTGAAATATGTGATAATGATATTGATATGATGGGATTAATGGGGTGTAGGATGTGATGATTATGTGGATATGATGGGTTACATGGGGTGTAGGATTTGAGGTGATGGGATGATGGACCCAGGAAGCAATTTAGTATCACATATTATGGCAATGTAATGATGATGGGATGATTCTAATAGGTTGAGAGCATGGAATAATTTTTTTATTTCTCCCTATGAAATGAAGTTTGCATGGTATGGATTTTAATATTCTTGTTTTGATGTTTTACTTGTGAATAGATGGTGATAGGTGATATATTTTATCTTCATTGTGATTATGTGATCCCAGAACTCTTTAAAACACACTCATTTATTATTGAATAAATTTTTAATGTAAATTATGATTTTAGATGGATTCATTATGGTGTTTAGTAAGTAGAGTATAACTTTCCTAGTTAGATTTATCTATATTATTATCCTTAATATATGATTTAGCACAATTTTTTGCTACATAATTATTGCACATGGATATAGAACTACTTAGCAAGTTTATTCTATTGATTATTCCCTAGTACTCATCCCTCCACTATTTTCCATGTTTTTTATAGGGATGGACATTAGAGATTATAGATGATGTTTTTAGGTATATGGGATGGATTTTATGTGGTATTTATGCCTTCTCCTTTTTTTCATTATACATGTTCATATAGTAAAATACAGTATTGGAAATGAAAACACTAAATTTTGTTTTGAGAAGTTGATAGTTTGATTTTTTTTAAACTATTTATAATTAAAGAGGGTAAAACCTCCAATTGGAGAAAACATAACACCTTGGTGATTTTCTCCAACCTTGAGCCTATTAGAGGTTGGCCTCAAGGTTCATGCTCATATCCACCCAAGAAAGGTCATAAAAAGGTTGTATTAAAGATTCTATTTGAGAGATATTATAGAGTTTTGAGTTGCGAATATGTAATTTTTTCATGGTTCGATTGGGAAATGGGGTTATTTAACCTAAATTATTTTAAAGGAAGGGAACTAAGAGGTAAACATTAATTTAGGCCCCATAATGGACTATACTTAAATGCATAAAGTTAGGGAGTCCAACTAGGATCTTGGTATTATGGCCCATTGTGATCTGACGTGAGGAATGTGTTTTAAAACAAATCATTTTTTGGGGATCTTTTATTTATTAGAGGTTTGAAAACTTAAGAGGTATGCATGCATCTTTTTAAAAAGTTTTATCTTGATTTGTGATTATGATTTTTTTGTTTCTTTATGCTAACCTAAATTTATATAATGCACCTTTAATAATTATTTTACATTCAATGCTAATAAATTAATTCATCATTTCAAGAAAGGTTACATAAAAATCATGATTTTATGGGGAGTGCAGTTTCCCTTTTAAATATGCCATCATAAATTTATTCTTAATAATTCATGCATGTCAATTAATAAATTAGTAATATATTGTTAAAAATTAAAATTTTCCATTTTAAATATATACTATAGTGTGATAATATGATTTTATTATTGGAAAAAAATGTCAAAATTTTTAATATGCTTATTTAAGATTTATGGATGACGTATTGATGCATGATAACTAGAAAATTTTCAATCATGTTCAAATTTAAAAGTTTTATTTTAATTTTAAACACTTATATTTTTTTATGAATATTGAATCAAGTATAAAGGATTGTGTTCTTATACATTTTATAAATTATTTCTTTTTTAAGTATGGGTTTTTGAACTACTGATTATATTGACAGATATTATAAAAGAACATATTTACCAACATTTTTAAAATTTCATTATTTCTTTAAATGAAATGTTATTTGATTTGTTAAATTAAATTGTAGAATTAAAAATTTTAGGGAATTAAATTAAATAACTAATCATGAGTTTATTTAATTAATGATAACGATATAACTTTTAAATTCTTATTACATAACATAAATGAAATGTGGTTAATCATTCCTAGTATATGTTGTGTTTACAAAAATAAAATAATGATACATGATATGAATTTTAATTAGGAAATAATGAAATAGGATTTAGATCAAAATTTAATGTGATAATCATGAAATTTTAGTTTAGATATAATAACTAATATTGATAAATGTTATATGTTGATTGTTATTCAACAATTCTAAATTATCTGATATACTGATTTTTTCCATTCCATCTTAAGCATGATAAGTCCCAATGTTTTTGAGTGTTTTATAATTCAACGCATGATTTTATTAAAAATTGTTTGAATTTTATATATGATTTATTATGTTATTCTTGATTTAATGTGAATCATGAAAGGAAGACATGTGTAAAATATGTGATAAATGAAAATCAAGACAAATGTTAATGAATGAATTGATGTTCATCAAGTTATATGATATGATCATTAAAAAGCATAAAAAATGAATATTCCATGTTTATATAATGTTTTCTTAAATATCTATTCTTGGTTTATTTGTTATTTATTTCCCATCCGGAGATTATTCATTTAGAAACCAAGAATTATGGAATGTTTTTTATATCCTTGATATGATCTAGTGCAATATTATATTGAAGGTATGGTTAGACTAAATATATTTGGGGATGAGATTATGGTTGGACTGAGGTGGAGGAAATTTTTTGTAAGTAGTAATTATTGTATTTGTTGATGATCTCTGTCTCTATTGATTACTTTCAACTGGTTGATTGTTTTCTAGTTGATATTTATTTTTTATCCAACCATTATTTGATATATTTCATGAGATTATGGAATGCTTCTTTTTCATGTTTATTTGATGAACATTTATGTAATAAAAACTATAAAATTGGTTTGGTTCTTTCGGAAATCTACTTATAATATATTCAAATAAATTAAAATGAAAATAAAAGGATAATTTTATAGGAAATTAATAGTGATGATTAGATAAGTCTATGTCATGGTTGTCTAAATCATGCATTCTATCACAGAAATGATGCTGTTAATTATTCATATTCATTGTTTCTATTATTAATATTTTTCCGCATTATATTCTGAGATATATAACCATTGATGTGAATAAAAGTTAGAACCCAATTTTGGTTTGGTTGATATGATTTACGAGATATGTTCTAACCTTTTAAATTCTTAAGAAATTTATTTGAGGTGTTTTATAAAATTACATGGTAACTCAGATATGGATTAGGAATAAATTCATGAATTAGGTATGATATTATGCCTTTTTCTTCGGGAATCTTTGGTGTTAATATCTAAGTCTGGGTGAGTTTCTTAGTCTTAGGAGGTTAGTAGATTATTTTATGTGGATTGAGCTATGTTATAGGTTGGATCCTCTACTATTTTCTTATAAAAAAATTTAAAATAGAACTAAATTATGGAACAAATAAAAAAGTGTATGATGAATTTTATAAATTAAAATGAAAATATTTCCATACCAAAATGGTAATTATTAATCCCAAGGTTTTGAATTTTGAAACAGATTGTTTTTTATTGGTTCTAAAATTTAATTCCCACTAAAAATAAGTCTAGATACCAAAAAGTTTTAAAGAGTATTTCTTTCAATCTTAATGGTTTTAAACAAGTCAAAACACATTCCAAATTTTTTTTTAACTAATCATATGGCTTAGATTTAAAATAAAAGGATGTGTGTGGATTTTTGTAAAATAAATTGATAATATCTTAAAATATTTTAGTGGATTCTATTTGATAATAATTTAGAATTTTCTTTCAAAAAATTTGAAGGATTATAAATGATTTTTGGATTATTTTAAAAAAAGGAATCTATAATTGACCTTGGTTAATGTGAATGGAGTAATTATCAAGACAATTGGCTATCATATTTCAAGGATTTTTCATATTGATTTGATTTAGATTCTTATCTCTAATCCTTTCCTAGGAAGTGTTAATAGTGCATCCACTTTGTTTTTAATTTGTGTTGTAGGCATTTGGCTATTGTTAGGGTATTATAGAGGCTTAACGTTGAGGTTTTACGCTTTGAGGGATCACTATGGTATGATGATTCTCATGGTTCAGTCCATTTTTATTGGAAACATCTGTTTTAGCAATGAGAATTATCATGGTGGGTATTGGGTTTAGATCTAGGTGTTTTGGTGGTGTATGGTGCACCACGAGTACAACCACACCTTTGGTGATATTCATAATGTATAGAGGATCCCCTATGTGAAATGGGGAGAAGTGAAGGTAGTCATGGGGTGGTTGTTTTTATTGTTTGAGGGTGTTTTGAGGTTTGATCTATGTCGTTGATGGGTATGTAGCATGGAATTGAGTGTTTTGGAGGTCTTGGTTCCTATAGGGGGGCGGTTAGAGCACATGTGAACCATGGGTAGGGGATCTGTGAATATTTTTGTTCCCATGGTGATATCTTATGTAGCATCCCTTATCCATTTAATAGTTGGGATATGCGATAGGTCACCACACTGAGGAAAAATACCCATGTGTTGAGTGTGTTTTTGGGGATTTTTCTATATGGTAAATAGGAAGGCTGATATGGCTGGTTGTAACGCCC
Organism: Viscum album; assembly: GCA_963277665.1. NCBI lineage: Eukaryota > Viridiplantae > Streptophyta > Magnoliopsida > Santalales > Viscaceae > Viscum > Viscum album. The sequence continues at coordinate 1,249,996,160 of OY728121.1, forward strand.
TGACCCCAATTACCCAGAGTCAGTGCATTATTTTAGTACATTGGAATGATTACAACGAATCAAGTCCCAAATAACATATCGGTTTAGCAGTCTTGGAAAATAGATTACACAAAAGAATTTTACATTACACTTTATAACATACAAAACAACATAAATAATCCTTTATGAATGCCATTATTCCCTTGTCTTAATCCTACATATCAATCACAATACACTTCTGGGAATCCTGGGAAAAATAAAACATAGATAGGGGTGAGCTCAGATGCTCAGTATGGATAACAATAAAGTGGAAAAATTCATAAATAAGCATAAACATTGAAGGCAATGTATAACTAAAACAAAAGCCTTTTAAACATGAACTTCAGCATAATATGGAAAAAATAAAATGAATTAATTCCATTTACTTATTCACATGGATATTCTACTAGTCGAATAATCACATGCAATATCACTAACCACTTTCATATTGATGTAATGAATAATGCCAAACTATCATAACCAGATGGTAAAGGCCTTGTGCCCAGACGACAAATAATATTTTTTGAAGGCCTTGTGCCAAGACACTAGTTTGTCTCATGAGGCCTACCGATGCATTGAGGAGCTATAGAGGGCTCCACCCATCACTTAATAAGTCCAATTCATTCCTCAAAAGAAAAGGTTTAAACATAACATAAACATATGTATTAAAACTAGTATAAGAAATTTCAATATTTTATCCATAACCCATGAATGGTATAAAAATAACACATCCACATTAAAACATATAACAAAAACTTCAATATTATATGGAAGTTTTGTATCATAATAATTCAACCTAAATCAAAAATAATATCCAGTACACATTGCTGACATAGTTGAAAATTATGAGTAAAATTTTTTGAGAGAAATAACCTTTTTTTTAAATTATTTAAAAGTCACACATTTATAAAGGAAGTAATTTCCAAGAGATTTTTGAATCTAAGTGTACCATACAACTTTTAAACTTTTGAAAATAATTATCATTTCAAACCATTCATGTTCATATAAATAAATCCTTAAAATATTTTTGAAAACATGGACATTAATTAAAAATATTTAGAAAGTTAATCTTTAAAACATTTAAAATTAGGATCATGATAAAGAGTACCTTTCACAAATACTTAAAATATTGTTTTTTAAATCATTTTTATGAAAAATGGACATGGATGGTAAAAATGTCCTAGTAAATACTTACACATAAACAATATCAGATAATATTGAGATTGAGTAATTAACTCTTACCAATTTGGTAACATACGAGACATACACCCCATGAAATAGGTATCATTCAATGAATACGTTAATACACATAAATTAAAGTGAATTACACAACTAATACAATTATGTGTAGTACATACACCACACAAAAAGTAATAGTGGCAATATGGCATGAATCTCACGGGAATAAGGAGTGAGATGAAAACCCCTTACCATCCACTTTCCTTTGGTTGAGGGTACGTTTAACCTCCTATATGAAAACATTATTTTGTTATTAAATTATACCATAACCATATTAATATTTATTATATCATACATTATTCATTTATGACTTTATACTACCCATTTAATAATAATTTCCATGTTAAATTAACATTTCGTGTAATAATCACTTTCGTTATCATACGTATTTTAACATGTTACTCTTGATTGTATCACTTAGATCATGATTTAAATACTTCTAGAATAAAAAACTTGATTTATATATCATATATATTAAGAATATAAATTTGTATAATAGATATATATGTGAAATGGAAAACATCGTTTATGGAGACGGTAGTCCGTACGTACGCATAAATGTTGTTTCCATTTTCATAACGTATTGAATGGAACTAAGTGAATCAAGTATATGTGAGTACATATATATATATATATATATATATATCTGGTAGCATTATTATTTCATATATTACAAACATATTAGTAATATATCTTTTTATAATCATCGATGAATGGTGAATGTGGAAATGAATCTCATCGCGTCGTGGAGACAGTAATCCGTTGGTACACACGAGCGATAATATCATTTCCTTAAAGGTGTGTAATTGGATGGTATATTAATTTTACAAATAAATTATCATTTAATTTTCATTATTTATATACATATTACTCATCATTATATCCATCCAAATAACATAGTGTTGAATAACAAATTACACCATGGAATGGAGACGGTAAGCCGTACGTACGCACACATGGTGACATTATCATTCATAAGATGGATATAATAATGAATATAGTTGTGAAATATTAATAATAACATCACAGTATATAGAAGATACTGGATTTATTATTTTTTAATGGAAATAATAAATAAAGAAGAAGTGGAAGAAGAATGGAACTTGAAAGAGGGTGGTGAAAACATTACCTCTTCTTCGGGTTATTCATTTTGATTTGATCAAAAGGGCTCCTTAGGTTGGCTTTATGATCAAAATAAGGTGTCTAGGTTAAATTTAGGGAAGTTTGGAGAATATTTTAGAAGGGTTTGGTCGATTAAAATGGCTTTGAAGTTGTTAATTAGAGGGAAGGGGGAGTTCTCTTTTATAAGAGGGGTCAGGGGCACCTTAGGAAAAGCTAGAAATATTATTTTATAATAAATTAAAATTCGGATTATAATGGCTCAAAAGTGGATTATTTAAAGGATAATGTGGTTATATGTTGAAAACCACACAACCAATAGGTTTTAGATAGGTTTGGGTCACTTTATTAACCTTATCTTTTAGTTTTAACTCTTAGTTAATTAGTTTGACATTTATCTTGTCTATTTGTATTTTTATATTATATAGTTAATAAACTTACTATATACATCCAAGATACCCCCGAAGAGGTCAATTAATGAGACAAATATCATGATATAAGTCCTTTGACCGAACCATAGATTTTTAAGAATACAATATCAATTAATAATATAATACTTGTTTTAAAAACTCATTTCTGTCAATTCTGAAAATATTTAATAATTTATTTTTGTTAAAGTCATAAAAACATTATTAATTCTAAAAAAAATCATTTATGAAATCCTAAAATGTCATATTAACCAATAAAATTCGTGTATGGAATCAAAAATTTCAAATTATATTTATTTTAGCACTTATAATACTAATTACATGATTCTTTCATTAATAAAGAAAATATTGTATCTTTATTATGTAATAAATAAATTTAATTATTAAATGTCTAAAAAATATAAATAAAATAACATTATCTAGTAAATCATTTTATCTTTTTAATGATTATTTATAGTCTAAAATATAACATATATAACCCTATGTAAAAAAAAATTCTAAAAGAAATATTCTTAAGTCATTTTTGTATTTACTTTAACTTAATTAATATAAAGTGTCATTATCACTTACTAGTGGATCCATGGGGTCCCAAAATCTACCCAAAGATGAAAATGATCATAAATTTATCAACCAATAGGGTTAGGACACGTTTTAGGGTAATTTAGTACTATTATGTTTTTTTGTTTACACTTATTTAGCAGATTTACACTTTAACCAGGGTAAATGAAATATTTACCGAAGTAATTATTCAAAATGTCTAAAAATAAAAGTTACCTATTTACACAATTTTTACCACCTAATTCTAAATATGGAATCCATTTTTATAAATTCAAAACACATAAGTGGAAGAAATTAATTTAAAATTAATTCTCGTTGTTAAAACGAAAAGCGTGTTTTTAAGAGATAGTAACCATCAAAAGATTGATACCTACTTATTTCCAGTTTAAATGTGAAATTATGTCCAATGAAAAAAATTGTATTAAATGGTAAAAATATATTCTAAATATACTTTAAAATCACTCAAATTCATAATTTATCACTATTAATTATTTCGATTAAAAAAGTTTTTTTTAATTAAAATTTGGTAATTTTCACTATTTATCAAAATATGAAAGTTAGCAGAAAAGTTGCAAAAATTCACCCTAAGATAATTTTGATATTCCGAATCCAAAAATGATGTCCACTTTGAAATATAAAATTTATTAAATTTTAAAAAGTGGGTATTACTATTCAGAACGGCTAGTTTGATTGGTTGTGGATTGTATTAGAACTCGAAGTTGCGGACAACACACACTACTGTATTATTCAAAGAGAAGCATACTGTGGAAGCTCGGGGTGTTAAATTATTTCTTCCTTCAATAAATTGCATACTTGAAATTGGAAATTATTATTTTTAAATAAAATATCGAAAATAGAAAATACCTTTGTGGGAAAACCCACATCAGAAATCGGGTTAATAAAATATAGTCTTAATAAGAGGAAAAGGGAAATAAAAGGGTCACCACCAAATTATGATATCGATTAAGAGAACATTGGTGGAAATTATAGACATATAATAGGAGGGAAAACGTAAATATTTATAGGTATTTATTGAGGTCATCAATCACAAACAATTGTAAAATTTAGGGCCTTAAATTCATCAATCTATGATGATTTAAAATACCATCGGTTCAACAAAACATAAGGTATTAGGATAACAAATTTTTGGATTTAAGATCCCTTCAATAAAGTATAAGAATTAATTTCTTCATAGAATAAGATAAGAATAAAAATATACACTTGACATGTAGAGTTCCATCCTTTAACTAATTTATACCACAAACTCATATTTCACTCTAAAAGATAATAGAACATAAAAAATATTCTATTTATCCTATATGTATGGGGTTCAAAAATAATGAATTTATAATTCATCTAACAGAAATTTTTCAAAAAAACTACATTAATCAATCCAGTACATCACGTGGGCCAGTGGTATGTGATACACCCTTGTCGCCCTTCGGTTGCGGGTTCAAGTCTCGCGGCCTTGCCGGATGCGAGGGGATGCCGCCCGACCTCCGGGTTATCCTTTTACGGAAATCCAAAAATAATATCAAACTAGAATTATCCAAAATACTTCTGTCCAAACTCACATTCCAAAATTTATAAGGAAGGTCAACACAATGAAGATCCTTATTTCTGCGTAATAATATGTGAACACCTTCATCATGAGTTCTTTCAAAATAGTGCAACATCCGGAATTACCGTAAAACCTTATCGATTATATTCATGATCCCTTATTCCTTATAGAATAATAGATATACTCCATCTATCCAAAAATGTTGAAAACTCCAACAATGATGGAATATACAAATCATTAATCAGTTTTAATGTAGTTAAGAATATCCAATATAATTTATCCAAATCAATCATGTATTATTCCAAAATCACTACCTCGGTATCAGAACCATATAATGGTTTATCTTTCTCTCAACCATATATTTTCCAAAAAAGTTAACCTTTTATTGATTCACTTTTCTTGGTTCCACAAAATCTTAAGTCCTTAATGAAATAGTACTGCAGTACAATCCTTATATAATCCATAATTATTATAACAAGTACGTTGTTGATAGAACACTCAAATGACATAATTCTCTAATAACAACATAAGAACTCTAATCATTCCTCCTCATTTGTGGTAGTATCATAACTTGATTATTATCCAATACCATCATTTGGGGCATACTGTGATGATTTAGACATTGGTTTGCGTAGTGTCCCAACTCCTTGCAGATGAAGCATTGTACATTTGAATCCTTTTTCTTACCCTTGTAGTCACGTATGTGGTGTCCTTTTTCTCCACACTTATAACAAACTCTCATTTCCATCAGGCAAGTTCTAGGGTTTTTCTTCCCATAGTTATCACATATGGGAAAATTATTATTTTCCCTCTTCCCTTTATCCATTTTTCTCTCTTCCATCTTCTCTTGCTTCCCTTCAAATCCATAAGACTCAGAAAATTTTTTTTACTTATCTTATTAACACATGATACTATTTCTTCATATGTTGAGAATACATGGGAGACTATTTCCCTTATAAATGTTGGCTTAATACCATGAAATATATGATCCTTCTAACTCTTTGGATCATATGTATTGTTGAGGTTCACATTCCTTCTACCCGGCGTCATTTCTATACAATGGCATAAACTATGTCAGTATATGAATTACAATGAATAATTCCAAACTCGTAAAATACCAAAGATAAATTGAACGGTTTGTGGATATAATCCATAATCATAAAGATTTTTTCATTGATAAAGTATATACTCATAAACCCTTCATAATGATTTGTAATGAAAATGAGAATTATCCTAAGAATATCCCCTAGGAGTGGAGTAACCCAGAGTGCAGCAAGGCCCATTACCGTGCACCATTTCTCATTCGAGTCTAGATCAAAGTGGTGTTTTCGGGTTTTACCCATAGGTACATCTGTTCCAGAGCCACCTCTACTTTCTCGTATCCAGACAGGGATGTATTTTCTTGGAAAACTAACAAAATCTCTACATTACCAAAATTTTAGGAATTTCTTCTACAATAATCCTCAAAGTATATCTTAGGTGTATGTTCTCTAATCAGAGTTTATATAAATCTATCTTCCAAGGTTATTGTTGAACTTCCTTTGATACCAACTATAACGCCTCGACCCCAGTTACCCAGATTCGGTGCATTATTTTAAAACATTGGCATGATTACAAGGAATCAAGCCCCAAAGGACCGATCAGTTTAGCAGTCTTGTAAAATAACTTACATACATGAATGTTACATTACACTTTATAACATACAAAACAACATAAATAATACTTTATGAACACCATTATTCCCTTGTCTTAACCCTATATATCAATCACAATACAGTTCATGGAATCCTGGGAAAAATAAAACATAGAAAGGGGTGAGCTCAGCTGCTTATTAAGGATAACAATATAGCTAAAACTTTCATAAATAAGAATAAACATTTAAGGAAATTTATAACTAAAACAAAATCATTTTAAACTTTAACTTTAGCATAATATGGTAAAAATAAACTGAAGTAATTCCATTTAATTATTCACATGGATATTCTACTAGTAGAATAATCACATGCAATATCACTAACCAAGTTCATATTTATGGAATGCATAATTCCAGACTATCATAACCACATAGTCAAGGCCTTGTGCCAAGACTACAGATAAGATTTTGTCAAGACCTTGTGCCAAGACACTAGTTTGTCTCATGAGACCTACTGATGCATCGAGGATCTATAGCGGGCTCCACCCGTCACTTACTAATTCCAATGCATTCCTCATATGAAAAGGTTTAAACATAACATAAACATTCATATTAAAACTAGCATACAAAATGTCAATACGTTATCCATAAACCCTGAATGGTATAAAAATTACAGATGGATAGTAAAACATATCACAAAACCTTCAATATTATATGAAAGTTTTGTATCATAATTATAGGGCCCCGGCCTTAAACCTTACTTAATATTGAATTAAATAAATAGTTCACATTGAGGATCTTTTCAGGTTTAGAGTTTTATAGAATTAGTACATAACTATTACATCTCAAAATATTAAAAAGTAGACACTTCCACTAAGTTTCCATAAAATAAAAACTCTTAAAAAGATACATTTCAAGTTCCATGTTTTAGATAGCATGACTTTTCCTTGATCCAATCCTTGACCCTATTCCACATTATGTCCTGTGAAAAACATTTCAAAATCTTGGGGTGAGCATAAAAAGCTCAGTAAGGGATACGCAAAGAATAAAAACTGTTAGTTTTTTAAAACAAAAAGTAAACCATTTGTACTTAATAAAAGTAATACCTTTCACCTTTATGAAGTAGTAAAAACTATTCACTGAATAAAAGATCATTACTTACCCTTTTGTAACCAAAATATTTCCATAAAACCCTTATAAATAACACATAACATATAAAGGTAACTGGGGACATAAACATACTTAAGTGGAATAACCATTCGGTCGACTTCCACACATATCACTTAATGGAATAGCCATACAGCCGACTTCCATACCCAATGCATTGGATGTTATAACGTAACCACCCATCCTGGTATTCACGGCACCACCCGTCATATGGTTTATCACGTAACCACCCGTCAAATGTCCAAGTACCATTAAAAAATCATAAGACATAAAACAAATATAATGAAAAGAAAACATTTCCACACTTTGATCACAATATATCACTTAAATATATTGACATAACAAATCCATTATAAAAACCATTTTCAATACCAAAATACATAAAAGAGTATATGGTATTTATTTCATTTAAAAAAACATTGCGGCTTGTTGAGGAATCCAAATACCAAATAATACTCGCAGCGGCGGAAAAGGTCATTGTCACCGCATACGTTAAAAGAAATATTCCTTTTTGTCGTTTTGTAAAGCCCTTCGTAGACAAAGATTCCTTTTGTATAAAATTAAAATTAAAAGTGGTTTATACACCTTATGAAAGAAAGCCTTGTATTAGAACAAAATATGCCTCAATGAAAGAAGATTGAGAGAAAGTCCCATACCTCGGGTCCGACTTGACTCGATCGTTCTTTAACCACCTGAAGTATAAACATGAGTTAATTTCTACTTGATTAAGAACATTTTTCAAGTTCATTATTCCTTTTATATCACTTATTACCATGCTATGAACACTATGTAATTATTTAAGTTAATAATGGTCGTTTTGTCGATCATTTCTACTTGAGTCAAAAATAAACTCTTTATAATTACAAGTTTGTTCATGGGGTAAAATAAAAATTATATCCAGAATTATATTCATAATTTAGATATCATATATATCATATATATACATTATATACATGCATTTATAATATTACACAACATTTAGAGGTAAGAAATGAAATGCACAGTTCATGGAGACGGTAAGCCGTACGTACGCATGAACGCTACTTCCATTTCTATTTCATATTTAATGGAATTAAAACATAATGATACATAATAGTATTATAATTCCAGTATATTATCATATATAATATCATTAAATCTATCCTTTATATGTACCACATATGGTATTAACGAATCAAATCACTTTGAGGGGGTGGTAGTCCGCACTTCCTAAAATGAAGATATCGTGTTTACCCATAATGGAAACCATAAAGGTATTCCATAAATGAAAAATACAAAAGCTTAAGGAAAACATAAACATATTATATATCATATATAAATATAGTGACACCTTATTGTCCACCTTTTAAGTTGTTAAAATAATATTGAACAATCATCGTTTCGTGAGACAGAAATTCACCATCCAAGGAAATAGTATGTTCTTTAACCATTAGATGTAGGTGTGTGTACGTTTAGCTCGAATCCTTCTCATAACAACATCTTAGTATATTGAATATACTTTTTTTATTACAAAATAAAGGAATAAAAAGAGTTTAGGGGCTTGGAGAAGAAAAATAAAACAAAATAACACAAGTGGAGACATTACCTTAAAATCGGGTAACTCCATTTGGTTTGAATCAAAAGGGTTTCTTGAAGAGCTTATTGCCTAAGGTAAGGCTTCTAGGATGAGGATACAGATTTGTAGAGACAAAATGATCAGAGATTGTCCAATCCAAAGGCTTGAGAAGTGTGGGTAAGTAGGTAGAGGTGGGGGCCTTTTATAAGAGGAGAGGAGGGGCACTCTTGGAAAGGTATAAAATGTTACTTTATTTTCAAATGTGTTTCGGATTTTAATGGACCCACATTTATGTGTTTCAAGTTTAAGGTGATAAGAGTTATAAATCCACCCATTCAATAGGTTTTTGACATGTGTAGGTCTTAGATTTTACATTATCATTCCATTTTATTTAAATTGTTAAATAATGAGGTAATCGTTGCTTCATCATGATGTCATAAATAATTTAATTTATTTAAGGTATAAAAATTATAAAACAAATATAATGATGTATTAAATCTTTTTATCTTTCTAATGAATATTTATAGTCAAAAATCGGACTTGTATAACCCCACGTAAAAATTATTTTAGTAAAACAATACATGTTTGTGTCATTTTTACTTTTAATTTAAATAAAAGGCATTAATGTCATTATCTTACCCAAGTGGCTCCATGGGGTCCCAAAAATCGACCCATGGGTTGTATTGGTCTGCTATGACTCATCCAATAGGTTTAGGACAAGTGTAAATATATTTTCATTTTATTAAAATATCATTTTTACCATAAATCACACTAAATACCTTTAATCGCGATTAATAAAACTTAAAAGTAACTTTTCATAAAAAATTATTTTCATCCCATTGAACCAAATTTCACTTAATAATGAAAATAATTTATATTTTATTTTGGAAATTAAAATCATAGAAGTGGTAAAGTCCCATTTAAACGAAAAACCAGTTTTTGTAACTACCACTTTGTGGTTTCACTATTCATCAAAAATTAAGGTTTTTCCGAAAAATACCAAAAATTCACCCTAAACTGTATTTGATATTTAGAATTCAAAAATGATGTCTATTTTACCAAATTCATAACATATAAGTTGCATTAATTAATTTTATAATTAAATCCCGCTGTCAAAACAAAGAGCGTGTTTTTTAAAAAACAATATCTATCAAAAGATTGACACTCGTTTATGTCCAATCTCAAAGTGATATTAATTCCAATGACCACCATTGGATTAAATGGTAAAAATATATTCTAATTTCACTTTAAAACCAATTTAAAAGATAATATAACTATATAAATATATTAGATTAAAAAGAGGTTTTGAATAAAAATACAACATTTTTCCCTATTCATTAAAAAATGATCTTTATCGGAAAAATACCAAAAATTTACAAAAAGTAAACTTTGATGTCCCGATTCTAAAGAATAGTTTTATTTGGTCCAATAGAATGTATAAGAGTGACCAAAACTATATTTAAAGAGGTTTCTCAATCAAAAGGTGATAGTTCGACCTTTTAGTGAATATTAGAGTATCTATGCCTAAAATTGAATTCTTTTCTTATTTTAAGCCTTTATCGTTTATTGGATAAATATAAAAACATTTAAAAAAATATATAATCATATTTTAGTTATTTCTATTCTTTCCCACCAATACAACGGCTACGTGTTAACTACCATTTAAAATAATATTATTATATTACTAGTGTGCCACGTAAGATTTCAAAGAAACTCATTATTGTGTATCGGGTACGCTATCGAACATAGAAACCCCTTTAAAGTAAAATTAATATTTAATTCGCAAATATTAATAAATATTAAAATTCTTTATTCTTTATTTACCTGCAATGTTACATCCTTCCCCCATTTTGGGAATTGTGTCCTTTCAATTTTATTCACTTATCAAAATAAGCTGGGGTATTTATCCCTCATAGCATTTTCAGATTCCCACATTGCCTCTTCAACCATATGGTATTTCCATAAAACCTTTACCTGGTGAATTGCCTTATTCCGCAACACTTTATCTATATGGTCAAGAATCTGGACTGGTTGTTCTTCATAAGAGAGATTCTCTTCCAACTGAACTACCTCAAGGCTCAAAACATGAGATGGATCTGGGATATACTTTCTCAACATCGAAACATGAAAAACATTGTGTACCAGAGATAAACTCGGAGATAAAGCCACTCGATAAGCAACTGATCCAACTTTCTCCAGAATTTAATATGGTCCAATGAACCTTGGACTCATCTTTCCTTTCTTACCAAATCGCATCACACTTTTCCACGGTGAAACTTTGAGAAAAACATGATCACCTACCTCGAAAGATAGATCCTTCCTCCTGTTATCTGCATAACTTATTTGTCTTCTCTGAGCTATTTTCATGTGTTTCTAAATCAACTGAACTTTTTATGCCATCTCTTCTACCAATTCTGGTCCCATCAGCTTCATTTCACCCACTTCATCCCAAAAATCTGTAGTTTGACACCGCTTCCCATATAATGCCTCAAACGGTGCCATCTGTATACTAGAATGAAAACTGTTATTATATGAAAATTCAACCAAAGAAATATGTTGGTCCCAACATCCCTGATAATCCATCGAACAAGCACGTAGCATATCCTCCAATGTCTAAATTGTTCGTTCTGACCTCCCATCTGATTGAGGATGAAAAGCTGTACTAAAATTTAATTCAGTACCCAACGACTTCTGAATGCCTTTCCAAAAGTTAGAAGTAAACTTGGGATCACGATCAGATACAATGGATAGGGGAATTCCATGCAACCTGACTATCTCTTTAAGAAACAATGGAGAAATTTGATCTAGAGATAAAGTATCTCTAATAGGTAGGAAATAAGCAGATTTAGTCAATCAATCAAGAATAACTCAGATTGCATTATTACCTCTAGATGTCTTTGGTAATCCCTCATCAAAGTCCATGGATATATTTTTTCATTTCCACTCTGACACTGGAAAAGGATGAAGCATTCCTTTCGATAACTGCTGCTCTACTTTAACCCGCTGACAAGTCAAACACTTCACAGTAAAATCAGAAATATCTCTTTTCATTCCATCCGACCAGTAATACTCCCGAATATCTCTATACATCTTAGTACGGCCTGGATGAACTGAAAATGGGGAAATATGAGTCTCACATAACAACTCATTCTTCAACTGTGAATCACCAGGCACACATAATCTCTTCCCAAACCTCAAAACACAATCATTATCAATGTTGAATTCAGGCAACTTACCCTTTCGAACCAGCTCTACCTTTTTCTGCAACTCACTGTCTTGCTTCTGTGCTTGCTTAATTCTGTCTGATAGAGAAGATTTCACTGATACCTGAAACAAAATTGAAAAACCTCTTGCACCAACAACCTCTATGCCAAAGTTCATCAAATCAAAAACCAAAGGATCTCGTTCCAAATGTAGAATGGTTAATGAAGCATTACTTTTTCGACTCAAAGCATCAGCCACTTTATTTGCTTTTCTCGGATGGTAATGAATTGTACAATCATAATCCCTAATTAATTCTATCCATCTCCTCTATCTCATGTTCAATTATTTATGAGTTAATATATACTTTAAACTTTTTTCATCAGTATATATTTCACACTTTACTCCATACAAATGATGCCTCCAAATTTTTAGAGTAAAAACAACAGCAGCTAATTCCAAATCATGTGTAGGGTAATTTGCCTCATGATTTTTCAACTGATGTGAAGGATAAGCAATTACCTGATCATTCTGCATAAGGACCTAACCAAGTCCCTTCAACGAAGCATCACTGTAGATAAAAAACTCACCATTCCTGGAAGAAAGTTCCAAAACTGGAGCATTCACCAATCATCATTTAAACTCTTGAAAACAATCATCACATTCTATTGTCCAGATTAACTTAACACCCTTCTGAGTTAGCTTAGTCATTTGTCTAGATAACCCTGAAACTTTTTCCACAAACCTTCTGTAGTAACCTACCAAACCAAGAAAACTACGGATCTCGGTTACATTTGTGGGTCTTGGCCATACTTCAACAACTTTTGTTTTAGTAGGATCAACAGTAATGCCATCTTTTGAAACAATGTGACCAAGGAAAGAAGTTTTTTTTAACCAAAACTCACACTTTCTAAATTTTTCATACATTTTATTTTCTTTTATGGTTTCCAATGTAACGATTAAATGAATTTCATGATACTCTTTACTTTTAGAAAACACCAAAATATCATCGATGAAAACAACCACAAACTTATCCAAGAACTCATGGAAAATTCTATTCATAAGGTCCATGAATACAGCAGGTGCATTGGTTAACCCAAAAGGCATAACTACAAATTCATAATGGCCATATCTAGTACGAAACGCAGTCTTCGGAACGTCTGCTTCTTTTACTTTCAACTGATGGTACCCCGACCTCAATTCAATCTTCGAAAAATACTGATCTCCCTGGAGCTGATCAAACAAATCATAAATATGAGGCAAAGGATACTTGCTCATAAGAGTAATGTTATTCAAGAATCTATAATCAATGAAAAGTCTCATTGAACCATCTTTCTTTTTAACAAACAAGACAGGATCACCCCATGACATCAAAAATCTCCTCCAGTGCTTTAATCCACCCTTCAGCTAGCACAAGGTCAGATGATCCTCTGAATGATGGGGGATGTTTCCTCATGAAATGTTCCACCACTGACTTGTTCCTCTGTGGTTGATCTAGCTGATCTCGTGCATGGATACCACCACCATTTATAGCCTCAGTCAACTATGCCATCACTACAACAAACTATTCAGTTCCAATTCCGACCATTTCAGGTTACTGATTTGGAAGGTTGTCTTCCCCTTGATGTCGTCCCAACATAGCTACCTTGTTTCCTCTACGGAAAACCATTCTGAACACAGAAATATCATAGGTGAATCAACATGGTAATCTTTAAATGCTATATCATTTCAGTCAAACCATAAATTAATTTATAATTTAACAATTTTCTAACTCCTAAGGTTGTCTAAACCGACCTCTGATACCAACTATAAGGCCTCGGCCTTAAACCTTACTTAATATTGAATTAAATGAATAATTCACATTTAGGACCTTTTCAGGTTTGGAGTTTTAGAGAATTAGGACATAACTATTACTTCTCAAATGATTACAAAGTAGAAACTTCAACTATGTTTCCATAAAATAAAAACTCTTAAAAAGAAACATGTTTAGTTCCATGTTTTAGATAGCATGACTTTTCCTTGATCCCATCCTTGACCCTACTCCGCATTAAGTCCTGTGAAAAACATTTCAAAAACATGGGGTGAGCATAAAAAGCTCAGTAAGGGATACACAAATAATGAAAACTGTTAGTTTTTCAAAACAACAAGTAAACCATGTATACTTAATCAAAGTAATACCTTTCACCTTTATGAAGTAGTAAAAACTCGTCACTGAATAAAAGATCATTACTTACCCTTTTTTAACAAAAATATTACCATAAAACCCATATAAAGAACACATAACAAATAAAGGTAACTTGGGACATAAACATACATAAGTGGAATAACCATCCGGTCGACTTCCACACATATCACTTAATGGAATAGCCAAACGGCCGACTTCCATACCCAATGAATTGGAGGTTATAATGTAACCACCCGTCCTGGTATTCACGGCACCACCCATCATATGGTTTATCACGTAACCACCCGTCAAATGTCCAAGTACCATTAAAAATCATAAGACATAAAACAAATATAATGAAAAGAAAAACATTCCACACTTTGATCACAATATATCACTTAAATATATTGACATAACAAATCCATTATAAAAACCATTTTTAATACCAAAATACATAAAAGAGTATATGGTATTTATTTCATTTAAAAAAACATTACGGCTTGTTGAGGAATCCAAATAACAAATAATACTCGCGGCGGCGGAAAAGGTCGTTTCCACCACATACGTTAAAAGAAACATTCCTTTTTGTCATTTTGTAAAACACTTCGTAGAAAAATATTCCTTTTTTATAAAATTAAAATTAAAAGGGGTTTATACACCTAATTAAAGAAAGCCTTGTATTAGAACAAAATATGCCTCAATGAAAGGAGATTGAGAGAAAGTCCCACACCTCGGGTCCGACTTGACTCGATCGTTCTTTAACCTCCTGAAGTATAAACTTGAGTTAATTTCTAATTGATTAATAACCTTTTTCAAGTTCATTATTCATTTTATATCACTTATTACCATGTTATTAACACTATGTAATTATTTAATTTAAAAATGGTTGTTTTGTCGATCGTTGTTACTTGTGCTAAAAATAAACTCTTTATAATTACAAGATTGTTCATGGGGTAAAATATCCATTATATCCAAAATTATATTCATTATTTAGATATCATATATATCATATATATCCACTGTATACATGCATTTATAATATTACACAACATTTAGAGGTAAGAAATGAAATGCATCGTTCATGGAGACGGTAAGTTGTACGTACGCATGAACGCTCCTTCCATTTCTATTTCATATTTAATGGAATTAAAACATAATGATACATAATAGTATTATAATTACAGTATGGTATCATATATAATATCAATAAATCGATCCTTTATACGTACCACATATGGTATTAACGAATCAAATCACTTTGAGGGGGCGGTAGTCCGCACTTCCTAAAATGAAGATATCGCGTTTACCCATAATGGAAACCATAAAGGTATGACATAAATGAAAAATACAGAAGCTTAAGGAAAAAATAAACATATTATATATCATATATAAATATAGTGACATCTTAATGGCCACCTTTGAAGGTGTTAAAATAATATTGAACAATCATCGTTTTGTGAGGCAGAAATTCACCATCCACAGAAACAGTATGTTCTTTACCATTTAGATGTAGGTGTGTGTAAGTGTAGCTTTAATCCTTATCATAACAACATCCTAGTATATTGAAGATACTGGTTTTGTTTCAAAATAAATAAATAAAAAGATTTTAGGGGGTTAGACAAGCAGAATAAAACAAAATCACACAAGTGAAGACATTGCCTTAAAATCGGGTAACTCCCTTTGGTTTGAATCAAAAGGGTTTCTTGAAGAGATTCTTGCCTAAGGTAAGGCTTATAGGATGAGGATATGGATGTGGAGAGAAAAAATGATCAGCTCTTGGCCGAGCCAAAGTCTTGAGAAGTGTGGGTAAGGAGGTAGAGGTGGGGGCCTTCTATAAGAGGAGAGGAGGGGCACTCTTAGAGAGGTATAAAATGTTACTTTATTTTCAAATGAGTTTCGGATTTTAATGGTTTCTCATTGATTTTTTTCTAGTATAAGGTGATCAGGGTTTGAAATCCACCCATCCAATAGGTTTTTTCCAGGTGTAGGTCTTAGATTTTACATTATCTATCCATTTTATTTAAATCGTTAAATAATGAGGTAATCGCTGCTTCATCATCGTGTCAAAAATAATTTAATTTATTTAATGTCTAAAAATTATTAAAAAAAATATCATGAGGTATGAAATCTTTTTATCTTTCTAATTAATATTTATAGTCAAAAATATGAATTGTATAACCCCATGTAAAAATTATTTTAGTAAAATAATACATGTTTGTGTAATATTTACTTTTACTTTAAATAAAAGGCATTAATGTCATTATCTTACCCAAGTGGCTCCATGCGGTCCCAAAAATCGACCCATGGGTTTTCTTGGTAGGCCATTACTCATCCAATAGGGTTAGGACAAGTGTCAAGATATTTTCATTTTATTATAATATCATTTTTACCTTAAATCACACTAATTACCTTTAATCGTGATTAATAAAACTTAAATGTTACTTTTCATCAAAAATTATTTTCATCTCATTGAACCACATTTTACTTAATAATGAAAATAATTTATATTGGATATTTGAAATTCAAATCACAGCAGTGGTAAAGTCCCATTTAAATGAAAAATCAATTTTTGTAACTACCACTTTGTGTTTTCACTATTCATAAAAAATTAATGTTTTTTCGAAAAATACCAAAAATTCACTCAAAGCTATATTTGATATTCCGAATTCAAAAACGATGTCTGTTTTACCAAATTCATAGCATAGAAGTTTCATTAATTAATTTTATAATTAAATCCCGCTGTCAAAACAAATAGAGTGTTTTTTAAAAAAACAATATCTATCAAAACATTGACACTCGTTTATGTCCAATCTCAAAGTGATATTAATTCCAATGACCACCATTGGATTAAATGGTAAAAATATATTCTAATTTCACTTTAAAACAAATTAAAAAGATAATCTAACTATATAAATAAATTAGATTAAAAAGTGGTTTTGAATTAAAATACAACATTTTTCACTATTCATTAAAAAATGAACTTTATCGGAAAAATAAAAAAATTTACAAAAAGTAAACTTTGATGTCCTGATTCTAAAGAGGAGTTTTATTTGGTCCAATATAATGTATAAGAGTGACCAAAACTATATTTAAAGAGGTTTCCCCATCAAAAGGTGATAGTTTGACCTTTTAGTGAATATTAGAGTATCTATGCCTAAAATTGAATTCTTTTATTATTTTAAGCCTTTATCTTTTATTGGATAAATGTAAAATCAATTAAAAAACATATATAATAATATTTTAGTTATTTCTATTCTTTCCTGCCAATACAATGGCTACGTGTTAACTACCATTTAAAATAATATTATTATATTATTAGTGTGCAAGGTAAGATTTCAAAGAAACTCATTGTTGCGTATCGGGTACGCTATCAAACATAGAAACCCCTTTAAAGTAAAATTAATATTTAATTCACAAATATTAATAAATATGAAAATGATTTATTCATTATTTACCTAGGATGTTACAATAATAAATCAACCTCAATCAAAAATAATATCCAGTAAAGGATGCTGACACAGTTGAAAATGATGAGTAAAACTTTTTGAGAAAAATAACATTTTCGTAAAATTATTTAAAAGCCGCACATTTATAAAGGATGTAATTTAAAATAGATTTTTGAATCTAAGTGTCCCATACCACTTTGAAACTTTTGAAAATAATTATCATTTTAAAACATTCATGTCCATATAAATAAATCCTTAAAATCATTTTGAAAACATAGACATTAATTAAAAATATTTAGAAAGATAAATCTTTAAAAAATTTAAAATTATGATATTGATAAAGATTACCTTTTACAAATCCTTATAATATTCATTTTGAAATCATTTTTATTAAAAATGGACATGGATGATAAAAATGTCTCAGTAAATACTTACACATAAACAATCTCGGATAATAATAAGATTGAGGAATTAACCCTTACCAATTTGGTAACTTACGAAACATACACCCCATGAAGGAGGTATCATACAATGAATATGTAAATACACATAAATTAAATTTTATTACCCAAATAATACAATTATGGGTAGTACACACACTAAACAAAAGGTAATAGTGGCAATATGGCATTAATCTCACGGGAATAAGGAGTGAGATGAAAACCCCTTACCTTGCACTTTCCTTTAGTCGAGGGTAAGTTTAACCTTCTGTACGAAGAACATATTATGTTATTAAATTATACCAGAACCATATTAACATTTATGATATCATACGGTATTCATTTATGACTTTATACTACCCATTTAATAATAACTTCCATGTTAAATTAACATTTTCGGTAATAATCGTTTTCTTTATCGTACGTGTTTTAACTTGTTACACTTGATTGTATCACTTATATCATGGTTTAAATACTTCCAGAATCTAAAAAATTATTTATATATCATATATATTTAGAATATAAATATGTATAATAGATATAAATGTGAAATGTAAAACACTGTTTATGGAGATGGTAGTCCGTACGTACGCATAAACGCAGTTTCCGTTTTCATAACGTATTGAAGGGGACTAAGTGAATAACAAATATATGTAAGTAAATAAATATATATATATATATATCCAGTAGAATTATTATTTCATATATTAAAAACATATTATTAATATAAATTTTTATAATCTTCGATGAATTGTGAATGTAGAAATGAATCTCATCTCGTCGTGGAGACGGTAATCGGTACGTACGCATGAGAGACAATATCATTTCATTAAAGGTGTGTTATTGGATTGTATATTAAATTTACAGAGACATTCTCATGTTATTTTCAATATTTATATACATATTACTCATCATTATATCCATCCAAATAATAGTGTTGAATAACAAATTACACCAGAGCGTGGAGACGGTAAGTCGTACATACGCATTCATGGTGACATTATCATTCATAATATGGATAGAATAATGAATATAGTTGTGAAATATTAATAATAACATCATATTATATATAATATATTGGAGTTATTATTTTATAATGGAAATAAAAAATAATTAAGTGTTGGAAGAAGAAAGGAGCTTGAAAAAAGGTGGTGAAAACATTACCTATTCTTTGGGTTCTTCCTTTTGATATGATCAAAAGGGCTCCTTAGTTTTGCTTTATGATCAAACTAACGAATCTAGGTTGAATTTAGGGAAGTTTATATAATATTTTGGAAGGTTTTGGCCGATTCAAATGGCTTTTAATGTGTGAATTAAAGGTAAGGGGGAGAGCCCTTTTATAAGAGGGGTGAGGGGCACCTTAGGAAAATCTAGAAATATTATTTTATAATAAATTCATATTCGGTTTCTAATGGCTCAAAATTGGATTATTTAAAGGTTACGGTGTGGATAGGTTGAAAACCACTCAACCAATTGGTTTTAGATTGGTTTGGGTCACTTTATTAATCATATATTTTAGTTTTAACTCTTTGTTAATTAGTTTTACATTAACCATGTCTCTTTGTATTTTTATATTATATAGTTAATAAACATACTATATGCGTCCAAGATACCCCAAAGTGTTCCATTAATGATACACATATATTTATATAAGTCCTTTGGATGAACATTATATTTTTAGGAATATAATATCAATTAATAATATAATATTTGTTTTAAAAGCTCATTTTTGTCAATTTTGACAATATTTAATAATTTATTTTTGTTAAAGTCTTAACAGCTTTATTAATTCGAACCAAACTCCTTTAAGAAATACTAAAATGTCATATTAACAAATACAATTCGTGTATGACATCAAAACTTTCAAATTATATTTATTGTAACATTTATAATACTAATTATTTGATTCTTTTGTTAATAAGGAAAATACTACATCATTATTGTGTCATAAATAAATTTAATTATTCAATGTCTAAAAATTATAAATAAAATACCATTATGTATGAAATTGTTTTATCTTTCTAATTAAAATTTATAGTCAAAAATATAACATATATAAACCTATGTTAAAAAATTCTAAAAGTTATATGCTTAAGTCATTTTTGTATTTACTTTAACTTAATTAAAAAAAAGTGTCATTATCACTTACAAGTGGATCCATGGGGTCCCAAAATCGACACAAAGATGCCCATGGTCGGACATGTATCAACCAATAGAGTTAGGACACGTTTTAGGTTAATTTATTACTATTATAATATTATTTTTTTACCCTTATTTATAGGATTTACCCTTTAACCATGGTAAATAAAAAATATTTACCGAAGTAATTTTTCAAAATGTCAAAAAATAAAAGTTACTTATTTCCCCAATTTGGACCTCCTGATTCTTAATATTTAATTCATTTTCCTAAATTCAAAATATATAAGTGGCAGAAATTAATTTAAAATTAATTCGCCTTGTTAAAACAAAAAGCGTGTTTTCAAGAGATAATAACTATCAAAAGATTGGTACTTGCTTATGTCCAGTTTAAATGTAAAATTACGTTAAATAACCAAAATTGTATTAAATGGTAAAAATATATTCTAAATATACATTAAAATCACGCAAATTCATAATTTATCACTATTAATTATTTCGATTGAAAAATTTGTTTTTAATTTAAATTTAGTAATTTTCACTATTCATCACATATGAAAGTTTTCAGAAAAGTACCAAAAATTAACTCTAAGATAATTTTGATATTCCAAATCCAAAAATGAAGTCCATTTTAAAAGATAAAATTTCTAAAATTTCTAAAACTGGGTATTACTATTCATAAAAACTAGTTTGATTAGTTGTGGTGTGTATTAGAACTCGAAGTTGCGTACAACTCACGCTATTGTATTATTCAAAGAGAAGAATATCGTGGAAGCTTGGGGTGTTATACTGGTTTTTTGAGTGTCGTAGTCTATATATTTGTCGAGGTCAAGTTGATTTGGGAGGCTATAATTATTTAGGGAAGTCTCACCATACCATTGAGGGTGAGCATGGTGGAAAGTGTGGTTCATGGGGATGCACCATAGTGACCACGACACTCATGGGGTCAAAAATTTTAGTGATCTCGGTATCGTCGGTTGTGCCTATATAAATTGGTGAGACCACAATTCCACGTTTATGGGTGTAGTGGTTCTTAGTTGAAGCATGGTCACGCTATGAAGGCATGATGGAAATGGGGATCACAACTCTACCATTCCATTGTGGGAACCTTGGGCAGTCTAAAAATATAGAGGTGAGGTCCCATATGTCATGGTCGGTCCCCATTATGAGACGTGGTCTCTCCCTTAGTGAGCTTAAAATGGATAAGGAATTACACCATGTTGTGGATATCCTTGTGGTGACCCTAAAAAAGTCATAATAATCGTTTTAGTATTTTTTGTTCTTCCTATCAACTCTATATGACCAGAGATATCCTATGGTGTTTTTTCATACTTTAAAGGATTATTACTTTACCTGATTCATGGAATTATTTCCAATTCAATTTTAGATACATATTTTATTTCAATATTCATGTTTCTATTATTTTATTATTCATAGAATGGTGATAGCAGTGCAAATGCTATGTTATGGTGGATGAAAATTATGTTTGGTAATAAATGTGACATGGTAAGGCTAGTGGGAGACATTGGTGGAATCCTCGCGACTAAATTGGGTGTCTGAGATATTTTAATTCTTCTTCATTTGAGGTTGGGGATTTTAATTATTTTTTATTGTCTTCTAGAATAAATTTTCTTATAATATTGTAAATTCATCTAGAAACCAATTTAAACCCTTGAAAAATACCATGATTATCATCCAATGCAATTGAAAGATAATAAATATCATCATTAATTATCTATTTCTAGATCTACATAATGGGTAAGGGTAAAACTCCTCATTCACTCTATTAAAACACACTATTATATTTTCTATGCCAATATTACTTATACCACTCAAAAAAATAATAATAATCAAAATTTCCTTAACATCAAATAGTGAGGTATGTTTAAATCTCTATCTGGGATCATTGGTGATGATTTGATATGGGGTATGGGTTTTTAATTACAAATTCATTTAATATTATTCTCTTTACTCAAGATTTATGGTATAGATTTGGTCTAGGGGAGGGGTTTTTATTTACAAGTTTCATTTTTCTATCATACTCTTCTCATTGACCCTAGGTTTGTTTATGGGGACTTTAATGTTCTTATTTCATTTAATTGCTTCTTCTGTATGGTTTACTATTATCATATTATGGTAATAAAATTTATGGTTCACTATTTTCATTATTAGATTCTGTATCAAATGAGAATCCTCATAATGAAAATGGAATGTGAAATATCTATAATAGAAGAATTAAAAAAAAGGTGAATATAATTTCCTTTTATTCAATGTTTTAATGACATGTTCATATGTTCTACCATTATTATGTGATTTCTTATGGTAATTTGTAAATATTCTAAAAATATAAGGGGATGGGAAATATGGAAATGAAATTCTAGCATGGATTAAGAGGTATATTTTTTTAATGTGTCACACTGATCATTAATATTCTCATGTTGGTATAATACATGAGTTCACAACTGTTGAAATATTTTTTCATGAACTGCTATGATTAATGTTGTTATATAATAAATTATATTTTAATATTCATTTTCATAGTCTTTTGATATTGATGACAACTAAATGGAAAAATTATAAGTGTGAATGGAACTTAGGTAAGGAAGTATAAATTTTTCACAATGAAATTGTAATTATAAATGGGATGGAATATATAATGGTAAATAACTGTAAATATATAATTTGAAATATGTGGGACAACATAAAATAATATGAATAAGAATATGATGTGTAAAACCTTGGATTAATAATAATGGATTTCAGTGAAAAGGTTCTAAATTATAGGTTATAAATTTGAGGTCTAAATTAATTATCTAGATAATTATGAAAAATAGAGAATGAATAATTAATGGCAGATAATTATTAATCTTTGTAGGAATATTCAGTAATGGGTGTTAATGGATTAATTAAAATATAGTATCTTTTAAAATTTTGATGGGAAAATTTTACATCTCGGTGATAATATGATGCATGGAATCAGTATCTTTGATAGTATTGTGTTGGATCTTATAATGATGGGGTTATTTTTTAACTTATCATTAATATTATACCATTATAATTCCTTGTTATGTTGGATTAATTTTATCCATATTATTATTTTTTGTCTGTCATGGATAGATTTCTTATTTCCTTGATGATTTGGTTCTTATTTTTCTATGATTATTGATATTATACATGCACGTTGTCGTGTATTTCGTTTATGTGTATACCCACATAGTTTGTAATGTATTGAGGTGAATTGAACCTACACATAAGCTATAATGGTTCAAGGTGTCACATATATAGTTCTATAGACTGTGATGCCTCGTGGTTGTCATGTGCTCTTATATATGTTCATCGTCTATAATGGATTTTTTATGTTTTTATGAGCTATAATAAATTAAGGGTACGATATTTGAATTTATTATGGGTTGTAATGGATTGAGGACCCCACGTGAACACATTTCCCTCAGTCTTTGATGGCCTGAGTTTATCTCATCTTTAGACTATGACGCATCAGAACTATATAATGTGTAATGGAGGTGATGTGCGGATTCATAGGATATTATGATAATGTGGATATAGAAGGATATATGGGGTAAAAAATATGATTTTGGTGATATGGATGTGATGGGTTGAATGAGGTGTCGGTGTGATGATGATGTGCATGTGATGGGATACATAGGGTGTAGGATGTGATGATTATGTTGGTATACTAAGATTCACAGGGTGTAAGGTGTGATGGTGATATAGACAAAATGGGCTTCACGGGGTGCAATATGTGATGTTGATGGAAATATTAACACGATATGGGAGAGGGTCTTACTATTGGGAAAATTTCATGATGATGGGATGATTTAAACAGGTTGAGAGTGGGGATTTCTTATTTTTCTTATATGGTATGATATGAGTTCTGTATAGAATGGAATGTAGTATTCTTATTGTAATGATTTGTTTTTTATTTGTTGGTGAGTGATTATTTTCTCTAGCCTCTTTATGATTATGTAATTCTCAAACTCTTTATATCACCCACATTTATTAAGGAAGAAATGTTTTATCTAAATTTTGATTTCAAGTTCCCTAATATGTTTTTTAGTGAGTATATTATTACATTTATCATTATATTTATCCACATTGTTTCCCTACTTAGACGATTGAACACATGTTTATCTTGGATTAATTATTACACATGTATATAAAACATCTTATAAAAGTGATCCTACTATGTACTATTAAGATTTCACCCCTCAACATTTCTCTATGTTATTTTACAAGATAGGTCATTGGAGATGATAGATGTTATTATTAGGGAAGATGGGATAGTTATTATATAGTTTTTATTATTATACATGTTGTTGTAGTATATTATGGAATTACAAATGTAAAATCCTTGGTTTATTAATACTAGTTGATTGGTGGATTTTAATTTAAAATTCATCGGTAATTTAAGAGGGTAATTATTATCATTTTTTAGAAAACAATTACCTTTTGTGCTAATTTTCTATCCAGGGTCTATTAGAGTTGGGCATTTATGGTCATACTCCTCTCTGTTGGGTGTGGGACATGACACATAAGAAGTAATCAGGAGGTGTGATACCATAATCATAGATCATGGTATAAAATTATTAAAAGGTTGATATTTAAAGTATAAAATATACCATGAAGTAAGTATATGGAATCAAAATACAGTAATTATAATCCCTGGTGGCATAAAATGGGAATGTGGTAATACATGGAAATTTGGAACATACATAATCATAAGATATCATAAGAATAAGGAAATACTCTTTTCCAAGACCATTATAACTAATTATCCACTTGATGAGTCTAATAATAATTGTTAATATATATAATATTCATGTGCTTCATTATTCATAAATATCATTTTAGTGCATTTTACACATTGAATGTCATTTCACATTATGATCGTAAGTCCTTTTTAAAAAACACTATTACATGGCGCATTTTTGAACACCGTATAAAATAACCAATGATCTTGATTTAATCTTCATATTTAATTTTAATATTTTTCATTACGTAAGGAACAATTAATCTTGTTGGATCAATAGAAAATACACATTGGAAGACCACAAAAGTGGGCCTTGAACCAACAACATTTTGCGTGAAGTGAACTACATACCAACCCAATAAAAGTGTTGTAGAGACCGAAATTCAACCCTAATGATTCTAAAAATTTAAATTAATACATAATACATCATGTTTAACATCTCATAAAATATTAACAAGAGCTAATTTGAATGTTTTAATTTAGTTTCATGTGGTCCAAGTTGAAGATTAAATTCTAGGCCAGATTCTACATCCCAGAAAAACATCCCACCATTTCAAACATGTATCACAAACCAAAATTCTATTTTGGATTCAATTTTACAATATGTTAGTAGACTTTTAAGGATCCATTTTATTCTTTTATGGCCCACTAAAATTCTGATATCTAGAAGTTCATTTCGGCACCTCTATTCGGTGGATGCAAGTTGGATTCCACCTTCGGTCAAGGGTGCAAAAGATCAAATTCCACAAACTTTCCACCACCCCAAGCCTACCATACTAGTGTGGGATAACATTAACTATTTTAGGATCGACCAAAGGCTTCCAAAATGACAATTTAAGGTAGTGGTGTTGTATCATTTGATCATATTTGGTTCTTGGTTTCATTATAGTGTTATGATGTTGCTTTGGGTTTTTAATCACATTTATTTCTCATGTAAGTTGTTCAATTCACCTTAGTTTCCTAATAAAATTTCTTCCTTTCCTATTTTTATGTTCTTCTCCACATCACTTTGATATTTATTCCTCAAGGTGTGAATTTATTCACACCATTCCCTATGAAATTTATCACACAAATGTGTAGTGATCGTTCTTTTTTTTACTTCTTCAATTCCACCTTTGTTAGTCTACTTCCCGCTTCCATTGAGAAAATATCATAAATAATGGGATAAATATTTTATTGGATGATCCAAGGGAGTTTCAATGCATTTGATTTTATCTTATTTCTCACTCTATAAATTTTTATTGATTTTATTTACGTGAGTTTCTTTTATTCGAAGATTTTATTTCTTCCTCTTCCTTATTGAATTTTATCACCCCACTTTTATGTGCTAATAAAATCCTTTACCTTGGATTTTTTAGGAAAATGATCTTAAAAGTGTATTTTTGATTAGATTGTGTTTTTTAAGATGTTTAACTAGTATTTTTTGAGGTTATTTTCAATTCATTGAATGAATCCTTCTCGGGTAAATGAAATTGAAATTGTTAGAAAAAAGAAATTCATCCAATCCACCCCAAATGATAACCTAGGATCAACTCGTTATCTTAATTTTAATTCACTTATATATATTAGTGACCCTTTAGAACCATCTAAAATCTACACAAATTTTGAAACTTCATAGATAAAAACAATCTATAGAATGTACATGTCTATATGTTTCTTCTTAAGTCTCTAAGGATTAGACAACCCAAGTTACACTACATGCAACCGCTTAACCCTAAAGACATGGGTAAATTTGGGTGAAAACAAATTATAGAACTATTTATGGGGACCCATGTAAGGTATCCCAACACACATTTTATTCTCCCCCATTTCTCTTTTCTCACCCCAAATTCTCTTATCTTTTACATTTCGTACATTTTCTTTCTTTTGGTGCATGTCCGCCTACACCTGCGATGACTAACACGGATTAGTTAGGGTGAAAATTATTGAGTTTGGGGAGTCAAGTACAACAAGGGAAATCATTCAATTAGATAATAATATTACTAATACTCCATACTCAGAAATTGATCCCTTTTCAATGGAAGGTCTTCAAAAAACTAACTCATAAACCCGGGTGGAAACCAAAATGGAAAACCAAATGAGGTAGCCACAAACTTGGGGAATGCAGTTGATCAAACCATGAATGAAAACCTCACACCTTTTTAGACCATTAAAACCTCTTGCATTTGGAATTATACCCTAGGATAATCCCACTAAGACTTCAAACCTCATGTATTAAACCAACTTCCATCCTTCCACGGGATAGATTCGGAAATGTCATACCTTCATGTCAAAGAGTTCAACGACATTGTTGAAACCATGTTCCCACCACATAAACTTGAGTCAGCTAAGATGAGGCGCTTTCCTTACTCACTAAAGTATTTGGAAAATAATTAGTTAAACAATTTCAGACCTGCATCAATCCAATCCTAGGATCAATTAAAAAAATAATTTTACAATAAATACTTCCCCCATCACAAAACAATTTCACTTCAAAAGACAATCCAAAACTTTTTTGAGAAATAAGGTGAGTCATTTTATGAAACATGGGAGAGGATCAAAGACACACTCAACATGGTCCCTCACCATGGATTTTCAATCCCATAACATGTTCAAATTTTCTATGAATGTTTGGGCCCAGGGAACAAACAATTCATTGACATGATATGTAATGGGATCTTTAAAAAGAAAGACCCAAATGATGTATAAAAGTATCTAGAAATCCTTGCTAAACAAAACTAAATATGGGGAACATCACCTTACTATACAATTCCACCCAAATCTGGTGGAATTCACACACTTAAGGTGGAGGAAATCCTTGGGTAGAAACTTGATGCACTCACTAGGAAGGTCGAGGAGATTGATCTCATAAAGTTCAATGAAATTCAATCAGTTGGCCCTATTTGCACAATTTGTGACAAACATAACCACAAGACTGATAACTAACCAACCACACCTTCCATTAAAGATTTTATTTTAGTTGGAATACTAGTGGAGGTCAATGCTTTGAACTTTCAGAAGCCACAATACCAAAACACTTTCAATCTAAGGTAAAATGACTGTCCAGGATTCCTTGGGAAAGATAACCATTAACCTAGTCATCCATAAGGAACAAACCCCCACCCTCCACAAAATTTTCAAAACTATAACTAGTCCAAACCAAAACTAGTCTAATACCAACACCCTTCTATCCAATACTAACAACCCTTCTAGCAACCCATGCAATAACCAATCCAACAACCAAAGTATCCTCCAGTGATAAAACAAGTAGAACAAACCCCTTCTCAATATGTCCCTTTACCAATCCTTGAATAGTTGTGTAATCAAATTAAGAAAATGAACTCATAAGTATCATCCCTTAAACATGAATTTAGAGCTATAAAACATGGAATTCAACCATTCCTACTTATGCAGTTCCATCCTCAACTTTAAGGGGAGAGTCTAGTTATACACAAACCTATCAGGAACCACTCAAATAGTAGACTATTTTAAGAAGTGGGAAGTCCATTGAGAAACATAAAAAAACTATTCCAGAACCATTAAAAGCTTCAAAAGTTCCTCAAAATGATGGATAACAACCCACGGATTATAGAAAGTCCCAATGAGAATGTGAAGGAACTACAACCACACCAAACAATCAAACAACCTACACCCTTTCCCCAACGCATGAGAGGAAAATCAAAACCAGAACTGAATGAAATTGTGAGGGAAATATTCTCTCAGGTTAAGTTGAACACCCCCCTTCTAGATGAAATCCAAACCATTCCTATGTACTCAAATTACCTTAAGGACTTGTACACTTTTAAAAGGAAATTTTCCCATAAAAACCAAGTCCTTTTGGATGCTAATCTGAGTACCACCATTCAAGGGACCATTCCTCCAAATTTGAAAGTTCCAGGACATCCATACATCAATTTTGAGTTTAGAGAGAACAAATTTGTCAAATCCCTTTTTTGATCTGGGAGTCATTGTGAACCTCATTCCTTATTCCATGTATTGTTAGTTTGGTATTGAAGAACACCAACCCACATATTTCACACTTCAACTTGCTGATCGTGGTGTTTGAGGTCTTAAAGTAATCTTAAAGGTTTTTTTGGTGAAAGGTAGAAAATTTCCGTACCTATCTGACTTTATAATCCTCAAAATCACCCATGCTTTGGTCCTAGGGAACAAACCCCAATTATCCTTTGTCATCCCTTCCTTTCAACAATCAACTCTATAATCCAAATCCGAAATGGGAACACGGCCATCACCTTTTGAAACATGAGTCTAAACTTGAACATATACAATGAAAACTCTCAAATTGGTGATGATGAAGTGATCCATGAGCTTAATTGGATTGTAGGGGTTGATGGTGAACATGAGGAACATCATGGAATTACTAAATGATGTTAAAGTCAAAAAGTTATTTATTTTATTTTATCACATGAGGGAAATTTTTCTTATTGGCTTGAATATATTTCAGATAACTCTATTGATGATTTTCTCGAATCACCTATGAATTATACCATTAGTGAAATCAAAAACCTTCAGTACATACCCATTCATTACATTGATCTGGCCAACTTAGTTGATGAAAATTTTGTTCACAAGGAACCAATTTTATCAACAAATATGGAAAAATAAATTGAGTTAAATACAAAGTCGCATCCTTCCTTGGAAATTGATAACCAATATGATCTCAAATTTATCATCCTACCTTAATCACTCAAGTATGAGTTCTTAGGGGAAATCAGGCCTTTCATGTTGTCATTTCTTCTTCTCTTGAAGCCAATCAAGAGATGATACTTCTATATATCCAAAGAAAGCATAAGAAAGAAATTGGATGGACCCTTTCTTATATTATTTGGATTAGCCCACTCATTAGAACTCATAGGATTTTTCTTCCACCTAAATCCAAATTATTTCGTTAACCTCAATGGAGACTCAATCCAAATCTTAGGGATGTGGTAAGGAAAAAACTTCTTAAGCTTTTGAAATCATGTATCATCTACCCCATTATTGAGAGTGGGTGGGTAAGACCAATTAAAATTGTCCCAAAGAAATATGGAATCACTGTGCACACCAATGAAGATGGTGACCTTCTCCCCACAAGGGTTAGTATAGGATGATGAGTTTGCATTGACTATAGGAAGCTCAACTCTTGTACCAAGAAAGACCATTTTTTATTTCCCTCTGTTGATAAAGTCCTCGAGCGAGTGGCGTGTCATCAATTATACTACTTCCAAGATATATTCTCATGTAACAATCACACTAAGGTCTCTATAGATTATAAAGGTAAGACTACATGCACCTATCCATTCAGCACCTTTGCCTTCAAATGCATTCCCTTCGGGTTCTGCAATTCCCCTAGAACATTCTAGTGGTGCATGATTAGACTCTTCTCGGACATGGTGGGGGATTTCATAGAGGTCTTAGTGAATGACTTCTCCATATTTGGGGACAATTCTGAGGGATTCCTTCTCAATGTTAAAAGGGTATTTTAATATGTGAAGATAATAATCTCATTTGAATTTGGTAAAAATTCCATTTCATGGTAAAGGAGGGACTAGTTCTATGGCATCTGGTCTCTTGTAGAGGGATTGAAGTTGATAAAGATAAGGTCAAGATCATTCTTCACCTTCCCTCTCTTAAAACATTCTAGGAAGTGAGGTCCTTCTTAGGAAAAGTTGGTTTCTATAGAAGGTTCATTAGGAATTTAAAATTTATTTCTCGACCACTTTGTGCTCTATTGGTGAAAGATGCACCATTTTTATGGACATAATTTTGTGAAGAATCATTATCTACACTAAAGTAACTCTTATATCCCCACCTATCATTAAATCTCAAAAATTTAAAACTTCCTTTCGAGCTCATGTGTGATGCAAGTGAATTCACTATAAGAGAAGTCTTAGGACAACAGTGTGAGAAAACTCCATGTGTCATTACTTATAAAAGAAAATTTTAAATGATGCACAAATCAACTACACCACCACTGAGAAGAGTTTCTTTTTTTTGTCTTTTCCCTAGATAAATGCAGGTCCTATCACTTAAGATCACCCATCATTATCTTCACCAACCATTCAGCCCAGAAATACCTTTTTCAAAAATAAGATACCAAGTATAGATTTATTAGGTGGTTTCTTCTTCTTCAAGAGTTTGATTTAACAATTAGGGATAAAAAAGTGGTTGAAAATGTTTTAGTTGATCACCTCTATAAGATGGAATTCAAAGACAACTCGCATCACCTTTCTGTGTCTGATTCATTTCCAGATGATCACCTCTATTCTGTGACAGATTTCCCACGGTATGCTGACATAGAAAACCATTTGGTGACAGGTGACATTCCAATATTCTTAGGGACCCAATCTAAGAGGAAATTACTTTTTGTTTTCAATCATTATTTTTTTGATGATCCTTAATATTTAGGATCGGTTCTGATCAAATCATTACGATATGTGTTCTCGAATCTAAGAAAGTGTCCATTCTAAAATTTTGTCATGGAGAGGAATGTGGTGGCCACTTTTCAACATATAAAAACACTACAAAGATCCCCTAAAGTGATTTCTACTTGCCTAACCTCACTAAGGATTCCTTCCAATTATGAAAAAGTTTTTCTTAATGTCAACAATTAGGAACCATTATTAAAAGGAATCAAATGCCCCTCTCTCCCAATATGGTTGTCAAAATCTTTGATTGTTGGAAAATTGATTTCCTGGGACCCTTACCAACTCTAAGGGATACCTCCACATACTCTTGGATGTTTATTATGTCTCAAAATGGGTCTAGTCCTTTCCCACCAAGTCCAATGACCATCACGTTGTGATCTAATTTTTTAAATAGCACATATTTTTTCAATTTTGAATTCCTAGGGCTATAATTAGTGATCGAGGAACCCATTTCTGTAATATCCCATTATCTTTACTTGTGTATAAGTATGCGATTTATTATAAATATTACACTATATACCATCCTCAAACCAATGGTCAAGATGAGTTATCGAATAGGGAGATTTAGAAAATTCATGAAAAAAATATCAATCCCTCTAGGAAATATTGGTCTAAGAAATTCTTGGATTCCCTTTATGAATATTGTACATAATTAAAAAACATCCTAGGAATCTCAACAGATATGTTGTTTTATGGAAAATCATTTCATTAACCTGTTGAAATTGAGAATAAGGTGTTTTGGGAAATCAAAAAAATGAATTTTGAAATTTATTTGGCTGAATAAAAGAGGAAATTAGATCTTAATGAACTTGAGGAACTTATGATGGAGGGATATATTTAAATTCAAGGATAAATAAAGCTTGAGTTCAAACCTACCAATCTAATAATCTCAATTCTAAACACTTTGAACTGGGAAATTTCATGCTCTTTTATAGATAAAAACATCATTTACACCCCCATAAAGTTAAGTTCTAGATAGTCACGTCCATTCATAGTGTATCATGTGTACCCCCATGGGGAAGTATACATTCAGGATCCCACAATTGATCACATTTTCAAAGTCAATTTTCATATATTAAAACCATACATTTAATTATTCAATAAATTGTAAATAATGGTTGAGTTTACTGAGCAACCTATAAACATGGAAAAAATTGATAGATTTAGGATCCATGTGAGGATAACGAAGTTATACAAAGGTGATTCATGGGAGGAAACATTTGGTTCTCATGTTTAAAATCATTTTGAATCATATTTTTTAAATAGAATTACAGAATAATTTTGATATTTAAAAAAATACTTAATCAATCAACTCTGAATATGATAGTACCTTATACTGTTAAAAATTTCTTCTGTTATGTGTATGGATAAGTATGAAAGGTGAGCACTGTATTCATCCATGTCACGTGGGGTGATCCTTGAGTAATACATTACCCAAAAATTTAAAAAAATACAATGTATCATAAGTTTTTTTATTTTATTTTTATGTGTTTTGAGGTTAAAATAAAAATACATATAAAATAATTATAAAAAAATTAAATGGACATGTCGTAGGTCATGGGGAAACCCCATCACACCCAGCGAAGCCACGGGGACTCAAACCCAGGACCGAAGGAAGACAGGGGAACATGCTTTCCAATTACATATAGCTTATAGTGCTTCCTCCTTCTCTAATTTTTGTATATATACTTATATTTTCCTTTTTTTATATAAATATATATATATATATATTGTTTGTTTGTTTTTTTGTTTGTTTGTTTTTACCTTTTCTACTATGGAACTCTGCGAGTGACATGGATATCAAACGATTAAATTGGAGTGGCATGAACGTCAACTTCAACCTCCATGTGACTTTATTCCATGATTATCATTTTCAATACCATCATTGAAATCCTCTCCTTTACCCCCCATCTAAGTTTCATTTTCATTAAGCACTGGGATAGTGTTATTATTATTTGGGGGGTGAAAAGTAAAAAAAAACTTATGAAATAAAAAATGTTTGTAATTGGAAGGAAAAATTCCATTAACATGGAACATGATAATACACATTGAAAACATTGAAACTGAATATCAAATAACTTAGCATGCCTTGATTCTAATTTTAATCCATGTATAATTTCATGAGCATAGATATTGGAAGGTGTGGCTGTTTAATGTGATATTTCATCATTTATATTTTCATCCAAATAAAAAAAAATATCACAACACACATACATAGGATAGTGGGGTATTGATTTGAGTTCATGGGGTCCACCAAATAAATATCGTTGGTTTTTTGATCATTTTAGTTCTATGAGTATTCAAAAAAATCAAAAAATGGAATAATAAATATTCACGTATAGCAATGAAATGACTTAATTAGTGTCTTTAGACACTTGGGGATCATGACTCCATAGTTTTCTAGACTGGATTTTGTAATTTTATCTCTATTTGTAGTAATTTTACTTTGTTTTTGACAGAGTTAACTTGAGATGATTCATGAGAATGTGAACTTCACTTGGTGCCCTAAAGTCTTTGAGCTTGGGAGTCATCAGTAAAGTCTCGCTACATGGGTTGACTCTATTGAGTGATTTTTCAGTTACCATGAAAAAAATGGAAAAAAAATATAAATATATAATTAAAAAATAATATTAATATTGAAATGTTATTCCAACTAACCCTTCCATTATTTCCCTCATGAATAAATATGAACCCCCATGTCTATTGTGATACACAACACATCATCATGCTTAATTGATATTAGATGAAATATGGAAATGAATTTGAAAAAAAGTAATGGCCTTGGTATTGGGATCTAAATATGAAAATATCATGTATTAAAATATTTTTATGAGTTTCATGATTGTTTGGTGTAAGGGTGTTTTCTGATCATTGTGTATTAAAATGTTTTTGGAAAAGGGAATTCGAATATCATATTTTTCAGATATATTTTCCTTAATAATAGAAAATCATAAGTTGGGTGTGTTATTATCCATTTAATTAGTCTAATATTAATTGTTACGATATATAACATTCATGTGATTCATTATTTATAAACACCATTTTAGTGGATTTTACACTTTGAACATCATTTCACATTATGATTGTAAGTCCTTTTTAAAATTCACTATTATGTGGTATATTTTTTAACACCATTTAAAATACACAATGATGTGCATTTTATCTTAATATTGAATTTTTTGGTTTTCCATTACATAACTAATAATTAATGATTTTTTATCACTGGAAGATTCACATTTGAAGACCACAAAAGTGGTCCTAGAACCAATAACATTCTGGGAAAAGTGAATTGGAAAGAATCCCAATAAAAGTATCGTATCTTCCATGATTCAAGCCCAATGATTCTAGATAATTAACTAAATTTGTAGGAAATCATTTTTAACATTTGATCCAACATTTACAAGATCTAATGTAAAAGTTTTAATGGAGTTCCAGGAATCCCAAGTTGAAGATGAAATTTGGGGCCAAATTGTGTGGCCCAGAAAAACATCCCACCATTTCAAACATATCTCATAAAAAAATTCCATTTAGGCTGAAATTTTATAGTATGTCAGTAAAAATTTGGTTATCAATTCTATTATTAAATAGAAAACCCAAATTATACCAACTATAAAGTCATTTTGGTGCCTCTTTTCAGTGGACACAAGCTGGCTTCCACCTCGAGTCAAGGGTGGAAAAGATCAAATTGCAAAAACCTTTCACCTCCATAAGCCTACCATACTCAAGTGGGAGTACATTCACTATTGGTGTCTCTACCAAAGGCTTCCAAAATTACAATTTAATGTAGTGGTGGGGGAGAATTTGATCATCTTTGGTGCTTGGTTTAACTGTAGTGTTATGCTGCCCCTTTGTGTCTGTAATCGTAGTTCTTTCTCATGTAAGTTGTTCAATTCACCTTAGTTTCTTAAAAAAATTCTTCCTTTACTATTATTATTTTCTTATCCATATCATGTTGATACCGTTTTCCCAATTATTGAATTTATTCACACCATACCTTGTGAAATTTATCACACAACAGTGGAGTGATCGTTATTTTGTTGTTTTCACTTCTTCAATTCCACCCTCAGAAGTCTACTTCCCTCTTCCATTAAGAACATGTCATCATTGTAGGGATAAATCTTTTATGTGTTTATCCAAGGGAGTATCAAGGGTCTGGATTGGATTTTATTTTTCACTCTCTAAATTTCTATTTATTTCCTTTAGTTGATTTTCTTTTATTCATGGATTTTCTCTCTTTCCCCTCCTTATCGAATTTTATCACCCCACTTTTATGTGATAATTTGATCATTTACCTTGTATTGCTCATGAAAATGAATCTAAAATTGTATAGGTGATTAGAATTTGTTGTTGAAGGTGTTTAAAATGAAATTGATGGGGTTAGTTATAATTCATTAAATGAATCCTGCTTCACTTAATGAAACTGAAATTGAAAAAAAAAGAAATCCATCAAATCCACCCTAAGTGATAACCTAGGATCAACTCATTATATTAATTTCAATTCACTTATATCTGTTATTTATCCTTTAAAACCATCTAAAATAAACCCAAAATTGTCAACTCCATAGCCAAAAACAATCTATAGAGTGTATGTGTCTGTAGGTTTCCTCTTAGGACTCTGAGGATTTGACAACCCAAGACACAAAACAAGTGACCACTTAACCCAAAAAACTTGGGTAAATTTGTGCGAGACCAAAAACATAGTGGGTTTGGTTTACACCCTAGTATTATATACATATTGGACTAGGTTTACTCCTCAATCCCATAAATCTTAGTATAATTGGTTTCATCCCCAATATCGTTAACATAATTATCACACGAGCTATTATGATTTACCCAATGCATTATAGGGAAATATATTTTTAATCTCATCCAACACATTATGTTATATCCAAACATATGTATACCACTTTAATATGAAGAAAATCATAAATTCATCAAAATCATTACATGATTAAATAATGAAAATAAAATAAACCTCCAAATAATTAACGTTTCTATATAGGTAAATACCCGTCAATTATAACAATAATATATAGGTTACGAACACTAAATAGAGTAAATGTGTATAAAATCAAGTCAATAGATTTTCTCAATTAATAAAAATCATAGTAATATAGATGAACACCCTTCAATTAAAAAAAGTCAGTATAAGGAATTGGTAGAAAATTTATAATTATGAATTGTGTACAAAAAGGTAAGACAAATAAAGTAATGGATAAATGTAATAATAAATATTTCATTTCCCTGATACCATTAATATATAGTAATATGGATAATGAACAAAGATGTTATTCACTAGTGAAAAACTTAAGAAATTTTACAATAATTTAGAAAATGACATAAGTAACATTATAATAGTTATATTCAAATGATAATTAACATAGACAAAAAATATATAATAAGTGGATAAAAATTTATAAAATATTTTATAAAATATTAATTCATTTTTTAAAATATGTTTAAATAGTCATAAATTAATATAACGTCATTTTTAAGAAAATTCATAAAATTAAGAATATTTTTCTAAAAAATTATTATAAATATGAACTACGCTTAGATAATAGAAATAATTTATTTAGATAATTTATCTTGATAAGGATGACATAAAATTTTAAGGATGTTTAATAAAAATCTAATTAGAATTTTAGTAAAATATATTTGGAATAAAAATCAAGAAACATAAAGAAAATAAAAAATTGAAATATAATTAAATCTAAAAATATTGATATAAAATATTCCAAAAAAAATTAAAAATAAAATGTAATTAAAATGGATATTGAAGATAAATATAGTTTTTAAAGAAATAGGTATAGAGAAATGGAGAACATAATAAAAAGATATAAAATTAGTGGGAGATACCCCTTAGAAAAAACATAAGGTAAAAACTATAAATTAATAATAGAGTAAAGGGATCCAATTATACATAAAAATATATATATTAAATATAAGTTATATTTTAAAAACCTTCATGATGAGACATGTAAAGTAAGATTGGTAATAGAGAAGAAATAAGTGAAATGTATGGATGTTTAAAAACAAAACTCCTTTCCATGAGTCCTAACTTTCTTTGTATGTCCTCAAACATCCATAATATTCAATTAATATTTATTAATTATTAATTTATAATATTTCTCATATTTATTTAATTGCTTATAATATATTTCTAATCATTTTTTATTCATGTATTAAATTAAGGTTTTTCGTATCGATCGTTTTGAGGTTATTTGATTCACAGTTTCAAAATTACTATGATATAATATTAATGTTAAAAATATCTTGGTAAAATGGTTCCATAAGCTCCATAAGTTTTGTGGTGTCGCATTACATTCCTTCTAAAAGTAATAATGTTCAATATTTTAGTATATAGTTACAATTCATAGAACCTTCCTGGGTAATCATATTTTATATGCTTAAACTAACTATGAAAAATTAAATTCAATACTATTAATATAATGTATATTTTATCATTATATATTTTTAAAAATAACTTAATTATAATATTAATATTATATATATACATTAAAATCATTTTAAAATCATCCATGATTATAATAAATGAAAATACATCATCATCATTCACTTAGTAGTATAGAACTACCATGGATGAACAATGTTTTTTGGAGAGTTTAAAAGAAAAGGAAAACTAATAAATATTTTAGTTAAATAAAAAAATTATATAAGAAATATTACACTAGATTATAGATACTTTAAATTTTATTTATGCTATATAAGGGATAGGGTTAAAATTGAAATAAAAATGGCATTAATTTTGAAACCCTTATCATACTATTAGAGTATCCTATATTCAATTTTGTCTAAGGATTTAAAAGGAGGGTCATTTAGTTAGGCCCAAGAATTAATAATGTGCCAAAATGATATTAATTTTATATAATTAACTTTATTATTATGAGAATATAATATTTAAAATAAATAATTTTGGAAATAGTTTTGGTGTGAGTAACATTATTCATACTGGAAATAATACTACGTCAATGATCATATTTCTTTTACAGCAGCTAAATTATCCAAATTTAATGTGAATTTTTTGATAAAAAGGCACCATAATTATAAGTAATTTTTTAAAATAAAAAATTTAAATACAATATAATATTATTTTAGTGTAAAACATGTTACATAACCCTTAAAAAGTAAATATTTCGTATAGCTGAACATGGAAAGAAAATATGATAAAAATAATGAAAAATTTAAATAGAAAATTGACGAATATTATGAATGACTAACAAAATATTATTTCAACAAAAAAATTTAATTTAACCATATTGTGCAAAAAAAATTCAAATGGTATTAAACAAAATTCCATTTATTTTAATGGTTATATATTATAATTATATAACTATTAAGACATATATAACTGTATGGTCATAATTATATTCCAATGATTTCATTAGTATTAAACTAAAAATATAAAAAAATTATTAATAAGAGTAATGGAGTTATCAAATAGATCTATATGTGTAAAAACAATCATGAATTCTACAAAAATAGATTTTATAACACCATTTTAATGAATAATTATTATATATAAAATTTTATTTTCACATTTTAATTAAAAATAATTATTTACAATTATTTTAAAAAATGTTAAAAGTTTATAAATTGATAAAATATTAATTTCATAAAAATATATATATATCTAAAAAATAAAATCCATGAAATTATGTTTTCAAGAAGATAAATAAATAATTGATTATTATTTTTTAAAATTTCATTAACACTTATTTTTTAATAATTTGTTTTTAAAATTTTAGGTTCATATCATTAAAAATGTGAAAATAATTTTATTTATTATTTAATTATTTAAGGGAGAAATTTTATAAAAAAAATTATTAAATATTTGGGATGTCATGATTAGTTGGATCATCTAAACTGTAGATGGATTATCCATATATGATTATTAAAATTGAGAGATCAATAGTGATGCATTGTTGGTAGGTAGAGGAAGATTTGATCAAAGGATAGATTTATTTTGGTAGTGAAGTTCCAATTACTATAATATCAATAATGAATTCAGGGAAACATGGAGTTATAGTGACTAGTGATGATGGAATATTCTAAGAATATAATGTCTATATATTTAATGGTGTTTAGCAAGATGTTTCAACAGTTGTTTGTAAATAGGTAGTCTCTATATGGATAATTGTAAGATTATCAATCCATTCAAGTAATTATTAGTTATTTCACTTTTAACGATAGAGTTCCTATCACCACTCTACTAAGTGGATTTCACTATTTCTTCTTTAAGATATGGTATACCCCAAACCCCAATAAATTCCTTATATTACAATGTCATATAGATCTGGTTGTTTTCTTGTCATTCAGTTATTATTTTCCATTTCTTTTTTAACAATATTAATCATGGTGAGTGGTTTATCACTCGAATATTATATTATCAAGGGACACTGAATATCCAATTTCTGTTCTAGGTGTTGAATTCTAAAGGGTGGATCCATGTTTTAAGAACAAAATTTAGAATCAAAGACCAAAATTAGAATCAGATCCATCAAATGGTCTAAAAATTGTATCTTGTACTTATAAGTGTGGAAATTCCTGATAATGTTTTTATATTTATGTCCATAGTTCTATTCAATGCTACTTTTCAGAGATTTTGGTGTTAAAATAAGGAATGTTAACTATTTTTAGGATAAATTTTAGTTTCTAGAAGATACTTATACGATATTATTTGTATTAAATTTATTTGAATCTCCCATTATTCAGTGTCAAGATAAACATGATAGAAAAAGGTGAATGAAATAATCGTCACCAAAAGGCCCTTGGAGTTGTTAAAAGGACATTTTCATAAAAAAAATATTTCAATTTATAGGTTATAAAGACTAGTGTTGATTTGATGTCTACATTCACAAGTATGTATGAAAATCCTATCATAATGAACAAGGTGTTTCTAAATAAAAAACTCATTATTCTATAGATAGTTGAAGGAAATATAGTGGATCATTATATAAATTAATTAAAATTCATTAAAATATATTTGGAGTTTGTGAATGTGAAATTTATGGGGGGTTATGGGAATTGATCCATCTATCACCATTTCCATTGTTATGGGATATGATGGTTCCCACTATGAGAAAATCAAGTTGTAATAATGACTTGTTTTTTGAGGATATCTAGGATATAGAAATAAAGGAATAGATAAAATAGATTAAAGTCCAAAAGTCAACCAGAATAGTATACAATGTAGAGGGTAGAGGAAATCTAAGTGAACAAATTAGTCTGAATGAGAAGAGTGGATCAAGAAAAAGGAGTAAAGGTAAATCAGATTTTATAAATATCATATATTGTTAGTGTGAGAAGAAATGTAATTTAAAAAATATTTCTTAAACTAGAAGGTAAATTATATAGTATCTTTTATAAAAACCATGACTGAGAAAGGTAATAGAATTTTACTATTGTGTATTGATAATCTATTATAATATTGCATAATTGACTTAAAAGTTTCATTTCAAGTTATATCAAAGAGATGATGTGTGAAAAATTATGTTTCTAGAAGGTGGATCCATATGTTTTATTATAAAGCACCCAAGATTATAAGAAAATGTGTTGTTGATACTCAAACCAAAAATAAATACTTCCTAAAGTTGGAAGGTGTCAGAAAGATATTAGGATTGAGGGAAATATTTATATTTATAGGATAGTTCAATTATATATATATTTTTATAACATTTATAGATAAAGTGTGTAAGATTGCCAAGAAATCCATGGTGGTGTCCAAAGGTGTAAAAGGAAAAACTTGTAAATAATAAGACTAGATAATAGAATCATTCTTGTTGGTTTATTTACTAGATATTTCTTGTTAAATAATTTTTTTCTTTGTCACATAAATGATATGGGATTGAGAGTTTTGGACAGATAATAAATTCTCAAATTAAATAAAATAAAGAATAGAACATGTGAATAGTGTACCCTTGGAAAGTTGAAAACATGGTTTTTTCTATGCAAGGATGAATACCCAAGTCTCATAAAATTGAACTTTTACATACAGATACAAGGGGAACAACTGTGAT
This sequence comes from Viscum album, assembly GCA_963277665.1. NCBI lineage: Eukaryota > Viridiplantae > Streptophyta > Magnoliopsida > Santalales > Viscaceae > Viscum > Viscum album. Next base: position 1,250,038,040 of record OY728121.1, read on the forward strand.
ATGTTCTCCTAGTGGTACATTATACTATGTTACATTGATCAATGATGATATATGGAAAGTGTAGGTATAGTTTCTAAATCAAAAGTTATAAGTCTTCAATACATTCATTATATTTATAACTATAGTGTAAAACTGGAAAATTTTAAAGATAAAATGCTTGATTTATGATATTATGGTGAGTGCAGCAGCAAATAATTCAAGAAATTATACTAGAAAAAGGGAACCACATTTGAGAAATAATATCTAGGACACCACGGTAGAATTTTTTTGCAGGATAGAAGAATAATATATTAAATGGGAGATCTCAAATAATGCATCTTTATTTTGGTTTTCAAAATGAATTATGGACAGTGGTGGTTAATATTATGACTTATAAAATCAATAAGAGTTTTTATCTAATAATAGGGGAAGATAATTCCTTAGGAAATGTGGATTGGATGACTGATATATTCCTCACACTTTTATGTTTTTGGAAGCATATCCTATATCCATGTTGATTCAACTTAAAGTTAAAAACTAATATCGAAGTCTAAGATATGTTTCTTTAGGTGGTAACATTATGAAGACATAGAATTCTGACTCTGGAAAAATGATAAAATAACATTAGTATTTGGAAAATCTTCTTAAATAAAAAGATATTATAGAAGGATCAAAACATAGTCTAAGGTGTTTTTGTGAACAAATAATCAATAGTGAATAGGTTTAATTTAATGAAAATATAGAAATACTAGTTAGTTTATAGAGTAGTGATTTTATAAAGGTATTATAATTTATAGAAAGATCCAAATTATCATAGTTTTATCAAGTTATAAGTAGGTTTATTGTAATAAAATGTTGAAAGAAAGTGTAAGAATGATTCTATTTTCTCAAATGATCATTTGGTTTTCAGCTTTAGTTGATGAGTTTTACCAAGGATAGAATACTAGTGAAATGGTTTTAATAAAACTTATAATATTTGATTTTAATAGATAATTTAGAACCTAAAAACTAGGAAGAGTTGGATTGTTTTGTTTTCTTTAAATAGTGTGTTCCACAAATAAATGAAAATATAAATTCTTTGTATGTTAATAGAACATGATAACTAATGATTCTACCATTGGCGAGTCATGAACTTCAAAAAAATGGGCTTACCAGTTAAATGACGAAGTGTATGATAATAAATGGTATAATATGAGGTTAATTGTTAAGTATTTAAATAAAATGAAGGGTTTTATTTTAATATAATAAGGTATTTTTAAAAGTGGAATGAAATGATCTTTTATGATATTTATGGTATATAAAAGGAAATTCAAACAAACAAATGGAATTAAATGCTCTTTTATGATAGTTAGTGTAAACTTTAATGCAATAAATTTCATGTTTTATTCAAAGATAAAGAAAATTCAGTTCAGTTACCACTTTATAAGGAATATTTTACAATAGAGATTGTTGGAACTATGAAAGGCAAGTAAGATAGAAAATTCAGAAAATATATTAATAAAATTCACTGTCTTAAAATGTATGGAGTAGGTCAATGCTTCAATGCGACTTAGATAATGGAAGGAATTCATAAAATCATAACTAAGTGTACATAGAATAATTGAGATGTTTTAGAAGGTGGATAAATATAAAACCTTAAAATTGACTTCAAATAGGAGATTGTTAGAGTGAAAATCCAATTTTTTGGCCTAGAACTTTATTCATTGGAGTGTTAGTGGTATAAACAAGAGTATTAGTGAAGTATTCATAGATGGTAAACTATTTCAACTAGAAGATCGATACTGGAGTATTTTTTGGGGGTATAGGAATATCTATTCAATGGATGGATTTGATTGAGAAATGGAGTTTTGGTTTCCATGGTATTAGTAAGAAAGTCACTATAATCAGAAGTTATAGTGACCGGTGATAAAGAAATATTTTTGAAATATTAAGTTCACTTGATGAATTATTATTTGGTAGAGCATATGAGGTTTTCCTATAAATAGTTGGTCCCAATGATGATGATTGTATTATTATTTTTCTATTTCATTAGTTATTGTTAACATCACTTGATACTTGAGGTTTTATCTATACTCCCTATTTTGTGGATTGTTGTGTTTCTCCACAAACATAGGGCATATCCCAAACCACATTAAATTCCTTTTATTATGGAATTTCCTAGCTATTACATTGTTCTATTTCCATTTTTCTACCACTTGTCAGTGTTTTGGTTGTTTATATTGAGTGTGGTGAGAGGAATATCTCTAATATAATCCACTATTGTGTTCCTCTTTATGTATGATTTTAATTTTTTGTGTTAAAGTTTAGATGATGAAGCCATTTTTTATGTACAACATGTGAAAGATTCGTATATATATATAATCTCATATAGTCTCTATTTTTATAAATGATATTTTAATATGTAGAGAAAATTATGACATAAAAATCTATCAAAATATATGTTTTTGATGCAGTTATAGGATATGATACAAAATACCCTGTTGACATAACATTGTTGTTGTGTTAAAATGATTTTACCACATTATTTGACCCTACTATTTTCCCTTGGTTGGGTTAGGAATTCATCTATTTTATTGATATTTTGAGGGATATGGAAATTTTTATAGAGGTGGAATTCCATAAACAAGTAGTTAATAAAATAATTATGGGAATTTCATGATATCCCTACCAAAGTGTCAAGGTTTATTAAGACCCTACTAGTATATATTATCAATTTAAAACATTGTTTGTAGTTTCTATAAAAAATTCGCACTTTAAATATAGTAGTGGTATAATAATGTATATTGTATTGTGATAAAGAAAAATAATAAAGAAGATATAAAATTTAAAATTGGATCCTTGTGTCATTGGATCTTGTAATTAAGAAGTATATCCAAGATCAGATAGTTTCATAACTTTTAATAAGTTTTTTAAATAATGATTTGTTAATTATGTGTAATATTAATTTTCCTTGACCAAAAAATATTTAAATAGTTAGTTCATGTATTAAAACCAATTTTTGTTATATCCCCCCTCCCAATGGGATTAATCTATTAAATAATTTTTTTTGATGTTTAAGAATCGATAAGGGATAAAGAAAATTGTGTTCACTTACTTTAAGATAAAAACGATATGTTAAAAAAGATAAGTTGATAAGCTGGAGGGGAAGGCTAAAAATGAGATAAAAACCAAATATTAAATGAGGAAATAGTATTAAATAGAAATATACTAATGATAATTATTGAAAACAGTGTTGATAATTTCCTAAATGAGAATATGGTAGATGGAGAACTATGTGATAAATAGAAGAATGATGGAGTAAATTAGAAGATAGAGGAGAAAGGAGTATGGAGTGAGGAAGATAAAGTGGATGGATTAAGTAAGAGGAAAGAAATTGAGGAATTGATCATTAATGAGCACACATATGAATTAATTGTGAGAGAATGAGATAATGGAAGAAGATGTCATGAGGAATAAATTAATGGAATAATCCTTGAATCAGTGTTAGATAGAGTTGAAACTTATGGTTTGAAAGTTATAGATGAGGTATAATTCTTTCCCTTTCCCCCCTAAATAAAATTTGAACATGTCATAAATAATATCAATGATAAGAAATTTTAAAATAGAAGTTAATAAAAGAAAACAAATAATACATATCAAATATATATGAACAAAGTATAAGGAGAAGAATAATTACCATTAGAATGTAAAGAAAAGAGAACAAGTTGGGAACATAAAATAGGTGGTTCAAATTGGTATTTTATTAAAAACCCAAAAGGAAAAATCTCATTGTCACTAACATTATCATATCAATATTTTTTAAAAAAAATAATAGTTTAAGGAATCAATTTAAATTTTTTAGAAAATATCACTTCACAAGAGTCTGACTAGTATTATTATCCAAAAATATAAAATTAAATTAAATTAAATTTATATTTCATCTTTTGTTCATATAAATATGTTTTGATTTTAACTATTTTTTTTGGTAGTTTTATACCAAATGATTTGCAGTGTCACACACACATAGAGATATATATATATATTCATCTAACTAAAAAAGTGTTGATATAGAGATCAAATCATGTTAAATATACTAATATTTAATGTTAATAAGATGACATTGGAACATAGAAGTCTCATTTGAATATATAATTTTTAATGAAACCATATAATTTATATATATTATAAAACTATTAAAAATAAGTGTGATACAGGGAATATGATTTGGTCATTCCTATATAATTAAACATTCAAAGTGATTATATGTACTGTTAGTAGATCTAAATTTTCATTATGAAACATAGTAAATAATTAACTAATAATGATTGTAATTTATATCATAATATAGGAATTATTTTTGGGAATAATGGGAGATAATGAATCCTCATAATCAATAATTTATTGTAGTGGGGATCCCATAGCATGTGATAATTTCTATATATGTAAATCCTGCTAACATACATCAGACACCTTTAGATTTCAATTCTGAAATAGGGGTATTTTGGTTTTTAAATTTTATATAACCTAAACTGGGAATTAAATATCATGATATGTACACAATTTATGATTTTTATATGGTTTTTTTATTAATGTCTATATAAATAATTTAGTTGGGTAAGTTCACTATGTTAATTAGATTTTTATTTTCACCAAACACATAAGGAAAATATATAAAGAGATAACATTGAGAAACCCAAAACAATTTTAAGGAATTCTGGGTTGTGTGTCTATTTTTTCACCTTATAAAGAAAGTTGAAACTAACCAGGATAAAGGAATCTTGGAATGTACGACCCAATTTACATCAAAATTATTTACATCATGGTATGTTAAAACATAGTGATGGCCCTGGGGAAATCCGAAAAAGTTTTTATGATAAATAAATAGAAAGCAAAGGAGACAAATGATGACATTTTTATTGAACATGCACTATAGAATATATAGAGGGAACACATTGTAGAACATATTATTTGTAAAAAACATTAATTTGGGTTTTATTAGTTGGATTTTTGGAAACATATATTTCTTAAATTGAGTCAAAAACAATATCCAAATTTCATACAATTTCTTAAATGTCTTACACCATTTTAAATCAAAATTCATGGATAAAAGAAATCCTCATTTTCAAAAATCTCGTTCCAAATGAATTTATCCATAATAAATTTTTTTATCAAAACAAAATTTTATAGTACTTTAATATTATAAACATCAAAGATTATTTTAAACAACCAATAAAAGGAAATTTTTAGTAACCTCGATTCTTCAAAATGAGGATTAATTTATTTTTGAGTTATAAGGGTTTGGTCCCTTAAAAAGTATAACATATTAAATTTACTCTAGTGGTTGACTTTACGAAAAAAAACATAGGATTCTATTGAACTAAAAATTAAGTGTTTACCCATTTACTGAATTTTCAATAAGCTCTAATATTTGGATTTAATGGGATATTTAATATTTATAAAATAAAGAAATATTTATAACCCAAAAAATATATAATATTAACTCTAAAATAGGGGATCATATAAAAATTATAAAATTTTGGTTATGTCCAAAATGGGTTGTTTTTCTTAGGAAAGGTATTAACTATGTTCTTGGGTGTTGATCACGAGACCAAAAAATTTCAATTGTTTTTTTAAAACACCAAATTATATAATAAAAAATTATTATTTTTATTTAGACAATGTAAATGTGGTGTTCATATGGTTATATGGTGATGGTGTGGCTTGTTTGAGGATGGGTGGATAAGATATTTTATGATAATTGGCGACCCATGATTTGGAAAATTAAATGTTGGAAATAAATTGGTGATTTTTAATGGAAATTTGATGATGTCTAATGTGAGGTTTTACATAGTTTTAATGGTGGAAAATTAAAGGAGGTTATAGAATTAAATGAGAAGTCAAAATTTCTCCAACTTTTGCATTTTCTAGGTGTCCTCTCTAAGGGTCCCTCTCTCTTTTCCTTTGGTTGGAGGACGAATTTATATTTTTCATAAACAGTGAAGAATTATCATGGGGACAACGATCAAACAACGTGATATTGATGAGAAAATTTTTAAAGAATATAAAATTAAACAAAAAGGTAAAACTATTTTTCTAATCATAACACCATGTTTATTTTCTATGATGGATTCAATTTTTATCACGATTTAATGACTCCACCATGGAAATGGAAGGAAAAGAATTGTTGGATATTCAGAATATTAAAAATTACCAATTATTTTATGGTAAATTAAATCACGTATTTTTATCAAGAATATTTTAGGGGAAATAATTCCAAGATTGGGAGAAATCAAATAAATTTTAAACTATTTAGGGAATGAGGATTTGGGTCAAAGAAATAATTTAGAAAATTAATTTTATTAGAATTTATATATGAATTTTTCTCTAATGGTTTTTTTATAATATTTTATATTTGGGTTCTAAATTGATTAGTATTATTGTTTTTTTTTGTTATTATATAATGAATTTTGATTTTTTGAGTTTGTATGACACATATTATTCAATTATAGAATGATTTTAGTTCTAGATAAATAATAAGACAATGTGTATAGATTTCTTCAAGAATTTTATTTAAATATAAATCCAAAATTGTATAAATTCATTTTTTGAAATGAATTTAATATTTTTATTCATCATGTAAAAATTATCTTAGGTTTAATTTTTGATATTTTTTAAAAATAGTTGATTTTTAGTTGAATAGTTAAACCAATCAATTTAAAAAACTATCACTTTTAAGACATTATAATGCTATAAAAAATTAAAGTTTATGAAACCTTTAATATGTACCAAATAAATATTCTATAAGTAATATAAATTTTATAAAAATATAATGTTTAACTAATAAATATATGCACAACATTTTTTAAATCTAAGTAATTTTTCTATTTAAATAAAAACTATTTTCTGTTTTTATCATCCAATCAAGTATTTGTAAGGATCGATTCAGTTTTAGTTTGGTTTTAATGAAAAATAAAACTCCGTTCATTTAAAATAATCCAATTAATTTCATTGTAATCAATATTATACTTTATTTCTCTATGAAATCATTTTTATTCTTAAAACAAACATTTTTATGAAATTATTTCGATGTGTTTTGTAAATTTATAATAAAATTACATTATTTCACTTATAAAAATTAAATATTGTAATATGGAATCCATATTTTGAAAAAAAAATTAATAATAGGTAATAAGTTCAAATAAATTTTTGTTCATAATGAATAATAAAAACATTAAAATTTGTTACCATGGTTAGGGTTAACAAAGTTTTATTGGGGGTTAAACCTAGAGAATGAGAAAATTGTCACTTAAACTTTTCTAAATATTATTATTTGAATATATTTAGACCTTATATTATCTTAATTTATAATTATTTACCATTTTCCATTACATTCACAATAAATTTAATTTATATTATTTAAATACTTTATGTAATTCCATGTGTGTCCCTCCCCTCACTTGTAAAGGGGAACTTCTTATAATCCCTTATTCAAAATAATATAGTAATATAGCTCATCCAATCTGAAACATAATAACCCAAGTATAATAAATTTACTAATATTTTATTATGAATACCGTAAAACCATTTTCCACCTCCTTTTCATCCTATGAAAAATGAAAACATTTCTCATACATACGTACGACCTACCACCTCCATGCAGTGGTGTAGTTCATTTTTCATCACCACTTTATATGGATAGTAATATATATGGAACTAATGAATATACATATAATTTATTAAATAATTAATATTTTATAAATATAATATATCATTTATCTTCTTACTCATCCACCCGTTAAAAAATGATAATGTCGCTTGTGCGTACGTGTGGGCTACAACCTCTAGAAAGAAATGTAATTCATTTTTTATTCCCTCAATTAATACATTATTATAAATATCTATATAATTAATAAATATTATATTTAAATAATTATTAAAATATTGGATATAATCAGACTATGAACAAGTTACGAGGACTATAAGTGCTGAATCAAAAAATACATGAAAAATAAAGTTGTTAACACCCAAAATGTTGATGATAATGAATGATTTTTAAAAAATGGGTGATATGATGTTATAATAAAACCATACATGGAATTATAAGTAGAAATATGATTCAGTTATGTAATTATAATAAATTAAAATTTATGATATAGGTGGTTAAAATCACTAACGAAACAAGTTAGACCAGATGTAAGAATTTATTTCAAAATCTCAACCTTATAGAGGATTATTTACATTTAAGTTTATGTTTAGATAATTAATAATATTTATATCTTAAACACTATATATTATGTAACGACCCGGACTCAACCAGCCACCCGAACAGTGCCGAACGGGTCGGGTGTTACTACCTTAAGTGCACCACCCCTGAATGCCAAAGGCTTCCGACTAGAAGAGAGGGTCTATTAGGTATAGTGGGGAGGATATACCCTCTCGGAGGATCATAATAAGGGTACTGGTCCAAGTATAATAGTAAAGATGCAGCAGAAAGAAAGACTCAGCAGACTTGAACCAGACCCGCAGAGTGGAAGAAAAATCAATATAAATAAACAGAAGAAGAAATAAATATAACAACAGTAGCGGAAATAAACACAACAGCATGCTGATAACATGTAACTACTACTGAATAGTAAAACATGCATCCAAAGTAGTTCATACACAACTGAATATAAAAAGAGCTCCAATGGATAACAAACAGTAGCTACCACAAGCATGCTGATACCGAAAAGTAAACAAAGAAAATTAAACCCCAGCAAGGCATGACCTCAAGGTCTATACCATCTCCATGCAATAACTAACTCAGACCAGCTCCCGAAACTGGCCTCTTTCCCACCCAATGGTGTGTACCAAATATAAGTGTTTAAGAAACCATGCATTTACAAGGAAGGCAGTAAACAGTATAATGCACAAGTAAACACAAACTCCACTGGTGCTCAACAGCCACCATGGAGCGTCACCTGCTTCGGCCAACGCCAGAATCTCTGTCGTGTAACCCGGCACCACGTGCCACCTGACACCTCGTGTCTAAAGTACCGATGTCCCGAAGGCACACCCAAGAATATTAATCTGGCACCACGTGCCTCTGTAAACTACGTGTCTCAAGTACCGACATCCCGAAGGAATGCCCAAAAATAGTAACCCGACACCATGTGCCTCTTGACACCTTGTGTCTCAAGTACTGACGTCCTGAAGGCAAGCTCGTTCCCTGAAGGCTCCTCATCTCCCACGTGTCTTTCTACGGAAAGCATCCCCATCCATAAAACCTAACCACAACTACGGGGGCCTCTACCCACACGAGTGTTAAAAACCACCTCATCACGGAGTATCTCTGTATGCACACTACTCAAAGTCCCGGTGAGCGGTAATAACACAAAATAGTTCCTAAGCCACCAACACATCTGACACCTCATGTCCCTGCGACCATGTCACCCAAGTCCGATGGCATCGCCACCCTAGAAACCCGGGCCATGCCCAACAAGACACTCGTACCGCCTCAATCCGATGTCTGTGACACCCAATCTCGTGGTCAAAACCACCCATCGTAACACGGGAAAAGCCCCAACCTGTGATCGGCATCACTCAAGCGTAACCGGGCCAAGCCCAACACAACCCAAGGGGTCCAGCAAATGCAATTCAGAAATTTCATATTTAACATATGTAAACAGTAAACATAACCAGGAAAAACAAATTAAACAGTTGAATTGCACCCTACCAGGTGTTGTCCCATACCAGCACTGAGGTCTTAAATGCCTCTATCAATTTATAATAGGCTTTAACAAATTAAACTAAATAGTTTATAACAATCATATTTTTATTAAAACCATTTTGGCGTCCCCCGACCAAAATGCCCCGATGAGCAACGGCCCCTCACCCGGCCCTGCTCATGCAAACTGGTAACCAGGCATACCCAAAAGCATCCTAGAGGTCCCATAAGAAATACAGTATGAAAAAGAAGATAAAATGGGTCCTACTCAAAATACCCGAAAATGCATCATAGGTCGCGTTACCCAAACAACCTAAAAAACACAAAAATGAAGTATGCACCACCTACCTGAGACTCGTACGATGCTACTCCTCCGGTAACAGCCGCCAATTCGGTCTAAAACGCTGTAAATCTACAAAAGATTCAATACTGTTCAAACGCCTATAACTCATTCTAGAACAAAAATCAAACAAAATGGCCAAAGGGGAATCGAGGCCTTACCGAGGGGGTTCCAACTCACTAATCAGAGCTTGAATCGGGTCCCGTACAGACGATCGGGAGGGGAAGAGAGGTTCGGCTGGCCCGGTTCGCGTATCCGGGTGGAGGATATGAGGTTCTGCCTCAACACGAGGCTACTACCTGTTTTAAGAGAAAAAAAGAAAGTACACGGCCTGTACTTTGGGACTACACGCCGTGTATGGTTCATTTAACGGTTCATAAGACAGAGAGATTCCGCCGACTTACTTTCTGTACCTGTTGACATTAGTATACGGCGTGTACCTCGGGGTACACGGAGTGTACTTGGTTCCTCTTCTCTTCCTCGCCGACTTACCCACATGCCATGTATATCCCTTATACACTGCTAGACTACATGGTGTGTCCAAAGGGAAAATGGCGTGCCCCTGCTTCTACCCGGCCAATAGCCTACTCTCCATGTATGGCTTCACACGGTCAGGGGTATACACGGTGTGTTAAAAACTACACATCGTGTAGTAAGAAAACTCTATACGGTCACCACATGGCATGTACTCGGTGAGAACAAGGCTGGTCACTCGCCTAAACATACACGGCGTGTACTTAAAGTACACGGTGTGTAGTCTGGAAATTTCCAGAAACTTCGCATTTTCTCCAGTTTCCTCGAAAACAAGTCAAAAATTTAAACAGGGTTGGGATTTTGACCCATTCCAAAAACTCGGGTTCTTACAAACTCCCCACCTTAACGTATGTAGAGACCCGAAGCTTGACGTACATGGACATTACATTACTTTTGCGGAACACTTAGTACATAACAAAAACACACACACAAGGATCGTAATAGTTTAGTGTCTTTGGAAACTCGGAACGTAATCTTCTAATCGTGGTGAAAGATCTTCAATATCTCCCATAATGATCTTCCCTTTTTTTTACCTAAAACCTTTCTTTATATCCTGGGGAAAAGAAAACATAAAAGGGTGAGCTCAAATGCTCAGTAAGGGTAAACAGAATAAATATCAATCACATCATATACACAAGCACATAACTTTTGGAAATCTTAACCTGCAAAAGAGAGCATAATTTCATAACATGGGATAAATCATAGTAGTGAAATGAAATCCCAATAATCATAACTTAAAAAAAATGAAACTTTGTGGCATACACACATAATCATAGAGAATCATTTCTTGTTAGTAAAGACTCATTGCCAAGACTATCTTAGTGGACAAAGTCCCTTTCTGGATCGAGTAACCCTCGTTCCAGTCCTGTTTCACTGAACCGGTATAACCTACCTTTCCAGCCATGTCTATCTCATGAGATATAAAATCTTTACCCAATGCATTGGAGGGAGATATAGGTCCCACCCATCTTATAATGAATCCTTTCTTATGTGTGCCACATAATCATAAATCATACATCATCGCATAATCCATGTAATAAAAATGGGATTCTTAAACAACATGACATCATAAAACCATTCATATAACATAAAGGAATTCATAAACATAATTCCATCACAACATGATCAAATAAATGTAATAATAGGGATAAAAATAGAACCCTTTATTATCTTAGATGGAAAATAATTTTGATAAAACACTTGAACTCCATTCTTGAGGAAAATATGCTTTCTACTTCAAAAACACTTTTCCTTTCTTAACATGTCATCAAATTTTAAACTAAAAGAAGTTTATTAATAATAAACTTGAAAACTTGTAAAGGAATCTTTTTGGAAATAATGTTTTAAAAATCCATTCATGCCGTATAAGTTAAAAAAACATTCTTCGTAATTTTGTCGGAAAAGTCAAAAAGTACCTCGTACGAAAAACGACAAAAGATTCCTTTCATACATATTACTAAAAACTCACCGAAGGGTAAAAATGGATTTAAACAATTGTAGGTGGATGTAAATAATATTACATATTGATGAAACATGGATGTGGATGATAAAATACACCCCAGTAATTACCAAAGTAAAAACAATCTCGGATAAAAGTGAGATTGTGATATTTCCCTTACCTTAGGTCCGACTTGCTTTGTAAGTGTCCGAACCTCCTGTATAATGATTTAAATAATGTTATTGACTTATTAAAGAATCATATTCATTGTTATGATATCATATATGGTTCACTTATGACATTATATTAACCGTTCTTTTGTAAATTCCATGTTAAAGAAGCGTTTTGGGTAAAATCGTTTCATTTATTGTAGGTGTTTTGACTTGTTGTTCTTGACATCATTATTACTTATATCATGATTTACTAACTTCCAGAATATAAAATATGATTTATATATCATATATATTCAGTATATATATATATATATATAATAGGTAGATAAATAAAATGAAAAACACCGTTCATGGAGACGGTAGTCCGTACGTACGCATGAACGCTGTTTTCCTTTCCTTATTGTCTTGAAATGGAAGTAAGTAGATGACATACATATGTATATATATACATAAATCCAGTAGCTTTATAATGTCATATATTTCATTATTATTTCTTATATATACATTATAATCATTCTTAAATGGTTAACATGGAGAATGAATCTCATCGCGTCATGGAGACGGTAGTCCGTACGTACGCACGAACGATGATATCATTTCTATAAATATTGAATTGAATTGGAGTGGATTATACAATATATCAGAATCAATATGATGTTTTAATAACTATGTATAGTTATTCTTTACACCATTATACCCATCCATGTAAGGTGGTGGTGGAAAATAGATTACACCACGGCGTGGAGACGGTATTCCGTACGTACGCACGCGCGGTGATTTCTTTTTCCGTAGGATGGATAGATGGTGAAATAGGGTTGTTTCATACTTATAATAACATATCAGTATATGAGTGATACTGATGTTATTACTTCATAATGAAACAACTTAAGAAGAAGAAGTGGAAGAAGAAATAAAGATGAAAGAATTGGTAACGGTAATTACCTCTTCTTTGAAGTGCCTCTTTGAGACCTCCTCTTAGGGCACTAAAATTGGTCTTTGAGGAAGACCAGAACCTCTAGGATGTTTCTAGGGAAGTGGAGAAGAGATTTTGGCAGGTTTTGGCCGAGCTTGAGTGCTCAAATTGGTGTGAGGAGGAGGGGGAGGAGGTGCCCTTTTATAAGGGAGGAGAGGGGCACCTTAGGAATATCTCAAAATATTATTTTATATTAAAGTAAAAATCGGTTTATAATGGTTCCAAAGGGTCTTATTTCGAAGATAAAGTGGGGAAGGGTCGAAATCCTATCATCCAATAGGATTTAGAAAAGTTTAGGGTATTATTTTAACCTTATCAATTAGATTTAACTCTAAGTTAAATAATTTAACTTTTACCATGTCTTTTTGTTTTCTTTCACTATATGGTTAATACACATACTATAACATGCCAAACGAACCCCAAATTGTTTATTATTAATATATATATCATTATCTAAGTCATTTGGCCGAACCATAGATTTTTAGGAATAAAATAACAATTAATAATATAATAATTCATTTAAAAACTATTTTGTGTCAATTTTGACATTATTTTTGTGAAAGTCATAACAGAATTATATGTTCGAACCAAGTTGATTAAATCAACACTAATATATCATAGTAACCTAGAAAATTAGTGGAATTCATAAAAAGTCTTAAATTACATTTATTTTGTTATTTATATTATCAATTATGTCAATATTTCATTAATAAGATAATTACTGCATCATCTTTGTGTCATAAATAAATTAAATTATTTGATTTCTAAAAATTACAAATAAAATACCATCATGTAGGAAATCTTATTATCTTTTTAATGAATATTTAAAATCGAATTTATCTTATGTATAACCCCATATTAAAAATGATTTACTTATTAAACTTTGATTTTAACTATTTTAACCCTTCTTTAAATAAATTAATAATAAATGTCCTAATCTAATCCAAGTGGTCCTAAATGGTCATATTTTATTCCTAAGTTTGTTTTTGGTCGAATTACACTTGTCCAATAGAATTAGGACGTGTTTTAGGGTAATATTAATATCATATTTACCCTTAGTTACCCTATTTACTATTAACCGCGGTAAAAAAAATAAAAAGTTACTATTCACCAAAAAATTATTTTCATCTCATTGAACCACATTTTAGTCCTTGATATTAACCGTGTCTCTCGAATTTTTGAAATTCCATTCACTGAAGCGGTAAAATTAATTTTTATGCAAAATTCAGTTTTTAACCTACCACTTAGTGGTTTCACTATTCATCAAAAATTGAAAGTTTTCAGAAAAATACCAAAATTTCACCCTAGGCTAATTTCGGTATTCCGAATCCAAAAATGAAGTCCATTTTGAAAAATAAAATTTATAAAATTTCAAAAAGTGGTTATTACTATTCATAACGGCTAGTTTTAATAATATTTTAATAGCATATCGTTGTTTAGTGAAACTCGGTATTGCGTACTACACACGCTATCGAGGAAGGTTGTGATTGCGTGTGATGCAAGGAAAGTCAAGGATACGTGTTGTGTAAGCTCCTTTTGGTGTAGCGTACAACACAAGACATTAATAAAATTAAAAAGAATAGTTTTCATAAAATCTCGGGCTGTTACATTCTACCCCCCTTAAAATGAATTTCGCCCTCGAAATTCGTCGGGGTTATAAATAGTTTACTATTAAAAAGTTTTTTTTTTAATAGAAACCCACATCGTAAAAAGGAATACCAAAACTTGTCTTTAAAAACTAAAGTATGAAATGTAACGATTACCCAAATAAACTAATCACTAGGTTTCCACATAGGTGAAAATATGGATATGGAAGAGAAATCTAACCATCATGTTCTGATGTAGAGTGGTAGAGAACATGGCTATGGAAAAGCCAGAAATCACAAATCCATAGATTTGTGATGATATAAGGTACCATCTGATTCATCAGGTATAAGATCACTAGGACAACATTTTTGGTTTTCAAGATCATTTCCCTAAAGTTGAAAATTTGAATTAGAATAAATACTTACTTTATTTTGGTACAATATCACTGTTGTTCGTGCCTTTAACAATTTCCACTTCATCTATTAAATAAATGAAGTTGAATTTGTTATTCGTGAAGTGTTAGCAGATCATGTGATAGAATGACGGGTCATTCCATCTGTCTCAAACAAAAGGTTAGCAAAAATTATATACATAAGTCGATCTATAGTGAGATTAATCACATATAGTTCCTAAAATGGACTTATACTTCATATATCATACTGCTTAATATAATAAAACTAGTTTCTACTAAACAGGGACTTCTTGTAGGCCAGTGGTAGGCGATAAAGGCCAGTCGCACTTCGGTTGTGGGTTCGATTCCCATAGCCTTGTCCGAAGCGATGGGCTGTCGCCCGTCCTGCAGGTTGTCCTTTTTCTAAAACTTCATTACTATAACATCCCATCAATAATATCGAAAAAAGAACTTCTATCCTTAAACAATACTATTTTATGTCCAACATAATCCATTCTAGTCTTTAGGCTTATCCATAATACTGCAGTCCACTTTCATAACATAGTGAAAATGATTACCAGAGATTTAATACCAGCGTTGAACCCCATATATCATAAGATATGTTTTTTTTATCACATTCCAAACATTCAAAGTCCTTAATCATTTATTCTCTTGAATACCCATTGAACCTTAGTGAAAACTTGAATGCAGTTAAAAGTTAACACTTTCCACATACCAAAATCCTCAAAATTCTATATACTCAAACCATGATATCACTTAGTCCTTATATCAATCATGAGCTCATGAATACAATCAAACATCTCATTATCTTCTTATCCTTTCAATATGAACTTATCATCTACTTTCCAAAAGTATCTGAATAACCTTTCATGGTTACTGGTACCATTCATCATACACTTTCAAAACATAAGGATAGACAACAGTGTAACAATCCTTAGATGTCTCCTTATTCAATGAGATTAATTATACAATATTACACATGATAAACATATAATCATTCCACTACATTCTTAGACCATTGACCGAGCTTCAACATTTCTTTCATCTCACATATCATTTGTAGTTTCTTCATCATCATCAACATAAATACTTCCCATACGACCATACTGATTCTCTTCATGAGACTTTCCCTTAGGGCATTGGTTTGCATAATGCCCGTACATTCCACATTTAAAGCATTTAACCATTGTTGATGTCATAGCAATACCATTATCATCATCCATGGTGTTAACTGAACCTTTTCTTTTGCACTTACTTGCTTTGTGTCCTTCTTTTCCACACCCAAAGCATCTTCCAGTTCCTTTGAAACATTCTCCTTGATTCCTCTTCCCACATGATTTACATAGGGGAAATTGAACTTTCTTTCCTCTATGATCATCATGAAACTCCATCTTTCTCTTATTAGCCGAGTCAGGAAACTTACCAAATTTTACTTTATTGATCATATTATGAGATTGCTGATTCGGCATAATAATGATGTTTGGACTTCCAAATCCCATTTCATTATGAAGAATATCATTCCATTGTCCATCATATCCTCCATTATTGTGAATCATCTTGTTTCCAGCAATTTTCTAAAACCCAAAAAGAATAGTGTGAGAGGCAAAAATCATGCTAGGGAAAACAACATAATAAAGGGGGAGTAACTTCAATATCTAACATCTTAGGTTTAATTCTATGATCGTTAGCGTAATTCTAGTACTATAAGCTATACGTATACTTAACCTTAGGGAAATCCCTAGACATACCTTAGAAATATCTCTAGGGACCTCACTAAAGTTCTCGCATCCTAGTTTCCAAAGGTTGACAAAACCTTTCCTCTGATACCAACTGTAGAGACCCGAAGCTTGACGTACATGGACATTACATTACTTTTGCGGAACACTTAGTACATAACAAAAACACACACACAAGGATCGTAATAGTTTAGTGTCTTTGGAAACTCGGAACGTAATCTTCTAATCGTGGTGAAAGATCTTCAATATCTACCATAAAGATCTTCCCTTTTTTTTACCTAAAACCTTTCTTTATATCCTGGGGAAAAGAAAACATAAAAGGGTGAGCTCAAATGCTCAGTAAGGGTAAACAGAATAAATATCAATCACATCGTATACACAAGCACATAACTTTTGGAAATCTTAACCTGCAAAAGAGAGCATAATTTCATAACATGGGATAAATCATAGTAGTGAAATGAAATCCCAATAATCATAACTTAAAAAAAATGAAACTTTGTGGCATACACACATAATCATAGAGAATCATTTCTTGTTAGTCAAGACTCATTTCCAAGACTATCTTAGTGGACAAAGTCCCTTTCTGAATCGAGTAACCCTCGTTCCAGTCATGTTTCACTGAACCGGTATAACCTACCGTTCCAGCCATGTCTATCTCATGAGATATAAAATCTTTACCCAATGCATTGGAGGGAGATATAGGTCCCACCCATCTTATAATGAATCCTTTCTTATGTGTGCCACATAATCATAAATCATACATCATCGCATAATCCATGTAATAAAAATGGGATTCTTAAACAACATGACATCATAAAACCATTCATATAACATAAAGGAATTCATAAACATAATTCCATCACAACATGATCAAATCAATGTAATAATAGGGATAAAAATAGAACCCTTTATTATCTTAGATGGAAAATAATTTTGATAAAACACTTGAACTCCATTCTTGAGGAAAATATCCTTTCTACTTCAAAAACACTTTTCCTTTCTTAACATGTCATAAAATTTTAAACTAAAAGAAGTTTATTAATAATAAACTTGAAAACTTGTAAAGGAATCTTTTTGGAAATAATGTTTTAAAAATCCATTCATTCCGTATAAGTTAAAAAAAACATTCTTCCTACTTTTGTCGGAAAAGTCAAAAAGTACCTCGTACGAAAAACGACAAAAGATTCGTTTCATACATATTACTAAAAACTCACCGAAGGGTAAAAATGGATTTAAAAAATTGTAGGTGGATGGAAATAATATTACATATTGATGAAACATGGATTTGGATGATAAAATACACCCCAGTAATTACCAATGTAAAAACAATCTCGGATAAAAGTGAGATTGTGATATTTCTCTTACCTTAGGTCTGACTTGCTTTGTAAGTGTCTGAACCTCCTGTATAATGATTTAAATCATGTTATTGACTTATTACAGAATCATATTCATTGTTATGATATCATATATGGTTCACTTATGACATTATATTACCCGTTCTTTTGTAAATTCCATGTTAAAGAAGCGTTTTGGGTAAAATCGTTTCATTTATTGTAGGTGTTTTGACTTGTTGTTCTTGACATCATTATTACTTATATCATGATTTACTCACTTAAAGAATATAAAATATGATTTATATATCATATATATTCAGTATATATATATATATAATAGGTAGATAAATAAAATGAAAAACACCGTTCATGGAGACGGTAGTCCGTACGTACGCATGAACGCTGTTTTCCTTTCCTTATTGTCTTGAAATGGAAGTAAGTAGATGACATACATATGTATATATATACATAAATCCAGTAGCTTTATAATGTCATATATTTCATTATTATTTCTTATATATACATTATAATCATTCTTAAATGGTTAACATGGAGAATGAATCTCATCGTGTCGTGGAGACGGTAGTCCGTACGTACGCACGAGCGATGATATCATTTCTATAAATATTGAATTGAATTGGAGTGGATTATACAATATATCAGAATCAATATGATGTTGTAATAACTATGTATAGTTATTCTTTACACCATTATACCCATCCATGTAAGGTGGTGGTGGAAATAGATTACACCACGGCGTGGAGACGGTATTCCGTACGTACGCACGCGCGGTGATTTCTTTTTCCGTAGGATGGATAGATGGTGAAATAGGGTTGTTTCATACTTATAATAACATATCAGTATATGATTGATACTGATTTTATTACTTCATAATGAAACAACTTAATAAGAAGAAGTGGAAGAAGAAATAAAGATGAAAGAATTGGTAACGGTAATTACCTCTTCTTTGAAGTGCCTCTTTGAGACCTCCTCTTAGGGCACTAAAATTGGTCTTTGAGGAAGACCAGAACCTCTAGGATGTTTCTAGGGAAGTGGAGAAGAGATTTTGGCATGGTGTGGCCGAGCTTGAGTGCTCAAATTGGTGTGATGAGGAGGGGGAGGAGGTGCCCTTTTATAAGGGAGGAGAGGGGCACCTTAGGAATATCTCAAAATATTATTTTATATTAAAGTCAAAATCGGTTTATAATGGTTCCAAAGGGTCTTATTTCTAAGATAAAGTGGGGAAGGGTCGAAATCCTATCAACCAATAGGATTTAGACAAGTTTAGGGTATTATTTTAACCTTATCAATTAGATTTAACTCTAAGTTAAATAATTTAACTTTTACCATGTCTTTTTGTTTTCTTTCACTATATGGTTAATACACTTACTATAACATGCCAAACGAACCCCAAATTGTTTATTATTAATATATATATCCTTATCTAGGTCATTTGGCCGAACCTTAGATTTTTAGGAATAAAATAACAATTAATAATATAATATTTGATTTAAAAACTATTTTGTGTCAATTTTGACATGATTTTTGTGAAAGTCATAACAGAATTATATGTTTGAACCAAGTTGATTAAATCAACACTAATATATCATAGTAACCTAGAAAATTAGTGGAATTCATAAAAAGTCTTAAATTACATTTATTGTGGTATTTATATTATCAATTATGTCAATATTTCATTAATAAGATAATTACTGCATCATCTTTGTGTCATAAATAAATTAAATTATTTGATTTCTAAAAATTACAAATAAAATACCATCATGTAGGAAATATTTTTAGCTTTTTAATGAATATTTAAAATCGAATTTATCTTATGTATAACCCCATATTAAAAATGATTTACTTATTAAACTTTGATTTTAACTATTTTAACCCTTCTTTAAATAAATTAATAATAAATGTCCTAATCTAATCCAAGTGGTCCTAAATGTTCATATTTTATTCCTAAGTTTTTTTTTGGTCGAATTACACTTGTCCAATAGAATTAGGACATGTGTTAGGGTAATATTAATATCATATTTACCCTTAGTTACCCTATTTACTATTAACCGCGGTAAAAAAAATAAAAAGTTACTATTCACCAAAAAATTATTTTCATCTCATTGAACCACATTTTAGTCCTTGATATTAACCGTGTCTCTCGGATTTTCGAAATTCCATTCACAGAAGCGGTAAAATTAAGTTTTATGCAAAATTCAGTTTTTAACCTACCACTTAGTGGTTTCACTATTCATCAAAAATTTAAAGTTTTCAGAAAAATACCAAAATTTCACCCTAGGCTAATTTCGGTATTCCGAATCCAAAAATGAAGTCCATTTTGAAAAATAAAATTTATAAAATTTCAAAAAGTGGTTATTACTATTCATAACGGCTAGTTTTAATAATATTTTAATAGCATATCGTTGTTTAGTGAAACTCGGTATTGCGTACTACACACGCTATCGAGGAAGGTTGCGATTGCGTGTGATGCAAGGCAAGTCAAGGATACGTGTTGTGAAAGCTCCTTTTGGTGTAGCGTACAACACAAGACATTAATAAAATTAAAAAGAATAGTTTTCATAAAATCTCGGGCTGTTACATTCTACCCCCCTTAAAATGAATTTCGCCCTCGAAATTCGTCGGGGTTATAAATAGTTTACTATTAAAAAGTTTTTTTTTAATAGAAACCCACATCGTAAAAAGGAATACCAAAACTTGTCTTTAAAAACTAAAGTATGAAATGTAACGATTACCCAAATAAACTAATCACTGGGTTTCCACATAGGTGAAAATATGGATATGGAAGAGAAATCTAACCATCATGTTCTGATGGAGAGTGGTAGAGAACATGGCTATGGAAAAGCCAGAAATCACAAATCCATAGATTTGTGATGATATAAGGTACCATCTGATTCATCAGGTATAAGATCACTAGGACAACATTTTTGGTTTTCAAGATCATTTCCCTAAAGTTGAAAATTTGAATTTGAATAAATACTTACTTTATTTTGGTACAATATCACTGTTGTTCGTGCCTTTAACAATTTCCACTTCATCTCTTAAATAAATGAAGTTGAATTTTTTATTCGTGAAGTGTTAGCAGATCATGTGATAGAATGACGGGTCATTCCATCTGTCTCAAACAAAAGGTTAGCAAAAATTATATACATAAGTCGATCTATAGTGAGATTAATCACATATAGTTCCTAAAATGGACTTATACTTCATATATCATACTGCTTAATATAATAAAACTAGTTTCTACTAAACAGGGACTTCTTGTAGGCCAGTGGTAGGCGATAAAGGCCAGTCGCACTTCGGTTGTGGGTTCGATTCCCATAGCCTTGTCTGAAGCGATGGGCTGCCGCCCGTCCTACAGGTTGTCCTTTTTCTAAAACTTCATTACTATAACATCCCATCAATAATATCGAAAAAAGAACTTCTATCCTTAAACAATACTATTTTATGTCCAACATAATCCATTCTAGTCTTTAGGCTAATCCATAATACTGCAGTCCACTTTCATAACATAGTGAAAATGATTACCAGAGATTTAATACCATCGTTGAACCCCATATATCATAAGATATGTTTTTTTTATCACATTCCAAACATTCAAAGTCCTTAATCATGTATTCTCTTGAATACCCATTGAACCTTAGTGAAAACTTGAATGCAGTTAAAAGTTAACACTTTCCACATACCAAAATCCTCAAAATTCTATATACTCAAACCATGATATCACTTAGTCCTTATATCAATCATGAGCTCATGAATACAATCAAACATCTCATTATCTTCTTATCCTTTCAATATGCACTTATCATCTACTTTCCAAAAGTATCTGAATAACCTTTCATGGTTACTGGTACCATTCATCATACACTTTCAAAACTTAAGGATAGACAACAGTGTAACAATCCTTAGATGTCTCCTTATTCCATGAGATTACTTATACAATATTACACATGATAAACATATAATCATTCCACTACATTCTTAGACCATTGACCGAGCTTCAACATTTCTTTCATCTCACATATCATTTGTAGTTTCTTCATCATCATCAACATAAATACTTCCCATACGACCATACTGATTCTCTTCATGAGACTTTCCCTTAGGGCATTGGTTTGCATAATGCCCGTACATTCCACATTTAAAGCATTTAACCATTTCTGATGTCATAGCAATACCATTATCATCATCCATGGTGTTAACTGAACCTTTTCCTTTGCACTTACTTGCTTTGTGTCCTTCTTTTCCACACCCAAAGCATCTTCCAGTTCCTTTGAAACATTCTCCTTGATGCCTCTTCCCACATGATTTACATAGGGGAAATTGAACTTTCTTTCCTCTATGATCATCATGAAACTCCATCTTTCTCTTATTAGCCGAGTCAGGAAAATTACCAAATTTTACTTTATTGATCATATTATGAGATTTCTGATTCGGCATAATAATGATGTTTGGACTTCCAAATCCCATTTCATTATGAAGAATATCATTACATTGTCCATCATATCCTCCATTATTGTGAATCATCTTGTTTCCAGCAATTTTCTAAAACCCAAAAAGAATAGTGTGAGAGGCAAAAATCATGCTAGGGAAAACAACATAATAAAGGGGGAGTACCTTCAATATCTAACATCTTAGGTTTAATTCTATAATCGTTAGCGTAATTCTAGTACTATAACCTATACGTATACTTAACCTTAGGGACATCCCTAGACATACCTTAGAAATATCTCTAGGGATCTCACTAAAGTTCTCGCATCCTAGTTTCCAAAGGTTGACTAAACCTTTCCTCTGATACCAACTGTAGAGACCCGAAGCTTGACGTACATGGACATTACATTACTTTTGCGGAACACTTAGTACATAACAAAAACACACACACAAGGATCGTAATAGTTTAGTGTCTTTGGAAACTCGGAACGTAATCTTCTAATCGTGGTGAAAGATCTTCAATATCTCCCATAAAGATCTTCCCTTTTTTTTTACCTAAAACCTTTCTTTATATCCTGGGGAAAAGAAAACATAAAAGGGTGAGCTCAAAGGCTCAGTAAGTGTAAACAGAATAAATATCAATCACATCGTATACACAAGCACATAACTTTTGGAAATCTTAACCTGCAAAAGAGAGCATAATTTCATAACATGGGATAAATCATAGTAGTGAAATGAAATCCCAATAATCATAAATTAAAAAAATGAAACTTTGTGGCATACACAAATAATCATAGAGAATCATTTCTTGTTAGTCAAGACTCATTGCCAAGACTATCTTAGTGGACAAAGTCCCTTTCTGAATCGAGTAACCCCTGTTCCAGTCCTGTTTCACTGAACCGGTATAACCTACTGTTCCAGCCATGTCTATATCATGAGATATAAAATATTTACCCAATGCATTGGAGGGAGATATAGGTCCCACCCATCTTATAATGAATCCTTTCTTATGTGTGCCACATAATCATAAATCATACATCATCGCATAATCCATGTAATAAAAATGGGATTCTTAAACAACATGACATCATAAAACCATTCATATAACATAAAGGAATTCATAAACATAATTCCATCACAACATGATCAAATCAATGTAATAATAGGGATAAAAATAGAACCCTTTATTATCTTAGATGGAAAATAATTTTGATAAAACACTTGAACTCCATTCTTGAGGAAAATATCCTTTCTACTTCAAAAACACTTTTCCTTTCTTAACATGTCATAAAATATTAAACTAAAAGAAGTTTATTAATAATAAACTTGAAAACTTGTAAAGGAATCTTTTTGTAAATAATGTTTTAAAAATCCATTCATGCCGTATAAGTTAAAAAAAACATTCTTCGTACTTTTTTCGGAAAAGTCAAAAAGTACCTCGTACGAAAAACGACAAAAGATTCCTTTCATACATATTACTAAAAACTCACCGAAGGGTAAAAATGGATTTAAACCATTGTAGGTGGATGGAAATAATATTACATATTGATGAAACATGGATGTGGATGATAAAATACACCCCAGTAATTACCAAAGTAAAAACAATCTCGGATAAAAGTGAGATTGTGATATTTCCCTTACCTTAGGTCCGACTTGCTTTGTAAGTGTCCGAACCTCCTGTATAATGATTTAAATCATGTTATTGACTTATTACAGAATCATATTCATTGTTATTATATCATATATGGTTCACTTATGACATTATATTACCCGTTCTTTTGTAAATTCCATGTTAAAGAAGCGTTTTGGGTAAAATCGTTTCATTTATTGTAGGTGTTTTGACTTGTTGTTCTTGACATCATTATTACTTATATCATGATTTACTCACTTCCAGAATATAAAATATGATTTATATATCATATATATTCAGTATATATATATATATAATAGGTAGATAAATAAAATGAAAAACACCGTTCATGGAGACGGTAGTCCGTACGTACGCATGAACGCTGTTTTCCTTTCCTTATTGTCTTGAAATGGAAGTAAGTAGATGACATACATATGTATATATATACATAAATCCAGTAGCTTTATAATGTCATATATTTCATTATTATTTCTTATATATACATTATAATCATTCTTAAATGGTTAACATGGAGAATGAATCTCATCGCGTCGTGGAGACGGTAGTCCGTACGTACGCACGAGCGATGATATCATTTCTATAAATATTGAATTGAATTGTAGTGGATTATACAATATATCAGAATCAATATGATGTTGTAATAACTATGTATAGTTATTCTTTACACCATTATACCCATCCATGTAAGGTGGTGGTGGAAAATAGATTACACCACGGCGTGGAGACGGTATTCCGTACGTACACACGCGCGGTGATTTCTTTTTCCGTAGGATGGATAGATGGTGAAATAGGGTTGTTTCATACTTATAATAACATATCAGTATATGAGTGATACTGATGTTATTACTTCATAATGAAACAACTTAAGAAGAAGAAGTGGAAGAAGAAATAAAGATGAAAGAATTGGTAACGGTAATTACCTCTTCTTTGAAGTGCCTCTTTGAGACCTCCTCTTAGGGCACTAAAATTGGTCTTTGAGGAAGACCAGAACCTCTAGGATGTTTCTAGGGAATTGGAGAAGAGATTTTGGCAGGGGTGGGCCGATCTTGAGTGCTCAAATTGGTGTGAGGAGGAGGGGGAGGAGGTGCCCTTTTATAAGGGAGGAGAGGGGCACCTTTGGAATATCTCAAAATATTATTTTATATTAAAGTCAAAATCGGTTTATAATGGTTCCAAAGGGTCTTATTTCGAAGATAAAGTGGGGACGGGTCGAAATCCTATCAAACAATAGTATTTAGACATGTTTAGGGTATTATTTTAACCTTATCAATTAGATTTAACTCTAAGTTAAATAATTTAACTTTTACCATGTCTTTTTGTTTTCTTTCACTATATGGTTAATACACTTACTATAACATGCCAAAGGAACCCCAAATTGTTTATTATTAATATATATATCCTTATCTAAGTCATTTGGCCGAACCTTAGATTTTTAGGAATAAAATAACAATTAATAATATAATATTTGATTTAAAACCTATTTTGTGTCAATTTTGACATGATTTTTGTGAAAGTCATAACAGAATTATATGTTCGAACCAAGTTGATTAAATCAACACTAATATATCATAGTAACCTAGAAAATTAGTGGAATTCATAAAAAGTCTTAAATTACATTTATTCTGGTATTTATATTATCAATTATGTCAATATTTCATTAATAAGATAATTACTGCATCATCTTTGTGTCATAAATAAATTAAATTATTTGATTTCTAAAAATTACAAATAAAATACCATCATGTAGGAAATCTTTTTAGCTTTTTAATGAATATTTACAATCGAATTTATCTTATGTATAACCCCATATTAAAAATGATTTACTTATTAAACTTTGATTTTAACTATTTTAACCCTTCTTTAAATAAATTAATAATAAATGTCCTAATCTAATCCAAGTGGGCCTAAATGGTCATATTTTATTCCTAAGTTTGTTTTCGGTCTAATTACATTTGTCCAATAGAATTAGGACATTTGTTAGGGTAATATTAATATCATATTTACCCTTAGTTACCCTATTTACTATTAACCGCGGTAAAAAAAGTAAAAAGTTACTATTCACCAAAAAATTATTTTCATCTCATTGAAACACATTTTAGTCCTTGATATTAACCGTGTCTCTCGGATTTTCGAAATTCCATTCACAGAAGCGGTAAAATTAAGTTTTATGCAAAATTCAGTTTTTAACCTACCACTTAGTGGTTTCACTATTCATCAAAAATTGAAAGTTTTCAGAAAAATACCAAAATTTCACCCTAGGCTAATTTCGGTATTCAAAATCCAGAAATGAAGTCCATTTTGAAAATTAAAATTTATAAAATTTCAAAAAGTGGTTATTACTATTCATAACGGCTAGTTTTAATAATATTTTAATAGCATATCGTTGTTTAGTGAAACTCGGTATTGCGTACTACACACGCTATCGAGGAAGGTTGCGATTGCGTGTGATGCAAGGCAAGTCAAGGATACGTGTTGTGCAAGCTCCTTTTGGTGTAGCGTACAACACAAGACATTAATAAAATTAAAAAGAATAGTTTTCATAAAATCTCGGGCTGTTACAACGTAGCTCGTCCCCGAGCTAGCAAACAAAACTCGTAGATGGAACCGAACACACCCTTCCCAGATAAACAACCTAGACTACCCCGATCCCAAGGTTATGGCTAAATTGCCCAAGGGGCTCCCCACCTGAGGAATTTCCTACTCGGTCTCAACCAAACAAAATTAAAAGCAAATAAGGTTTACTAACCTGTTTTCTGGATGCATAGCCCTCCCGTGATGCATCGTCACCCATGCACCTCATTGGCGCACCTGTGTCGCTTTCGACACCCAACGTAACCCGCACCGCATAGGTGTCTGCCTCTACGAGGTCCTGATGCCTAGCACCTCAAGTAACCCGCATCCTAGATGCCCCGATGCCCAAGGCACCTCAAGTAACCCGCATCCTCGATGCCCCGATGCTACGCATCTCAAGTAACTCGTTGTATACCATAAATGGTCAGACATGCCATATATATATATATATAACAATATATTCTGTGCAGATAAGGAAAGTAGTAAAAGGCAGTTCATAACAACTACCCTTACTCCCCCGCACTGCAACCCCTTCCTCAAGACATCCTGGCCTCATGGCCTCCTTACCCACCCCCAACAGAGCCAAGTATCAATGTACCTCGGGCCATGCCTGTCCCAACAACTCACATTGCCTCAAACCGACGACCGAGTCACCCATTCCGGACAGTTACACTTCCTCAACCATAGTACATGCCTCCTCTCATAAGAGTCAGACCCAAGTATCCTGCAGCATGCAATTCTAAAAAATATAAAGCATGGCATACACATTTTCACAACAAGAAATTATATCAGGAATTTCACCAATTCACATTATAAAGAATATAAAGCATGACATTAGATATTTCATTCATATGGAATTATCACTTCACAAAGCATACGTGCAATTATGAAATTGAAATACCCTAAAATGTGCCTATCAAAATACAAGGAACCCAGCCTTTCCATACTGGGCCAAGGTCCAATTCTCCCTTACCACACCATGTCAAGGGTCTCATATCACAATCAAGAACATCACACATAAAGTGAGCCACCGAGGTGGAAATCATATCAACTGTAATCTGAGAAAAAAAAACAGCAGTTCCCACCCGTGGCAACTAGGTCCATCCCTTGTACCTGGGGCTGGAGGCACCTAAGCACAAGCTAGAAACCCAGTCCCTATAAGAAAATATCTCCAGTCTACCATATCCCAAATAGTAAAACCAACAGAAAGAAACGAGAATCCATAAACTCATTAGTATCCAGCAAAACGCTGCTACTAAATCCCTGTCAAGAACTCCTCCGATAACACTTTGTAACGACCCGGACCCGGCCAGCCACCCGAAAAGTGCCGAACAGGTCGGGTGTTACTACATTGGACGCACCTCCACTGAACGCCAAAGGCTACCGTCTAGAAGCTAGGGTTTATTAGGTATACTGGGGAGGCTATACCCTCTCAGAGGATCATAACAAGGGTACCATTCCAAGTATAACAGTAAAGATGCAGCAGAAAGAAAGACTCAGCAGACTCGAACCAGACCCGCAGAGCGGAAGAAAAATCAATATAGATAAATAGTGGAAGCAGTAAATATAACAATAGTAGTGGAAATAAACACAACAACATGCTAATAACATGTAACTTCTACTGAACAGTAAAACATGCATCCAAAGCAGGTCATACACAACTGAATATAAAAAGGGTGCCAATGGCTAACCAACAGTAGCTACAACAAGAATGCCGATACAGAAAAGTAAACAAAGCAAAGTAAACCCCAGCTAG
Organism: Viscum album; assembly: GCA_963277665.1. NCBI lineage: Eukaryota > Viridiplantae > Streptophyta > Magnoliopsida > Santalales > Viscaceae > Viscum > Viscum album. The sequence continues at coordinate 1,250,066,658 of OY728121.1, forward strand.
GCATGACCTCAAGGTCCATACCATCTCCATGCAATAACTAACTCACCCCAGCTCAGGAAACTGGCCTCTTTCTTGCATGTAAATCAATAAAGTGTGCACGCGTCCCGAAGGGCCCATGTAGGGTGTGAGACTAATCTCAGTAGGATACCACCCAATGGTGCGTACCAAATATAAGGGTCTAAGCAGTCATGCATTTACAAGGAGAGCTATAAATAGTACAACACACAAGTAAACACAAACTCTACTGGTGCTCAACAGCCACCATGGAGCGTCACCTGCTTCGGCCAACGACGGAATCTCTATCATGTAACTCGGCACCACGTGCCACCTGACACCTTGTGTCTCAAGTACCGACGTCCCGAAGGCACGCCCAAGAATAGGAACCCGGCACCACGTGCATCCTGACACCACGTGTCTCAAGTACCGACATCCCGAAGGCATGCCCAAAAATAGTAACTTGGCACCATGTGCCTCCTGACACCTTGTGTCTCAAGTACTGACGTCCCGAAGGCACGCCCATTCCATGAAGGCTCCTCACCTCCCACGTGGCTTTCTACGGCAAGTACCCCCAACCAGAAAACCAAACCGCAACTACGGGGGCCTCTACCCACACGAGTGGTCAAAACCACCGCATCACGGAGTATCTCTGTGTGCACACAACTCAAAGTCCCAGTGAGCGGTAATCACACAAAATAGTTCCTAAGACACCAACACATATGACGCCTCGTGTCCCTGCGACCTTGTCGCTCAAGTCTGATGGCATCACCACCCTAGTAAACCGGGCCATGCCCAACCAGACAGTCGTACTGCCTCAAGCCGATGTCCATGATGCCAAATGTCGTGGTCCAAACCACCCATCGTAACCCGGAAAAATCCCAAACCTGTGATCGGCATCACTCAAGCTTAACCGGGCCAAGCCCAACACAACCCAAGGGGTCCAGCAGATGCAATTCAGAAATTTCATATTTAACATATGTAAACAGTAAACATAACCAGGAAAAACAAACTAAACAGTTGAATTGCACCCTACCAGGTGTTGTCCCATACCAGCACTAAGGTATTAAATACCTCTAACAATTTATAACAGGCTTTAACAAATTAAACTAAATAGTTTATAACAATCATATTTCGATTAAAACCATTTTGGAGCTCCCCGACCAAAATGCCATGATGAGCAACGGCCCCTCACCAGGCCCTGCTCATGCAAACTGGTAACCGGGAATACCCAAAATCATCCCAGAGGTCCCATATGCAATACAGTATGAAAAAGAAGATAAAACGGGTCCTGCTCAAAATACCCGAAAATGCGTCGTTGGCCGAGTTACCCAAACAACCACGAAAACACAAAATGAAGTATGCACCACCTACCTGAGACTTGTACGATGCTAGTCCTCCGGTAAAAACCGCCAATTCGGTCTAAAACGCGGTAAATCTACAAAAGATTCAATACCTTTCAAACGCCTATAACTCATTCTAGAAAACAAAATCAAACAAATCAACCAAAGGGGAATCGAGGCCTTACCGAGGGGGTTCCAACGCACTAATTAGAGCTCGAATCGGGACTCAGATGGACGATCGTAAGGGGAAGATAGGTTTGGTCGGCCTGGTTCGTGTATCCAGGCGGAGGATATGAGGTTCTTCCTCAATACGAGGTTTCTTCCCATTTTAAGTGAAAAAAAAAAGAAAGTACACAGCGTGCACTTTGGGACTACACGCCGTGTATGGTTCATTTAACTGTTCATAAGACAGAAAGATTCTGCCGACTTACTTTCCAAACCTGCCGACATGAGTACACAGTGTGTACCTTGGGGTACACAGTGTGTACTTGGTTCCTCTTCCCTTCCTCACTGACTTACCCACACGCCATGTATATCACTTATACACGGCTAGACTACACGGCGTGTCCAAAGGGAACACGGTGTGCCCCCGGTTCTACCCGGCCAACGGCCTACACGCCATGTATGTCTTCACACGGTCGGGGGTATACACGGCGTGTTCAAAACTACACGTCGTGTAGTAAGAAAATTATACAAAGTCGCCACACGGCATGTACTCAGTGAGCACAAGGCTGGTCACTCTCCAACACATACATGGCGTGTACTTAAAGTACATGGCGTGTAGTCTAGAAATTTCCAGAAACTTCGCATTTTCTCCAATTTCCTTAGAAACAAGTCAAAAATTTTAACAGGGTTGGGATTTTGACCCATTCCAAAAACCCGGGTTCTTACATATTATATAATTATATAGTTATTTCTTAAAATTATATGTTTTCCTATCATTTTTCTTTATCTAAGTACTCAAAATTTTGAAAGCATGTTTTTAAGGGAAATAGACATTGTTTTTCTATTTCATCACGAATATTTTTCTTTCATGTCCAGATTTTCATTAAAAATTTTGAAGAATGTTTTTAATATTACCCATGATTGATTAAATTCATTTTTACCCATGTTTTAATTTCTATAAAATGTTTTAAAAGTAATCTTCTTTTTGTTTTTTGAACAAGACACTTTTTACTGAAGGTGTGAACATAATATTTATTTTAAAAAGTTTCTGAATGAACAACTTTTTCCATTATCATAACTATTTTTTTTCTTGAATATTACTTTACAATTTTCAATTTTATTTCTAAATTAAAATTCATCCCAAATATTCTAGAAATGTTTAAATTTTAACCAAGTTATTTCAATACAAAAAATGTATTTTCCTAAAGAAATGTTTTGGTGATCTTTAAAATGTACGTCCATTTATATAAAAATACTTTAATTAATCTTATGATTTAATAGGGTTATACTCTAAGGATAATATATACCATACGATTATACATTGATAATTATCATGTTTTTCTTTTTATTGGTTGGGGGAAATATTAAAATTTCATATGATATTTTTTCAATATGAATATTTCTAATGATTTTGTGTTGAATTGTTATTAATTTATTTTATATGATGAATGAATTAGACTTATTAAGTGACTTGAGGTGTCCATTATATCTATTATATTTAATGATAGGTTTCTTAAGATAAAGTAGTTTGGGTATTTGGTGTATTCCATACCTATTTTGTGTATCATGTCATGGCACAAGGACTTGATAGGAAGATTTATGATGTCCAATATTTTTCATTCTATCCTTATGAAACAAGTTATTATTATCCATGTGATTATTGATGTTGTTATGTTATCCGTGTATATTTTCCTATTCTATTTTATTAGTTATATAAAATATTTCATTATTATTTATCCCTTCTATAATATTCAGACATTGTGTATTCTTTGATTGCTTCTTTTATATCATTTCCCTTAATTTTCAATTGAGCTCATCCTCATTTATATTGTCCTTTCCCCAAGATACCAGGAAGGGTTCTATGAATAATTTCAAGGATATATGAGAATAAATAATAATCTTATCACTATAAGTTTAAGTTTTATTTCATGTTTTCAAATGAAATGTGAGAATAATTTATGTATCTAGTCTCTTGATAAAAATAAACTATTATATACATTGGGAAGAGATCTCTTGTCTCATGTTCCAAAATAGTAAAATAACCCCCATATCTGGGTTACCGGATTTGTGGTGTTATAGTTGGAATAAAAGAAAATTAAATATAAATCTTATGAACAAGATTTTAGAAAACATATATTAGAGAACAAAACCCTATGAAAAAACATTGAGTATAAGTATATATATAATATAATATCATAAAGTTTTCATAAAGTCGATATTGTGTGGTTTTCCTTGAAAATTAATCATTTTTTGGATACTAGAAAGTAGATTCTTCTATAGAATAGATGATCCTAGGGGTAACAACTCTAAAGAGTGTATACTTAGTAATAAATTGATCATGACTAGTGTTTGATGAGTTTGCCTAAGGCTGCACACCTAGCTAGATACTCCTAGGTTATATGATTTAGTAGATCTAAATTCTCTTTAAAAACCATTATGAAAGATTTGAAAATATTTTTATGATTTCATGATTTTCCCAAAGATACTAATCTTATTATTATGATATTATCAATGTTTAAATTTTCAATTTATTTTAAATTTTACAGTAGATTTATAATTATAATTCATAATGTTATGAGATAATTTAGTATATTCAATTGTTTAGAAATAGTTCCTAGAAAAAGGAATGGAAAATGTATCAATGCATGTAATCCATATATGCATTTCCCTCCTGATTAATATAATGAATATCGAGAAATATATGGAGCTATAAATGAATAATTTTAAACTATATTAGGGAAACTGACTCAGGTTATGTCTAATAACCTTGTCAATATATAGCATGTTGTTGATCCCCAATATGGTGAAATAATGTTAGAAAATTTCAGGCATAATATACCTCCATCATTAAATGGGGATACCAATCAATTAGTAGTTGAGTAATGGATCAAGTACAAAGAAAAGATATTTCTCACTTTGGGATATAGTGAAACATGTAAAGTTATCATAGAAGTTTATCATCTTAAATGAGGTGTTGATCAACGGTGGTCATCAATCTGGAACAAAAAGGATTTGGAGAAAATAAATTATATTTTATTGGAGACTCGTAAGTATATATTCTTATAAAAATACTTTGCTCCTAGTAAATGAGATAATATTTAAGGGTAACTCTTCAATATAAGGAGAAAAGGAAAGATAAAATATTTTTAAGTATGATGCCAATTTTACAAGGTTAGTAACTCATGTTACAGATTCTGTACAAAATCCAATGTGTAAGATTGATCATTTCTTTGATGGTGTAACTCCTATCCTTAAAATGGAATTAGTCTCTTAGTGATTTTAATTATATGAAAATTTTTAATCAAGTGTCATAAATTCAGAGAAAGTATTCTCCAAGTCATGTGTTTTCTAAGGAAAACAAGAAAACAAGTGGGTGGATGAGCACTCTAGAAAATAAAATACAAAAAAATGAAATAATGGGATGGTGTAACATCAAAATTAAAATAATTGTAGAAAAAACACCATTGATAGTTCATGATGGGAATTGTATTTTTCTTCAAGTGTGGAGAAAAATCTTATCAGGATCTAGATTTTGAAGCGAAGAAATAAACTTTCAATATTGAATACTTCAAATATAAGGAGACGAGGAACTATTCATATGAATTTTTTAGGGGTTAAGGTAATTTACCTCATAAAAGTTATAAGGATAATGACTAAGATTATGCACTCACTACAGGTGAGTTTTATGTTCCAAAAGGTAAAGTGGAAGGTACATTAAAAATATACCCAAATCTAGGTAGTGTTTTTTTATTATAGATATCTTCAATCTTTTATATCTTCTATGTTTTATAAGAAAAATAGATATTACCTTTACACCTTAAGAATGGAGTCTTCAATCAATACTTCTAGTAGAAATATTACTAAAACATGGATATATCTGTTATTCCTCATTATGACACAATGACTTACCCTATCTACAAAGTTGATTATTATACTTATTGTTGAATTTGACATAATGAGTGGTATGGATTGGATTTAAAATTATAATGTGAAAATTTATTTCAAAGAGTATAATATTACTATTTTTAATGGATATATGGAATAAATTATCTACATTGGGGAGGATATATCATTTGAATCATGCCTCTATTCACCTCCAACAGCTCTCCTTAATGAAATTATAGATGAAAAAGAGAAAACAAAACCTATGAATGGGAAAGGAACCCTTATAATAGATTATGTACCTATTATATAGGACTAAATTGATTTTTTTCCTATAGAACTACCTAGATTCCCACCTAAGCATGAATTTTATTTTTTTTAATTGATCTCATCCCTGATGAAAAACCTATATCTAAGAATCCCTAAAGGATAGACCTAGTGGAATTAGTGTAACTAATAAAACTACAAGAGTTGTTTGATAATGGGTTTATACACCCTATTATTTCACCATGGGTATCACATTCTATTTTTCATTAATAAAGATGGGTTTATGATGTTTTACATTAATTATAGGGAAACCAATTCCATTAATATAAATAAAAAGTATATTTCCTCCAACTTTGATGACTTTATTTATCAACTTCAAGGGGATTAATATTTTTCAAATATTGATCATCAATTTGGATATCACAAACTACAAGTAATTAAGTAATATATTCTAAGATGGTATTTTTTATAAGCTATATATATTAATAATATATAGTAACACCCTTTGGAATGACTAATTCACCATTTTTTTATATATCTAAGGAATAGTGTATCCAAAGATCATTTCAATAATATTTTGGTGGTATTTATTGATGATACATTGATATAGTCTAATAGTATTGATGAGAATAAGATCCACTTATGAATCATTCTTAATACTCTTATAGAAATTGATTTATATAGAAAATTTATAAAATGTGAATTCAAGATTTAGAAAGTTTATTTTATTAGCCATATTGTCTCTATGGATGGATTACCAATTAATCCTTCAAAGACAAAGGCAGTGATTGAATGGCCAATTCTAATGAATATAACCATGGATCATAGTCTACTTAAAATATCAGGATAATATCAATGATTTTTTCAAACAATCATGATTATATAAGTTGTTAAACAAGTTGACATATAAAGTGGTTAAGTTCATATGGTCATAATAATGTAAGGAATGTTTTGAAGAAATAAATTGGATATTGTTTAACGTACTGATATTAACATTACCACTCATTAAGAGATGAATTTTTGAAATATAGTGATGCATCAAATAAAGGACTTGGATGTTTCATTTTGCATAATGATAGTGTTTTTTCCTATACATCATGGTAGTTAAAGATTCATTAATATAATTATCCAACCCATTATATTGAGTTTTTATTTGTTATATTTGAATTAAAAATATGGAGTCATTGCCTTTATGGTGAAATATGAGAAATATATATCGGTCAAAAAAATTTGAAATATATATTCACTCTAAAATAGGTCAACATGAGGTATAGGTGATGATTAGAACTACTAAAAGATTTTTACTACTCAATACTCTAACACCATAGGAAGGAAAATAAGGTAGTAGATGTATTTAGTATGAATAATCATGGAGTTTTGACTGAAATTAGGATTTAAAAATATTATATATCCCTGGAATTAGTAAAATTTGATATTTTAATCATGAAGTAAGAGCTAAAATCACATCTATTCTAGGTTATTTCCAAATAATCCATATTAGGGAAAATAAAAAATTCCCAGCCTAATGATAATAATATTAAAAATAAAATCCAAGGCATGAATAATGGGAAGATGGTAGAATTTATCTATGAATATGGTATTTTAAAATTTTGAAAGAGTTTTTGTGTTTCATCCATGCCTGAGACAAAAAATAAAATTATTACAAGAAGTACATAGCTCAAATTTCCCTTTAAACCCTGATTGCACCAAAATGTAACATGATTTGAAGTGATATTTTTAGCGGTATAATATGAAATGTGAAATTGAAAACAAAGTATCAAGATTCTTAGTTTTTAAATAGGAAAATACTGAGATAAAATGTATTAAAGGATTTGTGAAAACTCTACCAATTCTTATGTGAAAATGGGATGATATTACTACAGACATTGTCATTATATTGTCAACGAATCCCAGAAAGAATGATATAATATGGGTTATTATTAAACACCTTACAAATTATATATATATATATATATATATTATCAGTAAAAGGAAATATCAACATCTTTATCTCTTTACACGATAATATATTAATGATGTTCTGAGACTTCATAGTATACCTCTTTCGATTGTATGTAATCATGATCTATGGTTTACATCTAAATTTTAGAGGAGTCTTTAGAAGGATCTTAACACCAGGATACATTTGAGCACTACCTATCATCCTAAAATTAATGGGTAGTCTAAATAATAATTCATACATTATAATAAATGTTTTGGTGGTGCCCACTTCACTTTCAAGGTATGTGGGATTAGTATTTTCCTTTGGTGTAATTTTCATATAATAATAGCTTCTATTCAAGCATTAAAATTGTACCATGTGAAGAATTGTATAGTAAGGGGTTTCTTACTCTAACTTGTTTGGATGAAGCTTGTGAAAGGAAACTATTAGTCCTAGATCTTATTTAGGATACAATCGTGAAAGTGAAGACTATTGAGAATCATATTAAAGTATCTCAATGTAAACAAAAAATGTATAACGATAATCGAAGAAAGGATTTATAATTTCAAAGGGTAGGTCATTATTTCTTGAAGGTATCCTTATAGAAAGGATTTATAATATTTATCAACTAATGGAAACTAAGTCATAGGTACACTGGTCATTTTTTAATTCTAGAAATAGTTTTAGTTATGGATTACCATTTGGAAATTCCACATAGCCTCTATAAAGTTCATGATGTGTTCTATATCGCTTTATTATGGAAGTACAGTATAGAACCAGTACATAAGATCACATATTTGAAAATATAATTGGAACCTTATATATCTTACTGTGAATATTCCATCAAAATTCTTGATAGTAGACAATAGGTGTTGGGAATCGAATAGCTCAACTAGTAAAGGTACATTGGAAGAATCATAGGATGGAACAGAAAATGTGATAACCTCAAGAAGTTATAATGAATAACTATCCACATCTATTCATAAGGAAATATTCTAGAAATTTTAAGGATTAATTTTTTAATGGATAGAATAATATAACACGAGAGCATTAATTATAGTAATCTTTTCTATCTAAAGAAATAATAACACAACGAACGTAACTTTATTCAAGAATATGATTTGCATATATATTATAAAATTAAATAAATTTAATTTTTTATAATTAATTTCATATTTTAATTAATCATATAAAAATTATCATTGGGTTAATTTTTAATACCTTTAAAAAATTGTTGATTTTTTAGTTAATAGTGAAAAATACCGATTTTAAAAAAAATACCACATTTATAACATTATAATGATATGATGATAACATAAAATTTTATAAACCCATTTTTATATAAAAAAACATATTCATGAATACATGTAATATATATATATATATTTTTGAACATAGAAATATATTCTCGATATTATTTGGAAATCTAAGTAATATTTTTGTTCAAATAAAAATTGTTTTTAGTTATTTTATTTTAATAAATAATTTACAAGGTTAATTTTGGATTTAGTTATATTTTTAAAGAAAAATAATTATTCTTTTATTTAAAATAATACAATTAATTATATTGTAATTAAAATTTCACTTTATTTTTCAATAAAATCAATTTTATGGGTAAAACACACAGTTTTCTAAAAATGATTTTTATTGCATTTTTAACCCACATATCAAAATTAATTTTAAGAAATTATAAAAATTGAATATACTAGAATGGATTAAATATTTTTTTTGTACCATAATTACTATTAGTTAAAAATTTAAACTTAATGTTTTTAATAATTAATAGTAAAAACTATTAAAAATTGTTATTTGGGTTGGGGTTATAACGGGTTTATCAGGTAAGATGAACTAAGAGATAAGGGTAAAAATACCACTTAAACTTATCTAAATATTATTTTTTTTAAATATATTTTGACCTTATATTTTTCAACAAAAAATAAAGTTTCATTTTTTCACATGCATAAGAAAATGAATTGATATTACTTATAACTTTTATGTAATTTCAAGTATGTCCCTCCCCTCACAAAAAAAATGGAACCTATTATCATTCATTATTAAAAATTATTATAAATCTATATCAGACAATTACTACCCAGAAGCCATCATATATACCTTAAATTTTTTCTTGAGCATCTTTTATCCACCTAATACTATCCTAATAAGGCTTAAGGTGTAAGCCAAGGGAGGTCTCTCAAAGAATAGTTTATCGTCTTTACAGAATCATTCGATGTTTTTTTATTCTTATACTTATTCTAAATATATTATATACATACTAAAATAATGAGTCTAATTTCATTAATATACTAATATTATACTATTAATATGATAAAAATATTTTCCACCTCCTTTCCAGCCTATGGAAAATGAAAACATCACTCGTGTGCGCATACAACCTATTGTCTCCACATAGCGGTGTAATCTATTTTTCATAAAGATGAAATTAATGAATATATATGATATTTATGAAATTATTATGATTATTTAATTACAATATATCATTTACCTTTTTTCCCTTACAACTTTTAAAATATGATAATGTCACTCAGGCGTACATGTGGACTATCATCTCCATAAAGAGATTTGATAAATTTTTCATGTCCATCATTCATGGAGGATTTTAAATATGTATATAATGAATATATATATATATATATATGATATTTATATCATTATTAAAATTATAGATATTATTGAACCGTGATCTATATGTAGGGAACAAAAAATTCCAAATTGAAACATACATGGAAAATGGAGTCGTTAACACCTAAAATAATGATGATAATGACAGATTGTTAATGAAGAGTTATAATATTTTATTATAAAAATATGTAAGGAATTATATTTATGAATTTAATTTTATTATAGAGTTATAATAAATTTAAATTTATTATATATTAGGTTAAAATAACTTATGAATCACGTCAGACCACGGGTAAGGGTATATTTCACAATCTCACCCTTGTTCGTGATTATTTATGTATAAAAGCTTTTGTAAGGGAAATTATATGATAGTTATATATTAAACGTAATATATTTTACTCTCCTATATTTATTTCTCTAAATTATAAGTTTTATATTTATTTTCCTTTATCTAAGTACTAAAAAAGTTTGATAAAATTATTTTAAGGAAAATTGTCATTATTTTTATATTTGGTCGAGAATATTTTTCTTCCATGCACATTTATCTTTTAAAATGTTTCAATAATGTTTCTAATATTATCTAATGATTAATTAAATTTATTTTTTCAATGTTTAAATTTCTATAAAATGGTTTAAAATTAATATTCTTTTCATTTTTAGAATTAGTAAATTTTTACCAAAGGTGTGAACAGAATATCTATTTTGACACTTTCCACATGAATGAATTTTCCTTCCATTGAGAATATTATTTACCATGATCCTTACATTTCAATTTAAAATGGTATTTTTAAAAGAAAATGTATTTTCTAATATTCTTTAGTTTATGATAAATTAAATAAGTAATTACAAAATGAAAAAAAAAATTAATTAAGAAATGTTACAGTGATATTTTAAAAATATTTGCATCTATGTTAACATCCTTTGAAGAATATTTTTTTTTACAAGTACTAGCAGAAAAATGATCTATAACATTTCAAATATGACATTGGTTTCTAATAAACTAATGAAAAATATGTTTTTTGGATATTTTTGGAGTTGGTTTTGAAAAAACTGATGCCAATAAGTAAAAATAAATATGTCGTTTTTTTAAAAAAAGGATTTGAAAAATTTTAAAAAAATATTTTTGGCATTGGTTTTTAGAAATCCCAATGCCAAAAATTTAAAAAAAAATATACTAATATAATTTTCAAATATTCAATTTTACTAGTCAAGGATCTAAAATAGATATACATATTAAATGTAATGGATATTGGAATTTGAACTTCTTTAAGATAAGTTTTAAAGAAGTCTGACTATAGAAGGAAATAAAATTAATCCATAACATTGTTTTAGCTCCATGAATGGTAAAATAAAATTTTAAGAAATGATATAAAATATAGTAAAAACTATACTTAATTTTTTGTGTGGTTTTTTTAAAACTAACAATAATAATATTTTTTAAATTTTTAGCGTCAATTATTTTTTTAAACAGATGAAAAATATATTTTTTTAACTTCTTGGTGTCGGTTTTTTTAAAAAAATTCCAAAAATATTTTTTGTTTAAATTTTTTGAATCATTTATTTTAAAAACAGATTCCAAAAATGATATTTATGGGCATTGTTGTCATTGGTTTTGAAAAAAACTGATATAAAATAACAGTGTAAATCCTCTCTTACATTATTTTTTAAAAAAACTAATGCAACAATGTTTCTAAAAATACAAAAGATTTTTATTTAAATTCTTTTCACAATGTGAATTTCTCTTTTTGAAAGTATACCTAAATTTTAATTCAGCACAATTGAAAATATTTTCATTTACTATATATAAATCCATGTTCTCTTTTGTTCATCATTTTCAACCTCTTCAATTTAATCAAGATTTTTGGGTGGCCTCCAATAATGATTTGAACACAATGTCTATTATAATTATTTAATTTATTATTTTTTTTCCTTCATTGATATGGTAATATCGTTTATAAGGATGATTTATTCTTATGATCAAGTTACAAAAATAAAACAACCGGATGAGATTTTCCAACCAATGTGTAAAATTCATTCTCGATCACCATTTTGATTATTGCATGAGTTCTACCCAAAAATAATGAGATATGATGATAAACAAATATCATTTTGACCGAAACTATCAAAAATAATTGAAATGTTTTAGAAAACTTAATTTTATTTTAAGTCGTTTGGTGTATGTAATTTTCATTCATGTTTCTCATGTTTTCTTTGAAACGAGTTATATCTATAAAAACTTTGAGATTTTTGACTTCTAATGACCATAAATTTTGATCTATAAATATTTTTTATCTCTACGACTTGTCAAATCGAAGATTATGAAATGATATAAAACATATTTGAAAAATCATTCAATACTGGCATTGGTTTTTTTAAACCATCCCCCAAAATAAATTTTTTTTAAAATTTTTGCATCGGTTTCTTTAAAAAAACAATGCAAAAAATTATACTTATGGTTATTTTGGCTTTTTTAAAAAAAAATTAATGCCTAAAAATAGATGTGAATCCTTTTTGGCATCGGTTTATAAAAAACTAATGTCAAAAGTCACATTTTTAACATCAGTGGCTTCAAAATTGGTTAAAAACGACCTTCATGAACATTTTTCTACTAGTGTAGTGGTATAATATAATGATACCATCCACCATTTTACTCAATATGTCTTACGATCATGTTTTTTTATTTATTGACTGGGGAAAATATTAAAATTTAATATTCTAGTTTTCCAATATTAATGTTTATGTTGATTTTGTATTGAATTTTTTTTCATTTATTTCATATGATGAATGAATTAGACTTGATAAGTGATGGGTGAGTCCTTTTATAGACCCTAAAATCATCAGTAGGTCTCATGAGGAAAACATTTTCAGGTACTTAGCATATACCATACCTATTTATATTCAATGGCTTGGCATAAGGCCTAAACAGAAATATTTTCAATGTCCAACATTGGGAATTCTATCATTATGAAATGAGTTATTGTTATCCATGTGGTTATTTATATTGTTATGCCATCTATAAATATATTCAAATTTTATGTTATTAGTTATATAGAATATTTTATTATTCTTTATTTATTCTATATTATTCATACTTTATTTATTCTATGTTCGCTTCTGTCAAACTAATTCCTTTACTAAGAATCCAATATCATCAATATATATGTTTTTCTTTCTATATTATACTAGGAAGAGTAATATCAATGATTTTTGGCATATAATAAAATAAATAATAATTTTATTATGAGAATTTTATGTTTTATTTCATGTTTTCAAATATAATGTGAGAATCATGTACGTATTTAGTCACTAAATACTATTAAACTATTTGATCATATGGGATGATATATCTTATATATTTTGATAATAAGATAAAATAACAAAATACTATAGGTAATTGGAGTCGGGGTGTTATAGTTGGCCCCATTTTTATCATGACCAAATTATCTCCCCCTGAAGATAATTATCAAATGTGTTTTTGATAAAATTTTTGTAAAAAATTATAATTTGGATATTTTTAAAAGATAAATGCTTCATAAAAAATTTTCATTTATATGGAATATTTATCTTATTTATAAAATTATTGAGTTTCCATATTTAAATTAATCGTGTTTCATATTTAAAATTATTTAACAAATGGTTTTTTCAATAATATAGAAAATGATGAAATGATGATAGATTTAATATTTTATAAAAACATGATAAAATTATTAATGGACTATTTTACATGTTATGGAATGAATTGGACTTTTATACTAAAAATAATTACTCAAATAAACTCAAATATTTTTCCATCATTTTTAGCATGAGGTAAAATTGGAATGAAGATTCTATGTTCATCAAAAAATTTAATTTTTTTGAATTGTTTTTTGAATTATTATACTAACAAGGTTTTTTTATTTTGTATATTATTAATCTATCAATTGATAATTTTATACTCAATATCTGAAACATCTTCAATGTTTAACTTTTCATGAATATTTACTCACCTTGATTATAAAAATTTAATATTCCACTTATACCCATGTTTTTCAATTGTGAACCCATTATTTGGTGGTTAGGCATTCCACTAACCAATAAATTTCAAATATTTCCTTCTCATTAATCTTACTTTTCAATCATGAAATTGTGATACTAAAATGGAGGTAGTATAATGAATATTTGGTTTTCACATATGTTTGTCATATCAAAATGATTTTCAAACATGATTCAATGATGCTTGGTCATAAATTTGTTATAGTCGTAATAGATAGTTTGAAATAACTCTAGCAAGGTGATATGGTGAGAATGGGGGAAATGAACATGGGTGAAACTGACATCATATATAGAAATGGAGGAAATTGAATTAATAATGGGATTATACTTGTTATGGATCTAGAAAATGAGACAACATGAAGTGTATTCTTTCATGTCACATGATTTGTATCTCATGAGCTACAATGATAGGGTTTTATGGTCTATAAATATAACAAATCCTGTGAATTTATATCGCATTTCATGTATCTTGGTATAATACACCTCTACATGAATCCACATACATGTTAAGTCAATAAATAGGACCCAAAAATCATGCTTCACCTCAACACATGTCAAATATATTGAAAGTAGTGGATCGATGTATACAGACTGTATAGACCTAGTAGCTTTATGGTCACACACTGTGTGTGTTCTCAAAGATTCCATGTACAACTACAAAGGTGAATTAGTGTGCATATAGAATATACATTATCCTACCTGAGTGCCCATAAATTTCGAATATCTTATTATACATGTCATTGATATTGACTTCATAATGATTGGTTAATAGTAGTCAACAAACTGCTTACCTGACTGACCTTACACAACATATACCCTGTAGAGAGAGGCATTATATTGGGTAGATTTAAATATTTTTCAAATATTTCTACCCATGTGTTATTTTTGTACATATTATTATTTCATTATTGATGTTTTTTCATGTATAATTTGATGATTCATATATATTTTCACTTAAATTTTATATTCAAGGAATTCAACCAGTTGGATTTTCATAGTTTTGTAGTAACAATAATGAGTGTGGGTAAAACTTTTAAGTAGCCATAGGGTGGTAACACAACAGAAAATATATTATCTCCAAGGAACAAGTCCTCCATGTAAGTATTGTAACTAGTAATCCTCATGTAGTGATGCGGCACGGGCCCTATATTCATCGTGTAGGTAATAACCCTCCTACCAATATATTATCCCCACGGAAAAATCCTTCCATGTATTTAGTGGATAAGGTAACCCTATAGTTGTGACAAGAAATAAGTCCTCTATTTATGGATTATGTAAGACTCTTAGTCAACACACACAACATATTATTTGGAATGGGTCCCTTATAGGGTTTGGAAACCCTCTAAACAAATGTAATCTTCAGTGATGTGAAAGTCCCTATTTTCTACTTCTGCTGAGGGATGATATTGAAGTGATATTTTTTAGATAGTTTGAGTATTATGGGTCTTACAATGTATCATAATTTTCAGATTACATGAGGATACTAACGACATTCCAAGTATTTATGTCCAACTTTTAGATATGACTTACATATGTATGTTGACTTTGGGATTTATGGGACTATTAATTCAAGTATTCTTTATTTTTGTGAGAAATTATCCTCAATGTATCAATGTTTTGAATATTAGGATTCTCAATTTATTTCATTTTTATATTATTAACTTTTAATTATATTCATTTTTATTTGAGATACTCCCGATTGTTTCCCTCAAACATGGGTTTTGAGATAACTTGTCAATTTTCATTTTATTTTTTGTTTTCGGAGCATCCAACATAATTTATTTATACTATACCCAATGCAATACTTACATCCACATGTGTTTTTTATTTGTAGATGTTATAAAATTTAGAGATAACCTTGATGAATTTGGATTTAGTGGTGTTCATGGAGCTATTACATAGTTTTTTATAGAGGTGCGTGGTGGGAAATGGCTACTAAAATAATTCATTCTAGGTGACTATATAATGAGGAGGTTGCATCCCATTCTTCGATTTAATATCACCTAATGGATTTTTCCTTCTACATTTGTGTTTTTATTTTTTGGGTTTATCCTTTATAGTGTCGTGCTGGATAGTTGTTTTCCCATGAATGCGTTTTTATATAGATCAATTATTTTTTATATTTGATAATGTTGTTGGATATTACTGTGTATTATAGATGAATTTATGTAACAAGTTATTATAAGATAAGGCCTTTCATGTATGTTATTCCTTCTTGGTGATATTTATCATCGCATTACCTATCAGAAGTAATCTTTGGGTGGTACTCACGATTTACCATCAACCCAAGTGGGGCCCTAATTGGTCAAGTCTTATTAGACTGGTATGAGATATGTTCAAGTATTAGGAAAAAAATTGGGAGTTGGGTGTCTTTTAAGGTTTAGTTTAGGAACAATGGAATAAATTCTAATATAAACTTTATTTCATATGTCATACTAGGGAAACCTGTACAGGTATAGTAGCCATTTTATCCATTATACAAGACTTTGGTTACTTGTGAGTCAATTAGTAACTCTGAGGAATAATTTTTTGGGTATAAGTAAGTTAGTGAACGCATCATATAGTGTTAAATCATTATCTTTCATTCCATTCTCAGTTCAGCTCACAAAAATATTCTTTATTGGTCACGGTTTCATACCACCGGTAAGTGGATGCAAATCACATATAGCCAACGCTTACTCAGAGGTATGGTTATGATGTGTTGGTACCTATAAAACGCTTAGAATTTAGAATATATATATAAATATGTGTATGTATTTATTTATGTATGTATATATGTATGTATATATGTATTTATATTTATATTTAAATAAATTTTATTTCTTTGATATCTTGTGTTACATGAAATACTTAGTTCAAATAAACCACAGTATAATATTAAAATATTATTATTTAAATCTGACAAATATTACCTAGCCATTAAAATTAGCGGGTATGAATAGTATTAAAAACTTTATGAAAAGTATATAAAGGTCCAACTCAATATAAATTTATTTATAAATTCCTAGTAAATAAGAACTCAACCACAATAAAGATATTTTATTCTACAAAAAAATGTGTTTACTTAAAAGATGATTTTAATAAGTTTTTGGGAAAAAATTTTATAATTATTTTTTTAAAATTTTTTAAATTTTATTTTATAAAATAAAAATATTTTTTAAAATCAAAATATTGATATTAACTTAGAGTCAAATTTTGGTATTCTTCAGAAAATATTCATTTTTTAGAGAAAATTTAAAAATATTGATTTTTATTAAATTGTCATTTCCTTTAAAAAATTAAGAAATTTAAAAGTAAAATTATTGCATTAATTAAATTTTAAAGTAAAATATGTATGATTTAGTTATATTTAATAAAATTAATTACATTTAAATCATCTTTATATTATGTTATTCAATAAGTTTATTTTTAATATTAAACATATTTTTTCTGAAAACTGCTTTAAAGTGAGTAATGTGTCTCCATATTAACTAATTAAAACAATTTATAATAAAGAATTATTTAAATTAAAATTATATTATATATATATATATATATTAATTGAAACTCATTTAATTGTGATTACTTTTTTTATTGTCGTTATAAGAACATATTATGCTTAAATGATGCATTTCTTGAAAAATCTTTTTTTTTGACATGTTTGTGAGTTTTCTATTAAATTAAACTATACCATCTATATAAATTAAATCTTACGAAATGAATTTATTATTTTAAATAAGTATAATTAAGATTATATAAAAACTTCAACTTAATTTTTTTCATAATGAATAGAAAAAATAATAAAAAATAGCTTTTGTAGTAAAAAACTTTAAAAGGGTAAAAGTGAATAACTATAGAGGTAAAGAGGATAAAATATTTGAAAAACGTTTCTTTTGAATTATATATGTTTTTATCAGACTTATTTATCTTCTAAATATTTATTTTTCAATTTTGGAGGCACTTTGATTGAGATTGACTTCCCATTGTTGAATAGTTTTGGTTATTTACAAGAATGCCTCTCAACCTCCCTTATAAAAGGGAACCCCCAATTGTCTCCTTTACCCAATTAATAACCCATTATTTTTTATACTAACTACCCAAATAAATTCTTTAATTATCTACCCTCATCCTGTAATCCTTGGTTTGATTATAAATTCAATCTAGGATGGCTTCAGGAATAATCTAAAAAGGTGGTCCGAAGAAAAGGTAATGTTTGTAACTGAGCATATTTGTTTTATTTTTTATTTCACCTCCTTAAAATATTACTCAATAATTGTAATAAAATAACATTATTATATCACATATATTAATATGTTATTATGTTAATTTTATACCCTAATTTCATCTACACTACCATCAAATGGGAAGTGAAATCATTGTTTGTGTGTATGGTGGACTATCGTCTCACAAATTGAAGTAATTCATTTTCCATAGTTAACTCACATATCTATTAATAATGATGTATTTATTTTTTATATATGATATTTATGACATTTCAACATTCTTTAAAATTAAAATTTCATATACCTTCTTACCTTACCATCCATTCAAAAATGATAATGTTGTTCGTGTGTACGGAGGACTACCGCATTGTGAAGTGATATGAATATTTTTTTATCATCTCACATGGATGGTATGTGTAAGTGAATTTGAAGAAATAATATGATATTTGTGATATAATTATAAAAATATAAATATAAAATAACACTTACCTTCTTCCCATCATAATCATAGAAAAATATAAACGTTGCTCGTGCTTATAAATGGCATATCATCTCCATGATTGTAACATAATTAATTTTCCATAACCAAGTTTCATGGTAAGTATTGAAAGTATAAATGGTGCAAAAAATTATTATTATTTTATGATTATTATTTTGTATATTATGTAATGATAACACATTTGACCACGGTCAACACACCGATGTTGTTTTTAAACTATGAAATATGTGTCCTCCAAACACCCGATGTTTATATAATCGAATAAGTAATTAAATATGTCATTTAAAATAATATAAATAAAGTTTTTAAGTATGAGTTATAAGAATTAAAAAGTCTCTTAAGAAAATATATAATTGATATATGTTTTTTATACATAAGATAAAATACATAGAAGACAAATTCTGGACTCATGGTAAGGGTTTCATCACAAAACATCCTTCTTTAGGACACAAGTTCCTTTACGCACCTAATTTATTTTAAATGGTGTATATACATCCACATTACATATTGTTACATAAATAACACATAATTTAGTATATTTTATGTTATAATTCATCAATTTATTTCATGGTATTTATTATTCAAAAGTTACCAAAGTGGTAAGGGTTTATGTTTCAATCATATTTTAATCAGGATTATTTAGTCTTGAATTTATGCAGTGGGAAATTATTTAATAATTGTATAATAAAACCAATTAAATTTATACTCTGGTATTTATTCATGAAATTTTCAAGTAATAGTGCCATTTTCCCTCACTTTGACACTTATTGTGATTGAGAAAATGTTTTTAAGAAAATCTTGTTTCATTTCTATCTTCTAACAAAATTCCTATTCAATCATATCCATTTTATATAAAAATATTTTCTTGAAAGATTTTAACATTATAAAAATGGTTTATTAAATAAATTTTTTCCCATGTTTTACTTTTAAAAAAATGTTATAAAAGGAATTTTCTTGTTGTTTTCTGAATGAGAGACTTTTTAACCTTTTTATAATAGTGTGAAAGGAGTGTTTTTTAACTTATACGGAATGTATGGAATTAATAGTCACCATGAACACTCAATTATTTAAATATTACATTGTAAGTTTCCTTGGTTCCATTTAAATAAAAAAAATTCTATAATATTTTTGTAAATTCATTTTTTTTCAAAAGTTATTTTCAAAGTGGAAAGGTTGCTTTCCCCAAGAATGTTATTAATCAATTTAAAGGTATTATTATTTTTAAATTAAAATAACATATAATGTTATGTAATGATTATAAATTATGTACCTATGTATCATATATATATATATATATATATAGTTCACTTTATATTCATTTAATGTGGTAATACATGTCCTATGATCATTTCTTAAATTCATTTTTCAATAAATCTTTTTTCATTATGATATGAGGTAAGATTATCTAACCCATTTTCTTTCCATAGATAATTCTTATGTTTATGAATTATGATTGATTCATTATACTGAAGACATATTCATGTAAATGAAATTAATTGGATAGGTGGGCTCAGGATTACATATCCCTCCAATGCATTGGGTAATTATTTATTCTCATGAGAGGGAATATATTAGATTATGGAGTGAACCTAATTTGTTATGGGACACATTACACCATGTGATGTTGTCTCAGTAGTTATCATTGACTTATGTTTATTCCATGTGTTATGGTTCTTCCACATTTACTATATTACCATAATCTTATGATACGATGTTATCTATGTTATAATCCCATGTGATTACTCATAAACCATCTCTTATATGATATCATGTTATATATTTAACTCATATCTTATGTTTCCTTATCATGTTTATTCCCCTACAAGGATTTTTATATCACCCATTTATTGTATTTATTCCTCGGGTTATCTTATGAAGATATAGAAGATCAAATAGATTTATGATATCCCTAATGAAAAGAAAAATGAATTCCATTGGTTATTTTCCTTTGATATATTATGATCCTAGTCTTCGAAATACACTTGGAATCATTATATTTGGGTTCTAATTAGTTTATATTTATTCTTAAAATCTTCTAATAATATGTATAAAAGGGTTGGGTCACTATAGTTATTTTCAAAGAAGAGTTTTAGCTATCATTTGGAATCTAGGAAGAGAAATATTTAGTAAGGAAACTTGGTATAAGTTTAAGGATAATACTAAGTATATAAAATTATCTTAGAATATTTCTTAAGTATAGATTGATTGGTTTCTAAGCAATTACATCCCAGAAGGGATATTAAAATTGGGCAGCATTCTGGAACAGATGTACCTAGGGGTAAAAAATTCAAAAAAAAGGTCAGATGGGATTAACTCAAGTATTACCTGGTACACGAAAATAGGCCTTACTATAAACATAGTTTTACACACCAAAGAGATATCTTTTATAAATTCATAAAATATTTATGAACTATTATGAAGGACTTAGATGAATTTTTAGGTCAGAAACCCTAATAGGAAACATTACCATGTACAACTTATATTGAAACATAGAGACTCATAAGTCAGGATATATTCATCATTTATAATTTATTCCTTATAGGATTATAATTTTCTCTTTGGTATTGTAATTCATTCTCAACATTTTTATTTAATATTTTTAGTTAATGGAGGGAAATATGAGGAAGAATGTCAAACCCCAATGTTATGGAAAATGCAATGATATCCCTCGTGAGATGACTCACCTAATGGGAATTGAATTTAGACATATGTGATCATTCCAAATGAGCTATCTCAAATTAATATTAACAAGTAGCGTATATTTGAATTACCAAACACATCTGAAAAGAGAAGGATGACATCTCATGGAAGTTCAAGTGCTAAATATGATAAAAAAATAATATTTGGCCACCTTAATATCATGAATGTGGGAAAAGGCATCAATAATAATATCTAAAATTGATGGGAAGAGGTTATTTATGTGAAAATAAAGGTCATAGAGTAATAAATTTCCAATAAATTTGATTTATTATTTGTGGGGAACTTGCAAATTGTCCAATTAAATGTCTTAAACTAAGGTTTAACCCCTAAAAAAGGAAGTTAATATGTTTAACTAATTATTGTCGGGAAATTTATTACATATTGAGATCCTATAATTTTGTTGTATAAGTATTTTTATCAGTTTAAATCTGGTTATAATAGTCATGAAACATTTAAGGATCATTCTTCCGTAGTTTTTCATTAAGGATTTTTGAATATACTGAATGATAGTAATGATATAGAAAGGTGATTTAATGGTAAGGTTATATTTTGTGTCAAAGTATGATATTTATAGAAAATATATTGGTTATAAATTTATTTGATGATTAATGTTATTTTGAGGGTACACATCATACTTTTGGGTATGTTATATTAATTATATTACTATAGTTTTATAATAATTACAACTCACATGTTGGGTGAAAACTTATCACATAAATAAATTACATAGGGATTGAAACAATAACCAAATAGTTATAAGTGTTCAGTTCCTACCACTATAATATATAATTTACCAGTTAGTATGACAAAGTTTTTAATAAAATTAATTTTTAGATAAATTTTTAGTTGATTTTTGGAAACGTATTTTTTCATCAAATGTTTTTGGAATTTCTAAGATTTTGAGGTGACTAATGATATTTATGGAGACATTTTATTGGTTTGAAGTATATATAACCTTTAGTTTTAACATAAATTATTATTTTGGAATAATAACATTATGTTTTAAAAGATGTAAACTGTAGGCTTTAAAGTATAGACACTTATGGATTTGATTAATTTGAACTTTGGGAGATATTATTGTGGTGTTTCATATTGATCTATTAAATGGGAAAACATATTATAACCATTTTGGTTTTAGTAAATATAGGATATATATATTTTTATTATTTTGGGAATTATTTTTTCTTTAAGTAGTTTATATTAGTGCTCAAGTATGAAAAATTAATCTTAAAAACTCATCATTTGAAGAAAATATGAGCATGTTGTGGAAATTATTAATGGATAAAATCATACACATTAAGTGATTATATTTAATTATTTTATTATTGTATATGGTAAATTTATCCCTCAAATTTAGGAAAAGGATCTTGAAATGAAAATGTTATTCATTTTCAATAAATCTATGGTATCTTCTCTCTTTAAAAAAAGAAGGGTATAATGTTATCTCCTAAATGGGTCTTCTTTTCAAATACATGTTTTCATTTCCCACCAATTATCTCTTATTTTGAAACCTATTTAGGTTTTTACCTTTTTTAACCCTTTACCTCTTTCTAAAAGGAAGTTTTATTAACATCTTTTTTTATGTGGGTTTTCCACAAAAGAATTTTCAAATTTCCAACCCTAGATTACTAACCACAAGTTAAAATTGTGAGGATGAAATTTATTTTAAGGAGGAATGAATTTAACACCCTAATAATTTAAAATATATTTACCTTAACTTAATTTTATTTCTTTAATATCTTGCATTACACGTAACAATGATTTTAAACGAATGGTGATATAATATTTAGATATTATTATTTAAACATGATTGATATAACATAGTTGTTAAATTGGAGGGTGTGGATAGTAATAAATATCTTTTAGATAAATATAAAAGTCCTACTCAATTTAAAAATATTTAAAAATTATTAATAAATATCTCTCAGAATTAATAAAGATATTTTATTCAATAAAAAATATGTTTCCTCAAAAAATGATTTTTATTTATCTTTGTGAGAAAATATTATAATTAATTTTTGGTACTTTTAGAAATTTTATTTTAGAAAGTGAACATAATTTTTTAAATTATAATATTGATAATAACTTTGGGTAAATGTTTTTTATTTTTTAGAAAATATTAATTTTTTATTGAATAGTTCAAAATACAAATTTTAATAAAAATATAATTTTTGTAAGTAATTTAAAAGTCATATTATTATTTTAATTGTATTTAAAAGTAAATAATATTATTATTTATTTATATTTTATCCAATTTATTATATATAAATCATATTTATTTGGTATTTTAGTATAAGTTTATTTTTAGGCTAAAAATGCATTTTTCTGTAAATTGTTTTAAAGTTTATAATTTTTCTCCTTTTTAACAAATTAAAATAACCCCTAATGATTAATGATTTAAATTAAAATTATATCATATATATATTAATTTAAATTCATTGAATTATTATCACTTTTCAAGTAGTTATTATAAGATCACCTTATTCTTAAAAAATGTATTTTTTGGAAAAAAATGTTTTTTGACACATCAACGGGTTTTATTTTAAATTAAATTATGGCTATTATGTGAATTTTATTTTATAAAATTTATTTTATATTTAGAATCATCATAATTAATATTATATTACAATTTTAGCTTAAAATGCATTCATAATGAATAGTAAAAATAGTAAGAAATATTTACCACGGTAAAAAAAATAAAAGGCTAAAACTGAGTAATCATATATTTAAAGAGGATAACATGTTAAAAACGTGTTTATTTTTATGTTTAGTGGCTATTATCAGCCTTATATATCATCCACTCTTTTATTTGTCAATTTGAGTGGTACTTTTCTTGAGAGGGACTTCCCATTGGTGAATAGTTATTTGTATTTACATGAATGTCACTCCTCCTCCTTTATAAAATGGCATACTCTATCCTCTCCATAAAAAACTTCCAAAACCCATTATATTGTAAAATAATAGACAAAATAAATTTTTTTCCCCTACCCTCATCCAAAAATACTTTTTTTATCAAAAAACTTATCTAGGATGGATTTAGGTACAATCCTAAAGTGGTGGTCAGAAAATGAGCCAACATTCTTAACCGAGCATATTTTTTATTTCTTATTCAACCACCTTAAAATATTACTCAATAATCCTAAAATAATAAAATAATTACCTTGGATACACTAATATTTTATTATGTTAATTATATAATCTAATTTCATCTCCATTTGCATTAAATGGAAATTGAAACCATCATTCATGTGTACGGTGGACTACTGGATTCTTAACTGATGTAATTTTCTTTCCATAATAACCACTCATGAATATTAATAATGATGTATATAATGTCATTGATGTGTACGGAATACCACTGCCTCACAAGGCAATGTGATTCATTTTTTAATTACCACATATCATGAATAGTATATTTAATTTTATTTAATGAAATAATATTATATTAATTATATATTTATAATTCTTTAAAGGTAAAATAACAATTTCCTTTTTTCCTTCATGATAATTTAAAATTAGAAACATTACTCATGCGTACGTACAACCTACTGTCTCCATGATTTTTAACATTCTTAATTTTTCAAAAAAAAAGTTTCATGGTTAGTTTTAGAAAAATAATAGATATATAAAAATGATAATTATTTAATTATTATTATTTTTAAGATGATAGAATAATTTCCCCATTTACCATTTTCAAAACACCAATATTGTTTTGAAATTATGAACTGAGCATCCTCAAAACACCCGACAAGGACATAATTGAAAAAATAATGATATATTTCATTAAAAATTTAAATAATATTTAATTAGAAGGTATTAAACCTGGAAAATTTTATTAAGAAGAAAAATAATCAATATATGTTTTTTATATTGTATATAAAATACATACACGATAAAGTCTGAACTCTCAGTAAGTGTTTCATCTCAAAACATCCTTCCTTGAGACACATGTTCTTTTATAGACCTAATTTCTGTTAAATAGGGTATATAATTCCCTTTAAATATTATTTTATAAATCCTTCATACTTAATTATTTTTTAAGGTACAATTCATCAACTTATTTCATGGGAGTTATGATTCAAAAGTTACAAAACCGACAAGGGTTTATGTTTCAATCTCATTTTAATTAGGATTGCTTATGCTGGAATTTACATTATAGGAATTTTTTTATAATTCTCTAATAAAACTCTTTCATTTTATAATAATCTATTTATTCCTGATATTTTCAAATAATATTACCATTTTCCTCTCTTTTCTACTTAATATGATTGAGAAATGTTCTTTAAGTAATGATTTCTTCATTTCTCTCTTTGGAAAAAAATAATTTTATTCCATATCCATGTTTTCAAAAAACATATTTCAAAAACATTTTAACATTCAACCAATTATTTATTATATAAAATTTTACCCATGTTTGACTTCATAAAAATGGTTTGAAAGTAATTTTCGTGTTTTTTTCAAATGAAGGACTTTTTATCCTTTTATAATAGTGTGAAAGGAATGTTTTTTAACTTATATAGCATGTTTGGAATTACTAACCGTCATGACCACTCAACTATTTGAATATTACTATTTAATCTTCTATAGTTATTTTTAAATAACTTTTTTTCTATAATATTATGGAAACAATTATTTTTTCAAAAGTTATTTTCAAATTGGAATGGTTATTTTCCCCAAGAATGTTTTTAATCATTTAAAAATTATTTCTATTCATCAACGACAATAACTTATAATGTTATATAATGTTTATAAATTCTGTATATATGTATCTTAAATATATACCTAGCTCACTCTCCATTAATTATATTGGTTATTATATTCCTTATGATCACTTTTCAAATTCATTCCTTAAGAAATCTATTTTTATTATGATATGAGGTAAGATTATATAACCCATTTTCTTTCTATTGGTAATTCTTATGTTTATTAATTATGATTGATTCCTTATGTGCCAGGCATATGAATGTATAATAAATGACTATGATTGGTCAGCCCAAAATTATATAACCCTCTAATGAATTAGGTAATATTTTAGTCTCATGAGACATCATTTATGGGATTAGGGAGTGAACCTAATCCATTTTGGGACTTTGTCCATTATGTGATGTTTTCTTGGTGGTTAGCCTTAACATATGTTTATGTTATGTTTTATGTTGCTTCCACATTTCCTATATTACCATGATATTATGATACTATCTTATTTGTGTTATGATCCCAGGTGATTACTCAGGAGCTTTCTCTTTTATGATATCATGTTATATCTTAGACTTGTATGTTATGTTTCCTTTTCATGTTTATTAACTTTTGGGAATTTTTAGCTCACCTCTTTCTTTTACGTATTCCTTGGGTTATCCTGTGTAGTTGTAGGATATCAAATAAATTTAGGTTCTCACTAACGAAAATAAAAAAAATAGAATGTCATGTTTTAGTTTCTATTGATGTATTATAATCTTAGTCTTGTAATGACAGTAGGAATCCTAATATTTAGGTTGTAATTAATGTATGTTTATGTTAAATATCATATAATAATATGTGTAAAAGGCTTGTTTTACTATAGTAATTGTTCATTATCCCCACATTATTGATTATTTGAGTGATTTGGTGTCAATACAGAGGATGAATGTGAAGTTTACCTACCCCATGATTAGTTGGAATAACCTTTCCTATATATTTTTAGTGTAGATTCCTTATGAACTAGACGAAATTCCACGCTAAGGAAGCCAGGACTACCTATAGACTGAATATTCTACAAGCACTCCAATTATATATGACTCATGAGAAAACATGGATATATTTTTCATTATATGTTTTATGATTGGATATACTCTAAAATTTAGGCTTCCTGTCTGGTTCATACACGAATCGAACAAATCGTGATTCTTATATATTTGATTTTCCCTCCATAATGCATCAGATTGTTTCTAGATGTCTATATAAACTCATGATAGTACTACCTTACCATGATTTGAGTTTTTGATGCTACTCAAGAATTTATATTCATTAATTTAATTAATTTATTGATTTTAGAATATTTTGGTCCCCCTTTCGGGGAAGCATGACTATGGCCAAGCTCATTTTGAGATTTTCAAATAGGGTAAACCTTGGGCATGATTCAAGATGGATACATTCTCATATTGAGAGTTCTAGTGAGGCCCTTGGGGAAATTTCCAGGTTAATGGGTTGTGAATCACTATATTCACAATTTATTTCTTCAAGTAATCCTTATGAGATATAGGGTTCTGATAGACAAGTCAAAGGTTTTTACATGTGATGGATAACTCCAAGTAGGCAATATCCAATGATATTAGAAGTATAATTTATGTCTTACTCATTGAAACACATGATCATTAATATTTTTTAAAGTCATATATTTGAATTTGTGTTATTTTTCAATAATTGGTGATTACATAGGAGTTCCAAAATAAACCACTATTGTTGGGAATTCCTACATATGATATCAACTTGTTCTCACAAAGATTAAAAGTGTGAGTTTCCCACAAGTGGGTAAGATCTTTTATGGGATTCCATAGAGTCAATATGAGACCATGTGTTACTAATAGGTAGTCTTAATATAAAAATACCAATTTATATTCTCTTACATACTCTAGTATAGCAGCAAGCAGGAACAAACCCAAGGGAAGGAGGTCGGATTGTCCATTGGATTGTTTAACCATAACTACTAAAAAATGATAGAAATTGGATTATAAAGTGAATATATGTGTATAATTAAAATATAGATAAAATTCAGTGTTTATTTATAGTGTGTTTAGAAACTATTATAATGGGTTATGTGGAGGATACATTCAAATGGTCGATAATGAGGAGTTTTATTGAAAAACAATTGTTGAAAGTATGAAATTATTGAAAATGGTTTCAATCCAAACATGAAAACTTGAAATGTCATTCATAGTTTAACTATTGTTTACTTATTAAGGATAATTCTTCTAATTCCATAACTCAGTATATAAATTAAAAGAAGTAAAAAATGAAAATAAAATAGCTTTTATTATGATTTTCATCTTTCAATACATCATTTAGGATCATAATTCAGATTGAAGATATATGCCAAAGAAGAATGAATTGAAGTTTTAGGTAGAGGCAAGAAAAAAACATGGATGGATGAAAAAATATTACAATAAATTCCATTCAATGATTTAATTATAGTGTATGTTGAAATAGAGGATACCACAAGAATGTTTTAATAATAAATACATTCAAAATGGTCAAGGGGAAATAAACCCTTCTCTATCATGTTTTCATTGAACCCCACCATTATCTACAACTTTATTTCATCCTGAAACCCATCATAAATCTCCCAGATCCTTCACTTTTCCATACTCCCTTTATTCTAGATTTTATTAATTTTGACCTATATTAAAGAATTTAATGATTTGATCCTCACAATAATATTACTACAAACTTTTAAAATGTTATTTTTTTCAAAGATATAAGACCAACATCTTATTTTTTATCAATTTCATAATTTTACATTATTTTCACATGCCCTGATAAATTTATATCTTTTACCTCAGTAATATTTAATGTCAAAAATTATCTTGAAACCCATATATTCCATATTTTATTCGAATTCAATTCCCTTGAAGTATAAATTTACCTACCATCACACTTTATCCACTCTGGTATCTTTATCGATCTAATTTCATAAGGCCGCATGCATGAATTATTGAAAAAGTTTTGGAAATCCGAACCCTCATTAGCTTTAGTCAGTATGAACCTATTCATCCATTTTCATCAATTATAGTCAGTTTACCCACTCATTTATCATAACATGACTTCACGCATAAATATATTCATGACATCATATAGACAAACCATTTAAGAATTCACCCCAGATTCATATTTCTTAGATTCAAGCTACACATTCATTTGAATTCAATATATATTCTTGTAAGATGATTAGGATCAAAATTATATCCATCTGCTGATCACATAGTCTTCGAGTCGCAATTATACTAAGTTTTTCCATTCAATAAATCTCAATTTTATATCATCTATAAACATGGATATCAACCATCTCATTGAGATTAATCATCAAAAATTTCATATGCAATGTTATTCATCCTTATAATTAGGGAAGTGGGAAGCTCTAGGCCCCTGTATTCTTTAATTTGATCCTCTACGGGGAAAACACTATAGAATTAGCTTCATTTTGTAGCATTCTTTATTTTGAGCTCAGTAGACTCTATTGCTTCATCAGCTTCATTTTATCGATCTTCATCATCTTCAAAACCCAAATTCTTTCTGTTATTTTCAACCCATATATCAAATGAACCCCCTTAAGCAAAGTTAAAATGAAGACTCTCATATAATCTTCCATTAAAGTAAAATATTGTATTTGAATCGACATTATGAATCTCAGTATGATGTCACAGGAATTAGATGCTTACACTTCAGCGATCCCTAAGATTCTCAAGGGTTTGAAAAAAAAACACTTCATCCTTGAATTCCAATGCCATTATCGAGTGTTTTTAATAAATTTTTGATTGGTCACAGCTTTCAATATTAAATCTCAGTATCCCCAGGTGAATTTAGTTTCATCTGAGAAATCACAGTTCAAAAGTAAACACTACACCAATCCCAGCTCCAAATTTTAGTCTTTTATCCATTTTCCCATTTCATATACACATATTTATCTCTGCATGGTGGCCCGACTTCTTGAATTTAGTTTTATTTCCTCAAAAGTACCAGTCTTTGCATGCTTCATTGAGGTTTATTTGTGGAACTTGAATGTGATTTTCATCCTTGGTGAGATCAATTGGCCTTCTTTTATGGTGAATCTTTGGCTCATTAATGAAACTATATGGATTAATAGGTCTTGACCTTCATTCATTTTCAATAATTTTCAAAATTATTAGGATCAAACTTAGATAACTACTTTTCACACCTAAACAGTATTAGAATAACACTTACACAAGTTGAAAATTACACCTACATTGTTACTATTATGATGTGTATAGATACTAGACTTCACTAAATATTAGCAACATACAACATGAAAATTTTAATATTCATAAAAATTATCAAATAAAAATGAAAAAAAATTATAAAAATTTAATAGAAGAATAACATTTTTTGAAATAGAAATTACAAAAAGTTCTAAAAATGATATTTATGATAATACCAAGTAATAATGAAAGAATAAAATTCCCAATCCAATATATTGTTTCAAACATCATCAAAATATTATTTTTATTTTCTCTTAATCAGAAAAATCAAAACACATGTTATAAAATAAATATGGAATTTAAATCAAGAACATTCGATCAATTATGCGTTGGAAAATGAATTTTTTCACACAAAAATTGAAAGGATTAAAATTTCAAATAAAACACATCTGAAAAAAAATGTATATCAATTAAAGCATATTTTAGAGAAAAATAATCAAGACATAATAAAGAATATATTCAAAACACATATCAAATTAAATCCACTTCAAATTCCCCCATACTAAACACATTTTATGTCCTCAAACAACAAATTTTTCAAATTTATTAGAAATAAATTCATCTTTAAAATGAAATAATTTAAATTCTTATAAGAAGTGATTTTCAAAAAAATCCCCAATGGAATCTCCTAATTAAAAATGAATTATTTATCCACTCAAAAAGAAACTTTTTTGGAAAAAAAAAGATGAGTTTTTTATTTTATAAATATGGTTGGATTTCAAAATTTTCAAAAGATTTAGTCTAACTTAACTTTTCATTCAATCATTCAATCAAATTTCTCTTTTTTTCCTTGTTGATCAGACACACATATTTTTCACATATAATAATAAGACACAAATGAAATATGGGTGAGTTTAATAATTTAAATTAATAATTAATAACCCATAAAAAAGTTTTATCATAAAGCGAAAATTTTCAATCAAGATTTATGAATTCATTTTCATCCTGGTAGAAAGAAAATATATTTATCTTAAACCTATCTAAGAAGATAAAATCCAATTAAAATTATAATACTTCTCTCAAAATTTCACCAATAATTTTTTTTAAGGAAGCAATGAAAATGATATTACTTGGTAGAATATATAGAAGAATAGAAGGAAGTAATCACTCAAAGTAGAAAAATAAAATATAAATTTTAGAAAAACAATCACCCATTGAAAATGAAAAATAACCTTGAGAATAATCATATATGAAAAAATAAAATTAGGGATGTTTTATGTATTCTCAATTATATAAGATTTATAACATGTGAAGAACCATACCCATACTTAAAACTCAACATTTTTCTCATTGTTTAATTTCATGTTTGAGGGAACATATATAAAAATTTAGGTTGAAAACATATTTCCATATCTATAGTTCAAAATTTTGTTCAGGGGTCACAATGAATTTAAAAGTAGCATGATTTTCGGAAAATTAAATCAACCTTCAAAAATACACCTGTGGAAAATGGACCTATACCAATGAACCTATACTAATTTTTTTCCAAACCCATTTATATAGGTACAACTATACCAATAGCTCCCAATAACCATGGGTATATCATGTTTATGGGAAGGTCATACTAATGGTTTTAAAAAACTATTGGTATTGAGTAAGGATATACCAATGTTTTTTAAAAGCCATTGGTATAGCCTTCCCATATTTTCCCAGTTCTCAGGGTCCCCTCCAACTATCTCATTCACATCCACATTCTACCCTAGAATCACGTGGGATTCAGTTTTCTTCCCCACTCAAGGAAATCTCTCCTCATTTCTCCATTTAATTCCATTCTTCTTAAACATTAAATTGGTGAGTTCCAAATCTATCATAACTTCTATCAACAGTCATTTTAATATTTTTTGGTCTGAATCACTAACCTAGATTTGTTTGTCATCATTCTTCAAAATTCAATGAACGAGATTTTGTTTGCATTTTATTTGTTATTATAATGCATAATAAATAAGATTGTAGGTGATTTATTTTTTAAATTTAGATTCCTTATACTTATATATAAATATAATATGAACCCATTATTTTTGTGATGTATATGACGTAAATCAGTAATTATTTATTATATTACATTCTTTATTTTGTGAAAATATTTTGGGGTTATGAAATTATTAATTTTAATGTTTTACTTTAATAATTGAAATTATTCATTTCTTGTATTAAATATGTTTGGATTTAAAATGTATTATATGGTTTTCATATATATATGGTTTTTATTTTCTTTAAATATTTAATATGGATGGGGTTTTTTTGTCACTTGAATATATTTCTTAAATTATTTTAATTTTTGTAAAACATATTTATATAAAGGAGAATTTCATTTCTTTTGATATGTCTAAAGAGATAATTTTTTTAGTTCTTTATGCCTTGTGTGATTTGTTATGATTAAGAATCTTTTATGACCCATTCCATACTAAATACTTATTTTACTGCTTATATAATCTATTTATTGACCAACCTCAACCACTTCCATGTTTGGTTTGTAACTTGTGAGTTTTAGACCACAATATATACAATGGTTTGTGTTTAATATACATTATTGTATTAAATATTATAATTACCATATGGAATAGTTTTTCAATTATTCCATACATATAATTTGTTGTGTAGTATTGTTTATATTTATTGGTCATTGATATAATGGAATTCAATAATATGGTTTTATATATATAGTATTCTTTTATTTCATGGGATAGAGTTGTGAAATTAAGGATATTGGTGATAAATATATAGTTTCAATTATTTCCAAATGGTCATTTATCTTATCAGATATTAATTTTCATGATAAACTAAATTATTTTTTATAACGATGTATTCATGTATGTTAAATTTGGTATTTATGTACAGATTTGGAGAGTGATTTAAAAGGTATTTGATTCAAATATTAGATTAATGTTTTATAAATAGATTGAAATAAAGTGAACAAGTCTTGTTTCATTAGATATATTTTGGATTTGACTTTAATATTGTTTCGTTAATTTTAATATAGGACATGTAAAAAAATTTCTAACAGAGTTAATTGAAGTTGAAGGTGTGAAACAAATAAGATCTTAATTGAGTTTCAAGACAAGTTGGAGAGTTTTCTAGATTTTTCATTTATGGATGATTCATATAGAGGTATTATACACTTCCCCTATTATAATTATTTTGAAAGAAATTGGTTAAGTCATGAATAAGTTTTATACCAAATAAAAAAATCTGGTTTTCAAACAAACTAATATGTCTGGTATAACATTGTTGAGAAAAGGAAATCTCAAAATGTTTGTGATCTGAATGAAAGGACAAGATTGGAGAACATATTAGATGACTAGTTTACATTTATTCATCATCATGATAAAGAAAGGATGAAAATAAAAGAATACAATGATACTGTTACACATTATTTATGTTATGAAAATGATGATGTTGATAGGGTGAAAAATTTAATGATGCTATAATGACTCTAGTATATTGACAATGTGGAAAAATAAAAAGATGTAATTTTTAATATGATAATTTCCTGGGAAAACATTGTATGTTATTTCTAATAATAACCTCAATTATATCCTTACTTTTTTGAAGTACATACTTATAGATGATGTAGAATTTCCATAAAACCATTATATGGAAGGGAATTTAGTTGACAGAACATGGATTTTCTAAAAAAAAAATTTATGCTTGCCCAAAATATTACAGCTTATTCGGGTAGGAAACCACTAATCAAAATGATTTTATAAATTGTGAAATGTATTGATGGAATTTTAATGATCATGAAACACCATCTCATGTTCCATAGAAAGTAATTTTGAACTTTCCATTAATTTCTAGACTGCAAAATATTTCCATGTCTAATGAAATAACAATAAATATGTTATGACATGATACTGAGATAAATAAGGATAATTTTGATTTTTTATCTTATAAATGGATTAGAATGGAAAACCTTTGATGCTCGATATCCATATTTTATAGATGAGGTTAGTAATATGATTTTGGGTCAATCATGTGACAGTTTTTATATGTTTAGTTATATTATTACTTCACATAGTAAATGGTCAGTTTTTGTACAAATTTATAACATTAAGCCATGGATGTATATGGAAAAACCTTTCACTTTCATGAGTTTACTCAAATATGGTCATTATAATCCTAGAAATTGTATATATGTATACATTAAACGTTTAATAAGTTATTTGAACCATATTTTTAATGTGTGTGTACACAAATAATATGAATTTTTGAAATAAATATTTCAAATGTGTGTTGATCTTATGTGGACAATAAATTATTTTCCTACAAATGAAAATATTTCTAGATGGAGAACAAATAGAAAAATTTCATGTTCTATTTTTTTGAATAATACATTATCTATAAAAATTAAATATCAACATATTTACAATTTTATGGTGCATAAAAAATTCATTCCAATTTATTTTCCATATAGTTATAGTCATAGAAGGTTTGACACAACCATAGAGACCCAAAATCCACCTCAGTGTTTGTCTGCAACTGATGTTCTTAATGAATATAAAGGTAATAGTTTTTATTTGGGAAAGGTCAAATTAAATCTAGAAATAGGAAGAATGTTTCCATTGAATCCAATTACAATTAGAAGAAGAAAAGTATCTTCTTTGAGTTTCCTTATTTACAAACCAATTTGTTACTTCGTTGTTTAGACATAGTGCACAATGAAAAAAAATTATGAAATATTTCTATCAATTATTCTAAATGTAAATGGGAATAAAAAAGATTATTTATGATCTTAGAGTGACTTGCTGGATTAGGGTATCATACTATAATTTCATCCTATGTGTATCATTGAAAATAAATGGAATGTTAAGTGTGGTTATTTTGTGATGACACCTGTAGAAAAAAATCATTTTTTGAAAGTACTAGAGAATACCAAGGTTCCTAATGGATACTCAACAAACCTATAAAAATGGGTTATCTAAAGAGATTTTAAGCTAATACATGATTGTCACATCCATATTCAATATTTTATTCTAATAGTAATATTTCATCGAATGTCCAATAATGTAAGGATAATAGTTATTCAATTGTACCGTTTTTAAATAGGTATTTGTACAAACAATTTGAAATTATTTCTTATAAAAATGAAGAAAGAGGCACCACTAATTTTTTGTAAGTTAGAGAAAAAGTTTCCTCCATTATTTTTCTCATGCATGTTGCCTCTAACTATCCATATTCCAACTAAAATATGACATTGAGGACATGTTTTTTCATTAGATGTATCAAAATGAAAAAAATATGTAACCATTGAAGTCTGATGTCTGGAAGAGGAATCATCCTAAAGGTTAAATTATGAAAGGTTACATGGCTCAAGAATGTCCAAATTTATGTTCAATTTATTTTTCTAATGTGAACATGAGATGCAATCGACCAATGAGAAACGAAGAAGAAAATTATAAGAAAATTGAACCCGTTTTTTCATCACTTCCCCAAAAAGAGGCAAATCATAGATCAAATACATTTACTACATTAAACCTTGAACAACAAAAGATGGAACATCGCACATTTTTGTTTAACTGTGATTTTTTTAATGAATACCTCAAGTAAGTAACCTGAACATGTATATGTTATCGCATCCCATGTAATTTTACAGATGTGTTAAAATATTATCTCTTTTTGCAGGGAATATAAACAAATTATAAATAGAAATCATCATTATTTATCTTTGATAAGGAGAGATATTTTTATAGCAAATAGTTTTCCACTTTTCTGAAATTTAAGGTAAGAGTATTACTATAATAAAATAAAAAATTAATATTCAGGGAATTTTAATATTCATTTATATTTCAGGTAAAGGTTTTAACTTCTAAATCTGTCTTTATGGAAATATGATCTTTGGATTTTTGGTTCTAATTCTATGGTTTGTGAATACTAATCAATTGTGATAAATGGGTAGAAGTTTATTTTCACTAAATAATTAATGAACACAAAAAACATTATAGTTTTATGGTAACTACCACAATATATTATCAGGACAGTGCATCAGATAGTTGACCTCAATTTGAAAATGTATCTTATTATCGAGTTGTGGAGAAAAAACTAATATTATATTATTACACTCATGGTCCAGAATCTATGATGTAATGAAAGTGGTTTAATTTGATCAAGAGAAATGTCACATTTATTGATGACTGTGGATTTATAGTTATTCACATGTGTAATAACTCATATTTCCCAGGGCCCTTTGTGAAAATCTAGTGTTTAGGGGGTACTAGGAGGCAGCAGTGGATCATTTCAAGAGTTTGACCAAATTTCCAGTATTCCATTAGTAACATAGGGCATCGACGTTGGCATGTCAATTTGTTGGAATTTCAGTGTGTCGGCATCGGTGAGTTAGGGGTGTCGGTATCAGTGAGTTAGGGTGTCGGTAGGTTGTGGTGTTAGTAGGTTAAGGATTCAGTAGGTCAGGGTGTCGGTCGATCATTGCGTCGGTAGGCCATTGCATTAGTGGGTTGGCGTCAGTGACTCATCATATGTAGGTCTTTTTGGTATCTCACCATTTTGTGGCTCTACGTCGGTGACTCACCCATCGGTGGCTCATTTGCAATTTTCCCAGTTTTCCTAGTTTTCCAGTTTTTCCCCTCTTACATCTAATTTTATATAAATTGAGATTAAAGCCTTGTTTGGGTTGTTTTAAGATATTTTTGAAGTATACTGAATATATATTTAATTTCCTAACATTTTTATGGGTTAGAGATACTCAAACTCTGTAATCTTGAACACGATCCCAAAACTAATGACTTTTGAAAATCATTCATTCTTTTAAAATAAGATATGGCTCTTCAAAGCTGAGATCTTCCCTTCTTTGTGTGTTTTCCATTTCCCCTTTGTTTTCCTAGATCCTTCCCCCAAATATTATTCATGTGCATGTTCTAGATCTCTCTTTGTCATCTTTCTTGGAGTTCCATCAGGCGGCTCGAGCAATCCCATATTCTTGGCGTAGGGCGGAACTCTGATCCATAGATCATCGACATATGGATTCCTTCTATCTCTCTCTATTTTGTGCATCATGGGGTGTGGTTGTACGAATTATTCCTTAAGAGAAACGACTGAATAAATTTCTTAAAACAAGAAATTAACAGGAAGTAAATATGTTCAAAAGATAAAAGGGGTAAATAAAATTATCGGAAAGAAGTAGTTTGATGTTTAATCACCTGTTTTATTTGTTATCTTTGATTATTTTATAGATTTTTGTGACTGTATACCTCTTGAAAATTGTGAACATTTTTTTTCTTTTCTCCTTCACTAGTGATGTTCTATTTTTTGTGATACTTTGATAAACGGTCATAACATGAAAAACTGTTAATCCACATATACTTGGTTTGTAAAAAGGATACCCTAGGATAAAATCTATTGTGTGATAGCCCCAGTTATAATATAGTGGAATTATAGAACCTCTCCTACTTAAATATGAATATATTTACACATCTGGTTGATAGGTGTGGAGGAGTTCTATGTTATGTTGAGTTTGACACTTGTGTGAGTTGTGCGGTGCTGTTGTTGGGAGAACGGTTGTGGGTACAAGGCTAGAAATAGTAGTTGGCTCTGTGGGAAGGGTGTGGGATGTGTGTACATCGGGGATATGAGTTAATAGTAGTTTTTGTGGGATTTCTGTATGGGGTGGTACATGGGGTGTATTGGTATACTAATTAGAGAGACTAATTTATTGTGGAATGGATGGACTTGTAGGTCGTTGAACTACCTTTATTTGTGTCATGGTTATCGAATAGCATTGGTAAGTGGGACTGTGGTGTGTTTATAAACTTGTATGCAGTGGGACTAAATATGGGAATTTTTGGGTAGTCGGGTTGTGGATTTGGGTTGTGAGAGGAGGTTTGTATTGTATAAATTTGAGGATTGATAAGTTAGCAGTGGTTGAACAGGGTTGTGCAGTGCAACTAAAAATCTGGTTTTGTTGTTGTTTTGGTATGGTTATGGTTGGTAGTTTCTAGATAGTTCAAGAAATAAATATAATTGAATTGCCTAAATTAATAAATGGAAAGTGGTTAAATGAAGATGTTTTGGGATTATTCTTGGTAGTGGGTGTTTTTTGGTTATTCATATTGGGGTAGCAGCAAAACTGCTACCGATGGGCTCATTTGTTTGGTTGTTTGGAACCTGTAGGTTGGCCTGAGTGTTTTCTTACCGATATATATATAAATTATAGTTACTTGTGATTTCTAAATGCACCCCACTATTTTTGATAACTATGTTCCAAACAACTCCATCTCATGGGGGAGGGTGTCTTTTCCAACATCCCTGTGGGAGGATGGATTGATGGTCACTGACTTTCTTCCTCGCACCCTCTTTTGGGTTCTTACCACTAGAGTGTATTTGGACAAGTTGAAATGGATTGAGGCTTACTATAGCACAATATCCCATGGGCATGGATTTTTTGTGGGAGACATAGTTTTTTGGGGGCTAGTATTTTTTCCCCTTGTGTTTTTGTAAGAGGCTCAGGTGTCTTCAGGCGAGAGGCATGGTTTTTTTGGACTATGTGTCACGAACCAGCCCGGGTACCCTGGTAACCTGATAATCGATCTGGCCCTGGCATAGCCTGAAGGGCGTTCCCAATCCCCACTATTCAGCGACTAGCACCTGGAATCACACAACATGCAAGTGAGAACGATTTTTCCCATAAGAATGCGGAAGCAAAAGAAACAAGACAGTATGAAAACAAAAGAAACTCCACCAGGAGTAATGTACCAGAATATAAAGTGGCATAAAAAGCCCAAAGTACTCCAACCCATGTACTAAATATGGGAAAACATCCTCAAACTGGGTCCTTAAGGACACAAATCACCAAGAACAAAGATCAACAGCTAGATCCACCTCCAAGAGGTCCCTTCCCTTTTCTAGATCCTGGAAGAAGAAAGTCTACAAACACTCGAAGGAAAAAGTAGGGTGTGATCCTAAGCCCAGTAGTATACCACAAAAGATTCTTTAATAGATGCCAAATATATATTATACAAAGAAAAACTTTCAATTTTCAAATAAATAGGTTTGGAAACTCAAAAGCATATTTTAACAAAACATGTTATACATTTTCAAATGATGGAATAATTTACTTTAATTAAAGGCTTTACATTGATGAAATATTTCTAAAACAATGGATTAAGCAAAAAATTTATATAAAATAGTTTATATAAATTCATCAGGCATGTACATTAGTGAAAAATCATTGGCATACATTTATATCTCAAATATAAACAAACAAGTGAGCAACATGGTCATCTGACAAAAAGGTACGATAGTAATAACTAGTTATAGGATTATGTACTCTCTATGTTCACTCAGAAAAATGTGTATACACATGTCCCTATGACACTGGCCAAAGGAGACTTGTCACCAACCCGTCGGGGATGTGACCCGCCATAAGTATGTTTTAGAATGTTGTCGTAGCATAGAGTGTATCCAAATAACTCACTAACTACATAAGGCTTGCATGCGCTCTTACATGATTGGTGAACTATTTTAAGAATTCTTAAAATATGTTCATTCTCATTATTCCATTTCAAAAGTTCCAATTTCATTCCATTTAGAACCAAAACATGTTTTATTCAAAACATGCCTTTTCACAAGATAAAACCAATGGGTTTCTATCAAATCATTTTAAGCCATTTTCACCAGTTTGAAATCCATTCAAAACCAATTCCATCATTAGACAATTTATTCCCGCAATTGAATTCAAAAATTTAACTGAAATCATTACCATCAAATCCACAATTTATATTCAATAATTTAAATTAGTAAATTTCAATAAACACACCCAATTCAATGGAATTGGGGTTTTCCAAATTTCCATGCCAAAACCATTTCAAATATCTCAATTCACTAGAATCAGGTTTTTATCAATTTAATTGAAAGAAAACTTGAGGAATTGAATTTAAATCAAAAATTGAAATAAATCAAGCAAACACAATGATAATCAATTTGGCTTGTCTGGACGGAACAACTTACCTCGAATGTTTTGACCAATACCACAACGATCGAGAACACTCAAGAAAACTGGGTTGCTTATTCAAGAATCCTCCTTAGATATCTTCTCCTAGAAAGATCAAGACCAAATCTCATCATATTTGGTACCACACACTTAGATCGACCCATAATGGGCGTAGATCTAAGAAACCGAGAGAAGAGGAGAAGTAGATCTAAGTAGATCTAAGAAACTGATCAAGAACGATGAAGAACGACCACATACCTCAAGAATATGGCATCGTTTAACCAAGAGGAGCCTTTGGATCAACTCTGGAATGATGGGAGAACCTTATCTGACCTTAGGAGAAGAAAAATCCCAAGTTAGGGCTGCTTAGGAGGACAAACGAGGCACTTAGAGGCAAAAACGAGTGAGATCCACAATTTAAGGATCTCATTTAAGTGCCTACACGATTAGTTCACGAAGTTTGACAAACCTTGCGCTAGTCATGCGTTAACTACTTCCTCGGAGACCCTTTACACATGGTTTGGCCACAAGGTTAGACAAAATGTGGGCTGCCCGTGTGGAAGCTACTGCCTCCAAAACCAACAGCGCACGGTTTGGTCGCACGGTTTAGACACCCCTTGTGCAACCCGTGTGACTTCACCTTTGCCCCAAAACAACATTTAATGTTATCCCGACTCTCCCAAGTCACTACTGCAAAATAGAGATACTTAGAAACATCAAAAGTACCTGAAAACATAATGTGATGTTACAACCTCCCCACCATAAGATCTTTCTATCCCCAGAAAGCCTGTGAAGAAACCTCCACAGCAAAAAATGAGTCCACTGCTCTATCATTAGTGCCTCAATTTCCCACATATCATGAGAATCGGAAACATGCTGCCAAAGTACACATACTAGAGGTATCATTCTCCCACGAAGTACCTTGTTCTTAGAATCAACAACCCTGACTCGTCATTCAGAAATAGATAAATCTGTTTCAATATCAATATCACTACAACTCACAACATGAGATGGATCAGTGAGATACCTTTGAAGCTGCGATACATGGAACATGTTATGTATAGACATCTGTTGTGGTGGTAGATATAGATGGTAAGAAACTTTCCCAACAAAACCAGCAACCTTGAAAGGTCCCACAAAACAAGGAGCAAGATTCCATTACCTCGCAAGCCATCGATGACCTAATCGGGGTGAAACTTTCAAGAAAACCCGGTCACCAACTAAGAACTCTAAAGGTTTATGATGACGATCATCATATGACTTGTACCGACTCTATGATATCAACATTATTTTATGAATCAATTAGATCTTAGTTGTCATCTCTTGGACCAAACTCGGTCCTACCAAATAACTTTCACCAATCTCCGACCAACATAAAGGATATTTACAAGGGTGGCCATACAATGCTTTAAAAGGTTACATTTTGATCACAGGCTGATAAAAGTTGTTATAAGAATACTCAACTAACCCTAGATGATCATCCCAAGACCCACCAAAGTCGAGAAAACATGCGCGGATCATATCCTCAAGGATCTGAATAGATCTCTCTATTTGTCCATCTGACTGTGGATGGTAGGTCGTG
Source organism: Viscum album (assembly GCA_963277665.1). NCBI lineage: Eukaryota > Viridiplantae > Streptophyta > Magnoliopsida > Santalales > Viscaceae > Viscum > Viscum album. The sequence continues at coordinate 1,250,108,815 of OY728121.1, forward strand.
ATCAAATGGACTTGAGATCCCAGTGCCTCCTGAAGGCCTCTCCAAAAGCGAGAAGTAAACCGAGGTTACCTATCAGAGACTATAGTAGATGGAACTCCATGCAAACGAACAACTTCTTTCACAAAGATATTTTCTAACTCCTCAACTTTAGTTGTATCTAGAACAGGTATAAAGTGAGCCGACTTGGTCATTCTGTCAATCACAGCCCATATTGTGTTCTTCTTCCTCTGGGTTTGAGGTAACCCAACCACAGAGTCCATAGAGATTTCATCCCACTTCCATGTAGAGACTGGAAGTGGTTGAAGCAAACCCGGGGGTTTATAGGGCTTGACTTTCACTTGCTGGCATGTATAGCAACGAGATACAAACTCAGCAATGTCTCTTCTCATACCTGGCCTCCAGAACTGTCGCTGCATTTCATAGAAAATCCTCATTATTCCAGGGATTACAGCCCACTGAGTGTAATGGAAACCCCCTATCACATCCTTCCTTGATTCTAATGGCACAACATAACAGTTTCGATAACACAGAACACCCTCTTTGGAGAACAACCACTAAGTGTTAGTCTCCCCAACATAAAGATAGTCCCTAATGCTATGTAATTCACCATCCAGTTGTTGTTCCTGAAGAATTAACTTGAGGAGAGCAGATCTTAATTGAAAATTGGATAAAGAAACTTCATTCCCCTTCTACTAAACACCAATATGCAACTAATCAAAAAGAGCCATCAAACTCCACTCTTTTTAAGATTCTTTCATAGCCTCTGATGGATGATTCCTACTTAATGAATCTGTAACTACATTCCTTTTTCCCGGGGTATAGGCAATGTCAAAGTCTAAAGATTACAGGTACTGCACCCAACTCCTTTGGAGAAGATTCAAATATTTTTGAGAGAAGATATAACTCAAGCTCTTATAGTGTGAATACACAGTAAACCTTTCTTCATAAAGGTAATATCTACAACACTTAAGTGTGTGAATTACAGCAGAAAGTTCAAGGTCATGGGTAGGATAGTTCTTCTCATGAGGCTTAAGATGAAGAGATCCATAGGCAACCACATGATCACCTTGCATAAGGACACATCCAAAACATGAACCCAATGCATCTAAGAAGACTACGTAACCTATCCCAGATTTAGGAATAGTTAACACTAGTGCAGTAGTTAAGAGACTCTTTATCTCAAAAAAAGAACTCTGACATTTATCATTCCAGGAAAACTTCACTCCCTTTCAAATCAGAGCAGTCATTGGAGAAGCTAACTTTGAGAAGTCTTTAACAAACTGGCGATAATATCCTACTAAGCCCAAGAAGCTTCGAATCTCGAAAACATTTTGTGGTTGTTCTCAAGTCATAACATCCCTCACCTTCTCAGGATCAACTAATATTCCTCGTTCTGACACCACATGTCCCAATAATTTCACTTCTTGAATCAAGAAATCACACTTTGAAATCTTGGCATAAAGTCAGTGATTCCTTAAAAGACTCAGAACTATTATCAGATGATGCACATGATCCTCCTCAGACTAGGAGTAGACAAGAATGTAATCCACAAAGACTACCACAAAAGTATCTACATACTCATGGAAAACCATGTTCATCAAAGCCAGGAAAACTGCAGGAGCATTTGTTAGGCTGAAAGGAATAACAAGGTACTCATAATGGACATACCTTCTCTGAAAAGCAGTCTTATGAATGTTAGATTCTTTTATCCTCAACTAATGGTAACTAGATCGAATATCATTTTTTGAAAACCACTTTTCCCCTTTCAATTGATCAAATAAATCATCAATTCTTGGTAATGGATATTTTTTCTTTATCTTAACTCGATTGAGCTTTCAATAATCAACACATTAGCGAAGAGAACCCTCAGCCTTCTTGGAGAAGAGAACTGGTGTTGCCCAAGGTGACACACTCAGGCATATAAAACCTTTCTCAACAAGATCATCTAACTGAGACTTCCGTTACTTTAGTTCAGATGGAGCCATTCGAAAAGAGGGAATAGAAACTGGTTGAGTACCAGGAATTAATTCAATAGAGAAATTAACCTCCCATACTGGTGGAAAACTAGAAAATTCAGAAGGAAACATGTCTGGACACTCAGCGACCACTGGAGGAATATCACCACACATTGAATCTCTCTTTTGAACAAAATCAAACAGTGATATAACTTTCCCCAAACTTGGATAAGAGGGTCTGGTTATGAATGACCTTAGGTCCCATTCTCATTGAAAAACAAGAGGCACGCCATTGGGTGTAGTAAGGTAGACCCGTCAAAGATAACAATCAATTCGGGATTTATTGGCAATGAGCCAATCCATCCCAAAAAATGAAGTCAAAAGATTTCATGTCCAAAACCAAGAAACTCCAAGCATGATCAACCTATGATAGAGATAATACACAATCAGGACTATAGAGACCCTTCTCTCTCAAAGTACCAAGGGGTGTAGTAATTTACATTTCACAAGATAAAAACTCCATAGGTAGATTAAGCAGATTAACAAGATGGGTTGAAATAAAAGATTGAGATTCACCAGTATCAAAAAGAGTTATCACTAAAGATGAACCTATAGTAATGTTACCTCTCATAGTTTCAGGACCTGTATAAACTACCTCTGGCGACTCTTCCACAGTGTGAAGAAGCTTCGTTCCATATTCTTGTGGCTGGAGCCCTTTTGTACGTGAAGCATTTGATTACTCCGCAGTTTCTAGAGGTACTGATGATCCTATTCCACTACATGGAGTAGAGAAGTGATGGAAGAATCTCTGTAATTTCCCTAAACGTCCATAGGAGCTACAGTTCTTGGCTGCCTCAGTTCAAACCCTCTTAAAATGTCCTGGCTACCCACACTAATAGCAATTCAAATAAACCCCTCTTGGTGCCACCGAAGGTCTGGAATGACTCTACTGTCAAGAACTACTATGAGTAATGTCACGCTTCCATTTTACTTTAAAGGAACCCACGCTGACACTAGGAGGGAAAAGAACCTCCATTAATACTAACTTTCCTTCCAAGTCCATCTCAACCATCATCTCCCTATCCAGAACATCAGCATAAGTGGGTAGCTTCAGTAAGAAAACCTGAGAATGGATATCTGAACTAAGTCCCAACCCGAATCTTAGAGCCTTCATCCTCTCATTAGATACAATCTCAGGAGAAAACTGTAACAGCTCAGAAAAGCGATTTGAGTACTCAGTCACGGTTTTATGGGACTACTCAAGATTAAAAAACTCCACAACCTTGGCCAACACCATTGATTCTGGATAGAACTGGTTAATGTAAAGAAACCTAAGGTCTTTTCACTCCAAACCCTCATGTTTCCCAGCCGTCACCATCATGTCCCACCATCTCCTACTTGGCCCCTCCAGCATGAAGGTGGCACACTTCATCTTGATCCCATCACGTGTCTCTAAGAACCCAAACAAGCGTTCAATCTTACTCAACCATTCCTCAGCTGTTGAGGGTCAGTGGAGCCTTTGATGACTAGTGGCTTCTGGCATAGGAACTCTTGAGAATGACTTCAGAGGATATCACTATGAGGATATATAGCTGGATCCTGAATAGGAACTAGAGGTGGTGCCTATCCTAGAGCTTGGAATGTGCGAACAATCAGCTCAACCAGACTTGGATCCACAATAGGACTCGCTTGTTGAGATTTAGCAACAGCCTCTTTTGGGATCTGATTTCCACGTCTTCTTAGAGTCATGATGCTACATAGCATGAATAGACCTAGATTAACACCAAAAATGAGTAATAAGGAAAAATATTCTTAAAAGAAGGGATATAAATAATTGGATTTCACTCTATCCAAATCAAAATAGGGAAAATACAAGAATTAAACCACAAGTCTAATTTCCCTAACCAACCCTGGTGACATAAGGTTCATTGTGGTGAGAGCCGTCCAGGCACTCAATCACAACTACCTCCAAAGTCCCGACAAGAATACTCAAATGCATATTATCATCAAGGAATGATGCTTAACCTCCTTTGATACCACTTTATCATGAACCATCCCGGGTACCCTAGTAACCCGATAACCGAGCCGGCCCTTACATTTCCCAAAGGGAGTTCCTGATACCCATGGGTAATCGACTAGCACTTGGCATCACACAACATGCAAGTGGGAATGATTTTTTCCACAAGAATGCGGAAGAAAAAGAAACAAGACAATATGCAAACAAAAGAAACTCCACTGGGAGTACTGTACCAGAATATAAATTGGCATAAAAAGCCCAAAGTACAAAAACCCAAGTACTTAAAATTGGAAAACAGCCCCAAACTGAGTCCCTAAGTATAGAACTCATCAAGAACAAATATCAATAGCTGGATCCACCTCCAAGAGGTACATTCCATTTTCTCAATCCTAGAAGAAGAATGTCTACAAACACCCGAAGGAAAAAGTAGGGTGTGAGCCTAAGCCTAGTAGGATACCACCAAAAATTCCAAAACAGATGCCAAATATAGATCATCTAAATAAAAACATTCAATTTTCAAATAAACAGGTTTGGAAACTCAAAAGCATATTTTAACAAAACATGTTATACATTTTCAAATGATGGAAGAATTTACTTTAAGAAAAGGCTTTACAATGATGGAATATTTATAAAACAATGGATTAAGCAAAACATTAATATAAGACACTTTGTATAAATTCTACAAGCATGTAGAGCAGTTCAAAAGCATTGGCATACATTTATATCTCAAATATAAACAAACAAGCGAGCAACATGGTCATCTGCAAAAATGGTACGATAGTATTAACCAGTTATAGGATTCCGAACTCTCTATGTGAACTCAGCAGAATGTGTATACACACGTCCCTATGAAACTGGCCAAAGGAGACTCATCACCAACCAATCGGGGATGTGACCCACCGCAAGTACGTTTCAGAACATTGTCGTACTGTAGAGTGTATCTAAATAACTCACTAACTACCTAAGGCTTGCTTGCCCTCTTACATGATGGGTGAACTATTTTAAGAATGCTTAAAATAAAATAATTCCCATTCTTCCATTTCAAAAGTTCCAATTTCATTCCATTTAAAACCAAAATAGGTTTTATTCAAAATATGCCTTTTTCACAAGATAAAACCAATGGGTTTCTATTATTAACTCATTTTAAGCCATTTTCGCCAGTTTGAAATCCATTCAAAACCAATTCCATCATTACACAATTTATTCCCACAATTAAATTAAACAATTTAATTTAAATAATTTCCATCAAATCCACAATTTAAATTCCAGAATTTAAATCAGTCAATTTCCATAAACACAACCAATTCAATGGAATTGGGGTTTTCCAAATTTCCATGCCAAAACCATTTCAAATATCTCGATTCACTAGAATCAAGTTTTTATCAATTTAATTGAAAGAAAACATGGTAAATTGAATTTAAATCAACAATTGAAACAAATCAAGCAAATACAATGATAGTCAATTTGGCAAGTCAGGACAGAACCACCTACCTATAAGGTTTTGACCAAAACCACAACAGTCAAGAACGCTCAAGAAAACCAGGTTGCTTATTCAATAACCCGCCTTAGATCTATTATCCTAGAAATATCAAGACCAAATCTCATCATATTTGGTACCACACACTTTGATCGACCCATAACATGCATAGATCTAAGAAACTGAGATAAGTGGATAAGTAGATCTAAGTAGATCTAAGAAACCGATCAAGAACGATGAAGAATGACCACATACCTCAAGAATCAGGCTTTGATTCACTAAGAGGATCCTTTGTATCTCCTTCAGAATGATGGTAGAACCTTCTCTGACCTTAGGAGAAGACAAATCCTGAGTTAGGGTCACTTAGGAGGACAAATGAGGCCCTTAGATGCAAAAATGAGTGAGATCCATAATTTCAGGATCTCATTTAAGTGCTCGCATGGTTATTTCACACAGTTTGACAAACTGTGCACTAGCCGTGTGTTAGATACTACCTCGGTCACCCTTCACACACAGTTTGGCCACATGGTTAGACAAGCTATGCACTGCCCGTGTGGAAGCTACTGCCTCCAAGACCAACTACGCACGGTTTGGCCGCACATTTTAGACAACCCGTGCATCGCCCGTGCGACTTCCCCTTTTCCCCAAAACAACATTTAAAGTTCTCCCGACTCTCCCAAGTCACTACTCCAAAATAGAGGTACTTAGAAACATCAAAAGTACCTGAAAATGTAACGTGATGTTACACTATGTGTCTGCGAGCGGGACTGTGTGTCGCTTGAGTCCCAGGTGTGTATGGGAAAGTTGTTGTAGTGGGACTGCATATGAGAATAGTGGTAGCATCAATAAATTATCCATTATATATGAGAATTTATCCAGTGGTAAAGTGGTGTAGGGTTCCTAAATATCAATCTTCTTATACAACTACTTTACTTGACTTCTGTTATTTGTTGAGTGTGCCTTGGTGAGGCTAGGATGGTTAGTATTCCTTGGTTGGTGCTTTGAGGTTCTACTATTTTCTCAGATGGACGTTTGTATGTTCCCTCACTTGTGTATGGGTGTCTTTAGTCTTCCAACAGGGTATACTTGTAAACTCTCCCTACGTATATAAAACTTTTTTTTTTGGTTTCTTGGAGGAAATTGGGGACTGTACTAGACTTTAATGGCTTGATAATTAGGATTAGTTGACTTTGTTTCTTGTCCTCCTTTTATTTTGGTACGTTTTTTGGTACTTTTATTATAATTTTTATCTGATTTACCTTTGATCATGTGTGAGATAATGGATTTAGGGTTGTACTTTTACTTTAGTATTTGATGTTTCGTAGGATTTACAATCCTATCTTTTGATCTTGTTCTATAAAAAGGGTAATTTCTTCCATATTGTGTGAGATTCTATACCATTTGTACTAGTCACTGCTCTTGGGCCTATTAAAGGTGGGACTTGGGGGTCATTATCTCTCATTCATCTTGAGGAAGGAAGGGTGTGGCACTTTTTCATCCCTTCCCCCATCTTTAAGATGGTGGGTTGTGATAATGGTATCATAGGCAAGGTTTTGGGAGTTTGAGAGGTAAGATGGAGTTGGAGTTAGGCTCAGTGAGGATTTCAAGGGATGGTAGGGAAATAGTGTTAGGTGAAATTGTTGCATGGAATAGGCTAGGGAAGACAGGTTTGAACATTGGATTTTAAGGGCCCCCATGATTCGATGCAAGGACGTTTGACCTACTAAATGACCAAGAAAGGCTACACTGATTGCAGGGTAAAGACCCTAGGAATGGTACATGCATCATAATGACTTTTTTCTAGTGTGTCTTGGGTGTTTTGAGAATTTAATATAAATAAAGAGTTAAAAATTTATAAAAATATTTTCACACTACCCAAGCTTAGGAGTTCCTTGTTTACTTTTTCAGCTATGGCACATCGACATCATCCATGTGTGGTACGAGTAGTTGAGGCCTAATAGGTTGAACCGGTTGATCAGTAGAGGGACAATAGAGAGGAGGAATATGAATCGTGGTGGAAGATGCTTTGTTCCTTCCATCAATAGGCTCTGTGGAAGTGTGAGGGCAGCATCTCAGACATGGAGATAGAGAATTTTCTGGAGGAGTTGTTGATTGATTTCAACTTGATATGGGATCTGACAAAGTGCTGGTTTCCTTTTGTAGTGACCTAGATACGAGGATCACCACGTCAGTGGTGGACACTTTACCTTGGGGAGAGGAAGGATACTGATGTTTCATGGGATGACATTGAGAAGGAGTTTCGGGTGGAATTCTTTTCTTCCACAATGAAGGCCGAGAAGAGGCGGGAGATTCTCTCCCTCCAGTAGGGGATTATGTCAGTGAGGGAACTAGGGATCCTGTTCAAGGATCTCTTATGCTTCTCTCCAGATCACTCCTCGGATGAGGAGTCCCGAGTGAGATACTTAGAGGAGGCACTCCAACCTTTTCTTCAGTATGTTGTTACACATTTCACTCTACCTACATACATATAGGTTCAGAAGAAGATCGATGTAGTGGAAAGGATGGACTCGCTGGGAGATGTGCTATGAGAGGTGAGCTAGTGGATTTCGTCAAAGTAGAAAGCTGTCAGCTGCAGGTCTATTGCATCCTGGTTTTCTAGGTTTTGGCTAGTGATAAGTAGGTCCCAACAGTTCTAGTTCTGATCTCCTAGTCCTCTCCCTTTCCCCATGGTACTAGGACCAAGGTTCTCTTTCTGTGGAGGTCATGGAAGTCTTCAGAACTAGTGACCAGTTCGAGGGTCGTATAGTGGGGTGGGCGGGTTTAGCAGCCACCTCAGTAGCAACAGTTTCCAGTCAGTCCTTTCCAGCAGCAGGGGAAGCGAGCTCCTACTTCACTGAGGATAGATGGTGCTGGGTAAGGACAACCTTAGGGTGCTCCTCAGGGACCTCTAAAAGGTCATGGTCATGGAGGTAGTCAACAGAAGAGAGGTAGAGAAGCTGGTCATGGGTAGTTGCACACTGGAGAGGTAGCAGCTACAACAGGGCTAGAGGTTGTTCGAGGAATGATCAGTCTATTTTGTAATCTTGTATGTGATTTGTTTGATTTAGGAGAATCACACTCTTTTGTTTCATCTATTCTAGCCCAATATTTGGTTCTAGACTTAGATAGACTATCTATACCCCTTGTTTTGAGTATTCCTGTTGGAGGTCAAACCAGTCTACTTGATGTTTTACAGGGATATAGGCTGATGATGGGACCGTATCAGTCCAGTGGGGATCTTCCTATACTATAGATCTATCCATACAATGTTATCATAGTAATCGACTGGTTGTTTTCTATTCATGTTATTATCAACTTCTTCAAGATAAAGTTTGTGTTTACATATATGGGTGGCCAACACGTACCTTTCATTGGTAAGTAGAGTTTTCAGGAGGGCAGCTGGCATACAGAGCCACTTCTTTCCTTATTAGCCGAGCTAGAAATGAAATCAGTAGTTAATGAGATGGGGGAAGTTATATGGTTTTTTATTGAGTTCTTGGATGTCTTTCATGAAGATGTTTTGATTATACCCCCTCAACGTGGTGTTGAGTTTTTGATAGTATTACAACTTGGTGCCTGTCTGATTTTGATGGCTCTCTATCTGATGGAACCTTCTAAGTCACGGGATTCATATTGACAACCTGATGAAGAAGGTCTTTGTTTGGCCAAGTGTGTAATTGTGGGGTGCCCCAGTCTTGTTCTCGAAGAAGGCGGACTGTGGTCTAAGACTGTGCATAGACTACTAGAGACTAAATCAAGTGATGGTTAAGAACTGTTACCCCCTTCTGAGGATCGATGGTCTTTTCAACCAGTTGAAGGGAGGAGGTTTGTTATATTAGATCTATCTACAATCTGAGAATCACTAGTTGAGGGTGAAGGAGGGTGAAATCCTAAAGACTACTTTATGGTGAAGGTATTGACACTTTGAGTTTGTGGTCATGTCGCTCGGTGTTAAAAATGCACCAGGTATGTTCATGGGGCTCATGAACTTTATTTTCTGTTAGTACCTAGACCGGTTCATCGTCGTGTTCATCGAAGACATCCTGGTCTACTCAAGATCAGAAGAGCAGTACGTCGGGCATCTGAGGACTGTCTTGGAGGTCCTCTGACACCATCAGGTCTATAGAAAGTTGTCCAATTGAATGTTCTAGACACAAGAAGTGCACTTCCATGGACATGTGGTGTCTTATAAAGGGATATCAGTGGACCCATCAATGATTGAAGGGGTTTTTTTTGGGAAGCACCCCAGAATGTGGTAGAGGTGTGTAGCTTCTTTGGTCTAGTAGGATATTATCAAAGGTTCGTACACATCATCTCTCGAGTTTCATCTCCATTAACGTTTTTGGCCATAAAAGACTAGGTCTTCATGTGGAGTGAGCAATGTCAGGAATCTTTTAGCTTTCTGAAAAGGAAGCTAGTCAGTTCCCTGGTGCTTAGGTTTCTGGGGGAAGGGGTGATGTTCGTGGTGTTCTATAATGCTTCTGGCCTAAGATTGGGATCTGTTCTAATGAAGTAGTGCGGGGTAATATCTTATGGTTCAAGGAAGTTATGTCCTCAAAATCATGACTACGCCACCTATGATCTAGAGCTTGCAACAGTCATGTCCGCACTGAAGTTATGGAAGAATTACCTCATCAGTGAGTACTTCGTGGTCTTTACGGATCACAAGAGTTTGAGGTATGTATTTTCCCAGTGAGACCTAAATTTGAGGCTGCGAAGGTGGATGGAATTCCTCCAGGATTATGAATTTGAAATTTCTTAAAACCCCGGGAAGGGGAACATGGTGGCTGATTCCTTGAGAAGGAAGTCACCAAAGGACGTATTTCAGGAATCCTCAAATTCTTAGAAAGAGATGGAGGATTTGGCCACTTTTCACTTGGATGTTGTGAAGGACAGTGGCAGTGGCTACCTATTTTAGATGATAGTGTAGTCTTCCTTAAGGCGGTAGGTGGAGGAGTCTCAATGGGGGGACTCAGAATCTGATGTGATGTGTGATTGCATAGCCGAGGGTGATTCTCTTGAGGGATGGTTAGTGGATAGTCAAAATTGGAGGTTGTTTCGTGGGAAGATATTTATCCTAATTGAAATGTGTGAGGGACTTCTCTGTGAGTTCTATATCTCACCCCTGTCGGGAAACCCAAGAGTTTCCAAGATTTCAGGAGGTTTGAGGTAATAATTTTGGTGGACTGGGATAAAGCAGTAAGTGGAGGATTTGTGGAAAAATTCCTACTCTGTCAGTAGGTGAAGGTTGAGAACTGTGTTCCCGGTAGTCTGTTGCAACCCTTAGATATTCCCAAATAGAAGTGGGATGAAATCTCAATGGATTTTATCATAGGATTACCAAGGGATTGGTGATGATGTGATTCTATTTGGGTAGTGGTGGATTGATTGACAAAATCAAATCACTTATCGGAACTCAATGAGTCGAGTGCAGTGAATGCCTTAGCGCGGAGCTATGTGGATGAGGTGGTGCGGCTGCATGTAGTTCCAAGATACATTGTCTCAGATTGGGATACATGTTTTACATCACAAGGCTGAAGGGTATGGTAGCATGCCTTTGGAACCAAGTTACTCCTTACCATAGCTTTACACCCTCAAATGGATGGGAATACAGAAAGGATGATCCAGATGTTGGAGGATATGTTGGGAGCATGTGTTCTAGACTTTGGAGGATCATGGGTATAACACTTGACTTTGGTAGAGTTTTCCTACAATAATTACTATCACTCTATGATTAGGATGGCTCTGTTCAAGGCTTTGTATGGAAGATTGTGTCATTCCCCTATATTCTAGATAGAGGTTGGGGAAACAACCCTTCTTGGACCAGAGGTAGTGTAGACCACAACGAAGAGGGTTCATCTTGTGTGTGGGAGGATAAATGATGCTCAGGACCGAAAAAAGTCATATGCTGATCACAGGAGGAGGCCCTTGGAGTTTGAGGTTGGGGACCACGTGATTATAAAGGTCTCCCCTCGGTATGGACAGTGGAGGTTTGGTAGAGGAAACAATCTTTCTCTTAGGTTCATCAGACCTTTTCAGTTGTTGGGATGAGTTGGAAAGATGGAATATCATCTGGAATTTCCACCACGTTTGGAGAGAATCCAGGATGTCTTCCATGTCTCACAGCTTCGCCAGTATCTGCATGATGACTCTGACATCTTAAAATGGGGAGAGTTGGATGTTGGGGACGAAATGACATTTGTAGAGCGATCGGTAAGGATCGAGGATCGTAAGAAGAAGGTGCTTCATGGATGGACCATTCCTTTGGTTTTTGTGTTATAGAGGCATGGTGGCCCTGAGGAGAGTACTTTGGATTGAGAAGCACATATGTGTGCCTAGTACTCAGAGATGTTCTGTGTTTTTTTCTCTTGTGTTTTTCTTTGTACCTTTCTTGTGATGTAATGTCTGACTTCGCTTGTAGTATGATAAGTTGTTTCCCTAATTCTTTGATTTTGTGTGAAGATTTAAAACTATGGGGAAGTTAGTACCTGATCCCTAATACAGATGCATTAATTTTGATATGATTAAACTTGTTCTATCGAGACAGTGCCACCAAAATATGATAGAATCTTCACATGGAGGAAGGAGCTAACTAATCAGTGCGCCTGGAAACCATGAACATTGGTGCTCTCATGGTTGTTTGGGGTAGTGTGGGGCCTTAGTGTTTGCACAGTTTTTCAGGATATATATGTCCAGAAGGTGTCCTTATATGTTAAGGTTTTCACTATAGCTTTTAAAAAAACACAAGGAGGTTTACACCTCAAAGGTATCTTAATGGGTGGTTGTTCGAACCCCCTTTATTCTGGGTTAGTATTGAATTCCCATGAACAATAATAGTTTGAGAGGTATTTGATGAAATAACCTATATTTCCCCAGGCCCTTCCTTTGTGAAAATCCAGTGTTTAGGGTGTTCTGGGAGGCAACGGTTTCTCATTTCAAGAGTTTGACAAAATTTCTAGTTTTCCATTGGTAACTCAGAGCGTCAGCATCGGCATGTTAGTGCGTTGGCACGTCAGTGTTTCGGTAGGTCAATGTGTTATCATTGGTGAGTCAGGGTCATTGGAATTAGTGAGTCAAGGTCATTAGCATCGGTGATTCATGGGCGTCGACATTGGTGTGTCAGGGTGTCGGTAGGTCATGGCGTTGGTAGTTTAGGGTGTCAGTAGTTCAGGGTGTCATTAGGTCATTGCATTGGTAGGTTGTTGCATCGATGGCTCAACGTCGGTGGCTCAACATCTATAGGTCACGTCGGTAGCTCATCCATTTGTGGCTTCGCATCAGGGACTCACCCATCGATGGCTCATTTGGAGTTTTCCCACATTCCTAGTTTTCCAGTTTCACCCCTCTTACATCTTATTTGATGTAAACTAAGTTTAAAGCCTTTATTGGTTCATTTTAAGAGTTTTTTGAAGGGCAATGACTATATATTTATTTTCGTAATGTTTCAAGGGCTTTGAGAAACTCTAACTATGTAATCTTGACCAAGACCACAACATTAATAACTTTTGGAAACTGTTCTTCCTTTAAAATGGGATTTGACTCTTCAAAGTCAGGATCTTCCCTACCTTGTGTGTTTTCCATTTCCCCTTGGTGTGCCTAGAGACTTACCCTCTAGACGATTTGTGTCCCTATGATAGAGCTCTCCCGCTCAGATTTCTTGGAGTTCCTTTCTTCTACTTGCGCAATCCCTTGTTCTTGGATTAGGGCAGAACTTCGATCCTTGGATCATCCAAGTAGGGATTCATTCTATCTCTCTTTATTTTGTTCATCATTCAGGGTGGGTGTACTAATGATTACTTGTGAGGAATGGCTGAATACTTTTCTTACAATGATAAATTGAAATGAATTAAATATTATGAAAAGATAACAGGGGTAAATAAAATAAAAGGAAGGGAGTGGTTGGATGTTTGATTGTCTATTTTTTTTATAATTGATTATTTTATAGATTTTTGTGATTTTATGCCTCCAAAAAATCATGACCACTGGTGGTCTTTTATTTTTCACTAGTGATGATCTATTTTGTTGTGATGCTTTGAAAAATGGTCTTAACATGAAAAACTGTTAAACCACATATACATGGTTAAATAAAAGGATACCCTAGGATCAAACATATTGTGTGATATCCCAAGTTATAATTATGAAAAATTAAAGAAATTCTGCAAGTTAAATATGAATATATATATATATATATATACATCCTATCAATATGTGTGGCTGAGTGCTATGTTCTGTTGAGTTTGAGATAAATGTGAGTTGTGTGGTGCTGTTGTTGGGAGCATGGTTGTGGGTACAGGGTTTGATAGGGGAGTTTTTTTTGTGAGAAGGGTCTGCTATGTGTGCACATCAGGGCTATGAGTTAATAGTAGTTGTAGAGGTCTTCATGTGTGGGATAGTACAGGGGGTGTGTATGTATCCCAGTTTGAGAGACCGATTGATTCTGTAATGGATGGACTTGTAGGCAACTAAATTTCCTTTTTTTGTTTCATGGCCATCGAACAACATTGGGTGGTAGGACTGTGGTGTGGTCATGAACTTGTATGCAGTGGAACTGGATTTGGGAATTTTTGGGCACTGGGCCTAAGGAGCTAGGTTGTGAGAAGAGTTTCTTGTAGAATAACTTTTCGGAATGATAAGTTGGCAGTGGTTGAATGGGGTTGTGCAGTTAGACTTCAAATCTAGTTTTCTTGTTATTTTGGTATGGTTATGGTTGGTAGTTTCCCAGTAGTGAAGGAAATAAATTAAATTGAATACCTTAACTAAATAAATTTAAATTGGTTAAATGAAAAGGGTTTAGGCTTATACATGGAAGTGGGTGTTCTGTGGTTATGCATATAGGGGTAGCAGCAAAAGTGGTACTAGTGGGCATGTTTGTTTGGTTGTTTAGAACACGTAGGTTGGGCTGAGTGTTTTCTTACCTATATATATATAATTTAGTTCCTTGTGATTTCTAAATGCACACCACCTTTGTTGATCACTATTTTCAGGACACCTCCATCTCATGGGGGAGGGTATCTTTTCCAACATCCCATTGGGAGGATGGATGGCTAGTTACTAACTTTCTTCCTCACACCCTCTGTTGGGTTCTTACCACTTGGGCATATCCAGGAAGTTTCAAATGGATTGAGTCTTACAATATCCCAAGATCCTTTTAGAAGGGGTTTTTTTAGAGGCATAGGTGTTTGCAGTCCAGGATTGTTTTCCCAAGTGTCTTTGGGATGACGCCCATGTGTCGTTGGGTGGGAGACGTGGTTTTTGTGGGGTGTATGTGGGTAGCATTGTTTATGGTTTGAGGAACAGGTGTGTGTGTGTGGGTTGTGGTAGTGGGAGTGCATATGGGAAGAGTGGTAGTGTGCAGAAGTTAGCCTTTAGGGATGAAGATTTATCTAATGGGAAGGTGTTGCAGGGTACCCAAATACGATGTGCATATACTACTACTTCACCGGACTTGCGTTATTTTAGGAGTGTGCCATGGTGAGGCTGGGACGATTAGTATTCCTTAGTATGTTCTTTGAGGTTCTATTGTTTTCTCATAGGGATGTTAGTATTTTCCCTCACTTGATCATGGGTAGATTTAGTTTTCCTACTAGGTATACTTGTACACTCTACTTATGTAAATAAAACTATTTTTAGGTCTCCATGAGGACTTTGAGGACCATATATAACTTTACTAGCTTGGGCATCGGGATTATTTGTAGTTGCTGCTTAGCCACATTTTCTTTTGGTACTTTTTTTGGTACTTTTTTTGTACTTTGTATCAGATTTACTTTTGAACATGCATGTGAGAATAGATTTTGGTCTTTAATTTTACTTTATTATTTGGAGTTCCATGGGATTTACCATCTTATCTCCTGATATTATTCTATAAATAGGGTAATTCCTTCCATATTGTGTGAGATTTTATGCCCTTGGCTCTAGTCGCTGCTTCGAGGCCTGTTAGAGGTAAGACTCAGGGGTCTTTATCTCTCCATCATCTTGAGGAAGGAAGGGTGTGGCACTTTCTTGTCCCCTCAGTCATCTTAATGAAGGTGGGTCGTGACAACATGACTCGCATATTTGTAATGAATGATCCATATATATTGGAATCATTGGTGAAATAAGTTTTTATGTGGAAGATCATCCAAAACATGAATTTGGTTCCATTATTGATGTAATCCCAAGACATATTTTTTATGATGGTGGGGATTAAATTGACACCATCACTACCCCCATTGGCCTTAATCAATTTATTACTTATAATGACTCTAATAATTTAATTGTCAGAGTTGATTGTGAACCTAATGTTATGGGATATTATAAAATTTATAAAATATAATCAACACTAATTATATTTTTTTAATTTAGTTCTTGATGATTATATGTAATGGGCTCTATAAAATTTGTATTTTCACTAAACATTATTTATACAGTGAACTCCGCAAGATATTTTTATGTTACTTTTCTATATTTCACTTTCTCTTCCAAAACATACTCCTCTTCACGATCTCCAAAAATAATTCATTTTATACCAATCTCATCCCCAATATTATCAATAACATCTCACATAGACATTTCAAACTCTACTCTTTGAACGAAATAATCACATCCAATGTTAGTCTCATAATAATTTAAAGTAACAATATCATAAACAATGTTATCAATCTATTTATAAAAATAATTATTTTCATTTGAAATTAAAAAATCCATTTTAGCATATCTTCTATTATTTCATCTATTTATACTTTAATAGTATTTTCATCATTATAAAATTAAAATTTTCTTTTATAAAAAAAATCATCATTAGATACTTGTCTTCAATAATTGTAAACTATAGATAATTCATTGCTGACCCTTTCATTTTTAATAATTTCAATCCTTTTAGTAATATCATTTTGATCATCAACAACATGACTTTTTCATCATCCCCAGAAAAAGTTTAAACCTAAGTGGTGGCCTTTACAATATTGATATTTTCATTAACAATTACTCCATCCAGTTTTGCAGCTCTCTCTCCAATAGTAGATATTTAAACTTCTTGTATAACCATATTAATTTACAACCCCAAATTAGAGGAAATTCAAGATATATTTTTTATAGATACTTCAGCATTTCCTTTATTGTAATTAGGTAAAACCCCTTATTAGAAGAATTATAATCATCAACTTCAACAACTACTAACCTATTCAACATTACCCTCCTTGTGTATCCATTTACTTGAGAAATCCTACAGAAAGATTATTTTGATTTTTTTCATTTATTATAGTCAAATTTCTTTAATTATACTTCCTTCATTTAAAACACTGTTAAATTTATTAAAAATAGAGAACAGTTCAATATTATTCTACCCATTGTAAAGGGAAACAAAACCTTAACCGTGTATTTATTCAAATTAGTAGTCTTTCCATTGACCAATATGTACATTACATTCATGTATTATAATAATGCCTTCTTAAAATCGCCAACCTTTCATGAAATTTTATTCATTAAAAACAATCCCATAAACTTTGGTATTGGTGTAAAATAATCAAGAAACATTTTTTCTATGATAATAGTTACTAATAAGAAAATATCATATCTTGAGCTTTTATGTCATCACCATTTATTATATTTTTTATTAAAAAAATTACTTCTTGAAGAACATGAATAATAACACTCACCTCAACAGTTGTAAGTTAAATGACTTTCAATTTTCAATTGATTTAAATATATCCTCTATACGACCACACTCAAATGATATATTAACCTAAGGATCCCCAAATACCT
Source organism: Viscum album (assembly GCA_963277665.1). Classification (NCBI taxonomy): domain Eukaryota; kingdom Viridiplantae; phylum Streptophyta; class Magnoliopsida; order Santalales; family Viscaceae; genus Viscum; species Viscum album. Next base: position 1,250,126,003 of record OY728121.1, read on the forward strand.
TTCATACAATTTTTTATCTTTCTCAATATAAAAAAATTATTTCTAAAATTTGATAAATTTTTTCAACAAAACATTCATTCTTTCAAACCAATCAAAATTTACAGCCATACCAAATAATATCTCCCATTTATAAATTGATTTATTTGATGTCTTTAATGAAGGTTATTGGGATAAATAATTAAGCCTATTTTTCGTAGATATATAGATTATAAGGTTCATACAAAAAAATAACTACATCTTATTGTGGTTTAAGTAGAGAATGGGTTGTTTTAGATTCAAATAATTTCAAGTGACATAAATGACTAATAAAGTATTAAATTAGATAAAAAATATTTAAACCCCATGGAATTTTAAAGGTGAAAACTATCTTCAATTCATTCCACTTGAATGTGTAATTAATATTAAATTTTAAATGATATTTTTTTCCTAAAAATGTTTGTTATATTATATTATAAACAACAAAACCATATCTCTTTAATAATGAAGTGGTATTTGTAGAGTATAAAGTGAAATGGGACAATTAGGATTCGACCATTATAGGACTGTTGGTTAAATATTTTTGTTGTTCAATATGATCATTGGGAAAAATACTATTGCTAGAAATATTAACAATATAATTTGTTTTTATAAGTAGAACTGATAAAGGATAATTAATGCAGAAAGTAGAATTTATGGCCTCCGTCAGTATAGTCATGTCGTGTGAATCCCTTTTTTCAGAAAGGATATAATTTTTTATAATAAAATAAGGTTTTATTAATAATATTTATTTTAATTAAATAGTATGATAAAACAACCTTATTTAAATATAAATTATAAAATAATTTATTTATGTTCGTGAAAATTTTTAAGGTTCAAAAAATTTACTTTGCATCCTAACCCACTATTATTTTTTAATAAATAAGGGTTTTATATTTAAAAGTAAAAATTATCATATTTAGAGAATTATTTTTGATAAAATAACAATTATTTTTGAAATCATCGCGTCAAAATTAGGTTAGGGTATATTTATGGGAATTTATTAAAATACATTATTTTATGTGGATAGTGAAATTACAGTTTGTCTTTTTCGATATGCTCAATGACTTCATAATTATATCATAATGATGAAATAATTAATTAACCATAATTAATGACCTAAAATGTGTTTTTTTTATAATATAAATTATTTTAATATATTTTAAACAACTTCCAAACCTACAATTTACATTCCAAAGTCTCAAATTAAAATTTTGACTTTAAAAACATTATTTTATGGAAATTTTACTTCTCTGTACCAAAATTGGTAATATAATATGATGATCGGTCCTTATGGGTTAAAATAAAATTAAATATGTCCCAAATGTTCAAAACCAGGGGAAACCCATGCGAAAGTCAATGGTTTTTATTTTTCCACAACTAGATTTCCAAGGCCAATATTTGGATATTATTAAACAAATCCTCCACTTTTTCTATAAATATCCCACTCGTTTATCCATTTCCTTTCACTCAAAATCTATCATAAATGAAGCACTAGTAGTTTTTCCTCCCAATGTGTCCTCAATCCCCCAAGTTTCCTTACCTCATGATCTTGGAGTAACTCTTCAAGGTAATGGAATTATCCTTCCTTTATTTTCAATTCAAGAACCACTTTTCATATTTTTATTTCAAATATAATGTTTACTCTCTTGTATTACCATTTTTATGATACTCTTACTACCAAATTGTGTTTTATTAATGGGATACCCTTATCCCCTCCCATTTTACACCTTTCTAAAACCATTTTTTATACCCATTATGTTGTCAAATTTATTTCTAAAAATTTCTCTCTAGTCCTTACGAAATTTTCTATTATTTTCTTTGTGAGGCAACCCAAAAAAATTTATTTTACATTGTTATTCACCTATATGTATTTAGGGATTTTAACATAAGAAACTCACACTACCTTTTCGTGGGCAAAAAATGACGTAATGATCATGTCTTTAAACACTTTTTTACGCCATGATTTTGATAAGAAACTAATTATTCATTCTCCATGGGTTATTAAAAAAATTATTGATTATGATCCATGTATCTCACATTAATTAATATATAAGAAGGTTATTCCCGGATATCACTCCAATTCATTGGGTAAAGAATTTAATCACTATATATGACATGTTTTATAATACCATGGTGAATAACCATGGTAATTTTCACTTATAACACCTTAGTGACAAACCTAGGTGATATTATTATGAATGTCTCATTTAAATTTTGTAGCCACATTTCCATGTTATAATTCATGTTCATTTTATTATTATATGCCTCTTGTTCCCTTGATCATGCTATAATGATATTCCTCATGTTCTTATTGATATTCCTTTTGATCACATGTAAACAATTTTCCATTAGTCGGCCACATAATCACCCCTTCGATGTAAGTCCATAGGATATGAGATGAGGTAAATGTACTCAGGATGTACCCTTGATGATTACTTCAAGTGGATCTAGAATAACGTTTTATGTTTTCATGAATTATATACCTTATATCCAAGAAACTGAACCTTATAAGATCTATTGTATGTACCAATTAATGAAATTTTTTGTAATAAAAAGGTGGGATTCCATAGTAAGTATCAAAGGATAGTGTAGTATTTTTAGAAAATTAGGATATCAAAACATTAGGAAGAACCATGGATAAAATTTTAAATATAGAAAAAAATCATGGTATTTTTGTGAAGTATTAAGTAAGTGGTTTCTAATAAAATAAATCTCTTTTTGGATACAAACAAGTTGATGTGGATCTAGCACATATGTGTCTAGGGGTAACACCCAAAAACACCACTTTGACCTAGAATAGGATAGGAACTGGTTCACGACAACGGATCATGTTGCACTCTTGGTTTGACACTCTTCAGGGATATGTTTGGTTAATCACAATATTTTTATAAATCTTTATGAAGGATATATAGAAAATGTAGTTATTGTTAAAGAATAACATATTTATGAATTGGGTTTTAATACATAAAATTCTTTTAGAATTATAAGATTCTTAAAAGAAAGATGTTTCTCACAATGTTTTTCATCATTTAGAAAATGGAGAAAAATAAGAGGAACCACATAAATGATGAGCACAGTGGACGATGCACTGATGGCCATCCAATGGAATCCGTAATGGAAAACTTCATAATAATGATGAATCAACTATCTCAAGTTATGAATAATAACTTGAATCAAGTCGAGAGACTAGATTCACCTCGAAGGGAACAACATTTCGTTGAGTCCTTTATTTGAAAATGACCACCTTCTTTCAATGGATCTATCAAGCTATTTATTTTTGAACAATGGATAAGATCTTTAGAAAACATCTTTTATTTACATCATTATTTTGAGCAAGAGAAAGTCACCCTCGCTAAATACCTCTTAGAAATAGAAGAAAATCAGTGGTGGAAACTAATTAAAAACACAAATCCAAAAGGGATATTGATTCTATGGAGTGGGAAGAGTTCAAGGGAATATTTTTAAATAAATATTTATCTAGTTTGATGAGAATTAAAATAGAGAAGGAATTCCAAGAACTTAAGGAGAAGGAAAATGAATCATTGGGAGGCTGTGAGATGAAATTTACAACACTTTCTTGATACACCTCTAGATTTGTTAAAGATCCTAAGGGAAAGGTTGATAGATTATTTGGTGGATGAATCTATCCAATTGATAATATAATAGCTATGAGGATATAGTGTGGAGTGATATGAAGGTTGAACTGGAGTTTAGAGAGACAAAATGGACACATGGATCGAATGAAAATAAAATATCAATGCTTCTAAACATAGGGAAGAACTTCAATCACAGAATAGAAGGAAAGTAATTGAAAAATTCCACAATCAACAAAAGAGGGAAGAAGCATTCAGGGAACTACTTTCTTGGGATTGAAAAATGTTGCAAGTGTGGAATAGAAGGTCATATAGCTCATAATTGGTGTAGTAATGTGGGGCTGAAACTTCTCAACACTAATGAAAAATGGAAGATGGTGCAGGCATAGCCTCAAATCCAATGCTTCAAGTGTGGATAGTTTGGGCACTTTTTCAATCACTGTACAAATCAGAAGTTAATATAGATAAATCATCATCAACCTCAGTATAGGACAAGGGATCAAGTTCAATCATTTTATATCATAAAGGATTAAGTAGAAGCTCCAAATGATGTGGTGACAGGTACTCTCATTCTTCTATCAAAGCTAGAATGTACTATGTTTGATTATAGTTCTAAGCATTCCTTTATTTCATCCAAGTTTGAAAATAATATAGAATAAATCCTAGACGTTCTAGAATTATAGTTACCAATCAAGATTCTTAGAGGGACTATCCAAGCATCCACGGTATACAGAAACTCCAGTATAGACTTTGGAAATCACAATGTCATCAAAAATCTAGTAGTCATTCCCATACATGAATTCGACAATATACTAGGGATGGACTGGCTCTCAAAGTTTAATGCTAAGATCGACTAAAGAAGTTAGGGAATTTCAACAGTCTTGGATGGACAACCTACAGTTATTTTCAAAGAATAGATATCTAGACCTAAGTTTTTTCAAGAAGAACCCCATGCTTCCTTCTTTATAGAGATTATTAATGTAGAGGACAAAGGAAATGAAAGAATAATAATAGAAAACATACTCATTGTTCAGAAAAATATTAACAAAATTCATATGTAGTTACATGTACATTAACCAAAAATAGATATAGAGTTTTCCATTTAACTCATACTTGGATCCATGTCGATATCAAAGAACCCTTATAGAATAGAAAATGTTGAGTTATAGGAATTAAAGAAACAACTTCAAGATATTTTAGAAAAGGTATTTATCTGAACAAGGGTGTCTCATTAGGGAGTACTTGTTCTCTTTGTAAAGAATAATGATGGATTAATGCGACTATACATTGATTATAGAGAACTTAATGGGATCGCAGTGAAGAATATGTACCCTCTCCCAAGGATTGATGAATTATTTGACCAGCATCATGGGGCTCAATTATTCTCCAAGATTGATCTTTGATCTTGTTATCATCAATTGAGGGTAAAGAAAGAAAATATTCTAAAGACTACCTCTCGATCATGATATGAGCATTATGAGTTTTTTATTATACCCTTTAGCATGACTAATTCTCATGTTCTGTTTATTTATTTAATTAAGAGTCTTTAAGGACCACCTTAATAAATTTGTGGTTGTTTTTATTGATGATATTCTGATATATTTTAAAATTAATGAGGAGCATGAGAATCATCTCAGGTTTATATTGAAATCTCTGATGAAGGAGAGGATATTTGGAAAATTTAGAAAATGTGAATTTTGGTTTAAAAAATCATCTTTCTTGGGGAACATTGTAACCAATGAGGTGATCTTGATTGAACCTACCAAGAAAAATGTTGTGTAGGTGTGACCTCATCCTACAATAATAACTAATATTCATAGTTTCCTTGATTTAGCAGGATTTTATAGGAGTTCTGTGAAAATCTTTTCACAAATTTATAATATACTAACAGAGTTAACTCAAAAAGGGGTTAAGTTCATATGTTAAAAGGAGTGTGAAGAAAGTTTCCAAGAACTGAATAAGAAATTGGTTATTGCACCTATGTTAACTCTACCCTCTATCAGAGAAGTATTAGTTATTTTTAACAATGAATCTCAGAAACGGATTGGGTTTTTCCTCATAAAAATGACGAGGTGGTTTCTTATGCATCTCAACTGTTAATTCCTCATGAGCAGAATTATCCTATGCATGACCAAGATCTAGTTACAGTTATTTTAACTCTAAAAATATGTAGGTACTATATTTATTGAGATAAATGTGATATATGCACATACCACTAATGTTTGAATTATATATTCACATAAAAGGAATTGAACATGAGACAAAGTATATGGTTGAAACTTCTTAAATATTGTGATTGTTCATCACATTATCACCTCAGAAGAGAAAACAAAGTCGTTGATGCATTAAGTAGGAAATACCTCGTTGTGCTAGAAATGGTGAGGATTCAAAGAGATTAATTGATCAATGACCCAGTAAGGTTTGATATGGGAATCATGAGGGAAGGGACATCATCAATCCTTTCCCAAATGATTTCACAACCATCATTAATAGATAATATCATGAAATCTCAAAGAGAAGATCCTTTGTTACAAAATAAGATAGAGGATGTGAATAATGGGATGTTTATTGAGTTTAATATTGATAAAGAAGGTGTACTGAAATTCTATACAAGGATATGTGTTCCATCTATTTTAGAGACAAAGAAAGAATTGATGGATAAAATCATAGCTCTACAATCACTATAAATCGTAGAAGTATGGAAATATATATGCACCTTCATGATCATTATTGGTGGGATAATATAAAAGGGATATTTTTTACTATACTATAAGGTTCTTGGTATGTCAGCAGGTGAAGGCGGAGTGAAAACATCCCAAAAGGGGTACAGCAACCACTACCCATACCAACATGGAAGTGGGACAATATCACTATGGATTTTGTCACTGGTCTCCCAAGAACATCCAACGTAAATAATACGATATGGGTGATAGAGGATAAACTCACCAAGACTACCCATTTTATCGCTATTCGAAAATATTTCTCTCTTGACCAACTTGTTAGGATATACAAAAAGTGTTGAGGCTACATGGGGTGTCAATTTCTACTTTTTCTGATCATGATAATAGATTCACTTCTAAATTCTAGAGAATTTTTCAACATGATTTGAATACTGAATTGAATTTCAATATAGTCTATCACCCTAAAACTTATGGACAATCTTAAAGGACTATTTAGACACTCGAGGAAATTTTCATTACATGTTAAATGTAATTTAATGTTGGATGGGATCAACAACTCATATTAGTTTAGTTCTCATATAATAATATCTTCCAATTGATTATTCAAATGGCACCCTATGAAGCTCTATGTGGGAATCAATGTAAAACTCCTAATTTTTTGGATGAATTTGGTGAGAGAAATATGTTTGGGAAAGATATTATGTAAAAGATGACGGAAAAGGTTCATTCCATATAACAACATATAAAGGGTGCTTTAGTTTTTCAGAAGAGTTATCATGACAATCGTTGAAGGGACTTGGAGTTTGATGTTGATGAAGAATTTTTCCTTTGAATATCACTTTGGAAGAGAGTCAGACTGTTTGGGATGAAAGGGAAGCTTAGGTCCAGGTATAATGACCCCTATTAAATCCTTTATCACATAGAAGCAATGGTATATTGGCTAACACTTCCACCAAATCTAGCTCTAGTTCATGATGTATTCTAGGTATCTCTCTTGAGAAAGTATATACATGACCCTTCACATATACCGAATCCGGAGGTGGTACAACTGGAACATGATCTCCTTTATTAGGATCATTTAGTGGAGATCATAGACCGTAGAGACAAGGTTCTACAAAATAAGACTATATTCCTCATCAATGTGTTGTGGAGGAACAGTAAATATGAAGAAGCGACATGGGAACCAGAGGATACAATGAGACAGAAGTACTCACACCTTTTCTCAACTTAGAGGGACAGGAAATTTCAAGGATGAGATTTCTTATGAGGGGGGAAATGTTACAACCCAGAATTTTTAAATGATATTCATTTCCTAAAAATGTGTATTATATATTATTATACACAACAAAACCATATTTATTTAATAATGAAGCGGTATTTACTGAGTATAAAATGAAATGTAACCATCGAGATTCAACAGTTATATGAAAATTGGTCAAATATGATAGTTGTTCAAAATGAACATTGGGAATTATACTATTTGAAATGATCTTAACTCTATAATTGGTTTTTATAAGTATAAATGGAAAAAAGATAATTAATTCATAAAGGAGAAATGATGGCCTCTTCCAATTGAGTCATGTCGTATGAAGCCCATTTTTGGAACATGGGAAGGTGGTAGTGTCACTGGGGTTCACCCTTGACCAAGCCTAAGATTAGTTTCAAAAAATTAATCTTAAATGAAATCACATATGCAAGAAGTTCAAGTTAGTGTAAATTATCACTCGGTCGATGTTAGTCGAGCCACCTCATGAATCTATCATCATTCCACACCTAACTCTTATGTAATGCATGGGTTTTATAAGGGGTTATGTGTCTATGCCTTATTTATTTAAACTGTAATTACATTGTATAAAAAAAATTGGTATTATGTCAATAGTTTTTCTTAATAAAAATATAGGTTTAATTGAGATAGAATTTGAAAAATTGATTTTCATACACAAATTGTACTTTTAAGAAAGGATATAATTTTTTTATAATAAACTAAGGTATTATGAATAATATTTATTTTAGTGAAATAGTATTATAAAAACACTCTTATTTAAATATAAATAATGAAAATAATTTTATTATTTCCTTGAAAAGTTTTAAGTGTCAAAAATTTTACTATGCATTTTAACCAGCTATTTTTTTAATAAATAATGATTTCTATATTTTAAAGCTAACATACACATATTTATAGAATTATTATGATAAAATAAATATCATTTTTTAAATCACCACTCCAAAATTATTTTAGGGTGAATTTATGAAAATTATCTAAAATACTTTATTTTTCTGTGAATAGTAAAAACACAGTTTGGATTTTTCGGTATCTTTAATGACTTCACAATTATGTCATAATTATGTAATTATTAATTAACCATAATAAATGTCATAAAATGTGTTATTTTATTAATATCAATTATTTTAATAGATTTTAATCAATTAACAAACCTATAATTTACTTTCCAAAGTCTAAAATGGAAACATTGACATTAAAAACATTATTTTTTAGAAAAATTACTTTTCTAGTCCAAAAGAAGTAATATAATATGATTCTCAATTATTTTGGCTTAAAATAACATAAAATATGTCACAAATATCCAAAACCATGTTTAAAAATCATGGTAAATCCAATGGTTTTCTTTTTCCACAACCTAGATTTCCAAGGCCTATATTTAGAAATTATTAAACAAATCCTCCACTTTTTCTATAAATAACTACACATTTATCCATTTCCATTCACTCACAATCCACCCTCTATGAATGTCTTTTGGTTTTACCTCCTAAGGAATCCCTCCAAGGTGTCCTCAATCCCCCAAGGTTCCTTTCCTCATGATCCAAGAGTTACTCTTTAATGTAATAGAATTATCCTTCCTTTCTCTTTAATTCAAGAACATATTTTTGTTTATGTATTATAAATGGTTACCCAATTCTATTACCATTTTTATCATACTCATACAATGAAATTATGTTTTTAAATGACTGAAACTTTTACCCTCTCATTTTACCCTTTTCTGAAACCAGGTTTTATACTTGTCATGCTACTAAATTTATTTCTCTAAATTTCTCTCTTCTCCTTATGAAATTATCTTCTATATTCATCGTGTGTATACACAAATATTTTTATTTTCCATGGTTATTCACCTACATATAAATATGATTTATTTGATTTAGGTATTTAAACATATTAAACCCATACACCCTTTTTGTAGGCAAAAAATGAATCAATGATCATGTCTTTGATCACTTTTTCACACCATGATTTTGATAAGAAATATTTTCTTTATTCTCAAAAAGTTATTGATGAAATTATTGATTATTATATATGTGGTTCACATTAATTAATTCATATGAATATTGTTTCATTATAGTGATCCAATACATTGGGTAATGAATTTAATCTCTAGAGATTAAATGTATTACTATACCTTGATCAATAACCTTGGTAATTTTCACTTATGACACTTTGGTGAAAAACCTTGGTGATATGCTTATGAAATTATCATTTAAATTTTTTAGCCACATTTCCATGTTATGATTCATTTTATTTTTATTTTTATATTCTTCATGTTCCCTTTCTCATTCCATAATTATATTCTTTGTGTTTTTATTGATATTCCCCATGACCACATGTAAACTATTTTTCCGTACTAGGCCTCATGCTCACCCTTTTCCTTTGATGTATGTCCACAGGATATGTGATGCAGTAAATATATATAGGATGAAACTGTGAGGATGTATTCAATATGATTTACAATAAGTTTTTAATTTTTCATGTATTATGTATCATATTTTCAAGAAACTAAACTTCAAAAGAGCATATGTAAGTACCATGTAATGATAAGTTAGGTAATAAAATGGTGGGATGTAACAGAATACCTCTAGGGTTAGTAGTGAAACTGATTTTTACTATTGATTCCCACCTCTAATAAGGTATATAAAATCAAACATGGGTGAATCACACACTTTAGTCTCATGAATGAATTGAAACTACAAATCAATACCTAAACACAACCAATAAAATTAACCTAATCGTCCAAATGGATATAAAATGCGTATTATGTCTTACAAAACCATAAAACTAGATATATCCAAAAGTAAATATGTACATAATCAACAACTCCTACTGGAAAAAGAAACTCCTCTAAAAAACAAATGTCTTAGCACAACCATCCTTCCCTTATCCATATACCACATCATACCAAAACGATAATCTCATAATACAACAACGATATCCTATCCCACCTCATACCAAGACCACATGACCACATAACCATAACTACAACTAAAATCATGGATATAAGGTAGAATAGTATAGGGTGTGTATTTAATTATCCATATCCACAATATCATGTATATTGGGGGTTTACCTGGTACCCAAAAACTCATATATGTATAGCTTAGGTTTCTCAACATAAGTGGTGTCACATATTAACAAAGAAACATACAATGATATATAATTTTAAACATGTCTAATCCAAGGATCTACATCCTATTATTATCACTTATATAACCGTCTCATTATATACTTTTTCACTACCACACAACTACAATCTACACGATTATCTTCCCAATAGAATTCATAAATAAATCACATAATTTAAATTAATCAATTCTCTAAAAAATTACTCCTACCTATTTATCAATTACAAGTTACCACATATATAAACTTCCACAATAATTCATTACTTTTACCACTTCATTTATTGATTTAATTTATCAACATAATTCTATGACATTACACATATTTAGTTTATCCATTCATTCATTCCATATCAAAGGCAATCTAGAATTATCGTTGTAATTATGTCAAACTCACTACACAAATTCCTTTATGTGAAAATATTATATACCTAGTATCACAACACCACAATATAATATCATATTCCATAATGATATGAAGTAAATGAAAATAAGATATCACAAATACCACAATAAATAAATTAAAGAAGTGTAATTATTGTTCAATAATAATAAATATAAATATTTCCCTTAAATAACCTACAGATAATCAAGAATATTGAAAGATATAATAAAAGATAATGGATTGAGAGGGAAGTAACCTTAATTTATGTGGAATAAATATGATGAGAGAAAGAACTAAAGAATCTATGAAACGAAACTCAAAAATCATCGGAATAATTTTTTTATAATAAAGAGTCCTCGAGGTAGAGTCCAAACCCAATAAAAATGGATATGGGTATTAAAATTCATAATTAAATAGTAAAAAAGATGTGGTTCCCTAAACTATGGTATGGTTTTGTTTGTTCAAGGAAAATCATAAAACTGTGATACATAAATATCCATCCCTTAATATTTTTCTAGTTGTTTATTTTTTTAGTTTGGAAAATTTTGATAAAACCCATGACATGGATGAATAAACAATGACCTCGTTTTCTTGAATTTCATTTAATCCATATGATAAAACCGAAATAACTTCCACTAAACCCTATCATTTTTCTAACCTTGAAAATAAACCATGACATGGTTTTATCTAATTTTAAAAACTATATCCACTAGAATAAAACTTTTAAATAACATGAATCATGACCCTTTTAAACTAATATTTTTTAAAAATCAATTTACTCTCAGAACATTGTTTTCCACATCAAGACAGACTTCCTATTATTCAACCAATTATGTACATTCAATTTACTTCTAGAAAAACATTAGCTCCTCTTCTAAGAAAATTTCGAAAACATATAACTTCATGAACAGCATTCACTTCCACCAACAAAATCACCTTTTTAACATCCTCATAATCAACATCATGACATCCACTAATAGTTCTTATGAAACCTCTGAACATCTATAAAAAATCAAATTCCTCATTGTTATAAATCATGAATAATATAATTGTGGATCTCATTTTTCTAGTAACCATCCCGTTTACCTTCTGATTCATTATGTCTTCTAATATCATTGTGTGTGTCATTATCAATATAATACTACTATAAATAACCTTCCAACTTTTAACACTAATTTATTAAAAGAAATGTATGGATTTTTAGTGAATTCTAAATATTCGTCAATTGTAAACAAAATGAAATGTTCTTCTTGTCCATATATTTCATATAATTATCCCCCCATTCAAAAATATTGTATTATTGAATAATATTTTTCTACCCCCAATTTCATTGAAGAGGGTGGTATTAAATATTGAAAGGTGTGTTCCTCAATCAAAATTGTTTTTCCGAAGCAGAAAGAAGAAATATGGAAGTATGGTAAATGAATAGACACAACAGTTGATTGTAAGTTTTACTTGGTTGATTTCAAATAGTAATATTTATTTTTTAACTAAATCGTTCATTTATATTTTCAATAGTGTGCTTTAGAGACCCTTAATGACCAGGATGCTAGAAACACTGGGATAAACAATCATTTGTACTATGTATTGGTAGATGAGAACCATGGGAGATTATGATTTCGATCAAGGATGAGTTTTGTCCCCACTTGATATTAGCCCACTTCAGATCCCAATTTTGGTAGCACCCAGTTGGAAACAGCTCATTAAAAGGTAGCACAGGCTCATACAGAGATATTAGTGACCAAAAAAGTCATCCAGAAGCATCCATGAAGCTAAAAGGCAAATGAAAAATTTATGAATGTTATGAAATTCTTATTTTCATCACTTATTCTAGATACCGCTGTGATTTTTGATACATATAAGTCGATGGTGCATTTATTATATGATGCTCCAAGCGATTGTGATTATGATCCTAGTGGTGGTCATGATGATTTTCTAGATGATGATGATAGTGATGATGATGGTGATCATGATGGTGATGGTGATGCTGAGGATGATGGTGATGATATTGGTTGTGATGATAGATTGATCCTTTACATATTTTATTGATATTTATAACACATGATGTTGGATTATTGGATGTTAATGCATATATATGACGTTTTAAATGTGTGTTGTCACTAGATAAATGTATTAATTAGTTTCTTGAATTCTGTATATCGGCTGAATGTGGTTTGGGTGAAGGAGTTTTGGTGTTTGCAGGTGTAAGTGTGTTGGTGTTTGCATGTTTTGGGCCAAGGTGGGGTACTGCTGGTTTCCAAGGAAAGAGAATGTTATACCAAAGGTTTTCAAAATTATTAGTATAGTCCTATAAAAATGGTTTAATTAAATCATTGGTATAGTGTAAACCTGGGGTGGGGAAGGCTAATACCAACAGTTGGATAAACCATTGGAATAGTTTAAAGCCAGGTGACCTATACCAACAGTTCATAGAAAATTGTTGGTATAGGTCAATATTCACGGTCATTTACCCAATGGTTTGGAAAACTATTGGTACAGGAAATACCAACGATTATCCAACCTATACCAGTTTAGAACTGTTGGTATAGATATTTTTCCCAATAGCTATATATTTTAGCATGCACATGCATTTTCTTTCTAAACATATAAATTTATAATAGAGATTAGAAAAGTGGTGTGTCTAAACAATATAATAGCACAAAAAGAACTTTTAAAAAGGTTTAAAAATTCTCCAATAATCTAAAAATATTTTCAAGGTGCTAAAAAAGATTTTAAATAAGATTCAAACTAGTTTCCAACAAAATAAATTAAAACAAGCAATCAAAGAACCCATCAGTTTAATATAGATTCAGCATGAAAACAGATTCAAAATCATAAACAAATTTTCATGAGAATTAAAGATAATTTCTTGAAAAATATAATCCCCTACACTTTACTTTAGTATTAAACATACTTAAAAAAATCAAAAATATAAAAAACCATTAAGATTATCCATCAGGGGATCTTGTAATAATTTCCAAAACTCTACAGCTCAAAATAGAATGAGAAAAATTATAAAGAAAACCCCTCTTCCATTTGTTTGTTCATGTATATATGTTCAGCCTATTGATTACCCTCTTTAGGACATTTTAATCTTTGCTTGGCTTTCCCATTCAAGTTCCTACAATATTATAACAATTCAATCAATTAATATAATCATTGAACATCAATAAAATAAAACAAAGGTAAGAGGTGAGAGGATGCGAAAATGAATGTCCAAGGGATGATGTATCTTCCAGTGCACCACAGGGTTGCATCTAACTTGAAATAGGCAAGGATAGGGAAAAAACTTTTATTATAGCAACCAAGAATCTAAAAAATGTTGATTGAAAACAAAAAAATATATTTTATTTGAATCAATAAAATCATGGATTGTCTCCCATGTAGCATTAGTTTTTAAGTCTCTGGCCAAACTTCCCTATGAATCTATCCATAGTCACTTGGAGGGTGTGGTTTCTCATCCAAGAACCAGAAAATGTGAACAAACCATATGTATTTTGGTGAAAAGTAGATTTTATAGCCACCTAAACCCTAGGGGAAACAACCTAATCCCCATTCATCTGGAAAAAAAACCTTGAAAACACCTCCAAACTGTTTTGGATAGGTTGTTTTCCACTTCTAGTGTTTTTTCAGATTTGATGTATTTTGAGTTTCCTTAAAGGGAAAATAGGATAAAGGGTGTTCTTAGGGGGGTACAATGAACCTCATATCTTTCCTCACCAAAAACATCCTCAAAATTAATGGAAACATAGGTGTAAATAGCTAAATATTAAAAATCAATTTCTAGAATAGTTTTTAAAAATTCAATTTAAATTTTTTTTGAGCATTTGAAATCTGTCCCAAATCTTTTTCCACTTTTATCTCAAATGGAAAATCAAGTTCTTCACCCTGGTTTCTAAATCAACAAGTAATGAGGTGTTGAGAATCAAAGAATAATCAAATACTTTCATCTCAATCTCTATAATAACAAACTCTACAACTAATTGGTTACAAAAAACATTCTTTATTATAGGTTGTGTGGGTGATTCCTCAACATTAAATAAAGTAGAATAATACTTATAAATTTCAATTAAGTGATCTACCTCCCTTAATTATTCTTCAATTGTTTTAATCTCTCTTAGTTTTCCTGGAAGAATGAACTAATCAAACGTCAGTATTTGTCAAATGATCATTATTTTCAAATTTTTATTCTAACAAAACAACCTAAAAAATAATCCTGTTGGCACTATTTTGAACAATCTAGTCAAATTCTTTAGATATTAACTCCACTTATTCATGAATGTAGTTAACACCAAAGAAAAAACCACCAACCTCTATATTATCAGCTTCAATAAAGTCCTTCTAAAAATATTTTTGTCATGAATACACTAAAAAGGTTTTGTTTTTTTATTTTCTTTTTATTTTGTTTTTTAACCTTGAGACACACAATGCCAACCTTCCCTGGAAAAGACATAAAATTTTGATAAGTCATTGGTTAGTGAAATGTAAATTTATGTTCTAACCCACACTAGTATAGAAGCAAGCACTGTCAAACCCAAAGTAAGTGGGGAGGGTTGTCTAGAGTATTATTTAACCTAAAATATTGGAAAAAATGATATAAATTGGTTGATGAAGTGTGTGAAGAATTGAAATATATAGAAAATTGAGTGTATTTTCATAGTATTTATAGAATCTACTATAATGGGTTATGGGTAGTAGACATGAAAATGGTAGATAAGGAGGGGTTTTAAAGAAACAATTTGTTGAAGGTATAAAAATAATGAAAATGGGTTCAATCCAAACATGAAAACTTGAAAAAAACTCACATTTTAAATTTCATTTCCTTGTGAAACTTCATTATTATAACTCCATAACTCAAGATCATGAACCATATCAAAGAAATATTTCCAAGAAGAATGAATTGAAGCTTAGGAGGATTCAAATAAGAACATGGATGGATAAGAAAATAGTAAAATCAATTCCACTCAATGATTTTAGTTATAAATCATATTTTAAGATAAAACTAGCAATTTAGAATAATAAATACAGTCAAAAATAAGCAAGGGATAAATAATTCATTATACCTAAAGTTTTCATCGAATCCCCCCATCATCATCGGATTTTTTCTTCATGAAACCCAGCCTACACCTCCCCACTCCTCCCCTAAACCCTCTGCTCTCAATTCTATTGATCGAGTCCTATGATTAAGAATGTGTTCCATATTTTCACTCAGTATCATTTCATTTCCATACTTCTTGTGAAACCCACATGTGTCAACTGTTAATTGAATCCCTTTCCCTTTAAGTAATAAAGTTTCCCTGCTAACACAGTTCATCCACTCTTGTCTCCTTGTCAAGCTATCTTATTCAAGCAATGTGCACAGCTTCTTAAATATGTCTGAGCACAGCCAGCCCCTCGTTAGTTGCTATAAATATAAACCCATTCAAACTTCTTCATCAATTCTAGTTGTTTGATCCACTTAGCTAGCGCAATACAACTTCACTCACAAAGATCTTTATGAGCTCATCCAAGCAACCCGGTTCAAAATTCACCCCTAATTTGTGTTTCTTACAAACTAGCTTCACCTTCATCAGAATTAAACATTCATTCTTGTTTGATGATAAGGCTCAAACTTGAATCCATCCACAAATCCCAGTCTCACTATAATAATTCTACAATGCTTCATCATTTTATAAATCTCGAATCAAACTCCTCTACAAGGGGAGATATCAATCAGATCAATGAGACCAATCGTCCAACACTTCATGTGAAATATTCTTCATCGTTGTGGTCATTGTTGTGGGAAGCTCGAGTCCCCCATCTTCATCATTTGGAACCTGCACAAAAGACAAATACATCAGCATCAACTTCAACACGCATCATTTTTTATCTATATGTCGGTCAAGTCTCATGCTTCAGCAGCTTCGGTTCGTTGATCTTCATCATCTTCAGCGACCAAATAATTTTCTTCATCTGAAACCCATAGCTCGGATGAACCATGTTCACTGAAGTGTTTTTAGGGTGTAGTGGAGATGCGCATCTCTAAAACACAAAAAATAGAATCAAAATAGAAGAACACAAAAATTTAATGTGGTTTTTCTTTGAAATCTATATCCATATGAGAAACAAGTCAATTTCTATTCACTCTCTCTGTCTCTCTAGAGGATTAAAACACACCCAAATGTAGTATATTTCACCTTAAAAACAATGGTATTTTCATATCATTTTATAGAGGAACCAGAACCAAAAATATCTCTGGTGGTATGCATGGTTCATCTACCCCCGATTTTTCTCCTTTCGTCGGGTGTTGTGCGTCCACCACGTCGACTGTTGTCCATGAATGCTACTACATCCACTGTGGTTGGTTGCCCCCTAAAGAAAACATTTCTACCAACAAAATCTGGTGAAACACATCTTCTGTCAACCAAATTTGGAGGGGAAACCACAAATCTCCACCTCATGACCAATTTGGGGTAGAAGGTAGACATGTGGTCTCCATGAAAGTGTTGAAAGCATCATCTGCAAATCTAACATGCTACTTCATGAAAGATGTCATCGCACTTCCACTTTATTTAATCCACCTTGGGCTAACTGCGGTCACCTTCAATTGATACAACCCTTGGGACTCCTTCCTAATAATCCTCACTGCATCTTTGCGTGGGACTTCCAACACTCCATCAGCTATGGGAATCTTGAACTCCTTCTCATCGAGCCTTCTTAATAATACCAGGTTTTGACTCATCCATGGAATGAATTTCATGTCATCCAGTTTACGAACTACTCTATCAGGTGTCTTCAATTTCACTGTCCTAATTCCTCAAACCTCGCATGTTGACCCATCACTAAGTCGCACCGAATCTTGCATCACCGTGATTTTCTCACCTGAATGGGTCGTAGGTCATTAGAATGCCTCTGAATCTTGAAGTGATATCATCACATCGTCTAGCTTCAATGTTTCCTTCCCCATGAGCAATGTAGTCACAATCCCATCAAATGAGCATCGTAGTGATGAAAAAATCAAAAGTTATTTGTCTTTCTCTCTAACCTTCACATCGAGCCCCAATAACTATGTCTTGATGTTGTTGAATTTGTTGGTATGATCCCATAAATATTCTCCCTCGTTCATGCACAACTGGTACAGTTTCTTCTTTAGGAATAATTTTTGGTGAGCAACTTTTCCATATACCACTACTCCAACTTCTTCTAGATCTCCTTCAGTGAGGTCTTTTCCAACACCAATTACTTGAACTCATTCTCCAGACACAGTCGAATGGTGCTGACGACCAGCATCTTGAGCTCTTCCCAATCATCTTTACTGGTTATCTTCGTCTTTTCTCCAATCAATGGTTTGATCATGCCATGCTGCACAAGAATATCTTTCATCGTGCTTTTCTACAAGATGAAATTGTTTCGAGCATCGAACTTCTCAATCTAAAATCTTGGTAGTGCACCGCCACCAGCCATCATTGTTGTCGCAAAACATGATCACCACTGTCGATGCCTCACACTTCAGAAACCTCATGATTTAGTGAGAATTTTGAAAAACTAACCTTACGGATGCATTCGGAATAGTCAAAATAGACTGAATTGACTCACGGATCACTCAAAACTGACACTGATTGGTAAAGCTATCTCCAAAACAATTTCAATGGTCCATATTACTTGTTGAAGTGGTGCTGACGTGGCACATACATGGAATGTTGGAGCACCTACCACAATCTCAATGGAATTTTCACCGGCGGCGTGAACAGTGCCATCTTCTCTGGCATGGGGTTACTGGTTACCCACAGGTTTGACCAAAATTTGACCGAGTGTATCACATTTGTTTCAGCTTCATTTTCAACTCCACTTACACCATTGGAATTGTCTCATTGTCCTCTTCACGGATCTCACCTCAGAAAAATTTTCAACCCACTTTCAATTTTCTTGTCATTAGAAAATTCACTACTTCCTCGCCATCTCGTCTCCTCTTGCTCCGACTCTCCTATGATACCACTTGTGGGGGCGCAGCGGAGGTGAGTGACACCAAAAACATATAAAAAGGTATCAAAATATAAGAACACACAAATTTCAACATGATTCAGCTTTGAATATTACATCCAAAGGAGAAACGGTCCAATTTTTCTTCACTCTCTCTATCTCGTCAGTGAATTTACAACACACCCATACACATTAGATTTATCCTTACAAACAAAGGGATGTTCATCCCGTTTTATAGAGTAACCAAAACCATAAATTTCTCCGGTGGTTGGGGTGGTTCACCTACCCCTAATTTTTCTCCTATTGTCGGGTGTTGCAGGTCCACCACATTGACTACTATCCACAACTACTGTTGCGTCCACTATGGTTGTATGCCTCCTGAAGAAAATATTCATGCTGACATAATCACATGAAACACATCTTCTATCAACCAAATTTGGTGTGGCCCCCACAAATCTCCCCCTAATGACCAAATTAGTGTAGAAGCTAGACCTTCAGTCTCCTTGCAGGTGTTGAAAACTTCATCACCAAATTGAACACGCTTCTTCAAGCCATATGTCGTGGAACTTCCACTTTATTCAATCAAACTCAAGATGAATGTGGTCCCGATTAAATGATACAACCCCTGGTACACCTTCCCAGAAAGCCTCACCGCATCTCCATGTGAGACTTATAACACTTCACTTGCTATTGAAATCTTGAACCCTTTCGTATCGAGCCTGCTTAATGATACCAGATTCTATCTCATCCTTAGAACAAATTTCACACCATCCAGTTTACGAACTACTCCATTGGGTGTCTTCGATTTCACTATCCCGACTCCTTGATCTTCGCATGTAAACCCATTACCAAGTCTCACCGAATCCAGCATCGCCATGATTTACTCACCTGAATGTGTCGCAGGTCTTCGGAATGCCTCTGAATCTTGAAGCGGCATCATCACATCATCCAGCTTCAATGTTTCCTTCGCCATGAGAAATGCAGTCACAAGCCCATCAAATGAGATTGGTAGTGATGAAAAAAGAAAAAGTGCTTTTTCTTCCTCTCCAACCTTTACACCAAGCCCCAAGAATTGAAATGGTGGATCTTGGATGGTCTTCCACTAAAGTGGAAGGTCGACTCTGGATTGGCATCATCGATCTCGGGATTATGTCACCGGCATCAACTGCTTATGCTTCAGTGTCTTCATCCTCATTGGCTCAACACCATGTAATGGAAATCTCTTCGGGCTCAACTTCCAATGTCATGCTCAAGGGACTTCAATATAAGTTCAACCAATCATAACTTTGAATATGAAACCCTAGTGTCCCTGCTTGACTTCGGTTTCATCCAAGCATCCACACTTCAAAATCACACCCTGGAACCTAGCCCGGATTGATTTCTTGGTTCGAGCTCCATCTTTCATTTTCATAGATGCAGTTTGATCTTCACATGGTGGCTTGATTTCATCAATCTGGATGCCTTTCCTCAGAAGGATCCATCTCTAGATGCTTCATAGAGGCTCAGTAGGGGATCTCAAGTGCGATTTTCATCCTCAGCATTCTTAGTTATCCTTCTTACATGCGAAGCTCGAGGTCATGAATGAAACTAGTTGGTTTGATGGGTCTCAGCCTTCATTCATCTATAAGAAGTTACTGCAGTACATAGGCTGAAAATCGCCACTATTCTCCTATAGTTATGGCACAAACGTGGATGGACACCAAATTTCAGCTACCTAAAACATGGAAATTTTAATATTCATGAAAATTATCAAATCAAAACGCAAAAAAATCAAAAAAAATTAGAACTATAATTTTTTATTTTTAAAAAAGAAATTAAAAATCATTCCATTAGTAATATTCAACATAAAACCAAGGAATAAAGAAATAATAAAGTTTAAAACCCAAATTTTTTTCCAAACATCAAAATATTATTTCAATTAAAACTTAACTAAAAACATTAAAAACACTTGTTCTAAAAATATATGGAATTTAAAGCAAGAACATTCAATCAATTACGTACTGAAAAATTCTTGGTTTGCCACAAAAATGGAAATAATTAAAATTTCAACTAGAAATGACCTAAAAATTTATATCCATCAATTAAATAGCCTTTTGGATAAAAAAATCATCAAGATATCATCAAGAATATGTAACATATGTATCAAATTAAATCCACATAAATTAACATCCATAGTTTGGATTGGATGGCCTATGATGGGGGACCCCGATCATAACATAAATAAATATTCCATCATTTTAAACAAAAACATAACACATCTCTCGATAATACATGCCTGATAACCGAAAAGTTTTAGTGTCTTTGAAAACTAGATACATAATCAACTTATTTATGAACTATCTTCAATATATCTTACAAAATTATTCTCACATAATACCATTTTTAGACATATCCTCCTTAAAACCTTTATTCATATCCTATGAAAAATAGAAACATAAGAAGAGGGCTCAAATGATCAGAAAAAGTAAACACTAGAGATAACAACTGAATATCATAAATGAGCATAAAATAATCATAAGGGTATGAAAACATTGTCATAACTTACAATAACATACCCAATAAGTCATATACCAAAAATCATGAGTCATGACATAAGGCCTTGTCATAACAAAATACAAGAGTCATAAGAGTGTGAAATCATCAATAATTAATCATTAGTCGTGTGACCACGTCATAAGGAAAAGACCTAAGTTTGTGGAATAAAAACAAGGATAGAAAATCATTTTCATGGTAGTGGATAAGTGCCAAGACCATCATAACATAGTGGACAAGGTCCTATAGTGGATTGAGTTCACCCCCCCCCCCCCCATTCTCATAAACATAGTGTACATAGTCCCATAGTAGATTTGGTTTACTCCCCATTCTCATAAACATGGTGGACAAAGTTCAATTGTGGATTGAATTCACTTCCCATTCTCTTTAATATTATATCATAACACATAAATCATTACCCAATGAATTGGAGGTATATATAATTTCAAGAACAGCCATCACATAATAAAAACCATACATATATGTGCCATAAAATCAAAAAAAAACATTCATCGTTTCATCATAGATTAATTAACTCTTGGAAAAGAAATGAGTTTCATGAAGACATCCTAAAAAAAATCATCAAAACACATCAAGAGAAATAAATTTGATAGTATCATAAAATCATATCCCTAGTGAATAATAACTTTTTTTAAAGGAGTTTGACATCGATGAAAAAAATTTTATAAAAGATTTTGAAATATTCTTTGAAAAATAATAAGAAATTCCATTTCCTATTTGTAACTTTTAAAAACTAAAAAATCTTAGAAAAATAGGAATAATATTTTATTTTAAAAAACATTAAAACATCAAAAGTAAGATTCATGATGAATAAAGGACACAATGACAAGAAAATATGTTGATGCCTTAAATGTTAAAAAACATTCTTTTCTCACTTTTGTAAAGAAAGTCAAAAAATGACCCATTTAGAAAATTATAAGAATACCCCTGTAAAATGTTTTTAAATAAAGTTAAAAATAGTAGAAAAATACCAATAGAAATCATTTAAAAGTATATAATAACCATCGTAAAACAATTTTAAATAATATGGAAATGAATAAAAAAGATTCTCAGCTAAAAAGGGAGAAATAAGATCAGTTTTTTATAAAAACATTCTTTTGGCCTTTTGAGCACCAAAGAGTGGGAAATGGAAAGAATACTTTAAAAACCTAAAAATAACCATAAGATAAGACAATTTACATGGTTTATAATATAAATAACATAAAATTTCCCCCAATGAAATTTGAAACATAAACAATTCTGATAGAAAGTGAGATTACAACACAAACTCCAGCCTCAAGTCATGAATTGCTTCATACGTGCTCTAACCTCTTCTATAATAAATTTAAATTTTTCATAAATCTATAAAATAATTGTATTCATACTTATCATAATATATATTATTCTATTATAATTTTTAATTACCTATTTATTAATAATTCTTTATTAAAATAAATATATCAATGTCAACAATTCTATTTTCCAGGAATGTTTCAGTTTGATGGTTTCGATATATGCACCTTGGTCATATTTTCATAATATATGAAATTATAATCATGTAATAAAAATCAATTCTTTTTTTATATATACTTTTAAAACCACCCATGTAGGTCGGTGATGAAAAATGAGATATGTCGTTCATGGAGGGGGTATACCACACATACGCATGGATGATGTTTTCATTTTCCAATGGATGGAAGGAAACAAAGGTAGATAATAATTTATCTTATAGAATCCTAATAATTTCATAAGTATCATATATATTAATTAAATCCATCTATATAACCATCCATGAGAGTTGTTCATGAATAATGAATTACATCACTTTTTGGAGGCGGTAGTCCGCATGTATGCATGAGCGATGTTTTCATTTTCCATTAGATGGAAACGAGGTAGATAATGATTATTTAATCGACATAATACCATTTAATTAAATTTATAATAATTTCATCATATTATTATGTATATAATAGATTCAAAGGATGTGGAAGAAGAAATAAATTTTAAATAACCCGGTTAAGAAAATTACCTCTTCCTTGGATATCCTCCTTTATATTACACCTTCAGCCGTATTGGGTTTATATTTTGGTGAGACTGGAACATATAAGTCATGAGGAAGAGAGTTGGGAAGTGAATTGTGTAGATATTGTAGAGACCCGAAGTTTGACGAACATGGACATTACATTACTTTGGCAGAATACTTAATACACAACAAAAACAGACACACAAGGACCGTAATAGTTTAGTGTCTTTGCAAACTCAGAATATAAACATCTAATCATGTTGAAAGATCTTCAACATCTCCCATAACGATCTTCCCCTTTTCGTTTCCTTACCTAAAACCTTTCTTTAAATACTGGGGAAAAGAAAACATATAAAGGGTGAGCACAAATGCTCAGTAAGGGTAAGCATAGAAAACATAAAACAATCCTTAGACATTTGAATGTAAAAAACATGAGCATAAAATATAAATATCAAAATCTTGAGCAATGATATAAAACATTGCAGTACGTAAGGCATAGATCATGAAGAAAAATTAATCATGATAAATTAGCATGGGAATAAAACATGTAATTGTGGAATACATGAATCACATGTAATGATTTCCATGGTAGCCAAGGCATTGCTTCCAAGACCATCTTAGTGGACAAAGTCCCTTTCTGAATCGCGTTCACTCCTCGTTCCAGTCCTGTAATACTGAACCGGATTAACTTACCATTCCATCCATGTCTATCTCATGAGATATAAATCTTTACCCAATGCATTGGAGGGAGATATAGGTCCCACCCATCTCATAATGAAATCATTCTTACTTGTGCCACAAAATAAACATACAACATTCATAAAAACCCAATAAATAAAATGGTTTTCTTAAACATCATCCCATCATCACATAATTGATATAAAAGAAATGGATATAATTTCATAATAAGAAAATTAAAACCATGTAAATCATAGAGACATTATACTTGAAACATACACATATGAAATAATGTCATCTTAGATGAAAAATGGTTTTGATAAAACACTTGAAATGAATTCTTGAGGAAAATATCCTTTTTTCTTCAAAATCATTTTCTTTTCAAAAAATGTCATGATTTTTTAAAAGAAAAGGATTTTGTTGAAAATAGTCATGAAATATTTTGGATGAATCTTCATAAAAATAAGGCTTTATAAAACCGTAAAAATCCTTTCATGTCGTATACGTTAAAAAACATTCATCTCGTACTTTTGCCGAAAAAGTCAAAAAGTACATTGTAAAAGAAATATTTCATACATACCATGTAGTAAAAGTAAAAAATGGGTAAAAAGGACTTTAAAAATACATGAAAACATTTTTATAAAACTTGGACATGGATTATAAATATAACCCCAGTAAATACTTACGTATAAGTAATCTCAGATAGAAAACAATTGAGATTGCAACATTATCCCTTACCTTAGGTCCGATATGCTTTGTAAGTATCCAAACCTCCTGTATAATGATTTAAATAATATCATTGACTTATTACAGAATCATATTCATTGTTATGATATCATATATGGTTCACTTATGACTTTATATTACCCGTTCTTTTGTAAATTCCAGGTTAAAGAGCGTTTTGGGTAAAATCGTTTCATTTGTCATCCATGTTTTGACTTGTAATTATTCATATGATTACTTAGATTATGATTAATTAATTCCAGAATATAAAATTTAGACATGTTTAGGTTTCTATTTTAACCTTATCATTTAGATTTAACCTTAAGATAAATAATTTTACTTTTATCGTGTCTTCTTGTTTTCTTACACTATAAGGTTAATAAACATACTATAAAAATCCAAAAGAACCTAAAGTTGTTTATTATTAATATATATAACCTTATCTAAGTCATTTTTTCGAACCTTAGATTTTTAGGAATAAAATAACAATTTATAATATAATATTTGTTTTAAAAACTATTTTATGTCAATTTTGACACTATTTGGTAATTTATTTTTGTGAAATTCATAACAGAATTATTAGTTAGAAAAAGTTACTTAAATCAATACTAACATGTCATATTAACATAGAAAATTATTTTAATTCATAAAAAGGCTCAAATTACATTTATTGGGGTATTTATAACATCAATTATGTCAATATTTCATTAATAAGATAATTAGTGCATCATCATTGTTTCATAAATAAATTAAATTATTTTAAGTCTAAAAATTATAAATAAAATACCATTATGTAGGAAATCCTTTTATCTTTACAATTAATATTTATAGTAGAATTTATCTTATGTATAACCCTATATTAAAAATTATTTAGTTATTAAACGTTGATTTTAACTATTTTAACCCTTCTTTAAATAAATTAATAATAAATGTCCTTATCTAATCCAAGTGGGCCTAAATTGTCATATTTTATTCATAAGGTTGTTTTCGGTCGAATTAAACTTATCCAATAGAAATAGGACATGTGTTAGGGTAATAATAATATCATTTTTACCCTTAATTACCCTATTTACTTTTAACCGTGGTAAAAAAATTAAAACGTTACTATTCACCAAAAATTATTTTCGTCTCATTGAACCACATTTTAGTCCTTGATATTAACCATGTCTCTCGTATTTTCGAAATTCCACTCATAGAAGCGGTAAAATTTAGTTTTATGAAAAATTCAGTTTTTTTAACTACCACTTAGTGGTTTCACTATTCATCAAAAAAATGAAAGTTTCCAGAAAAAAACCAAAAATTAGGCCTAAGATATATTTCATATTATGAATTAAAAAATGATGTCTATTTTACCAAATTCAAAACATATCAGTTGCATTAATTAATTTAAAAATTTGTTCTCGTCGTCAAAACAAATAGCGTGTTCTTAAAAGAAAATAACTATCAAAATATTGACACTTGTTTATGTCTGGTTTAAATGTAAAATTACATCCAATGACCAACATTGTATTAAATTGTAAAAATATATTCTAAATATACTTTAAATCCACAAAAATTAATAATTTATCACTATTAATTATTTTAATTAAAAAAGTTGTTTTTAATTAAAATTTAGTAATTTCCACTATTCATCAGAATATGAAATTTATCCGAAAAGTACCAAAATTTCACCCTAAGCTAATTTCGATATTCCGAATCCAAAAATGAATTCTATTTTGAAATAGAAAATTTATAAAATTTAAAAAAGTGGGTATTACTATTCATAACGGCTAGTTCATAATAATATTATAATAATATCTCGTTTAGTCAAACTCGGTAATGCGTACTACACACGCTATCGAGGAAGGTCGTTATTGCGTGTAATGCAGCCAAGTTAGGGTTGCATGTTGTGAAAGACTCTTTTGTTGCAACGTACAACACAAGACATCAATAAAATTAAAAAGAATATTTCTCATAAAATCTCGGGGTGTTACATTCCACCCCCCTTAAAATGAATTTCGCCCTTCAAATTCGTCGGGGTTATAAATGGTTTACTACTCGAAAGTTTCTTTAATAGAAACCCACATCGTAAAAAGGAATACCAAAACCAATCTTCAAAAACTAAAGTATGAAACAAAACGGTTACCCAAATTAACTAATCACTGGGTTTCCACATAGGAGAACATTGGTGAAAATATGGACATGGAAGAGAAACCTAACCATCATGTTCTGATGGAGAGTGGTAGAGAACATGGCTATAAAAATGCCAACAATCACAAAGCTATAGATTTGTGATGATCTGAGGTACCATCTGATTCATCGGATATAAGGGAACTAGGACAACATTTTTGGTTTTCAAGATCATTTCCCTAAAGTTGATGAATTAAAAGAAATACTTACGTGATTTTGGTACAATATCACTATTGTTCGTGAATTGAACAATTTCCACCTCATACCTTAAAGAAATGAA
This sequence comes from Viscum album, assembly GCA_963277665.1. Classification (NCBI taxonomy): domain Eukaryota; kingdom Viridiplantae; phylum Streptophyta; class Magnoliopsida; order Santalales; family Viscaceae; genus Viscum; species Viscum album. The sequence continues at coordinate 1,250,153,451 of OY728121.1, forward strand.
GTTGAATTTTTTATTCGTGATGTGTTAGCAGATCATGTGATAGAATGATGGGTCATTCCATCTGTTTCAAACAAAAGGTTAGCAAAATTTATAAGTCCATCTTATGGTTATATTAATCGTATATGGTTCCAAAAATGAACTTATACTTCATATATCATACCTCATAATAAAATAAAACTAGTTTCTACTAACCAGGGACTTCCTGTAGGACAGTGGTAGTTGATAAAGTTCAGTCGCACTTCAGTTGTGGGTTCGATTCCCACAGCCTTGTCCGACGTGATGGGTTGTCGCCCGTCCTGCAGGTTGTCCTTTTACTAAAACTATATTACTATAGCATCCCATCAATAATATCGAAAAAACTTCTATCCTTAAACAATACTAACTTATGTCCAACATAATCCATTCTAATCTTTAGGCTTATCCATAATACTGCAGTCCACTTTCATAATATAGTGAAAACGATTACCAAATATTTAATACCATCATTGATCCCCATATATCATAAGATATGTCTTGTTGGTCAAATTCCAAACATTCGAAGGCCTTAATCATGTATTCTCTTGAAAAATGAATACCCATTGAACCTTAGTGAAAACATTAATGCAGTTAAAAGTTAACACTTTCCACATACCAAAATCCTCAAAATTCTATATACTCAAACCATGATATCACATAGTCATTATATCAATCATGATCTCATGAATACAATCAAGCATCTCATTATCTTCTTATTCCTTCATTATGCGCATATCATATACTTTCCAAAAATATCCGAATAACCTTCCATGGTTACTGGTACCATTCAACATATACTTTCAAAACATAAGGAAGGACAACAGTGTAACAATCCTTAGATGTCTCTTTATTCCATAGTACCATGATATTACTTATACAACATTACACTTGATAAACATGTAATAATTCCACTACCTTCTTAAACCATTGACCGAGCTTCAACAATTCTTTCATCTCACATATCATTTGTAGTCTCTTCATCAGCATCAACATAAATACTACCCATACGACCATACTGATTCTCTTCATGAGACTTTCCCTTAGAGAATTGGTTTTCATAATGCCCATACATTCCACATTTAAAACATTTAACCATTGTTGATGTCGTAGCAATACCATTATCCTCATCCATGGTGCTAACTGAACCTTTTCCTTTGCACTTACTGGCTTTGTGTCCTTCTTTTCCACACCCAAATCATCTTCCAGTTCCTTTGAAATATTCTCCTTGATGCCTCTTCCCACATGATTTACATGAGGGAAATTGAACTTTCTTTACTCTATGATCATCATGAAACTCCATCTTTCTCTTATTAGCCGAGTCAGGAAACTTACCAAATTTGAGTTTATTGATCATATTATGAGATTGTTGATTTGTCATAATAATGATGTTTGGACTTCCAAATCCCATTTCATTTGGTTTCTCATGAATAATATCATTCCATTATACATAATATCCTCCATTATCGTGAATCATCTTGTTTCCAGCCATTTTCTAAAACCGAAAAAGAATAGTGTGGGAGGAAAAAATAATGCTAGGAAAAACAACATAGTAAAGGGGGAGCACCATCAATATCCAACATCTTAGGTTAAATTCTAAGATCGTTACCGTAGTTCTAGTACTATATCCTATACGTATACTTATCCTTAGGGACATCCCTAGACATACCTTAGAAATATCTCTAGGGATCTCACTAAAATTTTCACATCCTAGTTTCCAATGGTTGACTAAACCTTTCCTCTGATACCAACTTTAGTGACTCGAAGCTTGACGTACATGGACATTACATTACTTTTGCGGAATACTTAATACATAACAAAAACAGACACACAAGGACCGTAATAGTTTAGTGTCTTTGGAAACTCGGATTATAAACATCTAATCATGTTGAAAGATCTTCAACATCTCCCATAACGATCTTCCCCTTTTCATTTCCTTACCTAAAACCATTATTTAAATCCTGGGGAAAAGAAAACATATAAAGGGTGAGCTCAAATGCTCAGTAAGGGTAAGCATAGAGAACATAAAACAATCCTTAGACATTTGAATGTAAAAAACAAGAGCATAAAATCTAAACATCAAAATCTTGAGCAATGACATATAACATTGTAGTACGTAAGGCATAGATCATGAAAAAACATTAATCATGATAAATTAGCATTGGAATAAAACATGTAATTGTGGAATCCATTAATCACATGTAATGATTTCCATGGTAGCCAAGGCATTGCTGTCAAGACCATCTTAGTGGACAAAGTCCCTTTCTGAATAGAGTTCACTCCTCGTTCCAGTCCTGTAATACTGAACCGGATTAACTTACCGTTCCATCCGTATCTGTCTCATGAGATATAAATCCTTACCCAATGCATTGGATGTAGATATAGGTCCCACCCATCTCGTAATGAGATCATTCTTACTTGTGCCACAAAATAAAGATACAACATTCAAAAAAACCCAATAAATAAAATGGTTTTCATAAACATCATCCCATCATCACATAATCCATATAAAAGAAATGGATATAATTTCATAATAAGAAAAGTGAAACCATGTAAATCATAGAGACATTATACTTAAAGCATACTCATATGAAATAATGTCATCTTAGATGAAAAATGGTTTTGATAAAACACTTGAAATGAATTATTGAGGAAAATATCCTTTTTTTATTCAAAATCATTTTCTTTTCACAAAATGTCATGTAATTTTAAATGAAATGGATTTTTATGAAAATATTCATGAAATATTTTGAAGGATGCTTCATAAAAATAAGGCTTTATAAAACCTTAAAAATCCTTTCATGTCGTATATGTTGAAAAACATTCATCTCGTACTTTGGCCGGAAAAGTCAAAAAGTACCTCATAAAAGAAAGATTTCATAAATACCATGTAGTAAAAGTCAAAATGGGTAAAAAGGACTTTAAACATACATGAAAACGTTTTTATAAAACTTGGACATGGATGATAAATATAACCCTAGTAAATACTTACGTATAACCAATCTCGGATAGAAAACAATTGAGATTGCAACATTATCCCTTACCTTAGGTCTGATATGCTTCGTACGTGTCCGAACCTCCTGTATAATGATTTAAATAATTTCATTGACTTATTACAGAATAATATTCATTGTTATGATATCATAGATGGTTCACTTATGACTTTATATTACCTGTTCTTTTGTAAATTCCATGTTAAAGAGCGTTTTGGGTAAAATCATTTCATTTGTCGTCCGTGTTTTGACTTGTAATTATTCATATGATTACTTAGATCATGATTACTTAATTCAAGAATATAAAACATGATTTATATATAATATATATTCATAATATTTATATATATAATATATTGATAAATGGAATGAAATACACCATTCATGGAGACGGTAGGTCGTACGTACGCATGAACATTATTTTCGTTTCCTCATTGAATTGAATGGAATTAATTGGATGTCATACATATATATATACATAAATCCAGTATCATTATTATGTCATATATTTCATGATTACTTATTATATATACTTTATAATCATTAATGAATGGTTAATCATTGATAATGAATCTCATCGCGTCGTGGAGACGGTATTCCGTACGTACGCACAAGCGAGGATATCGTTCCCATGATCATGGAATTTTATTGGGGTGTATGTATACTATTACAGAATCAATATCACTTTACAATAATCATATATAGTTATAATTTACACCATTATACCCATCCAAGTAAGGTGGTGGTGGAAAATAGATTACATCACGGCGTAGAGACGGTATTCCGTACGTACGCACGCGCGGTGATTTCATTTTCCGTAGGATGGATAAGCTGGTGAAATAGGGTTGTTTCATACTTATAATATAATATCAGTATATGATTGATACTGATGTTATTACTTCATAATGAAACAACCTAATAAGAAGAAGTTGAAGAAGAGATAAAGTTGAAAGAATCGGTAACGGACATTACCTCTTCTTTGAAGCGCCTCTTTGAGACCTCCTCTTAGGGCACCAAAATTGGTCTATGAAGAAAACCAGAACCTCTAGGATGTTTCTATGGAAGTGTAGAAGAGAATTTTTCAGGGGCTGGCCGAGCTTGAAGGCTCAAAGTGGTGTGAAGAAGAGATGGAGGAGGTTCCCTTTTATAAGGCAGGAGAGGGGCACCTTTGGAAAAACTAAAAATATTATTTTATTATAAAGTCATATTCGGTTTTTAATAGCTCCAAATTGATTTATTTCGAATCTAATGTGGGGATGGGTCGAAATAATCTCATCTAATAAAATTTAGACATGTTTAGGTTTCTATTTTAACCTTATCATTTAGATTTAACCTTAAGATAAATAACTTTACTTTTATCGTGTCTTCTTGTTTTCTTACACTATAAAGTTACTAAACTTACTATAAAAAGCCAAAAGAACCCCAAGTTGTTTATTATTAATATATATAACCTTATCTAAGTTATTTGGACGAACCATAGATTTTTAGGAATAAAATAACAATTTATAATATAATATTTGTTTTAAAAACTATTTTATGTCAATTTTGACACTATTTGGTAATTCATATTTGTGAAAATCATAACAGAATTATTAGTTCAAAACAAGTTAATTAAATCAATACTAACATGTCATCTTAAAATATAAAATTATTTTAATTCATAAAAAGGCTCAAATTACATTTATTTGGGTATTTATAACATCAATTATGTCAATATTTCATTAATAAGATAATTACCGTATCATCATTGTTTCATAAATAAATTAAATTATTTTAAGTCTAAAAATTATAAATAAAATACCATTATGTATAAAATCCTTTTAGATTTATAATTAATATTTATAGTCGAATTTATCTTATGTATAACCCTATATTAAAAATGATTTAGTTATTAAACGTTAATTTTAACTATTTTAACCCTTCTTTAAATAAATTAATAATAAATGTCCTAATCTAATCCAAGTGGGCCTAAATGGTCATATTTTATTCCTAAGGTTGTTTTTGTTCGAATTACACTTATCCAATAGAATTAAGACATGTGTTAGGATAATAATAATAATATCATTTTTTCCCTTAATTACCCTATTTACTTTTAACCGTGGTAAAAAAAAGTAAAAAGTTACTATTCACTAAAAATTATTTTCATCTCATTGAACCACATTTTAGTCCTTGATATTAACCGTGTCTCTTGGATTTTTGAAATTCCACTCACAGAAGCGGTAAAATTTAGTTTTATGAAAAATTCATTTTTTTTTAACTACCACTTAGTGGTTTCACTATTCATCAAAAAAATGAAAGTTTCCAGAAAAATACCAAAAATTATACCTAAGCTATATTTGAAATTATGAATTCAAAAATGATGTCTATTTTCCCAAATTCAAAACATATCAGTTGCATTAATTAATTTAAAAATTAGTTCCCGTCGTCAAAACAAATAGCGTGTTCTTAAGAGATAATAACTATCAAAAGATTGACACTTGTTTATGTCTGGTTTAAATGTGAAATTATATCAAATGACCAACATTGTATTAAATTGTAAAAATATATTCTAAATATAATTTAAAACCACTCAAATTAATAATTTATCACTATTAATTATTTCTATTAAAAAATTTGTTTTTAATTAGAATTTAGTAATTTCCACTATTCATCAGAATATGAAAGTTATCCGAAAAGTACCAAAATTTTGCCCTAAGATGATTTCGATATTCCGAATCCAAAAATGAAGTCTATTTTGAAAGATGAAATTTATAAAATTTCCAAAAGTGGTTATTACTATTCATAACGGCTAGTTAGGGTCGTCAAACTCGGTATTGTGTACTACACACGCTATCGAGGAAGGTCGTGATTTCGTGTAATGCAGCCAAGTTAGGGTTGCGTGTTGTGCAAGAAAGCTTTGTTGTAACGTAAAACACAAGACATCAATAAAATTAAAAAGAATATTTCTCATAAAATCTCATGGTGTTACATTCTACCCCCCTTAAAATGAATTTCACCCTCGAAATTCGTCGGGGTTATAAATGGTTTACTACTCAAAAGTTTATTTGATAGAAACCCACATCGCAAATAGGAATACCAAAACCCGTCTTTAAAAATTAAAGTATGAAACATAACGGTTACCCAAATTAACTAATCATTGGGTTACCACATAGGATAACATAGGTGAAAATATGGATATGGAAGAGAAACCTAACCATCATGTTCTGATGGAGAGTGGTAGAGGACATGGCTATGAAAAAGCCAACAATCACAAAGTTATAGATTTGTGATGATCTAAGGTACCATCTGATTCATCGGATATAAGGGAAATAGGACAACATTTTTGGTTTTCAAGATAATTTACCTAAAGTTGATGAATTAAAAGAAATACTTACATGATTTTGGTACAATCTCACTGTTGTTCGTGAATTGAACAATTTCCACTTCATCCCTTAAAGAAATGAAGTTGAATTTTTTATTTGTGATGTGTTAGCAGATCATGTGATAGAATGATGGGTCATTCCATCTGTTTTAAAGAAAAGGTTAGAAAAAGTTATAAGCCCATCTTATGGTTAGATTAATCTCATATGGTTCCAAAAATGAACTTATACTTCATATATCATACCTCTTAATAAAATAAAACTAGTTTCTACTAACCAGGGACTTACTGTAGGCCAGTGGTAGGCGATAAAGGCCAGTTTCACTTCGGTTGTGGGTTCGATTCCCACAACCTTGTCCGACGCGATGGGTTGTCGCCCGTCCTGCAAGTTGTCCTTTTTCTAAAACTATATTACTATAACATCCCATCAATAATATCGAAAAAACTTATATCCTTAAACAATACTAACTTATATCCAACATAATGCATTCTAATCTTTAGGCTTATCCATAATACTTCAGTCCACTCTCATAATATAGTGAAAATGATTACCAGAGATTTAATACCATAATTGATCCCCATATATCATAAGATATGTCTTGTTGGTCACATTCCAAACATTCGAAGGCCTTAATCATGTATTCTCTTGAAAAATGAAAACCCATTGAACCTTAGTGAAAACATGAATGTAGTTAAAAGTTAACACTTTCCACATACCAAAATCCTCAAAATTCTATATACTCAAACCATGATATCACTTAGTCATTATATCAATCATGAGCTCATGAATACAATCAAACATCTCATTATATTCTTATTCCTTCATTATGCGCATATCATCTACTTTCAAAAAATATCTGAATAACCTTCCATGGTTACTGGTACCATTCAACATATACTTTCAAAACTTAAGGGAAGACAACAGTGTAACAATCCTTAGATGTCTCTTTATTCCATAGTACCATGAGATTACTTATACAACATTACACTAGATAAACATGTAATCATTCCACTACCTTCTTAAACCATTGACCGAGCATCAACAACTCTTTTATCTCACATATAATTTGTAGTCTCTTCATCAGCATCAACATAAATACTACCCATACGACCATACTGATTCTCTTCATAAGACTTTCCCTTAAGGCATTGGTTTTCATAATGCCCGTACATTCCACATTTAAAATATTTAACCATTGTTGATGTCGTAGCAATACCATTATCCTCATCCATGGTGTTAACTGAACCTTTTCCATTGCACTTACTAGCTTTGTGTCCTTATTTTCCACACCCAAAGCATCTTCCAGTTCCTTTGAAACATTCTCCTTGATGCCTCTTACCACATGATTTACATGAGGGAAATTGAACTTTCTTTCCTCTATGATCATCAAGAAACTCCATCTTTCTCTAATTAGCCGAGTCAGAAAACTTACCAAATTTGAGATTATTGATCATATTATGAGATTTCTGATTCGGCATAATAATGATGTTTGGACTTCCAAATCCCATTTCATTTGGTTTCCCTTGAATAATATCATTTCATTGTCCATAATATCCTCCATTATCGTGAATCATCTTATTTCCAGCCATTTTCTAAAACCCAAAAAGAATAGTGTGAGAGGCAAAAATAATGCTAGGAAAAACAACATAGTAAAGGGGGAGCACCCTCAATATCTAACATCTTAGGTTAAATTCTAAGATCGTTACCGTAGTTCTAGTACTATATCCTATACGTATACTTATCCTTAGGGACATCCCTAGACATACCTTACAAATATATCTAGGGATCTCACTAACATTTTCGCATCCTTGTTTCCAAAGGATGACTAAACCTTTCCTCTGATACCACCTGTAGAGACCCAAAGGTTGAGGTACATGGACATTACATTACTTTTGCGGAATACTTAATACATAAAAAAAACAGACACACAAGGACCGTAACAGTTTAGTGTCTTTGCAAACTCAGAATATAAACATCTAATCAGGTTGAAGATCTTCAACATCTCCCATAACAATCTTCCCCTTTTTGTTACCTTACCTAAAACCTTTCTTTAAATCCTGGGGAAAAGAAAACATATAAAGGGTGAGCTCAAATGCTCAGTAAGGGTAAGCATAGAGAATATAAAACAATCCTTAGACATTTGACTGTAAAAAACATGAGCATAAAATCTAAACATCAAAATCTTGAGGAATGACATAAAACATGGCAGTACGTAAGGCATAGATCATTGAGAAACATTAATAATGATAAATTAGCATGGGAATAAAACATGTAATTGTGTCATCCATTAAGCACATGTAATTATTTCTATGGTAGCAAAGGCATTGCTGCCAAGACCATCTTTGTGGACAAAGTCCCTTTCTGAATCGAGTTCACTCCTCGTTCCAGTCCTGTAATACTGAACCGGATTAACTTACCGTTCCATCCATTTCTATCTCATGAGATACAAATCTTTACCCAATACATTGGAGGGAGATATAGGTCCCACCCATCTCATAATGAAATCATTCTTACTTGTGCCACAAAATAAACATACAACATTCATAAAAACCCAATAAATAAAATGGTTTTCTTAAACATCATCCCATCATCACATAATTGATATAAAAGAAATGGATATAATTTCATAATAAGAAAATTAAAACCATGTAAATCATAGAGACATTATACTTGAAACATACACATATGAAATAATGTCATCTTAGATGAAAAATGGTTTTGATAAAACACTTGAAATGAATTCTTGAGGAAAATATCCTTTTTTCTTCAAAATCATTTTCTTTTCACAAAATGTCATGAAATTTTAAAAGAAAAATTTTTTGTTGAAAATATTAATGAAATATTTTGGAGGAAGCTTCATAAAAATAAGGCTTTATAAAACCGTAAAATTCCTTTCATGCCGTATATATTAAAAAAACATTCATCTTGTACTTTTGCCGGAAAAGTCAAAAAGTACCTAGTAAAAGAAAGATTCCATACATACCATGTAGTAAAAGTCAAAATGGGTAAAAAGGAATTTAAACATACATGAATTTTTTTTATAAAACTTGGACATGGATGATAAATATAACCCCAGTAAATACTTAAGTATAAGCAATATCAGATAGAAAACAATTGAGATTGCAACATTATCCCTTACCTTAGGTCTGATATGCTTCATACGTATCTGAACCTCCTGTATAATGATTTAAATAAAGTCATTGAATTATTACAGAATCATATTCATTGTTATAATATCATATATGGTTCACTTATGACTTTATATTACCCGTTCTTTTGTAAATTCCATGTTAAAGAGCGTTTTGGGTAAAATCGTTTCATTTGTCGTCCGTGTTTTGACTTGTAATTATTCATATGATTACTTAGATCATGATTACTTAATACCAGAATATAAAACATGATTTATATATAATATATATTCAGAATATACATATTTATAATATATCGATAAATGGAAAGAAATACACCGTTCATGGAGACGGTAGGTCGTACGTACGCATGAACGTTGTTTTAGTTTCCTCATTGAATTGAATGGAATTAATTGGATGTCATACATATTTATATACATAAATCCAGTATCATTATTATGTCATATATTTCATGATTACTTATTATATATACTTTATAATCATTTATGAATGGTCAATCATTGATAATGAATCTCATCGCGTCGTGGAGACGGTATTCCGTATGTACGTACGAGCGATGATATCATTCCCATGATCGTGGAATTTTATTGGAGTATATGTATACTATTACAAAATCAATATCACTTTACAATAATCATATATAGTTATTATTTACACCATTATACCCATCCAAGTAATGTGGTGGTGGAAAATAGATTACACCACGGCGTAGAGACGGTATTCCGTACGTACGCACGCTCGGTGATTTCGTTTTCCGTAGGATGGATAGATGGTGAAATAGGGTTTTTTCATACTTATAATAACATATAAGTATATGATTGATACTTATTTTTTTACTTCGTAATGAAAAAACCTAATAATAAGAAGTGGAAGAAGAAATAAAGTTGAAAGAATCGGTAACGGATATTACCTCTTCTTTGAAGCCCCTCTTTGAGACCTCCTCTTAGGGCACTACAATTGGTCTTTGAAGAAGACCAGAACCTCTAGGATGTTTCTATGGAAGTGGATAAGAGAATTTGGTTGGGTTTGGCCGATCTTGAAGGCTCAATGTGGTGTGAGGAAAAGAGGGAGGAGGTGCCCTTTTATAAGGGAGGAGAGGGGCACCTTTGGAGAAACTAAACATTTTATTTTATTATAAAGACATATTCGGTTTTTAATAGCTCCAAATTGATTTATTTAGAATCTAATGTGGGTATGAGTAGAAATCATCTCATCCAATAAAATTTAGACAAGTTTAGGTTTCTATTTTAACCTTATCATTTAGATTTAACCTTAAGATAAATAATTTTACTTTTACCATGTCTTCTTGTTTTCTTACACTATAAGGTTAATAAACTTACTATAAAAAGAAAAAATAACCCCAAGTTGTTTATTATTAATATATATAACCTTATATAAGTCATTTGGCCGAAAATTATATTTTTAGGAATAAAATAACAATTTATAATATAATATTTGTTTTAAAAACTATTTTATGTCAATTTTGACACTATTTGGTAATTGATTTTTGTGAAAATCATAAGAGAATTATTAGTTCGAAACAAGTTACTTAAATCAATACTAACATGTCATATTAACATAGAAAATTATTTTAATTCATAAAAAAGCTGAAATTACATTTATTGGGGTATTTATAACATCAATTATGTCAATATTTCATTAATAAGATAATTAATGCATCATCATTGTTTCATAAATAAATTAAATTATTTTAAGTCTAAAAATTATAAATAAAATACCATTATGTAGGAAATCCTTTTAGATTTCTAATGAATATTTATAGTCGAATTTATCTTATGTATAACTCTATATTAAAAATGATTTAGTTATTAAATGTTGATTTTAACTATTTTAACCCTTCTTTAAATAAATTAATAATAAATGTCCTAATCTAATCCAAGTGGGCCTGAATGTTCATATTTTATTCCTAAGGTTGTTTTTGGTCGAATTACACTTATCCAATAGAATTAGGACATGTGTTAGGGTAATAATAATATCATTTTTACCCTTAATTACCGTATTTACTTTTAACCGTGGTAAAAAAAAAGTAAAAAGTTACTATTCACCAAAAATTATTTTCATCTCATTGAACCATATTTTAGTCCTTGGTATTAACCGTGTCTCTTGGATTTTCGAAATTCCACTCACAGAAGCAGTAAAATTTATTTTTATAAAAAATTCAGTTTTTTTAACTACCACTTAGTGGTTTCACTATTCATTAAAAAAATGAAAGTTTCCAGAAAAATACCAAAAATTAGGCCTAAGTTATATTTTATATTATGAATTCAAAAATGATTTCTATTTTACCAAATTCAAAACATATCGGTTGAATCAATTAATTTAAAAATTAGTTCCCGTCGTCAAAACAAATAGCGTGTTCTTAAGAGATAATAACTATCAAAAGATTGACACTTGTTTATGTCTGGTTTAAATGTGAAATTACATCTAATGACCAACATTGTATTAAATTGTAAATATATATTCTAAATATACTTTAAAACCACTCAAATTAATAATTTATCACTATTAATTATTTCTATTAAAAAAGTTGTTTTTAATTAAAATTTAGTAATTTCCACTATTCATCAAAATATGAAAGTTATCTGAAAAGTACCAAAATCTCACCCTAAGCTAATTTCGATATTCCGAATCCAAAAATGAAGTCTATTTTGAAAGATAAAGTTTATAAAATTTCAAAAAGTGGGTATTACTATTCATAACGGCTAGTTCATAATAATATTATAATAATATCTCGTTTATTGAAACTCGGTATTGCGTACTACACACGCTATAGAGGAAGGTCGTGATTGCGTGTAATATAGCAAAGTTAGGGTTGCGTGTTGTAAAAGACTCCATTGTTGTAACTTACAACACAAGACATCAATAAAATTAAAAAGAATATTTCTCATAAAATCTCGGGGTTCTACAGATATTGGGTGCGATAAGGTTCTCAAAGTATTTGGATAAGTCTGGATAAGAGATTCCCTTTTAAACATGAGAGGAGTGACACCCTTGTAAATACCCAAAAATTTAAAATAATATAATGTCATTTTCATAAGAAAGTGTCACAAAATATGAAAAATTTATAAGATAAGGTGTGGTTAGGTCTACATAAACACAACAGATCATGGTAACATATTTTAATAAAAAAATGAAATTGACCTTATAACAAAATTTTATTATTATGATTCCAAATATGGAAACCATTTCTTCAAATTAAATTTATAAAGGTTCTAAAAATTAATTCAAAAATAATTACATGTAACTTAATGGAAAGTAATTTTTAGAAAGATGCCTTTTAAGCATAAAAGTGAATTTTTACCAAAATCATACATAATATTTATTCCCATGGATTTTTATGGATTATAGATAAAAAAAATAAGTTTTATGAATTTATAATCAATATAAAATTTAATGTATGAAAATACTTTATTAAAGGCATATGACCAAAATAGTTTTTTAATAGAATAAAATTTAACTTAGGTTCATAGAATTCAAGATTGGGTATCTAAAAAAACATAATGGTTCTAAATGATTTATTTTTCTTCTTAAATATACCTTTTGTCGATAATTTTTTTATATACTTTCAATTCATTATTATATCATAATGATGTAATAAAAGTTACTCTATTAGTAAAAATTGTATTTTTCACTATTCAACCAAAAAATCATCATTTTCAGAAAAATCTCAGAAATTCACCATAAGATAATTTTGACATTATGAATAAAAAATGAATTTTATTTTGTAAAATTAAAATTATAAAATTTGATATATAAAATATATATAATATATAATAAAAATAATGTTTTGTAAAAAAAAGATTTATCTTTATCCATTAATACTTATTATAATTACTTAAAAGATTTTACTAATTATTTTTAGTTTAATTATCTTGCGGTATACATCATTTTTTATTATGAAAATTAATTATTTGATTTACATTGGTATAGCATAAATCAAAATCTATTAAACACATTAAATTTATTAAAGAAAAATATATTCTAAAATCATAGGGTATTATAGTCTACCCCTCTTATAAAAATTTCACTCTAGAAAATCAATTAATCTGATGAAAAAATAAGGATACTTAAACCTCATTACATCCCCATGTTTCAATTTATCTTCCTTAAATTTAGGGTTTCATCACAAAACTTTAAGCAAGTGAGTGTTCTTGTTCCATAGCACTTTCTCTATTTTATCCAAAATCTCCATTCATTATTCCCCATGATAAAGATCATAATATGGTTATAAAACCTCTAAGTTTAGTACATCTGAATGATCGAGAATGTACTTCCTCAAAATAGATGCATGGAACACATCATGAACTTGGTAGAGGTTTGATAGAAGTGCTTAGAAATATATAACCATCTTGATAAGATTAAGAATATCATAGGGACTGATATATCTAGGGATCTAATTACCCTTCTCCCCATATCCCATAACTTTCTTCCAGGGAGATATTCATAAGAATAACTTTTCACTGGCTTCAAACACTAGATCGTGCTAATTATTGTCATCAAAAGTATTTTTTCGACTCTGAGTTTCCCCAATGTGTCGTTTAATGACTCTAATATTCTTTTTCATTTACATAGCTATCTCAAGTCCCAGTAACTTGTGTTATCCAAATTCATCTTAAAATGTTGTATTTTTCCACTTATTTCCATAGATTAATTCATAAGGATCCATATGAATGCATGACTAGAAGATATTATTGTAAGGAAATTCAACCAAAGGAAGGTGTTGATCCCACCTCATTTGAAGTCTATAGAGTAAGCTCTCAGTGTATCCTCAAGTGTCTGGATTGTTCTTTAAAATTATCCATATCTATAATGGTGATAGACTATACTAAAATTCAACTCTGTATTCAAATTAAGTTGAGTACCATTCTATAACATTTCGGTAAACCTTAGATCTCTATTAGATACTATTGAGAGTGGTACTCCATGAAACATTACCACTTCCTTAATGTATATCCTAGAAATTTGATCAATTGATAACTCTTATCTGGTAGTAATGAAATGTACAAACCTTGTAAGGTGATTAGCTACAACATAGATGTAATTATGACCTTTAGATGTCTTGAGTATTCCTATGATGAAATCCATGGTTATGTTTTCCCATTTCTATAAAGGTATGGGTAATTGTTGCATCATCCCATTAGAATTATAATGTTCAAGATTAACTTATTGACATACAAAGCATTGAGATATATACTCTACAATATCCCCCTCCATGTTATCCCACCAGAAATACTTCTTGATATCTCTATACATTTTTGTGAATTCATGATCGATAAATAATAAAGAGTTATGTGATTCATCCAATATCTCATTATTTAATTCTGGTATTAAAGGGGAACATATCCGATTCTTGAATCTTATCTTCCCATGATGTTCATGATCGAACTCTCGTAAAATCCTTAAATTCTATTATATCTCTAAATCATCTTTCTATGCCTCTTTGATCTTTATATGGATGGAGACTTGAACACTAATTTGATAAACATAGGATTTATCCCCTTCTCACATGATTTCATGGTCCATAATCTTCAAGTCCCTAAGTATTGAATCTCTTTCAACCCTAAAAAAGGAAAAACTAGCATGGTACTTCCAACTTTGAGCACCAACCAGCATATTCTCCTTGTCGAGGGGGTAACGTATTGAGAAGTCATAATATTTATCCAACTCCAAATATCTTCTTTAATGAAAATTCAAGTCCTTATGTGTAATTATATACATAAAACATTTATGAACGATATAAATATCACACCTTTCACCATAGAGATAATGCCTTCATATTTTTAAATAAAAAAATTACAATTTCCATCTCAAAAACATGAGTCAGTTAATTTTTATATTGAACCTTCAGTTATCATGGTGCATATGATACTACCATGTTCTTTTTTTTGGAGAAAACAACCCATTACTTTCATTGATGCATTATTGTATATCACAAACCATTCTCAACTATAAGGTAGTGTAAGCACAGGTGCAGTGACCAACCTTCTATTCAGTTTCTTGAAATTTTCTTCACATTCATCTTCCCAAAAGAACTTGGTTCCCATTTGAGTTAGTTTGGTTAGTGGATTTGATAGCTGTGAGAATTTTCTCACAAATAATCAATACTATATAGCCAATCCAATTAATTTATGGATATCAGTCACATTGGTTGGCATCGGTCATTATTCAATAACTTCCATATTTGAAGGCTTCACTGATATAACCTTGCTTGTAATTACATTTCCCAAGAATGATACTTTATGTATCTATAATTAAAACTTTATAAATTTTTCATAAAGATTACCAATGTGTCTTCAACAAAATCCTTAGATGGTATCCATATTATTAATTTCTATTGGAATATATGAAAATATCAGCTATAAATACTAACACAAACTAATCAAGGTAATCTTTAAGGACTCTATTCATTTAATCTATGAAGATAGTGAGTGCATTGGAAAGTCTGAAGGGAATTAATATAATATCATAGTGTCTATACCTTGTAAAGAGGTTTTATTAGGTATATCCTCCCTTATAACTCTTAATTGATGATATTAAAATCAAATTTTAATATTTGGGAAGTATTATTCTCCCCCACAGTTGATCAAACAAGTCATCAGTATGGGGTAGATGATACTTTTTATTGATCATGATCTTGTTATGTTCTTGATAATCAATACAAAGATGAATTGACCTATCTTTCTTCATAATAAAAAGAATATGTGAACCCCATGTTGATGCACTAGGTTATATGAATCCCCTGTCCAAATTCTCCTAGAGTTTGTTCTTCAATTATTGGAACTCAATCAGGACCATTCTATAAGGAGTCTTTGAAATAGGAATAGCACCAGCTATGAGTTATATCGAAAACTAAACTTTATCATTTGTTGATACTAGGGAAATATTTAGAAAATAAATCATAATATTCTATAATAATAATAAAATCTTTAATTTTTAGTTTCTCCCAAACCATTTGATATAAATACCCCTAATGAATAGGTAGTAGGACCCGAATAACGGAAGTAATTTTAAATGGAAGTCCATATTCATCCTCACATCGATAGATAGTCATAGGTTGATTCAAAATATGAAATGTGACTTACATTCCCTAAAAATTGATATTGTATCTATATAAATGGATCCAACCCATTCCTATAATTACATCAAATTCCAATAGAGAGAATAACAAGTTTTACAGGATGCACATTCCCACAAAATTCTATTGATGATGGTCTATAGACATGAGATGAAATCATCGTCACATTCTGAGTTTTCCTAGATAATTAAATATCAAATTATTAAGATGGTGATGTGTTAATATTATCAAATTCTTTAAATATATAAGAGTTGGTAGAACCTAAATCAAATAATACATTTATAGTTTTAGAGTGGATGTTAAGTGTATATTTTACCACATCATTATCATGACCCAATTCTGAAGTTATGATTGCATAATCCTTCCATATTTTTCTTTGTATTCGAAGGTGTATGAGATTATTATCATCATTAACCACTGGATTAATTCACTAGTTATAGTAATTTTCATAATCCGTTCAATTATAGCATTAGAGTGTGGGTTGTGCATTCAGTTGACCTTTCTCTCTATTCATTTCATCATTTAACTTCTCCATATACCTTTGGTGTTCATTTACTCAATGTCATTATTTTACATGATTAAAATATTTACCAATCCCCTTAAGGAAATTTCCTTCATACTTTTCACATTTTTAAAATAATGGAAGATTAATCTTCTTTCCACCACGGGTTTTATTATTTGAATCACCTTAAAAATACATGTTTTTGTTCTTGTACTCAAAATTAAGAGAACAATGAGATTCTCTATTATCTATTTTCACCCTGAGATAAAATTGAGCAATTTCATAATATATATAAAATTATATTATAACTATTTATATTTTGAGACTAGGTTTTAAGACACAAAACAATTGATTAATTTTTTTCAGGTTCGATGTTAAAACCATAAGCATACATTGAAAGTCTGGTAAAATTTTCCTCATAGATACTAATGGATTCATCATCCATCTACTTTAGTTCTGGGACTTCCCATTCCCTTTTAGTATAAATAGTTTTAGAAAAATAATTATTTTAAAAAGACATTCTTAAACTCAACTCATTTTATGAAGTCAATTTCTTCCTCTTTCCTCATATTCTTGATGAGAGTACTTAATTGATCTGTTTAAACTTCTAAATGATACAAAACCAAAAAAAACCTTCCCATAGACCCAGAACTAAAGAACAAAAAATATATTTTCTATAGTATTAATCAATTTCTCAATAATAACTGGATTAAAGGACACACTGAGGGGGGGTCAGTGTTGTTTCATAAAATAATCAATAGTGAGTTATTACATCCTTTGTTGGTTTGTAAGTCAAACATGATTCGTGTTACCATCCATAGCTTGAGAGAGTTTGGTGAGAATATCTGAAATATTTTTCATCCCAACTCCCATTCCATTTGGTTACTCATAATGATAGTAATTTCATTATCCATCACATTCATTGGTCACACGATTCCCCCTTTTTCTAGAAATTGACTAAAACCAAGAAGCTCAATGTGAGTATCAAGAACCAATAATCACTATGAGCAATCATATAATAATGAAAATCATTCCTAAGAGGTCATAAATTATGACACCTTCTTATTGACCTGTGACACTTTAGGTTAATTCTATATCACATTGGTTTATCATAATTTATTATAGGTTCTATCCTCTCATTCCATATAATCTAGTCTCAAAAAATAACTATACCCAAGCATAACATGCAAACATATTCCATCATTTTAGATGAAAACATAATATATCTCATAATAATACATTCTTGAGAACTGAAAAGGCTTTGTGTCTTTGGATACTAGATACATAATCGACTTATTTATGAACAATCTTCAACATCTCCCATGAATTTCTTCTCATATAGTACCCTTTTTAAATATATCCCAGGTAATAAATTTCTTCCTAACCTACGGAGAATGGAAACATAAGAACGGGTGATCTTAGATGCACTTTAAGGGTAAATATGGGAGATAATAATCAAATATCATAAGTGATAATAATAAAAATATAATGTTATGAGAACAATATCAAAACTAACAAAAACATTACCAAAAAGTAATAAACCATAAATCATGAGTCATGACATAAGTATTTGTCATAAAAAAAGACATGAGTCATAAGAATGTGAAATCATTAATAATAATCCTGAACCTAGAGAGAATTTATAATAATAATACATTAGTTTTTTTATACACGTAAGCATAGAAAATCATTTCCTTTGTCAAGTCTAACCACAATGTCCCTCATAAAATAATGGATAGAGTCCTATAATGGATTGGGTTCACTCCCAATACCCATAAACATTGTGTAAATATTTCCATAGTGGATTTGGTTCACTCGGTATTCCTATAAAAAAAGTGTATAGAGTCCCATACTGGATTGTGTTCACTCCTCATTCCCATAAACATAGTTGATAGAGTCTCATTTTGGATTGGGTTCACTCCCCATTCCATTTCATATTATCTAATGAGATATCAAGATTTACCCAATTGCTTATAGGGGTATATAATTTTGGGACCACCTATCACATAATCAAAATCATATGTATATATGCTAAAAGATCATAAAAACATATATCATTTCATCACAGCATAATTAATCCAAGGAAATGAAATTAGTTTCATGAAAATATCCAAAAAAACATCAGCATAATCCTTCTATAGTAAGGAGATGATTGGTATCATAAGATCATATCCCTAGTGAAGTATAAAATTCCTTAAAGGATGCTGACATGGATGTAAAATATGATTATTAAATAATTTGAAATATTTTTTGAAAAATAATAAGTTTCCTTCTTTATTTATAACTTTTAAACACTAAAAATCCTTAGAAAATGGGGGTAGGATTTTCTTTTGAAAAACCATGTAAACATGTAAATTAATATTCATGATGAATAAAAGACATAATAGTGAGTAAATCCATTTAATCCATAAATTTTAAAAAATATTATTTTTTCACTTTAGTGAAGTCATAAATAACACATTTCTAAAATAAAAAGAAGATTCCATTAAAAAAATTAAATAAGTTCAAAGATATTATAAAAACACCTTTATAAATCACTCAAAATTATATAATAAATTCCATAAAATATTTTTTTAATAACATGGATATAGAGGAAAAATATTATGATCTAAAAAGGGATAAATGAGGTTAGTTTTTCATAAAAACATTCTTTCTATATTTTTGAGCACTAAAGAAAGTTAAAATAGAAAAAATGATTGAAACTCCCATAAATAACCCTAATTGAATAAAATTTATAGATTTTATAACATAAATAATATAAAATTTCCAGCAAATAAAATTGAAACATAAACAATATTGATAAAAATTGAGATTGTAACATAACCCCTTTCCTCAAGTCCCAACTTAATTTGTGCGTGCTATGAACTCTTGTATAATAATTTTAAGTCTCTTATAAATCTATAATAGAATCATATTCATGCTTATATAACTATATATAATTCCATTATAACCTCTAATTACACATTTATTAATAATTCTTCATTAAAATCAATATTCACGTGTCAATTATTCTATTTTCCATGCATGTTTTAGTTTGATGATTCTGGTCCTTGCACCTCAGTCAAATTTTCATCATATCTAAAATATTAATCATATCATAAATTAAATATTTATTTATTATATAAAATTTTAAAACCATCCATTAATGGTAGTGAAGATAATTGGGATACATCATTTATGAAGGTGGTAGTGTGAACGTATACATGAGCGATGTTTTCATTTTTTAGTAAATGGAAAAAGAGGAAAATAAATAATAATTTACTTTAAAAAAATCACAATTATGTTATAAATATAATATATATTTATTAAATCCATCTATATAACCATAAATTAAATGAAGTTGTGACAAATGAAATACATCGCTTTATGGAGGCAACAATCCGCACACATGCATGAACTATGTTTTCATTTTACATTAGATGGAAATGAGGTAGATAATGATTATTACACAAACATAATAACACTTAATTATATTGATGATAATTATTTCATAATATTAGAATGAATATATTATATTCAAAGAATATTGAAAAAAAATAAACTTATAAGAACTCGATTAAGACAATTACCTCTTTCGGAGATATCCACAATTGGCTTACACTTTAAGCCATCATAGATTGGTCTTTTAGTGAGATGAAAATATATGACATGGGTAGGAGAGTTGGGAATTTATTTTTGTATATCTTGGTAAAGATAAGGTACTCAAACTGTGTGGATAAGTGAGGATAGAAGGTGCCTTTTATAAGTGAAAGTACTAGAACCTTTGTAAATACCCTAAACATTAAAATAATATAAACCCATTTTCAAGAGAAAGAAGCACCAAATAAGTACAATTTCGAATATAAGGTGATGGGAGGTCGAGACAAACTCAAAAATAAAATAAATATAAGTTTTTTGTGATATTTTAAGCCTTATTCTTTAGTTTAACCCCTTTTTAACTCATTTTAACCTTTTCCATAGTGACTTAACTTTTTCCATGGAAACCTATTTTTATGAACAAAAATGAAATAAACCTTATAATTTAATTTGAATATGATAATTGAAAATATTGAAACCATTTCATCAAATTCAATTTCTAAAGGTGAAAGATATTAATTCTAATATAAGTACCTAAAATACAATGAAAAACTGCTTTTCAAAAAATGAATTTTTAAGCATAAAAATAAACTTACACCAAACTCATGTATAGAAATGATTCACATGAAATTTTTTGGTTTATGGAAAAAAGTGACTTGTGAATTTAAAATAAATACAAAACCAAATTTATCATTGTGAATACTTAATTAAAGGAAAGGGATTAAAATAGTTATTTATTTTAATAAAATATAACTTAGGTTCTAAAAAGTCCAAAACCGTTTTCCAAATTCAACATAATAGTTTAAAATGATTTAATTTTCTCCATAAATATATATTTGATCTATCAAAGGTTTCATATGTTTTTAAGTCATTTTTATATCATAATTACGCCACAAAAGTTATCTCATTTTTAAAAACTATATTTTTCATTATTCACCTAAAAATAAACCTTTTTAGAAAAATCTCAAAAATCCACCTTAAGATAATTTAGACATCCTGAACTAAAAAATGAAGTTTGTTTTTTAATTTCCAAATTCTAAAATATGAGAAATAAAACATATATAATTAATAAAAAAATTTAAAAAAATCTATTTAACCATGAATAATTAAAAAATAAATTCTTATAATTAATTAATTGATTTTAATAAATATATTTAATTTAATTATCTTGAGATATACTTCATTTAGTATTAAAATGATGGATTGTTCACTTTATTTTGGTGTTGTGTGAATTAGACACTGAATTTATGAAATAGAAATACATTTTAAAATAATATATTGTTAAATATGATTTTTGTGAAGAATGTGGAAATAACTAATGTTGATCTCAATAGGAATTTGGATCTTTGATATTTTTCTTTAGGATATGCACTGATATCTATTAGCATTTATTTGAGAGATTGTCTAAGCTTATGGAGCTCATGTGTAATTGGTTAACCTATTGGAAGAAGTTTTTCATTAGGATAAGTGGGATCTCTTTGACCAATGGTTCTTAGGGGTTATTATTTGGTATAGTTGGGAACATCTTCTATTTTGTGAGAGTCATGATCTAAAGGTAGTGTTATTAAACCATTAGGAACATCTCAAAAT
The DNA here is from genome assembly GCA_963277665.1 of Viscum album. NCBI lineage: Eukaryota > Viridiplantae > Streptophyta > Magnoliopsida > Santalales > Viscaceae > Viscum > Viscum album. Next base: position 1,250,175,728 of record OY728121.1, read on the forward strand.
TCATAAAGGGGTTTTTAAGATTAACAAATTCCAGGTGGTGATTATGTGATCCATATATTGTTTTTTGTAGTCTTCCTTGATTCCACACATATTTAAATTAAAATATAAGGAATGAAATTAGGTAATTTTAAGGTTGTTTTTGACCTACTTAGAGAATACCAATAGTGTGGAAAACTCTCAATGTGAATGTTCTATGTTTGTGAAATCCATCCTTTTGAGTGTGATATTCAAGACGATGGTTTATCAGTTTATATATGTTAATATCATTGTCATGATGGATTATGTGGTCAGTATGGATTAATGGAATGGTGGTAGCCAATTACCCTATATATAGTTTTTTTCTTAGTATATTTAGGTGAAATATGACTAACTAGACTCTATAGAGTTCATTTATGTGAATATGTGGTGTGTCTTTTTCTAGTGACGATGACCCTAACACCTCAAAAAATATGGTAGGTCTGATATGAAGGCTTAAATTGTGGGATCATGTGAATTTGAATATTTATGGATGCTTCATAGGACACATTGTATTAAAGTTGGTGAGTATGTATTCTTTATTTAAGGTTGGGAAATAGTTTCCCTTAAGACTCATCTAAGGTATTGTGATGTGTAGTTTTGAACTAGGTTTCCCCGGTGGGTATGGAACCTTAGTTGTATAAGTCTGATGGTGTATTGGTGTTATTTTTGTGTAGATCATAGATATGAAGTGAAGGATGTATCTCTACAGGTTTTGGATTTAGTCTCTTGAGTTTACAAGGTATTATCCTATGGTCTAGAGGTGATATATGAGGATAATTTGAATGTTTGCGACCATCCGCTTCAAATTGTGGTATAATGGGTCACTAATTAAGTTTGGATTTATTGTATGTAGGTTTGATGATGTGTGTTCCATATCTTGGTGTGTTAATTAGTCTCTTTCACATAGATCAATCACAACCCAACCAACTGAAATTTAGTAGTAGATGTGATTTAATAGGGAAATGAAGGTGTGGTTGTGTATTATCATTAGCGGGTTTTGTGTCTCACATTATAGTTGGGGAGTGTCATGATCTCATAGATGATTCCCATTATAATTATTCTTTTTAAAATTTATGTTCACGGTTTTTGTTTTTTCAATTCATGTTGTGTGGATGGGTGATATGTGGTTGGAAAGGTCTTGGATGTGGAATCATGGAAGGAGTCATTTAATTTGAGCTTACCTCCATTTATATGGATTTGTTGGAATTTTCTTAAGTTGAATATTTTTTGAGATGTGAAGGATTTTTACTAAAGTAGTCGTGTCTTGAGTTCCCTTTTGGACTAAACTTTTAGAGGTAAATTGAATATGTGTTAGGATAGTTTGCATCATGTGAAATGTTTTTTAATGAGTTTGACTGTTTAATATCTTGGAATATTTCGATATTTTAGGAAGAAAATGTTTAATGGGGGGATATAAGGACCCAGATTTTTGAGAAGTGGGAAATAATTTATTTTTGAGTTTCAAAAGTCAAGCCCTTTATAGATAATGAAACGGTAAATTTACTCTAGTGGATAACCTCAGAAATTTTTTCAAATGGTTTTTTTGAACTTGGAATGTGTTTTTACCCTTGTTCTGAATTTTGGTGAAGTTATGAGATAATTGAATTTTAAGGTATATTTAACATTTATTAAATAAAAAAATATTTATCCCTTGAGCGAAAACACTAAAATATCCTAAATATATCCTCATATGAAAATTACAACATTAAGATTGTGTCTGAAATGGGGGGTTTTTCTTAGGTGGGGTATTAACTATGTACATGAGTGTTTAACCCTAGACTGGACATTTTTAGGTCCTTATTTAAATAACTGAATTATCTAATAAAAATAAATTTTATTTTTTATTTTAATATTAGTGATATGTTGTTGATATGGCTTGATAGTGATGATATGTCTTGTTATAGGATGGATGGAGTAGCTATTTTATGATAATTGACTTCCCTTGATTAGGTTAATTAATTGGTGGAAATAAATGGGTGGGTTTTAATGGAAATTAAATGATGTTTAATGAGCTATTATGCATGGTGTTAATGGGGGGAAATTAAAGGGGGTTAGAGAGTTGGCTAATTGTTTTATCATTTCTCAAAATGTGGAATTTTTAAGGAATATTCTATAATTTTTCTCTAAGGGACCCTCTCTCTTTTACAATGGTGGGAGGATGAATTTTGAGGAAGAATTCATCAATTTTCTAAATAATGAAGAATTATCAAAGTGAAAAAGATCACATAACATGTCATTGAGAATTATATTTTTGAACTGTTAATAATTACCTAAAAAAGTAAGACACTTTTTCAAACCTTAATGTCTTGTTTATTTTTGTGTGATTTGATTCCCTTGTTCTCATGATTGAATCACTCTTCCATGGCAATGGGATAATTGTGGGATATTCAAAATATAAAAATTTACAAGTATTTTATGGAAAATTAAATTGAGGATTTTCATCAATAACATTTTAGGGGAAACTATTCCATGATTAGTATAAATCATAATAATTATTAATTTATTACTGGGATGAGGATTTAGATCATAAGAATAATTTGCAAAAATTTTATTAAAAATCATATATGAATTTCCCAATAACGGTTTTTTTATTATTAAGCATTGATCTTTGGGTACCCAATTGATTATTATTATTATTATTATTATTATTACTATCATTATTATTATTATTTTGTTGGTAATTTTTGAGTTTGCCTCATTCTTATCATGATCTAGTTATCTTCTCCCAAAGATAATTGTAAAAGGTGTTTTTGAAAAAAGTTTGGTAAAAATTATAATTCGTATATTTTAAAAGAAAAATTGTTTATAAATAAATTTTATTCTTTCATATATATTATTTCTCTTGTCCTATGAATAATTTAGTTTTAATAATTTAGTTATAAACATTACACATTGTAAATTATTTGATAAATGATTTTGTCAAAAATATTTAAAATGATCAAATGATGATAGATTGAATATTTTAAAAATATTCGATTAAATTATTAATGGATTATTTTAGATGTGGAAAAATGATTTGGACTTTTATCTTTTAAATAATTACTGGCATAATCTCAAATATTTTACAATTATTTTTGGAATAAAATAACATATTGATAAAGCCTCCATGTTTATCTAAATTCTTAATTTAGATATTTTTTATAGAATTGATATAATAACAATGTTTTATCATTTTTGAAATTATCAATATCTATATTGATAATTTAATTCTCAACATTTAAAAAATTCAATGTTTAACTTCTCATGAATATTTACCCACCTTGATTATCAAAATTTATTCTTCTCCTTATACCCATGTTCTTCTACTCTGAATCTATTCGTGGGGGTTCTATCATTCCACCAACCACTAATATCGTAATATGACTTCTTGTTCATATCACTTTGATTTAGTAGTGAAATTGTGAATCTATAATGAAGGGGGTTAGTGATTATTTGGTTTTGAAAAAAAACTACAGTGATGTGATGATTTTCATATATGGTTTGATGAATGTTAGACCAAAATGTGCTATGGTGACAAATAATGGTCAGAAACCACTCTGGTAAGGTGTAATGGTGATAATAGGGGAAACATATAAGGGGTGAAATGTGAAATGAGGCTGAATGTGGAGGCTATTTCATGAATTGTAGTCTTTTGTGTGGTATAGATATGGAAAACCCAACTACATGACATGTAGTTTGTGACATCATGTTCCATTATGTGTTGGAATATCCCTAGGTTAGTTTGAAAAAATAATTTACCTAATTTCTATTTTTCTAGAACTAGGAATCATAACGATGTTATGAGTGTTTGATCATCCCAAAATGGTGTTTTAGGAAGGGTTTCAAGGCTTAGGTGCTAACTCGGGGGGTCTGGAAGGCCTCCAAAGGAGTGTTAAAGGGACCAAAACTCTTGAAAGGTGGAACAATATCCCATTCACATCATTAATAGGGTTTACATGACATTATGTGGGTTCATGTGGTAGATCAATATGTTTTAAGACATAAAAATGGGGTTAGGAGGTCATGCCTAATAAATCAAGGCATGGCACATCGATTCACACCCTGACACATGTTAGTCATGACCATAAAGATCTTCTCCCCTAAAATATCAAGAAATGAAATCAAGTTTCACACCATGAACTTATCTTGGTCATTTTTAGGTAGGTGTTAAGGTTATTTTATTAATCTATAACCCACATATTGCATTACCATGAATCCCTTATGATTTTTGGGACATAAATGGAAGGTTTTAGCCTTTGGGATCACCTTTAATCTCATTCCTTCACTATTTGAAGATATTTTTATAGTGATGGATCCTTCTTGGTAGGTATTAGACTTTTAAATCCCTATATTTTCTTTTTGAAATGTCCTTCATCTATTGATCATGTATTGATTATGATTAGAGAAATCAGATGGAAATTCCACCTCATCTTAAAGGATTCATCCAAGGATGATGAGACTTTGGAACGATATGGTGGGAGGATATACCATTTGGATGAATGCAGAACTGTTGATAGGAATTTCAGTGAAGGCATTCCCCCTGTTTAATTCTTAAAAAGGTTCCAATTTAATTTATTAAATTTGTCATTTTTATGTTGTTCTGTGGTAGGGATTTCACCCAGTTTGGTGTCAGATGAATGTGAGGAACCTTCCATGGGTGGTTTCTTATAGATCTAATTGGATGATGAAATATGAAGCTCATAGAGATCAATGGTGGCTCAATGGACATTGTAAACTTATACAAAGTGGTTGGAATTTTCCTGTCTTAGAGTTGGCTTTGTTTGAGGTATGCAGTCCCATATACTCCACCCTTTGGTATTTATACACATTTATTGGCTTGTGGAACGAGATTGTACAACTCTGGAGAATGACCATGACTATCAAGATGATTTATGAATAATAATAATTCTTAATTAATTAATGAGGATTGGGTCTTAATTAATTAATGGAATCATGCTAAGTGTAATTAGACAATGTTCCAAGGTCCCTGATGGACCCTTGTTCACTGGCTTAATTTCCACCACTGATGGTCGAGGGTTGACAACGTGTATGTGTGAATAAGTTATCATTGGAACATGGTTAATTCCAGATCAAATTTGTGTGTGTGAGTATACAATATACCGTTTTGGTGTTTGATCACAACTGTAGTTATTATGACTTATAATGACATTCCAAACTTTATTATATGTACACCCTTATTACCATGATGTGATACCTTGTTGTATAACATGTTGAAATTGTGTGATTTTGATCATAGGTGGGAGTATGTGTAGCATCTTGAGATTTTTCATGATATTAATTTTTGTTCCTTATTATGACCTATGTGTCTTATTGTGTTGCATTGCCTCTAAAACCATGCATTAGGTATCTTGATGTCCTGGATGTTCATCCATGGTTATGAGACCCCTTGAAGGGAAGGATTGATGATATGATGAGGTCTATGGATTATGGATCATTAATGGTATAGGTCAGATCATGAACATTCATATTGATGCGGGATTAGACCATCTAACTCCCCAAGATTTTTTGAATTATTTTTTTCAAATTAATTTAATCTTTTTGATATTTTTCATTTCAAACAACACACAAAATTGTTTTTTATATTAAATCACTAAGTTTTTCTTGGGTTATATGAAAAAAAAGTTAATCATGAACTAAAGAAACATAAATTTTCGATTACTATGCATGGAACACTAAGGTCATATTACATTACATGCAAGACTGACTTTCCTTAATGCTTTGTTTAACATGCAAGACAGAGTTCAACCAACCAATAAAATATTATTAAAAATATATTTATTTAATATAATAAGATGTAACTTAGAATTTAAGTTGGAGGGTATTAATATTATTAACTAACTTATGAAAATACATAGTTAAATTTATTGGTTTCAAATTAATTATAAATGAATACAGTAACCAATTGAATATAAAGGGAATGTTTTTATAAAAACTACTTTTATGCTTAAAAAAGAAATTTATCCTAATAAATTAAATTAATTACTATTGGTTAATTATATTAAAGAGATATATATTTTATATATTGAATCAAATATATTTTTTAAATTCATCAAATATATTTTATAAGAATAATATGTGAACAAACTCAATATTACACATAAAACCCAACATTTTTGTAAAAGTAGTTTTATTATCTTTTAATGGAGAACCAATTTTAAATATAATTTTTTGGAACTTTTATAAATTTTATATATAAAAAATAAAATTTATTTTTAAAATATAAACATAAAAATTAGGTTAGGGTGAATTTTTTGAATTTTTTTGTGAAGTTTCATTTTTTGATTAATAGTGAAAAATACTGAATTTTAGTTCGTAACTTCTTTTTCATATAATTTATTTATAAGTTTAAATTATGTTTTTTATTGGTCTTAAAGATAAATTACATCAAATACACACCAATTAAAACAATTTAGTTCATTTTAGTCTATTTTCCTTTGAAATTTGATATAAAAACTTACCAAACTTTTGAACATTTTTACTTTAAAACCCACTTTGTCGTCCTTTCCATGAGATTAAATTTCAATTAATTTATACCAATTATGTGATTGGAATTTGGAAAATTAAATCACATATTTGGAATACTAATAATATATAGTATCTAATAAGTTCAAATTATTTTTTACCAGAAATATTATTGAAGGTAATTGAAATTAATTACAACGATTAGGGCGAAAATTAGCTTAATAAAGGACTAAACATTAAACTTATGGCCCAAAATAACCTATAAAATTATAAAAAAACTATTGGATATCCAAATTTATACCTTATACTACCTTATATAAAATTTGTTTCATTATTTGATCCATTTTCAATGGAAAAAAGTGGGTGGAATTCCCTTTTAAAATATTTAATAGAATACAACTTATCCTCCACAAAAAAAGGAAATCACCCCTACCACTTATATAAACATTTAAAGCCACTTTGTATCATACAAAATCTGAAAATATAGACTAAAAATACATTATATCATCCTATAATTCTCTTTTTGGGCATAAATCCAACCAAGGAAGCTCCTTGATGGAAACCAAGAGGAGTTACTCAAATAAGAGGTAACATCCTTCCTCAAGCTCCTTTGTTTTATTTTAATTTTACACCCCCTAAAATATTATAATTCCATGATTATATAATAATCCAAGTATCCTAAATATACTGATATGTTTTTATTCTAAGGGTTATTCCTACACTTACACACAATTCCATCTAATGCGGAATGAACGTACCGTTCATATGTATGACAAACTACCACCTCACGAAATGATTTTGTTTGTTTTTCATTTACCACCTCTCTTGATTTATAATTATGATGTAAAATATATTTTTATATTATATTTAGGATATATTTATCCTTATTTAATTATTATAAAACACATACCTTCATTATTTCCATTTTTTGTAAATATGATAATTTTGTTTGGGGAAGTGTGGCCTACCGCCTTCTCAGGGAAATGTGATTCGTTCATGCTCTACATAAAATGTACTAAGGACGAGTTTATAGAAATTATATTATATATATGAAATAATAATTCTAATTTAATGATATTATATATATATATATATTATTTACTTTCTTTCATATTTATATATTTTATAGACTACTATAAATATTTATATATTGAGTATATATGATATATAAATAAATTTTTACTTTATGAAAATAATTTAATCATGATCTAGGTAATAGGATCAAGGATAACAAGTCAAAACACGTACGATAAATATAACGATTATTACCCGAAACATTACTTTGACATGAAATTGTAAATAAACAGGTAATAAAATGTCATAAGTGGATCATATATGGTATTAGATATAATAATATGGTTATTTGGTATATTTATAATAAAATTATATTAATTATATAAGATTTTGGAACATGTACAGAGAAATTCAAGACTTGGTAAATAAATTTCATCTAACTTTTTAATTCTGTGGGATACATTCGATATTTAATACAAACTTATTTTATGTTTTGTATATACTAACCTATTAAATTTTATATAATAAATTTCTTTTATTTAATGATATTTAAATACTAAAAAAATTATTATCTTATGGGTATCATGATTCTAAAGTTACTCAAGTAGTAACGGTTTTCTTGTTTCACTTTTATTTTCTGGGAGACAAATCCATGTTCACCACTTATTTCTTATATGTGATGTATATACTTCACATGAATATATTATATAATTCACATAATTAAATTTATGTGTATTTAAATATCCATATGATGATCTTTCTTTCATAAGTTTTGTGGTTCAAAATTTACCAAATCGGTAAATTAATTTTTGTCTCATTTTTTCATCTATGGGACACATGCCATGTTATGCACATATATTTTTCTATGGGTGTAAATACTGACCATTGAAATTTTATATCATTAATGCCCTTATTTTCATGATATTTTATGATTCATTTAATTTTATTCTTTCATAAGGATTATGATTCCAAGTTACCAAATTGGTAACAGTTTATTTCTACAATCTCATCATTATCGGGAATGTTTATGATCATGTTTTGATTGATGAAATATTATGATCCTAAGAACACCATTCAATTTTTTTTAAAATAAATAAATTCCAAGGTGTGGCCTTTTCATACCCACCACATAAGGAAACCCCCCTCCCCATGATGAGGTCACTCTAAAGAGATCCCAATCTAGGAACGAGTTATTTCCAACCGAGATTGAAGAGCATCCCAGGGGTGAAATATCGACCAGTAATGGTTCGACATAGTAATCTGTTAGAATTGGTGGGTTGAGCCTCAGTTTTCCCATTCATTCTAGATCAGGTGACACAACAAGACTAGCGAGGCTGGTGAAGGATAAATTCTTCCAAGAGTAGGATCCTAGTAATCAAACCTTAAACCTCCAAAAGGACTGTGTGTATTGTATCGCCTCTAACACCACTACACCATGGGTTATATGCTTTTGAAGCCCACTTATTTACATTGTTTATGATTTGATGAAATGATTATGAGACCTATCTATTTTCCATAGGTCATGATAAGATGAAATATTTATGATAACTATTTCATTTCATGGGTTATGGGATTATTTTTTATGATCTTGTGGAACACATATGTATGATTTCATTCTGAGATGGGCGGGGGATATATCTCCCTCCAATGAATTTGGTAGTGATAAATTGTATATGATCTCAAAGAGTACATGGGTGTAGACCAAGGCCAAAAACAATAAGGTGCATGGGTTTTAGCCTAAAACCAAAAATAATTGGGTACATAAGTTATAGCCCAACCCAAAAATAAGAGGGTACATCGGTTATTATCCCAAGCCTAAAGTAGATACCTTCGTTATTATTCCAAGCCTAACGTGTTATGAAGGTCTTGGTCAATAGCCTTGACATAAGATTTTCTATGTTTATATGTTTTCCAAAAAATCTAATTCATATGCCTATGATATGCTCACATGTTTCATGTTCTCAATTATCTTATGATTCATGTCATATGAACTACAAATCTTTATTCCAAGTCTCATGCATAGGATCTTTTATATGTAGGGTATGATATTCAAATGTTATTATCAGGTTCTCATAACCTTATGTTCATGTTATGCCTATGTATTTCCACTATTTACCCTTACTAAGAATTCGAGCTCACCTCTTTCTTATGTTTCCTTTCCCCAAGTTATAAATAAAAGTTTTAAGTAGGAGTACTAAAGGGGAATATCTTTATGGGAGATTTTAATGATCCTTTTCCAAACTAGAAGAATGTGTTCCAATTTTCCAAAGACACTAAACTATTATGGTTCTCAGGAAAGTATTGTTGTAATGTGATGAATATTCATCTAAAATAATGTAATATCCATGTATGTTAAGTCTGGGTTTCTATAGTTGGTATCAAAGGAAAGGTTTAGTCAACCTTTGGAAACTAGGATGAAAAACATTAGTGAGATCCCTATGAATATTTCTAATGATATGTATAGGTATGTCCCTAAGGATAAGTTTAAGGATGAGGAAAAGTATAGGAAAATCTCTTGGAATTTTGGTAAAGGATATAATGAGTGGTTTCCTAGAATTACATCCATGCTTGGATAATAAAAGTAGATGTTGATCTGACACATATGTACTTAGGGTTAACAACTTAGAAAAGTTGCATTGGTTTTGACTCGAGTGTAACCTCGTACATGACAATGGGCCATGCTGCACACCTATTTTGATACTCCCAGGGGATATTCTTTGAGAATTCACAAAATTTATACAAAAATTCATGAGGGATTTAACTAAAATATGAAAATTAATAACCTAGTATAAACCTAAGGTGTCTTATATTAATGAAGTATATGTCATTATTTAGACATTAAAAAGTTATATTTTATTATTGTGTGGTTTTCTCCTATGATAATTGTTTCTAACCCTATGCTTTATGGTTTTATTCAATATATGAATCTAGAAAAAATTGGGTTAACATTAAATTATTTAGATGTGGAAAGTATGGGAATAATGAAAATCGAATTCCCAAGTGGAAATCTCATGAAGATAATCAGTAAGGTGTACGAGTATTGGTTATATCTCTAGAGATAAAGAGACCACAAATGATATGTGAAAGGTATGGGGTGTTCTTCCAATATTATTTAATTTAAATAAAAGAAGAATGATCAGATTGAGGGTGATGAACCTTAAGACATGATTCATGTTTTATATTCAAGGAAATGAGTATTAAGGGATAAGATTATGAAGCCTAAGAAATGGTTTAAGAATAAAGAAGGATGATTTAAGTGTATATATTTTATAATTCAAAGATTATGTTATACGACTCATGGAATATATAAGTTTTTACAGTATAATTTTTTCATTAAGTATTGAAAAGGATAAGTTGAATCGTGATAAAGACTTAGAAAAGTGATTGAATAAAAATTTGATATTTTGAAAAATGGGAAATTAACCCTTAATGTGTTCAAGATATTGAGATAATTGTATTTAGAATTTATTAAGATATGATAAAATTGTATAAATTACATCGGATAGTATTTATGAACTCATAACTGACAAATTATTTTTTTTTAAAGTGTTATATGTTATCATGGATGAAGTTTACAACTACATATATTTAAAAAATATTCCATTAATCTTCAGAATAAGGAAGCATGAATGTTTTTCAAAAGTATTTATGGTAATTTAGGATATTACCATGGTTCAAGAGAATATATGTTGAGGTTATTCACATGTTTGTAATGTGACTACCAAGCGCTACTTTGTGATATATGAGGAATTAATGTTAACATGATTTTATAAAGTTTAATATTTTCATATTTCATATGGGTTGTAAGGTTAAACATTTACTGAAAGTCTAATTTAAACTTTGGATGAAGTTTGTGAGATTAAAGTATTACATCACTACATGAGGATTTATGTATATTGGATAACCCATTATAACCAATTTGTTTTGATGGTAACTAAAGAGAATTTGGATGGCTTATCATAGATCTCATGATCTATTAGTACTTCCAGAATGAAAAATTCACCTTCATTTATTAGAGTAAGAGATGAAGTGGAAACCAAGAAAATAATAATCAAGGGTTGAGATTGTGCATATGGAAAGGAATAAAATAAATTAACTATGCCTTCTTGTGAAACTTCTTTGACTTTAAAAAAATGTCTTTGGAACCAAAAAAATTTATCTTATTACCTTCTTTTCTGATGAATCAAAAATCCCCTCCGATCATCATAGATACATAGCCTTCTAATTTTTAAATTTCTCCTAACCATGTTATCTATCACTCTATATTAGAACTTTATAGTTAAATTTCTCTTCAATGTCCATGTTTTCACTTCCCACCTATGTTCTCCTATATAAAAAGCTAGTTATGAGTTAGTTTGGGTAACTATTATGGTTCCAAATTTCCCTTTTTAAAGGATTTTTTATTATTCTTTTTTAAAATGTGGATTTCTATGGATGGAAATTTCAAGTATTAAACCTTTGATAACCCAATGAATTTTTATGGAAAATCATTTTAAGGGGGTTACAATGTAACACCCTATGATTTCATGAATTATTATTTTATGAATTCATTTTATCTTTTTGATATTTGGTATTTCAAGCAACACTAAAAATAGTATTTTAATTTTAAAGCACTAAGGTTGTCTTGCATTATATGAAAAACCAAGTTTATCATACACTACATGGAACATGAGGTTTATCTTGATATACACAGAACAACAAGGTTAAATTAAATTATATGCAAGACTAACTTTCCTTGATGCCTTGCATAACATGTAAGATCGAGTTTTACCAAACAAAAATATATTCTTAAGAAATTATCATTTAATATAATAATATATAACTTATACATTAAGTTTTAGATTATGAATATTATTAACTAAATTATGAAAATACATGGTTCAATTCATTGGTTACAAATTAATTAGAAATAAATATAAGAACTAATTGAATATAAAAGAAATGTTTTAATAAATATGAGTAAATTAAATTAATTACTATTGGTGAATGATATTAATAAATTAAATATTTTATATATTAAATAAAATATTTTTTACACTAATATAATATATTTTATAGGCAGAATATGAGAACCAATCCAATATTACACATAAAAACATATATTTTTATAAAAGTAGTTTTACCACCTTTTAATAGAGATTCTATTTTAAATCTAAATTTTAGAACATTTATAAATTTTATATGTAAAAATAAATATCATTTTTAAAATTAAAAAATAAAAATTTCATTACGGTGAATTTTTGGTATTTTTCTCTGAAGTTTCATTTTTTGATAAATAGTAAAAAATGCTAAATTTTAGTTCAAAACGGCTTTTTCCTTCTAAATCATTTATAAATATAAATTATGTTTTTGATTATTTTAAAAGTAAAATTATATATAATATAAATAAATTAACACAATTTAGGTAATTTTAATCAATTTTACTTTGAAATTGGATATAAAAACTTACCAAACTTTGAACATTTTTACTTTAAAACTCGCTTTGTTGTCCTGTCTACGAGGTTAAATTTAAATTAATTTCTACCACTTATATAATTTTAATTTGGAAAAATGGATTTCATATTTGGAATAAAAATAATTTATAATTTATAACAAGGTCAACTTAGATTTTTACCAAAAATATTTGTGAAGGTAATTAAAATTAATTATAATGATTAAGGGGGAAATTAGCTTAATAAAGGACTAAACATTAAACATAAGGCCTAAAACGACCCAAAACATTGTCAAAAATCCATTTTATGGACATATATAGACCCTATTATCCATTTGGTATAATTTGTTTCATTATTTTATCCACTATTCATTGGGAAAATGTGGGTGGAATTCCCTTTTCAAAAAATTTACATGAATGTCACAACTCCTTCACTATAAAATGGCACTCAACCCTCCAACTTATACACACCAATAAATCCACTTTGTTTCATAAAATATCTACCTAAATAATATCCAAACACCCCTCACATAATATTAGAATCCTCCCTCGGATAATAAATCCAACCAAGGAAGCACTTTGGGGCAAACCAAGAGGAGTTACTCAAAAAAGTGGTAACATCATTCCTCAAGCTCCTTTGTTTTATTTTCATTTTACCCCACCTAAAATATTATTATTCCATGATTGTATAATAATTTCAGTATCCTAAATAAAATTATTTTTTTTATTTTTTTATTTCAACCTTAACTTATACACACTTTCATTTAATTGGTAACTAACTTACCGTTCTTATGTACGGTGAACTATCGCCTCAAAAAATGATGTTGTTCGTTTTTCATTCACCACCTCTAATGGATGGAAATTACGATGGAAAATATATTTATATATAGTATATATTATATTTATCATATATTTGTGATTAATTAATTATTATATAACAAATACATTCATTATTTCCATTTTTTGTAAATATGATAATTTCGTTTGGGGAAGTGTGGACTACCATCTGCTCAAAGCCACATGATTCATTCAAACTCTACATGGAATGTATTAAGGATTATTTTTGTGAAATTATATGATATATATGACATAATAATGTTAATTTAATGATAATATATATATATATATATTTCATTTAATTTCATTCTTTTTATATGATAATAAAACGGAAACAATGTCCATGCATACGTACGAACAACCGTACTCATAAATGGTGTATTCCATTTCATATTAATATCTTTTATAGACTAATATAAGTATTTATATAATGAATATATATTATATGTACAAAAATTTATACAATATTTAGATACGTAAATCATAATTTACGTAAGAGTATAAATAATAAAAATTCAAAACTTGTATGATAAACAAATCTGTTAATACCTGAAACATTACTTTAACATGGAATTGTTAATAGATGGGTAATATAAAGTCATAATTGAATCATATATGGTGTCATATAAAATAATATTTTTATTTTTTATATTTGTAATAAACTTATATTTTTTATATTTATAATAAACTTATATTTATTATACAGTAGGTTTGAATTCAAACAATGAAAGTCAAGACTTAAGGTAAGGTAATTTCATCTCACTTTTTATTTCCATGAGATACATGTCATATTCATCACCCGCTTCTTTTGTGTGGTGTATATATTTCCATATTAAATGTCATATCATTAATTTAATTTATATAGTTACATTAAAAGACTTAAATGGTGTTATTATATCATGGGTATCATGATTCTAAAGTTACTCAAGTAGAAAGGGTTTTCTCATCTCACTTTTATTTTCCATGAGATACAAGCCATGTTCACCACCCATTTCTTATATGTGGTTTATATAATAAAAATTAAAATATTCTATGATTCCTATAATTAAATTTTTGGTTATTTAAATATCCATTTTATTATGATTATTTTTTGAGGTTAATGGTTCAAAAGTTAACAAATCAGTAAAGTAATTTTTGTTTGATTTTCCATTCTTTTTTATACATGTCAGGTTATGAAACTATATTTTTCTATGGGGTGAAAATACTTAAAAATAACATGTTATATCACGAATATACTTATTTTCATGATATTTTTAAGATTCATGTAATTTTATTCTTTTAGGGGGATTATGATTCAAAGTTACCAAAGTGGTAACAATTTATTTCTACAATCTCATCATTATAGGGATTGTTTATGATTATGTTTACATTGACGAAATATTATGATCAATCTCAACAGAAAACTCATGAATTTTATTATATTTTATTTTTAAATGATATATTCATGTATTAGTACCATTATTTCCACTCTTAGGTACTTAAGATAATTAGAAATATGTTTCAATGAAAATATGACTTTATTTCCTCTTTTGGTCGGAAATCATTGTTCTTTCCAAACTCTGTTTAATAAAAGTGTATTACAAAATATTTTAACATTATATTATTATGTTTAAATGAAATTTTTACCCATGTTTTACCATTTTAGAAAACATTTTTTAAAAGTAATATTCTTATTGTTTTCTGGTCAAGAAACTTTTCTAAACTTTTAAGGTGCAAAAGGAATATTCTGCATGTACGGACTTGCCCATCTTAATAAATTTCATTTGCTTGAAGATTACTTTATATGTTTAAAAATTTATTTTTAAAGAGATTTTCTTCCTAATATTCAATATTTTTTTAATTCAAATTGTCTTTCAAAGAAAATGTTTTTCCAAAAATGTTTTTCTCACGAACCATCCCAGTGGGGCCTATTCCATGACCCCCCAATCCCACCTCCAATAGGCCAGTTTCTAGTGACTATCACCAAGTAGGCATATCACTAACATGGGAGGAATATAATATGTACCTGTATTCACACACACACATATCCAAGACCACAAAATACTGAAATTTAAAAACCACAAAATAACCAATGCATACGTACAACTATATCTCACAACCAGAGTATGACATGTAGTAAAGTAAATAGGGACAGAATACAATCCCACCATAAAGATTATATGAACACAAGTCCAAAATATTAGAAAAATGTACTAGGACTATTTTATGAAATCTATAGGAACACACCTCATCCTGACTGGTCTCACAAGGCATCGTCTGGTCTTGGTCTGCCTAGGACTCTGTTTAAAGGTAAATCAACTGCACAAGACATGACATGTGCAAGAGAATACCATGTAGGGGTGAGTATTAAAATACACATTAGGATACCCTAAAACTACAAAGCAATGTAACAAAAGAAAGTACAGTCATCTCCACACAAGTATATGTCTACAACTAATATAACCAAAATATCCAGATATATTGAAACCAAGACACACAGTCTAGAGTTAAGTCAAAACAATTGTATACCAGCCTTAAGAATTTATCATAGATATTACTTGAAGCACTCATTCAGGAGAACACACTCCTAATTTTGATATCAATGATGATGTTCGTCGAAGTGGTACTGCTCATGGGGTACTATCATGAGAGAGATACACAGATAGATCTAAAGAGAATACGATACAAAGGCAAGGATAATAGCCACGGACATGGGGTGATACCAACAACTCAATATGGATTAACCTTCTAAGTATATGATTGGTTCCTACATAGTTTCTATCATGTCGATACTAAGAAATCCACCTAAGGAACGAAGATGAATAGTGGATTCTGCTCGAGAACTCTTAGGAGATTCTAACAATACAATCTAAGAATTCCAGCTTATGGGATCCTAGTCCTAGTAGTAGGAAACGATTTATACCAAAATTCTTGGAAAACAATAAAAGGAACAACCCTTAATGAAACTTGTCCACGATATGGAGGAAAAGAAGCTCAATCCATATTGAAAGGGGTACACGACTTGAAGTAGAGTCACATGTCGTGTCCCTTGAAGTCTGTACTTCCTTTGTTCAATGGCCCTTGTCTTCTAATACTATGTCATGTAAAAGAGGTATAAACGATGTGTATAATGGGTTACATTCCATCTCACTACTTCTAGGGTCCAACCTTGTACTTCATCCATGTTCTAGTACACGGTGTTGACCCATGTGTCCCTACATGTGTACCAGTACATGGGGTAGCCAATGTACCCAATCCCGAACAAGCCTTGTGGTGGAGTACACACCATGTAGGCAACCCCTATACTCCACCTCATGTCTGTGAACCTCCTAAGGTACATGCTGAGTTCGTCCAAGGAGAACCACATGTCGTGTACTCAAGGACTACATGCTGTGTGTATCGTGTTTTTCGAGAACTTGTATACTTCTTCCAACTTGAACTATTGATCTATCAGATCCTATTCAGGTGTTTCATTCACCTCAAAACTCCAGATCCAGGGTTGTTCTCCCACCCTAACACTGAATCGATGGGATTCAGGCCTTCAATCAGCTCAGATAATGCGATCATATCCATCAGTCATAACCACTTAAGAAAGTGAATTCGACACCCATCATCTTTAGATATCCTACTACAACCACCATCACACCTCTGTCAACTCTTCTGGATTCCAGATCTACATTTTTGGATCTTTTTTACAAGAATCTAATTTGGGATGATCGATTGTTCACAAAGGGTTTCAAAGCATGAAGAAAAACAAAGAACGCAAGATGAAGAACACAAGAACCAGGGGAGAAAATAACAAAAAATTGAGAAGGAAGAATCTCAATTGATATTCATGTAGATCTTGGTTCAGCACCATTAGAATGACGAATAAATCCCAAAAAAATCTAGATTCAACTATCGATAAATCCTAAAAAATAATCTCATCTCGCAAATACTACCAAATCGTGAATCAATCTATTTGTGGATTTTCCCACATTCATGGTTGGAATCAAGAATGATAAATAAAAATTTTAAATCAAAACCCTTACCTAAATTAGGATTGTTCATTGATAAATAATGGTCATTGTGTCATTGTCATTGGTGAAGTCTGTCAAGATCGGTGTGTGCCAATCGTTGATCCAAAGTTTCGTCATCATCCATCGAAAGGGTCCTCTATAGGTTCTCTCTCCAAAATCTCTAGAGACTTCATGGGTTATGAATCTAACCCTAAATTTATAAAAAAGAGATTAATTAAAGATAAACCACCTCTCTTCATAAATAACTGAAATAAAATAATTTTAATAAATAATTTTATTCATTTAAACGTCTGTGAGGAATTTTTCAAAAACTACCTGCACTGACCAATGTTAGGTCACATCAAGGGAAAAACCATTATTCTTAACTCAACTCTGCCCTTGGATTTCCGATCTAGGCACCCATTTAGAATTTATATCACATTTTTAGGAAAACTATGTGCATGTGATATTTCATATTTTAAAATATTTCAGACATTTGTTTCGGGCACACCAGACCTCAGAATCACATGTCATCTCAGAACCTAGTTTCAAAATTAATCTATATAATATTTAAAAATAATACACTAAAAATAAAAGTCATTAAATGCTCCCCCACTTGGGGATTTACATCCCCAGAAATCAAAAACAACGTATACTAAAGAATATGAGGGTACTTAGCATGAATATGAACCTCCCACTCCCAAGTGATCTTTGGGAGATTCCCGTGCTACTACCAGGAACACACCAAAATAATTGATCACCCATGAAGGATCATCTCTTATCGATCATTTATATCCACTAGGTACTCAGTTAAAGTCACTCCAACCTCAATTTCCATCTCACCACAGTCGATGACGTGCGATGGGTCATGCACGTACATTCTCAACTACAACACATGGAAGATGTTGTGTACCCATTCTAGTTGTAGAGTTATAGATAAGAAATACGACACCATGGAAAATATATGAAATATCTGAAAATGGAAAATGAACCTCAAATATAGATTGTTTCCCCAACAAAATCTCCATAATCCACATTGATCTGAAACTCTTATGAATTCATGTTCTCTATCCTCAAACTCCAAAGGCCTTTATCGTTTTTCAGTATAAGAATTATGACAGATCTGTGTAGTCTTTGTCCACTCCTGGATGATCTATACCTTCTCTATTTTAGTGTGCAATAACTTCGGTCCCATGAGTGCTGAATCTCCTAGGTCATTATAGTAAATTGATGACCTAAAGTCTTGCCCGTACAAAGCCTCGAATGACTCTATACTAATGGTGGAATAGTAGATGTTGTTGTACACAAAATCCAGCTGTGGTAGGTGATCCTACCAACTAAATCCAAAGTCTAACATGAAATATTACATTATGTCCTCTAGAAACTGAATGTTCTTATCTATATTTCCATCAGTTTGTGGTTGAAACATTGTGATCAAGCGTAATTGGGTTCCAAACACCTACTGTAATCCCTTCCATAACTGGGATGTAAAGTGAGAATCATGATCTAAAATAATCGTCGATGGAACTCCATGGAGTCAAAATATCTCCTGTATGAAGAGGCATCACAAGCTCTATAATGAACACTTCTCTCTAATAGCAATAAAGTGGGCTGACTTGGTGAGTCCGTCAACGATCACCCTGATGAAATAATGTCCCTTGGACATATGTGGTCAGCCCATCACGAAGTATGTAGATATCCCATCCCACTTCCATTATAGAACCTCAAGGGGTTGATCCAAACCAGCTAGAACTTGATGTCAGCCTTCACTTATTGAAAATTAATGTATAAAGTGACAAACTATGAACCTCATTTCTTCATCCCTGACGACCAAAACTAGTGTCGGAGGTCCTGGTATATTTTTTACACACCTAGATGTACCACCAAAGGGGACGTATGAAACTCTACAAAAACCTCCTACCTCAAAGTCATTGGTACTAATGTGCATACTCTAAAAATAAGGATGTGCTCCATACCTTTTGAATATCCATAAAGAGCATGCCCTATAGACATATGAGAACATATTGTCTCATAGTCGATATGCCCAAGCTGTACCTCCCTGACTCACTATAAGAGTGGAGGGGTGACAGCCATCGACTAGAGGTAAGATGATCCATCTCCATCTAAAAAATATAATTTTAACATGGAAAATTCATCTGATTCCTTTTTCAGCAAATGAGACCTAGATCTCATGATGAGAGCATTTTCTACCACATTCCCCTTATTAGGAGTATAGACAATCCCAATGTCATAGTCCTTGATTAACTCTATCCATCACCTCTATCTCAAGTTGAGATCCTTCTGAGAGAAGATATATATTATACTTCTGTTTTCATAGCAGATGATAAACATCTCACCCATTAGGTAGTGTCTCTACATCTTCAATGTAATGACTATCGATGTTAACTTAAGATCACGGGTCACATGGTTGTTCTCATGTGGTATAAATTGTCATGAACCATAGGTAATCACTGATCACCTCTGCATTAGGACACAATGATGCCCAGTTACTGAGGTATCATAGAACACTATATAATCAACACCCTCTTTTAGAAATATCAAGTTCGAAGTGCTCCTCTAAATCTACCTCAACTACTAAAAAATCTACTGGAACTTCTCTGTCCACACTAAATGTTGCCCCTTTTGGGTCAAAGCATCTATAACTGCTGATATTATAGAGAAATCAGGTATGAATCTACATTAATAGCCTTCCACATCGAGGAAGCTCCACATCTCTGTAATTCTCTTAGTTTTCTCCCATGCTAACACTACCTCAACCTTGGTCGGGTCCACTTCCACTCCATGTACAGAGATAACGTGTCCATGAAAGTGGATAGGATAAATCTATAATTGAAACTTCAAGAGCTTTCTGTAAAGATGGTTCTCTTGAAGTATGTTTAGAACTACCCTTAAGTGTCTTGTGTGATTCTCCTCAGACACCAAGTACACAAGGATATCATCAATTAAGAATACCATGAACTAGTCTAAGTAAGGCTAAAAGATATGGTTCCTGAGTCCCACGAACACTTTTGGGGTGTTTTTCATGCCAAAGGGAATCATCTATTACTCATAATGACCATAACAACATCTAAAGGTCATCTTCGGTATAACCTCATCTCCTACTCACATCTGGTGAACACCTGATCAAAGGTCAACCTTTGAGAACCATTGAGCCCCACTCAACTGATCGAAGAGGTCATCAATCCTTGGTAGTGGATACATATTCATGAAAGTCACTTGGTTCAAGAATTGAAAGTCCATACATAACCTCAAATTCCCATATACCTTTTTGGAAAACAAAACTGGGGCTACCCAGGGTGAAACACTATGTCTCACAAAGCCCCTCCTCTGCAAGTCCTCCAATAGCACCCTTAACACACACATCTCTATGGGATCCATCTGATATGCTGGCATAGATATCAGTGCCATCCAGAGTGTAAATTAAATCAGAATTCTATCTTCTGGTGGGGAGGAAATTCTAGAATATCTTCAATAAATACATCCTCACACTCTTCCACCACTGCAGGGAACTAGAAACTTATAACATCCACTATACTAAGGGGCTGGAAAGCCAACTAATGAGTAATTAGTTGCACCCTCCTATGCCTAAGTCCACCATGTGCTACATGGGATTTCTTTTCTCTGAAAAAGGAAAAGTTGGTTCCCTCACTACAAAAACACTGCACCCTTCACCTAAAACAATCAATCTGGGCATGGACTGTAGATAACCAATACATACCTAGAATGAAATTGCAAATCATTGACGTTTCTACCAAGAGATTCCTACCTAAACTCTCACCTCTAAGGGTCGGGTTACACTATCGTCATAGGTGTTTGATCACTTTGTATTTTCTAGTAGGTGTATCCAATTTTAAGTTTCACACTACTAGAAAAGGAAACTATACCCACAGTTTTAAACCATTGGTACAACCCCCAAAATTGTTGGTATTTCCTACACCAATGGTTTTGAGAACCTATCCAATTAAGGATTTGGTATAGACCTATACCCACATTTTCTATAGAAACCATGGGTATATGTGAGATGAATATTATTATACCCATGGTTTCAATGAACAATGGGTATAACTATATACCCATGATTTTCAAATTGTGGGTATGTATTCCATTAGAGAACCAGTACCCACGATTATACAAACATTATGTATAGGTTTCAGCCTACATTTCTCAGCAACCCCACTACCTTCATCCCCAAACTCATAAACCTATAAATCAAATAAACCATATAATATAAATTCAATGTAGTATATATTGTTTACATTTAGCATCGAACCAACAAGTTGTAATAATTTTCAAACCATATAAAATATTAAAATATACATATTTCTATATAAAAATAAAATTTGTGTTACTAAAAAACTACACAGGAATCCTTCCTACAAAGTCAAAAATGAAGGGGATAAAGATTTTCCTTATTTCCAACATCCTCATCCTCACCATCAGCAACATCATTATCATCAACAGCAACATCCTCACCAAAAACATCTTCTGGAGCAGCAACATCATCAACAAAATCATCACCACCACTTTTAGATAAATCACCACTAGGGATGTAATTGAAATCAATCGGGGCATCATTTAAAGAAAATATAGATTCCATATATTAATCAATATTACTAGAATCCACCTATGGAAGTGATTGACTGATAACCGATATAGCTTTTAGGAATTTCTCTTGATGATCTTAATTCTTTCACACTCCTGTTTACTTTTTTTGCGCTTCTCTAAAGCTATTGTTTTGCTTTAGCTTCTTCTAAATGAGTGCTTTATATCTCGGTGGTCTGAGATCCCTGATAGTATACATATTGGGACCAATACCAAGAGGGGACAATGTTTTTCTCGAGTCGACATCGAACTCTTCCTTAGTTCTCATCACCTAAAACCTGACTCAAATGATCGTTCAAACTGAAGTTGTCATCTTCATTATCATCAAGGGTATCTAGGGTAGTCTATTGAAAATATAAACAATATATTTAATTAGTAATTTCGTATAAATATTTTAAATATAAAAAAACTTACAACATTTTCATGTCCTTATGTATTTACTTCACATCCATCTTTTTTCTTCTTACTTGAACAAAAGAATTTAGCTCGAGGTAGACAACCTTTGATGCCCAATATATCTTTTTTCAAATGAAATTTATTAGAATACACATATTAATAATGTAAACATTTTATAATCCTAAATAATAATAAAATTGAATAACTTTTAAATAAATAAAAAATACATAATTAATGTGATAAACATTCAGGAAAAATTAGCAATTGATCCTAGAGGCCAATTGGCCATTAGGCCTATGGGACAATTAGAAATTATTCCATTAGTCCTGATGTCCAATTATCCTATTATCATAATGGCCAATTTTCCTTGAGTCCTAATGGACAATTGCCCTAGAGGCCTAATGGCCAATTGTCCAAGAGGCCTAATGACCAATTGGCCTATAGGTCTAATAGCCAATTTCTCATTAGGCCTATAGTCCCATTGTACATTATCCCTATAGGCCAATTGGGCATTATTCCTATCGGCCAATTAGACATTATTCCATTAGGACTAATAGGCCAATTGGATATTAGTCCTATAATCCAATTTCTCATTAGGCCTATAAGCCAATTGGCCATTAGGCCTATAGGCCAATTTTACTTCAGGCCAGTAGGCCAATATGCCAATTAGCCATTAGGCGTATAGGAAAATTGGTCATTATTCCTATAGTAAAATTGGACATTATTCCATTAGGTATATTAGGTAAATTGGCCATTAGGACTATAGGTCAATTAGCCATTATGTGGCCTTTTCGTACCCTCCTCACAAGGAAACCCCCATCCCCATGATAAGGTCACTCAAAAGAGAGTCCCAGTTGGGTAGGAGATGTTTCTAGTTGATATGGAAGAGTGTCTCACAGGGTGACATCATGATCGGCGATGGTTTGACATAGAAATACGTTAACATGGGTGGGTTGTGCCTCAGTTTTCCCACCCAGACAGGATCAGATCACATGACAAGACAAGAAGGGCTGGGGGAAGGAGAAATTATCCCAAGAGTGGGATCTTAGAAATCCAACCCTTCACCTCTCACAAGATAGTGTGTTTTATACCGCCTCTGAAACCACTACGCTAGGGGTTATATGATTTTGAAGACCATTTCATTTAATGGGTAGTGATTTGATGAAATGATTATGATACCTATCTATTTTCCCAAGGTAATGATATGAAGAAATATTTATGACACACATTTCATTTCATGGGTTATGATATGATTTTCTATGATCTTGTGGCACATGTATATATGATTTCATTATGAGATGATCAGGACCAATATCTACCTCCAATATGTTGGGTAATGATAAATGGTAAATGAGCTTAAAGGGTATATGGGTTGTATTCCAATCCAAAATCAATAAGGTACATGGGTTTTAGCCTAAAACTGAAAATAAGTAGGTACACAGGTTATAGACCAAGCCCGAAATTAAGAGGGTACACAGGTTGTTAGCCTAAACCCAATGTAGGTACCATGGTGATTATCCCAATCCTAACATGTTATGAAGGTATTGGTCGATATCCTTGACCTAATATTTTCTATGTTTTTGTGTTTTCCAAAAAATCTATGTCGTATGCCTATGATATGATCACATGGTTCATGTTCTTGATTATCTTATGATTCATATCTTATGAACTACCTATCTTTATTCCATGTCTCATGTATATGATATTTTATATGAAGGGTATAATCATCAAATGTTATGATCATGTTATAATACTCTTATGTTCATGTTATATCTATGTATTTACTTTATTTACCCTTACATTCGTGCCCACCACTTTTTTATGTTTCCTTTCCCTAGGTTATGAAGAAAATTTTTACGTAGGGGTACTAAAGGTTAAGATATTTAAGGGATACATTCAAGATCTTTCACAAAGATAGAAGAATGTGTTCCATGTTTATAAATAAACTAAACAATTACGGTCCTCGGGCATTACTTTTATAATGTGATGAATATTCACCTAAAATAATGTAATATCCATGTATGTTAATCCTGGGTCGCTATAGTTGGTATCAAAGGAAAGGTTTAGTAAACTCTTGGATACTAGGATGAGAAAAATTTAGTAATATCCCTAGGAATATTTCAAAGGATATGTCTAGGGATGTCTCTAAGGATATGTCTAAGGATGAGAAAAAGTATTGAAAATGAGCTGGAATTTTTATAAAGGATAGAGTGAGTGGTTTCCTAGTATTATATCCTTGTATGGATAATAAAAGTTAATGTGGATCTAGAATAGATTTATCTAGGGGTAAAAATCCCGAAAAGGTGCATTGATCCTAACTCGAGTATAACCTCATACATGACAATGGGCCTTATTGAACATCTGATTTGATAATCCTAAGGGATATTCTTTTGGAATTCACAAACTCTATACAAACAACCATAAAGAATTTAATTATAAGTTCACTAGGAATAACCTATTATAAATCTTAGGTGTCATATATTAAAGAAGTGGGTGCCATTATTTAGACATCCCATAAGTGATTTTTTATGATTATGTGTTTTTCAGCTATGATATGAGTTTCTCACCCATTGTTTTTTGGTTTTATTCAATAGATAGATCTAAAAGTAACTGGGTTAACAATTAATTCCTTAGATGTGGAAAGTATGGGTATAATAAAAATTTATTTCCTAAGTGTAAATCTCATGAATAGAATCAGGAAGGTACATGAGTATTTATTATACTATTGAAGATAAAGAGACCTAAAATGAGATGGGAAATGTATGGGATTTTCTTCCAATACTATTTACATTAAATGTAAGAATAATTATTGGATTTAGATTGAGTAACATTAATACATTATTCATATTTCATATTCTAGGAAATGAGTATTAAGGGATAAGGTGATGAATCCGAAGAAATGGTTTAAGAATAAAGTAGGATGATTTAAGTGTATATGTTTTGGAATTAAAATATTATGTTATAAGAATCGTGATATATATATATATGTATTTATAGTATAATTTTCTCATTAATAATTGAAACATATATGTTGAATGGTCATGAATACTTATAAAATTGTTTTAATCAAAATGTGATATTTTTAAATAAGGGAATTTAACCCTTAATGTGTTCAAGATGTTGAGACTATTGTATTTAGATTTGATAAAGATATGATTAATTTGTAAAACGTAAATTGGATAGTATTTATGAACTCATAATTAAAATAATTATTTATTGAAAAATTGGAATATGTTATCATGGATGAAGTGGAAAACATATTGTATTTAAAAAATATATCCATTAATCTTTGGAATAAGGAAACATTCATGTTTTACAAAAGGATTTACGTTAATTTAGGATATTACCATTTTTTAAGAGAATATATGATAAGGGTATTCACTTTTTTAGAATGTGACAACCAAGATATACTTTCTGATATATGGGGAATCAATGTTCAGATGATTTCATAAAGTTTTGTATTTTCATCTTTTTGTGGGGTTATAAGGTTAACCATTTATGGAAATTTTATGTTAAACTTTGGATGAAGTTTGTCAGATTAATGTATTATATCACCACATGTGGATTTATGAATATTGGAAAACATATTATAACCACTTTGTGTTGATGGTAACTGAAGACATATTGGAGAACATATCATGGATCTCATGATCTGTTAGTACTTCCAGAATGATAAATTCACCTTCAATTCTTAGAGTAAGTAATGAAGTGGAAATAGACCAAGGGAAAACCAAGGGTTGAGATTGTGCGTATGGAAAGGAATAAAATCAAGTAAGTATATATTCATGTTAATGTTCTTCAACTTTATTAAAAAAACCTTATAAACAAAAATGTTATCCTAGTACATTCTTTTCTAATGAATTAAATTACCTCTTAGAACATCGCAAATTTATGGCTTTGTTATTGTTAAATTTATCCTAACCATGTTCTATATCACTCTCCATAAGAACTTGATAGTTGAATTTCTATTCTATGCCCATGTTTTCACTTACCACCAATGTTCTCATATGTAGGATACTAGTTATGAGTGACATTGGGTAATCGTTATGGTTCCAACTTCCCTTTTTTAAAGGAGGCTTTAGTGTTCATTTTTAAAATGTGGATTTCTATGAAATAAAATTTCAAGTATTAAACCATTGAAAACCCAGATGACTTTCAAGGGTGAAATTAATTTTAATGGGGGTATAATGTAACACCCTAAGATTTTTGGAATTATTATTTTTTCAATTAATTTAATCTTTTTTATATTAAGAATTTCATGCAACACTAAAAATGGTTTTTCTATATTAAATCACTGTGTTTGGATTGTGTTATATGAAAAAACAAGTTAATAATGCACTATATAAAACATAAATTTTGTATTGATATACACAAAACACCAAGGTTAGCTTATGTTACATGCAATATTGGATTTCCTCAATGCCTTACGAAACACACAAGACCGATTTTTACTGAAAAATAATATATTATTAGAAAATTTATTATTAATATAGTAAGATATAACTTATCCATTAAGTTTACAATTATGAATAGGATTTAATAAATTATGAAAATACATGGTCCAATTTAGTGTTTACATATTAGTTATAAATAAATATAATAACCAATTGAATATAAAGGGAATATTTTTATAAAAACAACTTTTATGCTCACAAAGGAATATTATCCTAATAAAATAAATTAAGTACTATTGGTGAATGATATTAATGAAATAAATATTTTAAATATTCAATAAAATATTTTTTAAAATTAATATAATAGATTTGAAAGGCATAATATAGGAACAAAGTCAATATTACACATAAAAACCTATATTCTTATAAAAGTAGTTTTACCACCTTTTAATGGAAAATATTACTTGAATATGAATTTTGGGACTTTTATAAATTTTATATGTCAATATAAACTTCTTTTTTGAAATTGAAACATAAAAATTATGTTTGGGTGAATTTTTGGTATTTTTTCTGTGAGGTTTCATTTTTTGATGAATACTGAAAAATACTGAATTTTAGTTCAAAAAAGCTTTTTCACTTATTTATTTATAAGTTAAAATTATGCTTTTGATTGGTTTAAAAGTTAAATTATATCAAATATAAATCAATTAATCCAATTTAGGTTTTTTAATCTATTTCACCTTGAAATTTGATATAAAAATTTACAAACATTTTGAACGTTTTTACATTAAAACCCGCTTTGTTGTCCCGTCTATGGGATTAAATTTAAATTAATTTCTAAAAATTAATTGATTTCAATTTGGAAAAATGGATTATGTATTTTGAATAAGAATAATTTATAAGAAGTTCAACTTATATTTTTTCCAAAAATATATTTGAATGTATTTAAAATTAATTATAATGATTAAAAGGAAAATTAACTTAATAAAGGACTAAAACTTAAACATAAGTCCCAAAACGGCTGGAAACTTGTCCAAAATCCATTTTATGGACATGTTTAGACCTTATAATCTCTTGTTTATAATTTTTTCATTATTGGATCCAATTTTCATAAGAAAAACATGGGTGTAATTCCCTTTTCAAAAAATTACAAGAATGTCACTACTCCTTCATCAAGGTCTTTTGTTTTATTTTCATTTTACACCCCTAAAATATTATTATTCCATGATTATATAAAAAAATAATTATCATTAATATACTTATTTTTTAATTTTAATGTTTCAACCTAAACTTACATACACTTTTATCTAATTAGTAATGAACTTACCATTCTTGTGTATTGTGAACTACCACCTCACGTAAGGATGTTGTTCATTTTTCATTTACCACCTATTATGGTTGAGAATTATGATTGAAAATATATTTTTATATAATTTATATGATATTTACCATATATTTATGCTTTTGTAATTATTATATAACACACACATTCATTTCTTCCATTTTGCGTAAATGTGATAATTTCGTCCGGGAAATTGCGGACTACTGCCTCTTCAAAGAGACATGATTCATTCACACTCAACATGGCATGTATTAAGAATTATTTTAGTAAAATTATAAGATATATATGACATATGTGTTTCTTTAATGATATTATATATATATATATCATTTAATTTATTTCCTTCAATATGATAATGAAATGGAAACAGTGTTCATGCATACATGAGACCTACCATCTCTATGAACAATGTATTCTATTTCATATTTATATATTTTATAGATTACTATAAATATTTATATTCTAAATATTTATGATATGTACATAATTTTTTAAACTCTAGAGATAAGTAAATCATGATCTAAGTAAGAGGATCAACAATAACAAGTCAAAACACGTATGATAAACAAATCAGTTATTACCCGAAACATTACTTTAACATGGAATTGTTAATAGATTGGTAATATAAAGTCATAGGTGAATAATATATGGTATTATATATAATAATATGGTTCTATTTTATATTTATAATAAACTTATTTTTATTATACAGTAGGGTTGAATGTGTACAAAGAAATTCAAGACCTAAGGTAAGGGAATTTCGTCTCACTTTTTATTTCCATGAGATACATGCCATTTTCACCACTTGCTTATTTTTTATGGTGTATTTACTACCATATTAAATTTTATACCATTAATTTAATTTAATTTATGAAAATTTAATACTTAAATTATTTTATTATCCCCTGGGGATCATGATTCTAATATTACATAAATAATAAGGGTTTTCTCATCTCACTTTTATTTTCTGTGAGATACAAGCCATGTTCGCCAAACAATTCTTAAATATTGTGTATATAATACCCATGAATGTATTATAAGATTAATATAATTAAATTTATTTTTATTTAAATAACAATTTGATTATCTTTTTTTATGAGGTTTATTGTTCAAAATTTACCAAATCAGAAAAGTATTTTTTGTCTCAATTTTCCTTCTTTGAGATTCATGCCATGTTATGCACCTTAATTTTTATATGAGGTGAAAATACTACCCATTGAAATGTTATATAATTAATACCATTATTTTCATGATATTTTTAAGCTTCATTTAATTTTATTATTTCATTAGTATTAAGATTTTAATTTACCAAAGTGGTAACAGTTTATTGATACAATCTCACCATTATCAGGATTATTTATGATTTTGTTTCCATTGATAAAATATTTTTATCCATATCTCAAGAAAGCTTATAAATTTTCTTATACTTTGGTTGTTCATGATATATTCATGTATTAGTACCATTTTTTCATTTATTTGGTACCTAAGATAATTAAGAAGTTGTTTTTATAAAAATGAGACTTTATTTCCCCTTTCGGTTGGAAATTGGTGTTCTTTAAAAACTGTGTTTTCTAAAAGTGTTATACAAAATGTTTTAATATAATCCTATTAGGTATAAAGGATATTTTTACCCTTGATATAAATTTTTAGAAAATAGTTTTAAAAGGGAATCTTCTTTTTTTTCCATTCAGTGCACTTTCCTAAACTTTTAAGGTGAAAAAGGAATATTCTACATGTACAGAATTACCCGCTATCATGACTATAATTTCCTTGAAGTTTACTTTATAATTTTATAAGGTTATTATTAAAGAAAAAAAATTCATAATACTCTATTTTTTAATTTAATGTTGTTTTCAATAAAAAAAAATTTCTAAAAATGTTTTTGTCAAAACCCGTTCCAGTGGGGATCATGTTGCGACTCCCTAAACATGCCTCCAATAGACTAAGGGTTAGTGAATAGCACTGATTAGGCATATCACTAACATGGGAGACATTGCCTATATACCTATATGCAGGAACACATCTCCAAGCCCACAAATTTCTGATATGTAAAAACCACTAACTAACCCAGGCATGCATACAACTATATCCCAAAACCAGAGTACAACATGAATTAAATTAAATTAACCAGGGTCATAATACAATCCCACCACAATGATTCTATAAACACCAGTCCATCCTTTACGATAAAAAGTTAGTGGGCCAACTGTATGAAATCCATATGAACACACCTCAGCCTGTCCGGTCTCACAAGGCATTGTCTGGTCCTAGTTGTGATAGTACTCCATTAATAGGTCAATCGTTTTAACAAGACACAACACGTGTAGGAAAATCCTGCGTAGGAGTTAGTATAACAGTACTCAGTGGGGCACCCTGAAGCCAAAAAGCAATATAAAAATGGAAAGCACAGTCATCTCTACACAGGTACATGTATACAACTCATATAACAATAATATATAGATATACTCAAACCAAGACAAACTATCTAGAGATAAGTCAAAAGTGCATTATACCAACCCTAATAATTCAACTTGAAGATTCCATGAAGCACTCATCTGGTAGAACACACTCCTATATTCGATAGCACTGATGACGTCTGTCGGATAGGTACTTCTCATTAGGTACTATCATGAGAATGATATGATTATAGATCATAATAGAATATGATACATAAATGAGGATCATATCCAAGGCCATTGGGTGATACCAAAAAATAAATATATATTAACCCACTAAGTAGAAGAATGGTGCCCGCATAGTTTTGGTCACATCGATGCTAAGAACTCCACCAAGGGCATGAAGATGAATAGAGGATCATGCTCCGGGTCTCTCAAGGGATTCCAACAACTCTATCGAGTAAGTATTTCTGATGGTATTATAGTCCTTGTAGTAGGAAACGATTCATACCAACCTCCAAGGAAACAAAAAAAGGAAAAAACCTTAACAAAACATGTCCAGGAAAAGAAGGAAAAGAAGCTCAAGGCAAGTAGAAAGGGGTACATGACATGTAGTTGAGTCACACATTGTGTCCCTCGACCCCAAGTACTTATCGTGTACAATGGACCATGTCATCAAAAATCATGTCATGTCAAAGAGGGATACACGATGTGTAGAAGGGGTTACATGCTATGTACCTCCATCTGGGGTCTGCCCGTGTACTTCATCCATGTGCCAGTACACAATGTCAACCCATGTGTCCCAACCCCTACACCTGTACATGGGGTATCCCATGTACCTAGTCTAGGCCAATCCATGTGGGGGAGTACACAACATTTAGAAAACCAGTGTACTCCACCCCATTTTTGTGTACCTCCTAAGGTACATGCCGAGTTTATCCAAGGGGGACCACACTTCAGGTAGTTAGGGACTAGACTCCCTAGTAATCTAGTTTTCTAGAACAAGTCTTCTTCCTACCACTCACATTTTTGATCTACCGAATCTCATTCAGGTGTTTGGTTCACCTCGAAACTCCATATCCAAGGTTATTTTACCACAATAACACAAATGCGATGGGATTTGGGCCTTCAATCAGTTTAGAAAACATGATGGTATCCATTATTCATTACCGTCGAAAAGCATGAATTTGGAACCCACCGTCGTTCGATCTGTTGTCGCACCCATTGTTGCACCGTCGTCTAGTCATCCTGACGCCAGATCTAGAGTTTCAAATCATTGTTCTAATAATTGAAGGCGTAACAATCTATTGTTCACAAAGGGTTTCAAACCAAGGGGAAGAACAAATAATGCCTGAAAAAGAACACAAGAACTGGGGGATAAAATCACAAAAAAAATCAATAAGGAAAAACCTCGATCGATATTCATGTAGATCTTGGTTCACAAACATTATAATGATGAACTAAAACAAAAAAATTCAAGAATCAACTCCTGATAAATCCCACAAAATAATCTCATCCAGAAAATATGAGCAGAATGATGATCAATTTGTTCTTGGATTGGACTTCATTCATCAATGGAATAAATAATGAGAAATAAACAAATTAAATAAAAATCCCAACCTCAATTTGGATCAGTTTCTAATGAATAATAGTCTACACCTCATTGTCATTGGAGAAATCCCTCAAGATCGGTTTGTGCCAATCGTCGATTTGGGGTTTCATCGTCATCCATTGAAAGGATACTCCATAGGTTCTCTCTCTAATGTTTCAAAATATTTCTAGGGTTATGAGGATAAACCTTAATTTTTGACAAAAGGTATTATTTAAAGATAAATTTTCTTACTTCATCAATAACTAAAATAAAATTATTTTCTTAAATTATTTTATTCATTTAAAAGTTTTTGAGGATTTTTTCACAATTGACATGCACCGACCATTTCAAGGTCTCACTCAGGGTAAAACCGATATTCTTAACTCAACAGTTCCCATAGATTTCTGATCTGGGCACCTGTTTAAATGTTATTCCATTTTTTTACGGAAACTGCACTCATGTGATCTTTAATATTTTAATATTTTCAAACATTTTTTCCAGGAACACTAGGCCTCAGAATCACATGTCGTATCAGTACCTAGTATCAAAATTAATTCATATAATATTTAAAAATAATTCATGGAAAATCCATGTCATTATATTCTACCCACCTTGGGGTTTTACATCCCTGGAAAGCTAAAATAATGTCTACTCAAAAATATGAGGGTATTGATCGTGAATGTGAGTGTAACACCCCAAGATTTTACGAAAAATATTATTTTTAATTTCATTAGTGTCTTGTGTTGTACGCTACACCAAAAGGAGCTTGCACAATATGCATCCCTGACTTGACTTTCATTACACGCAAGAGCGACCTTCCACGATAGCGTGTGTTGTACGCAATACCGAGTTTCACTAAACAAGGATATGCTATTAAAATATTATTAAAACTAGCCGTTATGAATAGTAATACCCACATTTTGAAATTTTATAAATTTAATTTTTGAAAATGGAATTCATTTTTGGATTCGGAATATCGAAATTAGCCTAGGGTGAAATTTTGGTACTTTTCGGATAACTTTCATATTCTAATGAATAGTGAAAATTACTAAATTTTAATTAAAAATAATTTTTTTAATAGAAATAATTAATAGTGATAAATTATTAATTTGAGTGGTTTTAAAGTATATTTAGAATATATTTTTACAATTTAATACAATTTTGGTCATTGGATATAATTTCATATTTAAACCAGACATAAACAAGTGTCAATCTTTTGATAGTTATTATCTCTTAAAAACACGCTATTTGTATTGAAGACGGGAATTAATTTTTAAATTAGTTAATGTAACTGATATTTTTTTAATTTGGTAAAATAAAAATCATTTTTGAATTCATAATATCAAATATAGCTTAGGCCTAAGTTTTGGTATTTTTCTGGAAACTTTCATTTTTTGATAAATTGTCAACCCACTAAGTGGTAGTTAAAAAACAAAATTTTTTCATAAAACTTAATTTTACCGCTTCTGTGAGTGGAATTTCTAAAGAATTAAAGACATGATTAATATCAAGGACTAAAATTTGTTTCAATGAGATGAAAATAATTTTTGGTGAATAGTAACTTTTTACTTTTTTTACCACGGTTAAAAGTAAATAGGGTAGTTAAGGGTAAAAATGATATTATTATTACCCTAACACATGTCCTATTTCTATTGGATAAGTTTAATTCTACCATAAACAACCTTAGGAATAAACTATGACCATTTAGGCCCACTTGGATTAGATTAGGACATTTATTATCAATTTATTTAAACAAGGGTTAAAATAGTTAAAATCAAAGTTTAATAACTAAATAATTTTTAATATAGGGTTATACATAAGATAAATTCGACTATAAATATTATTTAGAAATATAAAATTATTTCCTACATAATGGTATTTTATTTGTAATTTTTAGACTTAAAATAATTTAATTTATTTATGATACAATGAGGATGCAGTAATTATCTTATTAATGAAATATTGACATAATTGATGTTATAAATACCCAAATAAATGTAATTTGAGACTTTTTATAAATTTCAATACTTTTATATGTTAATATGACATGTTATTATTGATTTAATTAATTTTTTTCGATCTAATCATTCTTTTATGATTTTCACAAAAATCAATTACCAAATAGTGTCAAAATTGACATAAAATTGTTTTTAAAACAGATATTATATTATTAATTGTTATTTTATTCCTAAAAATCAAAGGTTATGCCAAATGACTTATAAAAGGTTATATATATTAATAATAAACAACATGGGGTTCTTTTGGCTTGATATAGTAAGTTTATTAACCTTATAGTGTAAGAAAACAAGAAGATGCGGTAAAAGTTAAATTATCTAACTTAAAGTTAAATCTAAATGATAAGGATAAAATTGATACCTAAACTTGTCTAAATTCTATTAGATGAGATTATTTCGACCCATCCCCACCTTATCTTCGAAATATATCAATTTCGAGCTATTAAAAACCGAATTTGACTTTATAATAAAATAATATTTTTAGTTATTCCAAAGGTGCCCATCTCCTCCCTTATAAAAGTGCATCTCCTCCCTCTCCTCCTCACACCAATTTGAGCCTTCAAGCTCGGCCAAACCCTACCCATTTTACTTCCTCACTTCCCTAGAAACATCCTAGAGGTCCTAGTATTCTTCAAAGACCAATTTTAGTGCCCTAAGAGGAGGTCTCAAAGAGGCGCTTCAAACAAGAGGTAATGCCCGTTACCGATTCTTTCATCTTTATTTATTCTTTCACTTCTTCTTCTTTAGTTGTTTCATTATGAAGTAATAACATCAGTATCACTCATATACTGATATGTTATTATAAGTATGAAACAACCCTATTTCACCATCTATCCATCCTACGTAAAACGAAATCACCACGCGTGTGTACGTGCGGAATACCGTCTCCACGCTGTGGTGTAATCTATTTTCCACCAGCACCATACTTGGATGGGTATAATGGTGAAAGTAATGAATATATATGATTATTTTAAAGTGATATTGATTATTTAATATTATACATCCACTTTAATACAATTTTAAGATCATGGGAATGATATCATCGCTCGTGCATACGTACGGAATACCGTCACCACGACACGATGAGATTCACTCTCCATGATAACCATTCAAGAATGATTATAAAGTATATATAATAAGTAATCATAAAATATATTACATAATAATTCTACTATATTTATGTATATATATATTTATGTCGTCTACTTAATTCCATTCAATTCAATAAGGAAACGAAAACAGCGTTCGTGCGTACGTACGACCTACCGTCTCCATGAACGGTGTATTTCGTTCCATTTATCGATCTATTATACTTTTTTATATTATGAATATATATTATATATAAATCATGGTTTATATTCTGGAATTAATTAATCATGATCTTTGTAATCATATGTATAATTACAAGTCAAAACACGGACGACAAATGAAACTATTTTACCCAAAACACTCTTTAACATGGAATTTACAAAAGAACGGGTAATATAAAGTCATAACTGAACCATATATGATATAATAACAATGAATATGATTCTGTAATAATTCAATGACATTATTTAAATCATTATAGAGGAGGTTAGGAACCATACAAATCATATCGGACCTAAGGTAAGGGATAATTTTGCAAATCTCATTTTTATCCGAGATTGCTTATTCGTAAGTATTTACTGAGGCTATTTCTATCATGTCCATGTTTTATAAAAGTGTTTTCATGTATTTTTAAAGTCCTTTTTACCCATTTTTGACTTTTACTACATGTTATGTGTGGAATATTTCTTTTATTTACATTACGAGGTACTTTTTTGACTTTTCCGACAAAAGTACGAGGAGAATGTTATTTTTAGCTTATACGGCATGAACGGATTTTTAATGTTTTATAAAGCCTTATTTTCATGAAGCTTCCTCCAAAATATTTCATGACTATTTTATAAAAAATCCTATTTTTTTAAAATTTCAAGACATTTTGTAAAAAGAAAATGATTTTGAATAAGAAAGTATATTTTCCTCAAGAATTCATTTCAAGTGTTTTATCAAAACCATTTTCCGTCTAAGATGACATTATTTCATATGTGTATGTTTTATGTATAATGTCTCTATGATTTACATGGTTTAATTTTTCTGATTATGAAATGATATCCATTTCTTTTATATGGATTATGTGATGATGGGATGATTTTATGAAACCCATTTTATTTGTTGGGTTATTATGAATGATGTATGTTTATTTTGTGGCACAAGTAAGAATGATTTCATTATGAGATGGGTGGGACCTATATCTCCCTCCAATGAATTGGGTAAAGATTTTATATCTCATGAGATATACATGGCTAGAACGGCAAGTTAAATTGGTTCAGTAATACAAGACTGGAACGAGGAGTGAACTCGATTCCGAAAGGGACTTTGTCCACTAAGATGGTCTTCGCAGCAATGCCTTGGCTAATATGGAAATCATATCATGTGCTTAATGGTTTCCACAATTACATGTTTTATTCCCATGCTATTTTATCATTATTAAGGTTTCTTTATGATCTATGCCATACGTACTTCCATGTTTTATGTCATTGCTCAAGATTTTGACGTTTAAACATTATATTCATGTTTTTAAGTTCAAATGTATATGGTATGTTTTATTTTATCCATGCTTACCCTTACTGAGCATTTGAGCTCACCCTTTTTAGGTTTTATTTTCCCCAGGATATAGAGAATGGTTTTAGGTAAGAAAAAAAAGGGGGAAGATCTTTATGGTAGATGTTGAAGATCTTTCACCATGACTAGAAGATTGTGTTCCAAGTTTCCAAAGACACTAAACTATTACGGTCCTTATGTGTCTGTTTTTGTTATGTATTAAGTATTCCAAAAAAGTAATGTAATGTTCATGTATGTCAAGATTCGGGTCTCTACATTTGGTATCAGAGGAAAAGTTTAGTCAACCTTTGGAAACTAGGATGCGAAAACTTTAGTGAAATCCCTAGAGATATTTCTAAGGTATGTCTAGGGATGTACCTAAGGATAATTATACGTATAGGATATAGTCCTAGAACTACGGTAAAGATATTAGAATTTAACCTAAGATGTTAGATATTTAGGGAACTCCCCCATTACTATGTTGTTTTCCCTAGCATGATTTTTTCCTCTCACACTATTCTTTTTGGGTTTTCGAAAATGGATGGAAACAGGAATATTCACGATAATGGAGGATATGACAGACAATGGAATGATATTCTTCATGGGAAACCAAATGAAACGGGATCTGGATGTCCAAACATCGTTATTATACCTAATCAGCAATCTCATAATATGATCAATAATCTCAACTTTGGTAGGTTTCCCGACTTAGATAATAAGAGAAAAATGGAGTTTCATGATGATCATAGAGGAAAGAAAATTCAATTTCCCTCATGTAAATCATGTGGGAAGAGGCATCGGGGAGATGGTTTCTAGGGTACTGGAATATTCTTTGGGTGTGGAAAAGAAGGACACAAATCCAGTAAGTGCAAAGGAAAAGGTTCTGTTAACACCATGGATGAGGATAATGGTATTGCTACGACAACAAAAATGGTTAAATGTTTTAAATGTGGAATGTACGGGCAATATGAAAACCAATGCCCTAAGGGAAAGTCTCATGAAGAGAATCAGTACGGCCGTATGGTTAGTATTTATGTTGATGGTGACGAAGAGACTTCAAATGATATGTGAGATGAAAGAGTTGTTGAAGCTCGGTCAATGGTTTAAGAAGGTAGTGGAATGATTACATGTTTATCAAGTGTAATGTTGTATAAGTAATCTCATGGTACTATGGAATAAAGAGACATCTAAGGATTGTTACACTGTTGTCTTTCCTTGAGTTTTGAAAGTGTATGATTAATGGTACCAGTATCCATGAAAGGTTATTTAGATATTTTTGGAATGTAGATGATATGCGCATAATGAAGGGATAAGGAGAAAATTAAATGTTTGATAGTATTCCTGAGCTCATGACTGATATAAGGACTAAGTGAAATTATGGTTTGATTATATAGAAATTTTGGGATTTTGGTATGTGGAAAGAGTTAACTTTTGACAGAAGTCATGTTTTCACTAAGGTTAAATGGGTATTCATTTTTCAAGAGAATACATGATTAAGGTATTCACATGTTTGTAATTTGACCAACAAGATATATCTTATGATATATGGGGGATAAATGATGGCATTCACATGATTGTTATGTGGCATTTCAAGTAATCATTTTCTTTATACTATGAGTTGGGACCGAAGTATTTTTGATAAGCCTAAAGATTGGAATGGATTATGTTGGACATAAGTTAGTATTGTTTAAGGATAGAACTTTTTTCGATATTATTGATGGTATGTTATAGTAATATAGCTTTAGAAAAAGGAAAACCTACAGGACAGGCGACAGCCCATCGCGTCGGACAAGGCTGTAGGAATCGAACCCACAACCAAAGTGCGACTAGCCTTTATCACCTACCACTGGCCTACAGGAAGTCCCTGTTTAGTAGAAACTAGTTTTATTATACTAAGAAGTATTATATATGAATTATAAGTCCATTTTAGGAACCATATATGATTAATCTCACTATAGATGGACTTATGTATTTTTTGATAACTTTTCTAACCTTTTGTTTGAGACAGATGGAATGACCCATCATTCTATCACATGATCTGTTAACACATCAAGAATGAAAAATTCAACTTCATTTCCTTAAGAGATGAAGTGGAAATTGTCCAACGAACGACCAACGGTGAGACTGTACCAAAATCACGAAAGTATTTCTTCTAATTCCAATTTCATCAACTTTAGGGAAATGATCTTGAAAACCAAAAATGTTGTCTTATTGCTCTTATATCCGATTAATCAGATGGTACCTTAGATCATCACAAATTTATGGCTTTGTGATTTTTGGATTTTTCATATCCATGTTCTCTACCACTCTCCATCAGAACATGACAGTTATATTTCTCTTCCATATCCATATTTTCACCTATGTTCTCCTGTGTGGAAACCCAGTGATTAGTTAATTTGGGTAACCGTTATGTTTCATACTTTAGTTTTTAAAGCCAAGTTTTGGTATTCCTTTTTACGATGTGGGTTTCTATTAAAGAAACTTTTGATTAGTAAACCATTTATAACCCCGAAGAATTTTGAGGGCGAAATTCATTTTAAGGGGGGTAGAATGTAACACCCCAAGATTTTACGAATAATATTCTTTTTAATTTTATTAATTTATTGTGTTGTACACTACCCCAAAAGGAGATTGCACAACACGCATCCCTGACTTAGCATGCATTATACGCAAGCGCGACCTTCCACGATAGTGTGTGTTGTACGCAATACCGAGTTTAGCTAAACAACGATACGCTATTAAAATATTATTAAAACTAGCTGTTGTGAATAGTAATACCCACTTTTTGAAATTTTATAAATTTTATTTTTGAAAATGGACTTCATTTTTGGATTCGGAATATCGAAATTAGCCTAGGGTGAAATTTTGGTACTTTTCGGATAACTTTCAAATTCTGATGAATAGTGAAAATTACTAAATTTTAATTAAAAACAACTTTTCTAATCGAAATAATTAATAGTCATAAATTATTAATTTGAGTGGTTTTGAAGTATATTTAGAATGTATTTTTACAATTTTATACAATTTTGGTCATTGGATATAATTTCACATTTAAACCAGACATAAACAAGTGTCAATCTTTTGATAGTTATTATCTCTTAAAAACCCGCTATTTGTCTTGACGACGGGAATTAATTTTTAAATTAGTTAATGTAACTGATATGTTCTGAATTTGGTAAAATAAACAACATTTTGGAATTAATAATATCAAATATAGCTTAGGCCTAATTTTTGGTATTTTTCTGGAAACTTTCATTTTTTGATGAATAGTCAACCCACTAAGTGGTAGTTAAAAAACTGAATTTTTTCATAAAACTTAATTTTACCGCTTCTGTGAGTGGAATTTCGAAAATCCGAGAGACATGGTTAATATCAAGGACTAAAATGTGGTTCAATGAGATGAAAATAATTTTTGGTGAATAATAACTTTTTACTTTTTTTACCACGGTTAAAAGTAAATAGGGTAGTTAAGGGTAAAAATGATATTATTATTACCCTAACACATGTCCTATTTCTATTGTATAAGTTTAATTCGACCAAAAACAACCTTAGGAATAAACTATGACCATTTAGGCCCACTTGGATTAGATTAGGACATTTATTATCAATTTATTTAAAGAAGGGTTAAAATAGTTAAAATCAAAGTTTAATAACTAAGGAATTTTTAATATAGGGTTATACATAAGATAAATTCGACTATAAATATTCATTAGAAATCTAAAACGATTTACTACATAATGCTATTTTATTTGTATTTTTTAGACTTAAAATAATTTTATTTATTTATGATACAATGATGATGCAGTAATTATCTTATTAATGAAATATTGACATAATTGATGTTATAAATACCCAAAGAAATGTAATTTGAGAATTTTTATGAATTAAAATAATTTTATATGTTAATATGACATATTATTGTTGATTTAATTAATTGTTTTAGAACTAATCATTCTGTTATGATTTTCACAAAAATCAATTACCAAATAGTGTCAAAATTGACATAAAATTGTTTTTAAAACTAATATTATATTATTAATTGTTATTTTATTCCTAAAAATATAAGGTTCGGCCAAATTACTTATATAAGGTTATATATATTAATAATAAACAACTTGGGGTTCGTTTGGCTTGATATAGTAATTTTATTAACCTTATAGTGTAAGAAAACAGGAAGACACGGTAAAAGTTAAATTATCTAACTTAAAGTTAAATCTAAATGATAAGGTTAAAATTGATACATAACTTGTATAAATACAATTTTATGAGATTATTTAGACCCATGCCCACCTTATCTTAGAAATATATCAATTTGGAGCTATTAAAAACCGAATTTGGCTTTATAATAAAATAATATTTTTAGTTATTCCAAAGGTGACCCTCTCCTCCCTTATAAAAGGGAACCTCCTCCCTCTCCTCCTCACACCAATTTGAGCCTTCAATCTCGTAAAAACCCTGCCCATTTTACTTCCCCACTTCCCTAGAAACATCCTAGAGGTCCTGGTCTTCTTCAAAGACCAATTGTATTGCCCTAAGAGGAGGTCTCAAAGAGGCACTTCAAAGAAGAGGTAATGCCCGTTACCGATTCTTTCATCTTTATTTCTTCTTTCACTTCTTCTTGTTTAGTTGTTTCATTATGAAGTAATAACATCAGTATCACTCATATACAGATATGTTATTATAAGTATGAAACAACCCTATTTCACCATCTATCCATCCTACAGAAAATGAAATCACCACGCGTGCATACGTACGGAATACCATCTCCACGCCGTGGTGTAATCTATTTTCCACCACCACCTTACTTGGATGGGTATAATGGTGAAAGTAATGAATATATATGATTATTGAAAAGTTATATTGATTCTGTAATATTATACATTCACTTTAATACAATTCTACGATCATGGGAATGATATCATCGCTCATGCGTACGTACGGAATACCGTCTCCACGACGTGATGAGATTCACTCTCCATGATAACCATTCAAGAATGATTATAAAGTATATATAATAAGTAATCATAAAATATATGACATAATTATGCTACTGGATTTATGTATATATATATTTATGTCATCTAATTAATTCCATTCAATTCAGTAAGGAAACGAAAACAGCGTTCATGTGTACGTACGGCCTACCGTCTCCATGAACAGTGTATTTCTTTCCATCTATCGATCTATTATATATATGTATATTATGAATATATGTTATATATAAATCATGTTTTATATTCTGGAATTAATTAATCATGGTCTAATTAATCATATGTATAATTACAAGTCAAAACACGGACGACAAATGAAACGATTTTACCCAAAACACTATTTAACATAGAATTTACAAAAGAACGGGTAATATAAAGTCATAAGTGAACCATATATGATATAATAACAATGAATATGATTCTGTAATAAGTCAATAACA
Source organism: Viscum album (assembly GCA_963277665.1). Taxonomy (NCBI): domain Eukaryota; kingdom Viridiplantae; phylum Streptophyta; class Magnoliopsida; order Santalales; family Viscaceae; genus Viscum; species Viscum album. The sequence continues at coordinate 1,250,218,280 of OY728121.1, forward strand.
TTATTTAAATCATTATATAGGAGTTTCAGAACCATACAAAGCATATCGGACCTAAGGTAAGGGATAATTTTGCAAATCTCATTTTTATCTGAGATTGCTTATTCGTAAGTATTTACTGGGGCTATTTCTATCATGTACATGTTTTATAAAAGTGTTTTCATATATGTTTAAAGTCATTTTACCCATTTTTGACTTTTACTACATGTTATGTATGGAATCTTTCTTTTATTTACGTTACGAGGTACTTTTTTGACTTTTCCGAAAAAAGTACGAGGAGAATGTTATTTTTAGCTTATACAGCGTGAACGGATATTTACTATTTTATAAAGACTTATTTTCATGAAGCTTCCTCCAAAATATTTCATGACTATTTTATACAAAATCCTATTTTTTTAAAATTTCCAGACATTTTGTGAAAAGAAAATGATTTTGAATAAGAAAGGATATTTTCCTCAAGAATTCATTTCAAGTGTTTTATCAAAACCAGTTTCCGTCTAAGATGACATTATTTCATATGTGTATGTTTCATGTATAATGTCTATATGATTTACATGGTTTCACTTTTATGATTATTAAATTATATCCATTTCTTTTATATGGATTATGTGATGATGGGATGATGTTTATGAAACCCATTTTATTTGTTGGGTTATTATGAATGATGTATGTTTATTTTGTGGCACATGTAAGAAATATTTCATTATGAGATGGGTGGGACCTATATCTCCCTCCAATGCATTGGGTAAAGATTTTATATCTCATGAGATAGACATGGCTGGAACAGCAAGTTACACCGGTTCAGTAATACAGGACTGGAACGAGGAGTGAACTCGATTTAGAATGGGACTTTGTCCACTAAGATGGTCTTGGAAGCAATTCCTTGGCTAATATGGAAATCATATCATGTGCTTAATGGTTTCCAAAATTACATGTTTTATTCCCATGCTATTTTATCATTCTTAATGTTTCTTTATGATCTATTCCACACGTACTTCCATGTTTTATGTCATTTCTCAAGCTTTTGATGTTTAAACATTATGTTCATGTTTTTAAGTTCAAATGTATATGCTATATTTTATTTTATCCATGATTACCCTTACTGAGCATTTGAGCTCACCCTTTTTATGTTTTATTTTCCCCCGGATATAAAGAAAGGTTTTTGGTAAAAAAAAAAGGGGGAAGATCTTTATGGGAGATGTTGAAGATCTTTCACCACTATTAGAAGATTACATTCCAAGTTTCCAAAGACACTAAACTATTATGGTCCTTGTGTGTCTTTTTTTGTTATGTATTAAGTATTCCGTAAAAGTAATGTAATTTTCATGTATGTCAAGCTTCGGGTCTCTACAGTGAGCCTCACACTCCCATGTTCTCTCCTAGATATTCCTATGATTCCACTGAATATGAACCAAAGGAATTTTTCACCCACAAAGGATACTCTCCTAATGATCCTCGATCTCCACTAGGTACTCAGCAAAATTCTCTCCAACCTCGATGTCCATCTCGCCCAAATCGATGATGTGTGATGGATCTTGCACTTACCTCTTGAGCTATGACATGGGGAAGATGTTGTGTTCTTGGTATAGTTATGGGGTTGGTATAAGAATTACACCACCTCGCCAACTCTATATTGTATCTAAATAAGGCTAATGAACCTCATAGATATCTTGTCACCCCGAGAAAATATCTGTAATCCACGTCGAGGTGACTCCTATAGGAACACGTAGTCTCCTTCCTCAAATTCCAAAGGCCTGCATTGTATATCAAGATAAAATGTATGAAATATATCTGTAGTATTCATCCACTCATATATAATCTAAACCTTCTCTATTGTAGCTCACAACAACTCTGAGCCCATGAGTGAAGACTCTCCTAGGTCAGTCCAGAAAAGTGGTGACCTACAGGGTTGCCCGTATAAGCCTCAAATGATTCCATACCAATGGGGGGATGATATATGTTGTGGTAAGAAAACTACACCAGTAGTTAGTTATCCTCCCAACTACATACAATGTCTAACATGAAATCTCACAACATGTCCTTCAGAACCAAAATGGTTCACTCTGTCTGACCATCATTTTGTGGCTGAAACATTGTGCTCAAGCATAACTGGGTTTCAAACACCACATATAATCGCTTCATAACGAAGATGTAAAGTGAGAATCTTGATCTATATTATGGGTACAGTCCAAAAATATGTTTTTCTCATCATGATCACATGAGGAAGATCTTGAGTGATGCATGTATCAGCTGGATTAATCATGAGCTTTAATTGATGGATTTGGTCTTTTAATTTTCCACATGGGCCAGAATGTCACTGCTCTTGTGTGTATAGGGAGCGGGAACTCAGAATGAGTACATGGGTAGTGGAATTCAATGTGTCGGGGATTTAGTGGGGAAATGGGATTAAGTAAAATAAATCCATGCTTGGTACTAAAATGTTTGACATGGGTATGTACATAGTAATTTAGCTTCGATGGAGAGAATAACCCCAAAAACGGACTGGTCAAGTCATCCTATTTGGTATCAGGCTTAGTTCACCTAGGCATGTGGGTACTACATCAAATATGGGGAGATAGGATTAAATTTATAGTGGCATTGATTTTCAAGGTAGGTTTGTTTTATGTTTTGGGCCTTTGGATTTGAAAGGACTTGCTTCATTGATGCAGGATGGTGTGTGTGAAGTGCCAACACCATGTTGTAATTATTGATATTGGGGAGTAGATTAAGACATGGTGAAGATATAATTGATATTTATTTGTACCAATTTGACTCAAGTTAATAGGAACTTATCATAGAGAGCTTAGATCTAGAAGACATCAATGTGGAGGTTTACTAAGTACACCAAAAAGATCTGGTGTAAAGGGGAGTTTGGGATCAAGTTGAAATAGTCAATTATTTAGTGTCTTGATTAAAGTTTGGATCTATATGGTAATTCAATGAGAACATTTTGTGCATTTCAATTAGAACATGGGGGGTTCAGAAATGGGGGTGGAATAATCCCCCCATCATTAATGAATAGACCAGTAACAAAAATAAATTCTTCAACCAAAGACTTGCTTCTTCTTCAATCTTTCAACATGCATGCATCTGAAATGAATTGGTTCTTTAGTCAAACTTCAATTTTTCGATTTTTCTATCTTTAATTGAAAATTAATTTTTTATTTTCAAACACTTTTAAGGGAAATTGAGAACCCAAATAATATAAACATCAAGTACCATACAGGATGGAAGAAACCATTAAAATCTAATTTAATCATATTTGACACACAATCCTAAAATAATTTCCAATGGTAGTAGCATACCTCAAAAGCTGGATCATCCTTGTTGAGATTTTCGAACCAATAAGACATTTTGTACCACAATTGAATGTACCCCTCCATATTCATTTTCCTTTCATTAAAACCTCTTACCAGTATAAGTTCTATCTTGTCAATCCACTCTATCTTCTCTTTATTGGTATCCACCAGAAGAAGTCTCTTAGGGATCTGATCAGCATCCTCATGTGAGGTTATAATATTAAGAGAATCTTCCAACATAACCTCCTCTAAGTGAAAAATAAGATCCCATGTTGGGACCTATTTGTATATCTACTACTGATGGACATTGGAATCTCCCATAAGATCAACCCGATTACAGGTGCTCTCAGAGAAGGTGTGTTCGACCACCATTGGTGCCTCTTAAGGCCCATTAGTATCTCTCATCATATAATTTGTCTTAATTGATTTGTCTAGAAAACTTCCTTCAAATTGGACCTCCTTCTGTGCACTATTAAGTTCAAATCTCTTCTCCTTAGACCTCTTTTTCTTATCATATCTAGTCTCTATTGGTTTCAGAAGAAATGAATAGTCCTTTAGACCTTTTGGTTTGTGTTTTCCTTAAGAAATTAGTTTCCATAATCCTTATTTCATTTATACCCCTTCTTCTTCCTTGGATTATGAGGCCCTATTTCATAACTACCATCCAAACTAACATTTGAATCTAGGTATGAGGGATCATCACTTGCCACTTCCCCTGAGAAACCTTTCCCTTAAAATGAAGCCTCACCTGGTGTAAATGTTGATGGGCCCTAAACCAATCCTTCAATGGAAAGACCTTCAAACCAGTTGTCAGGCTTAATGTTTGGAATGACCTTCCCAAGGCCAATACAATTGGAAGTAACCTCATAATACCCTTTGGATTCATTTCCATGAGGTGAATCATCCACAAAACCATTTTTAGTACGTATATGGATAGCCACATCTTGATAATAGTTAGGTCTAGTAACTTCCCTTGACTCCTATATCCCATCCATGGTACTGGTTCGATTTCCAACACACACAGACTCAACATATAAATAGGGACATAAAACCACTAGCCTCCCTGATCAATGTTTTGTTTTCAAAACTGGAACCACCAGGTCATGTTTCAATTAGCTAAAAACATCCCCAACTTTTGGATCAGTCTCCCTTGGATGAACCACTTTCTAGGAAGGAGCCATTGGCTCTATGAACCGACCAACATCCCTCATACCATAATCATACAAGAGATCCTAAACATTTCCAATATGATTTGTAAACCCCTCGTTCAGCTTCTTCAGGTAGTTACCATGCCTACAAGCTGCCTTCAGGTGACCAAGATGCTTGCAGGAAGAGCAGAAATCAAGCCACTTTTCCAATCAAATGGTTTGTTTGTATAAAGACTATTATCCAATTGAAATCCACACATAGTCAACGGGTAATCAGGAAACGTCAACCTCGACAAAAATTCTTAGGGATTTTGGATGGAATACCACACGATCTTGACTGTCAAATCATAAATAACAACCCACTCGGTTCCCATGCATACGAAGAATTGAAAGATTTTGGAACATAAGGGGAAGCTAAAGAAAACATACCCAAATGGCCATCGTAGGTGAGCCATGGTTCATGTATAAATTGAAGGAACAATTGAATAGGAAGATACTAAATCCCTTGTAGACCTAGGGAGAACATGAACAAGCTAATATTAGGTCTTCTTCAGAGGAAAATAAAATCATGATATAGAAATTGTCTAGTATGACAAATGGTGCACGATCTTATAAACCCCACACTTAAAAGAAAATCAGTCGAACAAATCCACTGAAAGATTTTGATGTTTAAAATGAGAGAACAGTGTTAGATTAAGGAGGACCAATACATCTATAAACTCTAATGCTGAGAGAGGAACCTACGGAATGCCTTCAAATAAATCGAGGACTTTAGGGAAAATATGGATTTGAGGGAAAGCGGGGATAAAATAGGGTTGGAAAATGGGTAGAAAAATAATTATCAGACCTCCATAGAGGACAATGAAGGTCCCTCATCCTTTTATGGGGGGGGACTAGCTCAAATTCCATCATCACCTAGGGCATGAACGGTGGTGGTCCTAGCAAGAGAGACTCACTGTGTCTTTTTATGTCTTGTCCATTCCTCATTGATTCATAGACTATGTGTTCATCTTCCTCAATAATTTTCATCTTCGGCCTCACTCTATTTTATTTTAATCATCCTCTATATGGCCTCATCAACCTTCCATAACAAGTCAATATTCATATATTTAGAATTTCAGTGTCTTATTAAATCTTAAGAAACATCGTTTTGTCCTCCCTTGGTGGTATCTCAAAAATTCCAATAAAGGCATATTATTTGAATGAACCCAACATCCACAACAAGAGTTAATCCTATAACAACCCATAATTTTATCAATGTAATTTCCCTTCTTATGTAATAATATATTTTATTATCATTATAATACAATTTTATGTGACACTAATTAAATTTTCAAAGGGTAATAAAATAGATTACAATAATACAATCGATTTTTCCGAAGAAAAGTTGATCTTATTTAAAAATTAAAATTATCATATTTAGAAAATTGTTTTTATAAAATTTATTCTATTACTAAAATATATACATCAAAAAATGGTTAGGGTGATTTTTTGATATTTTTCAAAAATATTTGATTTTTTTTGAATAGTGAAATGCTATAATTTTTGGTAATTAACATTTTGAGAATTTTGGAGTCATGAATCATATAATCCTGATGTAAGAAACCATTGTTTCAAACTCTACTAAACCATTTACTATATTTATATATAGGAATAAACACTAGTTTTACTCTTGAGCCAAAATAATAAACTAATGAATATGATAATCGAAAACACCCCTCTCCTCCCCCTATAAATACAACCCCTAACCACCCATTCTAGTCACACATACTATGCCTTGTAGATTGTTTAAATTGTGCCCAATTACCTTCCCAGGCCTCTTCCCCATGTCCAAGATCTTATGGTGTAAATAAAATAACAAACCCAAGTTCCTCATCCACCTTTTTCTTTAGGAGGTTCTCAAGTAGAAGATATTCAAGATGTAAAATCCCCCACCTTTCTCTTTTAAATTATTTCATTATTCTACCTCATCATTTTCCCCACTATCCAAATTAATATGATAATTATAGTATCATACATATACTGTAATGTTATTGTGTTAATGTAATATATTTCACCAAATCTATTCTCTTGTCTTTTTATCAAAAAAGTGAAAACACAGTCTGTGATATGTCTATTCACCACCTTATTTGACGAAGAATTTTCATTAACACAATCATGGCCTGTAATAAAACCATTATAATGTGTAAAAAAGATTTTAAAATTTATATTATAACTTTTTTCATGTTTTGGTACTAAAATATATATATAATATAAAATAATAAAACAAAACTAATTCACATTGATCAAAAACCACCAAAATAAAATAAACGTATATCATTAACATTTTGTCAAATAAATCATCCTAATACCAGAAAAAAAATTATATATGGGAAATTTTAAAACTATACAAGTATATGAATACCATCTCATTCCACTTATGTAGTTTTACTTTCATTTGACAAGAACATCTACAAATATACACAAGTTAACTGTTAATGAAACCATGAAAACGAACGCTCCCAGAATGATGAAATTGAACCTTATAACTCCTTGAAAAAGCCATGGTTTTCCTTAATAAAATTATAATAAAAAAATATAGGAATAATAGGTTATAAATTAACTAATTAATTGAACTAATTTTTTTATCTATGACATTAAGTGAAAGTTCATAACACATTCAGTAATAAAGTAAGGGATCTCTCTGAACCTCTATTTCTTCCTTTGGGTTATGATTTCTCCCTCTTTAACATAATGTATTTTTAAATATTTTTATATAATTCTCATAAATTATTTTTATATGATCCAAAAATGTATATATATCTCAATTCATCTTTATTTTGTGGGTAAATACATGTTTTATAAGGTTCCCTTCTCAATTTCTCCCGATAAGCAAGCCTGATTAAAGAGAACTTCCTCATTTCTCACCCATTTTAAAGTACACTCCATAATATATTTTATGGATCCATTATTTTTATAAAATCACCAATTTTATACTGAAAAACTATCTTTGTTAATTTCATGTTTTATACAAACAATTATTCCTTTTTCTTCTATATATTCTCTTTAAAATTTTCTCTTAAATCGCGCTAAAGTGGCTCATTTCAAGAGTTTCTTAAACAATATTTTTCATGTATTCACTTCATTTAGACATAATTATTCGTGATATATTATTATTTTTATTTTATTATTTTCCATAAATTATTTAATCTCTTCTTTAATTGATACCATTATGATACACCCTTTGGTTATTCCATATGACATGATTACGATACCCAATTCTTTCCATCGATAAACCTTATGTTTAATCCTTATGTTTGATTCCCTATGTGGAACACATATATATGAACATTTTATTATGGTTTTTCTCAAATAGTGCTCCAATTCATTGGGAATTTTTTTCTCATGAGACTTCATGTATGGGATTATAGAGTAAACCTAATCCATTATGGGAATCTATCCACCATGTGATACCATATTGTAAGTTAGACTTGACTCATATTTATGTCATGTAATGTGTTTCCTAAACATTACTATATTTCTATGATCATATGAATCTATGTTCTATATGATATCCCTCTATAATATTATTCATGTTTCATACCTATGATGGAAGCATGTTATTCCTTTGTCCCATGTGCTATACTTCTTTTACATATTTATTACTTCACTGGGATTTTAGCTCATCCTTATTGTCTAGCTATTTCCTAGGTAATACTATGAATATATAGGAGTTAAAAGGAATTTTAGATCACAATATGGAATATTATAACACAGATGATTTATTATATTTCCATGTTTTCAATTTTATGTACCTAGTCTTCCAAAGACACTAGACTTTATGATCCTTGGTTTTATTGGTTTAGTTAATTATGCTTAAAATCATGTAATAATATGTGCAAAATAATAGGGTTACTTTAGTTGGTTTTAAAGAAAAATCTAGTTATTTTTGGATATAATGAATATAAATCTTTAGTAAGAAACTTAGGGATAATTCTACCACCATGGAAAACCTAGATTGAAATTTAGGGAATCACAAGTTAGGATATACTTTCCATTTATAATTTTATCCTTATATGTTCATAGTTTCATTTTTATATGATTATTATTTAAGTATTCAAACCCCCTAATTGTATTTTTTTTTCTTATTAAATGGATGTAAATAGGATAACTCATTCCAATAATCTTTGTTAAAGGAAATTTGATGAAGTCCTTAATGAAATTCCAAATTTGATGGGCCAAAGATCTCAAGACTTCATAAAAGTACCAGCACAACTAGATTAAGTAATAAATAATATCTTCAATCATTTGGAATTCCATCCTTCTCCTACTAAAGAGAAAGTTTTGGTCAAGTCCCCTGTGAAAAAAACGCCTCATATCATTTGTGGATCATTCGGTCCCCTAATCACAGAACAATAAATTAACTCCATTGAGAAGGTATTCATTATCCTTTAATTCTAAAAAAGAATTGTAAGTTATACTAGCAGTCTATAATTTTGATGGTTATGTAAATTAGTGGTATAAATTGATCAAAAACACAAATTATAAGGATTAAATTGATTCATTGAAATGGGAAGAATTCAAGAAAATATTTTTCAATAAAAATTTTCCAAAAACTCTCCATATTAGTATGGAGAGGGAGTTCCTTAGTTTGAAGATAATGTAAGATGATTCAATTAAATAATATGAGAAAAAATTCACTAGTCTTCCATGGAATCCTTATGGCCTTATCATCAGCACTGAAAGTAAGGTGGACTGATTCTTTATTTGTTTGAAACCAGGTCTATGAAAAGTTTTAGAAATTTGGGACATTTATAGTTATGAAGAGATTTTTCATTGTGAACATAAAGTTGAGATGATGATATTTTATTATTAGTGGTATCATGGGACTAGATATAAGAAACTTATAGTGGAATTCTCTTCAAGAGGGAAAAAAGAAAAATATAATAGAGGAAAAAAACCTAGTATCCAACTTGTCAAAAGTGTGAAGAGAAGAATTATGGAAACTACCTAAGGGGAACCTGAAGGTTCTTCAAGTGTGGAAAAGAGGGGCACCAATCTATTCATTTTTGAAGTGAAATGAAGAAACCCACTAATGAGGAAGTGTAAAATAAGGATTATATGAACATCATGCCTATTTAGTAGTGATTTTACTATAAATAAAATAAGAATTATGTTATCCATTTCCCTAAGTCAAGGGTTGTTGGGGGAAATTAACAAAAAAAACCTCCAAGGAAGCAAGGAAGGGAATGTGTTATCACAGCTACTATGGTGGATCCTGATAATGATGTGGTGATAGGTACACTAGTTATCTAATAAATAATAGTGAATGCACTATTTTATTCTTGTTCTATGAATTCTTACATATCTTTAATGTTTTGTATAACTATTCAAACCCCACCTCAAAATATAAATGTTGAGTTATATATCAGAATAGAGAATGATGAAATTGTTGCATATAAAGTATATAACTCCTCCCTGGTTAATATTTGTGGACGGAACCTCCCAGAAAAATTTATCTTACTTCCATTAGTGGATTTTTATGCAATATTTGGCATAGATTTACTATCGTTATATAAAGACAACATCAACTATTGAGAAATGGAAATCCTTTTTCACATCCCGAGGCATCCTACAATTCTATATAATTGTAAGTAGAATGATGATTACCCTTTTGAATCATTGTCTCAATTGTGGATATTATTTCTCTATGAGAAATAATACCTAGCTTATATGATTGAGACAAATGAGAGGATAATTATTGAAGACATTCCCAATGTGAGGGACTATATTGATGTGTTCCCTGAAGAATTACATGATCCTCCTCCTGACCAAGAGGTTGAGTTATCAATTGAACTTATACATCAATATCTTCCCAAATAAAAGAATCCTTATAAGATTGGCTACATTGAGTTAGAGGAAATTAAGAAGAAATTATAAGAGAATCTGGATAAGGGTTTTATCTGCATGAGTGCTTCATTGTGGGGTGTTCTAATGATCTTTATAAAGAATAAGTAAAGATCACAGATCCTCTTCATTTATCACTTTTATCTCAAAAAAATCAAGATAAATAAAAAGTTTCCCCTACCATGGATAGAGGACTTGTTAAATCAACTATGTGGGGTCAAGTGTTTCTCTAAGGTGGACCTTTGGTTGGGATATCACTAATTAAAGATGATGAAGGAAGATATGCCCAAAACTTCCTTTCGAATGAGTTATGGAAAACATGAGTTCATAGTGATTCCCTACAGACTTATTAATGCTTTATAAATTTTCATATACTAAATGAATAGAGTCTTTATATATTACCATGATAATTTTTTGGTAGTCCTTATAGAATATATTTTTATATAATCCAAGAGAAAGTATGGACATGAGGAGCATCTAAAAACTATGATAATAAATTTTTGGAGAGATAAACTATATGAAAATTATATTAAATATGATTTATGGATGGATGAAGTATCATTATTATGGAATTTTATCCCCAATATATATATATATATACCCTTATAAGACAAAAGCAATTGTGGAGTGTCATAGACCAACATTAGCAAAGTAGATCTGTAGTTTCCTCGGTCTAGGTGGGTATTACCGATGATTTTCAAGAACTTATCATGATTTTCAAACCCATTAACCAAGCTGATTTAGAAGGGAGTAAATTTTGTCTCGACCAGTGAATGTGAAGCCTACTTCAAATAGTTGAAAAAGAGGCTTACTATTGCACCAGTACTTACACTACCGACAAGGGGAGAAATATTTTTGGTATAAAATGATTATTAAAATATGTTAATATGTTGTATACAAATTAAAAATGATAAAGTGATATCCTATACCTAAAGGTTTTTGAAATTTCATGAAAAAAAACTATCACACACATGATCTGTAGTTCGCAGTTGTTATCTTTACATTGAAAATATGGTGGCATTATCTCTATGGGGAGAAGTATGAGATATATACTGATCATGAGAGGCTAAAGTATATATCCCCATAGAAGGATATTAATATGTGAAAGTGAATATTTTTAAAGATCATCAATTATTATTACTTCTCAATATACAATATCTTGGTAAAGAAAATAATGTGGTAGAAGCTCTAAGTAGAAGGGGTCCTGCAAAATTATCAAATATGATAATTGAGATAGATCTAATATTCTTAGACTTAGAAAGGATGGATATTAGAATCATAAAGGAAGGTACACCATTAATCCTTTCACAAATGATATCTCAACCATCCCTTATAGATAAAATAAAGGATTCTCAAAGAAATGATGTGGAAATTTAGAAAAAGTTGGAATCTATAAAAAAAGGGTAAATCCTCAGAGATCAAAATTGATGAGGAAGGAGTTGTAAGATTTGGGTCATAATTTATGTATCATACAATATAGAGATAAAGAAATATTTTTTGAATGATGCACATAGATCAACATTCTCTATTCACTCAGGGGAAAAAGGTTTCATTGAGGCCTCCAGGAGCCCTATTGGGGGGAAAATATGAATTAGAATACCGCTGAATATATATATATAAGTGTCTAAAGAGACCCTTCTTCATGTATGGTTTGATCTGGGTTACCGCTCACCCTTAAAGAGGATTTCGAAAATCAAATAAAAGATAATTTTTAGTCAGTTATATAAAAGTGTCTATTGTGTCAGTAAGTGAAGGATTAAAGGAAAAATTATTAGGGGATAAGGAAACCATTACCCATTCCAACATGGAAATGGGAAAACATCACTATATACTTTTTCATTGGACTTTCAAATACATCTAGAGGACATAATTATATATGGATCATTGTGGATTATGTTATAAATAATTATCACTTTATTGCAATTCAATAGGACTTCTCACTCAATCAACTTGCATAGATATACATAATATAAGGGGTAAGGATGCATGGACTACCATTATCGATTATATCCAATCATGATTTAATATTTACCTATTTGTTCTGGAAATGTATCCACCATGATCTAAACACTGAGATGAACATAAGTAAGGGTAATCATCCTAAAATTGATGTCAAATATTAGTAGGAAATTCAAACATTAGAAGACATGTTGAGATCATGTTCAATGGATATCAATGGAGTATGGGACAAACAATTATCTTTGGTTGAGTTCTCATACAAAAATAATTTCCACTCAATAATCCAAATGGATCCATATAAATCCATTTATGGGAAAATATATAGAATTCCTGCATACTGGGATGAAGTTAGAGAATATAAGCTACTAGGGCCTCAAATTGTTGAGGAAAACATAGAAAAGGTTAAGACCATCCAGCAGCACATTTGGGCAAACCAAAGTCAATAGAAGATCTATATAAATAATAATCAATGAGACTTAGAGATTGAGGTTAATGAAAAATTATTCCTCTAAATTTCTCAATGTAATAGAGTCATAATATTTGTGGAGAAATGAAATCTAAGTCCTAGGTTCATTAGACCCTTCAAGATTCTTGATTGTTTCGAAGTTATGGCCTATCAAATAGAACTTCCACAAAACATGTCTCAAGTACATAATTTATTTCATGTATCCCTCTTGAGTAATTACATAATATTTCCCTCATTTTTAAGGAATTCGGAGGTGGTATAGCAGTAAAATGATCTCACTTGTGAGGAGAAACTGATAAAGATTTTGGACCGTAGAGATAATGTTCAACGCAACAAGACTACACACCTGGTAAAAGTACAATAGAGGAACCATAAATTGGAATAGGCACCATGGGAACCCAAGGAGGTGATTAAGGATAAGTACCCTCACTTGTTTTCACCTTAGTTTTTAAAATTAAATTTTTAAGTGTGAAATTTCATAAGGGGGAAGAATGTAAAGACCCATAATTTTATCAATGGATTTTTCATTCCTATCTCATAAAACAGATATATCACATAGAGAACACAATTAAAACATTATTCTCATAAATGGATAATGATGTATTAGTTATCAAATAAACTAATATAATTTAAAATATTACAGTGGGTTAATAAATAGAAAATAATATATCAATAGTAGAAAATTTTGGATATGCTTGATCCACTAGATTGACCACACTCATGAACAAAAATGTATAAATAAAACATAATGTTCATTTTCAGGATGAAATTATATATATAACCTTGATAGAAAATATAAGTGATTAAATAATGAATGAAATAAGTGGTATTTATTTAAATTAAGGAACCTATATCATTTAAATAGTAACATGAATGTTATAATAGTAATATGACCATTAGGAATAATAATATAGCTATTAGAATAATAACTGCACCTATGAAAGGTATATTCTAAATGAAAATATGATATTATTATATCATAGTATAAGTAAATAATTTTTTAAAAAATGATAAATTAAGTGTTGATATTTTTTGTAAAATGTAAATGTTTATCTATATTTCTATATTTAATATAATGATTTAAAGGAAAATTTATTTTCAAAAAAAATTAATAATATGTTGTATTATAATTATAATATTATTTTATGAGACCTTGATTAATTTTTCAAAGGGTTATAAAATTGATTATAATATTAAAATCATTTTTTCTAATAAATAATGATTTTATTAAAAAATTAAATCTCTCTTTCCAAGCCTAATTAAATGAAACTTCCTCATTTCTCACCCATTTAAAGTCACAATCAATAAAATGTTTTAATCCGCCATTATTTTTATAAAATCACTAATATTATTATGAAAAACTATCTTAGTTAATTTATGGTTTTATATAAACAATTATGTCTTTTTCATCTTTAAAGAGTCGTTAATATTTCCCCTTAATCCGCATTAATTGGATCATTTATAAATTTTATTAAAAACTATTTTTCATGTATTCACTAAATTTGGGAATGATTATTAACGATATATTCTTATTTATATTTTATTATTTTATATAAATTATTTAATCCCTTGTCACATGGATTACATTTTTATGAACCCTTTGGTTATTCCATATGACATTATTACAATACTCATTTCTTTCCTTGGGTAACCCTTATGTTTATTCATTATGTTTGATTATTTATGTGGAACAAAAATACATGAACATTTTATGATTGTGTGCCTAGATTTTATTCCAATTAATTATGTAATTTTTAGTCTCATGATACTTCATGTATGTGATTAGGGAGTAAACCTAATACATTATTAGACTTTTCCACCATGTGATACCGTCTTTGAAGTTATCCTTGAAACATGTTTTTCTAATGTTTTGTGTTACTGATACATTAATATATTTACATTAACATATGATTCCATGTTCTTTATGATATACCTATGCATTTTTATTCATGTTCGATGCCTCTTAGGTTATCATGTTATGCCTTTAACCCATGTGATATGATTCTTTTCAATGAAAACTCCCATATTGGGATTTTAGTTAATACATTCTGTCTATGTATTCCCTAGGTTATCCCATGTAGATGTAGGATATCAAAGGAAGTTAGGAGCTAATTATGGAAGATTAATATAAAGATGACTAGTTTTATTTCCATGTTTTCAATTTTATATACCTAGTCTTCTAAAGACAATGTACTTTATGATCCTTGGTTCTTATTTGATGATTAAATATTCTTAAAATTAGGTAATAATATATATAAAAGGCTAGGGTTACTTTACATCCCTATTTCTATTCTTCCTACCAAGATTTAAACCAACATCATCATCTTTAATGATCATCTCATTTTTGAGGGAATGAATATGGATTTATGGATTGTGAAGGGTAATGTGGTAACTTTAGTACCCTCATGAGGAAGCTTTGTATTTTCTATTACATCCAATGAAGCTACTATGGAGTGGGTCTTCATATGATAAAACACAATTTCTATCAAGATTATAGTTGAATGACCAATTTTTAGAAGGAGTATGGTCACTGCTTGGGTCATCATGTGGTGGGTAAGCACATGGTTTCTTGGTAGTGCTCTCATGGTAGGTTGAGGTGTAATCGTACACCATGAGGGAATTTTTTATTTGTGGTATCTTGAAGAGTTTTCTATTTATTTCACTCAAAATTGGATGATTTTCCATGGGATCTTCATATATTAGGTTAGTATTTTTTTTCTTTCTTGTGGTTGATCTAATCTTATGAAATCATCGTCTATAGGATGCATTAATATAGTCATTGCAATGATCAAATGTAGAGAGGTGATGTGGTAGATTGAAATTTTTCATGTGGTCCCTTAATTACATTTTGGGATTTTCACACATGGTAGATTTATAAACTATATTATCTCTATACAGTAGCCTCTCACCATCATGAAATCAATTTCTATATGGAGGATGGGTGGGTGCGGTAACTTAGAAAAAATACCTTGGCATTGTCAGTAATCACTTTACTCTTTCAATTACTCTGGCCTTTGTCAAATTTTTTCACAAGGTCACTACATTAATGGTGAGTAAATTGATAGCACACTTGGAGATCAAAACAATTCATCACAAAATGAAAGAAATGAAAAAATTATTGAAGAAAAATCATTAAAAAATTAATTCAACTAAATTTTTATGAAGTTAATTTCAAAAAATGGATTTTAGGATCTCTCATTTAAAATAAAAAATGATATTTTATCATTAAAATCCATAAATAATTAAGGTTTTTCAAAACATAATTAATTATGATTCATCATTTAAAAATAAACTCTTCAAAATTCATGGTATTAACCCATCTTTAGTAATTCATTGAAAACTCATATTTCATGATTAAAAAATATATTTTCCAAAATGATCATCAAAATTAATTTCAGAAAAAACAACATATTAAAACCCACAAATTATGTTCAACTACAATTATTTCTCTGGAAACACATTTTAATAGGATTCTAAAATAGATTTAGGGGGTTTTAACAGTGGATATCAAATAAAAATTTCAATAAAATATCATTTTAACACTCCTCTACACTAATTTTATTTCACTCCTGGTCAATATATTGAATTCAACTATTTAAATATATTGTTCCAACTATACTTAAGTACACAATCTAGAAAAGTAGAAAAAATTAAAGATTCCCCAAATGACTGAATTAACATTCCTCCTCTATGTATTCAATTTACTATATCACTAAAATTCAATCATATATTCTATTCATAGGTTTATAAAAGGAATATATTTCAGTAGAATCAATATTTTAAAAAGTGGTAACTTACTAAATCCAATTCACATGATCTCTATTTACAAGGTTCATTTTCAAACTTCATTGGTACTTCCTAAATGGCATTGAAATATATCATCTTCCCCGACTTCATCCAAGTTTAGAGTTCCACAAACCTATCCACTCCCTTTATCAATTAGTAATTATTGAATTTTTACTAACTGTATTTTTCAAATGAACATATTAAATGATTTAAGATAAACCCAAAATTAAACTATCCAAATATAGTAGGTATCCCTCATGACTAATTTTAGTAGTCAAATCATATAAGCAACACTAAGTAATCCATATCTCAGGTCTCTCTATCTCTTATTTGATAGTTAACACACATACACTGTAACACCCGGAGATTTTTTGAAATTATTTTTTTCAATTAAATTTAATCTTTTTTTTTGTTTGTAATTATATGAAAGATTAATTTTTTCTTGAATTACATGAAACATCGAGTTTAAAAAAACATGACATATTATTAGAAAATTATTATTTAATATGATAGTTATCGCCAAGCTGTTGGAATGAAGGGAATGGATAATATTAACTAAATTGTATAAATATTTGATTTAAATATTTATATATAATTATTTATTTTGTGACAAATTAATTATAAATGAAAATAAAAAACAATTTTAAAACAAAGGAAATCTTTTTATGAAAAAAAACTATTTTTTTACACACAAACATGTTTTACCTCAATAAATTAAAAAAAAATTGTAGGTAAATTATTTTAATGAAATTTATATACTATATATTTAATAAAAATTTTAACATTAATCGTATTTGTTTTATAAACAATTGATAAGAACAAATCCAATTTTACATTTAAAAAACTGGTTTTTTTAAAAACAGTTTTGTCTCATTTTGTTAATATATTTTGAAATTAATTTTTGATTCTTTTTAAAAATTTATTTGAAAAAATTAAATTCATTTTTGAAATCATAATTCAAAAATTATATTGGGGTGAATTTTTGAGAATTTTCTAAGTAGATAATTTTTTTGACGAATAATGAGAAATATTATATTTTATTAAGAATTCTGATTTCTTTGAAAGCATTTAAAAAAATAAAAAATGTTTTAATATTATTTTATAATACAAAATGGTTTACTTTTTTATCTAATAATCCAATTTATAATATTGGAATCAATTTTATAAATAATTTTTATATAAAAACATTTTAAACTTTTGAACATTTCCTTTTTGAAAACCTGTTTTCTCATCACATATCTAGGATAATTTTCAAATTAAATTTTCCACTTATGAGAATGAAATTTTGAAAAATGGATTAAATATTTTTAATAAACATAATTTATATTATATAATAATTTAAACTAATTTTTTTACCATAATTACTAGTAAAAATAATAAAAATTAGTTATTGTAGTTAAGTTAAAAATGGGTTTACCATGGGGTTAAACTAAAAATATATAAGGGTTAAAAATGACCCTAAACTTGTAAGAAAATTATTATATATCAAAATTTATACATAATATCTTATAGGTTCGATAATGGCCCTTTTTTAATACTTCTTTCATGTGAAAAACATTGGTACACATTTTCCTTTTCAAAAATTACAAGTGTGTCACTCACCAAACTTATAATAGTTCACCAATCCCCTCTCATATACACACATAAAAACCCATTATTTCGGGTGATACCTAACCAAATAAATTAATTAAATCTCAAATAACATACTATAATTCTTATTTTTGTCATAAATATAACCTAATATTCCTTTTGGTGAAAACCTAATGAAGTTGACCGAAGAGGAGGTAACATCCTTAACAGAGCATTTTATTTTATTTATTCCTCCACCTCGTTAAATTATTATTAAAACATGATTATATAGTAACCTCAATATATTTCAGGTAATTATATATTATTATGTTAATTTAATTACCAATTTCCACCTCCCCTTCTATCAAATGGGGTACAAAATCATTATTTGTGTGTATAACAGGCTATCACCTCACGAACTCATTCATTCACACTTTACATGTATGGTAATAAAAATGGTTTTATGAAAAAAAATTATAAATATTAAATTATTATTATTTTTTATTGTTAATATATTATTTAACTTTATTTCTATCAATCCATTATGAAAATGGAAATGACATTCATTTGTAAGTACGTCTTACAGTCTCCTTGAACAGTGCATTTCATTTTCTACTTATAAATTTTATAGATTAATCTAAATACTGATATAATTAATATATATTATATTTATATATGGATAAAACTTTTGATATCATGCAGACATGATTAAGGTAGTAGTACCAAAAAAATAACAAATCAAATCATACATGATAAAGAAAGTAGTTATTACCCAAAACGTGAGTTTAACATAGAATTGATAGTAAATGGGTAATTAAAGGTCATAAGTAAATAATATATGGTATAATATATGTATTTTTTTAATATATCTATAATAACATTATATTTATTATATAAGAGGTTTGAACTTGTTTGAAGGAAAATGATCATTAAGGTAAGAGATTTCTAGTCTCCATTTTCTTTATGGTAGACTTATTCCATATTCACTACTCATTTTTTTATGTGTATATACTTACATTTTGACATGTTATATAATGAATATAATTATTTTCATGATATGTTTTCATATGATTTTATTATTTAATTTTTCTATGGATTCAAGATATTACAAAAGTGGTAATAGATTTTTATCTCAATTTGTCTTCTTTGGTACATACATTATACTATGCACCAAAAAAATTTTATGAAGATTATATAAAACCCTTTTACATTTAATATCATGAATTTATTTATTCTCAATATATAATAAGATTTATGTAATGTTATTATTTCGTGGTTCTTTCAATTCAATGTTACCAAAGTGGCTATGGTTTTAGGATACAATTTCTTCATTTATTGATATTATTTATGTTTATGATTCTGATGATTTAATGTTATGATAAATCTCTCAAGAAACTCATGAATTTTATAATATTATGGTTATTTCATGATAATAGACATTTTCACTTTATTTTCATCTCTTTATTTACTCAATAATTCAAAGGAATGTTTTTAATAAAAATATTTTTTATTTCTCTCTTTGGTTGAAAACTCGTTTTTCTTACAAAACCATGTTTTCTAAAAATATTTGGAAAAATGTTTTTTACATTATAAAAATGATTTATTAAATAAATTTTTACCCATGTTTTATTTTTTTACAATTTTTATTAAATTAATCTTTATTTAATTTTCTAAACAATTCCCATTTGTATTTTACCAAAAATGTGAAAGTATTATTTGTTTTAAAGTGTATATCATGGATGATATTTTCCACCACCATGAACACTCATTGTTTTAAATATTAACTTTTATGTTTTTAAGGTCATTTTCAAAGAAAATGATTTAAAAAAAATATGATTTTAAGAAAAATTTCAAAGTAGAAAGAATACTTTTAACAAAAAATGTTATAAATGAATTTAAAATATTCATTTATAATTTTCAAAGTTTATTATCAAAGAAAAGGATTTAAAAAATGTTTCATGAATTTTCAGTTTTAAATGTAATTTTCAAATAAAATTTATTTTCCTTAAGAAATTCTCCAAATGGATTTTCATTCAAAATAATTTTCTATCTAAGATGACATCCTTTGATGTTACTTATGTTTTACAAGGGATATGATCCAAGGATACCATTATTATTATTTCTCTAAAGGTTTTATGGTTATTATGATTTTTTTATGAAACTTGTTTCTCTTCCATAGGTTTTAACATGAAAAAATACTTATGAAACATGTTTCTTTTTCTATGAGTAATGATTTTATGAGATAAATAAGACTGGAATAAAGAGTGAACTCAATTCAGTATGAGAATTTTTTTCCCTATGATGGTCTTGAGAGTGAACCTTAATTACTATGATTTTTTGGAGAGTGAACCCATTACACTATGATATTTTGGTAAATAATCCTTAATTACTAATGAAATGATTATCTATGGTTATTTGTATGACACCATTCCATGTCTTATATAAATGTTATGATCCCATAGATCATGTTCCCTGATTTCCTTATGATTCATGTCTTATAAACTAAATATTTATCAAATAACCCATATTTTGATCTTTGATATATAGGGTGTGGTTTTCACATGTTTTGATCACATTCGCATACCCTTATGCTCTTGATATGTTTATTTATCTTTATTTTTTACCCTTACTAGGCATATGATATCACCCTTTCATATGTTTCTTTTACCTAGGTTATGAGGATAAATATTACGTGTGATATGTATAAGAAGGGTTCTAGTTTTGAGTAACTAAGTAGGAGATGACTTATAACTATTATGGACCAATTTTCTATGCTTCCAAGTTTCTAAAGGCACTATACCATTATGATCATCTGTCATGTGTTTTAGTAAAGTAATGAATATTCATCTTAACGGATTTAATATCTATGTATGAGAAATTTGAGTCTCTACAGTTGGTATCACAGGAAAGGCTTAGTTAATATTTGGAAACTATGATATGAAAAATTTAATGAGAACTCTAAATATATATCTATAGATATGTCTAAGGATAAGTCTAAGGATGATTCAAAGTATATGAAACTATTCTAAAATTTTGGAAAAGGATAGCCTGAATGGCCCTAAGGCCTTCATTTTTATTGATTTCTGATAACCCCCCTTTCAAGAGATGAGGGGGAACCCTTACAAGGCCCGTAGGTTCAGAGACTACATGGCCCGTAAGCTTAGGAGATTACATGACCCAAAACTCTTAGGGAATTCAACCAGGATATCTACAAGGAACTTCCCCTCCCCTGCATTTGCATCCTGATAGTATCACTCCACCATTGCATGACCATCTAGCTAGGCTTCACGTGCAATCACAGGCTGGTACCGATGGCATATCCATACCCTCTCATTCTGAAAATCCATTTGGGTCTACGCTGGTGAGTGCACCTACTCTGAATCCTCTTCTGGGGATGCTCCTTTTTTATAGTGTGTTTGGGGCCTGTATTCATGTGGCCCGAAGGCCTTGGGGTGGCCCTAAGGCCTTAAGGTCGAACGAAGGCCTTGAGAATCAACGGCCCGAAGGCCTTGGGTGACCTGAAAGCCTTACAGGACCCGAGGACCAAACCGATGGCCCGAAGACCCAGATGGATGAATAGTTCTGGATGCTATAGTACCAAACAGTGCTTGCAACATTACTGCTATAGTAACCCAAAAATATTCCTCCACCTGGATTTGATATCGGGTCACTTGGATTCACCTAGAGAGTCCTCACAAATAGGGCTGAGGCTCTTGTGCCTTGGAAAAGGAAAGATTGAGTGGTTTCCATGAAATTACATCCCCATCTAGACACTACAAGTGGATGTTGCTCTGACATATATTTACCTAAAGGTAATAAATTTGAATAGGGTGCATTGACTTATACTTGATCATCACCTAGTACAGGACAATGAGTATGAAAACCCCGATCCTAGTAGCCCAAAGTTGGTGTCTGCTTTGTTAAATTGAAATAAGATACAAGGAATAAAATCTTAAAGGACCGAATTGATTCCTAGTTTAGGTAACATGATACATATTTGAGTCCAAAATTAAATTTTAAAATACAAATTACTATATATTTTTTCCTATAATAACATTACTACATTTAGAATATCCTTGCACATCATTTATAGAACACTTCATGGAATCTTGGGGAAAGGAAAAAAATAAGGGCGAGCTCAAATTACCATTAAGGGATAATTAAAGAGAAAGTTATCATGAATTGATATGGATAATAAACATGATAAGGTAACTAACTAAACACACATGAAATTCAAATAACTTAGATAACATGATAAGATAAGGCATAAAAAATATGGAAAAGTAAATAACTGAACAAACATTCCATTTAATCAATAAACTAAGAAGGAAGTGCATCCATAGATAATATAAATGAAAAAATATCATGGATAATAATCAATATGTAAAGGTAAATAACTGAAAACATATTCCATTTAATCAATAACATAACTATCATAACTTGATCTGATATAATCAATAGGGCTTCGGCAAACCAATTTTTTAATTTTCAGAAAGCCGGTTTAAAGGATACTGGTATGCAATACAGACATCAAGATAAGAAGAACAATAAACCATAAAACACCTCAAAACTTCAAATTCAAAATTAAAAACCTAACATCATCAAACCCAAATTTCCTGACAGATACTCCGTATGCACGCGGTCCAACTGACACATAAAAAGTAATAAATAAATGAGAATGAAATGAATATAGATATAATATCATTTAAAAAATTAGATGGAAAATAATAATTTAATTTTGAATGAAGGTAGTACTTAATTATTTTATCTTATGAACTCAGGATCATCATACATCTACTATCAAGACAATTCATAAGACAGTTTAAAATTACTAGGTATAAACTCATATGGTTTGGTAAACAGCTTTTATGCTAGCTTACTCATTCACTTCATGATAATTCTGATGCATAGATGGGATATATATAACCATTCCATGACCGTGTATGCATGTCTAAATCATTCCTCATATATAAAATAATCAATTTAATTCATGAACAATGTACGATATCATAAAATGTACGTAACGAGTAATTAATTGAGATTTATAAACATTTCCCTAGATAAAAATTAATAAATTTTAATTTTAAAAACTATACATAGAAATGATATATTATTTAAGAAATAAACATATCCATGATAAATAAAATTGATATTTAAGGGAAATTTAATTTCAATAGGAAAGTGAATAATTCAAGGGAAAGTTAATGACTGCAAAAATGATTCATGGAAATGAATGTCAATACATTCCCTGATCAAAATGTTCACAAACCATCAAGATCAAAAATAAAGATCTTATCAATATAACATATGCCCATTGGAGTAATAATAAAGGGTTTTTGTTGTTGAGAAATAGAAATACCATAAAAATATCTTTAAAACATTATTAAGGAAAATATCCTTTTCATTTTAAAAAATATAAACTAATATTACAAAAAAATTGAAAATAAATTCTTTGAAAAAAACCTTTTAAACTTTCAAAAGAATCATTAAAACATTTTAGTAGTCTTGATGGCTAGAAATTCCATTCATATCATACACCTTAAAAAATATTTATTTCAATTTTTTGATAAAATCCGAATGGGAATTATTTTGAAAAATAAATGAAGATCACTTTAATAAAAAATTTAAAAAATAAAAAATGGTATAAATTTATTTAATAAATCGTATTTAAATGGTTAAAAATTTTTTGAAAACATTTTTTGAAAACACAATTTTGGAAGAAAAAAGATTTCCGACCGAAGAGAGAATTAAATTCATATTTTCTTAAAGATATTTTCTCAATTATATTAAGTAAAAAAGAGTGTGAAAATGATAATATTACTTGAAAATATAAAAACCCCATAGAAAGATAAAATTATATGTTCCTATTATAAAATCATCAAATAATTTCCTTCAACTAAAATTCAAGAATAAATAATCTCAATGTGAATGAGATTATGAAATAAAACATTACAAAGGTCAAAACATTGAAGTGGGGATTAATCAATGAATATATTATCTATATAAAATTTAAATACACATAAAACAAGTGCAAATAGAAAAATAGATAGTCAAAATTCATTACACACATAATCTTATAAGATTAAAGACAATAAAGGAGTAATATAACCCAATGAAAATAAATTGACGAAAAATTAAATTTTTTTTATTAGAAAACACAATTAAGGAAAAGTGAGAAACCACATAGGTTAAACCGGGAGGGAATCCCTCAAAAGATGTCACAAATTTATTGAAATATAACTACATCCTATTAGAATTTTCCTCCTTAAATAGTTTCAAAGAGATAGGGTGCATTTATTGATCTGGCTAGTTGAGGATGAAGTTTTCAAAGAGACCCACCAGCTTTTCCCAAGTTTTAGAGTAATATTTTTTAATTAGATTCCCATCATTAAAAACCTTTATCATTATAAGATCCTTCTGGTCGATCCATAATGCCTACTCACTATTGACAACCACATGAAGGGTCCTTCCCATCATCATATCTTCCTCTTCTTATATAGCATTGATATAAAGAAATTCCACCATGATTTCTTTATTAGAGTGGACAAGCAATTCCAGCATTTTATATTTAGCAACTTCCTCCCCACCAATATTTCCCTCAACAGGTTCAACAACATCAGCATTCAGTTCTTCAGGTTTCTATTGCAGGTAAACACAAGATACAGTCATGCATTCCTTCTCATTAGATTTCATCTTTTTACCTTACCTGGTCTATATTGGTTTTGGTAGGTACGAGTAATCCTTGCACCCTTTTCTTTTCTTCCATGATAAAAAGACTTCAGTCTCTATCCCCCAATTATTTCAATTTCGCTATCAATATTTTAATCTTTATTCAATCACTACCAACCTACAAAATGATTACATGTCTAAATTTTCTCCTAGTTGTGTCTTTAACATTCAACCCAATGTTCCACCAACCACTGTGATGGACCCTTCTTAGGCACATTCCAACTTCCACCCTCAGTTTTTTTCTCAGTATCTAAAAAATTTCTTGTATCATTCACAATCCCTTACTGCACCTGCAGCTTCCTAGAATTAGCTTTCAGTTTCCCCTCCATCTCCACTAAAGAACCCTATTTAGTGTCCTACTGTGGTTCCTTAACAACATATTATTGATCTTTATTACCAACTTCATTCTTAGAACATGAATCCACACCTCCAGGGTCCTTCTCCTCCTCCACATTACTATTTTCCAAGAAAGAATCCCCTGCAATCTCAGTGTCACCTAAAGGAACTACCAAATATTTCTTTAGTCTATTGAATACATCACTTACTTAAGGGATAGAAGGCTTCAACAATGCCTATTTCTGTACCATTGCAACATCTTCAATACCACTTCCAGCATCCCTACCAGCATTACTTCGAAGGCCTGCCTCACATGCGGATGCCAAATCCTTTGGCCTTGGTATAAGATCCACCACCCAATGCTTCAACTCACCAGTCTTACTCCAACCTCCACATCTATAGTTCACCAGTTCATTTCTTAACATCTTACAAGATTCACAAAAACTTACCCATGATTCATAGGTGACTGACTGCTTGTATCCAAATTCTTCACATATACAAATAAATATAAAATCAACTGGTCTATGGGAGACATAAAAATCAATACATACATTAGGGGAAACCAGATGGAACACTAATCTATTTTTAATATCTGAGCTGACAAATCATCATACCAAGTTTTATAACATGAAGATAATGGATTGGTTTCAGAAGGCAAGGGGAAGTTCTGGTAATCTTACTCAGATGATTATCGCGGGAGAATCCTATATCATGTGAAAGTTGTTATTCCATCAAAGAAAAAAGATCCTAATTTCGTTTAAATCATGAGGATCTTAAGACTTGGCCTGAATAATATCCTCTTTAGATGAGAAGTGAATAATGAAGTGTTGAAAATTGAGGATCCCCACCGTCGCTTGATC
Organism: Viscum album; assembly: GCA_963277665.1. Taxonomy (NCBI): domain Eukaryota; kingdom Viridiplantae; phylum Streptophyta; class Magnoliopsida; order Santalales; family Viscaceae; genus Viscum; species Viscum album. Next base: position 1,250,244,315 of record OY728121.1, read on the forward strand.
CTAAAGGTTCCACGACCCGAAAACAAACCTGTTGAACTCAACCACTAAGGGTAGTAGGTCCTTGAATCTCATGATTAATGTATATCAAATAATATAGGAGGCCTCATTGAGCTTTGAAATATAAAGGGGGGGTTTTGGTCACCCTTAGGAAAGATCAAACACCTTAGGGCCTATCGAAATTCTGGGAAACGATGCGAGATGGTCAGGGTTTGAGAAGGGAAGGAATCGATTTTGGATTCCCTATGAAGGTGGTGAGTTCCCCACCCCCGTAATGATGGGATGGGGAGTTGGATCAACCACTGCCTCTAGGGTTTCAATGGGAATCCATGAAAATCACTCTAATCATGAAAAGATAATGAGATATGAAATTTTTTACCACTTGGTAACTTTAAATTCAAGTCCCCTTTATTGAAATAATTCAAATTGAAACTTAAAATACTATGAATTATTAATGAATCATGATATTATATGTATAATGGGAATTATATACAAAATATAAAATAAATTATGTGTATAACATTACAATATTTCTCAATGAAGATAAATTGGGACGAAGTCCCTTACAAAGATCATATCATTGAATTGGGGATTAATCAATGAATTGATTATTTGTATCAAATTTAAATCCACATAAAACAAGTGGAGATACCACATAAAATAATCAAAGTTCATTACACACATAATCTTAGCATGACATAATAAATGAAGTATAGGTTTAACCCAATGAATAGAATTGAGTTAAGAATTCCATTAGCTCACACTTTATTTTGTTTGAACACAAATTAACCTCAATTATATTGGTTTTAAACATTTTATTAACTAATTAAATAACTATATTAATATTTATAATATCATATATCAACCTTTTATAACATATTATCATCCATTTGATAATAATATCACATTATTTTAATTGTTTTGGGTGCTAATTTCCTTGTTTTATCTTGCATGTTTTTCCATGAAAGTTATGGTTCCTATCAATATTATATAATACCATAATCTCCAGAATAATAATCAGAACCAAATAAAAACACACACATATATAGATAGATATATATATCAATTATACTTTTAATACCAATCATGTGATATGGTTTTGATAAATGGGGTATGTTACGATCATGGAGACGATAGGTCATACGTACGCATGAGTAACATTTCCATTTTTCAAAAAACATTATGGAAAGGAGGTAAGTAATATTTTATAATTACATAAATATAATTATATACTAAATAACATATTATTTCTTTAAATATAATTATATACATATTCCATGTGGTGTATTTATAAAAAGAGAGTTATATCACTTCATGAAGGCAATAGTCCACATGTACACGAATGATGTTATCAACTTTAAGTGGGTGAAAAGGTAACAGATAAATGATATATTATCATTTAATAATGATAAATATATCTTTAATATCATATTTATTTCATTTATATCACATATATTCATTAAAATATCCTTATTAACTTATTTTTGAAGTGTTAGTTAAAGACGAATCACATCACTTTATGAAGAGGTAGTCTTCCATACACATGAGAAATGTTATCATATCTCAAACAGAATAGAAAGAAAAAATGTATAGATGATATGATTACTATATAGGTATAATTATTTTATAAATATCATATATATTCCATATATTAATCATCATACCCAACTGTGAGATGCGGTAATGGAAAAAAAAATAACATCTATTCATGATGCAGTAGTATGTCGTACACATGAATGATGATTTTGTAACCCATTTGATGGGATTGGAGATTTTTATAGGTCCTAAATTTATTATAAAATAATATCAATATATTTAATATATTTAGTTTAATATATCATCATGGATTAATAATAATTCAGGGTGCTTTAGAAAGAAAAATAAAAAACACTCGTTGAAAAATGTTACATCTTCTTCAGGTATCCTTTTTAGGTTTGCACCAAAATCATTATTAGGTTGGCCAAGTAAAAAAATAAGTTTTCTATAATAATAAGAGTGAATTTTTAAAGTTATTTGTGCATTTATTATCCAAAAGAGGGTTTTACATTGTGAATAAGATAGGATATGGTTGGCCTTTTATAAGTCAGGTGAGTCACACCCTTGTAAATTTTGAAAAAAAAAAGGTGTAACCACATTTCTCTACATTCCAAAAGTGTCTAAAATGGAGTATTTTAGATAATTATAAATCATAGGGTATAAATATGGCTATAAAATATATTTTATACAACTGTTTTGGTCATTATAACCCTTATCTTTTTAGTTTAACCCCCCAGAAATCCATTTTTACCTTAACTGTAGTAAAAATTTTAATTGTTTTTACTATTCATTTTAGTAAATAATTAAGCTAAAATTATTTTATAATATAAATTATTATGATTAAAAATTTTAAATATATTTTTCAAAATTCCATTCACATAATTTGAAAATTTTAATTTTAATTTAACCTTGGAGACGCGACAAGAAAGTGGGTTTTAAAAGAGAAAATGTTCAAAAGTTTACAAAGTTATTATATCAAAATATAAAATTAAAATTATTTAAATTAACTAAATTGGACTAATAGATATATAATTATACTAATTTTAATTTAAAACCAATTCTAAATATGATTTCATTTTATAAATAATTTAAATGAAAATCCATTTTTCAATTAAAATTTAGTATTTTTTACTATTCATTATGTGTGAAAAGTGTGACCAATCCGTCTTTTATAAAAATACAGTTTTTTAGAGAATATTTATTTTTTCCTTTAAATTTTTATTATTTTATTTATAATAAATAGATAACCATAATTTAAATAATTTAATTAGTAATATTCATTACCTTCAATTTAATATCTATTTTATAATGCTATACTATATTAAAATTCATTTTGACTCAGGTTTTCATGTTTTACAAGCTATCAAGTATATTAAATTTAAGGAAATATTTTTCACGGGTTATTTAAGATCTTTTTTGTATGCCTCTTATGTTATTAAAAAAATAAAATTCTTTTATAATTTCATGGTTTTACATTATCCCATCCTAAATAAATTATATCTTTTCAATTTAAACTTGTTCTCAGTAATCCAAAGTTTGATATTTCAAAATTAATTTATTAAAAACCCTGTATCATAAAGGGGATATAAAAATATCCACTTAATAAAAGATAAAGGGAATTACTAAGGTCTTTTGGAATAACACATAACTAGGTTTTTAAGTAGAATAAAATTGGTGTCAATTGAAGATATTGACATGGAATAAAAAGCATAAATAATTTGTGAGAGTGATTGTGGTAATTGATCACAAGAAAGTGAATGATCATTGGAAAGTTAAGGTCCACAAAACCCTAAATCTATGATGATTTAAATGACTATATGATTCATCAGATATTATTTTAATAGGATAAAATTTTTTGTTTCAATATTATTTTCCTAAATTTGAGAAAGTCTTTTCCTATCTAAGAATATACAAAAATATACAAACATAATGCTTCGACAAATTTCCAATTCATAACTTACTCCTAGAAATGAATATTTCAAAATAAATTTTTTATTCTAGAAGTAATAAAATTCACTTTTAACAGATTGTAAGATCCATAAAATATTGAAAAGTCTTTCTGTCCATCTCTAAGTATTTTCCAAAACTAAAATGGTTAGTACAAGTTATCTAATATAATAAATTAATATCTAAACCTCAAAAGTAACACCACTGGTTCATCATTAATATTTATTTTTGAAATAATTTAACTAAAAAAATGGCATATCAACTAGGACATTTCATGGGCCAGTGGTAGGTGTTAAAACCTTATCGCCTTAGGTCAAGGGTTCTGATTAGCCACTAAATAAGGATAATATTCATTGTTAATATACATAATATTCGTGTTCTTTATTATTCATAAACACCATTTTAGTGAATTTTACACTTTGACCATCATTTCACATTATGATTGAAATACCTTCTTAAAATGCACTATTATGTGGTACATTTTTTAACATCATTTGAAGTACCCAATGATTCATATGATATTAAATATTTTAATTTTATATTTTTGGAAATTTATCTATACTTAAATATGAACATTTTTTATTCAGGGATCAATGGATAATTCATGGAATAAGATGGGGATATTTTGTGATGAAAGGAAACAATTCTCGAGAAGTCAGATTGGACACCGGGCCACTGATGAGACTGTGGGGCCCAACATACAGTCCCAATGAATCCCAAATTTCTTGTGATTCTAGAATAAATATATATTAACAACTAAATCTACAGGATCCAATTCTAATTCGGCCTCCATGACTATTTTTTAGGCGGCCCAAATAGTATATCAAAATCTGGGCCAGAATCTGCGGCCCAGAAAAACATCCCACCAATTAAACCATATCTATAAAACCATAACTTCTTTTGGGATGATATTTTACAGGATGTTATGAAACATACTCATCTTAATTTAAGTCTTCTATGGACCACCCAAATTCTGACATCTAGAAGGTGTTTCATGCGCCTCTGTTTGGTGGATGCAAGTTGGATTCCTTTTCGGGTCAAGGGTGGAAAGTCTTCTTTCCACAAATTTTACACCTCCATATGGTCTACCAAAATTAATTGAGAAGACATGGACTATTGGAGGCTCTACCCAAGTCTTCAAAAATTCCTATTTAATGCAGTTTTGGTGGAGGATTTGAGAATATTTGAGCTTTCTTTCATTGTAATGTTATGTTGCGGTTTTGTTGTCTCAAATTAGTCTTCCTCAAGTAAGTTGTTTTAATTCATCCTTGTTTCTTAATAAAAGTTCTTCTTCACTTATTATTATGTTCTTCTAATTATCACTTTGATACCGTTGGTTCAAGTTCTGAACTTTTTCATTCCAAACCTTGTGATATTATCACACAACGGTGGAGTGATTGTTATTTTATTGTGTTTTTTTTACTTCTCCATTTCCTCCCTCATTAGTCTACTTTCCGCTTCCATTGAAATCATAGCATCAATGGAGGGATAACCCACTTATGGGTTGATCCAAGAGAGTAGAAAGGGGATGTATTGGATGTTATTTATCACCCCATTAATGTATAATCACTTCTTTTAAATGATATTTTTATTTGATGGTTTTTAAACTCCATCGTCCATGTTGAATTTAAAGCCACACACTTCATGTGTTAATACGAACCTTTACCTTGAAGTGCTCAAAACGTTGAACCTTCAAGTGTATAGGTGATTAGTATTAAAGGTAGTAGGTATCAAACCAGTAAGTGATGATTATGTTTGATCTTATTAAATGAACCCATTTCAATTATAAGAAATTGAAATCATTAAGAAAGGAATTCATCCAATCCACCCCGAGCGATAACCTCGGATCAACTCATTGAGTTAATTTGAATTAACTTAAAACTTTTAGTGGTCCTTTAAAACCATATTAAATCAACCTAAGTTGGCCACTTCATAGCCAAAAACAATCCATAGAATGCATGTGTCTGTAGGTACATCTTAGGTCTCTGAGGATTTGACAACCCAAACTAGACTACAAGGACCGTCATACCATCTTCTTTTGGATAAATTTGAGCGAGAATCGAATTTTGGTGCCCTTTTCTAGGGACCCAAGTAAGTCATATAAACACCCATTCTATTCTCCCCCATTTATTATTTTCTCATCCAAATTCTCTTATCTTGTCCCTTTCTCGTTTTTTTTCTTTTGGCGCATGTCCGCCTACTCCCGCGATCAATCAAACTGTCTAGTTAGGGTGGATAGTCCTGGGGTTGGGGAGTAAAGTACACCAAGTGAACTATTTACATTATATCCTAATCTTCCTAATAACCTAGAGTCAAAAATTGAGCCAATTTCAATGGAAGGTCTTTAAAGAAACCAACTCATAAACCCGGGTAGGAACCAAAATGGAAACCCAAATGAGGTAGCCCCAGACATCGGGAATGCAATGGATGAGACCATGAATGACTACCTCACACCTTCCTAGACCAATTCCCCCTCATGTATTAGACAAAAATCCCTAGGAGATGAAAACTACATATTTAAAACCCATGTCCTAAACCACCTTCCCACATTCCATGGAATGGAGTCCGAGATGCCCTACCTTCACATTAAGGAATTCAATGACATTGTAGAAATCATGTGTCCCCCACATCAACTAGAATAAGAAAAGATGAGTCTATTTCCTTTTTCATTAAAGTATCGAGCTAAAAATTGGATAAAAAATTTGAGACCATCATCCATAAACTCTTGTTACCAACTACAAAGAGAATTCTACAAAAAAAAATTCCCCACCACAAAACAATTGCACGTAATAAGAGTATCCAAAACTTTTTTGAAAAACAGGGAGATTCATTCTATGAAACATGGGAGAGGTTCAATGTTACTCTAAACATGGTTCCACACCATGGTTTTTCTATTCCTGAATGAGTGAGAATCTTCTATGAAGGGTTGGCTCCGGGGAACAAACAATTCATTGACATGATGTGTAATGGAACCTTTAAAAACAAAGCCCCAAATGATGCTTACGAGTATCTAGAAAGCCTTTCTGAACAAAACCAAACATGGGGAACTTCACCTTATTCTAAAAATCCACAAAGAACTGCTGGAATTCATACACTTAGAGAAGAGGAAAGCCTTAGGGCTAAACTCGCAGCACTCCCTAGAAAGGTTGAAGAGATAGACCTTAGGAAAGTCCATGAAATCCAAACTATTGACCGTATTTTCACAATTTGTGAAAAACATGACTATAAGAAGTACAACTACCCAACAATTCCATCCATCAAGGATGTTCTTTTAGGAGGACCCCCAGCAGAAGTAAATTCATTGAACTCTCAAAAGCCTCAATATCAAAACAACTTCAACCCAAGGTATAATGACCACCTAGGCTTCTGCTGGAAAGATAACCAACAACCTAGACAACCACAGGGAAAACATCCTTACCCCCATCAGAACTACCAAACCCATAACCAGTTCCAAACCCAACCTATCCAATACCAACAGCCACTGGTCCATTTTCAACAAACTATCCCACCTCCAAAATATCCCCCTGGGATAAAATAATCTTCTCAAGCACCAACCCAAACTGTTCCACAAAGCCTACTAGAACAACTATGCAAAAAAAATGGAGAGGATGAACTCATAAGTCTCTTCCCTAAAACAAGAACTTCAAACCATAAAAACTGGAAAGGAACTCATGCCTACTCAGGCGGTGCCATCCTCAACTTGAAGGGGAGAGTCAAGTTGTGCTCAAACAACTCATGAAAAACTAAAGGTTCTAACTATTTTATGAAGTGGGAAATCAATTAAGAAACCTGAACAACTAATTCAGAACCCACCTAAAGATTCAAACATGGATGAAAATTCAAATGAACCAAATGATCAAACTGAATAACACGATAACATTGTCAAAGAAACAATTATTCAACAAACAACCCCACAACCTGCAACATTTCCTCATTGCATGAGGGGGAAACCCAAGCCTGAACTGAGTGAAACATTGAGGGAAATATTCTCACAAGTTAAGATGAACATTCCCCTTATTGATGCAATACAAACCATACCTACCTACTCAAAGTACCTTAAGGACTTTTTCACTTTTAAAAGAAAATTTTCACATAAAAACCAAGTCCTTTTGGCTGCTAATGTGAGTACCACCATTCAAGGGACCATTCCTCCTAAGTTGAAAGACCCAGGTTTCCCTTACATCAATGTTGAACTAGGAGAAAGATAAGTTGTCAAGGCCTTGTGTGATCTAGGTGCTAGTGTCAATCTCATACCATATGTCGTGTACTTCTAGTTAGGCCTAGAAGAACTCCAACCCACATCTGTCACACTTCAACTTGTTGATCGTAGCATTAGGGTTCCAAAGGGGGTTTTAAAGGATGTTCTGGTAAAGGTTGAAAACTTCATCTAACCTGTTGACTTCATTATCCTTGACAGCCATCCAAACTTAGGAAATAAGGAACAAACCCCAATCATCCTTGGTCATCCTTTTCTTGCAAAAATCAACTCTGTTATTCGAGTCCGAAATGGGAACATGACCATCACCTTTGGGAACATGAGTCTAGACTTGAACATCTATAATGCAAGATCACAAATAAGGGATAATGAGGACATTCATGAAGTAAACATGATAGGAAGCACTGATAATGAATCCATAGAACATCAAGGAATATTTGATGAATGTTTAATTCATGATGAGATTTATTTCCTTTGTCCACATGAAGGAAGTTTATCTCCTTGGCTTGAATCATTTTCAAATTGATCTTATGATGAAGTCTTAGGTCCAACAATCTGTGAAACCTTTCAGGAAACCATTTTCATGGAGACCAATCAAACTTCCTTCCCTAAATCTGATCAAGCTAATATAGTAGCTGAAACTTATACATGTGGGGAGTCAATCCTATCTGAAACTCTAAAAAAAGAAATTGAACTTGATTTAATGTCCCAATATTCTGCTGAAATTCTGAACCAACCTGATCTTGAATTGAAGGAACTTCCTTCTACATTAAAGTATTCTTTCCTGGCAGACAATCAAACACATCCTTGTGTCATTTTTTCTTCACTTGAAGCCAATAATGATAGGATGCTTCTATATGCCCTTAGGAAACATAATAAAGCCACTGGTCGGACCCCGTCTGATATTCCCGGGATTAGCCCACTTATTGGGACTCATAGGATTGTTTTGGAATCTTATTCAAAGCCATGTCGTCATCCTCAATGACGACTCAATCCTAATATGATGGAGGTAGTAAGGAAAGAACTTATGAAATTGTTAAAATCTGGTATCATATATCCCATAGCTGAGAGTGAATGGGTGAGCCCAATCCAAGTGGTTCCCAAGAAGGTAAGAATAATAGTGATAACCAATGAGGATGGAGAGATTCTTCCAACTAGGGTGAGTAGTGGATGGAGGGTCTACATAGACTATAGGAAGCTAAACTAATTCACCAAGAAGGACCATTTTCCATTACCATTCATTGACCAAGTCCTTGAGAGAGTGGCAAGTCATTCCTTCTACTATTTCTTAGATGGGTACTCAGGGTATAATCAAATTGAGGTATCCCTAGAGGATTAATGGAAGACTACATTCACATGTCCATTCGGAACCTTTGCCTTCAAACGCATTCCCTTCGGGTTATGCAATGCCCCTAGAACCTTCTAGTGGTGCAAGATGGGAATCTTCTTAGACATGGTAGGGGATTTTCTAGAGGTCTTCATGGATGACTTCTCTGTGTTTGGGGATACATTTGAGGAATGTATGCAGAATGTGGAGAGAGTTTTGTCAATATGTGAAGAAAAGAATCTAGTCCTAAACTGGGAAAAATTCCATTTCATGGTTAAAGAGGGACTAGTTCTAGGCCATCTGGTCTCAGGTTGGGGGATTGAAGTCGATAAAGCCAAGGTTGACATCATTCGTCACCTTCCATCACCCAAAACTGTCAAGGAAGTGAGGTCTTTATTAGGACATTCTGGTTTCTATAAAAGATTCATCAAGGAATTTAGTTCAATATCCCATCCCCTTTGTGCTCTCCTAGTAATGGATGCTCCATTTTTTTGGACAGAAAGCTGTGAGGGTTCGTTCTCAACCCTCCAATCCTCTCTCACCTCTCCCCCCATCATGAAATCTCCAAATTGGAACCTTCCTCTCAAACTTAGGTGTGATGCCAGTGACTTTTCTGTAGGATCTATGTTAGGACAACGTTGTGATAAAACTCCTTATGTCATTGCTTATGCAAGAAAATCCTTAAATGATGCCCAAATCATCTACACCACCACTGAAAAGGAGTTACTTTCTATTGTAGTTGCCTTAGATAATTTTAGATCCTACCTCTTAGGATCCCCCATCACTGTGTTCACTGACCATTCTGCACTAAAATACCTCTTCCAAAAACAAGACGCTAAGGCTAGACTGATTAGGTGGGTCCTTCTCTTAAAAGAATTTGACCTCACAATCAAGGATAAAAAGGGCATTGAAAATGTTGTAGTTGATCACCTCTCTAGGAGAGAATTCAAAGACAACTCAAATCACCTTTCTGTGTCTGATTTATTTCTGGATGAACACTTATACTCTATGAGTGACTGCCCTTGGTATGCTGACATAGCCAATTTCTTAGTTACAGGATTCATTCCAAAATTCTTAGGGACTCAAGCTCGAAGTAAATTCCTTAATGATGTTAGGCACTATGTGTTTGATGATTTGTACCTCTATAAGTTCTGCCCTGACCAAGTCATTAGGAGGTGTGTCCCAAAATCTGAACAAGATTCCATCCTTAAATTCTGTTATAATGAGGCATGTGGAGGTCACTTTTCCTCTAAAAAAACTTCTTCTAAGGTTCTTCAGTGTGGTCTCTTCTGTACCACCCTCTCAAGGGACTCTTACAAATTTTTTCAAAGTTGTCCTAGTTGTCAACAAGTAGGTTCCATCACAAAAAGGAATCAAATGCCACTCACTCCCATCTTAGTGGTTGAAATCTTTGACTGTTGGGGAATTGATTTCATGCGTCCCTTCCCAAACTCTAGGGGATACCTCTCATACTCTTAGCTATTGATTATGTCTCAAAATGGGTTGAGGTCATTCCCACTAAGTCCAATGATCATCAAGTTGTGATACAATTTTTGAAAGAGAACAAATTTTCTCGATTTGGAATTCCTAGGGCTATAATCAGTGATCGAGGAACCCATTTCTGCAACCGCCCATTCTCTTCACTCATGTCTAAGTATGGTATTTGTCATAAAGTTTCCACTGCATACCATCCTCAAACCAATGGTTAAGTTGGGTTAGCGAATAGGTAGATTAAGAAAATTCTTGAAAAAACTATCAACCCCTCTAGGAAAGATTGGTCCGAGAAACTCTTGTATGCTCTTTGGTCATATCGTACAGCATAAAAAACCATCCTAGGAATGTCACCATATAGTTTGGTTTATGGAAAATCATGCCATTTACCTGTTGAAATTGAGCATAAGTCCTTTTGGTCAATTAAGAAAATGGATTATGACCTCTCATTGGTCGGAACAAATAGGAAATTAGATCTCAATGAACTGGAGGAACTAAGGATGGAGGCTTATGAAAATTCAAGGATCAATAAAGCTAAAGTTCAAGCCTTACAATCTAGGAATATCAAGGGAAAACATTTTGAACCGGGAAAACTTGTGCTCTTGTATAGTTCAAAACTTCATTTACACCCAGGAAAGTTAAGGTCTAGATGGTCAGGTCCTTTGATAGTGCATCATGTGTACACCCATGGGGCAGTAGAGATTTAAGATCCCACAAGTGGTAACATTTTCAAGGTAAATGGTCAAAGGTTAAAACCATTCATTGAATCATTCAATAAACAGGAAATAGAGGTTGAGTTAACTTAGCCAACCTATGAACCAGGAAAAAATTGATAGATTTAGGATCCATGTCGGGATAATGATGTTAAACAAAGCGCTGCATGGGAGGAAACCCATGGTTTTTAAGTTTCCAATCATTTGTTTTTTGTGTTAATCAAATTTATATTTTAAATAGGATTAATTAATCATTTTGATATTTAATAAAAAAAATTAGACTATTGACCTGTTCTTATTTTATGAATATGGATGGGTTTGAAAGGGGAGCATCGTATTCATTCGTGTCACGCAGTGGGATCTCTAAGTAATACCTTACCTAAAAATTTAAAAGAAGACAATGTATCATTAGTTTGATTTAAAAAAACAAAACAAAAACAAAAAAACAGGGAAAACCATAAAAATGATGATACTTGGAATTCCATAAGTCATTGTGTTGTTTGTTTTGTCTAGTTTGTTCTTCTTTTTATGGTTCAAGGACTATTTTGGGTCATACATGTTCAATCAAGGAGGTGCCTACATCCCCTAAGATATCAAAAGACTAATTTGGAGCAGTAAGAATTTCAACTTCAACCACCAGGTGACTTCATTCCATGATCCTCATTTTCAATTTCCTTTTTGAACTTTCTTTATCTACCTCTACCCCTTCTAAATTTTCTTTTTTTTAAACACTGGGGGCAGTGTTATTTTAAGTTGGGGGGGAGATAAAATAAAAAATTCTTTTGTGTCAAACAAAATGAATGATTTGAAAAAAAAAGTGTAAATGGAAGGAAAAAATCCTTTAACTTTTAACATGATATTACACATTGAAAACATTGAAAATGAATATCAAATAATTTATCATTCCCTGATTCTGATTTTAATTCTTTTATAATTTCATGAGCATAGATTTTGGAATGTGTGGCTGTCCAATGTGATATTTCATCGTTTATATTTTCATCCAAATAAAAAAAGATCACAATGCATGTCCCTTGGATAGTGGGGTATTAGTTTGAGTTCATGGGGTCCCCCAAATAAATAGCATAGATTTGGTGATCATTTTAGTTTAATATGAGTATTCAAAAAAAATTCACTTAGAGCAATGAAATGACCTAATGTGTGGCTTTCGGCACTTGGGGATCGTGACTACATAGTTGTCTGGCCCAAAGTTAGTAATTTTATCTCTATTTTTGTTAATTTGAATTTTGTTGACTGAGTTAACTCGAGATGATGCCTGATTATGTGGGCTTCACTTGGTTCCCTAAGGTCCTTGAGCCTAGGAGTCATCGGCAAAGTCTCACTATAGAGGTTGACTCTTTTGGGTGCAATTTCAATTACCATGGCAAAATTGCAAAAAAACAAAAAATATAAAATATATAAAATATACATATATATATATAATACAAAAAAAAATATTCATATTAATATTGAAATGTGATTACACCTATCACTTCCTTCATTTACCCCTTGAATAAAGATGAACCCCCATGTCTATTGTGATGCACAACACATCCTCATACATAATTGATATTGGAAGAAATATGGAAATGAATTTGAATAAAGGAATGGGCTTGGGATTGGGATCTTATTATGAAACTATCTTGTATTAAAATATTTTTATGGGTCTCATTATTGTTTTTTATATGGGTTTCTTGTGATCATTGTGTATTAAAATGTTTTTCTAAAAGGGAATTCGAATTTCATATTGTTGAGATATATTTTGCTCGGGAATAGAAAAACTCAAGTTGGGGGTGTGATTAGACACAAAATGAGGCTAATATTCATTGTTAATATACAAAATATTCATGTTCTTTATTATTCATAAACACCATTTTAGTTCATTTTACACTTTGAATATCATTTCACATTATGATTGTAATACCTTCTTAAAATGAACTATTATGTGGTACATTTTTGAACATCATTTGAAGTACCCAATTATTCATATGATATTACATATTTTCATTTGATATTTTTGGAAATTTATCTACACTTCAATATGAACATTTTTGATTCAGGGATCAATGGACAATTCATGTAAGAAGATGGGGATATTTTGTGATGAAAGGAAACAATTCTGAAGAAGTCAGATTGGACACCAGGACACTGATGAGACTGTAGGGCCCAACATACAGGCCTACTTAATCCCAAATTTCATGGAATGATATAATAAATCTATAGGAACAAATCACTCTTCAGGATCCAATGCTAATTCGGCCTCGATAACTGTTTTTTAGGTGGCACAAATAGTATATCAAAATCTGGTCCAGAATCTGCGGCCCAGAAAAACATCCCACCAATTAAACCATATCTCTAAAACCATAACTTCGTTTGGTCTGACATTTTACAGGTTGTTAGGAAACGTCCGGATATTAATCTAAGTCTTCTATGGCATACCAAAATTCGGCCATCTAGATGGTGTTTCATGCGCCTCTGTTTGGTGGATGCAAGTTGGATGCCTTTTCGGGTCAAGGGTGGAAAGTCTTCTTTCCACAAACTTTCCACCACTCTATGGCCTACCAAAATTAATTTAGAAGACTTGGACTATTGGAGGATCGACCCAAGGCTTCAAAAATTCCTATTTAAGGCAGTGGTGGTGGATTAGTTGAGAATCTTTTAGCTTTATTTCATTGCAATGTTATGCTGCGGTTTTGTTGTCTCAAATTTTTCTTCCACATGTATGTTGTTTTAATTCATCCTTGTTTCTTAATAAAAATTCTTCTTCTATTATTATTCTATTCTTTTCCTTATCACTTTGATACCATTGGTTCAAGGTGTGAACTTGTTCATACCAAACCTTGTGATATTATCACACAACGGTGGAGTGATTGTTATTTTATTGTGTTTTTTTTACTTCTCCATTTCCTCCCTCATGAGTCTACTTTCCGCTTCCATTGAAACCATAGCTTAAATGGAGGGATAACCCACCTATGGTTTGATCCAAGGGAGTATAAAGGGGCTGGATTGGATGTTATTTATCACCCCATTAATTTATAATCACTTATTTTAAATGATATTTTTATTTGATGATTTTTAAACTCCATCATCCTTGTTGAATTTAAAGCCACACACTTCATGTTCTAATACAAACCATTACCTTGAAGTGTTCAAAAATTTGATCCTTCAAGTGTATAGGTGATTAGTATTAAAGGGAGTAGGCATTAAACTAGTAAGTGATGATTATGTTTGATCTTTTTAAATGAACCCATCTCAATTATAAGAAATTGAAATCATTAAGAAAGGAATTCACCCAATACACCCCGAGAGATAACCTAGGATCAACTCATTGCCTTAATTTTAATTAACTTAAAATTTTAGTGGTCCTTTAAAACCATATTAAATCAAACTAAGTTGGCCACTTAATATCCCAAAAAAATCCATATAATACACGTGTCTGTAGGTACTTCTTAGGTCTCTGAGGATTCGACAACCCAAACTAGACTACAAGGGCCGTCATATATTTTTCTTTTTGGTAAATTTGAGCGAGAATCAGGTTCAACCCCCACAACCTTAATCAAATACAATGAGTTGTATTTTTTCCAAAACTATATTAATATAATTACTCTAACATTCCAAAAAAAATATGATGGACATCCTTGTAATAAAATTAATCATTAAATAACCTTCTTAATAAGGTTTTGAATACAACTTATTTTTCTAAAAAATATTAATAATCTTATTTGACTATGACTAAAATTTCATTAGTGATCATATAAAACCTTCAGTTTGTCAATACCATTAAACTTATGTCAATAAAATTTAATTTCTTTATTCCTAAAATAACTTTTTCACTAAAAAAATTATTATACAAATGGATTGTATTTCCATATATTTATCCCAAAATATCCTTAATCTTGGTATACTCTAATCACGTAAAACCTAAAAAAGGGTGTTTAAGACTTTGATCTTATGATCAATCCTAAACTCAAAAACTCGTGATGGTATCCTTAACTCTTAATTTAATAAATATATATATACTTCAAAAATTTTACGTAATACTTAGATGTTTCATAATTCTTATCACCAAAATACCATTGCTAAGACAAATACTTCTATTGAACCCCAAAAAATAAATATTTAAACCGTTTTATTTCCATATAGGTCCTTCATTGGGCCAGGTTTTAACCATTAAAATATGGAATTGACTTGGATAATGGAAAGGTTCTCAACATTAAAGATAAAGAACTATAAATGGATCCCTAGGATAAAATTTATTTCCTACTATCATACTCTTCATTTTTTCTCATAAATTCATTACTTTAATCCCATTGTTTTCCAAACATAAATAATTTTTTCATTCATTTTAGAGAAATTCTTTTCAATCTAACAAATATCAAGTTTAACCTAGGCCATCCACTGTCGTCAACTATTCAAATTCCTCATAAATATTTGTAAAGAAAATGTAAATTATCCTGAGTATATCCCCTAGAAGTTTCAAAACAGGTGCATAGTAAGACTCGTTTTCATGAACCATGTTATGATTAGGTCAAGACCAATGCTCCCTTTTCAAGGTCATGACCCCTAGGTACATCTATGTTAGAATTAGTTTCACTTTTAGTATCTATACATGGATGCATTACTAGGAAAAACCAGATGATATCTTCCTTACCAAAACCTCAAGATGTACTTTTATACTTATCCTAAAATTCTATATTAGGGTTAATATCCCAAATATATTATTTATTAAATATATTTCCCATGTCTTCTATTAACATGATAATATAATGAATAATCAATATAGAAAGGTAAATAACTAAACACACAGCCCATGTAATAAATAAAATGAGAAGTAATTGAATCCATAGATAATATCAATGTGAAATCACATGGATAATAATCAATGTGAAAGGTAAATAACTAAAAACACATTCCATTTAATAAATTACATGTATTTTATAACTATATAAGGCTTAATCAATATGGGAAGGTAAATAAATGAACACACATTCCATGTAATCATTAAATGAAAATGAAATGAATCCCAAGATAATATCATTGTGAAAATATCATGGATAATAATAACTAAATTATGAATGAGTTAAATTCTTAATTATTTGATTTCATGAACTTAGGATCATGATACCACTACAATCAAGACCTTTCACTAGACAGTATAAAACTACTGGGTATAAAATCATCTCGTTTGGCTGGAATAAATGTTTGAATAATACTAAAAAATTAAATAGAAAGAATGCATGATTTTAATAAAAAAGTGGAATAACTTCTAAATGGGTTCCCATATAAAAACTATGAGGACATAGTAGCATTTATATAAGTGACTTTACCCTAGGTGTGGCCTAACATTGGTCAACATGGGTCAACTATGAAAAGTAGTTTCAGTCATTTCTAATAGATAAAATAAATTTAATATTTATTTTATTTTACTGTTTCATCGATACAGCGAGGCAGTGATTCTTTTTATTTTAATTAATACTTTATTAAGGTATTCTTGGTTAAGATCATAACCCAAGAAATTACCTAGATGCTCTAAATAGAAACCATGGGGATTTCTATCAGCAGGCGGTGATGGAATTGTAGATCAAAGATCAATGAGCGTCATTTTGGACATATTGCACCAGTGGAAATCGATCTTCAACAGAGAACTATCCAATTCCCAAGTAGGATGCATTTTTTTATTTTTTCCCATTCATAGATTGAATGATGAAAGCAGACCAACTGAAAAATAGGTTGATCCACGGTTCGATCATTTCTTATGGTATGTGTTATATGTTGTGGGATTATTGGGGTTTGATTATTAAAGAATTGATTTGATTTGTTGATCATTCTTATAGGGACAGGTCATAATGAACAAATATCGTGGTTTGTTCCTTAGATTTGTTCCTTGTGTTTTCTATCCCCATTTTTCTACGTGTTCTTTCTTCTTCGGAAGGTTTTTGAACAATCAATTGTTATGAAACTATTTCCCAGAACAATGATCCAAATTAAAGATCTGACCTTGAGAGGACCTAACAGAGGTTTGGCACTGACATTGATGGATGAATCAGAGTGAATAAAAATAAATTGTTCTTAGATGGGTTTGCATTGTGATAAAAATAACTAGATTTCTGGGACCATTGAAGGCTTGAAACACCTCAATTCATTGTTAGGGTGACGAAACAAGCCTATATCTGGAGTTTTGAGGAAAAAATACCATATAATCGAAATCTATAAGATCGTCCAAAGTGCATGGAGGAAGAACCAGGTGTTCTAGAAAAACCCAATGAAAGCATCATGTAACCCGGGGTTACACGAACTATGGCCCCTACTATATAGAGGCTAGGGTTTTGGGAGATAGTTAAATGTCACATTGTTTGTGACCCTATCACATGGAATGTAGGACCATCCTAGAGACTCTGTGTGTATCTATGGTGATACACAGGGTTGGAGTACATGAGTTGCCTACACAGTCTATACTCTACCACACAACTTGGCATGTACTGAGTACACAAAATACCTCATGTGTTGGTACATAGGCAGAGATGTATAGTTTGAAATCATGTAATAAAACATATAAAAAGTACATGGGTAGACCCCAGATGTAAGTACATGGCACATGAATTCTTCTACACATCGTGTACCCATCTTCTACATGACAAAGTTTGGAATCACATGGGTCGTTATACACGAGCAGTACCCGGGGTCAAGGGAAACGGTGTGTAACCCTACTATACACCTTGTATACCTTTATATGTGGATTTATTATCTTTTCCTATATATATTGGAAAAGTTTTATTAGGGTTTTTAACTTTATTACTTACTTAAAGGTAGGTATGAATCATTTCCTACTCATAGGACTATGATCCCTTCTACTGGACTTCCTATATAGAGTTGTTGGAATCCCCTGAGAGGACTAGAGCAGGATCCTCTCTTCATTATCCATTCCCTAGGTAGATTATTTGGTATTTACATGACCAAATTTATAGGGCATCGATCTTCTACTTAGTAGGATAATCCATATAGATTTTTTGGTATTACCTCAGGGACCTGGCTATGATCCTCCTCTGTGGTATCGTATTTCTCTTTACATATATCATCATATATATCTCTCATGATATTTCCCGATGAATAACACTTCACGAATGGATATCATCCATGATATCAGACTCACGAGTGTGTTCTCCCAGATGAGTGCTTTGTGGAATCGTTGAGTTGAATCCCTAGTGTTGGTATGCAGTAGTTGTGATTTACCTTTAGAATGTGTGTCTTGGTTTGAGTATATCTAGATATTCTTGTTATATGTGTTGTAGACATATAGCTATATAGAGATTATTGTATATTTTCTGTGTTTACTGATTTTTGGTTTCGAGTTGTCCTACTGAGTATTGTTATACTCTCCCCTACACGGTCTTTTCCTACACATGTCATGTCTTGTGAAGATGAGAAACATTTCGAAAGAGACCAAGGTGGACTAGGACTGGATGGAGCATTCTGAGATCAGGTAGGCAGAGGTGAGTTCCTATGACTATAGATAGTAGTCCCAGTACCTTTTCTTAAAGGTTGGACTTGTGTTTATAGACTTCATTTTTTGGGCTTGTATTTGGCCTAGTTTCACATTACTCTACTTTATTGCCGTACTCTATTGGTTGGGAGATAGTGGTATGCATGCATTATTTTCTTAGTGGTTTTTACATTTCACCCTTTTTTGGGCTTGGAGATGTGTGTGTGTGTGTGTGTGTGTGTAGGTACATAGGAAATTCCTCCCATATTAGTGATATGCCTACTTAGTTCTTGTCAGTAGCCCATGGTCTATTATAAGTGGACATGGGGAGTCGCGACACGGGCCCCACTGGGACGGGTCATGATAAAGTGGTATAAAAGGGGGTCAGTTCTACTTTAGGACTGAGATTCTGTGAGATTGGTTTGGAGAAATAGTTTTAAGTGTTTTGAGTTCGGATTTCAAGCCAGGGAATCCAATATTGGTGTGAGCGTCCGAATTATCCACACAATAGGACTCTGATAACCTACTTTTCGACATTGTACATGAGAACACTAGTTGTAGGGAATATAATGTTACATGCATAATAAGAACACTCATAATGTGTCTGGATAGGTAAACTCCACCATCGACCTTCTAAGTCGTGTAGAAGTCTTTCCCCCAGGACCTCCATCTAATATGATGGTGTGCAGACTAGGCAGAACACCTGGGTCACCACGTCAATCCAATCCTTAGCTGCTTGAGGGTCAGGATTGCCTCGGAACCCAATGGTTCTATATCTCTGAAACTCATGAAGTGTTCTCATCTTGTTCTCTTCATATTATGTTATTGTAGGTACCATGTGATGCTCCACAGGTGGAGGTATGGCTGGGGCACCACCTGTAGGTAATGCTAGGAAAACTAGTCCCTGTATCAAAGCCTTATCACTAAGGGGGTCATACTCATGATCGATCTGTTGAGTCCTAACTGGTAAACATATTAGATTAATCCTATAAAAAATGATGTACCATGTCTAAGGAGTATATCATTAACGCTGAATCAAGGACATAAAAACCCACCACCACCCCTAGGTGGTCCATGCCAGGCTCCGGGATCTGGAGGAAAGGGGCGAGGACAACTACATGCAGTTGGTGCGTTTGACATAGGGGATATAGGAATTATTTTAGGTATTATCTATGTATTTTCTACATTAGTTCAAGTGTTTATTGACAAAGGTTCTATTCATTCCTTTCTCTCCACATATCTTGTTCGAGACCTAGAGATTCTAGGTGAATCGTTGACTCAACCCTTACGCTTGGAGACACCTACTAGAGAAGTCTCAGTGATCACACATCTATGCCGACAGTGTGACCTGAATCTTGGAGGTGATAGTTTTAGTTGGAACTTATTGGAGGAATTGTTGAGTTCATACGACGTCATTCTTGGTATGGATTGGTTATCCATAGTCAATGCCCATATTGACTATTTTTGGAGAAGGGTGTGGTGTGTCCGCAATGATGGAACAATTTTTTTCTTTATTGGTGAAAAGGAAACACAGGAAGCATAGAATATACTCATATATAGGAGCGTGTATCTGATTACTCATCAGTTGGATTGCCTGACCCTCAGTGGAGCAGATGTTATGAACTTCAGTTTCCTACAGTGGTGGCGGAGTACAAGGACACCTTTCCTGAAGATGTTCTAAGATTACCCCCACTAGGATGTAGACTTATGCATTGATTTACACCCCAGGAAGACATCGATATATGCACTAGTATATTGGACGGATCCCAAAGAGATTCGCTGTCTAAGGGTGCAATTAGAAGACTTGCAGAAAAAGGGATTTTCAAGACCCAGGGTTTCACCCTAGGTGACCCTAGTTTTGTTTCCCAAAAAGGAATATGGGAGCTTGAGGTTTTGTGTGGACTACTGATTCCTAAACCAGGTGACCGTTAAGAATATGTATCCACTACCGAGAATCTAGGACCTCTTTCATTAGTTGAGAGGGGAATGATGGTTCTCAAAGGTTGACCTCAGATTAGTCTGTCACCAGGTACAAGTACGGGATGAGGATATACTAAAGATAGATTTTAGATGTCTGTATGGTCACTATGACTACTTGGTGATTCACTTTAGCATGATAAACACTCTAGAAGTTTTCATGGGCATAATTAACCTGATCTTTCACCCTTACTTATACTGGTTTGTGGTAGTCTCCATCGACGATATCCTTATGTACTTGATATCTGAGGAGTAGCATGTGAGACAAATAAGGATGATTCTGGACATACTCTAAGAGTACCAAATTTATGGGAAACTCTATAAGTTCCATTTATGGATTCGAGGAGTCCACATTCTAGGACATATTATCTCAATTAATGGAGTGGCTATAGACCAGGCCAAGGTTGATACATTATTAGCATGGGAGCCACCTAAGATCATGTAGGAAGTGTAGAGCTTCCTCAGGCTAGTAGGCTATTATCATATATCCATACCTGATTTTTCTAGGGTATTAGAATTGATGATATATTTGGCACAAAAGTTGCATCCTTTCATGTGGATAGAGAAGTGACAACAGGCTTCTCAATAGTTGAGATAGAGTTTGATGGGTGCTCTAATCTTGTGATTTCTGGAGAGGGTTGAATACATAGTGTTCTATGATGCTTCAGGGACTAGAATTGGTTGTCTCTTGATGTAGATGAAAGAGTTTATTAGTTAAGGTTTATTCCAGTTGAGACCATATGAGAATAACTACGCAAACCATGATCTTAAGTTAGAATTAGTAGTCTTTACATTGAAGTTGTTGTGAAACTACCTAATTGGAGAGTGGTTTATCATCTACTATGATCAAAAGAGCCCCAAGTATATCTTCTCTCAGAAGGATATGAACTTGAGACCAAGGAGATGGTTATATTTCCTCTAGGAATATGACTTTGAGATTTTCTATACTCCTCAGAAGAGTAATGTAGTGGTAGGTTCTCTAAGTAGGAGATCTAGTTCTCAATTGTTGAACATGGTGATGGAACAGTTGGCCTTGTTAGAGTTATCCTTTGTAGATATAGAGAGATCAGCTTACCACTACTCGATGGTTGTTACCCCTCAACTCTTTCAATGAGTCATGGAGGAACAACTTGGGGATACCAACTATGAGACTCTACATGCTCATATATATATATATAGTGCATTCTCCTAATGGATGTTTGAAATATGGGGAGAATGCCATCCTTTTCAGAGGATGTGCAATAGTACCGATGGAGTTGAGGGAGTAGGTTTTGTGCGTGTTTCATAAATCCCCTTTGGCAGTACATCAAGGTGTAGAAAAGATATACTAGGACCTCCAATGTTAGTTTTGGATGTTGGGGATAAAGAAGGGAATTTTAGTGTTTGTCTCTAGATTCCTTACTTTTTAGCAAGTGAAGGCTGAGCACCAGGTTCCAATAGATTTATATCAACCCCTATAGTTGTCACAGAGGAAGTGGGATGAAATATATATGGAATTTATGATTATTTTCCCACATATGTCCAGGGCACATGATTCCATCTATTTCATCATTGACTGACACACCAATTCGGCCCACTTCTTAGCTATCGAAGAGCAGAGGTCGGTAAAGAGCTTTGGACGCCTCTACTGGAAAGAGACAGTTCGAATCCATAGTGTTCCATCGATGAATGTTTCATATCATGATGCTCATATTACATACTGATTGTAGAAGGGATTTTAAGAGGTTTTTGGGACCCAATTATGCTTGAGCACAGTGTTTTACCCACAGACTAACGGCTAGACTGAGTGGGTCATTCAGGTTCCAGAGGACATGTTGCGAGATTGCAGGTTGTAATTTGGCCATATTTGGGGGGATGATCTACCACTAGTGGAGTTTTCGTACAACAACAGCTATCGTTCCACCATTGGTATGACGCCATTCTAGGATTTTTAAGGGAGACCTTGTAGGTCACCACTATGCTAGACTGACCTAGGAGATTCAGCACTCATGGGCACAAAATTGGTGTGACCTACTATAAAGAAGATGAAGATCGTCCATGAGAGGATGAAGACTACCCAGATCTATAAAAAGTCTTATGCTGATAGGAAGAAGAGTACTTTTGAGTTCGGGGAAGGAGATAGTGTATTCCTTTGGGTTTCACCTTGACGGGGATTACAAAATTTGACTGTGGCGATAAGTTATCTATGAGGTTTATTGGCCCTTTTTAGATACTACGTATAGTTGGTGAGGTGGTTTATCGCTTAGCTCTACCCCTATAGTTGGACCATGAACATGAAGTCTTCCATGTGTTGTAGCCAAGGAGGTAAGTTCATGAAACAGCACACATCATCAACTCAGGAGAGCTGGACATTGATGATAGAGAAAATTTTGCAGAGTACCCAGTGGAGATCGACGATTGGTGGGAGAGGATCCTTCATGGGTGATCAATTACTTTGGTGTGTATTCGTTGGTAGCCCGGGAATCTCTAGGAGATAACATGGGAGTGTAACGATCATATTCATGCTCAGAAATATCACCTTTTTTAAAATCCTTTATTTTGGATTTTTAGGGACGTATAGCCCTAAGGTGGGGAGAAAACAATTTATCAAATTTTTTATGTATTATTTTTATATATTATATGGATTAATTTCAATACTACGCATTGAGATGACGTATAATTATGAGGTTCGTTGTGCTCGAAATAAATGTTTGAATAATATTAAAATATAAAATAGAACGCGTGCACAGTTTTCCTGAAAAAAGTGTAATGACTTCTAAATGTTTTCCCAAATCATAAATCTGAGGGCGGCATTGTCTTCAGAGTAGAAACTTTACCCGAGATGTGACCTAACATTAGTTTTAATGGGTGAGCTTTAAAAATTAGTTTCGAGAATTTTTATTGAATAAAATAAATTGAATATTTATTTTATTTTACCATTTCATTGATTAAGCGATGCGGCAATGCTTCTTATTTTAAGTAAGCCTTTAGGTAAGGATCCTGGGTTAGGCTCATAAACAAATAAATTCCATGTAGGCTCTGTATATAAACCCAAAAGATTTATCTCAGCGAGCAATGATGAAATTGTGGATCGAAGATCGACAGGCGGCATTCTTAAAGGATATCTCCAGAATAAATCAATATTCAACAGTAAATGATCAAATTCCCAGGTAGGATGAATTATTTTGGATTTCTTTCCCCATTATTAGATTTAATGATGAATGAGGACCAACCAACAAATAGGTTGATTCATGGTTTGATCTTTCCTTGTGGGAAGGGTTATACATTACGGGATTATCAGGGTTTGATTATTTGAGAATTGATTTTATTTTCTGATCATTCTTAAGGGAACAAATCAAGGCAGGAATGATCAATAATCAATGTTCATTCCTCATATTTTTTTCCTTATGTTTTCTATCCCCCATTTACTACGTGTTATTCATTCATCGATGTGTTTTTAAATGATCTATTATTGCACCTTTGTTTCTTGGTGAAATGATCCAAAATTGAATATATGACCCTAGGATAACCTAATGGAGGTGGAACAGCGACAGAGACGGAAAAATCAGAGTGAATCGAAAGAAACTGTTCTTAGATTGATTTGTATTGGGATGAAAATTAATGGATTTAAGGGATGATTGAATGACCAAAACGCCATGATTTGTTGTTAGGTTGATGAAATGATCCTATATCCTAAGTTTTGAGACAAATGGACCACATAATCGAAATCCAGAAGATTGGATGAAGCATAGAGAGGAAGAACCATGCGTTCTGAAAAAACACGATGAACAGGGAATATAACATGGGGTTACACATCATGTGTCATTAATTAAGTGGTGGATAGAGCTTCAGAAGATAGTTAAATGTCACATAGTGTGTGAACCTATCACACAGTATATAGGCCCCTCCTAGAGACTCAACCTGTATGTCAGGAGATACACAGACATGGGGTGGTGTACATGGGTAGCCTACACAGTGTGTACCCCCAATATATAAATTGTACAAGACCAAGTACATGGACTACTTCGTGTATTGGTTCATGGGTATAGATAAACGGGTTGAAACCATGCACTGGAACGTGGCTAGAGTACATGAGCAGACCTCGGATGGAATGAAATGGTGTGTGACTTATTATACATGTCATGTACCCATATTCTAAATGACACAGTTTGAAATGACACGTTCCGTTGTACCCGGGCAGTACCCGGGGACAAGGGACACAATTTTTGACCCTACTATATGTTTTTTATACCTTTCTACATGGATTTTTCATCTTTGACTTCATATCTCAGACACACTTCATTAGTTTTTTTCCCTTATCGCTTCTCAGAATGTAGGTATGAATCATTTCCTACCCATAGGAATATGATCCATTCGGTAGGAATTACTGGATAGAGTTGTTAGAATCCATCAAGAGGTCCATAGTAGGATCCTCTATTCATTCTTCATTCCCTAGAAAGAGTCTTGAGTATTGACATGACCAACTTTACTAGTCATCGATCCTCTACTTATCAGGTTAATCAAGATAGAGTTGTTAGTATCACCCCAGGTTTATGGATGTGATCCTCATTAGTGGTATCGTATTTCTATTCAAATCAATCGTTGAATCTCTCTCTCATGATGTTTTTCGATGAACAGTACTTCTTAAATGAACATCATCAGTGATATCAGACTCAGGAGTGTGTTCTCTCATATGAGTGCTTCATGTAATCTTTGATTCGAACCCCTAGTTTTGGTATGCGGTAGTTGTGACTTACCTCTAGACAACATTTCTTGTTGTGAGTATATCAAGATATTCTTGTTATATATGTTATAGACATATACCTGTGTAGAGATGAATGTATATTTTATGTGTGTATTAGTTTGTGATATGGGGGTTTCCTAGTGATTATTGTTATACTCACCCCTGAATGGGGTTTTCCCGCATGTTTCATGTCTTGTGTAGATGAGAAACCTTTTGATAGAGTCCTAGGTGGACCAAAAATGGATGAATCTTTGTGAGATTAAGCAGGTTGAGGTGTGTTCCTATAGCTTCAAATAATATTCCCAGTTTCTTTGCTTACAGTTTAGACTTGTGGTTATAGACTTCTTTTGGTGGGCTTGTATTTGGCCCAGTTTCACTTTACTTTTCTTTCATACTCTATTGGTTGGGATATAGTGGTATTTATGAATTATTTTCTTAGTGGTTTTTAAATTTCAAAAAAAATTGGTCTTGGAGATGTGTGTGGGATTATAGGTACATAGGCAATGCCTCCCTTGTTAGTGATATGCCTACTCGGTTCTAGTCACCAGCCCCTAACCTATTAGAGGAAAACATAGGGAGTCATGACATGGGCCCCACTGGGATGGTTCATGAAATATACATCAAGGGGATACCAATAACCAGGCTCCACTCATTCTTGAAAGTCTAAAGGATTCCTTATTTATTGAATAATATATTTAATACAAGAACCATGTGCTTTATCATCAAATATCTTTATTGACTAAAGAATGTATATTTATCAATATTTACCTAGATAAACAAATAAATTTCAATGTAGAACGCCTTATGTAAAATTGATATATGGTTTAAGTCATAAAAATATCCATGATAAATAATATGGATATTTAAGGGAAATTTAAGGTCTATGAGAAAGTGAATAATTCAATAGAAAGTTAATGAATAAAAAATGAATAAAGGGAGTGATTTTAAAATAATTTACCCAATAAAATTAATCATAAAACATTCATATGAAGAATAATGATGGTATAAATATAACTTATACCCATTGGAGTAAGAATAAATGGTGTGTATCATTGATGAATATAAATACCAAAAAAAGATCTTTAAAAACATTCTTAAATAAAATATCCTTTCCATTTTTAAAATCACCTTATTAAAAAAAATTTAAACAACATTTTGAAAATATATTTATTTTAAAATAACCTTTAAAAATTATAAAATAATATTTAAAACATTTGAGTCGTCATGAGAGCTATAAATTTTGTTCATGCCGTATATGTTAAAACAAAGATTCATTTCTATTTTTTAGTAAAAGAAAAATGGGAATTGTATTGAAAATGAAATTAATATTACTTTAAAAATACTTTTTAAAAACCAAAAATGGGTAAAAAATTATTTAATTAATCTTTTTAAAATGTTTCAAAACATTTTTTTAACCACGGTTTTGAAAGAAAACATATTTTCAACCGAAGAGATAAATGAAGTCAGATTCTCTTAAAACTATTTTCTCAATTATTTAAAGTATAAAATTGTGGGAAATGGTAATATTACTTGAAAATATCATGTATAACCATATGATTATAAAACTATATGGTTTCTTAGATAATTACCAAATAATTTACTTTAACTGAAATTTAAGAAAAAAAAATCTCAATAAGAATAAGATTGTGAAATATACCCTTACAAAGGTTATAACATTACAGTGAGGATTAATAAATGAATTGATTATGTGTAAAAAAATATAAATCTAAATAAAATAAGTCTAAATAGAACAATATTTAGTAAAAATTCATTACACAAGTAATCTTATAATATCAAAGATAACAGAGGACTAATATAACCCAGTGAAAAGAGACTGAGTTATGAAATTCATTACCAGTTGATAAATTTTAATTCACATCCCATTAGATGAAAAAATTAAAATTGAAAATTCAAATACCCTGAATTAATAATTAATCATGATATTAAATTTATAAGGTGAATTATATACACCATATAAAATAAATGATTTTCATAACATTAAAATATGCCTCAATGAAGATAAATTAAGATAAAGTCCCTTGAAAAGATCATATCATTGAAGTGGGTATTAATCAATGAATTGATTTTGTGTATAAATTTTAAAACAAAAAAATTGAAATAACACATTGAATAATAAAATTTTATTACACAAATAATATTAGCATGACATAATCAATGAATTAGAAATTTCACCCAATGAATGTAAATTGAGTTAAGAATTCTCATAGCTTACACTTCCATTTGGTTGAACGTGATATAAACTAATATATAGTGGTTTTAAACAATTTATTAACTTATTAAAAACCATATTAATATTTAAAATATTGTATATTATCCTTTTATAACATCTTATCACCCAATTAATTACTAATATTTCATTATTTTCATTGTTTCATGTGTTAATTAACTTGTCTTCTCATGCATGTGTTGTCATGAAACTTATGTTTATTGTGTACATTATATAGTTCCATAATATATTGAATAATAATCATGAAATAATAATCATAGATATAAATATCAATTATACTTTCAATACCAATGAGTCAAGATGGTTTTGAGAAATGATATATATTATGATCATGGAGATGGTAGACTATGTGTACGCATGAGTAACATTTTCATTTTTCAACAATAATTATGAAAATTTGGAAGTAATATTTCATATTTAAATAATGATAATGATATATTAAACAGAATATTATTTATATAAATATACTTATATATATCTTCCTTGTTTTGTGGGGATGATAATAGAGTCACATCGCTTCGTGAAGGTGGTAGTCCACACGTACATGAACGATGTTATCATATTTAAGTGAGTGAAAATGTAAGAAGTAAAATAATATATTATAATTTAATAATAATAAATATTTCATTAATATCATAATTTTTTCATGTATTTCACATATATTCATTAAAATTATCCTATTACCCTCCAAGTAAATCATTAATGAAAGACGAATCACATCACTTCGTGAGGCGGTAGTCCATCATATACCCAAATGACTTTATTGTATCTCCTATGAAATGTAAAGATAAAAGTTATATATAATATAATTTCTCTATAGGTATAATTTTGATAGAAATATCACATATATACTTTATAAACATCATCATACCCAACCATGAGAGGTCAGTGACACACTTGTAATTTTTTAAAAGAAAAAGATGTACCCCATTTTTCATAAGAATAAGGGTCCAAAATGGAGTATTATTGATAATTATAAATTATAAGTTCTAAATATATCCATGAATTATATTTTAGACAATATTTTAGGTAATTTTAAACCTTATTGTTTTAGTTTAACCCCCTTTAAATCCATTTTTACCTTAACCATGATATTTAAGTTTTACTATTTTCACTATTAATTTTAGTAAAAAAATTAATTTTACCCTATAAGATAATATAAATTATTATGATTCAAAATATTTAATCCATTTTGAAAAATTCTTTTCTCATAAGTGGAGAAACTTAATTTAAAATCAATCCTCCAGACGCGATAAGAAAGTTGGTTTTCAAAGAGAAAAATATTTATAAGTTTACAAAGTCTTAATATCAAAATACAATATTAAAATGATAAAAATAACCTAAATTGGATTAATATATATAATTAAACAAATTTTACATTAAATACAATTCAAAATATGATTTAACTTTACAAATAATTTAAACAAAAAGACAGTTTTCAATTAAAATTTAGTATTTTTCACTAATAATCTAAAAATGAAATATTTTAGAAAAAATCCATTAATTAATCATAAGATACTTTTGATATTATAGTTTCAAAAATGGATTTTATTTTATCAAATAAATTTTATAAAACTGGTAAAAATTAATTTTATATTATGTTCACCGAGCATGGCTAGTTCGTAAATGAGAAAATTGTATTTTCTAGAAAACATTTATTTTTTTAATGATTATTATTTTATTTATAACCAATAGATAATTGTAATCTTCATAATATAGTTAGTGAAATTAATACCCTCTAATTTAATTTCTATGTTATAATTGTATACTTTATTATGGATAATTTCAACTCGGTGTTTCATGTTCCATAAGCTATCAAAGAGATTAAATTTAAAGAAATATATTTCATGGTTTATTTAATCTATGTGTTGTGCATAACATATGATATAGTATACAATAGTATTATTTTAGAATTTTGGGGTGTTACAATGAGCCTCTCTACACACTTGGTTTGACACTCCCATAGTATACGCTTTAGAAATTCACAAACTCTTTCGGAACTATCCATAAGGATTTAAATATATGATGAACATGAAAGACTTAGGATAAACCTAAGGTGTCATATATTGAAAATAATGTTTCATTATTTAGACATCCTATAGGTTATTTTTCATTAATATGCGATTTCCCTTTTTGAATATTATTACTCACACTATGTTTTTTCGTTTTATTTAATATCGGGGACCGGAAAGAACTCGATTAACCTTGAATGTGGTAGAAAATGTATTTATGAGAAACAAAATCGGATAATATATGAAGTAAAAAATATTTTCATTATTCTTAATCAATTATCATGACATATGACTAATAAAGTTTACCTTAAATAACTTTAAAAATCACCAAATAAGAGAATGATATAGTTTTTAGAGTTCAGGTAGTGGAAACCATGGAATAATGGAGATTTATTTTTATATATGTTAATAATGTGGGAAGAATCACCCAAGTGAATGTCTTAGAGGAATAATAAGTTTTTTTGAGTTTGAAAAATAATAACAAAATTAAGTAAATTGTAGAAGAAAAATGAAATTTTTTATTAACAAAATGGATTAGAATAATGGTCTCCCTAAGATATCATTAATGCTTCAATGTTTCAAATGTGGATAGTATGAGCAATATGAAAATTTATGTCCTAAAGGTAAATATCAGTAAGAGATCCAATAAGTTTGTATGTATAATGGTAGTATTTTCGATAATTAATAGACTACAAATGGAATATGAAAGGAAAAAAATGTTGGGGAATAATATGATGAATCCTAGTTAATAGTGTATGAATAAAGTGGAATGATTAATGTATTTATGTATTGGGATTCAAGGAATTATATTTTTATAAGTGGTATTTTTTTTATTAGAATCATGAAACATCAGTGGATTGTTCCACATTAGTTTTTCATTAAGGAATTTTAATAATATGTTAAATGGTATTGATAGCCAATAAAAATGATTTATTTTCAAGGTGATAATTTTATTAATGTGAAATAACCTTTAATATAATCCTCATGTTGAGAAAATGGTTTTTATTTTGGAAAAAGGAATGATTGATATGGATATTGTAAATTGGATATTGTTGATTACCATTTAATTGATTAGTGATTTGATGAAAAGGTGTTTTATGTTATCATTGATGGAGTTTAAATTTTTTTTGGATTTATGTAATATATTCAATAATATGTGATTTTATTTAAGGAATGACGAAAGAGTTAATTTTGGAAAACATGTGTGTTTTAATTAATGTTTTTTGGAAATTAAATATATTAGCATGTTTCAGGAGAATATATGATCAATATATTCACATATTTGGTACGTTGCATTAAGATCCACTTCATTTTTTTGGAATTAAAGACACGTTGACTTTGGAAATTTGGTGACCTTAATTCTATATTTTTGGATTTCAATTTCATCCAAACATGGAGGATCCTCATGGTTAAATATTCATGGAATGGATTAAGATGAACTTTGGAGGTTATTAGATAACTAGTTCTAACCATTTTGGTTTTGATAATAACTATATATAAAAGGAATGAATTATCATTATATTATGGTTCTTGTGATCCATTAGTGCTTGAGGCATAAAAAAATTCATATTTCTTTCTTGGAGTAATTTATGTAGTAGAAATTGATCGAAGCACAAACAAAGGATGAAATTGTGCTTATAATATATAGAAAATCAAATTCCTAGGCATATCAGTCCCTTGTAAATTCTTAATCATATTGAGATGGAATCCTATCGATTATAAATTCGACAAAACCTCTCTCAGGTTCACATGTGCTCCATGTATCTCTCTTGATATAGTACACACCGAGTCCATCACATGTACTGAACTTAGTGGTCATACCGTTAGAGCATGGTATTTCTTAAAGGGAAAATCTGAAGAGATTTTGGTTATAATAGAGAAATTTATATGAAACAAAACCAATAACATGGTTAATGTTTTGGGGTGAAACCAATAGCTTGAGGAAGTTATGTGAAAACTTGAGGATATAATGAGGTAAAAGTATCCTCAGTTTTTGGTACCAAAGTGATGAATTTTAATGGAGAAATTAATTTTAAGGGGGGTATAATGTAACACCAATATATTTTTCAAATATTTTTTTGCAATTAAATTTAATATTTTTAGTATTTGGAATTACACGCAACACTATGTTTAGCTTGTGTTACACACAACACTAAGTTTAAATGAAATTTGACCTAATATTAAAATCATATTATTTAATATGATAACTATCACATTGTAATTGGAATGTTTGGTAGGAATAGGATTAAATAAATTGTAAAAATATATACTTTTTACATATATATTTAATTAATTATTTGGTGACCAATTAATTAGAAATTAAATTAAAACCCATTTGAAATTAAAGGAAATTTTTTTATGAAAAATTAATTTTTTGCGTACAAACACGTTTTACCGCAATAAATTAAGAAAAATACTTTTAGTGAATAATATTAATTACATTTATATATTAAATATTCAATGAAATTTATAAGATTCATATTATGTTTTTTATACAATATATAATAATAAGTCCAATTTTATGCTTAGAAAACTTTATTTTTCTAAAAAATAATTTTGTCACTTTTTGCTGACTTGTTTTAAAATTAATTATTCCAAATTTTAGAATTTTTTTTGAAAAGATTAAATTTATTTTTTAAATAATATTTTTATAATTATCTTAGGGTCAGTTTTTGAAAATTTTCTGAGAAGTTAAATTTTTCAATGAATATTCAGAATTACTGGTTTTTATTTAGAATTGTCATTTATTTTAAAGAATTTAAAAACAAAAAAATTATTTTAATATGGTTTTAAAAGTAAAATAAGTTAAAATTTTAATATATTAAACAAATATATTTTATTAAAATAAATTTCATATTGAATGATGATATAAAAACTTTTTAAACTTTTGAACATTTTCTCTTTGAAACCCAGATTTCTTGTCGCGTCTACAGGATTAATTTTAAATTATTTTTTTTAAATTATATGAATGGGATATGAAAAAATGGTTTCAATATTTTTAATCATAACAATTTATATTATCTAATAATTTCAACTTAATTTTTCACCATAATGAAGTGTGAAAATAATAGAAAATATTTATCGAGATTAAGGGGAAAAAATGGGTTTACCAGGACGTTAAAATAAAACTATAAGGGTTAAAAATGACTCAAAACTTTTAGAACTAACATTTTATGTCCATAGTGTGACCTCATGTATTGATGGTTTTATATTTTACCATTTTGGAACCTTTTTGAATGTGAAAAATGTGGGTATACCTATTTCTTTTCAAAAATTAAAAGTGTGCCACTCACATCACTTATAAAAGGCTACCTCTACCCTATCATATTCACACTTCCAAAACCCATTTTTTTAATAGTAATTTTCTATATAACTTTCTTGGTTCCAAAATACTATCCTAGAAGCCTTATTCTTTTAATAAATCTAACCTAATAAACCTTTTGTGGTAAACCAAAACAATTTTTCTAAAGAAGAGGTAACGTCCCAAACTGGGTGTTTTATTTTATTTCTTCATTAAAATTCTTAAATTATTTTTAAAATATGATAATATAATAAAATTATTATATTACATATATTTAGATTTTATTATGTTAATTCCATAACCTAAATTGATCTCCTCCTCCATAAAATGGGATACAAAATCATTATTCGTGTGTACAGAAGATTACAACCTCGTGAACCGATGTTATTAATTTTCCATAACCACATCTCATTGATTAATATAATGATGAATTAAATGTATATATATTATATTATTATACTTATTTAATTATTAAATCACATATACCTCCTTAATTTCCAATCTTTCGTAATATGATAACGTCCCTCGTTTGTATAGCGCACTACCACTTTATGAAGCAATGTGATTCATTCACGCTTTACATTGAAGGTATTATGTACGATTTTAATAAAAATATGTGATACATTTGAAATAAAATTTATTATTTAATTCTAATATATTATTTACCTCTATTTCTTTCAATCCATTGAGAAAATTGAAACAATGTTCATTTGTATGTACGACCTACCGTCTCCATAAACAATGTATTTCATTTTCTACCTATAAATTTTATGGATAAACCTAATACATATAATCTGAATATGTGATAAATTATATCGTGGTTAAAATTATTTATATTATGTAAAAATGATTAAATTAACAGGACCAAAAAAATAAAAAATCAAAACTTACATGAAAAACAAAGTAGTTATTACCTGAAACATGAATTTAAAATGGAATTATTAATAAAAAGATAATAAAAGGTCATAAATCAATCATATATGGTATGATATATATATTTATGGTTCTTTAATAAATGTATAATATTGTTTTACTTCTTATATATGATGTATAAACATGTACAAAGAAATTTGATACTTAAGGTAAGGGATTTCTAGTCTCTATTTTATTTCTGGGAGACTTATGCCACATTCACCACTACTTTATTTTGTGTGGTGTATATACTACCCATATGGAAAGTTAAATCATGAATATAATTCTTTTAATTATATTTATAGTTTTTTTTTATGTTATTATTTAATGGGTTTTACTATTCAATAGATTACCAAAGTGGTAAGGATTTTTATCTCAATTTGTCTTCATTGGGACATACGTTTTGTTATACGCCTATATTATTTTATGAAGTGTATATACAGAACATTTAAAAATTAATATCATGAATTTATTTATTCTCTGATATTTTAAATTTTATTTAATTTTATTCTTTCAGGGGTATACAATTCAATATTACTAAAGTGGTAATGGTTTTATGATGCAGTCTCATCATTTATCCGGATTATTTATGTTTATAATTTTGATGATGAAATATGATGATCTATATCTCAAGACACTCAATAATTTTATTCTCCTATACTAATATCAAAAGAATAAACATTTTACCTTTATTTTTTCCCATTATGAACTCAATAATTTAAAGGAATGTTTTTTTAAAAAAACATTATTTCAATCTTCGGCCAAAAACCCATTTTTCATACCAAACCATTTTTTCTAAAAATGATTTCAAAAATGTTTTTAACATTCTCAAAATTATTTATTAGAGAAATTTTTACCCAGGTTTTATTTATTAATTTTTTTTAAGGAATCTTCATGTCATTTTCCAAAAAAATCCCATTTTCAATTTATAAAAAATGTAAAATGAATATTTTGTTTTAAAGTATAAAAACTAAAAAATATTTTCCACCATCATAGCCACTAATTACTTTAAATATTACTTTATAAGTTTTAAAGTTTATTTTCAAAGAAAAGGCTTTTAAATTTTTTTATGTTTTAAAAAAAATTCCAAGTGGAAATGATATTTTCTTCAAGAAATGTTTTAAATTTTTTTTAGGTTTCCATTATAAATTTCAACGTTTATTTTAATCTAAAATGATATAAAAATTGTTTTATTAATTTTTAGTTTTATAATGTTACTTTCAAAGAAAAGTTATTTTCATCAAGGAACATTCCAAGTGATTTACCTTTAAAAATCATTATCCATATAAGATGACATCCTTTGATATTACTTATGATTTACTGAGGAAATGATCCAAGGATACCATTCTTATTATTTATATGAATAGTTTATGTTTATGATGATAATATTTTTATGAAACCAATTTAAATTACATGGTTTATGTCATTATAAAATTATTATGAAGCCCACTTATTTTTCCATGGGTTATGCTTTGTTGAAATAATGAAATTATTATTAAACTTGTTTCTTTTCCATATGTTATATTATGAGGAAATGTTTATGAAACCCATTTCATTTCATCGGTTCTGATATGATGAATGTTTTATGATCTTGTGGAATACATATGAATTATTCTCATTATTTGATGTGTGGGGATTATATCTCCCTCCAATGCGTTGAGTAAATATTAATATCTCATGAGATAAATAGGACTGGAATGGGGAGTAACCCTGATTCAGTAAGGGACTTTGTCCTCTATGATAGTCTTGGGAGTGAACCTTGACTGCTATGATATTTTGGGGAGTGAACCCATTTCACTATGATAGTTTTTTAAATGATCATTGAATACTAAGGAAATAATTATCTATTCTTATATATATTCCACAATTAAATGTCTTATGTCAATATTATGTTCTCATAAATCATGTTATTTTATTTACTTGTGATTTTTTTCTCATAAAATGAAAATATTTTTTGAATGACTCAAGATTTTGATCCTTGATATGTGGGGTATTGTTTTCATATGTTATGATCACATTATCATGCCCTTATACTCAAGTTATGTCTATATATTTAGCTTGTTTACCCTTACTGAACATATAATCTCTCCCTTTATTATGTTTCCTTTCCCTAGGTTGTAATGATAGGTATTATGTGTGATATTTAGTAGAATCATTCTAGTTATGAGAAACTAAGTGGGAGAAAATATAGAAATCTTACAGACCATTTGTTTATGTTTCCAGGTTTCCAAATGAACTATAACTTTATGATCCTCAAGCATATGTTTGTGTAATATAATGAATACTCATATAAAAATAAATAATTTCTATGTATGATATTTTCGGGTCTTTACATATACACACATGTTCTTATGTTGACTTAGGGATACATCCATATCAGATATCATATACTTGTTTTACTCCAGTTCATATAAGTTATCTAATTATCCTTTAGGGATGCTCCCTAAGGTGCTACTCAATCACTAAGGTCTGGAAAATTTGGTTTGATTTCATCAGTTAAGTTCCCTCAAGATATGAATTTGGTTATACTAATTTATTTTTTGTTTATAAATATTTTCTTAGTTGTAAAGATAATACTTACTTGAAATCATTGGTAAGTTCACTCAGAAATCATCTAACTCTATCGATTTTTGAACTAATGAAACCAATCCACCTCTAACGTGGTATTTTTCATAGGTAGTATAACATTTAGGTCAATTTTTCCTTTCCTAAAAACATACAAAAATGTTTAAAAACAAAAACAAGTATAATTTATGTAGAGACTTTGAAAATAGATTTCTCCCTGTAACTTTGATTTATTTTATTCAAATATGAAGAAACCTATAAATATCAAAATGAAAATAAAGTATTTACACCCTAAGTTACTTGTCCCTCCCACCCACTATAATCTTAAACAGAATTGTAATCAATTAAATCACTAATTTGTTTCTGAAAAACATATTAAAATTAAATGTTATCTAGACTAATTTGTATTGAAGAAACAACCTATAATTCCTTTATTTAATAGTATTAATTAGGAGTTTGTACTACTCCACTATATCTGTCCAAAATTCTTCATGAAATATCTTCACCTTCTATACATTCATCATAAATTATTTTTTTAATTTATCTACATTAATATCCATCAAAAAAATGTATATGTATTAGTAAATATGTATATCCTAGTTCACTGAGAATGATGCCTAAAAAGGGTGAGCTTTATCCATAAGAAGAATATATGTACTTTGTCTGAAAATGGAAATATTATTTTTTTAAATGATTATGTCATGGAAAGATCAAGATTCCTCCTTATAGAGTAGGTAATTATCATATGTTTCCATCCTCATCTCCTCATGTTCCATCATTCGTAGCTTTCACCACTTTCCAACTTCTCTAAACTTTAGATTTACCATTTTAACAACATAATATTTCTTATTCTGTTGTTCAATAGGAGAAGGAAAATTTTTTATAGAAAATTATATAATTTACATTCTTATAACTCTAACATTTTTATTTAAAATTTCCAGAATTATATTATCTAGGTTAGGTTACAATTTGTGTGAATTATGTCAGGAAATTTACAATTTTTTTAGAAAAGAACATTTCAAATTAAATTTAACTATTTTCAATTGAAAATTAGTGGGTTGATCTAGTGATGTTTTTTACTCATTATTCTATATGATTTCATCCTAAACATGTAAATAAGATGTGTCAGTGTAAGTATTGAGTAAATTATAAAAATAAATCACATCTAAATAACTTTTATTAGTACACATCACAGTTTCCAAGTATGAATCTTTTTCCAAAATAAAATCATTGACAAGATTATACATCTCTAGGGATTCTTCTAATTTAATTATTTCATCAAATGTTTTATTTCCAACCTTAAAATAACAATTTAATTCAAAAAAAATAAATTTAAAAATATATTACTCCTTATGGGGTTATTTAATTAAATCAATAATATTAAAATTCAATGTCTTATCTATAAAATTCATTGAAAGAGTTATCTGATTAATTTTCTTTATTATTTTATTATCCTTTAGAAATTTCCTACCTAGGATGATAAGGGAGGGAGATTTAATTTTTTATTATTCTATTTTAAGGATGTAAAAATTAGTAAAGTGTAAAAATAATTTCATTTTTACCAGAACATACTCCAATACTCTAATAGGATAGGTAGTACTTCAGTTGTCCAATTTCATAACCACTCAGTTGGGTTTGATCTATCTAATTTTTATGGAATAATAAACTTAATAATTCATTACATTCATGGATTCTCCCAAGTCAAATTGTGCATTGGAAAAATTAATTTGTCCTATGGTGTAGGGGATAGTGAATGAATATAGATATTTTAATTTCCTAGGTATTTTTAGGGTAACAAGGTTTGATAAATTTCTACCTAAATTTACAATTTCATTTCCTTACTATATCCTCTCTCTATTGCACATTTCATTAATAAATTTTTCATACCTTTGATTATTCCAAATTTATTCCAACAAAGTAATGTTGATTTTATCCTTTTTAAATGTCTCTAAAATATATTTTTGTAATAAATATCTATTGTATTTCTAGGGTGTTTTAATCAATATAAGGAAGGTAGGTTGGGGTTGATGTGGGATTACATATTGGATTTTACATTACCCTTCTTTAATGGAGATTTTTCCCTAAACAATTCATCCTAAAGTTCTTTCCCTGGGATATATTCTTCTAGATCAGTGCGCTTCCCCCTTCTATATTCTTCTTGAGATTATTATTCTCTATTTTCTCACATATTTTTTCTACTACTTAATAAAATATATATATTATTCCCATTGGGTATATGAATTAATTGAGTAGGAAGCATGTCTAAACCTTGGTTTTTTAGTTAATTGATGGTAGATAAAATCTAGTAAACTTTTCTTTTCATCTCCTTCAACACTAAATCAAGAGTTTTTTTATAATTCATAAGTTTTTTCAACAAGTACTACATTAAAGGTTCTTGATATTTCCTTGGTTTACATATTGTATAAGGTTGATAATTCTTCCATTAAAATGGTGGTGCCTCAAAATATTGAAAAAGATCATCCTAGATGTGGGATCTCTACTACTGTCAGTTCCCAACTCCAAATTGAGGGTTAAAAATTCTTTAAAGACTTGATTTCTTGAATTTTAATATTGGTATGGTATTTAGAACATAGAATCGTGAGTCTCGTGTGCTTTTGGGAATCCATTAGTATAGTGATAGAAGGAGTGATATAGTTGGAAAATCCGAGGGGGTGAAGAAGGTGTGTCCTTCTAAACATTGTTCATAGTGGATTGTCTCTCAAGGTATATTGGTTCTTCAAATTTTTTCAAAATAAAAGGAATGTAGAACTATTTACCTCATTTACCCCCTTTTTTGGGGACCTCAAACCTAATTATTGGAAGTTTTTTGTAATTTTCTCTACAAAATCTTAGACTTTATCAAGGGATTTCTCATTTAGTACTCTTTTAGAGGAAGCATCTATGAGTTTTCTTCATTGTCTGTAAATACTTGGTAAAAAAATACCAGAAAATGATGTTTTTTGGGATGTTGGTGAAGGTAGTAGGTTGTCAAACTCTTAAATATCTCTAATATTTTATAAAGGTTTTATTCACTTTCTTGCTTGATTAAATATATCTCATTCCAAATATAGACACTCCTTTATGTGGGAAAGGTTTTTTAGAGGAAGGGTCTGGGTAGTTTGTCCCAGGTGATGATCTCTCCAAGCTGAAGGTTGTGAAGATACTATTTGTAAGATCTTTTAAGAGATAATGGGATCACCATTCAACTAAATTGTTATTCTGAAACTCTTTTAGGATTTAATTTATATAAAATTTCACTCAAATATCTTAAGTATCAATTTTTACCCTCTCCTACCAATCCATGAAAATTTGGATGGAATTGGATAATTTTAGTTTTAAGCTAGAAGTTTTGTTGATTATTAAATTGTTAAAGTTTATTATTGGTGTTCAAATTTGGTTTATAAAGCAATTATAGAGTCCTATTAAATTGATAATGATTATCTTAAAGGTTTTTTCTTTGTAGGGTGACTCAAGTGGAATAAAATTCTATGGGGATAGAGTTATTCAATGGAATTATGAGAAACACTCTCTCTCCACTTCTTTTGTGATTTTTAAAGTTCTCAATTTTTCCAACACAGTTCATTCAACCATTGAATCAAAGACAAATAGGTGATATGAAATAGATATTTCCATTTATTGAAATCTTTTTAAATATATGTAATTAAACACTACACACGCCTATCTAGAAATGACACTAGGTTGATGAATTATCTATTATGGACCCCTCAGTAAATAAATTTTATGAAAAAAAATTTAATTTTGAAATTTTAGAATCATGTTTTCTCTATAGAGAAAAGTTTTTTGGGTGTGCTTATTTCTTGTTTAATTGTTTAGGTGTGTGAAAATAGTTATCAGAAGGGATTGGTTTTAATGATTATTTAATGTAGGTGACCAAATGTTAGACATCCTCTCACCTTCCCTATTAAATCATGATCCCATTATTTTAATCTTTTTTTATATTTAACTAATTGAATCCACCCATGATTATCCTTATCGAGAATATTTTTCTTTATTAGAGGGATGTAATTATCACTGCATTATATAACCACACCTATCCTGGTGATCAGGTATCTCTAATCACCCTTATATAAATCTATTTATCATGATTGAAAGTGGTGTAGAGAGCCTAAGTGGAATATTTGTGTAATCCTGTGAAAGTGGGAAGATGAATTTGAAGTGCAGAGAAATAAGAAAATATCCAAATGTCTAGACAGTTTTAGTGAATCCAAATAGATTGAACAAAATATATATTCAATTAAAATTTTTAATTCATTAACATGATAAATGAAGGGAGTCTTCTTTTCTCTACCACTAATGTATTAGTTTTCTATATGAGGATAATTAAAGAAATAGTAAAGGAAAATTGTAAATAGTATAAACTTCCATTGATTGAAGAATCAATTAAGTACTTATTCTAATTAAATAGTTCCCTAATTATAGCAAAATTATCAATGGTTTTTCATACTTTATAAACTTCCACCACGTGTGTAGCACAAAAATATTTTCCTTTTATAATGAGTTTAGTGCCTTCGAGAATATTCCTCGATTTCCACATTGATCCCCTTTTTCTATATTTTTCCATGTTTGAATCTCTTGGGTCTATATTTCACCACTTGACCACATCTCAAAAATAATATTTTTAAAACATTACCCTCCCATGATTGATCTTTTTACTCATTTTGGAAGAGTCCTGTAAGATGTGATTTGTTGCATTGTGGGTAAAGTGGGAATTGGGTTATTTTCATAATGATCACGTGAGTAAGAGCTTCAGTGATGTAAGTATTTTATATATCATGGTTGGGATTTATTTGATGTATTTGGGTCCAGAAATCACTAATTTTATATGTATAAGGATCTAGTACTCTATGTGGTTGTGTCAGAAATAGTTTTCAATGTGTCAGGACTCTAGTGGAGTAATGAGATTTAATAAAGGAAACATAATCATGGGCCTGGAATGATTAGAATGGGCTCAGTCATGGTACTTTAGCTTTAATAGAGTTCACAAGCCTAAAAATGGGAAGTTCAAGTGTGCCTATTTGGTATCTATCATAGTTTACCATGGTACGCGGATGTAATATGAAATATAGCAATCTGGGACATTAATCGGAAGTTTAAAATATTTTCAAGGTGGGTTTGTTTTCAGTTTGGGGCCTTCAGCTTCAAAAGTTCTTATTGCATTAATCTAGGATGGTAGGTGAAAGGTTCCAAGTCCATGCATCAAGTTACAATATTTTTGCCTAGATTCGAACTTATTGAAGTTTTATTAATGGTTATTTTGCACTGGTTCAGCTCAGGTGAGAAGGATATTGTTAGAGGGAGATCAGATATGGTTGAACTATGGATAATGGACCTCAAGATACCATTAATGGATCTGGTGTAAATGGTATCACATGATCTAGTGGAAACAGGGGGTCCTTGAGTGTTTTCATAGCACTTCATCTCTCTATGGTAATTCTATGATCACATTCAGTTCACAATAATCAGAACTCATTGACACAATAATGGGTGTGGACTAGGAAACCTCCTTCTTAAATGAATATACCTACGATTAAAATAAATCTAAAAACCTAATATCTACTTCATCTCCATGCTTAAAGTTTGTATGCATCCCAGATTCAGTGGTTCTTTAGTTAAGATTCAATCGTCATCTTTGGTGTTATCATCTGGTCCCCATTGATTCTTATACCACCATTTCTCTTATTTCAAAAGGTTTAATCTTTCTCCACACCACATTTAATTTCATTCATACTCTATAGAACCTCATTAACCTTCCATTTCAATATGATATTCACCTATTTATTATTTTAGCATCATCTTCAATCTTAAGAAAAATCAGTTTGGCCTCCTTTTGTGGGAGCTCATCTATTTCAGTAAAGGCATCTTCTTTGACTGAAATAGAATTATATTACTAGTTCTCATGTTCAGTTTTTTTCTTCCTCCCAAGCTCTAAACTAGTATTTTCATCTTCAAGGATGAGCTCAAACTTGAGGGCATTAGTGCAAATTCATGACTTGTTAAGGGTAGTATAGAAGCTTCATTGTCCTCATGTGGAAGCTTGGGGAATTTTATTATGGTCTAGGATTATACCTTGTAATGGGTAGTTGGATAGGGAAGCACAATTATAGACAAACTTGTAATTTATTTATTGATCAATATATGGAGTGCAGTTGATATAGGGAACTTCATGTGGTAGGTAGGCATGTAGTATCTAGGGAGTGGCCTCACAATAGGTTGAGGTATATTTGTGTGGTAGGATGGAGTTTTCCATTTGAATTGGATTAAAAAGTTTTCTATTTTTTCATTATTGGTAGCTTGATTGACTCTAGGGTCTTCATTAGGTAGGTAGGAATTTTTTTTCCTTGTAGTTAATCTGCTCTCGTGAAAGCAAGGTTAGTTGGGTGTCTTCATGCAGTTATTGAAATGAATGACCATTGAGAGGTAGTGCGGAAACATATAATTTATCATGTGGTCGCTTCATGCCTTTTCGGTATTTTTACACATGGTATCTTGATTGATCGTGTAGTATTCACGCAATATATTCTTACTATCATGCAACCAATTTCTATGGAGAGGATGAGTGGGTGTGGTAACTTGGCATAATATCTTGGCACTATCACTTCTCACTTTAATCTTATAGTAACTTTGAAATTTGTATAATTTTTACACACGGTCACTCTAGTAATGATGAGTAAATTGACTTCAAGTTGGGAGATCTTATAAATTCATAAAAAATAGAAATAATTCAAAAAACGTAATATAGAAAAATCCTTAAAAATTAAATCCATTATATTTTTTGGAAGTTAATTTCATTTAATGTATTTTAGGTTCTCATATTTAAAACTAAAAGTGATATTTTATCATTAAAATACATAAGTAACATAGGTTTTTTAAAACACAATTAATTGTGGTTCATCAATTAAAATCTCTTAGTTCAAAATTCCCAATTTTAAACCCACTTTAATTATTCATCAAAAACTCATATGTCCAAATTAAAAACATATATTTTCTAAAATTATTATCCAATTTAATTTTATAAAAATCATTTTATTAAAAGTCTAAACTTATGATCAATTCTAATTCTTTCCATGGAAACATATTTTACCAGGATTTTAAAATTGATTGAGGGGATTTTAATAGTGTATCTATTGGAAAATTTTCAATAAAATATCATTTTATCACCATGGTGTAAGTGAAATTACCAATTTTGAAGAGGGTTTATGAGGTTTATTTTGGATATATCTGACTAAAATATAATAGTAATGGTTTAGAGAGTAAATAGGTAGTTATTCCAAAGATTGGTTGGATGAGCACAAGTGTGTGTGTAAAATGGATTTTAATTCAGTTGCACTTAAAATACCTTATGGAGATGATGATCTTGGGAATGTTTAGGGTGGGAATTGTTGATAAATATTTATTTAAGGGTGAGATATATCTCTCTATGAAGATAGGTGTCACTATAGATGGATTGGGTTTTATGGTACGGTTGACTCAAGTATGTTCCTTGACACAGATTCTCTAGAAGGCATGTTGATGGAACCTATTGATGATGCCATCAAGAAGAGATATAAGAAAATTTATATAATTTAGAGTTCATAATTATTAATTTTATGGTATGAACCTTGTTACTAGATTAATTATTTGTGAATTACAAGGATAAATTTCTGGGGGAGTCACGAGAGAATAATGATCATGTTTCACATTAGTTATCATGTATGAGTTAACAATTATGTCCATTCATTGCATACAATAATGGATGGAGTGTGGGCTATGGAGAAATGACCCTTATGTGGGTTGGTTCATGAGTGTGATGGGAGAGATTTTTTTATGGTAAATATTGACCTCGTATGATAATGTGCGTATTGATTCAATTTTATCTGGTTTCATGGTGAATACTAAATCTAGGATTCAGATGTGATAATGGATTGATTTTGTCAATCA
The DNA here is from genome assembly GCA_963277665.1 of Viscum album. NCBI lineage: Eukaryota > Viridiplantae > Streptophyta > Magnoliopsida > Santalales > Viscaceae > Viscum > Viscum album. The sequence goes on from OY728121.1 coordinate 1,250,288,695, forward strand.
TAATGGGGTTTGAGTAGGTTTTTTATGTGATCTCATGGTGAATAAAATTTAATAAATGTCTATTCTTGAGGTTATATCATGTATAATGATTTGTTTTTTCAAGGATCTAACCATATAATTACACTAAGAGTCGGGTTCAAAAATTTTGGCGGGCATTGGATGATCTTAGGATTCCTTTGGGAGGTAAGGCATCGTAATTGATTGGTGAGATAGTGCATCAATGTGTATTTCAGATAGTTTTTGAGAAGGTTCAACAAGAGTATGTTTGACTTGTTTTTTTATATGATATTGCGTGCAGTATGTTGCAAAATGCATCGAGTGGGTCATTAGACCATTTAGAAAACATTTTTAGTGGACGATTCCAATATAAGGGACCATCGTGGCTTGGAATTAGTCCTTATGAGTAGAGTCTTATAGTTGGGATCACTATAATTTTAGTGATTAATTATTTTATAACACCTTTCCATCTTATAATAGACGGTTTTCATTTACCACCTTCTCTATTTTGTGGATGGTGAAAACCAGTAGCTCAGTTTTTTATGAATAGTGTGTCTCATGTTTAGAGTTCCATAGAGGAAGATCATTTGGTGTTTAGGGTTTAAACATGATGAGTTAATCATGAATTGATGATCAAGATAGGTCAATTTTTTTGGTTAAGTATCATTAAGGATTCTCATGGATGAGAATGTGATATTTTTGAGAGGTTTTAAAACCATGTGTCTATTTTGTGTTGTGAAAATTTAGGAAGAAATTCGATTTTAATATTAGTGAGGAGTTAGTTTTGAGAACTGGGTTTGGATAAAGATTTTGATATTTATTACATATCAAGGAGATTTTTTTGGAAATGAATTGAGGTTAAAAAGTTTTTTTGGGTTCTTGTGAGGTTATTGGAGAAAATTTAGTCATACCTACAACTGAATTTTACTAGTGATGCACCACCATGGGGAGGACCGTACTAGTGTGGACCCCTTTGAAGAGATAGGAATTCCCATGTCGAAGGGAATGGAACCTGGGTTAATCATGGTTCTAGGGAGAACAAATTGTGGGAAACATGTTGGGTGAAACACCGATTTATGTGATCATGGTTCATGGAAAATAATGAGTGAAATTTCATTATTTCATCCAACCACTATATGGTGGAGAAACCGAGGTGGGTGTCTTGATAAACCATAGACATCACCATGCCATGGTCCATTTCATGGTCTGAGAGAGGATCCCTATTTGATAAATGATGATTAGTAAGAAATGACGATCAATTAATGGTCCTTTATGTGTTAAGGATAATCAAGGAAGCCTAGAGGATCACCACGATGTGGTGAAAGCTGTGGTGCATGTTTCAGTGCACAAGTAGTTTTAAAAAGGGTTGGAATACCCATTTTTTTCCCTGACCTTTTAAAAATCTCTCCTCCCACCCCCCTCGCATATAGCTGAAATAGGGAGGATCTCTACCCATTATTCTTCTCAATTACCCATGTTAATAGGTTGGGTTTATGGAAATTATTTAGTGTTTTGAGGTGAAATATCCTTTCTCCTTCCTCCATGATATTCCTCTTATGTTTCTCTCAAATATGGGTGACTTGGATTAGGGTTTCATTGATTTTACACTATATCATGTTTGAATCATCTCATTGTGATATTTACTTTTCTAATCATGGATAGAGGGAATCCAAATATAAAAAATGAATCATTTCACACATTGTTTCATTAAATATAAATTGGCTAATGAATTTTATCAGGATTTATGCTGAAATCAAATTAATTTTCCTATTTAATTGATGTTGTGAGATAGGATTTTGGCAAAAATGATATCATTTGTACAACATGGACCTTCTACAGGTTTTTGGTCACCATTTTGGTGTGATGAGGATTCTCGATGAGTTTTTAGAAATTTATTTGTTTTTAAATTAAATTGAATTGAATCAAAAAAAATATTATAAAATATTATAATTAATTGAATTGGGTTTTTTGGATTGATATAGGAGTCTAGGATAATGATGGATATTATATGGGCTTGGTTGATAGCTGGTAGGTTGTGAATTTAAACATATATAGATTCAATTTTGAGGTTGGTGGTCCCAATGCATTTTTATATGGTATGTTAATTTTATTTATGCATGCATGTCACATGTGGTCTCAACATCGGGGGTGGAATAACTTTTAAAATAAAAAATTTCTTAGTTAAAATAAATTCCCATGAATGGAATGAAAAAAGTGTCAGGGGACACAAGGGACCTTGTATACTGGCTTGATTCTTTAGGCATTAGTGGTTGAGGCTCTAGTTATAAATGTCAGACATGGGGTATATAGACCCATAGGGGTGAGACATAAATGAAATTTGTGATCACAGAGGACTTGGATAGGAACCCTCAGACACCTTGAGTTGGGATGAGTGAAAAAATGGGGCGATAGGCCTGAGTTGACCATGATATGAATGAGATATTCCTTAAATCCTTTAGGCTAGTTGTGATTATTGTTGGCTAGGTGATCTTCCCCCATCAGTATATGAGGACCAAGTGAGTGTGGCCTGGGGTAGAACTTGGATATATCATACTCGTGAGTGGACTGACCTAGAATTACTTGGTTTGTGAGTTAACAACTATTCCATCCCTCAAGATAAATGCATATGGGGATTATTTTTTGTGGTTGGTGATACCATAATGTGATCATGTTGATTTCAAGGTATTTTATTCCCTATAAGTGGTTGACTTGGCCCAAGAGTGGTGATTGTGGTCGAGGATCCCACATAGGGTTTTTTTATCATGATGATACCTAGGGGACATAGTTGGGTTCCCTGGTATGATTTTGACCCTAGAGAGAGGTGGGGATGGTAGGAAGATGCTGTTGATTTTAGGTATCAATTGGGAACTTGAATCTATGGTGAGATTCTAATATGGTTGGGGAGAAGATGGGTCATGCACTTGAGAGACTGAACCTTGTTATGTGTTATGGGTTTTGGGGATGACCAACACACATTATGTTTATTGTTGTTTTTATTGAGAGGGATACAATGCCCTCTTAGATGTGAATGATGAGTACGGATTTCCCATGGTATCACCTAGGAATCAGTGATTGGCTAAATACCCTTGGATAAAACTTGAATCATATCTATTTGGAATGACTTTCGAAATCCAATTGGAATCTTTGGTGATTCATATTAACATATAATGCCTTGGATAATCCCCTTAGATTCACATGTGATGCCTATTAATATAGAATACATTGGGAAATTTCCTTTGATTCAATTATAAGGCCTATTGATTTATAATTCCTTAGTTAGTACACTCAGATTCGACTATGATGTTGATTAATATAGAATTCCTTAATAAATACCCTTGGAATGTATTGTGATACCTATAGATATGGAATTCCTTGGAAAATCCCCTTGGATTCATCTTTATGCCTTATGATTATGTAATTCATAGGATACTACCCAGGATCTAAGCATTGATTCCGATACTAATATATTTCCTAGGATTACCTATATAGAATAATTGTTTTCACCTACTAATTTATGTTCATTAGGATGCATACTAGTCAATGTGATTGTGAATTGTGCTCTAAGACAACTTATCATGGGTTGAAGTGGGTATAGTCAATCCCAAGTTTCATGTTAAAACCCGTTGATCGATAGTGGTTATGTATTTATGCTTTTGGAATGTATTTATTTATTCTGATAAAAACATAACATGTGAACACCCTATATTATATATGGGACCTAGTTGGTGGTGGCCAATTGAGTTATACTCACAACCTACTCAAGAAACTGTGGAACTTATGTATAGGAGTAGACTTCATTGATTGTAGGTTTAGGTTGGGTATAGGCCTACAATATCATGATTTAGGAGGATAGCTTAGATGGGGTTAGATACTATGATGTGATGAGGTGAAGGAATGGTAGTAGAGACCCTTACCATTTGTTTCTATTATTTATCTCAATCAGACCAATAAGCATTTAGTTTTTGTTTGTTGGAATGGTTGTAAGTCTTAATGATTGTATGCTTTCGCATGAATTATTATTGATTATGTGTTCTCTACTTTTTTATTATTGATGATGTTTAGTTGTCTTCCAATATGTTTTATTTGCATATAGGGGCATAGTATACCAAGGTAACACCATATACCCTCGCTGTTAGTCGGAAACTGCTTAAGTATAGGGAGGAAAGCCTGAGGTCCAGCAGCTCAGCATCCAAGGAACCAATAAATGGTATGGGGCTAAGTTGTTATAACCACATTAATTCCATTATTCCATATTCCCTTACATTATTAAACTTAAAATATTTCAGTTTACCTTCAATCTCTTTTTCCACTATGGGTCTCCATTAAATAAAGGTTCAGAATATCTCAAACTTTTTTTTGAGAAAGAACACCCACAACATATGTGGTTTATCATCGATAAAGGTGACATAGTATAGTGAAACTCCATGAGAACATACTAGATTTGACCCTTGTATATTTGTATGAACCAGTGAAAACTATTGATCCTTGGGTGTCTTACCTTCTATTTATAATAACACCTTCCAATTGTTCCAAATAATCCATTCTTCACATGTTTTATACTCCATGATTACAATATTTATCAATCCTTTAGTGGTTATGATTTCCATCACTTTATCACTTAAGTGATGAAGTTGTTTATTACATATCTTTATGGATATTATTTTTCTAGTATTCATTTCTCCTTCCAAAACTCTGCTTAGGAATAATGTGTCCTCTTCAACTCATTTGGACACCGCCATAGAACCACATGTAGTTATGTATACTCCCTCTATAAAATTAACTTGGAAACCCCCATCATATAACTATCCTATCAAAATAAAGTACTTCATTAATCCCAGTATGTGTCGCAATCATTATAATTATAGTATGCTTCTATTCTTTGTTAGTACAAAAACATCACCCTTCCCCACAATCTCAAGAACTTAATTATCCACAAGTTTCAACTTTTTGGACCTCCCAAAAGAATAATTACTCATACTCCCTCTTCCAAATGTAGATTGAAAAGAAAATCCAAATTCTATAATCAAATACTCAAGTAAAATGGAGGCACTAAGTAAAATACCTATCATATATTTCAAAACATGATATATTGATTCCATTACAGAATAATATCTTCTAAGTCAACTCTTTTCTCATTATAATCATTCTTCAGATAGACTATCTTCCCAAAATAACTACACATGGGACCACCTTCCACCGATCTGCTATGACTCTAAATTATTCTTCCTTTTCTTTTATTATAACCCTTCCATGTAATAGATCATTCACTACCTTCCACAGTATTGGCATTTTTGATAGATTCCTGGATCACATTTTTTAAAATGTTTTAATTCCAAATTAGATATCTAATTTCCATAAAAACTAAGTCTATCATTCCATTTTAGATACTTATCACGGTAACTATCTTATCCCATGATTTTTTGAGTAATGAAAGTAGCTACAATGCCTACTCTAGACTTCTGAAGATCAATATAACCAATTCCATTGATCTTAATCATGTTAAACCAATTAACATGATCATTTAATGGTATGTCTTCCAATAATCTCATCCAAAATAACCTCCAAAATAGGGACATATTGTTCATTATGGTTTAATTATCATATATGTACATATGATTCTTCATAAGTTCTGAAGTTGTCTTCACCTCATAGATTTTATAAACCACATTATAAATTAATAACATATGGATCAACCCCAGTGTTTTCTTATCAAGAATTTCCAATTATCTCTTCTCTATAACTTCCAATTTAGTTCCAATAAATAAAAGGTCAAGATCCTTTTGTAATAGAAAATCCCTAATATATGTTTTCTAGAAACCAAAATTTGTCCCACTTAACTTCTCAACCTAGACATTACCATCATAAAATTCCATCACTTCTAGAACTAATGAACTCACACTAAATTCTAAAACACATAAGAGGGATCAGGAAATGCTTACTTGAATTCTCTTATAAGGTCAGGGTAAGAATGATGCTACTAAATCAAGTACTAAAACACCTTTCATAGGTTTTGGACATCCAAAAATATACAAAATAACTCGGATACAACATCTTAGGTTTGAAACCTTTGACAAAAATATAACCACTATAACCTATATAGTGGAAACAATATTTTGAATCACCAAATTAGAATGAATCCATGTACATGATGTACTGGAACTTAGAAGAAAATTTGCAGAAACCTCACTACACCTCAACACAGAAGAAAACTCCAAATAAGAACTTCTAAAGTACAATTGAAAAGTAAATAAAAGAAAATTTATAACATTAGTTTTACATGGTTATAACTTATCCCTACATTATGTGGGGAATGTTGTAATAATTTTATTCAAGAAATGTATGATGATTAAAATGTCAAAAATAGCCATTCCAACAACAGTCTCCACCATACCAAATAAATTATAACCCAAACAATGCATCCAGTTTCACCACATTCAAATATTCATGGATTGTATCCCCACTTAGATCTAATATTCATAGGAGTCCCTTAAATTGGTCAAAGATATCCACCTCTTTAACTCATCCTTCTAGAAAAAATTATATACATCCAAAAACTCCATGAGTTTAATCATACATTATATTATGAATAATCCTTAAATATCCCCACCCTAAATTCCAAGAAGACCCTGTGTAACCATGTAAATAACACTTAGACAATTAATTTGTGTTTCTTCACTTCACCATTAGAATTTACAAGGTAGTTTCCAATTTTTTGCTTCTAATTGCCTACTACTGGACTTATGGAAATTGGTCACCACTACTACACCATCTTTATCTAGTTTCAGAAATTAGAATTCCAAAATTGATACTTTTGTTTGTCCATTTCATGTAGTGGAAAATTATTTCCACACAGCTAAAACAAACACTTCTAAAACTCCCATAAGCTATAATGTTATTTTTACCACTCCTTTAGGAATGACTATATAAGCACACATAACTTTCCATGCACCATCTAAAAAAGTTCTAAAAACCCCACATCATCTAACTATCCTATAAAAAACATGTTCTTCCTTAACCCCAGTATGTGCCACACTCCTTGAAATTCTAGTAATCTTCTATTATTTTTCAAGATGGAAACATCCCCCATTCTGAATATCTTAAAAGTTTCATTATCTTCAAGATTACTATGTCAAACCTTCTATAAGTATAATTTATCATATACCTTATCTCGGATGTAGAGTGAAAAGAATATCCATAGTCTATAATCCAAGACTCAATTGAAATAGAGAAAACAAGAAATATTCCACTTATATATTCTAAAATGGGATTGAATCATTACTCACTAAAACATTTCTTTATATGGACTTTCTTTCTAAAATTCAAACACATGAGACCGCCTTCATTTCAGGGACTTCTATTTATAATTCTCCGTATTTTTTCTTTCTTGGTACACTTTCATCTAATAAAATGTTCCTTACCTTCCACGATATATAATTTTTTGGTAGATTCATGGAACTCCTTCAGAATATACTCATTTAAAATTAGGTCTCATACATCCGCAAACACTAAGTCTATCTTATCACATGAGTTACTATGGTAACCATCAAATACCATGATACTATGAGTGATGAGAGCAACAATAACACCAACTTTGTATCCATGAACTTTACATTTACCAATTCCAACTGACTCTAGATCATGTTTAAATCATTGATATGATCAACCATCAACTTTTACTTTCTCGTTTTCATGATGAATATCCTCCTCAATATAAATACATTCTTTATTTAAATTGTATTATCTTATATATCGGCAATAGACTTCATTAGTTCTAAAGCAGTATTCACCTCATGGATGTTATAATCCACATTTTTGGCTAGTGAAATCCAAATCAATCCCTATTCTTTATTATTTATAATTTTTTATTCTTCCATATTTATCACTTGCATCTTAGTTTCATTCAACTAAATATCAATATCCTTTTATAGTAGAAAATCCTCTATCTATATCTTCAAAAATCCAAAATTTATCACATCAAACTTCTCTACTCAAGCCTTTCCACAATCCAATTTCATTACTTCAAAAATCAATGAAATCCCACTGAATATGGAATATTTAAGAGGAATTAGGAACTGATTATCAAATTTCTTTTATAAGGTCGATGAAAAAATGATTCTACTAAACTAATATCTAAAACACCTTGGTTATGGTGTAGTCATTTTGAAACTATGCAAATAAGATTTGATAATAATTTTGGGGTCTCAAACTTCCTAACCTAAAGTTATCCTTTCAAACATACACAATGGAACCAAACTCCAAAATAATCAAATTAGAACAAAATCACGCTAACAGTGTATCTAAAACTAAGAAGACAGGTCACCCCAGACACACATCACAATGCACATTCACAAACTAGATAATAAACTCTAGAGGATAGTGATCAAAAAAACAAAATAAAATGGTATAATACAAGTATTTACATGGTTCAGACTAAGTATTTCTCCATGATGTAAAAATTTTAGTGCTTTTATTAAGGAATGGAAGGTGGTTAGAATTTTGATAATGAAGTCATAGTCATGGAACAAATACCCCCACCATACTACTAAAATTATTTCCCAGCTAGTGAAACCAACTTACACCACATTCTAACATTTTTGGAGAGTTTTACCACTTGGATCTAATCTCCATGTGCATCCTGTCACTTGGTCCAAGCCATTCATCAACATAAATCCACCTTCTGGTGAATAGTGTATGCATCCAGAAACTTTTTAAGTTCAATATTATATAACATTCTTAAGAAACCTTACATATCCCTCATTAATGTAGATATCCCTTTTGTAACTTCATAAGTGACCCTTACACAAGTCATTTAAATTTCCACGATTTCTCTTTCATGACTCCTCCTCATCAATTATATTTTTTTATTTTTAAAATAACCCACATTTTAGGTTGAGTGGGAAGAATAAAACCCAAGAACTAAAAAATCCACATAAATATGAAATAAAAAATACTGAAAACTAGAAATATATATATCAAACAAAGAATCGAGTATCTAATATGATTTCTCGATCCCCCACACACTAGTAACTTCATTTGAGGGTGTTACGGTTCCAATGATATACCATCTAAGATGAGAAGAACAACATTGTATATCTTATCTTCTACATGAATAGGAAACTAGATTAGAACTAGAGACCAACAAAAAACCAAGACACTACAAGATAAAGGGCCAAACTAGCCTACCAAATATCAAATAAGGGACAATAGTAGCTCTTGTCAGACTCACATGATTCACTGTTGATGACCCCTTCAAAGAATCCCAAACTGCCATGAGTTCCATCATACCATAAAAATGATGGAGTTTGGTACATTAGGTATAGAAAAAAAGTTTTGGATAGAGAACATGGTCATCAACTATGAGAATGAACGAGTAGACAACATCAATGCATAACAAAGAAAGAAAAAACATGAAGCAAAGGGAACTGGAAGACATTGAACCTGAAGATGATTCCACATACACAATCCAAAATCTCCAAAAGGAAACCCCATTTTGTTGAAAAGGCTAGATTCTATCACAAAGGTCCAGGTAATATGATCATTGGAAGTAGGTGATCGTCCCCCCAGTAGTAGCTATGAGCAAACCAAACAACAGGAAAAATTTGTTAGCTTATTTTGATTAATTATACTTTTGTTTTCACTACTTTAGTTCTATTTACTTCTGTAATTTTGTAAATTGGTCATGTTTCTCCTCCATCTTCATCGGTTTTCAGAAATAAGACTTTGGGAATCAATCCTTCCGTAAGTTCCAATGCTTTATTGGAAAATTATTATCACAAGGATGAGCCTAACATTTACATATAACTCTATTAATTTTTTTTATATTATCTTTCTTTAGGACCCCATCATAATTGGTGGATTCAAGACTATGCAATAAATGGTTTTGATTTTTTTGAAAATAGTACATACTTATTGGCCACCTGATAAAAGATGAACCCTCATACAAGTAGGATAAACTTTTTGTGACTTTTCATGAGTACATTTCACTATAGAATCATATTTGGTCACATTTATATGAAATCATTTTTAACACCAAAAAATACATGACATCAAAACAGTTTTTTCTTTTCTTTTCATTTTGATAATGGAAATTGAAGTGGAATATCAATTTATACATTACTTAACAATAATGAGCACTCACTACTTCTTTAAACATTATCTTCATTGATAGTTTCACATTATATCATGAAACATCTCAATCCAGTGTGATATCCCCAAATTATTTTGGATAATAGCCATTTTTTCATTTCTATTTATAGCACTTATAAACAACAATACATTGAAATGAAAAAAAATGCACTTGAATTCTCTACAAAAAATCATTGGAAATTATACCACAAATTTCTTCTTGTGGAAATTTCATAAGAAAATTTTATTTTTAATTTTAAAAATAATTCATATGAATGTTTTAGTAGAAATTCCAACTCATATTTTCATTATTAACTTTTATCATAAATTTCACTAAAAATTTTTAGAATAAAACTTCTCTTAGAAATTATAGTAGCTAATGGAGTTTTCTATTATTTAAATATTAATACATGATATTTTTTATATATTTATGGGAAAATTAGAATATTTTCAAATACATAAAAAATATTTATACACAACTTATTATTTGTTCATAAGTATCAAAATTTTGTTGCTTTTTCTAAAATTATAATAAAACTAACTATTTTTTAAGATGTTTAAAAAATGTATTTTCTATTTCAAATTTTTTCTTTCAAAATCATTAAATTTCCTTTACTAAGTCATAATAATTTTTTTATTTAAAAGGCATTTCAAAAATCATACACAAATCAAGGAATTTGTTTTTTACTGAAAAAATATAATTTCAAAAAATAAAATTTCTAAAAGAAATAAAAAAGTTTATTAAGCTTTCCTAGGGAATAGAAAATTGTTATTGTTTTTAAAACGAAAAAATATTAATTTTCTCTATATAATAAAAAACTATAAAATATATGAAATCAAATTTTATACTATAAAATTTTATTAAATATTTATACTTAAAATATTCCCCAATAAAATCACTATTATATAATCTTCTCATATATTCAACCTTGTGCTACTAGTCTGCAATCCAAATGATTTAATCCAAAACAATTACTTGAGATTCCAATTTTTAATGGATCAAAATCCTCTCCCATAGTAAAATTTTACAATAGGTATAGTAATACGAAATGGGTGGGATAGAGTGGTGTGGCCCAAGGTGGTGCAATTTTGAGCCCATACGAGTTTATCTAAAAAATAATGTATATAATATGAACAAAAAATCATGCTCGTCCCACCCCACATAAGACCAAGAGTAGACTATGAGATTTCCCACTTTTTAAAAAAAATATTATATTTATAATCATTTAAATATTTTATTTTTTTCTCATTATTAATGGAATCTATGTGAAGAAGTTTGAATTGACCATATCTTGAGTTTTGAAGAATGTTATGGAACATTTTTTTAGTGGGATAATAGTGGCATGCAAAGATGCCGATGTGGTGGCGAACTGTTGCGATGAAAATTAGGTGAGTGATTGGTGGGGGGAAATGAATGATGATGTTGGTTATGTGGTGATGTAAGTAGATGGACCTGTGAATGAATGAAGGATCTCCAGTTAATGACCAGTTTTAGGGGAGGAAATTAAGGTTCCCATGAGATCCTTTCCTATTTTCTTAATAACAAAAAAAAATAAATAAGAATAATAACCAGATCCAAAAAATATTATGATTATAATAACTATTTTAGAATTGAAACAATATACAAGGGTTATGAGTTCCATTTTTTGAGAGGTGGGATGACACACCATGTGAATGTGGTTAATAATTACTATATAAATATTATAATATCATATTAAAATGATAAATATTGACCTAATTAAAATTCACATGTTAATGAATGGTGAATTATAAAGACCATTATAGTGAGAAATAATATGAAATAGTCTAATCATGATTTTTTATTAAAAAACTAAAATTTTAAAGAAGTGTATTTTTTAAAAATAATATTTTTTTAAATCAGGCATGTGGGTAAGAATGCATATGCGCGGGCTCAACCTACCTTGGCCCACACCCATGCGGGCTCAACCCACACTATCTTGCGCTCTTAATGTTTAAAATTTTTAGGCCCACCCCACATCTAGAACATATCCATGAAGACTACAACCCACAAGCTCATTTTTCATTACTGTAGAGGTTAATGTAATATTTTTTTAATACAATTTTGAGAATAAAATTCCATGCGATTTTATACAATTTACCAAAAAATTAATTATAAAAAAGAGATAATGACACTTACATACCAAAATAGGGGAATAATTCTGGTTTAAGACCCATAATAGGAAAATTAAAAATATAATACCTCCTCTATTTACATTTGGTATGGAAATGACTTTCACACCCCAAGAAATATTTCTAACTTCTCAAAACTGCAACTGAACCCAAAAACTCTATCCGGATATCACCTCCTATCACGCACTCATCTCATCTTTACCCTCATTTATTATGGAATCATCATTATCATCATCTATTATCTTCTTTATTATCATCCTAAAGTTTGTATCCCCCCCCCGGTATCTCCATCCACTTGAAATCATCATCTCTCTAACATATTGTTGTCCTCCTTATCCCCAGACATTCCTCCTGTCATAATACTTCCCTAGTCAGTCTCTTCCCACCATCATCTCTCATTTCATTCAAGATCATACCACACCTATTATCTTTGAGCTTTTTCTATGAGATATACCTTGCTCATGGGAAGTTCCATTCTATACCCTCAAGGAAGGATTTTAGAGAGTTTATCTGGTAATGTGTTCATGTTAGAATTTTATTATTGAATTACTCTTAGTAATAGCTCTATAATTTTTGGTAATTTCTATATTATAATGTTATATTAGTTTTTTATTTAGGGTATCTTATGGTAAATTTATTTAATACATTATTCATTACTATTTTTCAAATCTTTTATCTAGTACAATAGACTATAATGGAGAGGAATGGATCATCTAGTTTGATAAAATTTTGGTATGTTTTTATTTCTAATATGGTTTTATTTGTTTTACTAATGCATGATATGTTTAACTTGTGATATAATTTTATATTCCTTTGACTAGGGATGATAATGTTGTTATATTAGATTCTTGGTCAAAACTATCAAAAACTAAAAAGAAAAAAATAATCTCATGTAAAAGGAAGAAAATAATGCTTCAGTAGATCAAGCATTTAGACCCCAAACTATTTAAAATTCTATAAATTTTCTTTATTTATTTAAATACTTTTTCAATTATATTTTTATACTTGAGAAGTTACAAAAATTGGTCAACAAATTAGGATTTGATACATTGTTGGAATTTAAATTTCAATGCTTTCAAAGAGATCTTTGCAAGAAGCTTAAATATTCCTTTGATCCTCCATCCTATATTATAATTCTCATAGGAAAGGAAATTATTATTACTATTTCAGATGTTAATTACATAGTAGGTAATTATTTTAGAGAAAGATATTTTAGTTTTGAAAAGGATAGTGATGTAAACATAGAAATAAATAGTCTTTACATGAGAAATATATTAACTACTCTAAGGGATATAATTTTGAAGGGATAGAGGAAAAGGAATTTACGATTACATTTATGTTTTTTACATTGGGTTCCTTGTTAAATCCTAGTTCAAGTTCTTTTTAAAATGAAATAAATATCAGGATGTTGTGTGGGTGTCAAAAAAATGTTAAGGAATGGAATATGTCATAATTCATTTTGTTAGATATTATTCTTAAGGTGGATGTATACATGAATTAATTCCAAAATAGCCAATGGAAGAAGAATATTGGTAGTTGATTGGACATAATATTGGTATGTTTTAAAAAAAAATTAATTGTGTTTAATGTTTTTTATCAGTTAATGAATACATGTAACTGATATGAATATGTTGACACTTCGTTGTAGCTGTGTTTCTTCATCCACTTCCTGATTGGGAAGGTTCATAATTACTGTGTTGAAAATGTTATACAATTTTGGGATAAAGAAAACATAAAAATATTATTGAAGTTAGAAATAATCAGTAAAAAAGGAATCATATATGTGTGTATTTCTTTAGTAAGGAGAGGTTTTAATTATCCCTCTTTGTTCACCCATCTGGTAGAAACTTTATTTTAATATTATTAAAATCTTCCTCATAAAAGTTCCTTGTTAAAAACTAAAATAATAGTGTTAAAATATGGACCTTTAGTGGGAAATTATAGATTCTAAGTGTCAAAATGATTAATCTTAATTTTAAATTATAAATGGTTAATTTTAAAAGCTTCATGTTAATATCTATAATTACAGTGTTAAAATCTAGAATGTGATTACTAAAATCTAGAATATTATCATTAAACTCTATATCCTCGATATCAAAATTTGGATTCTTAATATTAAAATCTTCATTTTTAGTGTTAAATTCTGTAATTATAGTGTTTAAAATTGGATTGTTACTATTAAAATGTGACAACGTAGTGTTAAATTATGGATGAAAAAATTAAAAAGATTTATTTTAAAATTTGTATGCTCTATATTATAATATAGAATCTTGGTGTTAAATTATTGATGGTTTATCTAAAAAAATCATGCTAAAATTTAGAAATTGAGTATTAAAATCTACAATGTGAATGTTAAAATGTTAACGATATTATGTTAAAATGTAGAATCATTGAGTTAAAATATTTATGCTTCATGTAAAAATATTTATGTTAAAATTTAGAATATAAGTGTATAAATATGGAAAGTTAGTGTTAAAATGTGGAATTTTAGTGTTTATATTTGTATTTTTCAATTGAAAAGGTTCTTGCTTATATCTGTAAAGTTAGTGTTAAAATTGAGATGCTCATTGCCAAATTAAATATGCTCAATATTAATTTTTTGTAACTTAAAATCCTCATTTGAAATGATCATATATTAAAATGTGTATTTTCAATCTTAAAACCTAGAATTATAATGTTAAATTGTGGAATTTTAGTGTTAACATCTGTATTGTTCAATTGAAAAGATTACTTTTTATAGCTATAATGTTAGTGATAAGATTTGGATGCTCGGTGTTAAAATTTAGATGATCGGTATTAAATCGAGGATGCACTATTTTAATTTCTAGAGTTTGGATGTTAAATACCTTTAAACCTCATTTTAGATTCCCATATGCTAACATGTGTATTGTTGGTGGTAAATTGTGGATTCCATGTGTTAAATTGTAGATGCTCGATATTAATTTCAAAAATCTTGATGAGAAAAATTGAAAGACTTATTTGAAATGACTATATGATAAAATGTGTATTTCCATTGTTAAACCCTATAATTATAGTGTTAAATTGTTTAATTTTACTATTATTACTTATATTGTTCAATTTAAAAGCTTAATTTTATTATCTATAATGTTAGTGTTACGATCTGGATGCTTGGGGTTGAAATTTGAATGATGTGTTGTAAATTGTGGGTGCTCTATGTTAATTTCTATAAGCTTGATGATAAATACCTGGAAAGAATAATTTTTTATACCCATATTCTAAAATGTGTTTTTCCAGTGTCAAAACCTAGAATTATAGTGTTCAAATATAGAATTTTTTTGATATTATATTTATTTTTTAATTGAAAATAACCTTGTTTATATCTATAGATTTAATGTTAAAATTAGGATATTCAATGTTAAAATTTGGATTCCCAATATTAAAATTTGGATGTTCAGTGTTAAATCATGGATGCCTAGTGTTAATTTTTGGTTTCTTGATGTTAAATACCATGAAATACTCCTTTTAAATACCCATATAATAAAATTTGTATTGATAGTGTTAAATTTTTGATGCTCGGTGTTAAATTATAGAATCTTAGTATTAATTTCAGGAATCTTGATGTTAAATTCCTTGAAACCATCATTTGAAATTCCCATATGATAAAATGTGTATTTCCAATGTTAAAACCAAGAATTATAGTGTTAAAATTTGGAATTTTAGTGTTTCTTTTGGGATTGTTTAATAGAAAATATTACTTTTTAAATCTATAATGTTAGTGTTAAGATCTGGATTCTTGGTGTTAAAATATGGATGATTAGAGTTAAATTATGTATGCTCGGCGTTAATTTCTAGAATCTTGATGGTAAACTCCTTGAAAGACTCATTTTAGAATATCTTATGCTAAAATATATATTTTAAGTGATAAATTGGGGATGCCTAATGTTAAATTCTAGATTCTTAGTATTAAATTTTGGATGCCTAATTTAAAATTATGGATTCCAAGTGTTAAATTGTGGATGCTCAGTGTTAATTTTTGGAAGCTTGATGTTATATACATTGAAATACTCATTTTAAATGACCATATTATAAAATATTTATTGTTAGTTTTAAAACCTAGAATCATAATGCTAAAATATATAATTTTAGTTCAATTGTCTTTATTGTTCAATTGAAAATATTTCTAATTATATCTATAATGTTAATGCTAAAATCAAGATTCTTAATGTTAAAATTTAGATGCCCAATGTTAAAATTTATATGATCAATGTTAATTCCTACTAGGTTGATGTTAAATACCTTTAAATCCTCATTTTAAATTCCTATATAGTAAAAAGTGTATTTCCAGTGTTAAATTTTGTATTCTCAATGTTAAATTGTATATTTTTTGTATTAATTTATAGATGCTTGATTTTAAATACCTTGAAATACTCAATTGAAATGAAGATAAGTTAAAATGTGTATTTCCTCTATTAAAACCTGGATTATAATGTTGAAATATGTATTTTTAGTATTTTTATACAGATTGTTCAATTTAAAAGCTTCATGTTTATATCTATAATGTTATTGTTAAAAATAGAATGTACAATTTTAAAATATGGATGTCTAATGTTAAAATCTAGATGCTAAAATTTAATTTTTAGTATCTCAATGATAAATAAATTTAAATCTTTATTTTAGATTCTAATATGATTAAATGTATATTTCTAGTGTTAAAACAGAGAATTATAGTGTTAAATTATATAATTTTAGTGTTACCATATGGATTAGTGTTTTTATTTATGGATTATTCATATTAAAACCTTCCTTGAAAAATTGGGTACACCATGAATAACATATAATTAACTGATATATATTATAAGATACAAGTGTTTCGAATGATAGATATATGAAAGGTTTCAATGATCACCTTTATGAACTCCTTTGAGTTCAAGGTAATTTATTATAGGGAGCCTCTCCTACTAAAGTACATAGATATGATCACATTCTAGAGGATGAAATCGAGGAAGGTAGATAGTATGAGGAGAATTAATAGGATATTGAAGTTGGAGATGAGGAGATAGTTGAAGTTGAGAAGGTGGAGGAAAGATAAATAGTAGGAAAAAGTATTTGAGGTAAGTGAGGAAACTGATGAATACGAGAGGGAAGTTGTGGAAGCCAATGAGGAAGCTAAAGAGGAAGTGGAGAAAATTTTATTTAATCAATATTCAGAGATTCATCTGCAAGCATGGATATGACGAGCTCATAGTGAAAGAAGACTAAAAAAATGGTCCCCCTATATTCAACAGCCTCTCAAAGGTCGAGATAGCCTTAAAAAGAGGATTTATGAGTTGTACACCCTGGGAAGGCATCATGGCATCAAAGTTTCATTGGACCTTATCATATTCATATATTAAAGAATTAAAGTTTATTGAAATGTATTTATTATAGTTATGGAATGTGGTTTAAATGTGGATTTGTTAAAATTTATAATTACTATTTGATTGAATAAGAGTGTAGCAGTTTGGGCCTTATAGAATGGGTTAGAAACAAGGGTTGTATATGCATCCTTTAAAATAAATTATTTTTTCATAACTAATCAATAATAAATGAATCACAATGTCATAATCATATATGGTGACTATGATTGCAATAACTCTTACCAATAATTGGACGAATTTTAGAATGGTGATTAGTCATATATTTGATCCATTATTAAAAGTACTAATTTTAGTCAAATATTGATGTGTAAAAAACTTTTGTATTATGTTTTATATATTGTGATAATCTAATGATGTAGGATAAAATTATTTCATGAAAAGAATAGTGGAAAGTGATTGATGTTTTGATATCTGACATTCCTAATGTTGTTGGATACAACATAATAGAGTGCTGACTTGTTTTTTTCCCCACTTTTCTAAATGATCCTTGGTTTTTATATTCTTTAGACTTAGAAAAATAAAAACTTATTGTTATGGACTCACTTGAAACAGATTCCACTAATAATTAAAAGAAAAACTTCTTCATCATGCTAGTACTTAAAATGGCATCCTTCTCCATTCACTAGTACAAAACAGGTCACTAAGAGTGCTAGCATTTATCAACGCTAGCAGAAAGTGATCATAAAGGTACCTTTTATCATTTCTTTTTTTAGTCCTAAGAAAAGATAATGATTATTAGTGCTTTTTTGTAGTGCTAATAAAATGTATCATTTATTAGTGCTTTATTTTTAGCAATGATAAAGGGTACCCTTTGACATTGTTTTATTTTTATCACTCATAGAGGACCCGGTTAAAATGAAATAATTAAACAAATAAAAATTCAAAATGAGAAAATTAAAAAAATATAAACAATTTTATTAATTAAATAATTGTTGATAAAAATGAATAAATTTAATACACATATATATAAATTATAAATATTAATAAATAGTATATAATAAATATATAGATATGTAAAATAAATAAAATGAAATAATTAAATGAATAAAAATTTAAAATGGCTAAATTAAGAAAAATATTTAAAAAATATAGATTAAATAATTATTGATAAAAATGAATAAATTTAATATACATATATATTTAAATTATAAATATTAATAAATAGTTTATATTAAATATATATATATTTAAAATGAATAAAATGAAATCATTAAACAAATAGAAATTAAAAATAAGTAAATTAAGAAAAAATATTAAACATTTTATTAATTAAATAATTATTGAAAAAATGAATAAATTTGATATACATATATATATAACATAAATATTAATAACTAATATATATTAAATATAGATATATAAAAGGAAGAAATTTTGATAATTAAAAAAAATATGAATAAATTATAATAATGAAACAAAAAACTAAAAATGAATAAATTGAAAACTTATTAAAAATTTATTAATGAAACAATTATTAAGACAAATGAGTTAGTTTAATATATATATATATATATATATTAATTATAAATAGTAATAAATAATGTATATTAAATATAAATATAAAAAATGAATAAAATAAAATAATTAAAAACATATTAATTTCTTATGCATTTTTAATGGTTTTTATATATAATTATCCATTAATACATTTAATATAGAAATATATTCATATATATATATGAACGTATATAATATTTCATAAAATATGATTTATATAATACAAAATATTTATTCTTACATTTAATAAGTCATATATTTAGTTAGGACTAGTTATATTTAGAAATTGATATTAATTAAATATTCTAACTAATTGCATCAAGTAATGGACATAATTGAATGTCATTTGATTTTTCAATTCAACAAATATCAAACACCTGTTACATTGATTTCACATACATAAATATAATTAATTAATTTTTAAATACAAAGTACACACACAAATATTTAGGTAATTAATGAAATATTATATAGAAACACATACATCTAATATTTATGTAATGTATTCAAATTTTAGTATTCTATTTAGAATTACATTATACATGATAAATTTAATATATTATGTTTTTAATCAGTAAATTTATAGATTTTTTTTTAATATTATTACAGTTACGTGTTA
Organism: Viscum album; assembly: GCA_963277665.1. Lineage (NCBI taxonomy): Eukaryota > Viridiplantae > Streptophyta > Magnoliopsida > Santalales > Viscaceae > Viscum > Viscum album. The sequence continues at coordinate 1,250,308,462 of OY728121.1, forward strand.
ATTCATTTCAATTATTTTTTATTTTTTTATTTTTTTATTTTTTGGGAATTTAATCATTTTAAATTGTTTATTTATATATATTGATTTACTATATTTCAATATTTTCATTACGTATTCATATTTATTTCAATATATATCCATATGTGTTCAATAATTTATATTTAATCAATAAAACTTATCTATTTTTCAATATTTTTAAAGTGTTCTCATTTTTAATTACTCAATGTCACTAATTTTTAATGTGCTTGCATTTTAGATTATATATTCATTAATAATGTTAAAAATGTATTTGTAAATAAATATTTATAAATATATATATTTTTAAATGTATATTTACTATATTTATACATTTATACATTTATAAATTTATATATTTATAATTATAAAAAAAATAATTTTTTTTTTAAAAAGTATTTATATAATTATATATATATATATATATATTTAAATAATTATGAAATTATAATAAATTTATTTAAATAATGAATATATTCACTATATTTATATTTATATTTATATTTATATTTATATTTATATTTATATTTATATTTATATTTATATTTATATTTATATTTATATTTATATTTATATTTATATTTATATTTATATTTATATTTATATTTATATTTATATTTATATTTATATTTATATTTATATTTATATTTATATTTATATTTATATTTATATTTATATTTATATTTATATTTATATTTATATTTTTACTTTTACTTTTATTTTCATTTATATTTATATTTATTTATTAAATATATATATATACATATATATATATATATATATATAATGATATAAATATTTAAATATTATTTTAGAAAAAGTATTTATATAAATATAAATAATTAATTATATATTTAAATAATTATAAAACTATAATAAATACACTTAAATAATGAATATATTTACTATATTTATATTTATATTTATATTTATTTATTTTATATATATATATAATTATATTAATATTTTTATAGATGTATATTACCTAAATTTATAAAATTATATATTTATCATTATAAATAAAAATGTAATCTTTTTAAAAAAATTATTTATATAATTATAAATTAATAATTATATATATAAATATTTATAAAATCAAAATAAATATATATATAATTATATAAATATATATATTTTTTATGTATAATTATAATTATAAATACTTTATTAGTGCTAAAGTTTTAGTGTTGATAAGGATTCCTTTTTATGAGTGCTAAAAAGCAGTGATAAAGATAGATTTTATCATTGCTTATTAAATTAGCACTTAAAAAGGTATCTTTATCAGCACTTTTTCGGAAGTGCAGATAAAAGTATCCTCTGTCTATTTAAATAACTCAAACCCTGATTGTTTCAGTCGTGATATCTCAAGCTTTCCATAGAAGCCATCTCCTGTCAGCACTCCTCCTCAAATCTAGGCTTGAATCAAGTCTCAAACACATCCCAAGATCGAATCCAAGGCTCGAACGAATCAAGTCTCAAACGAAGATGAGGCACAAAATAATCCATGCTTTTTCATGTGATGTATCTACTTTCTCTCAGATGAATCAAAGCATAAATCCAAGGTATGTTATATTCCCCTCATCCTCACTCATTGATGGCTTGTTTGGGTTCCATTTATATGAAAACCCTTATCATTTATTACACAATTAAACCTAATTTATTACATAAACTTCTTTTGATACCACATAGAATGTCGAGAGGTCTAGTGTCTTTGGGGTATAAAATCACTACATAACAGCTTAAAACATGAAAAAACATCTTTATTGAAAAATTTCATTACATGACCACAATATTCCCTCGTACTTAGCATTGCATGGGAGAACCTGAGGACATGCATAAAAAAAGGGTGAGCTATAAAGCCCAGTAAGGGATTAATCATGGAATAACATGAGTAATACAATAAATGTTAGACAATAGGCTTATCAATAGAGAATAAGAGAAGCAAAAACATAAATGTAAGATAAAGCATGATAATCATAACATGGAAATGTGGCAACATCGCTTAACATTGAATTAGCATGAGCCAAGGCTCATTGCACATGGAGTATGAGTAAACCCTCATTGCACATGAAGCATGAGTAAACCCTCATTGCACTTGAATTAGCATTAGTAGACACCCATTTCAAATGACGTATCATGATACTATACTTTACCAAATGCATTGGAGGGCTATAAGGGTGCACCCTTTTTAAACATTTCATTTCATGCATAAGTGTGCCACATTTATCATATAACAGGGATTCATAAAACATCATCATTTATCCCACAATTAAGGTAGTTATAATTCTTACATGAAAATTTATAATCAATAAGTAAATGTTCATAAAGGAGAATACCCTTGACAGAGAAATGGGCATGGTATTCACTACACAATGACATTGGCTTGGAAAATCGGTGCAATTTCGGCAGCGTAACGGCGTGACATAAGAATTCATAAAAATGGTTGATGAGAGATAAAGGGGTTTCTCATCATATGTACATGAAATGTACAATAAGGGGGTCATATAGATATATGTCCCCACAATTGTAATGTAATTTAAATTCATGATACAAAATAATTACTTGAATGTGAGGAGAGATAAATTCCTTTCGGAATTTCGGCATAATTACTAGTGTACATGGGAGGTATTTATTGAGAGAGAAAGGGGTCTCTCATAATTCAAACATAAATATGGTAGTATGGGGGAGGTTCAAAACCATACGCCAACATTTATAATTGAAATTAAAAGGGCATAACAATTTAAAGAATATTGGACAAAAATGAGAAAAGAATAAAAATCCTTACTTGGAAGTGTGCTTCCAAAGGCTTGAGATAGGCTTGAGAGAGGATTATTGGGAGCTTTGGGAACCTTGGGAGGATTATATAGAGAGGAGGGAAAAGTTTGTATGAACTACAAGGTCATTGAGTAAGGAAGAAGTGGGAGCTTGGGTGGGTTTATATAGGAATGGTGAGGGAATTCTTTATTATTTTTGTTTGGGACACCTTACATTAAACTCATCCAAACCACAAACCATCCCATGGTTTTTCCAATGGTTTTTGTAAAAGGGAAGTGGAAAAAAATTATTTTATAAGCCCAAAGTCCGAACTTATTAAAATAAGGGGGTTGCTTATGTGAAGGTGAGTCACACTCCCAAGGAAAACAATTTAAAAAGAAAAAATGTTTAATAAGTCTTGAAGGGTCCACTAAAGCTTTGTAAAATAAATAAAACAAATCCAAAATCACATTATTTTAATGTTAAAATATATATTTTCTGAACATAAATTTTATATTATTTTATTACATCACTATTGGGTCATTATAATGTCATAAAACACATTATATATTTACACGGTATTTAATTTTTACCCAAAAATTTGACTGTCTCGGAAAATTATGAAAAATTCACCGTTGGATAATTTCGACATCCTGATTTCATAAATAATATTAATTTTATCTAAATAATTTTCTAAATATGTTAATCTTCACTTTTAAAATAAAAAACCGACATTTATCGAAAATTCATGGGTTTTGACAAAAATGGCTTTCAAACCTTAATAAAAATTACAATTATATTCATTAAATTATACGATCATTTATATTTAATAAATATAAATTTAATAATAATAATAATAATTTATTAAAATATTATTTAATTTCAAAAATCCATTAATTCATCAAAATAGATTTCTTAGTTGAAAATTAACTTAAAATACTATTTGTGCTTTAAAATTATTTACAAGGTAAAAATAATAAAATGAAAGTATATTCATTATTATATACAAAAATAATTTACATAACCATATATCTAAGGCCTTGTTACATAACCCCTTATAAAACCCGCATAAGACCGAAGGGTAAGGTGTGCGATGGTGACAGACTCTTGGGGTGGCTCAAATAAAATCGCTCAGGTGGTAATCTCTATTAACTTACATTTCTCACGTAGTCGGTTCCACTCAAACTTAACATGTTCAAGCTCGGATTGGGCTTGGTTGAGAGTGAATCCCAATGATTCCAACTCCTTTCTGAGCTCCAATAAATGGGCTTCGTACGGGGCAAGTCTATTAGATAAGTCCATCGCTTCCTTTGTCTGAGTAAATTGGATTTATTAAAGACCTATATTTATAATAATCGTGTGATCATTTTTCAACAGCTATATTAGAAATGGTCACAATTCATAATGGTATTTTAAAATCTAGAAACATAAAACCAATTAATTTCACATTTTATATAACCATAATAATACATTTAATAAGATCAAGATAAATTTTCATTAATAAAAGTTTGGGTCGTTACAATCTTCCCCCCTTAACAAATTTCGCCATAAAAATTTCCTTTTACCTCACTAAAACAGATGTGGGTAACTTTGATTCATCATTTTCTCTGATTCCCAGATCAATTCTTCAAACTTCTGGTTTCTCTACAACACCTTGATGAGGGGCATTGTCTTATTTCCTAGAACTTTTTCTCTACGATCTAAGAACCTCACTGGTTTCCCCTTATAAGAAAAATCATCCTCTAACTATACCACCTCTGAAGAGAGTACATGTGAAGGTTCCAATATGTACTTCCTTAAGAGGGATACATGAAATACATCATGTACTTTTTCTATGGTAGGTGGAAGTGTTAGTCGATAGGCCACAGCCCAAACACGATCAAGAATCTCGAAGGGGCTGATGTACCTTGAACTTAACATCCCTTTATTTCCAAACCTCATTACCTTATTCAATAAAGATATGCATAGAAATAAAATGTCTCCAACTTTAAACTCAAGGTCTCATTTATGGTTATCTGCATAACTCTTATGTCAACTCTGTGCTGCCTTGATATACTGCTGAATGTCTTTCTCCTTCTCCACCATTTTTTAGACCATTTATGGTCCAAGTAGCTTACGCTCACCAACCTCATCCCAACACGCCGGTGTTTTTCACCTTTTCCCATAAAGGGATTCATATGGTACCATTTGGATGCTCAAGTGAAAACTGTTATTATAATAGAACTCCACCAGAGGAAGATGTTGATCCCATCATCCTTTAAATTCTATTGATCATGCTCTCAATGTTTCCTCAGGTGTTTGGATAGTTCACTCAGATTGTCCATCAGTTTGAGGATGATAGGCCGTACTGAAGTTCATTTCAGTATTTAGAGCATGTTGAAGACTCTTCCAAAACATAGAGGTGAATCTTGGATCTCGATCGGACACAATAGATAGTGGTACTCCATGCAACCTTACCACTTCCCGAATATATATCTGTGACAGTTGATCCAATGGGAAATCCTACCAAATATAAATGAAGTGTGCAGCCTTTGTAAGATGATCCACAACAACCCAGATTGCATTGCTACCTTTGGATGTCTTCGAAAGTCCGGTGACAAAGTCCATAGTGATGTTCTCCCATTACCATTCTGGTATGGACGATGGTTACATCATCCCCTTAGACTTCTGCCTCTTTACCTTCACTTGCTAACACACCAGACACTTTGATGTATATTCAGTGATCTCCTTCTTCATATTATCCCACCAAGAATGCCCTCGGAGATCTTGATATATCTTTTTGTTTCCTAGGTGAATAGAGAAATTTGATCTATATGAATCATCAAAAAGTTCATTCTTCAGCTCCTCACTTGATGGAACACATATTCTTTTCCCAAATCTCACAATTCCTTCTTATTTAACATTAAACTCCAAGGATTTCCTTTTTCCGGTAGCTTCCACTTTTCCAGAATTCACACATCATCCTTTTGATCATCCCTTAACCTTTCCCAAAGTGACATTTGAGAAATCATTTGTGAGAAGATTGATGATGTTCTCTTCTTTATGATTCCCAAGTCCATCTTCGTCAAATTTAAGAAGATTGGATCCTTTTCAATTCTCATTAATGATAGAATCGTTGGGTCCTTTATACTTAGGGCATCCACCACCTTGTTCGCTTTCCTAGGTTAGTAATGGATTGAGTAGTCATAGTCTTTGATCAGCTCTAACCATCTTCATTGGAACATGTTTAACTCTTTCTATGTGAATATATACTTGAGACTTTTGTGGTCTGTATATATTTCACACTTCTCCACAAAGAGATAATGTCACCACATTTTCAAAGCGAAGATCACTACAGCCAACTCTAGGTCATGAGTTGGATAGTTCTATTCATGAAATTTCAATTTCCTTGAAGCATAGGAAATGACTTTGTTATTTTGTATTAACACAAATCTCAGGCCCTTCTTCGAAGGATCATTGAATACCACAAAAAGTTCTCCACTTGTTGGTAAAGTGTGTACCGTCATAGTGATAAGCCTCCTTTTCAACTCATTGAATATTTCTTCACATTATTCACTCCAAGAAAACTTTACCCCCTTCCTGGTTATCTTTTTAAGAGGTTTGAACAATCGTGAGAAATTTCTCAAAAATCATCAATGATATCCAGATAACCCCAAGAAGATACAGATATCTGTTACTGATGTTGGCCCCATCCATCCCTAAATTGCATCTGTTTTGGAGGTATCCACGGATATCCCATTGCTTGTGATGATATAGCCCAAGAATGAGAACTCCTTCAACCAGAACTCACACTTTTTGTACTTTTCATAGAGCTTCTCCTTCCACAAGGTCTCTAGTATAGTTTTTATATGCTCCTCATGATCCTCCTTGGTTTTGGAGTATATCAGAATATCATCTATAAAGACTACCACAAATTTGTCGAGGTAATCTCTAAAGACTCTATCCATCAAGTCCATGAAGACTGCTGGAGCATTATAGAGTCTGAAAGGCATTACTATGAATTCATAGTGCTTGTATCTTGTACGAAAAGCAGTCTTGGGGATATATTCTTTCATCACCCTTACTTGATAATACCCCAACCGCAAATCCACCTTGGAGAAGTATTTTTCTCCCCGTAGCTAATCAAACAAGTCTTCAATTTGTGGGAGAGGATACTTGTTATTTATCATGATTTTGTTAATCTCACGATAATTGATGCAAACACGCATTGACCCATCCTTCTTCTGGATGAAGAAGACTCATGCACCCCATGGTGAAGCACTTGGGCATATAAACCCTTTATCCAGATTCTCATGTAGTTGTTTCTTAATCTAATCAAGATCCATAGCATCCATTCCATATGGAGTCCTGGATATTGGAAATGCCCTAGGTATATGATCAATTGATAATTCAACATATCTTATATGAGGAAGACCAGTCAAATCGTCGGGAAACACTTCATTGAATTCCCTCACAATAGGCATGTCTTCAAGGATGGTTGCTTCCATGGACTTAATCATCTGAGCCAGATACGCCTTCTCATAGGGCAGTAATATCCATGCTTGAGATGATGGATCTAAAGAAGATTCATCTTCCTCCATGCACTTGTATAAAATAGGGGGTCGATTATCCACATAGAGAGTGATTTCCCACTCATGGGAATTTATGTTGGCTCTATATAAGGAAAACCAATCCATGCCAATAATTGTATCAAATTAAACTAGAGGGAGTATGATGAGGTATGCTAAGAAGTTCAATACATAGATTATGATAGGGGGGAGTTATATTCATGGGATGAAATGATTTCCCCATTTGTTGTACTCACTGACATCTTCACTTCCATGATTTGTGGTGGAGCTAGGATTGATCTACTAAACTTTCGAGATATAAAAGAATGCATAGAACATGAATCAAAAAGTAAGGTCTCTATTCTTGAATGAATAACTAGTGTACCTTTCACCACTTCATTTTTTGGGGTTCACTTCGGTAGTAGTGATGGAAAAGTCTCACCCTTTCTACCTTGGAGGTTGTTGGTTTCCTCAAAAAACTCGTGGCTTAGGGCACTTATTTTCAAGATTCCCTAGTTCTTTGTAGTTGTAACAATGAACCAAGCATTGAGGTTCGAACGGAGTGTTCCTCTCCTCTATCGCAACTGCAGGCCTTTCTTGCCGACAGTTAATAGCCAGGTGCTCTTCTCTTCTACACCTAAATCATTTTCACGTACCCTTAAGGAAATTTCCAGGGTGCTTCTTTTTGCACCTTTGGCAAGTGGGATGCTGGATCTTCTTAGCACCGTTGTATTTATCCATCGTACTGCCAGCATTGAATTCCATCTTACACTTATTATCCCCATGATACCCCTGAGATTCTCTGATCTCCATTTTGACCTTGAGGGAACATCGGACAATTTCCTCATAGCTGTCGAAGTCACGGATCGTCAGCGCTTTTCGCAGGCTAGGTTTCATCCCACCAAAGAAGCCTTCAACCTTTCATTTGGGGGTAACGACAAATCCAGAAAAATATCGTGAAATACTTGTGAATTTTCCTCATACGCTCTAACAGATTTGTCATCTTTTTGTTTGAGGGAAATTCCCTTTCTATCTTAATCTGGAGGGTGTGCGGAAAATATTTATCGAAAAACATCTTCCGGAAATCCTTCCATTCCAACGCGTCGATCTCCTTTTCAGGCTTCGTATTTTTTTATCAAGATTCACCATAGATCAGGTTAACCCTCCATATGATAAGTAACCAGGAGAACCTTCTCTTGTTCAGAATATTGAAGGATGGAGAAGATCTTTTCAATGGAGTTGATCCATTGTTCAGCGATTGAGGGATCAGACGATCCATTAAAAGTAGGAGGCCTTTGTCTCATAAAGCTCTCGATAGCGACTTTCGCTTTATTAGGGGGGGTTGAACATTCTTCTTGACCCATGTTTCTATTAAAATCATTAGTTACCTGAGAGAGAAGCGTGACAAAGTTTATGATTCCTACTCCCATTAAATTGGGCATCTCATTAATACAGTCATCATATTGATCTTAACATCGGTTGTTAGCCTGAGTCCTCCTATTACCGGCCATTGGCTGGAATAAAAGGAAAGTTAGGGGTAATACATAAAGGGTAATACAAGGAAAAAACTGATGACTTATAAATAACTTTTATTTCCTTAACATATGAATATATTGGCTTTAGTCTATGTTATACATGATCTACTTTCTAACATATATTCCTATGTCATTTTTTTAGTCCCCTAATAATGGTTCAAACTAAGATTGTGAATTTAACAAATAATATCCCCCGGGAGTGTCATAACCAAGAGTGCAGCAGGGCCCGTTGTCATGCACCAGTTCCCATTCGAGTCTAGCTCAAAGCAGTGTTTTTGGGTTTTACCCCTTGGACACATCTGTGCCAGAGCTGCCTCTGCCTACTCGTATCCAAACATGGATGTATTTCCTTGATAAACCACTTACTCAATACTCACCAATACTTAGGGATGTTTTTATTATACTTATTCTTATATCTTAGTCTTCAATAGAGTTTTCTAATCCTAATCCCAAAAATAACTAAACCTATCCTCTCATACCAACTATAACAACCCTGCATTTGATTACACACTTAAACCTAATTTGTTACATAAACTTCATTTGATACAACATAGAAGATAAATAGGTCTAGTGTATTTGGGGCTTAGGATCATTACATAATAACTTAAAACATGAAAAAAAACATCTTTATTGAAAACTTGCTTTACTTGACCACTATATTCCCTCGTATTTATCATTGCATGGGACAACCTGAGGACAAGCCTAAAAAAAGGGTGAGCTAGAAATCCCAGTAAGGGATTAATCATGGAATAACATGAGGAATTCAATACATGTTAGACAATAGGCATATCAATTGAGCTCAAGAAAAGCATAAACATAAAATCAGGATAAATCATGAGAATCATAACATAGAAATGTGGAAACAACACTTAACATGGAATTAGCATGAGCCAAGGCTCATTAGACATGGAACATGATTAAACCCTCATTGCACTTGAATCATGAGTAAAACCTACTTTCACTTGAATTAGAATGAGTAAACACCCATTGCACATGACGTATCTTGAAACTATATTTTACCCAATGCATTGGAGAGGTATAAGGGCTCACCCTTCTTAAACATTTCATTTCATGCATAAGTGTGCCACATGGATTCATAAAACATCATCATTTATCCCATGATAAAGTAATGTAGTATTCATACATGAAGATTTATAATCAATAATTAAATGTTCATAAAGGTGAATACCCTTGAGAGAGAAATGGGCATGGTATTCACTACACAATGACATTGGCTTGGAAAATCGGTGCAATTTTGGCAGTGTAACGGCGTGACGTAAGAATTCATAAAAATGGTTGATGAGAGAGAAAGGGGTTTCTCATCATATGTACATGAAATGGAAAGTAATGGGGTTATATAGATACATTTCCCAAAAATTTAAATAGAATTTAGATTCATGATACAAAATAATTTCCTGAATGTAAGTGAGCAGAGATAAATTCCTTTCAGAATTTCAGCATAGTAACTGGTGTACATGGGAGGCATTTATTGAGAGAGAATGGGGTCTCTAATAATTCAAATATAAAGAGGGTAATATGGGGAAGGTTAGAAACCATACCCCAACATTTATAATTTAAACTAAAAAGGCATAACAATTTAAAGAATATTGGACAAAAATGAGAAAAGAAGAAAAATCCTTATTTGAAAGTGTGCTTCCAAAGGCTTGAGAGAGGCTTGATAGAGGCCTCTTGGGAGCTTGGATCACCTTGGGAGGATTCTAGAGAGATGAGGGAAGAGTTTTTATTAACTCCAAAGGCTTCTAGTAAGGATTAAGTGTGAGATTGGGTGGGTTTATATAGAAATGGTGAGGGAATTCTTTGTTATTTAGGTTTGTGACACCTCACATTAAAATAATCCAAACCACAAACCATCCCATGGTTTTTGCCCATGGTTTTTAGAAAAGGGAAGTGGAAAAAAATTATTTTATAAGGCCAAAGTCTGAACTTATTAAAATAATGGGGTTGCTTAAGTGGAGGTGAGTCACACTCCCAAGGAAAACAATTTAAAAAGACAAAAAGTTTAATAAGTCTTGAAGGGTCCACTAAAGCTTTGTAAAATAAATAAAAGAAACCAAAAATCAAATTATTTTAATGGTAAAACATATATTTTCCAAACATGAAGTTTATAGTATTTTATTACATCAATATTGTTTCATTATGATGTCATAAAACACATTATATATTTAAATGGTATTTAAGTTTTACCCAAAAATTTGACTATCTCATAAAATTATGAAAAATTCACCATTGGATAATTTAGACATCCTGATTCCAAAAATAATATTGATTTTATCTAAATAATTTTATAAGTATTTTAATTTTCACTTTTAAAATAAAAACCGACATTTATCAAAAATTAATGGGTTTCGAAAAAAATGGCTTTCAAACCTTAATAAAAATTACAATTCCATTCATAAAATTATACGATCATTTATAATTAATAAAAATTAAATTAATAATAATAATAATAATATTTTATTAAAATATTATTTAATTTCAAAAATCCATTAATTCATTAAAATAGTTTCTTAGTTGAATATTAACTAAAAATATTATTTGTGCTTTAAAACTATTTACAAGGTAACAATAATAAAATGAAATTATATTCATTATTATATACAAAAATAATGTACATAACCATAGTGCTAAGGCCTTGTTACATAACCCCTTATAACACCCACATGATACTGAAGGGTAAGGTGTGTGATGGTGAAAGACTCTTGGGGTGGCTCAAATAACATTGCTTGGGTGGTAATCTCTATTAACTTCCACTTCTCCCGTAGTCAGTTCCGTTCAAGATTAAAGTGTTCAAGCTCGGCTTAGGCTTGGTCAAGAGCGAAGCCCAATGACACCACCTCCTTTCTGACCTCTGAAAAATGGGCTTCATATAGGGAAAGTCTACTAGATGAGGCCATTGCTTCCTTTTTCTGAGTAAATTGGATTTGTTAAAGCACAATATTTATACTAATCATGTGATCATTATTCAATGTCTATATTAGAAATTTTCAAAATTAATAATGGTATTTTAAAATCCATAAACATAAAACCAATGAAGTTCACATTTTATATAACCATAATAATAAATTTAATTATATCAAGAGGAATTTTCATTAATGAAAGTTTGGGTCGTTACAATGTTAGTTATTTTTTACTATATATTATCTAGTATTCTAGTGATTTAATAGTTTCATCATTTTTGTTTCTTTTTTCATTCTTTTGTTAATTATCACTCACTATTCATTAAATTTTTTCACTTATGGTTCTATCACTTCTTTATCACTCACTAATGATGACATTTTTACATCAACTATGATATCCCTAAGTAGGTGTATTTATGAGTTATTCATTCCCTAATTTATTTCATATTCCTGGGTGTATGAAATAGGTTTCTCTGAAATTATAATTTTTATTTCAGTTTAATTGGATTTAAGTATTCTTGTTTCTCAAGGTTTTCAAAGGATTATAATTGATTTCAAATTAGGTTCTTATAGATTTGGCTATGTTTTTTATCTTCATTCATAGGATAAATTATATTTCTGGCAAAGAAAATATTTACGATGGTTTTCATAAAGTATTTTTTTGTTTTAAAATTATTTTAGGTTGTTTATGAAATCTATTTGGTTACTGCATGAGTTTATGACATTGATTAATTGGGGTTTCCTTATTTGAGAATTTTTCTTATGATTTATTTTTCTCTTGTGTTATGTATTTTTGTCCAATGTTAAGGATTATTCTTTTCATGTTTTATGCTTATACACATATGTATTGGAGTATGTATGTATATATAAATATATACTAGACTCATTCACCTATTCACATGAAAACATGTGAATATTTGTATTGAGATCTCTTTAGATATGTATGTGTGTAATTGAATATGTTTATAAATTTGAAATAGAAGTTTTAAAATTTAAACATGTTGATTAAATTTGGTTTTTAAATAGGGGTTTTTTAAATGGTTTTTTTATTTTAAATTTTTTTGAGCTTACCGTTTTTTTAAATGTCCTTAAGAAAAATGATTGCTTTTCTAGTGATATTTCAAATGGATTTTCAAAAGGATGCAAGGTTTAAATTATGTTCCTAATTTTGGTTTATTATTATTATTGGAATGGATGATTTCTATGTGTATTTTTTTGTGAGTTTCACATGGCATACTGTAAATATGATGGTAAACAAACAGGTGTTGGTCTAGCTTAATTGTGGTATTAGATTGGGGTCATTTTTTCTTTCCTTGAGAGGCCATGGTTTCATTACTTGTTTTGATCGCATAGAAAGCTAGTATTCTAAGAGAGAGTTACCTTTAGAGTATACAGTTCAATGCTCGTCTCTATGTGTTATCTATTATACTTGTTATCTTATATATAGGTACCCACTTTCAATTTTATGTAATTTTTTTATCATCACCCTTATTTAATTTCATTTCTTACATCTTCTATACTTCAGTTTCTTATTTGGATTTTTTTTATTTGTTTACTTCATTTTAGTTACATTTCATTATACTAGGATTTCCTTCTTGGTGTAATTTCATTAAAAACAAATCCAAAAATAGATTTCTAAATTTGTGTTTTTAATAAATAGGGACTGGGTTGAGGAAAATGGTTTTAAAGTGATTATTTTCATTTAAAAAGAAAAAAGAAATAGCTTAATAAAGGATTATAAATGATAGTTTAAAATATTATTAATTTTTGAAGATAAATTTTAGAAAAATATCATGGTTGTATTTTCTTAAAGTAATAAAAAACATATTCTTCATATGTATTTCAGACTATATTTCTTCGAAATTGATAAATGATATCCTTAGTTTATAACAAAGATGGTTTCGTAACAAGATTTTCACCCATATGAGTTTATGATCTCAAGGTATATAAGGGAATAATGAACTAAGTATATACATACCATTTAATCTCATTATTTAAAACTAAATTTTGGTTTACTAAAAGTAATCAAGATATCATAAGATAAATATATGAAAAATATTAATTTCCTATCTAGAACAAAGGTCTAAAACATGTGAATATTAAGGTTACCTTATCAAAATAAAGTGAAGTAACATAACCCAAACATATGATAGTTAAATTCTTTTATAGATCTCGAAATTATTTGGAGATTATAGAATTTCTAAGCATGAGCTTATATAAATGAAATAATGTAAATAAATAAAGAATACAAGTTGAAACATTAATTTCATAGAATAAATAATTTTAAAACAAGTAAACATATTTAACTAAATTTACAAAATAAACCAAGAATAAATATTTAATTTTAAAAACATGCATAATGTGGTTTCCATATCACTGCACCAAATCTCATGAAAAAAAATTATGTGGTCCTCCTCTAACTAAATTTTCACTAAAAATGCTCAGTTTCACCCATCGACGTGCTATATCATCACTCTATAACAATTCATACACAACTAAAATCATCCCATGATCTTCTATACATCCATAATGATGTGAAAACTCGAAACATGGTGTAATTTCATCCTTGTTTTCTCACCAAACAAAAACCCAATCTACTATCATTCTCTCACACTGTGTACTAGAGCACCTCCAATTCAACTCAAATTCAGATAAATTCAAATCAAACCTAATCCCGATATCAAACATGAATTTATTCAAACACATTATAATATTTTTGGAAAATAGTTTTCAATGTTATGAATATTTGTAAAACCTTATTGATGTTTGTTATTAAATAAATTGTATAGAATATGAAATCATGGATTTGTGTCTTCTTGTGTGATATTTTATGAAACTAGCTTTTGATGAATGAATAGTACATTGATTGAATTTTTATAAGCCCATGGGGACCTCTGTATATATGAAGGTAGTCCAGTACAATCATGTTAGGATTTAAATTATTAATTTACTATTGTCTTCTAAAAATGTTTTATTCATGTCATATTTTTAAAAAATCTATGAAATGTTTAATTATCAAGCTTTTCTTTAGACTGGGTGGTGGCCTTCTTAGAATTTTTATGGTCATGCCTATTTTAAATTTCAGTTTTTAAAAAAGAAAATTGGTTTTAAATGTTAACGTGCTTTTTGAAATGAAAAAATGATGTTTCCCATAAAATGAACAAAAATGGATTTGGTATTTTGAAACTCATTAATTGACTTCAAAGTAAACCTTTAAACTCTTAAAAATTACAAAGTGAACATATTTACTTGGAATTTTTTTAAAAAATTAATTTTTTTTTAATTTTTTTTTAACGTGATTTTAAAAAAATCACTTGATGCTAACAGTTTTTATAGAAAGGGGGCCTATATCCCATTAAGTGTTTTGAAAAAAAAATTATTGATTTTCAGGTGGAATTTTAAAAAATATATTTCAAGTGAGATTTTAAAAATTCAAAAAGAAGTATTTTGAAAGTTGAAAGTGGTTTTGAGATGATATTTTAAATTTTAAATTAAGATGTATTAATTTAAAAAAAAAATTAAGGAGACAATTGTCATCCTCATCAACTTCATCTCTTGAATAGTTATTATTGAATTTTATTTCTTGAGAAGCATCCCCATTCTCTTCTAGACTTAAACCTATTTTTCTTTAACTACTATGAGTAGTAGTCATCCTATTCTAGGTGTCAGTGATCATTTTGGATGAATTCAAAGGATAACACCCACCACATTGAAGTAATTCACATCATAAATTAAATTACATGTTTCCTTAAAAATATACTGAAATTATTTGAAACAATCAAATGTTGGGTTCCCCTTATTATAATTATATATAACATTGACCTTTAATAATGAATTTATTATATGAATTTGTTTATTTTTTGTAAAAGATGAATATTTTATGAACCTAATATGATGGATATGAATCGAAAATGCATCCACTCTAATCGTAAGAAAAAAGAATATGAATATAGAGTTAAAGAGTTCATTAAGTTGGCAATAGAGAATGCATACAACCCTTCTTAAATACATTATTTGTGTTTAAATTGTTTTTATTCGAGTAAAATTAGTTTGAAAGAGTTTTAAGAACATTTTATTCATTATAGAATAGATTATAGCTATAAATGTTTGAGAAAACATATGGAAAATTGAACATACACACTGATTGGGATGATACTACATTTTTTGGATCATTTGATATAAATACAAGTGTAAATGATGATAAGGATCACATGGAAGAAATCAAAATGGAAATTGAACATGACCTTCATGATTGTCCAAAGTTTTTTAAAAATTAAAATTTCTTTGTTACTACACCATTTTTTACTGGTTATACTAAATACATAATATTGTCAGCTTTATTGAAGTTATATAATTTGGAAGCAGGCAATGGATGGATCAACACTATATTTATAGTACTAAATTGTCACATGAATTATATGATATGAGAAGAAAATGAACCTAAATGTCAAACATATGACACTAAACAAATTCTATGTTTAAGGGGAATGATATCTAAAAAATACTTGCTTGTGCAGATGATTTCATATTGTTTCGTAAGGACCATGAATCACTCATTAAGTGCCCTAAGTGTGGTGGGTATTGATATAAGAAAAATGAATCAAGTCCTTTGAAATATGTATAGTAATTTCATATCATTACACGGTTTAGAAGACTATATAGATGTTAGAAAAATATGAGATAGTTGACTTGTCATGTTGATACAAGAATTAAATATGGGAACCTATGTCATCCAGTAGATTCTCCTTAGTGGAATAGAATTTATTACAAGTATCCTAAATTTGGAAATCAGATGAGAAACTTTCATATTGGGTTATCTATAAATGGAATAAATCCTTTTGGTGTACATAGTAGTACTCACAATACATGGCCCGTTATGTTGGTAAATTATAACTTGCTTCCAAGGTTATGCATGAAGTGCATATAAATTATGGTGTGCCTACTTATATCTAGACTAAAGAAAACCTATAATGATATTTATTTTTATGTGTCTTCATTTATCAAAGATCTAAAATTGATGTGGTAAATAGGTTTTATAATGTATAATGCTCATCTAAGTGAAGAACTCACAATGAGTGCCATGTTGTATGGGATGATAAATAAATTTCTTTCTTAGGGGAATTTTTTAGGATATAGCATTAAAGGAATGTTGGGGTGACCCATTAGTGAAAAATGTATACACTTAGTTTAGTTGAAACATTCCTCAAAGACTATGTTTTTAGAAAATCATAAATTTTTACCTTGACAACATAAATATCAATCCTGGACAACAAAATTTGATGG
This sequence comes from Viscum album, assembly GCA_963277665.1. Classification (NCBI taxonomy): domain Eukaryota; kingdom Viridiplantae; phylum Streptophyta; class Magnoliopsida; order Santalales; family Viscaceae; genus Viscum; species Viscum album. The sequence goes on from OY728121.1 coordinate 1,250,325,514, forward strand.
AAATAATGAACAACGTACACCATCGTCTCTACTAATGGGTGATCAATTATTCGATAATGTAAAATATATTAACATTGTTTACAGTAAACCATTTAAAAAGAAACTTATGAAATTAAATTGGAAAAAGAGATCAATTTTCTTTGAATTACCGTATTGAAATTGTTTGTATGTCATACATTTTCATGATTTCATTCATATAGAAAAAAATGTATTTGGTTGTGTTATTGGAACATTACTAAATGTTCTTGGAAAACAAATATGGTATAAAGGCTAGATTAGACATGATTGACATGGGGATAAGATAAAAATTGTCACTAGTGATGCACTACTAGAAATTGGAGCTATACCAATGGACCTATACCAACGGTTTGGAAAAAAACTCTTGGTATAGGTACCTTAAAGAGACCCTATACCAATGGTTTTGGAAAAACTGCTTGTATTGGTACCATGGAGAGACCTTATACCAATGTTTTTTGCCAAAAATTTTGGTATAAGTCCCTTGTAGAGACCTTATACCAAAAGTTTCTCCAAGATAATTGGTATAGGTCACTTATATGGACTTATACCCATGGTTTTGTCAAAACCCGTTGGTATAGGTCCATTTTATAGACCCTATACAAAGATTTTTCCAAAATCATTAGTATAGGTTCACCCAATACCAATGGTTTTGGAAAAAACATTGATATAGCTCAAAAAATCAAGGTACCTATATCAACGGTTCTCAAAACTATTGGCATAGGTACCCATATTTTTTATGGATTCCTTTTTAAATAAAATTAAATGCATCAAAAGTTAAAATACATGTAAATATACACATATATATTTTTAGAAAATTATGTTTTCAAAATTTATCTTAGGTTAGTGGTCAAGTTGTTGGATTATAAATTAGAGGTGATGGGATCAAAACCAATATGGGTTTTAATTTTATATTACATATATGAATGATTTTTTTAAAACCATTGGTATAAATATTTCATATGACCTATACCAGCTATTTTAGAAAATCATAGGTATACGTCTACACCAACACCATAATAGACAATGCCCCTCCAAACCATTGTTATAGGGTATAACAACAATTTATAGACCTATACCAATGGTTACAAAACATTAGAATGAGGTATTTTCTATTAGTAAAGGGAAAAGTGTGGACTTTTATTCCTCCAACAGTTTACACCCTATCTAGATAAGAAAATTTTCAATTTTTCATTTTTCTTAATGGTGTAAAAGATCTAGATGGGTATTCATAAAATATCAAGAATGTCTTGTTAATAAATAATTTGAAGTTATATAGGGAATAAAATCACATTAATATCATGTTTCTATTCAATATGTGTTTCTCATTACTTTACATTTCATTCGATCTAAAAATGTAGAACATACTTTAAACAGACTCTACTTCTTTTTCTAATCCATATACAGTTAAGTTATAGACCCAGTGGAGTTTCTAATCGTGAATATGGAGGTTAAAATAATATTATGTGAATTATAGATTCTCTTCCCAACATAATTATTTGATATAATGGTCCACCTGATTGTTCTCTTGGTTAGAAAGGTTCAACAATGTGGTCTTTTCCACTACAGATGGATGTAACCCATTGAATGGTCTATAAATATTTTGAAATGGTATTTCAAGAATCAAAGGCATGCAAAAATTTGTATTGTTTAATGATATATTATTTAAGAAGTTATCGAATTATGTTTCGATTACCTATTAGATGTTGACAGCATTGGTCTCCCAAAGTCTCATCATAGATGACTCCTTATGGGTGAAGGGATTTCTGGAAGTGATATTGTTACAATTACTTTCATATAGTAGGAGCAAGCACACCTTTACATTTTACATAATAGTGAAGATGTTTATTCATAAGTTGAATCCCACAAAGAAATTATTAGATATTTGAATCCATCAAGGGATAAAGGATAAATATTAAATACACATAATCAATAGTTTATAGGATGGTTCCGATATCAAATTTATTATGAGTTATCTAAAAAATTTGAATTCAATTATTGAACGACTTCAATAGAAAACCAAGGGACTAAATGAAAATTTAATATATTACCCTAGTCTTGTAATAAATTGTTATACATTATATACAAAATAATATGATGACTACAGTATGAAAGAAAAATATTGGAGTTATGCTTATGGAAGAAGTGATGCACATATTTGGTCCAAATGATTAAAATCCAATTTTTGCGAATATGTCATATTTCAGAATTATAGAAAAAATATATGAGTTGGATTATACAACATTTAAATACCAATTTTCCATTACAAATGGTTTAACAATTGGAGTGTTTTGAAATTTGATGAAATGGGATTTGTGAAGGTGAATTTTAGTGTGGAAGGTGAAAAGAATGAGCCATTCATAATGGAATCACAAGTAGTGTTAGTATTTTATATCTTAGATCCAGTAAATAAAAATTGGTTAATTATTCTTCTGAAGACTAAAACAACTGTAGGATTAGATGAAAATTCAATCAAGTATGACCCTTTCATTGAGAGATCAGAATCAGTTTATGTCATTCCCAATATAGACATTGTATTGTATGTTAGAGGGGACCACAAAGAGTGGATTTGGATTCTTGATAGAAGATCCAAATACCTACTACCTTTAAGAAAAATAAATAAAGTTCAATGAGGAACAATAAAGATTCAATGTCACAATGTTGAATAAAATTATCAAGGTAATAAGTAATGATATACAATCTAATGTTGGTTTGAATAAATGTGGCAAACATTTTGACCGAAACAAGTCAATGTTCATTAATTATGTTTGGGTCACAATGAGGATGAATGTGCTTATTGATACAAATTCATGGTGCTTCTTCCATCCTGTAACAAAGAAAACCGTTTGGGAAGATATAAAGGTAATTTTACAATATAATTTTTCTATTTTAATAAAAATCATAAAATAAAACATTAATTAAACTTTTATTATTCCTTGCTGAGTTTGTTTATTTCAAAATATTTCTATAATAAATATGTCTTAATATACACTTGAAAATCCCATAGAGGTAACCAAGTTACGTCTTAGGGATGTTGAGGGGAAAGTAAATCCCCACCCACCAGTTAGTTATACACAAATTATAAATCAGAGAAAATGGAAAGATTTCATCATTCATAATGATGAGAAATCATTTTAGGTTCATTGTAGTTGATAATATATTATTTGAAATATTTATTTTATCCAATTTTATTTAAATTAATTAATTTAAGAAACATAAAAGGAGTGATGTAAATAAATAATGTGCATTAAAACCAATGTACCCCTATCGTAAAGAAATGATGGGGTAAGTTTCACTTGATAAGAAATTGGTATGTATTTTAAATCAACAACAAAAGTTTTATTTGATATTAAACAACATATGTTATTTTTTTCTATGAATATTGATGAATAAAAATATGAATCCACTTCTATCTCATTTTTTGTGTTGTGGAAGGAGGCTTGTTTAAATAAAGAGGGTAAACTAGTTGTTGAAAACATAAAAACATTATGGGAAGCATGTGTAGGTATGACATAATAACAATTCATTATGATTTATTGTATTATTACATAAAAATATCTATTTATGTTCATATATTTTTTATAAGTTTTAGAAATAAGAATTGGTAGAGACCATACTGGAAGAAGAAATACTTTCAGTAGACTTGAAGCACCCAAAACAATATGGTGTTGTTAGAGGACTAGGTTTTGGAGTGTCTACTCAAACATATTTTGAGAATCAAAACCACAAGAAGATGTATATAAGTTAATGAAATTATTCCAGGAACAAGTAGATTCATTAAAAGAAAATATTGGTTGGTCTGGTTTGGAAGACCAATATATGAGAAAGGATAAAATTGAACTTGTGGTGGAACAAATATCCACACATGGAGAAAAAAATGAACCCACTATATTTGAGTTAGCCATTCCCCTCAACTGCATACCTTACCTAAGGTGATCAATTTTTTCATTACTCTTTCTCATGAATGTAAATAAAAAAACTTATGATATATTTTTTCTAAAATTATAAAGGGTAAAGTTATATGTTATTTCTATCTATCAACATACAAGCATCACATTATTGTAAGAATTATGGTGTATAATATCTTGAGAGACAAGATACACAATAAATAAATCCAAAAATATTACATGATAGTGGGGATTTAGGTAGCTCATGATCCAACTGCTAAGTTTCTTATTCCACTTGATGATCTGGATATTACAATGGTCAATGATGCTATTGTAACTTTTGTAGCATGGTCATCTAATCTTATAGAAATACATATGGTATATATTAAACAATTTTTTTTCAAACCCCTATAAAAGTTGATGAAAAGGGTATAAAGTGAGGTATGGTATTACACACAGATAAATTGATGGCGAAATAGAAGTTTGAATCAAGACGGTCTATAGAATCGACCAAGAAATCAAAAGGACCTTCCAGGAGAACCATCTCCCCACCAGTTCCACATCAACATTTATTATCATTAAAACTTTATAAAAATACCACATTTAAAGATGAAAATATTTCTTAAATTCCATATAAAGAATTAATATTTGGAAATTTCATTATAGACATAGTTGGTCTTTAGAGTATAAATGATATTTTCAAGTTTTAAGGGTCAAGGGTCTCAATTATGAATACATACATGAGGTACATTTTCAAAATACATCTGTACAAAAGTGATCTAATATGTTTATTAAAGTTAATATCTATAAATATTTTATATAGGTGTTTATATTACAACTATATAAATTAAAAACTATGTGAATCACTATTTGGATTCATTAATCCCTTTATCATTTCTATGAAAAAAAATTGGATAAGGAAGAAATCGATAAGAAGAAACATGGGATATACAGTGAGTTTGAGAAAAAAATAACATACAGAAAACTCTTTTTGATGCCTACAATATAGGGGTAAAAACCTACAATCTAATCACATAAAATATATTTTTATTTTTTTATTACTTGTTTGTTTTTGTTTTTTAGGTAGCATTGGATACTGATCATAGTCAATCTGGATACCCTAAATATTTATTTTTTGGATCCAATGCATGGATATTCAATAAACTGACCACAAATGATGTGTATTGTGAATTTAGAATACACCACAATCAACATTTTATAAATAAATTGTGAATTATATGTTTTAGTCAATGTTTCAACAATAATTTTGTTATGGTAGGATCATCTCTAAATATAGGCTAATTCATGGCATGAAGTCGGTGACTGAACATAAAAAGCCCAAGGATTATTTCAAATGGAAATAGATTAAATTATATATAAAAATATTTAAGTACCAAAACTTAATTCAAAATAATTTAATTATTTTGGACAATGTTTCCACTATATCTAAAGTAAGATAATAGAAACGACTGTGGTTGTTATGTTTGCAAATTTATGAGATAGACCACAAATAATGAAGTGACCAACATCCCCACAAAGGTAGTTTCCAAAGGTAATTAAAATTTCATTAAAAATATTTCTCAATAATTTTTTTCCTCTATTTTATCAGTACTACCAAGATTTCCTATAATATTAATACTCAATAGATGTAGCAAATCTATTTAGAGAGGAGTGGGAAACATATATGGTATCAAAAAGTCTTCCATAAAAAAAATAGGTGATTACCTATTATGTTTGTGATCAAATACGGTATATGACCTTAGAAATATATTTATGGTGCTAAGAATTAGTATTAGAATGATTATATATTATTTATTATTTATTTATCAAGGAAAATTATAATGGGGGAAATCAATTTGTTTAAAAACAAATGTGCACTATACATGGTGTCATAATTTACAAAGGCATCATAAAGAAATGACTTCATACTAAGTGTTTTTTTAATTTTCTTATCATTTTATCTGATTTTTTTAGTTAATTTCCTTATCATTTTTAGAATAAAATTATACTAATTCCCTCTCTAGGGTTCCATCATGGGTGGTGGTACTGACTGAAACTTCTTTTTTTTTGATTTTCAAATAAGTCACTTTTTGGGTTAGTGAGACATCAACCGTTCACCCACAATCCAAACTCCAAAGTCCAAAATCCAAAATAACGGAATTAAACAAAACATATCACTTCAAACAGTCTTCACGGCCACCTGAATTCTCCTCTTCGGATTCCATAACCATGCCACTGATTTCAGCCTTCAACAAGACATCACCACTGCTTTCAGCAACAACAAGACATCATCACTGCAAATGCGAGTTCTTTATAAAAGAAAACCGCAAGTTCTTCCTAAAAGAAAATCCCGGAAAACCAAATTCAAATCGAGGAAAACCAAATCCGAAATACAGGGTCAAAAAGGCAGCAAGCAAATCATCGAATCCAGCTCACCGGAGGAGCAATTCCAACCATCGCGCAACACAGATCCATGAGATCCCAGAGCAGATTCATCCAAAACAATCCAACGCAAAAATGCAGAAATTGAAAAGAGCAGAAACAAGAAAATCCAAACCAAATAGACTTTAACCAAGTCAAAAGAAATCAAAAGGTGCAACCTCCTCCAACACCTTAAACAGATCCTGAATCTTCAAGCATTATTGAACCACAAAGCTCCACCACGAAGGAGAGAAACAGAGACTGAGTCGCAAAGCCTCCCCCTCCGAGCCGCTTAGATCTGGGGCGAGCTGCACTGGAAACCACTGAAGAACCTGGTCGCACCGGACAAGCCGGTAAATCGTCCAGGAGTCAATCCTCGTTGTCGACGGCAAACACCACTTGCCCGCCGGAAGATGCCAAGCACGTCGCCTTCAGAGGGGCGAACCGTGCCGCGCCGAGCCGAACACAGAGCACCGCCGAGAGAAAGCTGAGCCCCGCCAAGAAGAGGACTCCGAACAAGAGAACCGGATGCGCGACCACGCCCAAACCGAGCCGAGACCAGGGACAGCCATCGCGAATAGATACTTGTTACTATGAATTCAGATACTTGTTCACCAACACACCATTAAAAAGTGTGTCCACTGGTTTTTCACTAATAAGCACGTGCATATTCATTATTTAAAATGATCTATGTTCATAGGATTATTAATAATAAACTCATCATTATTCTCAACAAAAAATAAATAAGAATAGGGATGTTCCCATTTTTATGAACAAACAATGATGATGTTATGTTAGAGTTTATCATCACCTAAAATATTGAAAAGGGTGTATTAATCTATAGCATAATACAAGAATAGTTAATGGATGTGCTATATTTTAGTTTCATTTGGATGCTAGAAAGGGTTATAGTGATGTTTAATAGTGTTAAAATGTGGTAAACAATTTAGTTTCTTGTAAGATTTACTAAATTACTTATTTTTTAGTTTCATATGATCAAGAATAATTATATTATAGTTTAATTATATATAACTAAAACAAATTGTCTTTTAGTTTATTTTCTCGTCATTTTATCTACTTTTTTAAGTTAATTTTCTCATCATTTCTATCTTTTATATATTCTGTTAATTCTCACATTGATCATGAATAAATGACATCATTAACAAGGAAATGGGTCAAAAACGTATACAAACATCCTGAAATTGTGAATACCCACTACTTAGTTAATTTTTTCACCATTTAATATACTATTTTAAGTTAATTTCCTTATCATGTATATCTAATAATTATTTATTTATTTTCCTAGATATTTTTGGGATTCATATTTTTCCTTCAATAATTTTCATTAAGACAGAAAAGAGAGAATATGATGCTTTTGGATGAGGAATTTTAGGAAGCATGGGGTATCCTCTTCTATCTAAATGGAACATTTCTTTCTTTTATATCTTGGGGAAGATGATTTAAAGAAAACAACAAATCACATACTTAATAATATGCACCTCAATCCGATACATAGTGTTCTTGGTATGACTCAAGGTGTATGTTTTTCGTTTATAATTTACATTTTAGTTCAAAAACCATATCACATACTCAAAACTCACCAAACGCATTCCCCAAGATCCAAACTACATTCACCTATATCTATATTTTATAAAATAAATTTATTGAGTTAAAATATAACTTGGTTAGTTAGTTATTTACAAATATTTAAAAAAAATCTCTTTTATAGGATTGGCAATATTTATGTTCTCGTATTAAAATCATTTTCCATAAAAGTAATTTATTGTTTCATATTTATGTTTAATTTATTAATTTTTAGTATTATTAACATAATAATTGTTTTATTATATAGGTGGATTATTTTGCTTGAGTTGGGGGGGTTTGTTCAATGTTTCTTATGCTCGTAAAATATTCTAATTCAAATCTACAACTTAGATAATGACAATAAGGAAATGAGTAAAGAATTTATAAAACCATCATGAAAAGGTGAATTCATACTACTTATTTAATTAATTTTGAGATCAATTTATATACTATTTATAAGTTAATTTCTTTATAATTTTTTTATAATAATTATTTATACTTTTTCACATATATTTTGGAATTCATATTTTCCTTTAAACTATCTACAACAATCCATAAAAAGAGAGAGCATGTTCCTTTCTGATGGAAGAAAAAATTCTATGCTTCCTGAAATGTGACGTGTTTGTGGCAGCATGAGATTTCCTCTTCCATCAGAATGGAACATGTTATTTATTTTAAATATTTTGGAAGATAGTTGATCAAAAAACACATATCTTATAATCAATCATCCATGCCTCAATCTGATACACATTATGTTTGGTATGACTTTCACAGTATGTTTTTTTATAAGATTCATTTTAGTTTAAAACACACATCACATACTCAAAACCAAAAAACACATTAAGATTTTTAGATAACTTAATACAACAATTCATAAGCCTTTTTTATGTGTAGTAACTATTCTCACATAAAACTGAAGCATTATATGACCAATATGACCCAAAGTGCGTGTTTCCAATTTAAAATTAAATTTTAGCAAAAAAACGAAAGTGACGTACTCAAAAAAAACATAAATGAATTATAATTTTTTTGACACTTTAGGAAAATAGTCCGAAATTCATTTGAGATGTGTAGGAATCATCCTCACCTCAATCTGATGTTTGATGTGACCGATATGAATCCAAGTGTGTCTCTTTAATTAAAATAGACATTAATTTATTAAAAAAGATAAATGACTTAATCAAAATCGAGAAAATGCACTTGAATGATTTTGATACTTAATTAAAATGATCAATAAGTAATTTTTGATGTGTATGAATCTTCAAAACCTCAATCCAATACACTATGTTCCTGGTTTGACAAAATGTGTTTCTCATCATTTTAAAAAATGAATTTTAGTTAAAAAAAGTGTCACTCATTGAAAACTGAGAAAACACCCAAAGATTGTCTTGATAATTTTGTAAACAATTCATAAATAATGGTTTATGTGTATGAATCATTCTCTCATCAAAATGAGACACAATGTGAATGGAATGACTCAATGTGAATGTTTCCTATTTAAAATGAAATTTTAGATAAAAAACACAATTGACAGACTAAAAAATGAGAAAATGTATTCATATTGTTTTAATACTTTACGAAAATGATCTATAATTCAGTTGATATTTTTATGAATTATCATCACCTCAATCCAATGCAGGGTATGACTATTATGACTCCAAGTGTGTCTTTTTATTTAAAATTGACATTAATTTTAGAAAAAAACACAACTTACATAATCAAAATATAGAAAACGCATTCGTATTTTTTTGATACTTTAGTAAAATGATCCATTAGTAATTTTTGATTAATTGTAATCATCCTCACGTCAACATGATAAACTATGTTCCCGATATGACTCAAAGTGTTCATTATTATTTTAAAATTGACATTTTAGTTCAAAACGTGGCACTCACTGAAAAGTGAGAAAACACTATGGGATTATATTAATAAATTACTAAAATGATAAATAAATAATTTTTGATGTGTATAAATCAGTCACACATCAAACCAACACACGATGTGACTTGTATGCCTCAAAGTGAATGCTTCCATTTTAAAATGGCATTTTAGTAAAAACACACAAGTGGCATACTCAAAGTTGATAAAATGAATTTTTATTGTTTTTATACTTTAGGAAAATGATCCATAAGTCATTTTGGACTTTTAGGAATCAGCTGAACCTCAATCAGATGCATAGTGTTACCGATATGACTTAAATTGTGTCTTTTTATTTAAAATTGACATTAGCATTTGTAAAAAAGACAAGTGACATACTCAAAGCTATGAAATTTCATTTGAATTTTTTTCAAAACATTATTAAAATATTATATAAGTTATTTTTGAAATGTATGAATCATATTCACCTCGATATGATACATGATGTGCCTCATATGACTCAAAGTGTCCATTATAAGTTTAAAATTGACATTTTTGTCAAAAAAGTATCACTGACTTAGAACTGAGAAAACATGCTCATATTGTCTTGGTAACTTATTAAAACTATTCATAAATCATTTTTGATGCGTAGGAATTATTCTCACATTAAACTAACACATGATGTGACCAGAATGACTCAAAGTTTTTGTTTCCATTTTAAAATGATATTTTTGTAAAAAAACACCAGTTACGTACTCAAAAACTAATAAAACACATGTATATTGTTCTTATACTTTAGTAAAATGATCCATATATAATTTTTGATGTTTATTAATCATCCTCACCTTAATCTGATGCATGTTGTGACAGATATGACACCAAGTGTTTCTTCTTATTTAAAATAGACATTAATTTTAGTAAAAGGGAAATTTACATACTCAAAACCAATAAAATGCATTCGTATTGTTTTTATAATTTAGGAAAATTATCCATAATTCATTTTTAATGTATAGAAATTATCTTCATCTCAATCTGATACATGATGGGCTCGGTATGACTTAATGTGTCTGTTATGAGTTTAAAATTGGCATTTCATTTCAAAAAGTGTCATTCAATTAAAACTAATAAAACATACTCATATTTTATTTATAATTTATTAAAACTATTCATAAATCATTTTCGACATGTAAAAATTAGCCTCACATCAAACCGACACATGATGTGACCAGTATGAATCATAGTGCATGTTTCTAGTTTAAAATGAAATTTTAGTAAAAAACACAAGTGACATACTAAAAACTAATAAAAAAGAATCGTACTGTTTTTATACATTATTAAAATTATCCATAAGTCATTGAGGATGTGTTGGTTTCAACCACACCTCAATTCTATGCATGGAGTGACCGGTATGACTCCAAGTGTGTCATTTTATTAAAAATTTACATTAATTTTAATGAAAAAGAAAACTAACATACTTGAAACTAAGAAAACCATTCATATTATTTTTATATTTTAGTAAAATTATCCATAAGTTGTTTTTTTCTTGTAGTAATCTGCCACACATCAATTACATACATGATGTGCGAGGTATGACACAAAGTGTTTGTTATCACTTTACAATTTACATTTTTGTTCAATAAGTGTCACTAAATAAAAACCAAGAAAATGTACTTTGATTTTCATGGTAATTTTCGAAAATGATTCATAATTAATTTTGGGACATGTATGAAATATTCTCATATCAAACTAACACACTATGTGACTAGTATGTCTCAAATTGCAGGTTTCTAGTTTAAAAAAGACATTTCAGTAAAAAACAGAATTGACATTCTCAAAATCAATAAAATACATTTGTGTTATTTTTATACTTTAGTAAAATGGTCCAAAAAATCATTTGGGAGATGTAATAATCATCCACAACTCTATCTAATGGATGGTGTGACTGGAACGACTCCGAGTGTGTATTTTTATTTAAAATTGACATTAATTTTAGAAAAAAGACAACTGACATACTCAAAACCAATAAAATGAATTTGGATTGTTTTTATGATTTTTTAAAATGATCCGTAAGTCATTTTTGATGTGTAGGAATCAGGAACACCTCAATTTGATACACTATGTTCCCGGTATGACTCAAAGTGCCCATTATCAGTTTAAAATTGTCATTTCGGTTAAAAAGTGTCACTCACTAAAAACAAAAGAAACATGCCCGTATTGTTTTGATAATTTATTAAAATTATTAATAAGTCATTTTTGACATGTATGAATCAGTATCATTTTTAACTAACACACTTTGTAATGAATATGACTCAAAGTGTGTGTTTTAAGATTAAAATGACATTTAAGAAAAAAAACCACAAGTGAAGTACTCAAAATTGAAAAAATGAATTGATATTGTTTTTATACTTTTTTAAAATAATAAATAAGTCATTTGGTACTTTTAATAATTATCCTCACATCAATACTACACATGGAGTTATCGGTATGACTCTAAGTGTGTCTTTTTATTTCAAATTGACAATAATTTTAGTAACAAATAAAACTGACATACACAAAATTCAGAAAATGTATTCATATTATTTTGATAATTTATTAAAATGATCCATAAGTAATTGTTTACATGTAGGAATTATCCACACCTCAATATGATATACGACAAGCCCATTATGACTCAAAGTGTCCGTTATTAGTTCAAAATTGAAAATTCACTTTAAAAAGTTTCACTCACTAAAAACTAATCAAACACACTAATATTGTCATGATCATTTATATAAATGATTAATAAATAATTTTTTATGTGTACTAATCAATATAACATCAAACTGACTCACAATGTGATGGGTATGACTCAAAATATGTGTTTCTAGTTTAAAATAACATTTTAGTAGAAAAAAGTGGCATACTCAAAACTAAAAAAACACAATTATTTTATTTTTATACTTTACTAAAATGATCAATAAGTCATTTGGGGGGGTTTATGAATTTTACTCACCTCAATATGATGCACAGTGTGACCGAAATGACTCCAAGTGTGTCTTTTTATTTAAAATTGACATTATTTTTTTGTAAAAAAGACAACTGACAAACTCAAAACCCAGAAAACACAGTCGTATTATTTTGATACTTTAGTAAAATGATCTATAAGTCATTTTTGACATATAATAATAATCTTCACCTCAATATGATACATTATTTTCTTGGTATGACTCAAAGTGTTCGTTATCAGTTTAAAATTGACATTTTTGTTCAAAAAAGTGTCACTCACTGAAAACTGAGCAAAAACACTTATATTTTCTTTAAAATTATGGAAAAAAATTATTAAATAAAATTTTATGTGTAGAAATCTATCCCATTTAAAACTGACACGTGATGTGATTGGTATGACTCAAAGTGTGTGTTTTCAATTTAGAATGACATTTTAGTAAAAAAATAAAAGTGATGTACTCAAAACCTATAAAAAACGTTTAAAATGTTTTTATACTTTAATAAAACAATCCATAAGTAATTTTTTACATGTAGAAATTAGTTTCACCTCAATCCAATGCATAGTGTGACTTGTATGACTCCAAGTGTGTGTTTTCAATATATAAGTGTCGTTTAAGATTAAATCACACATCACATCACCAAATTTGAGTAAAATATCCTAGATTTTAAATTACTCTATTAATTTAATAAACCATTATTTTTAATTTTTATAATATTTTTTTTTTCTGGTATTTTTGTTGTAAATTTTATTTCATTTAAAATATGTATCTGTACATGATTTTTCCGCTTTTTGGTGTTGTTTCTAGTGATGTAGTGTGCTATAAATTTAACAGCACACATCATCCCGTTTATTAGTCCTTTTATTAGCGCTGATAAACACATCATTTATAAAAACTTTTCTAATTCTGATAAAAGCCTGTGGATTTTAATCATGCTCCCGAATTTAGTGCTTTTTTAGTATTGATAAAGGCCAATTTTGGCACTGTTGAAGGCGTGTTTTATAGTAGTAATTTGTTTTTTCCTTAAAAAACAAAGTTAATGATTTATAAAGTAGTAATTTATTATATATATTTACTTCCATATAGTTTTACTTCCTTGTTACCATGTTGAGTCATTTTCATGATAAGGATTTTCTTGTCCATCTAAATTTGATGTTTTGTATGAATCTGTTCAGCTGTAATCTAATTATTAGAGCAAATTTCCCACTTCTTTTTTTTCTACATACGTTTTTGTTATCTAATGTGGATTATTTTTTTCATTTTTTAGTAATGATTTTGTAATTCACTTGATTAGATACATGGAATAATGGAACAACATGATGGAGATGAATAATTATACTGATGTATTTATTGTACACATGTTTATATATTTGTTGGTTTATCTAATATTTAGAATGAAACACCATAACATATAAAAAATAATTTTATGTTTGATAACATATTAAACCTACAACACAAATATAAAATGAACTAAAAAATATAATTATTTAAACTTTATCATTATAACGTAGCTATTAAATTAGAGGGTATAAATAGGATTAACTAATTTTTGAAATATATATAAAATCAATACTCAATATAAATGTAATCTTAAATTATTCATAACTGATCAATAAATTTTTAGTAAAGTCATTTTATTCTTCAAAAATGATTTTTATTTATTTTTGTGAGAAAATAATATAATTAATTTTTGTCACTTTTAGAAAATGTATTTGATAAGGACTAAAAAATGACCCAAAGACTTGAATTAAATTTATTGGATGAGTATATATCATCCATAAACATCCAAATGATTAATATATGACCTTTTTTCCATTTGACAATGATTTACACCTTTATAATATTTAAGTAATGGATAAAGATAAAAAAGTCGCTTTTCCCTTTTAATATCGATAATATTTTATGATATGAATAAACACAACCTATGTCGGATTATAAATACTCATTTAAAATATAAATGATTTATTTTTATAATAGTAATTTATTTTTAATTTTTATATATGAAATAATTACCTTAAATGTTTCTGCAACACCGACACAACATTTATTTAATTAATAAAAAAAATAAAATAAATGATTTTGAAAATATTAAAAGTGATATAATTTGAAAGATTTAATGCGTACCATTAATTTTATAGATATATATGACATATTATAGAAGTTTTAAAGGATTATATTTAAATTACCGCTTTTAATTGATTTATTTAAAGTCGTACTAAATGAATAGTGTCCAAATTGATATTAATAATATTTTATAATAAATAATATTTTATTAAATGATTTAAAATTCATCAAAAATATTAGGTTTTCCCAAATGAATTTTATATATTTTTAAACATCAACCATACACATTAATGGACCATTTTTTCTCATATAGTAACATTCTTGACCCATAAAGTGTGGAAAACTTTAACATTATGGTAATTGTTAAAAGGGTTGATGATGGGTTAAAACATAAAGATAAGGGTAAAAACATATCTAAAACTTGTATAAATTTTATTTTATGAGTGGATTTAAACTTATCCTCATCTTAGATTCTAATTATATCGATTTTGATCTATTTTAACAAGTAAAATAATTTATATTAATTTAATACTTTAAGAAATTTCAAGAATGCCCCTCCCCTCACTTATAAAAGGACACCTCGTCTCTCAATTAAACACAGAATTTTGAGATATCTATCTCAATAAAACCTTAAAAATTTCTATTCTCAATATACTTATCCAAGTTATATAGGTTCTATACATTCTAAAATACCAACCCTAGGTCCCTTAAGAATATATCTAAAGGAGTTTTACTGAAGAAGAGGTAATCATATTTACCGACTCTTTCAAGTTTATTTCTTCTTCAACTTCCTCTTAATGTGTTGTACCCATCCTAAAATATTAAATTTAGTATCATAAATGTACTTATATTTTAATATTATTATGTTAAAACCATATACCATCTCTTTTACATCCTATGAAAAGATAAAATATTGCTCGCACGTAAGTACGGATTATCGTCTCCACATAAAGGTGTAATTTGTTTCTCAGAACCAATTTACTTGGATGGTTATAAAGATATAACTAATTATTATCTATTATATTCATGATATAACTATTATTCTATAACAATAATATCATATATACATTTTTACCTTCAAATCTGTTGGAAAATGATAAGGTTGCTTGTGTGTATGTGTGGACTACCACCTCCACAAAGCGATGGGATCCATTTTTTGTTTAAACTTTACCTGAATGGTTATAAGATTGGATTTAATAAATATATATGATATATATTTTATAGTAATTATTCTTTTAAGATTAATTATTATTCACCTTTGTTTCCTTTCATCCATTGAAAAGTGAAAACAACGTTCATGCATACGTATGGTCAGCCATCTCCATGAATGGTGTAATTTATTTTTCTATATCTATATTTTCTGTATGGATATATATATATATATATATGATATTTATACCATGAATAACATTATATATATTATGGAACCATAATTAAAGTAAAAATACGAGACTACCGAATTAAAGCATATGTGAAATATAAAGCAGTTAAGCCTAAAATAATGATAATAATAAAAGATTGATAAAAAAAGTGTAATAAAATGTTATATTATAGATATGTATATGGAAATTATATATAATTATAACAAATATAAATTTATTATATAGTATTATAAAACATATAAAACAAAATGGAAACATGAGGTAAGATATTTCATCTCAATTTCCAATCAAATTATACATATTTGGTAATATACACCTACTTACTTTTATTTGGTGTATATACTTCCCACATGATGTATTTAAAATTAATATATATTTATTAATTATTATTAATGATTAAATTTAATTTAATCATTCAATAGTGTTGTTTAAAATAAAATTCTATCTTATTTTTCTAATTGATCAGGAATATTTTTCATCCATTTCCATTTTTTGAAGTTGTTTTAAAAAAATAATTTTTATTTACACAAATGATTTATAAAGTATATTTTAAGTAATCCTTTAATTTTTAAATAGTATTAAATTAATATTTCTAATTTTTTCCCAAAATGTATCATTTTAAACTTTCTTTACAAAAATTCAAAAGGAATGTTTTTTTAATATATACGGAGTTGGCGGACATTCTTGCTGTCATAACCTTTTTATGCCCTTTATATTATTATAAAAGCTTTCAATGGTTTTATAAATAAAACTATATAATGAAAAAATATTTTAAATATTTCATTTCCATTTTCATATATTCTTTTAAGGAATTTATTTTACAAAAAAATCTAGTTTTTTATGGTCATCTCTCATCTCTTGATTAAACACATGGATATTAACTTTCTCTTGAAAAATTCACTTTATTTTGATCCTTGGAAATTATATTTCTCTTGAATATTAATTTTATTTGTATCATGGATATGATTATTTCTTAAACTATATCCCATTTATATAAATGGTTTTTTACTTTGAAATTTATTTTATTAAATGAAAAATTATTAATAATTTGTATTCTTTACTCGATACAGAAATTTTTTGATAAGGCATATTGTTAATGAATTAAATTGATCATTTGATATGTGAGGAATACATTAGAAATGTAGTAATGGTTGGTTCCCTAAATTACATGTCCCATTATTCATTTACACGCCTCATGAGACAAATCAGTAAGCTAGCATTAAATGGGTATTTATCCATAGTTTTAAATTGTCTTGGAATAAGGTCTTGATCATAGAGATATCATGATATCTAAAATCATGACATCCAATAGTATGAATTTCCTTCATTAAGAATTAAGTTTTTATTATCCATGATATTATTTCATTTATATTATTCATGGATGCGTTTGTTTCTGAACTTACTCATTAAATGGAATGTTTTTTTCAGTTATTTACATTGATATATTGATTATGTCATATATACTCATGATACCTTCCATTGTGGGTAAGCCTTATTGATAATATGAGATCACCCTTTTACTTTTTTCCTTTCTTGAGGATATCAATAAAGATGTTATGAAAAATATCATGGATGAAATACTGTTTTTATGCTATGTACTTAAATATTTCCAATGTAATATGAGAATCATGTATGTATCTAGTTTTCTAATACTGCTAAACTAATTGATCCTATATAGTGAGATTCCTTATATCAATACTGATCTAATAAATTACACACCTATATCTTGGTTACTGAAGTTAGGGTTTTTGTAACGTCCCGGTTCCAGAAGACGCCCAGAAGCAACCCATGCCCAATTGTTCACATGGCCATAAGTGCATTTCCCCTAATGCCAGAGGCTGCCGACTAGCAGCGAGGTCCTTGGGTGTGATAGTGGAAAAACTATGCCCTCATTGGTAGAGTAACACAGCGGAACAGAAAGAGATAACAATAGTGAAGCAGTAATAATACCATACAAAAATAAACAGCAGAAGACTAAAGAAATAAATAGCTGGAGCAAATATATAATGATGCATGATACAAATGTTTAGGAAAATAGCCAAACAAGTCACAATGCTGAGACACAATACTAAACCAAAGTAAAATAAAAATAGTAATCAGCTCCACATCATCACAAGACAAAGCTGGTCCCATTCTCTCCAGCTCCAAAGCATTCAAGTACCTTAAGTAGAAGGGAACTATCCCTTATCTATACCTTCAATAATAAAATTTGTTTGGGCACAGAAGCATGGCCCAAACAGGGTGAGAGACTAAATCCCAGTAGGCAACCACCAAGAGATATGTGCCTAACAGTCAGTGAATATATATGGAAAGCATTAAACAAAAGAAGCGGTAAACAAGGAAGTACTCAATAGTCAATGTTCAAACACTTTCAAAGCATTCAATACCACATACCAATTAATCATATAATCACAAACAGGTAACCCTCTGAGAAGTACTCACAGCCTATCCCCTTTGGTCCTACCTAGAAAACACAAGCAACACTCTGGGAAGCACATATAGTCTCACCCCTCTAGTTCAGCTTTATAATAGACTCTCTGAGAAATCACTCATCGTTAATTCCCCCTATAGTCAAGTGTGATCAAAGGCACTCTGAGGAAGCACTCAACATCAATTCCCCATGTGGACTTGTAATATAAGTATAAACCCTATGAGGGAGCACTAAACATCAATCCCCCATATAGTCTCGCAGCATGATAATAATTATAGACACTCTGGAGAAGGCCTTATGTCCAATCTCCCTACGGTCTACTACACTAGGTTATTACGACCCTCTGTAAGTCAAACAAGCATAGAAATGCAAAGCGGCCAAAGTAAACCTCAAGAACTTCTTGGCTAACCAGTCTATGAGATAACTGCATGTCAGATAAACAATCACTCCATACTAACAATACTAGTCGTGGGAAATAAACAGCAGCCTAACAGGAAAACTAGACCAAACTGTCAAAATAAGAAAACATGGGAAAAACCTCTATAGCATGGAAAAGTAAACCCTATTCTCAACAAACAGCCTCTATCCAATCAAACTTGGGCATATCAAGCAAACAATAGGTCCAAAACCATAAACTCACCATACCTCGTTCATGGGTATTGGGCACTTTTGCACATAAAACTCAAAGACTATCTACAGAAGGTAACAAACCACCTACCTCAGCGTCTTTAGATCAATATACTTGAGTCTCAGACCTTGAATCACCTTATAAAATCATAGATTGATGTGATTCCAACACAACTGATGGAGTCCGATTCAGAGAACAGATGCTCGATCGAGGGATTGGTTAAGATTTGTATCGTACGGACACTCTTGGATGAACTAGGTCGAGAAGAATATGGTTCTATCCATCAGACGTGACCCTAGTATGTTTGATGAAAAAAAAGAGTACATGGTGTGTCCTTTAGAAGTACATGTCCTATACTTTCCTTCACAAGCCCCCACATTAGGCGGTCTCTAGGTCACCATACATGTTCGTGTGCATGGTTGTGACATGGCCAGCAGAAGGCTACCAACTGTAACTGAGTACACAGCGAGTAGTTAAGAAATTTTCAGAAAACTCCTCCTTTTCCATGAAAACACCAGAAAAGGGAAAACATTCCTGAAAAGAAGATCCAGGTTCTTACAAACTTCGCCCCTTAAAGAAATTTTTCTCCTAATTTCCCTAGCAAGGTAGCGTAGAAGAAGAATCCTCAAAAAGATCTAGCCACTATGATCGTACATCAGCCTACCTCTCCTAGGTCTCATCATGTACTCGCCTGTTCTACCATAGCACTCATACCAGAGGAATATACCATCCATGAAAAACCTTCGTACTACAGTCAAAAATCCAGATAGGATGCTCCTCAAACGAGGCATCCACCTCTAACTCAACCTCTTCGGGTTAAAGAACATGAGACAGGTCTGAGAAGTAATGTCAAAGCAGAGAAATGTGAAAGATGTCATGCAAGCCTGATACCTCTGAGGTAAATGAATCCAATATGCAATTGGCCTGACTCTCTCCCAAACCTCAAATGGCTTGACATACCTCAGCGAAAGATTACCCTATCACCTAATCCTCTTGTGCCACAACATCGGTGTGAAATGCAAGAAAACATGTTCCCCGACCTCGAACTCTAGTGGTCTTCTCCGCTGATCAGCATAAGACTTCTGTCAAGACTGTGCAGTAGTCATCCCCTTTTGAATCAACTCTATCTACTCTGTGGTCTCCTGTACAAGATGAGGTCCTAGCATAGCTGCCTCTCCTTCCTCCAGCCAACATAAGGGTGATCGGCATGGCCTACAGTACAAAGCCTCACAAGGTTCCATCTAAATGGTTTCTTGAAAACTATTATTGTAGGAAAACTCTAGAAGAGGTATGTGCTTATCCCAAGAACCTTCAAAATCTAGGATGCATACTCGAAGAATCTCCTCAAGTTCTTGAATCATATGCTCATACTTTCCATTTTTCTGAGGGTGGTAAGTTTTACTCAAAAGTACTTATGTACCAAATGACTTTTGTAGCCTCTGCCAGACCCAAGAAGTAAAACAGGCATCCGTATCTGAAATAATGGATTGTGGAATTACATGTAAACGTACAATCTCACATATATAAAATAGTCACAGATCATCAACACTGAAGGTCTCCTTGATCAGAAAGAAGTTAGCAACCTTTGTGTGTCTATCAGTGACAACTCATACAACATCATTCTCTCGAGGTGACCTCGGTAAACCTGTCACGAAATCCATTGTGACATCATTCCACTTCCACTCGGGAATGGGTAACTACTGCAAAAGCCTCGTGGGTCGCTGATGCTCCGCCTTCACCTATTCACAGGTGGAACACCTCATGATGAACCCAGCAACATCTTTCTTTATACCTGGCCACCAATACTGACAGTGTAGATCACGATACATCTTAGTAACACCAAGATGAACTACCCAAACTGAGGAATTAGAGTCCCACATAAACTCCTCATATATGTCATCCGACACCCATAAGCATCCATGAAAACGTAAGATCTCATCCTCCCCTATGGTCTATACAGGAATAGGGTCCCCTCCTAACACGCTTTCCTGTAGGACTATGCCTTCAGAATATGTTAGCTGACTCATTCTCACTCGATCAAGAAGAGTAGAGGTAACAACTACAATAGATATAAAATTCTACCCCTGTCTATCGTGAAACTCCAAATTCATCTCAGAGAATAGAGCTATAAGCCGCCACTCACTGCTGGCCTCCTAAACTACCTATATCTAAGTCCTCCTACTCAGCGCATCAGCCACAGTGTTGCCTTTCCCATGTGTGTAGGCAAGATCAAAATCAAAAGACTGAAGGTTGTCAACCCACCTTCGCCGTCTCAAATTCATATCACGCTGAGTGAAGATATACTTGGGACTCTTGTGGTCAGTGAAAACCATAAAATTATCTCCCATATGATAATGTCTCCAACATTTTAAGGTATGAACAACTGATGCCAACTCAATATCATGCGTTGGGTAATTCCTCTCATGTGGCCTCAACTGCCAAGACCCGTATTTGACAACTCCTTCTCCCAGCATAATCACTACTCCCATCCTGATACCTGAAGCATCACAATAAACATTGTATCTATTTCCTGGATCTGGAAATACTAGTATTGGTGCTAATGTCAACCTCCCTTTCAGCTCCTTAAAGGCTGACTCGTAAGAATCTGACCACAAGTACTTCACACCCTTCTCAGTCGAGCCTGTTAGGGGTGCTTCTAAGTGTGAATTCCTGTATGAAACACCTATATTATCCATCCAACCCTAGGAAAACCTAATACCTCAAAGACATTCTTCAGCTGCTCCGAGGAAACTACTTCTCTCACTTTCTCTCGGTCTACTGATACTTCTATCTCTAAGATAACATGACCAAAGAAGTGAATCAGGTCCATCCAAAATTGGAATTTTGAGGGATTAGCATATAAGTAATGCTCTCTTAGTGTAATCAAAACAATCTCAAGATGTGTGGAATGGTCGTGTTGAGTGTCAGAGTAAACCAAGATATCATCCATGAAAACCACCACGAAAGAATCCAAGTATGGATAGAACATTCGGTTCATCAGTGCCATGAAAACATAAGGTGCTTTCGTGAGACTGAACGACATAACCATATACTTGTATACCCCATACCTGCTCTGAAAGGATGTAAGAGGTATATCAGATGGTCTAACATGCAACTGATGATAACCATATCTCAAGTCAATCTTCAAGAACACTCGGGCTCCTTGAAGCTGATCAAAGAGATCATCAATCCTCAGAAAGGGATATCGGTTCTTAACCATCGACTGGTTCAACTTCTGATAATCCACACTAAGTCGAAGGGTATCGTCTGCCTTCTTTTCAAAAAGGAAAGGTGAACCCCAAGCAGAAGTATTGGGTTGGATGAAACCCATTTCTTGCAACTCCTATAACTGCTTCTTGAGCTCCTATAACTCTGGTGTAGCCATCCTATAAGGAGGAATAGACACTGGTTCCACTCCTAGCATGATCTCAATAGAAAAGTATACCTCTCAATCCGGAGGTAAACCTGGAAAGTCATTTGGAAAGACATCCTTTAAATGAACTAGCACCGGAGGAAAGTCCAATTGTGAAGTCCCTTGGTCATCCAAATATAGACTCGAAATCTAGGCAACAACTCCTCCCAACCTATGATGCTCGGGTACCGTTCTGCTCGCCTGGACATCCCAGTCGCCCTTGTGAAGAAACGATCCACCCTCTGGTGACGTGAAACTCACCCAATGGAGATAGGAATCGACAAATTCCTAGAAGGTAACTAACCAGTCCATTCTGAGAATGAAATAATAGCATGTCATCTCTAAGACATAGAGGTCCCATAAGAAGTGACACCCACCAACCTCAAGAGGGAACTCATTGCACTGTTGTACACTAGCCATTCTTGTCCCCAATGGTGTGTCTAGCAACAAGATATTAGTCGAATAAAATACACAAATCTCAAGGCTCTCCACAACAACAATAGATATAAAATTATGGGAAGCCCCTGTATCAAAAAGATAATAAGCTAAAACTTAGGAAACTAGGATCGTACCTCAAACAGTAGAGGGTATGGGATCCTTCTCCTATTGGGCATGCTCCACTGCAAAAATCTGACCTGCACCACGATTCTGTGACCCAACCTGACCACCCTGATATGATCCACCCTATTGTTGCAGGAATCCTGGAAACCGGCAACCTCAGCCACGACCTCTACCTCATCCCGAATGGCTGGAAGAACTCCAGTACCCAGACTGAGGAGAATCTAGTGGTGCTCCTCCTGAATGAGAAGTCATAGAAGAACCCCTGTCACTAGCTGCTGGTGAGAAGAACTAACATAAGTGCTAAAGATGACCCATCTTGCCACAATATCGTCACTCCACCGGGTCACTCGGGAAATATGGTCTCGTATGCCTGACCTTCCCACACTAGTGGCATACCACCTGGCTACCTGAAGGTGCATTCTGAAAACTCAGATCTCCACGTGTAGTCTCCCTATTGTGCTTCCTGTTATCAACCGGTGAGGCACTAACTTTGGATATTGAACCACTTTGGCTCACAGCTCTATAATCCCTTAGATTACTCTATGTGATAAGTGCCTGGTTAACTATAGAAGATATCAAAGTCAACCAAAATATGTTCACCTAAGCCCGAATGTCTTGTCTGAGACCATCTTCAAACTTCCTTCCCAAGAACAACCCATCTCCCCCTAGAAAGGGTGTAAAGTTCTATAGCTCGGTGAAGCAAGAAGAGTACTCCATAACAGAAAGAGTACCTTACTCCAAACTCATGAACTCTTGGGCTCGATCATCCCTCAAGGTCTCCGGATAGAAGTAATCATAGAAGGTATGCTGAAACTCATCCCAGGCCATCTCCTGTTGGCATCTCTCCTGTTAGATCACATCCCACTATCTCTTAGCAGAATCCAGAAGCATATATGTAGAGAGATTGACCCTCCTATCTGGATGCGTCTCCAGGTGCTCAAAGATCGTCAGTGTGGCCTCCAACCATGACTCTACAACTTGTGGTCCTCCTTCCCCTGAGAAAGTGGGAGGAGGATGATACTACAAAACTCGCACCAACTCTTCCATAGATGGGGTAGGATGCGGTACTCCACGGAAGGTCTGCATAAACCTCATAAAACCCTCTCAAAACTATGCATCAGCACCTGTGTTTGAAATGACGGATGGTGCCAAGACTGACACAACTAGTGGATCTGCTGGAAGTCCCTTATCATCCATGTTTGGTGTCTGATCATTACTATATAACTGGCGTACAAGCAGATGAAGTCTAGTGGCATGACTCTATAAGGTCAAACACATACCTTAGAGAAATATTTTCAAGAACTAAAAAACTGGAAGGGGTGAGAAATGGAACATGAGAAAGAAAGCATTCAAGTTTTACAAAACATGGATACCCGATGTGTATACTTAACTACATGGTGTGTTCCCTTAATCCTTTCACATAGGTGTGTGCTTCTTCCAAAACTAGTCGTGTAATACCCCAAACACATGGTGTGTTGTCCTAACACATAGTGTGTACTTGAATCCTCCTCCCATTCTCGAGTCCTTCTACATAACTAAGATACATGGTTCTCCTAGAACAAGACTACACGGCATTTTTGCGCTAGACATTGTGAGTACTTGACGACCTTCACCGACCCATGTTTTTAGTGACACGGTCGGATACACGGCTCACACTACATGGTGTGTTCCAGACCAACACAGTGTGTACTAAAGGATTTCCACCGACCCAGGTTGTTAGTTACACGGCCAGATTCCCAGGATTAAACTACGTGGTGTGCTCAAGACTAACACGGCGTGTATTTCTTATGTTTTTATCCACCCATGTAGTTAGTCACATGGACAGACATAGTATCTAAACACACGGCATGTACATCTGGTACATGGCATGTTCCACTAATATTTTTCCCCAACCTCGTTTCTCTGCCCAGAAGGCCAGGGAGACGGTCATAGACTACACGGCATGTACATAGTGTACATGGAATGTACTTAATAAAAATAGTTTCTTCTGGAATAGAAGAACACATTGCGTGTATTAAAAACTACACAGTGTGTATTCAGGGTTTTTCCAGATAGTAAGCCTCAGAAACTACTCTTGAGCCCAGAAAAACACTTAAACAGAAATTAAATTTCCAAATTCTGATCTGTGAGGGCCCATACTACCCACGAATCAAATCTTAGCGTCTTTTACATGTTATATACAAGAAAAACAAGGCAATGATGCACCAAATTCCAATCCAAGAGGGCCCATAACACCTCAAGAACCAAAGTTTGGCATTCATTCACACAAAACCATACACAAGTCAATACCATATGAAATAGTAGGTATTTTATCATGGCATCTATCACAACAACATGCACATCTAGCACAACACCTATCACAACAACATGCAACCACTAATACACCCTAAATGGTATGGAAATAATGCATGACATGTGATTCCTACCAAGTGCATATATGATGCATGAGATGGCATACCCTCATCTCATCGGGTTGCAACAAAAATAGAACCTCAACAATATCAACGATAATAGAACAAAACATGTGAATCACCAAATGGTGAAATCAAATCAACCATAAAATTTCAAAACCAGAAAATTTCAATATACGAGGTAAATTAGCTTTTCCATGTACATGGGTTAGCTACTCCCGAGCATAGATTATTACCAAGTACCTATTTCCACCCTATCCTTGACTATAGGCTCTAAACAATAAGTCAAGAATAAAATAATTCCTCTGATACCACTTTGTAACGTTCCAGTTTTGGAATCCACCCAGAACCGCCTCGTACCCGGTTGGTCACAAGGCCTCAAGCGCATTTCCCCTAACGCGAGAGGTTGCCGAATACCAGCAAGGGACATGGGTGTGATATTGGGGAAACTATGCCCTCATTGTCAGAGTAACACAGTGGAATAGAAATATATAACAATAGAAGAAGTAGTAATAATATTATACAAAAAGAAATAGCGGAATAATGAAGAAATAAATAGTTGGAGCACATATATAATGATGCATGATACATATGTCTAGGAATACATCCAAACAAGTTACAATGATGAAATAAAGTACTAAACCAAAGTACAAGAAAAATATTAAACAACTCCATATCATCGTAATCCAAATCTTGGTCCCATGCTCTCCATCTCAAAAACAGTCAAGTACTTGAAGTAGAAGGGCGCTTTCCCTTGTCTATACCTGCAACAATACAATCTCTTTGGGCCCAAAATCATGGCCCAAACATGAAGTGAGACTAAATCCCTATAGTCAACCACCAAAATATCTGTTCCTAACAGTCATTGAATATATATGGAAGGAAATAAACAAAATAAGTTGTAAACAAGGAAGTATTAAACAGTCAATATTCCTATAGTTTCAAATCATTCAATACCACATACCAAGTAAGTAGATAATCACAAACAAGTAACCCTCTGGGAAGTACTCACAGCTTATCCCCTCTAGTCCTACCTAGAAAACACAAGCAACCCTCTAGGAAGCACACATAGTCTCACCCCTCTTATTTATCTTTAGAATAGACTCTCTGAGAAAGCACTCATCGTCAATTCCTCCTATAGTCTATTAATGGTAACCTACAGGCACTCTGAGGAAGCACTCAATGTCAATTCCTCTTGTGGCCTTGTAACGTAAGTATAGACCCTTGGAGGGAGAACTCAATGTCAATCCCCACTATGGTATCACAGTGTGATAATAATTAGAGACACTCTAGAAAATCCCTTACTTCCATTCTCCTTATGGTCTACTACACCAGGTTCTCATAGCCTTATGTAAGTCAAGCGAGCATAGAAATGCAAAGCGGCCAAAGTAAACCTCAAGAAATACTTGGATAACCAGTCTATGACATAATATCATGTCAGATAAACAATCACTCCATCCTAAAAATACTAGGTCGGGGAAACAAATAGCAGCCGAATAGGCAAACTAGACCGAACGGTCAAAACAAGCAAACATGGGAAAAACCTACATAACATGGCAAAGTAAACCATATTTTCACAAAATAACCTATATCCAATCAAACTAGGGCATTGAAGGCACACAATAAGTCTAAAACCATAAATGTGCAATACCTTGATCATGGGTATTGGGAACTTTTTCACATAAAACTGAAATACTATCTATGGAAAGGCACAAACCACCTACTTGGGCATCAGTAGATCAATATACTTGAGTCTCAGGCCTTGAATCACCTTAAAACATCATAGATAGATGTGATTCCAACGCAACTGACGGAGTATGATTTGAAAAACAGAAGATCGATCGAGGTCTCGGTGATGATCTGTGTTGTACGGACGATCTCGGACAAACTAGGTCGAGAAAAAGACGGTTCTTTCTGTCAGACATGACCCTAGTACGTTTAATGAAAAAAAAGTACACGACATGTACTTTACTTCACCATCCCCCATATTAGGCGGTCTCTAGGTCACCACACACAGCCGTGTGCATGGCCGTGGTGATCATGGATATATTTGGGTACTTAACTCAAGTTATGAGGAATAACCTTGCCCATATGGAACAAATTGTTATTCCATAGTGTGATTCCCCTATGTTGGATCACTTCATGTGACAAAAGACTCTATATATTAATGGAAATACTAATCCATTAGCAGCTAATAAAATTATTAAATCTCTTGAAAATATATTCTTTGATTTAGGATGCAATGAAAGTGAAAAGGTTATTTTGGAAGTGCATTGTTTGAGAGGAGATACTGATCAATATTGTTCATTGATTCATACTACTAAAGATATTGAAGAAATATAAAGAATTGAATAATGAAATTTTAAATTGATTTTCTTGGAGAAATACTTCCCTTGAGAACCGTTATCTGAAAGAGAGAGGAAGTTACTCACTTTAAAGAAGAAGGAAGAAGAATGTGTGGTAGAGTATGAGGTTAAATTTACCAGACTATTTAGGAATGCTTCAAACTACATATTTAATCTAGAAATAAATATTTACTATTTCTTTGATTGATTTAATACAAGATTCTAAAGGTCACTGTTTTCTCAGATTCTTTCATTATATGATGATATGGTATCAAGTTTCATCATGATAGATAAATAATTCTCCAAGTCATAATTTTAAAATTAAATTAAGACAATAAGATTATAAATGAGAACCAAGGAAATAGAAATGAGTTAAAAGAAAATAATGGAAGTATGGAACTTCCCACATGTGATAATTGTGGAAAGAAACACACTATTACTTTCTTAAAGTGAAGAATAGTTTTCTAAAGTGTGGAAGAAATCCATCATGCACATGAGTTCAAGGTTAAGTAAGAAATATCTAATGTTAATTGTTTCAACAATAAATATATAGAGAATTATTCAAACCAATTTCTCAATAATCAATGGAATATATAATAGAAAAAGCTGGGGGGAGAAGGTTGAGCTTTTTCTATTACTACAACCAAAGTGGAATGATCAAGATGCTTGTGTAATTGGATTTAAGAATTATGTATAAGTATTTTATCAATTATAATTTTATTATAAGAATCATGAAACATATAAGGACTGTGCTAAATTATTTTTCTTTAAGGATTTTAATTATATTTTGAATGGTATTGACAACCAAGAAAAATGATTTAGTGGTAAAGTGATATTTATTTAGAATCCATGAAGAAGGGAAAGATAACCCTTAATATGTTCTTGGTTTCGATTTAAAGAGAATGTTGACACTGATAAACTAAATGGGATAGTTTTGATGACCTTGAAAATGATTAGTAATTTCATTATAAAGTAATTTATGAGGGATTTTATTAGATTTCATATTCATAAAATATATTTTATAATTTGATATTTTATTTAAGGAACATGGATAAAGTTATTTTTGGGATTTAGTTATGTTTTAATTGGGTTTTCATGATGATTTAGGATATTAGTATGTTTTAATAGAACATGTGATCAAGGTATTCACATGTTTGGTATGTGAAATTTAGAGCC
The DNA here is from genome assembly GCA_963277665.1 of Viscum album. Classification (NCBI taxonomy): domain Eukaryota; kingdom Viridiplantae; phylum Streptophyta; class Magnoliopsida; order Santalales; family Viscaceae; genus Viscum; species Viscum album. The sequence goes on from OY728121.1 coordinate 1,250,354,672, forward strand.
ACATTATACTATTTGGTAGATTAATGTTAAGTTTACTTTTGAAATTTAGAGACTTTACTTCTAATTTTTTGGACATTGAATTCAGTTATAAATATTCTAGAAGGGTCTTAAGGTTAACTACCTATGGAATGGAATAATTTGAACATTAGATATAATTATTTTCGGTTAAAGTACGATTTATCATATGGGATAACCTAGGAAAACCATTTTTATTTTGGTAAATATTTAGAGGTCTAATGAATGAATTATAGATATTATGATACATTAAAAATGATTCATCATGAAACATTTATCTTGATTTTCCAATTCCCAACATAATATATGAAGTAGAGATTAATCAACGAAAATAAGAAGAATGAAATTATTCTTATGAAATGCAAATATATCAATTAAGGTTATTTTTCTTGAGTTATTTATCTGGATAGTAAAAGAATCCCTCTACATTAGAAAAATGACCATGAAATAAAAAATTTATCTATTTACTATCCTTTCAGAAAAAACAATGGTATTTTAACTCATCACATAATTATGGTTTTATAATAGTAAAATTTATCATGACCAAGTTCTCTATCACTGTCTGTCAGTCCTTGGGTTCTAGTTTTCTCTTTGATGACCATATTTTCACTTCCCGTAAATTTTATCTTATTTATAAACCTAGTTTTGTGGTGAATTTCAAATTTCTATTTCCCACTTTTTAAGTGGAAGTTTTATTAACCCTTTTTATGATGTGTGTTCTCCATAATGGAATTTTCAAATGTGAAACCATAATTTATCGAGAACAAGTTAAAATTATGGGGACTCAATTTATTTTAAGTGGGAGGGAATGTAACACCCTAAAATTGTAAAATAAGACTTTGTTTAATAGAGTATACAACAAGAAGCACCAAGCTAAAATGAACCACAAAATATTATTATATAAATATAATTGTATAAACTAGCCGTTAAATTAAACAATATATATAGGTTTAACCGATTTATAAAATATATATAAATTCCATACTCAATATAAATGTACTGGTAAATTATTATTAAATTATGACCCATTTTTTATAAAAGTCATTTTATTCTTCAAAAATATTTTTTCTTAAAAAATTATTATTATTTATTTTTTTGAGAAAATTGTATAATTAATTTTCAAAAAAAATAGAATTTTTTTTTGATAAAATTAGATTCATTTTTCAAATCTTCATATGAAAAATATCTTATATTTATTTTTTATTTTTCTGAAAAGATTGATTTTTTTGTGAATAGTGAAAAGCCCGCTTTTTATTAAAAATAGTATTTTTGTTTCAAGCATTTACAAAGTTAAATTTTTTTTTAAAATAGTTTAAAAACAAAATTAGTTCAATTATATTTTTAATAATTAAATTAAGTTCATTTTAATAAATTTTATTATTGATTTTCGTATGAAAACATTTTTATACATAAAATGGCATTTTTCTGAAAAACTGTTTTTCATTCTGTTTTTTTATTTTTGCTTAAATTAATTTTTGCCACTTTTAGGAATTGAATCTTGAAAAAAAATTACTATATTATTAATAATGTGGTACTAATTTGTTAAATAGTTTCCTTTTATTTCTAGTCATTATGAATAGTAACCATATTAAATATTGTCACCGCAATAAAGGGTAAATTGGGTAATTTGGATTAAAAATAATATCTTAAGAACTAAAAAATGACCATAACACTTTTCTTAGTTTTATTATATGAGTATATCTCATCCATAAACATCAAAATTTATAATATATGAATTTTTTTTTCATTTGACCATGATTTTGACATTTATAATATTTAAGTGAGAGATAAAGATAAAAATGTCAATTTTTTTCTTTTAATATCTATAATATTTTATGATAGGGATAAACACAACATATGTTTGATTATAAATAATAATTTAAAATATAAATAATTTATTTTTTATCATGGTAATTTATTTCTAATTTTTAGTGATGAAATAATTACCTTAAATACATGTGTAACGCTGAGAAAGAATTTATTTAATTAATAGAAAAATAAAATAAATGATTTGAAAAATTTTAAAAGTGATATAATATGAATAATTTAATGTGTCCCATGAATTTTATAGATCTGTTTTAAATATTAGATAATTTTTAATTGATTATATTATAATTACCTCATTTTCCTGATGTATTTAAGGTCATATTAAATGAATAATGTCAAAATTGACATTAATAATATTTTATAATAAATAATATTTTATTAAATGATTTAAAATTCATAAAAATGTTATTTTCATCAAAATTAATTTTATACTGTTGGAAACATCAACCATGTTCCATTTATGGGCCATTTTTTCTCATATAGTAACATTATTAACCCTTAAAGGGTGGAAAACTTTAATACTGCGATATTTGTTAAATGGGTTAATGGGGGTTAAAACATAAAATAAAGGAGAAAATATATCCAAAACTTGTCCAAATTTTATTTCATTATAGTATTTAAATTTATTCTAATATTATATTTTAATTATATCTATTTTTATTCATTTTTACATAAAAAATAATTTATATTATTTTAATACTTTAAGAAATTCAAAGAATGTCCCTCCCCTCACTTATAAAAAGACACCAATTATCTAAATTATTCACACAAATTTAAGCCGTATAGATCAACCAAACCATTTAAATTTTTCTTCTTAATATAATTATTCAATTTATATAGGTTTTGGACCTTCTTAAAGACCAACCCTAAGTCCCTTAAGAAGAGATATAAAGGAAGTCTATTGAAGAAGAGGTAATCGTCTTTATGAACTCTTTCAAGTTTATTTAATCATACACTTACTCTTAATGTGTTGTGACCATACTAAAATAATAAATATAGTATCACAAATATAGTTAAATATTACTAATATTGTTATATAACCATATTATATCTCTTTTACATCCTATGAAAAGTGAAAATATCACTCGTGCATACGTACGGCTTACCGTCTCCATGTAGCGATGTAATTCGTTTCTCATCACCACTTTACTTGGATGGTTATTAATATGAAATTATTGATTATATATTATATTTTTGACATAAATATTATATTTTAACAATAATATAATATATACCTTTTAACATTTCAATCCATTGGAAAACAATAACATTGCTTGTGCCTACGTGTGGACTACCACATCCACGAGGAAATGTGATCCATTTTTTGTTTATTATTTACATGGATGGTAATACAGATAGATTAATTGACTCTGTATGATATATATTATATAACAATGATTCTGGAAATATTAATTATTATTCTTATTTAATTAATTCCATCCATAGAAAAGTGAAAGTAACATTCATGCGTACCTACGGACTAGAGTCTCCATAAACTGTGCAATTCATTTTTTTATCTCAATATTTTATGGATAACTATAAATATATATATATATATATATATATATTATATTTATACCATTAATAACATTATTTAGATTATGGAACCATAACAAAAGTACAATTATTGGAACTACCAAATCAAAACATACATGAAAAATAAAGTAGTTAACTCACAAAATAATGATAATAATAAAAAATTGTTAACAAATGGGTAATAAAATTTTATATTATAGATATTTATAAGATTATATTATGTAATTATAATAAATATAAATTTATTACATAGGAGGTTAAAACATTTTCAACTAAAGGGAAACATACAGCTATAAATTTTGTATCAATTTCTACCCCGTTGAGACATATTTTGTAATATGAACCTACTTACTTTTATGTGGTGTAAATAATGAAACTTTGAGTTATTTACCATGAATATATATTTATTCATGATTGTTAATGATTAAATTCAAGTTACTATTTCAAGAGTAATTTTTAAAATAAAATATGTTCTTATTTCTCTTCTTGATCAGGTATAGTTTTTTATTTCTGTATTTTTCATATCTGTTTTAAGAAAATCCTTTTTATTTACACAAATAATTTATAAAGGATATTTTAAGTTATCCTTTAATTTTTAAATACTATTAAATCAATATTTCTAAGTTTCTCTTAAAATAGTTCATTGTGAACTTTCTTTACAAAAAAAATCAAATGGAATGTTCTTTTAATATATACGTCGTTAGCAGAATTTCCCTCCACCATAATCGTTTTAGGATCTTTAGATTACAATACAAGTTTTCAAGGGTTTTTAAAAGAAAAATATTTAATGAAAACTTATTTTAAATATTTCATTTTCATTTTCATCTATTATTTAAAGCATTTGATATTACTACAAAATCTACATTTTTATAGTCAACTCTCATCTCTTAATTAATCTCATGGACATTAACATTCTCTTAAAATAACCACTTTATTATAATCATTAGACATTAAATTTATCTTAAATATACTTATTCATTGTATCAGAGTTATGATTTTTACATTAAAAATATACCATTTCTATATATATCTTTTTTACTTTTAATTTTATTTTATTAATTGTGGAATTATCAATAATATGTATTCTTTACTCGATATGGAAATTTATTAATAAGGCATATTTTTAAAAAATTAAATCAATTATTCAGTATTTGAGAAATTAATTTGAAATGTAGGGATGGGTGAGGTATATAATTATATATCCCCTCAATGAATCAACATGTCTCATGAGACAAATCGGTAAGCTATCATTAAATAGGTATTTACCCAAAGTTTTAAACTGTCTTGGAGAAAGGTATTGATGGTAGAGATATCATGATATTTGAAATAATGACATCTAATAGTATACATCTCCTTTATTGAGAATTAATTTATTATTATATATTATATTTCTTCATTAATATTATATGTGGATTTATTTTGTGCTAAAGTTACTGATTAAATGGCATGTGTTTTCAATTATTTACCATTACATATTGATTATGCCTTATTTAATAATGTTAGCTTCCATTGTATTTAAAACGTACTGATCATATAATATCACCCTTTTATTTTTTTCTTCACTAGGATATGAATTAGGATATTATAAATAATATAAAGGATGCAATAATTTTTTATGCTATGTATTTTTATATTTCCAACGTAATATGGGAATATATATGAATCTAGTTTTCCAAGGCTACTAAATTGGTGGATCCTACATGGGGATATTAATTTTATCTATGATAATGTAATAAAGTATATTCCATATCTAGGTTACTACAATTGGTGTTGTTAAATATAAATCCTTTCATGATATCTATATAGATTCATATTTAAAGGAAAAAGCTTGAATTACTATGGCGATTGGTGAACCATGACTGTAATGAAAAGAGGACAGAATTTTTCAGGAATTGTCTAGTTGATGATACAATTTATTGTGGATAAGGTTGTATTGAAAATAATCATTGATTTTATGGATGTTTAGTTATATTTTTTGGATGTTTAGTTGTACTGTGACTATGTATTTTTTTATTGAACCAAAGGAATACTCAATCTTATTGTGACTATGTTTCTTTTTGTTTAACTAGTGCCATACTGAGACAAGAGAAGAAGTGTTAAAATCTAGAGTAAAAGTGTTAATTTACTTTTCAAAAAAAACAAAACAAAAAAATATAGAATATATGTGTTAAAATCGAGATGCCTAGGGTTAAAATTTTGAAGGTCAATGTAAAAATTTGTAAATTTTCTCATCTAAAAATGTTCACTTAATTTAAATGTTATAATTCCATGTATCTTCCTAAATGAATCAATTAATTTATATATAATATTGATTAAACATACCTCACTATCATTGTAATTAACATAAAATGAAAAAAAAACATAAATAACAGGATTTAAATACCAGAACTCCATAATTATACTCATTTATTAGGAGCTTAGTTATATATAATAACTTGATCTGATGGTGTACTCAATCCTTAATGAAAACAAATATAATGATCATTTAAAAAATGATCCAAGATAACTCAACAAAATTTTATGTTGTAAGTTAATGGAATATATAATTCTAAAGCAAGATGACATGCTTAATTCAATTTTCAAAAAAATAAAAACCAAAACAAATCTGGAGCCTAAGTGTTAAAATATGGAGGCTCAGTGTTAAAACACAGAAGAACAATGTTAAAATATGTAATTTATTCCATCTAAAAATGTTGACTAGGTTTAAAATTCTGAATGTCATACATCTTATTTATTTCATCAATTAATTTGTAAACATATATGATTCTTCGTACCATATCATTATTTTAAGTAATAGAAAACCACAAAAAAACTAGAATTATATAGGTTCGAGGAAAAATGAAAGCATCTTTTAATGTTATGACCAACATGTATATTAGTCATAAATCATAGTTAATCATTTCTTTACATGATCAAAATGTCATTTATAATAAAAACAAAATATTTCTTGATTAGATTAAAACACTAGAACCAAAAGTGAAGGATCTTCATGTGTAATTTATAATTAATTTATGATTAGATATAGAATTACCTCAACTTGTAATTCTGTTTTCATTGATTATTCATCTAATAAGATCTTTTCATACCAGCATTGCATTGTACGATATAAGTGTGGAATCCCTCTAGCAGTAATGAAAATTCACACCATAATCTTTGAATATCACCACTGAACTATTGTGTTCTAGCACAGTCGATCCTAATCCCTTTCATTGATTGTGGATGATTGCAGTAGAATTATTCTTGAGAGTAAGAACACTTGATTATCACTCCTTCACCTGAGTAAGAAGGGGAGGATAGAACTCTAGATCTACTGATCTCCCTCTAGGGATTGATATAGGCTCACTATATCTATTTTGTACACCAATTATGTTTTAGTAAATAGATATAATTATATATTTATTATTGAAATTTTAGGTTCGAAAAATTTCACATTAAACCCTTTTTAATTATATAATTCTTAGTTAACCCCATGTCCAATAATAATAATATAAATATTTTTATTGAATGCCTGAAACATGCAACACATAAATAATATAAATAAATATCACTTATACAACTTTAAAATTTAACCATTAAACTTGGTCCATTTTTCCTCATCAATATTTACCGATCCTCAAATAATGACTATTTAATAAATTAAATCATTGCATTATTCTATGATACGTGTAATAAATATTATATTCACCAAACCTGAAAATACATATTTATTATTATTATTTAAATCACTTTTTATTTTTATTAACCTGTGATTAAATTATGAGCATCAACCAAACCAAATAAATCTCATTTATTATAACTTGTTAAATTCGTTACTTGAATTTAACTAAGATTTTGGAAACACTTATTGTGTGACCCTCAAGGACTCTTTTTAGGGTCATTAGGCATAACTGCCAAAAGTACAAGGTTAGCATCTAGAAAACACAAAAGTCATCCATAGAGAACTAAGTTTACATTGTAATGATGTATAACCTCTTATGAATGTTTACCATGTAATATAATCCCCTTATTGTGATATCTCAAATCAAGAAGGTCTCATGTTATTATTATCAATCTATATTCTCGATGTATCTTTATTTAACTTTATGGAAATGAACTCACCCACTAAACATCATGGTCATGTATTTATACATGTAGTTCCAATCCCATAAAAGGGCCTAAGATATCAATTTCTCTCTAGGTACAGAAGAGATAAATCTTTTTTCACATTATCTATTAATACAATATCACTCATGATAAACCCAATACATCCTACTTTTCCATGAACATAAGTCTTCATGATTTTCATCAATACATAAAATTATTTGAGTCATGATATCAATTAATTGTAATCTAAAAGTCTAAGGATCAATTCACACATTTGAAGACAGGAACATCCAATGATGCATGGAAATATAGATTTCCTACTAATGTATTTGTTCTTATAACCTATTATCTTGGATATTACCAAGGGAGAACATCATGAGAAGGTGTATCAATGTATTATGAGCCTCTTACCCCTAAAAACTATATTGTTTGTGTCCTGTCATAAAATATCATTCGGCTATAGAAAAAGTTTCAAGAATAAATTTGTCACACCTCTTGGTTCTCATCATAGTGGGGAGAAGCTAAGACCTTTTAGTGTGGAATATATTATGAGGAAATTAACATATGAAAATAGTATGTAGAATAATAATAATATTGTGATAAGAAAAATTATTTAATAATAAAAACATGAAATCAATTACTAAACAATTCGGTTCTAGGGAACCAACTCTAACTGACTCCCACTTTCATTGGAGCTAACTAGCAATAGATTTCATTCCACTATCACTCACATGATACCCATGATTCTACTAAAATAAATCCTTCATTAAGTGGTCTTCCATGTTTTACTCAATGGATACTCTAATCACTACAACTTTGACTCATTTATAAAAATACCTCAGGAGATGAAACTTACAAAGTTTGTGTTTTTATTTTTGGTGTGAAATTGGGTCTTTAGGGAGATCCATATAGTAGTGTTATTGAAATAAGTTGTGGTATGATATTTACTACTAGGAACCACATCAAGATCTATGAAAAATTTGTGAATCCAAACTGCTTATTTGGCTGAATCAGAAGCCACAATATACTCAGACTATACTGTAGAATTAGTGACAAATGGATATTTTGAACTCTTCTATCTCATAGCTCCTCCATTGAGAAAAAATTCGTGTTTAAACTGTGACTTTAAATCATTATGATCTATCTAAAAACTAGCATATTTATAACTCCTGAGGACTAGTTATTCATCTCCTCCGTACACCAGAAACATATCCTTAGTATGCCTCGGATACTTAAGTACATCCTTAATAGCAGTATAATATATTTCACCTGGATCTTGTTGATATCTTCCTAACATGAGAAAATCATATGGAATATCAAGCCTCATAAATAACATTTCATATATGATAGATCGTATTGTATAAGCATATGAGAACTTACCCATTCTCTCACTTTCATATTGTGTTTGAGGACACATTTTCTTGGAAAGATGTATACAATGTGAAACTAGAACCAATACCCTCTTGGATTGTTCTATACTAAACCTATTTAGTATCTGGTTAATGTATTTATCCTTACATAGCCCAAGCATCCCCTTGGATCTATCATGTATGATATTGAACCCAAGAATTCAGGCTCCTTCACCAAAGTCCTTCATAGAGAAGTGCTTTTTCTACCATTCCTTAACCTCTTATTAGGCTGATATATCATTTCAAATTAGTAATATGTAATCAAAATATACTTTGATGAAAAGATCTATAGTCCCACTAAACTTATTATACACACATGTCTCACATTCATTCTTAAAGGAACCAAATTAGTTTATGGATTTCTCAAATCGAAGGTTCCATTACCTATATGCTTTCTTTAATCTATAAATGGATATATGCAACCTGTAAACAATATTTCATTTCCTAGAGTTACAAACCCTTCTCTTAATGTCATATACACATCCTCTTGAAGGTTCCCATTAGGTAATTATGTTTTGACATCCATTTTCCAAATCTCATAATCTTGTTAAGATACTAGGGAAAACAAAATTCTAATGGATCTAAACAAGGAAACTAGAGAAAATGTTTCATCATAGTCAATTACTTGAAATTTTATAAACACTTTAACACCAATCATTATTTGTAGATATTTACTTTACCTTCTATTTCTAGTTTTCTATTGAATACAAATTTACACCCAATAGGTTTTACATTAACTAGAGGATAAATCAGAACCTAAACTTAGTTTTAATGTGTGGAATCCATCTAAGAATTCATGGATTATTTACATTTTGAATCTTCTAAGATCTATACTACCTCCTTATAGGAGTTATGATCATCATTTTAAACCAATAATGATTCACAATTATTAGTGATTAGAAAATAATATCTTTGTAGTTCTCACACCTCTCTTGTACTCTTATGAAACACTTGTGTTTTAGGAATACCTTCTTCCACAAGGACCTGTGGAATCAATTCCTATACCAACTCATGGGTATCTTGAGCATCAAATACGAAAAATTAAATATTTTTACCACTAACCTCGTTGATTATGTACTCCCTCTCAAGAAAAATAGCTTGTCTTGTGATAGTTATAGTTCTATCTGAAGGGTTGTTTAGGTAGTATCCCCTTATTTCCATAGGATATCCTATAAAGATACACTTTATTCCTTGGAATTCTTGTTTATTTATTAATATATTATTAAAAATTCTTCACAATGTCATGCTTGAACATGTAAAAAAGAGTTTTTTTACACTCCATAACTCATATGGAATAGTGTTTTCCACTTTAGTCGGTACTCTTTTTACTAAGTATAATGTGGTTTGCAATGCATATCCCCAAAAGGATAGTGGAAGGCTTCTGTGGCACACCATTGACCTTACCATTTCCAAAAATGTACGATTACTCCTTTTAATAACACTATTCCACTGTGGTATATAAGGTGGATTGAGTTAAGATAAAATCTCATACTTCTATATAAAGTCAATAAAGTATTGGTTAAGATATTCACCACCTCAATCCAATTAAATTTTCTTTATTCTCTTAACAAGATGATTCTAAAACTAATTCTTTAACTCTTTGACATTCACAAAGGATTAAAACTAATAACTCATTAAGTATATTTTATTAAACCTACTCAAGTTAATGGTAAAATTAATAAACTATGAGAATCCAACTGTATATTCTACTTGAAAAGGTCCACACACATCAGTTTGTACTAATTATACAATATTTGTAGCCCTTTCAACTTAGCTACTGAATGGTGTTTTGGTAATCTTACCTTGTAAAAAAGTGAGGGATATTTCAAGTGTCTTAAGAAAAAAAGAGCCTAAGTAACCATCTTTAAGGAGCTTTTCCAAACACTTATTGTCTATGTGACTAAGATAGTGATGTCATAACAGGGTGTTATATGAGTCGTGAATATTTTTTCATTCAATTGTTTTATACCATAACATGTTCTATATTTATAAAAGTAACAACCTTTATTTACAAAGATGAAAATAAATCCATCCATATCAAAACAAGAAACACAAATAATGTTCAATGTAACATTAGTCTCATAATTACAGTTCTTTAAAACCAAAATCAATCCTGTCACCAATGTGAGATGGTAGTCTCTAATAGCTAGAGTATCCATCCCTGCTCTATTGGAAACTCATATATCAACATCATCTCTGGTAATATTTAAAAATATAATTGGTTCCTGTATTTGGTTTTAAATGTGAGCATTGTATGTAGTAACTAATACCCACCTTGTAGATATATAAATATTACAGTCAATAACTAATACACCTAAATATCTGCCATTCTTCTTTGATTGGGTCCAATTTCTCTTCTATTTTCCCTACTTTCCATATGAAAAACATACCATGTATTATTCCTTTCTTTACCGATATATTTCTTCCTCTTGGAGGCATGACACTCTAAATATTTATACTTGGAATGAGTTGTAAGTCCATTTTACTTGTTACTATTATTAGTATTCACCATAAATACAATGATTCTTTAATTCCCCATGTCTTTATCAACTTGTAGGATAAGAGTAAGAATTTATTATAGTGACTTTTTGTTATTGATCATATTATAATTTACAATAAAACTGGATAATTTTTTGGGTAGTGAGGATAGAATGAAATTTGTATGCAACTCATCATGGATTTTAAAACACAAGATGCCCAAGCGCTCAGTGTATCCAATCATCTTGACTACATATATCCCAGTTAGTGCCAACTCTCTAATATTTCACAGGAAAAAGTGCGTTATAGATATCATATCTATCTGATATCACCTTCTCTTGATAGATATCATGGGGGTGAGAAACTATGTTATATGAATCCATATACTTATATTTAATTAAAATCTCATTTTATATAGAGGATAACATAAAATATTAGACATACATTGCATCATCGACATTTTTTACAAAGATAGATACTTATTCCTCAATAGCCTCTTTAGAAGGAAACTTAGAAAGTGGGGTTTCTATTGCAAATGATTTCAATTCATGGTGTATTATAACACACAAGAATCTATACTATTAATAGAAGTTCATTATGGTGAGAAATTTATCCTTTTCTTGTATAGATCACAGTGATCTTATCGAATTTGTTTGATTTTCCATTTTCTACAAATTAAGAGCAGAAAATTAATACTTGTTATTTTTATAGAAATAGATTAACAAATTTAAAATTTATTAAATTATTATTATTATACCACTATTTTTCAAGACATATTATCCCTCTCCATTAATTTCAAAATTTATTTTAGCTTAGATATTCTAGTTGCAAGGATCCATATTCCCTTCTCATAACCCAAACTTGGGACTAACAAGCTATTTGAAGGGTTTTATGAAGGCATAACTTTCGAACTAAAATAACAAATAACACCTTGATCTATTGAGTGTAATTCATAATACTAAAATCATTTTTTATGATTTCCAAAACCTTTACCTCTTAGTTACACCAAGTTGTGCTTGGGGAGTCAACCCTTGATGTAAACTTAGTTAATTCAACAAAAAAATTCAAGAAAAAACTCCAAAGTAATTGAAATCACACCAACTTGGGTTAGTTAAGTACTTTGACATATAAGGTCGATTATAATGTAAGTATTGGAAGGCTAAGATGACTAAATATTTTAATTGTGGGATTTTTATCCTTATATATAAATCCCATTTTATCCTTTTATATGACCTGTTAATATTAAGTGTATTTTACTTAAATGATTAACCATGTCTGATAAAACATTTATACATAACAATATTATAGTTTATTCCATCTTTCATTCCTGTTAATTCATTTTCTAGGTGATCTCACAACATTCAAAAACATAAATAATTAACCATGAAACTAAAAGATATAAAGTACAAGTGGAATGATTATGAGATTCTATAATATTTGGTTTATCTAGTGGATGATAAACTAACCCTTGACCCTAGGGGAGAACACAACTTTAACTGTAACTTGGTTCATGTTTCATCATTCCTCCATTGATCCTATGTATCTCCTTGATTGGTTTCATCTTTGCTCCTTGACTTAGACTACCTCCTCTCAATTGGTAGATCTATCCTTACATAATCTTTTACTCACATGAAGGTGAGTGGATCCAATGGATTTGATAAAGGGGGTTTACATAAAATAAACTATGGGAATGAAGGACCTTAAATAATAAGGAGGTAATGACACGTATTCCATCAATAATAATTTAACCGTAATAAATTAATAGTAACCAATCACATACTTGGGATGGTCTAATCTCATGATCATTTACCCATCAAGAAATGATCATACATTTTCAATCTAGTTATCAATTAATTTATTTTGTTCTTAAATTAAGAAAATGTGCCATGAATTAATCAAATTAATCCATTTTATATTAATTCCATACAACCATCCTTAACTCACCGTCTTCTAAAATTTTAAATAAAATTAATTTCATTAAAATTAATCTAGTATAAATATGTATCTGGAGGCAACCTTGTATGTTCGTTGAAAATTTTAACATGGTAATTAATTTAATATATAATTTTTAATCTTATAATATGGAGAGTACTGTAAAATTAATGACGTCTGAAACACATAATAAATAGATTTAATTATACAATTAATTCTTATTTCTATAAAAATTTGTGAACACTATCAGCTGAAGACTACACGACATGTACAAAAGTACACAACATGTACTTTTCTTTTGCTCATGTCCCAAACACGCACCATGGGTCTAGCCATGATACCTATCATGGACGTTTTTGAGGTACACAACATGTACTATGAATAAATGACATATAACCTCATATTGAATGACATATAATACCTCATGTCATGTATCTAAGAAATTACACACTTGGGACACACCGTGTTCTCGAACTTGAGAAGACAGGGACTACATGGCTTGTAAGGTACTTACACGGTGTATAGTTCTACATGCCATGTGCCAGTCTTCCAGATCCACGCATTGATGTGATTTTTCAGATCTTAGATCTGACTGCATCAAATTTATTCAAATTTTTCAAATGATACACAAGTGAAAATAAAATTACACAGCATGTATATAGTAATTACATGTCGTGTACTCTTGTTTTGTCTATGTATAAACTTTGGATCCTCCAGATAGTTTGAATCGTATTCTTCTTCAATTTTAATCATTAATCAATTACTATTTATGTTAAAGAGAATGGATATAGATAATAGATGATGATTTTAGATATTAAATAAAATCATTTTAAGTAAAAGAAGATGAAAATACATAAAACCAATCAATTAATAATAAATAATTATAAATAAAACACATTACCACTCTGATACCACTTGTAGGTTCCGGGCACAGAGGAAGCATCCTTTGATGGTATGTCCAACTCAAATTTTAGTCATAATTCATGTATAGTAATTTCTTTAAATGATCAAAACATCATGTCCAATGAAAAAAGTATATTAATTGACTATATTAAAACACCTAAACCAACAGCGAAGGATCTTCCCATGAATTTTATAATTAATTTTTGAGAAGATATAGAATCACCTCAACTTGTAATTCCACTTTTTTTAAAGATTCGATTAACAAGATCTTGTAATACCATAATTACACTAAAATATATGACTATAGAATCCCTCTACCAGTGATACACATGTGCACCAAAATCTCTGAATGATGTTGTAGAACCACTGGGTGCTAGCACAGCTGATCAGGATCGCTTGCATTGTTTGTGGTTGATCGCAGCATAATTATTTTTGAGTGGGGAAAATTATTAATGATATCTAATTCACTTGAGAGATGAGAGGATGATACTTCCCTAGTTATGTTGATATCTCTTTAGGTACAGAGATATTCTCACTCTATCTCTTGTGCACACCAATTTTTTTAGGAAATAGATATAATTAAATATTTATTATAGTAGATTTCGGGTTAAAAATTTTCAAACTAAACCCTTTCCAATTCCATAATTCTTAGTTGACCTCATGTCCAATAATAATAATATAAATATTATTATCGAATGCTTGAAATTTTAAATTCATAAATAATATAAATACATATCATTTATACCATTTCCAATCAGATAATTAAACTCAGTTTTTTCCCCCATCGATATTTACTAATCCTTGAATAATGAATATTGAAAAAAAATATCACTGCTTTATTATATGATAAATATTATATTAATAAAAATTGAAAATAAATATTTATTATTATTATTCAACTTAGTTATTCTTTCGAATAACCTATGATTAAATTGTAGTGATCAACCAAACCAAATAAATCTCATTTATTCTAACAAATTAAATTCATTACTTGAATTTAATTGAGATTGTAAATACACTTAATGCATGACCCTCGAGGCCTCTTTCTTAGTGGAATTAGGCATAACCACCCAATTTCTACAGTTAGTATCTTACCACACAACAAGTCTTCCATAAATAAAGAAGTTAATTTCATAACAACATCCAACCTCCTTCAAATGTTTACCATGTAATTTAATACCTTTTTCATGATATATCTAATCAAGCAAGTTGCATGTTGGTGCGATCAACCTATATGCTCGATGTATCTTTCTTTGACTTTCTAAAAGTGAACTCCCCCACCAAACACCATGGTCATGGATTTAGACAGGTAGTTCAATTCCCATCAAAGGGCCTAAGATGTCTAATTATTTCTAGAGACATAAGGGATAAATATTTTCTCACATTATCCACTAATGCAATATGACTCGTGATTCACCCATTAAATCCAACTTCACCATAAACATATTTCATCATGGTTTTCATCAATACGTCAAAAAACTTGAGTCATGATATCTATTAATGATAATCTTAAAATATAAGGATCAATACACATATTTGTGGATAGGAACATCCAATGACACGTGGAAATGTATATTTCCTATTAATAGGTATGTTCTCATAACCTTATATCTTAGAGATTACCAAGGGATAAAACCATGAGAAGATGTCTCAATGTCTTATGAGCCTCTAACAGATAATATCCTCTATTTTCTATGTCCTACCAGACAATATCATATATCTATAGAACAAGATTCAAGAATAATGTCATGGAACATCTAGGTTCTCATCATAGTGTGGAACTACTATGACATTTTAGTGTGACATATATTATAATCCCATTATCAAATAAAAATATTATGTAGAACAACAATAATAATGTGATAAAAAACTTATCTAATAATAAAAACATGTAATTGAGTACTAAACAACTTGGTTATAGCGAACCAAAACCATTAAATTAATAGTATTTATATAATAGAACTCCATAATTTTATTCATTTATTAGGTTCTTAGTTGTATATAATAACTTGATCCAATAGCATAATTAGTCCTTTTTAAAAGCAAATATAATGACCATTTATAAAAATAATCCATGACAACTCAACATAAGTCTATGTTGTAAGTTCATGGAATATAGAATTCTATAACAATATGACATGCTTAATTGAATTTTCACAAAAAAAAATCAAAAAATATAAATAAGTAGTTTTAAAATATTGATGATTAGTTTCAAAACCTATAAAATCATTATTAAAATCTATAACTTATTTCATCTAAAAATGTTTTCTTGGTTTTAATGTCATAATTTCATACATATTTTTGGATGTATAAATTAATTTATAAATACCAATGATTATTTATACCTCCTTATCATTTTAAGTAACACAAAACCAAAAAAAGAATTAATAAGATTTAAATTCCATAAATCCAAAATTTTATTCATTTATTGTGTTCTTAGTAGTATATAATAACTTGATCCAGTGGGACACTCAATCCTTTATGAATAAAAATATAATTATTCTTTATAAAAAAAGGGTCCTATATAACTCAACACAAGTCTATGTTGTAAGTTCATGGAAAATAGAATTCAAAAACATGATGACATGATTAATTGAATTTTCATAGAAACCAAAAAAAAATCTAGAGTGTTAAAATATAGATGCTCCATGTTAAAACCTAGAAGGTCAATGTTAAAATCTATAAATTATGTCTTATAAAATAGTTTAATTGGTTTAAATTATAGAATTTTATGCATATTCTTGACTGCATCAATTAATTTATAAACACCATGGATTATTTATATCTCATCATCATTATAAGTAACACAAAACCATAAAAAGAAATAATTAATTGGATTTAAATACCCTCACTTCACAATTTCATACCTCATAATCATTTTAATACAAGATCCCCAAAAAATATAATTAATCAGATTTAAAGTGAATAACTCAACAATTTTAGCAAGTAGCATAAAAAATTACATTCTCTAATACAAAAATGTGAAAAATTCATTTTTGATGATAGATTTTTCACATTTGTTATATAAAACCAATTTGAAAAACATATTATCATCATTTATTTTATAATCGATGTCGAAAATAAAAAAAAATATTGGTTTTGGCATCAGTTATTTTATAACCAATATTCAAAACTGGCTTTGAACATCGGTAATAAAATATCCAATGTTAAAAATAAACAAAAAAATTATTAAAATGTTGGGATCCCTAATTTTTTGTTTTATTATTTCATATTTTAAGATTTTGATTTTTCCTCCAAGAGTATCCCAAACCTTTGTTCATCCATCCTATAGCCATCATCTAACCTCAGATACCATCATCTTTCATCAAATACTACTATTTACCCCCATCGTTATCCACCATCGGCCATAATTTGGGTTCTATTTGGGATTTCTTCATCACTCTTTTTTGTCATCCTTGTCCCAAAAATGTATTTTTATTCATTGAGTAAATTTTGGTGTTTTATTAATGGTAACTAGTGGTACTCTTAGTGATTTAATCATTTTTTAATGTCTTTATTTGTGTTTTTATTTCTTTGGGGTCACCTTTGAATTACATTGTGATACATATAATGTGGCCATAGAATATTCTCTAATCCAGAGAAGAAAAGTGGTGGAATATGGGTCTATAAAACTAATACCCTTTGAAAAGAATTATCCTTCATACAATTTATAGTTAGATAATTTTCTTATTCTTTGAAGAATTGGAGGTATTAATTTGTTAGTGAAAAAATTGTTTAATAGAATGATTATATGACTTTAAATTGGGTTTAAATGAAGTATAATAAACTTAAAACTAGTTTTGGTGCTTAGGAATAAGGAAATGATTTATAGGATAGGTTTAATAATTTTTTAATTATCAATAAATAATAATAAAATATCATTCTTGGTTTCATATATGAATCTTAAATCACATTTTTATGAGAAATTTTTTTTTGATCCAAAATAATTAGAATTATTTGGTGTAAGTTTGGTTTGATAATTAGTTTATAAGGGAAAAAATAAATTTTTTATTTTAAAGGTGAAATTTATTGAAGTTCAATTTTATTGGATATGTTTGTGAATTTTTTTTATTCATTTATTTTAAAATATAATATAATCATAATTTTTATGAAACTTTTTATGTGTTTGTTGGTTGGTCAATGTTTCTAAGTGGTTTGATAAGTTTATGTTTGTGCTTGTCAAAACTACACATAAATTATATGCTTTTAATGTATTTTATTTTGATAATCTACTATAATTGTATTATCAAAATATTCTAGTTTTAATTATTATTTTAAGCATTTAGATGTGACTTAATATGTTTTTGTTTATTACTTCCATTTTTTTACTTTAATTATATGTTCTAAATGTACCTTTTCTTTATAAAAAAAATATTATTATTTACTTTTTATGTTGTTACTATGTGTTTTGAATTATTATTATTTTTAAATCATTTATTTATTTTATATTAAGTGTTTATTATTTAACATTTTTTTTAAAAAATGGTTTTAGTAATACTTAACTACATAATAAATAATGATGATAAAATTAAACGATTATAATTTTTTATTTTTATTTTTATTTATAAAATTAAATTCGAATTTAAATTTTGAAATACAGTAACTTGTATTTAATACTTCAAATTTTTTATCATTGATAATGGACCATAATTGGATTATGACTTTAAGAACCTGGATCTTTATTGAGGTATAAATCACCTACTTTCCATCAATTTTCAATTTAAATGGTTAAATATGGGCTAATATGAATTCCATTTGAGTTCATAGAGGTATCAGGGTTGTCCTGGACTATTTCAGAGCCAAAAACCCAGATTTTGGGTGAAAATTGCCTCACACACGGTTAGTAGAAACTGTGTGGACAAAGCTGTATGGTTACTTCTAACCATGGGAGGCTAGACAGAGGATTCCTACAGGCTGCACAATTAAAAAACCCATATGACTTGGGGTGTACACCCATTTAAGAATGTCTTAAGTTTTAACATATCCCAAAAACACATTTTACATATCGTTTGGAAAATTGTATGTGCAAACAATATGGTGTTCCTCTTCCTACAACAAAGGGTGAATGATTAGTGCACGGTTTGGCCAACCATGCGGCCAAAATGTGTGGCCTCATAATTCTTGGTAAATTACCTTTTTTCTTAATTAAATATATTTCAACCCTTATTCCTCACTTCTCCTCACATTGGACAGCAAATGCTTGAGAGATCCCCCTTTGGTGACTATTTTTGGAATCAAGAGACCGTCTCTATCTGATACAGGAATAAAATGTTGTCAGTCTCATTGAATCCACATCAGTGAGTTCTAAATTCATTTTTTGTAATTCCTCATTTAGTTTGGTATCAGATGCACTATTCAAGTGCAAGTTAATATTCCCTATTTATAGTTACTTCATTCATTATTTGATTTTCTTATGATCTAAGTCGAATCAAGAGTTGATCCTGGATGAGTTATCCACTACAAACCTATGATAGGTAGTCTCATGCCTTTCAATTAAAGTAGAGTGTTTATATATTTCGTTGTTCCATGCACCCAATTCTCAAAGTGTCACCTTGAAATGAATTTAAATCCTTGAATTAAATTGATAGGTCCTTCCAATGTAATTAAATAGGTCATTAATGAATGTTTATAGGTTGTGAACCTTGACCTAGAACCACACCTTGGATTAGTTGATAATTAATTGGACCACCATGGGTGGATTTTGTAATTAGATTCCATAGGGTGTGCCATTTTACCCCTTTCTTGGTGATGTCAAATGTGAAATTGAATTTTTTTTAATTGAAATATAAATTGAATTGTCAATTTCAAGTGAATTTAATTATAAGTTTAATTGTAATATCAATTATGAATTAAACTGATAGAGAAAGGGGAATTGAAGACATGTCCTTAGACACTTTCCATGTATTGGTTGTTTGAGAATGAGATGATAATTATAATGAAATTCCCACAAGGGTTAAATTGAAGACTAAGCCTTCTAATATTAGCCATACCTTGATCCACCTTTTGAGGTATGATTGAATTGAAATTGTCTTGGTGTTGACCTTGATATGTTTAAATGATATTGATTAAATGAAATTGATTAAATGGTATTGAATTATATTAAATACTTATATTACTTAGGGGATACATGGATTCATATAAAAATTTCGTGGATGGACTCAGTTGGCTTCTGTATTTCTTACACCCGAGTGACACTTGGACTCCTTTATGGACTATCAAGGATGAACTCATGGGGGGATTATTATTATATGCTCAAGTGATACTTGGACTACCAAGGACGGACACATAGGAGATGACTATTATATGTCGAGTGATACTTGGACTCCATATGGATTTACAAGGATAGGATCAGATGTAATTTGATCATATATGTCATGGGTGATACTTGGGGTCCCTTAGTGGACCGCCAAGAATGGACTCGAGTGGCATTGATGTTATACCATGCCTAGAGTGATACCTCGATTCTTGTGAGGATCTTCATGGATGGTCATGTAGGGTGTTGGTGTATATTATACCTGGAGTGATACCTAGATTAAAAAAATAGTAATACCAAGGACGGGCTTAGGTTCTAAATTTAATAAAGAATAAAATGGTATATATGATGAAACTACCATGATAAAACACAAGATTGGATTCGGTCTTTGTATTATAATTTATGGATGGCCTATTTAGACATCTTTTGATTACATATGCTATGAGGGATGCTGGGATAAGCGCTACGACCCAATACTTATTAATTGAATGATATTGATTAATTAAATAAACATGATTATAAATGAATCAAACCTGACTATTAATTTATGGACTTACTTTCTAAATGAAATTGATTATATGAATTGGTTATTTAATGAGAACCTAGACTTTATAGGATGTTTACTTTCAGTACTTCCTTTCATATTATATTACTACCTTCACATTGTGACTATTATATACTCACTAACATGATTGAACAAGACCTTAGGTGGTTGAATACAGGGATTTAATCTCAAACCTTGTTTGGGCCGCCTTGGGTACCCAAACAGACTATAAGATTATAGGTACAGATAAGGGAAAGTTCTCTACTATAGGTTCTTGATCTCTACTTAGGAGTAGGGAAGCATGAGACTGATCTGAGTCTGATGATTCTAGCTGGATTATTTATGGAATTTTTGTACTATTGACACATGTATTGTATTGTAATATTGTGTACCTATATTGGATGATTTTTAGAGATATGTATCATCATAATTGTCTATGAGTTTCCTTTTGGTATTGTTATATATTCCTATATTGATCTATTAATTGATTGATTTTTTGTGTTATCTACTTATATGATATTGTATTTACACTATTCTATGTTCTGGTGATGAGGGAATAGTCTACCTGCTAACACACTGAGGCCCTCACTGCTTGTCAGCAGCCTCTGGCTTTTAGAGAGATTCTCTTGAGGCCATGTGTCCAACCAGGCTCAAGTCACTCTTGAGTGGAATCCAGGTTCGAGATGTTACAAAGTGGTATCATAACATTTATTTTTGGGATTCATTTACTATTTTGAGATAATAGAAATTAATAGGAAGTAATATGAATTTGGTAATCATTTATGCATGGGTGTAGCTAACCCGTGTACTGGAAAAATCCAAATAACCACGAATGAAATTTATGTCTTCTAGATTTTAACTATTAAAGTTGATTTGATTCCACTATTGGGTGATTCACTTTATTTGTGATGTATTATTGATATGTTTATGGTTTCTATTTTGTTTCATCCTGATGAGATGATGGTATTATATCTCATGCATCATTTTAGACACTCTACAGGAATCACATTCCATGCATTATACCATGCCATATAGTATACATTACTGATTGCATAATGTTGTGATAGGTATTGTGATAGACATACCTACTGTTGTGATAAGTTTACTAGAATGGGTTTTGGTGTGGATTAGATGGGTGGCACTTTTTGATTCATGAGGTGTATGGACCCATATGGATCAAAATTTGGTGAACCATTGGTTCAACCTTTTAAAAATGAATTATTATAAATGTGAAATAAATGAAATGAGAATTGAGTATAAATTGAAATGAAATGGAATTGAAATTTCTTATATTAGAGAACTTGAATCATTCCCAAACTTAGAGTTGGGTAGTAGGCAGTGTATCTAGATTTTATATATGATTTGTACATCACCCATACCTGACTCTAGGATCATGCATAAGGTTTTGTTCTTATATATGAACGCATGTACATATCCTATTTCAGTATCTACACTTTTGAGCTTTGAAATTTGATAATAATCTTGATATGAGGTGTGCGCATTGAATTTGTATAGGTATGTTGATGCAACATCCTCTAGTCATACACCAAGATGATGGTGATGACCACACTCCAAAGGTTGTGGGCCATGGGCTACCAAAGGATCCTCATTTAGTGATAGCTATGGAACCAGTAGTTGTACTAGAAAAAGGTGTTTAGGCACAATTCCATGAAGGATATATACGATTCATGCAAACCTTTTAGGGAGAACCATGACCTACCCCGACTATGGTGGAGTTTATGCATGAGTTCTAGCAGTAGTGTCTGCCTGCATTTTGGGGGAATGGGGGACCATAGGCTGTGAAGTCATGGTTAGAGGCCATGATATCTATCTTCGAGCAATCTCTAGTTGCCTCCTGAGAGAAGGTTAAATATCGCTACATATATTCTGCATTATTCTTCCAAGAGATGGTAGGATGTCATTACTTTGATGGATCGTCAATGGCATATGGCCTAGATTAATTTTCATACATCCTTCTATGAATAATTTTATACCAAGACATTAAGGGTTGATAGAGCCTGAGAGTTCATTCACCTAGAGAATGGCACAATATCAGTTATGGATTACTCAACCTGTTTTTATAAGCTTCAGTGCTTCGCACATATTCTGATGGGTGATGGGTTTTCTAAATCTATGAAATTTGAGGATGGTATTAGGCATGACATCCGATCATAAGTGAATGTATTTTAGCTGATTAGAATTTATAGAATAGTGAATCATTCACTTATCACGAAATGTGACCTGGGAGAGGATGGAAGTGCGATCGAGGGTAGTTCGACATCTAGATCTAGTACAACACCGACAGATAGTAGGAAGCGTCGTATGGAGCTTCCACATGGTGAAATTAGTAGTGAGATAACATACTCAGGTATCCAGGTGAGGTGCTACCAGTGTGGTATAATGTGACATATGAGGCCACACTGTATGAGGGACCCAGTAAATTGTTGATCATACGGTAAGATGGGTCATTTATAGAGATTCTAAAGACCTTTTCTAAAGGTATCCAGAGAGATGGTTTAAACAGACTTCACATTCAGTAGAAAGATCAGAAGATTCTCATTAGACAGGGATCTAGAGTATATTCAACTGATCAGGCTGAGGAGGTGGTCATGGTCGTGGTAGTTAGACCCCAGTTTTGTAGCGACAATAGGGTGGATCTGCTCAGGGTATCCAGGCAGTATCACAGGGTTTCAGATCAGGAAAGATATACCCGGTGAAATAGAGCCTTGAGGAGCAGGATCTAGGGTCTTCTAATGTCATAGTTATGATTCTAGTAGCCTCTATTTTAGCTTCTACTCTTTTTGATATAGGGGTTTCTAAAAGATTTATATTTGTTCCTGTTATAGAGATCCTTGGACTTGGTGTTCAGACTTCTGATGATTTTATGATGCTTGAAACTCTGTTGGGGATTAAAAAGAAGGATAGACGTCAGTATAGGTACTATTCTAGTAGCATCTACAAGTTCATGGTTGTTTCTTAGAAGCAGGGAATCATTGGAAAAATCTGAGGTTCATGATGCTAGATAGATTCTTTTTTGCCTTTTTTTACTTTTGATGCATGTATTGTATTGCATTGTATTGTTGTGTACCAATTTTTCATGCTTTGTAGAGACATGTATCATTATCACTGTATATGAGATTAATTTTAGTGTTGTTATCTATTCCTGATATTGATCTATTTTCTGATTTATATATTACTTATGATACTTATCTAATATTGTATTTCTATTGTGCTATACTCTGGTGATGAGGTCATAATCTCCCCACTGACACGCCTAGTCCCTCACTGCTAGTCGGTAGTCTATAAAATTTTGGGAGATACTCTTAAGTCCATATGGTCAATCAGGCTCGGGGAAATGTTGAGTGGAATCTGGGTATGTGATGTTACAACTACATGTCAAACAATTAATGAATAAAAGGAAGGGTTTGATGCTTTTTTATAATTTTACAACCTGCATCTCAACAGGTTGTTCTCCCTAGTATACCCTCTACCATTTTTCTCTTATATGGGTCCATTTTTGGGTTATATGTGTTCTTTAACACCCTATATTGTATGTATTTTATATTAAATGGAAGGGATACTCATTTGTTTCTATAGATTAACAATCCCGCTTCTCCCTCACTCTTTGTGCATGTAGTTTTTCTATGTATTGATCCAAGGATTCCTTTATCACTATCGATGCACCAGATATGATTTCATTTATATTCCCTCATGAGATTAATCATTAACCTGTTGATATATATATGGATTCCCTCAGGAGATGCATCTGATAGATTTGAGGATGCTCCATATGTTGCATGAATGGTTTTCTTCAACTATTTCTATAGTGGTGAACCCTCCAAAGAACCATTCGGAGCTGGAAGATACTGCCTTGAGTTCCAATAATATTTCATGGACCACTAAGCCAATTTACTACACTAATTGATCTCTATCCATCTTCCTAGATTACAATGTCAAATATAGTACTATATGGGAGGAAACTAATAGTTTTTCTAGTCTATCACTACTACAAAATCGGCCTTTAAATGGTATTTTATCGGTGCTTATAGAAGCACTGATAAAGGACCATTTATTAGTTCTCATGGAAGCGCTAATAAGGTATAAATTTATCAGCACAAATAAAGGGTCATACTATAGTGTGTTGTAATAGCACATTGTAGCACCACTACAATGTGTTGTAACAGCACACCGCAACACCAGAAACACACCAAATATCAACAAAAAGAAGTACCAATATAGGATTTTAATGAAATTAAATTTATAACACAAGAATAATAAAAAATCACTATAATATAGACATTTCAAACATTGGTTTATACAATTACATAATTACAAATTATTACATACAATCAAACACATAAATGTTCCTTTGTCTTTTAATCCTGACCTAAATCATGTTATTTTCAAAAAAACCACACATACTTGAGAAAACAATTCACCTGTATAAGAAAAAAATTCTTATGTTACTAATAATATACCAAAATAAATTAATAGAAAGTGTTAATGTTACTAAAATTGATGTCAATTTTAAATAAAAAGATACAAATGGATTCATACCGGTCACACCATGCATCAGATTGAGGTTTGAATGATTCCAACACATCTCAAATGAATTTTGGATCATTTTCCTGAAGTATCAAAACAATATGAACATGTTTTCTTGGTTTTGAGTATGTCAATTGTCTTTTTTACTAAAATATAATTTTAAACTGGAAACACGCACTTATGACTCATTATGATCACATAGTGTATCAGTTTTATGTGATATAGATTCCTAGACATAAAAAATGAATAATGAATCATTTTCATAAATTATCAATAAAATCTAAGTGTGTATGATTGGTTTTCAATGAGTGACACTTTTTGAACTGAAATTTCAAATTTAAACTGATAATAGACACTTTGAGTCATACCAGCGACATCATGTATCAGATTGAGGTGAGGATGATTCCTACATGTCATAAATGACTTATAGATAATTTTTGTAAATTATAAAAACAATATGAATGTGTTTTCTCAGTTTTCAGAAGGAAAGTTGTCCATTTTACTAAAATTGGTGACAATTTGAAATAAAAAGATGCACTTTGAGTCATACCGGTCACACCATGTATCGGATTGAGGTGGGGCTGATTCTTAAACATCCCAAATAACTTATGGGTAGTTTTTATAAATTATAAGTATAATATGAATGTTTTTTCTTGGTTTTGAGTATGTCAGTTGTATTTTTTACTAAAATGTCATTTTAAATTGGAAAGGTGGACTTTTGACTTGTTCTGATCCCATCATGTATCAGTTTTATGTGAAACGGATTCCTAAAAATCAAAAATTAATTATTAATTGTTTTCCAAAATTATCAAGAAAATCCAATCATCTTTGATCATTTTTCAATTAGTGACACTTTTTGAACTAAAATGTAAATTTTAAACTGATAACGGATACTTTGAGTCATACCGAGAACATCGTGTATCATATTGACGTGCGGCTGATTCCTACAAGTAAAAAATCACTTATGTATCATTTTTTAGAGTATAAAAAAACCAAATGTGGTTTCCCAATTTTGAGTAGGAAAGTTGTCTATTTTACTAAAATTGATGATAACTTCAAATAAAAAATGCATTTTGAGTCATATCGGTCATATCCTGTGTTGGATTGAGGTGCGGATAATTCCTAAACATACCAAATGACTTATGGATCTTTTTATTAATGTATCAAAACAATATGAATGTGTTTTCTTAGTTTTTAGTAAGTCACTTGTCTTTTTTACTAAAATGTTATTTTAAACTAGAAACATGCACTTTTGACTCATTCCAATCATATCACGTATCAGTTTGATGTGAAATATATTCCTATATATATAAAATGACTTATGAATAATTTTCCTAAATTATCAAGGAAATATGAGCGTGTATGATTGGTTTTCAGTGAGTGACACTTTTTGAACTAAAACACCGATTTTAAACTGATAACAGACATTTTGAGTCATATAGGGCACATCATGTATCATATTGAGGTGAGCATGAATAATAAAAATAATAAATGACTTATAGATCATTGTAATAAATTATAAAAACAATATGAATGTTTTTTTCTAGTTTTGAGTAGGACAGTTTTCCATTTTACAAAAATTGATGAAGATTTTAAATAAAAACACGCACTTTGAGTCATACTGGTCACACTGTGTGTCGTATTGAGGTACAGCTAATTCTTAAACTTCTAAAATGGCTTATGGATCATTTCCCTAAATTATCAAAAAAAAAAATCTCAGTTTTGAGTACGTCACTTCTCTTTTTTACTAAAATGTCATTTTAAAATTGAAACATGCACTTTGACTCATACTGATCAGATTATATATCAGATTGATGTATGGATAATTCCTACATATCAAAAATTACTTATAGAACATTTTCCTAAAGTATTTAAACAATTTGAATGCATTTTCTTGGTTTTGAGTAGGTCAGTTGGACATTTTACAAAAATTGACGCCAATTTTAAATAAAAACACACACTTGGAGTCATATCGGTCACACTGTGCATTGAATTTAGATGAGGCTAATTCATTCATGTCTCAAATAACTTATTGATAATTTTCTTAAAGTATCAAAATAATATGAATTTGTTTGTTCAGTTTTGACTTGGTCAATTTATTTTTTAACTAAAATTAATGTCAATTTTAAATAAACATGCACTAAGATTCATACAAATCACACTGTGCATCGGATTTATGTTTGTTTGATTTATAATTGTTCAAAATAATTTATGGATTTTTTTCTTAAATTATTAAAAAAATATAAATGTGCTTGATTAGTTTTGAATACGTCACTTGTCTTTTTAACTAAATTGTCATTTTAAACTTAAAACTCACACTTTGATTCGTATGGATCACGTCATATACTGGTCTGATGTGAGACTGATTCCTACACTTCAAAAATGATTTATGAATTAATTCCATAAATTATCAATAAAATCCAAGAACATTTTCTTGGTTTTAAATTAGTGACACATTTTAAAGTCAAATATCTATTTTAAATAGATAACGGACACATTGAGACATATTGGGTGCATCGTGTATCGAATTGGGGTGAAGTTGATTCTTACATGTCATAAATGACTTATGTATCATTGTCTTAAAGTATCAAAACAATATGAATATGTTTTCTCGGTTTCGAGTATGTCAATATTCTTTTTTACTAAAATTAATGTTGATTTTAAATAAAAAGAAGTACTTGGAGTCAT
Source organism: Viscum album (assembly GCA_963277665.1). Classification (NCBI taxonomy): domain Eukaryota; kingdom Viridiplantae; phylum Streptophyta; class Magnoliopsida; order Santalales; family Viscaceae; genus Viscum; species Viscum album. Next base: position 1,250,382,885 of record OY728121.1, read on the forward strand.
ACCAGTCACATCATGTGTCGGATTGAGGTGTGGCTGATTCCTACACATCCCAAAGTCTCAAAACAATATTAAATTTCAATGTTACCATGATTTCTTGTGACTTTATTTGTCTAACTAACAACACTACATGATCGGCTTCGAACAAACCATGTCATATCAAAAAAAATAATCCCCCTCTATGATAAAACAATTATTTTGAGTAATATTAAAAAGAAATAAATTAAACATAAATATGAAATAATACAATAATTATATGGACAATGATTTTACTATGAAAAGATCATGATTACATTTTTTATTGAATATTTGAGGGAACTTGAAGTAAAGTGATAAATGTCAACACTGTAGGGGTAATTTATTTTTAGGGAGAAGAAGTTTGTGGAACTTTTGGTGCAGAAATTCATGAAAGATAGACAGATCACCCCAACTCAAACAAAATAATACACCTATATAAGAAGACAATTATTATGGGAGTAATACTTAAAAGAAATAAATTAAACATAAATATAAAACAATATATTAATTCTATGGACAATTATTTTACTGTTTAAACATTAAGATTACCTTTGTAATTGAGCAGAGGCAGCGTCATTTCTCTTCCTGCAAAGGCATTGGAGATAACTTGAAATAAAGTGATAAATGAAATACTGCAGGGGTGAAAAGTTTTTGAGAGATAATATGTAACAACCCAAGATTTTATGAGATATATTATTTTTAATTTCCTTAATGTCTTCTATTATACACTACACTAAGATTATATTTTACTATACACAACACCATATTAGCTTGCAGTATATGCAACACTATTTTTGGCTCATGTTACACACAATTTCAAGTTCGTTTTGTGGAAATTTTTCTACGCAACATTAAGTATAGATTTTGTTGAATGTATAAATGAAATAAGTTTTGATTATACTATACACAAAACCAAACGGAGCTTTCACTACACGCAGCCCTGACTTGGCTTCCATTACATGCAATCAAGACCTTCTTCGATAGTGTGTGTAGTACGCAATACCGAGTTTCACTAAATGAGATAATATTATAATATTATTACGAACTAGAAGTTACGAATAGTAATAACCACTTTTTGAAATTTTATAAATTTTATCTTTAAAAATGGACTTCATTTTTGGATTCGGAATATCGAAATTAGCCTAGGGTGAATTTTTGGTATTTTTCTGAAAACTTTCAATTTTTTATGAATAAGGAAAACACTGAGTTACTATTTAAAAACCGAATTTTTATTTAAATAATTATTTATTTTATTTAAATTTATTTTAGGTCAAAATATATACATAATACTTATATAAGTTCAATGTAATTCATTTCAGTAATTTTATAATAATTTTAGATATATAAAATTTTTATTGAACTTTTCACCGTCTTTTACCCACCTCCTAGGAGCATTTGAAATTGTACATAAAACTTAATTTTACCGCTTCTGTGAGTTGAATTTCTAAAATCTAAGAGACATGGTTAATATTAAGGAGTAAAATGTGGTTCAAAATAGATAAATAATACTAGAAAATGCTTCAATTGTGGAAAAGAGGGTCATCGAGTAGCTGAGTGCCGAAGTAATGGGAAAAAGGTAGCTAATGGTGTGAATGGAGAAAAGACTGCAGAAAACGCACCACCAACACTTCAATGCTTCAAGTGCAAGGAAATGGTGCATTATGCTATCCAATTTCCTAATCCAAGGGTTAATGATGATCGACATCAACAACCACTTAAGGCAAAGGACAGAGGAAAGTCACATGCGATCACTATTGGCGATGTTGAGTATGAAAATGATGTAGTGGAATGATTATGTGTTTATGTAATGGGATTCCGAAATAATTTTGTGGAATCTCAAAGTATTTTTGGAATATTGGAATATCTATGTATTGGTTTATTGTGGTTTTCAATGATTATATGGTACCGGTAACCATGAAAAGTTATTAAAAAAAATTTAAAAGTAGATGATATGTTCATAATGAAGGGATAAGGAGAAAATAATATGTTTGATAGTATTAATGAGCTCATGACTGATATAAGGACAAAGTTATATCATGGTTTGAGTATATAGAAATTTTAGGATTTTGGTATGTGGAAAGTGTTAAATTTTGACAGCATTCTTGTTTTTACTAAGGGTCAATGGGTATTCATTTTTCAAGAGAATGCATGATTAAGGTATTCACATGTTTGTAATTTGACCAACAAAATATATCGTATGATATATGGGGATAAATGATGGTATTCACATGCTCGATAGATGACATTTCTAGTAATTGTTTTCTTTATACTATGAGCTTGGACAAGAGTATTTTGGATAAGCCTAAATATTAGAATGGATTATGTTGGACATATGCCAGTATTGTTTAAGGCTAGAACTTTTTTCGATATTATTTATGGAATGTCATAATAATGTAGTTTTAGAAAAAGGAAAACCTGCAGGGCAGGCGACAACCCGTCGCGTCATACAAGGCTGTGGGAATCGAACCCACAACCGAAGTGCGACAGGCCTTTATCGCTTTCCACTGGCCTACAGGAAGTCACTGGTTAGTAGAAATTAGTTTTAATTTATTAAGTGGTACGATATATTAAGTATAAGTCCATCTTAGGAACCATATACGATTAATCTCACTATAGATGGACTTATGTATATTTAATAACTTTGGCTAACATTTTGTTTGAGACAGATGGAATGACCTTTCATTCTATCCCATGATCTGCTAACACTTCACAAATGACAAATTAAACTTCATTTATTTAAGAGATGAAGTGGAAATTGTTCAACGAATGACCAACGGTGAGATTGTACCAAAATCAAGAAAGTATTTCTTCTAATTGTAATTTTTTCAACTTTAAGGAAATGATCTTGAAAACAAAAAATGTTGTCCTATTTCCCTCATATCTGATGAATCAGATAGTACCTTAGATCATCACAAATTTATGGCTTTGTGATTGTTGACTTTTTCATAGCCACGTTCTCTCCCACTCTTCATCAGAACTTTATGGTTAGATTTCTATTCCAAATCCATATTTTCACCTATGTTCTCCTATGTGGAAACCCAGTGATTAGTTAATTTGGGTAACCATTACATTTCATAATTAAGTTTTTAAAGTTAAGTTTTGGTATAAATTTTTACGATGTGGGTTTCTATTAAAGAAAATTTCAAGTTGTAAACGATTTGTAACCCCGACAAATTTCGAGGGTGAAATTCATTTTAAGGGGGGTAGAATGTAACAACCCGAGATTTTATGACATATATTATTTTTAATTTCTTTGATGTCTTATATTATACACTACACCAATATTAGCTTGTACTATACCCAACACCGTATTAGCTTGCAGTATACGCAACACTATTTTTGGCTCGTGTTACACATAATTTCAAGTTTGTTTTGTGAAATTATTCTACGCAACATTAAGTATAGATTTTGTTTAATGTACAAATGAAACAAGTTTTTATTATGTTATACGCAACACCAAACGGAGCTTTCACTACACGCATCCCTGACTTGGATCACATTACACGCAATCAAGACCTTCTTCGATAGTGTGTGTAGTACGCAATACTGAGTTTCACTAAATGAGATAATATTATAATATTATTACGAACTAGCTGTTATGAATAGTAATACCCAATTTTTGAAATATTATATATTTTATCTTTCTAAATGGACTTCATTTTTGGATTCGGAATATCGAAATTATCCGAGGGTGAATTTTTGGTATTTTTCTGAAAACCTTCAATTTTTTATGAATAGTGAAAACACTGGGTTACTATTTAAAAACCGACTTTTTATTTAAATAATTATTTATTTTATTTAAATTTATTTTAGGTCAAAATAGATACATAATACTTAAATAAGTTTAATGTAATTCATTGGAGTCATTTTATAATAATTTTAGATATATAAAATTTTTATTGAACTTTTCACCGTCTTTTACCCACCTCCTAGGAGCATTTGCAATTGTAAATAAAACTTCATTTTACCACCTGTGTGGGTTGAATTTAGAAAATGTGAGAGACAAAGTTAATATCAAGGAGTAAAATGTGATTCAATAAGATAAAAATATTTTTTGGTGAATAGTAACTTTTTACTTTTTTTACCACGGTTAAAAGTAAATATGGTAATTAAGGGTAAAAATGATATTATTATTACCCTAACACATGTCCTAATTCTATTGTATAAGTATAATTCGACCAAAAACAACCTTAGGAATATAATATTATCATTTAGGTCCACTTGGATTAGATTAGGACATTTATTATTATTTAATTCAAAGAAGAGTTAAAAGAGTTAAAATCAAATTTTAATAACTAAAACATTTTTAATATAGGGTTATACATAAGATAAATTCCACTATAAATATTCATTAGAAAGAAAAATAGATTTCATACAAAATGGTATTTTATTTATAATTTTTAGACATTATATAATTTAAATTTTTTATGACACAATGATGATGTAGTAATTATATTATTAATGAAATATTAACATGATTGATATTATAAATACACAAATAAATGTAATTTGAGACTTTTTATGAATTAAACTAATTTTATATGTTAATATTACATGTTAATATTTATTTAACTTACTTTTTTCTAACTAATCATGATGTTATGATTTTCACAAAAATCAATTACCAAATAGTGTAAAAATTGACATAAAATAGTTTTTTAAAACAAATATTATATTATTAATTGTTATTATATTCCTAAAAATATAAGGCTAGGTAAAATTACTTAGATAAGGTTATATATATTAATAATGAACCACTTTGGGTTTCTTTGGATTCTTATAGTATGTTTATTAACCATATAGTGTAAGAAAACAAGAAGACACCGTAAAAGTTAAATTATTTAACTTAGAGTTAAATGTAAATGATAAGTTTAAAATAGTAACCTAAACTTGTCGAAAACCTATTGGTTGAGAGTATTTAGATCCATACCCACATTATCTTATAAATAAGTCACATAGGATCCATTATAAACCTAATACTACTTTATTATAAAATAATATTTTAAGTTTTCCCTAAAGTGTCCCTCTCCTCCCTTATAAAAGGGCACCTCCTCCCTCTTCTATTTACACAATTTTGAGCTTTCAAGATTGGCCAAACCCTGACCATTTCCCTTCTCAACTTTCCTATAAACATTATATAGGTTATGGACTCCTCAAAAGACCAAATATAGTGCCTTTATAGGACGCTTAAAAGAGGTGCATCGAAGAAGAGGTAATCTCTTCTACAGATTCTTTCAAGTTTATTTCTTCTTAAACTTCTTCTTCTTTAGTTGTTTCATTATAAATTAATAACATAAGTATCACTAATATACTGATATTTTATTATAAATATGAAACAAACCCATTTCACCTTCTATCCATCCTATGGAAAATGAAATCACCACGCGTGCGTACGTACGGAATACCGTCTCCACGCCGTGGTGTAATCTGTTCTTCCACCACCACCTTGCTTGGATGGGTATAATGGTGTAACTAATAACTACATATGATTTTTTTAAAGTGATATTTATTCTGAAATAATATACATACACATCAATAAAATTCCACGATCATGGGAACGATATCATCGCTCGTGCGTACGTACGGCCTACCGTCTCCACAATGTGATGTGACTCGTTCTCCATGATCTTCATTGAATAATGATTATATAAATTAATTGAATGAATAATTATGATATTTATTACACTAATACCATTCTGTAAATAAGGTATCTATAACCTAAAAATAATAATAATAATTTTTTCGACAAAACATGCATAAGAACATAAAGTAATGAACACCTGAATAACAAGTAGCAAAGAAATATTACTAATAAGAAGATAAGAATATGACCATATATGATATCATAACAATGAATATGATTCTGTAATAATTCAATGACATTATTTAAATCATTATATAGTAGGTTCGGATATGTATGAAGAAAATCAGAGCTAAGGTAAGGGATAATTTTACAATCTCATTTTTATCTGAGATTGCTTATACGTAAGTATTTAATGGGGTTATATTTTTCATACATGTCCATAAAGAATGTTTTTCATAAAGTTTTTAATATTATTCCATGTATTTTTAAAGTCATTTTTACCCATATTTGACTTTTACTTTTTGTTTTGGAAGGAATCTTTCTTTTGTTTACCATATGTGGTACTTTTTGACTTTTCCGTTAAAAGTTCGAGGAGAATGTTTTTTTTAAATTATATAGCATGAACATATTTTTATGGTTTCATAATGCCTTATTTTCATGAAGTTTACTATACAATATTTCATGGTTATTTTCAATAAAATCCATTTCTTTTAAAATTGTGTGGCATTTTGTGAAAATAAAATGATTTTTAAGAAGAAAGGATATTTTCTTCAAGAATTCTTTTCAAGTGTTTTATCAAAACCATTTTCCATCTAAGATGACGTTATTTCATATGTTTATGTTTCAAGTATAATATCTCTATGATTTACATGGTTTCACTTTTCTTATGATGAAACGATATCAATTTTTCTTATATGGATTATGTTATGATGAGATGATGTTTATGAAACCCATTTTTATTTTTTGGGTTATGATGAATGATTTATGTTTATATTGTGGCACCAGTAAGAATTATTTCATTATAAGATGGTTGGGACCTATATCTCCCTCCAATTAATTGGGTAAATATTTATATCTCATGAGATAGACATGGCTGGAATGGCAAGTTAATCTGGTTCAGTGATACAGGACTGGAACGAGGAGTGAACTCGATTCAGAAAGGGGATTTGTCCACTAAGATGGTCTTGGAAGCAATGCATTGGCTACTATGGAAATCATATCATGTGATTAATGGTTTTCCACAATTAAATGTTTCATTCCCATGCTATTTTATCATGATTTATGTTCCTTTATGAAATATTCCTTACTTACTTCCAAGATTTATGTCTTTGCTCAAGATTTTTATGTTTAGATATTAAGTTCAAGTTTTTTCATTCAAATGTTTATGGATTGTTTTATGTTCTCTATGCTTACCCTTACTGAGCATTTGAGCTCACCCTTTTTATGTTTTCTTTTCCACATAATATAAATAAAGGTTTTAGGTAAGAAAACAAAAAGGGGAAGATATTTATGGGAGATATTGAAGATCTTTCACCATGATTAGAAGAATTTGTTTCGAGTTTCCAAAGACACTAAACTATTACGGTCCTTGTGTGTTTTTTTTATGTATTAATTACTCTGAAAAAGTAATGTAATGTCCATTTACATCATTCTTTGGGTCTCTACATAATAAGTATGCAGAAGTTTTGGTGCATAAATTCATAAAATATAGACAGACCACCCCAACTCGAACAAAAGAATCCAACTATTTAAGAAAACAATTATTATGTGAGTAATACTAAAAAGAAATAAATTAAACATAAATATGAAATAATAAATTAATTCTATGAAAAATTATTTTACTGTGAAAAACATAAATATTACCTCTATAATTCAGTAGAGGAAGCGTCATTTCTCTTCCATTAAAGGAAGTGGAAATAAATTGAAAGAAAGTGATAAATGAAACACTGTAGGGGTGAAAAGGTTTTGAGGGAGAAGAAGTTTGTGGAAATTTTAGGGCAGAATGGAATAAAAGATGGAAAGACTATCCCAACTCAAATACAATAATCCACCTATATAATAAAATAATTATTATGTGAGTAATACTAAAAATTAATAAATTAAACATAAATATGAAACAATAAATTAATTCTATGGAAAATGATTTTATTGTGAAAACACCAATATTATATCTGTGATTGAGCAGAGATAATATCATAGATCTTATTAAAAAGGCATGACACATGGATATAAATATTCTAAAATAAATGAACTCTACAAGGAATAATGAAAATTAAATCAACATTTCATTATATAATTTTTCAGTAAATAAGAGAAACTATATCATAACATTACCTTTACATTTTCCAAAGGGTTTCCGTCATTATAGTTTGTTATTCCAAGGGATTGGTAACATCATAATGTGTAGAAGACATTGTTTGCATGATTAGTTAGACATTTAATTTAGATAATGTAAATAGAGTAGAGAACATATAATATTACGAAGAAAAACATAATATATTAAAAAACATGTTTACCTTCTCATTGAACTCTATTTTTTTAAAAGGTTTCAAGGGTTTGGTTCCTCTATCGAGAATCCAAATCCCTTATTTATGGTCCCCTCTAACATACAAGACATTTTCTATATTGTTATTGACATGAACTGATTGTGATGTCCCAATAAAAGGCTCTCCCCCAATTGAATTATCATCTGAAATGAAATTTTTTTAGTCACCAATAAGAAAATAAACCCATTATTGTTAATTAGATCAAATACATAAACTACTTGCACTAATGATGATGTCATTATGAATGGCTCATATTTTTCCCATTCCACTTGAAATTCACCTTCATAAATCCCATTTCATGAACTTTCACACAAATGGAATTGTCAGCCCATTTCCAACAACAAAGTAGCACTTGAAATGTTGTATAATCCAACTCATATATTTGTTTGATAATTCCAAAATATGACATATTAGCATAAATTGGATTTCTATCCCTCAAACCAGATATGTGCATCACTTCATCCACAAGCGTAATTCTACTTTTTTGAATCATATTGAATTCATCATGTTCTTTTGTATAAAACATATAACCATTGATTAAAAAACTAGTGTAAGATATAATATTTTCATTCAGTTCTATGGCTACACATTAAAGTCATTTGTCAATTGAATTCGTATTTTCAGATAATTCATTATAAAATTGATCTTGGAATCATCCTATAAACTACTAATTATGTGTATTTGATCCATCTTTCAGCCTTTGATGGATTCAAATATCTAAGAATTTGTTTGTGGGATTTAATGTGTGGATCAACGTCGCCAATATTATGTAATATATAAAGGTGTGATTGCTCCCACCCTGTCAAGGTAATTGTAACAACATCTCTTTCGGAAATCCCTTCCCCCAGAAGGTGTTTTCTATGACGAGACTTTGAGAGACCAATGATTTCAACATCTGATAGGTAATCGGTTCAGAATTCAATAGCTTCTTTAACAATATATCGTTCTACAATACAACCTTATGGTTGAATTTGATTCTATATATACCCTTTCAAAATATTCATATATCAATCATTGGGTTACATTCATCTATAATGGATAGGACCACATAGTCGAACCTCTCTAACTAAGTGAACTATGAGGTGGACCATTATATAAAATAAAAATGGTGTGAAGAACATCTCTAATTCACATAATATGACCGTAATATCCTCATTCATGATGTGAAACTTCACGGAGTCTACAACTTTACTGCATATGGCTTTGAAAAAGAAGCAGATTCTAGTTAATATATGTTCTACATTTTGAGGTAGAATACAAAGGAATGAAACGAGCATTAAATCATACATCTTAACATGATAGTCATGTGATTTTAGTCCTTGTAACTTTAAATTAGTCATCGACACAACATTGTTGATATTTGATGAATACCCTTGTGGAACTTTTACACTAGTAAGGAAAAGGAAAAAATATAATTTTTCTTGTTTGGATAGAGTAAAAGCAGGTGGAGGAAGAAAAGTTTGGCTTTTAGCCTTCATCGGTGCCATCTATTCTCTATCCCCATTTCAATCAAGTCCAACCTAGACTTGATCCCATATTTAATATTTTCAGTAACATTTTTTAATGTGCTCATAACACTATCAAATACATTTTTTTATATATGCAAGACATCAAGAAAATGTCTAACATAAAAACAATTCCAATATGGTAATTAAAAAAAATTGATCACTTCTTCCAACCTTGTTTTGTAAGGTTTTTCAAAAATGGTTTTCCGAAAATAATGTCAATATTTTTTAGTTTATTGTATAGCCGATCATGTGTTATAGAAGATGGTTTTGTATCTTGTTCGATATTCCCATTGAATGTTGTCATCCAGGATCGATATTTATGAAATCAAGTAAAAAATTTATGATATCCTAAAAACACAGTCTTCGAGAAATGTTTTAACCGAACTGAGTATGTGTGTTTTTCACAAATGAGACACCCCAACATTCATTTATTTCTATAACTTGATAAATTTCTATAAGCGGATAAGTCATTTATCTTTCCAAAGAACGTGGCCCTCAATGTCAAATCTTCAGTTCTATGAGAAACATACATTGTAACACCTATATCCCACATCAATTTCATATCTTCAATAAAAGGAGTCAAATAGACATCAATATCATTACCGGGTTTCTTTGGTCTAGATATAAGTAGAGACAACATAATGTATTTACACTTCATGCATAACCATGGTGGTAAGTTATAATTTACCAACATGAGGAGCCAATGTCAAAATCTAGGAATTCAAGTGTTAAAATATAGAAATTATGTAATGTAAAATTCATCACATTGTTTAAATGTTGAAATTACATATATCTTACATAAATCATTTTAATTAACAAAAACCACTAGAATCTAAAATTATTAGGACTTTAATAATAGTTCTCATAGTTTAGTCACCAGAAAAATAACTAGATCCCTATCATGGATTTCACATCAACTTGGATTAGTAAGTATGCATCATTTTCATTTGTTTACAACTTTAAATAAAACCATATAATAAAGATGACATTATCAATGGACTTTTCAAAAAAACAAATAAAATCCAGAACAGCAGTAAATTTTTTTTGGAAGAGCAGTGTTAAAATATGGAAGACCAATGTTAAAATCTTGGAATTCAATATTAAAATTTGGAAATTATGTTATCTAAAATTTCTTACATGATTTAAATGTTTTAATTCCATAAATATTCTATAAATCATTTTAAATAATAAAAACAATTATAAACTAAAATTAATAGGATTTTAATAATAGTTCCCATAGTTTAGTTGAATGAAACAAACAAATTGAACCATATTATAGCTTCCACATCAACTTGGATTGGGATTTATGTACCATTTCTACATGATACAAAATTTAAATAAAATGATGAAAGGAAGATGAAATAATAAATGGAATTTTCACAAAAATAAACAAATAAATTCTAGAATAACAATCACAAAATTTTGGAAGTGCGGTAATAAAACATGGAAGATCAGTGTAAACATCTATAAGATTAGTATTAAAATTTGGGAATTTAGTGTTAAAATATTGAAATTGTTTTATCAAAAATTTATGAAATTTTTTAAATGTTTTAATTCTATAAATATTCTAGAAATCATTATAATTGATATGAAACCACAAAAAAAACTAAAATTAATAGAATTTAAATAGGAGAATCCGAAATTTCCACCTCATTTCTCCCCAAACACACTTCTTTTAGGGAAAAATAATTACTCACACTTGAAAATATTTTTAATTAACAAAAAATCACTAGGATCTAAACTTAAAAGGATTTCAAAAATAGTTTTTCGTAGATTAGTCACATAAAACAAAAAATAACATCCACACATAGCTACCACATCAACTTGGATTAGGATTTATGCACTTTTTTGAATGCTACCAAATTATTTACAATGAGATCAATAATATAAATTACTATTTTCTAATTAAGACTCAATATGATTATGATATTGTCTACTGGGAGTATGAGAAGTATTCAATGGTTGTAAAAAAATTGATCAACATAATCATTATATGTTAATGTATTCAACTGTAGAATTTCATTTGTTTCAACAAAATTCATAACTCCAAGATAAATAATTTCTTACGTGCTAATAATATTACAATATTCCACATATATGTACAATTTATAATGTAATTTTCTTATTGTTTCAAATGCATGAGCATAAGGGATCCCACTGATTTTCTATTCTTTAAAAGTACATTATTGAGTTGTTAGTTGTGCAGTGATATCCACATTACCAATCCAAAATAAGACCATATTATGTATATATTTCTATAATATCATATTTTATTCCCTTAACACATTCACCTTCAATTTTTTAACACCCCAGAAATTTATTTTTATTTCCTTTGAAATAAAACATGAAGTATGTGATAGATTATCTTATATACAACACTGAATCTATACGAACCACAGTATAGTAAATTGTGATAACATAGAAAATAAATTAGAAGGTATGAATATAAATAATCACTTTATGAAAAATATTTATATTTTTTTTAATATTAATGTATTTATTAATTCATAATAAATAAGTACTCAATTTTCAGTAAAGTTATTTTATACTTCAAAAATGGTTTTTATCACATTTGTTCACATGAAAATTATTATTAATTTATAAAAAAATTATAAATTTTATTTTATTAAATTAATATCATTTTTAAAATCATCATTTCAATATTATATTATGGTAAATTGTTAGAATGTTTCTAAAAATATTTATTTTTTTAGTGAATAATGAAAAATACTGATTTTTATAAAAAGTATTTATTTTCAAGTAATTGTCTCATTATTTTTTCAATTTGATATTAAATTAACCTAACAATAGTTTCATTACAAATAATATAATTAATTAAATAGTAATCATCATTACAATTTAATTTGGTATAAGTTAATTTTGGGGCTTAAAACACATTTTCTGTAATCTGTTTTTATGCGCGCAATCTGTTTTTATGTTAATAAATTAATTTAATATCTATTGATTTATGTTTCTAATAAAATTTATAGATTATATATTCAACATAAAATTTTAAAATTCATTTTATGGTTTTTACAAGGTATTTAATTGAAGTAAATTAAGTTTTACACTTAATAATTCATTTTTCAAAAAGGGGTTTTCATTGTAGTTTGCACACTTAATTAAAATAAAATTAAGCCACTTATAGAAATTTAATCTGTTCAAATTAATTCCATATTTTGAATAAAAATAATTAATATAATTTAATAGTTTTATCTTAATTTTTTCGTAGTTAACAATAAAAATAGTAAAATTTTGTTATGACAGCTAAGGATAAAACGGGTTTATTAGGGGTTAAACAATGAGATAAGGGTAGGATTGCCACACAAACCTATAAAATTATTATTGGTTTAATATATCTAAACCTTATTTTATAATACCTTTTAATACTTGGACATTTGGATCCACTTTCTCAAGAAATGGACTTTAAATCATTGAAATATTTTTAAGAAATTTCATGTGTGTCACTCCCCTCACTTATAAAAGGGTACCTCTTCTCATACCATATTCACACCATTTTATACTTATATATCAGAATATCCTTACTCAAAAACTTTCCTATAATCCTTAAATTAAACCTAGATCTTATATTATTCTCATAAGACCAATCCTTCAAGGCTTAAGGAGAAAGCCAAAGGATGTCTCTCAAAGAAGATATATAGATATTAACCAAACTCTTTCGATTTAATTTCTTCACATAATTCATCTAAACTTTTTTTATTCATAAAAAATAATTAATATAGTATCATGAATATACATATATGTTCTTGTGATGATTTATTAACCATTTACCACCACTTCTTAATCAATGGGAGAAAACTTATCGCTCATGTGTACGTGTGGATTATTGCCTCCACATAACGATACAAATAATTTTCCACCACCATCATTAATGGATGGTTATTATGATATATTTAATGTTCATATATTATATTATTTTATTATAATTATTATTTAAATATTAATTAATATTTAACTTTCTTTTGTTTCATCCATTGAAAAATGAAAATTCCACTCATGCATATATACAGACTACCATCCTTGTTTTTCCTTTTGGTCGAGAATCTTTTCATCCATGTCCATATTTTTCTTAAAAATATTTTCAAGAATATTTTTACAATTATCTATAGATTATTTTAAGTAATTTTTTACTATATTTTAATTTCCTTAAAAAATTAAAAGGAAACTTCTTATTATTTTTCAAACGTGGTACTTTTGACTTTTAACAAAAAATGTGAAAGGAATTTAACATACACCACATGAAAAAAATTCCCCCACCATTATGAACAATATTTTAAATTAAATATTACTTTAAAATTTTCATTTTTTATTTGTAAATACAATTTTTTCAATTATATTTTGTAAATTTTTAGATTCTAAATAAGTGATTTTGGTTAAAAATGGTATTTTCCACAAGAAATGTTCTAATTATCTTTTAAAGGTATTTTAATATATATAAAATGCTTTGATGTTTCATATGATTTATTGGGGGTATAATCCAATGTTAAGATATTTATTCTTTCTTTTTATGTTTTATGATTATGATGATGAAATTTTTATGAAAACTATATCATTTCCATGGGTTATGATTTGATGATATGATGAATGTTTTATGATCTTATCACATACATATATATTATTTTCATTATGTGATGGGTGGGATTGAAATTATATTTTCATCCAATGCATTGGGAAAAGAAGAATATCTCATGGGATAATAAGAGCTACAATAGGGAGTAAACCCAATTCAATAAGGGAATTTTCTAATAAGATATTATTGGGAGTGAACATTGACTATGAAGTGACAGAATGTGGAGTCAACACAATCAACTATGATAGTCTTGGTAGTGATCCTTGACTAAGGAAATTATTTTCTTGGATTATGTGTGTGCCAAAAACATACTACTTATTTTTTTTAAATGTTTTAATGTCAATTGATTGATTATTTATGATTTTTCACTCTTATATCTTATGTCGTTTTTTTGACAAAACATTACACCATGTTTCATGATTACATATCTTTGAATGATTGGGTATTATTATTATTATTAGTCTTGATATTGTTATTATACACTTATGTTTATATTATGGTCACTTATTATCATTAATTGATATCTATTATGTTTACCATTATTTATAAATAGATCTCTCCCTTTCTTATGTTTCCCTTACCTAAGTTATGAAGAAAGGTTTTAAGTATGTTATGTATAAAAGGTTGCTAGTTATGAAGAACTAAATAGGAAATGATGTGTATATATTTTGTACCAATTTTCTATCTGACCAAGTTTCCAAAAAAAACTAAACATCTATGGTCTTTAGGCATGTATTATTTTTAAATTTATTAAAAATTTATCTAAAATGATTTAACATTTGTATATTAAAAGTATGGGTCACTATAGTTGGTATTAGAGGTAAGGTTTAGTAACTTTGAAACTAAGATGAGGAAACTTTTGTGAGATTGAAAATAAGGTATATGAAAAGTATGGGTCACTATAGTTGGTATAGGTCACACCTAAGGGATATTCTTAGGTTAAGTCACATTTTTTTTAAGATCCATTATTAAGGATTTGAATAGATAGTAACCATAGATGACGCAGGTTAAACCGAAGTTATCATAGATTGAAAATAAGGTGTCATGATTTAGACATCCTATAAATTATTTTCATGATTATATGATTTCCCAATATGATTTTTTTTATCATACTATGATTTCTAGTTTCATTCAATGGATGTAACCTAAAGAAACTATGTTAACACTGAATTTTAAGGACAATGCAATGAGTGTAATATTGAGCAACTTATTAAGATATAATTCAAAATGTGAAACCTTATGATTATTCCTAATCATCTATCATGATATATTATTAACAACATAAACATTGGTGAGTTTCATAATACATAAAATAAGATGAAAATTAGATTTTATATAAGTTCGGGTGGAAATAATCATGGAGGAATGAAAGTTCAATTTTCTTCATGTCGAGAATGTGGGAAGAAGCACCCCTGAGAAAGTTTCAAGGGATGGGGAAGAGTTTTTTTGTGTGGAAATTAAGTAAATATAAAACAACTCCACAGAATTTTATACATTATATGTGACGAACTATGGAATTATCTAAGTAAATTACATATTCTAATGGCAAACTTATATACCAAGTAAGGTTCTATGCTATGTCAATTGTTTAAGTGGACCGTGATGGTTAGGGCACAATTATCTTCGACTCTAGAGATAGGGATGGCATGTTAAATTTTTTAAGAATGTGTCGTATAAAAATATTATTATTATTCATTGAGTGGAATTTGATATGATTTTTATCAATGATATCTCTCTCTAAATAGATCACTTATAAATTTATAGAATAATAAAATCACATTTTATATCACAAACCACCCTATGATTGTCTATCGGTGTGAGGATAAATATGAACTTTCAATGGAAATTATGTCCATTTCAGGGGTCTTGATTCCTATTTGAAGTGGGTATATATCTTTGATGGTCGGGGAGAAACTCAACATAAAATATATATATATATTTTATAGGAGTTAGTTAATGTACTTTTTAAATAGTTACATAGACTCCCTCTGAATCGTGAAATTGAGTTTTCAATCAAGCACATACCTGGTGTTTCACCTATTAAAAAACTTATATATATAATTTCCTTGATTTAATTGCAAGAACTGAAGAATACACTTCAAAATAATCTTGATAATGGATTCATTCAGCCAAGTGCATCACCATAGGGTACACCTATACTATTTTTTAGGAATAAATATGGATCAATGTGACACTACACTGATTATAGGGAAATGAACAAGATCAAGATCAAGAATAAGTATCCTTTACCCCATATTGATGATGTGTTTGATCAATTATGAGGATATTTATATTTTATATGATTGATATTTGATCTAGATACTACCAATTAAGGGTCAAAATTAAAGACGTACCTAAGATAACCTTCTGATTGAGTTATGGACACTATGAGTTTATAGTCAATCCATTTGGTATTACTAATTCCCCCGATCTCTTAATGGATTTAAGAAAGATTCTTTAGATATTACCTTTATTAGTTTTTGATAAACTTTATATAAGATATTATTATATATTCCAATAGAAAATAATTGCACGGAGATCACTTTTGGAGTGTATTGAAGACCATAAGGATAATTTTTATGAAAATTTTACTAAATGTGAATTTTGGATTAAAAAAAGTACAATTTTTGGGTTATATATATTTCGACTGAGGGTATATTAGTGGATCTATCAAAGAAGTAAGTTATTAAACATTGTCCCTGACCAACCATTGTGACTGAGATCCATATTTTTCTTGGATTGTATGGATATTATCAACACTTTGTGAATGATTTATCATGGCTAAATAATCCACTCACCAAGTTAACTTGAAAAGGATTTAAGTTCCTTTGGATTGATGAGTGTAAATAAAATTTCAAGAAATTAATGAGAAGGTTGGCTAGTGGACTTGTGCTCCCACTACTCTATAGTGGAGAAAGGTTTTTAATTTACATTGATTAATCAAAGAATGGGTTTGGATTTTTTTCTCATGCATAATGATATAGGGATATCTTATACCTCACACCAATTGATGTTTCATGATCAAAATTACCCAACTCTGGATTTTCAGTTTTTGGTAGTAATATTTTCATTAAACGTCTGGAGGCATTATATTTATTGAAAAAAGTGTGAGATATATACTGATCATAAAATTTTAAAGTATATATTCACTTAAAAAGTGTTAAATATGCATTAAATAATATAGTTGGAGTTTATTAAAGATTATGAATTCTCAATATGCTACCACCAAAGGAAAGCGAACAATGTGGACGGTGCTTTGAATCAAAAGGGTCATGTTAGATTATCAATAATGAGGATAAAAAAATACCTAATATTTATGTATTTTTAAATAATGGACCTTGAAATCTTAAAGTAAGGGTAGAAATTTTATATTTCTCAAATGAGTGTTTAACCAGTTATCCATGTAAAGATTAAAGAGGCATAAAAGGAGGATGTGGAGTTGTAAAATAAGGTAAAAAAATGTTCTCAAGTTCAACCTTGATTATAATGGAATGATAAGTTTTAGGAACCAATTATGTGACCAATCAATTCCATATCTGAATAAGGAACTACTTGAAGAATCTCATAGCTCATCATTATTTATTTATCTTGGAATTATGAATATGTATAGAGATCTAAAAGAGTACTTATGGTGGGACAACATGAAAAGAGATATTGTAGAGTTTGTATCACGGTGCTTAATATGCCATCATTTTAATCTTGAGTGATATAATTATAAGGATATGTTTCATCAATTACCTATACCATAATGGAAATGGAAAAACATCAACATGGATTTCATTTTCAGACTCCCCAAAAAATATAAAATCCATAATGTTATTTCGGTTTTATTCAATCCTCTTATAAAGTCAGCACACTTATTTGATATTAGAGAAGATTTATATCTTGATCATCTTTCTAGGATATACATTAAGGAAGTGGTAAGGTTACAAGGGGAACCACATTCTATTGTATTTGATCAAGATCCAAGGATTACCTTAAAGTTCTGGAGAAGTATTTAGTAAGATCTAGATACAGAGTTGTGTTTCAGTACTGCATATCATCTTCAGATATATGGTCAGTCTAAGAGGATCATTAAAACTCTAGAGAATATGTTTTGATAATGTTCTATATATTTGAAATTTTTTTGGGATCAACACCTTCCCAAGTTTAGTTTTCTTACAATAATATCTTTTACTTGATCATTTAGATTGCTCTTTATGAATACCTCTATGGAAATAAGTATATAACTCTGACATACAAGAGACAAAAGGACTGAGAAAAACTCCTGAACACATGAATTTAACCTGGGCATGGACTGAGTCATGACGTGTACCCATTGGTCAGGACGTGTAGTCTATGCTGAATAATTACGCCAAAAAACCCATTACCTCGGGTTAAAAATCCACTATTTAACCCCTAAACAACAGGTACCTCAGGTACATGGTGTGTACCATCTCACAGCGTGATATCCTTATTCATAGAGTGATCTACCAATCCAAGAAATGAAACCATCACCAAGTATATGACGTTTACTTCAGGTACACGGCATGTACATGTTCTTCAGTCTCCAATAAACCCATAAAAATCACATAAAAGGGTTTTTAAAAACAGAAAAGAACTTAGAAAAATGGAAAACATACCCAAGAAAGGTAACTAGATGTTAAAAACTCCCCACTATAAGGTCTTTCCATCCCTGGGAAGACATGTGGAAGATGTACTCCCTAGAAAAATATGAGGCCACTTCTCCCTCATCAACGACTCACGTTCCCAAGTCTCATGAGAGTCTGATCATTGTTTCCATATAAATCTGACCAACAGAATCGAGTTCCCACGCAATAATTTCGTCTGAGAGTCAATGATTTCAACTGGTTTCTCGAAAACAGAAGCATCTGTTTCAAAATCAATTTCTTTCTAAATCAACACATGAGCGGGTTTGGGTGATACTTCATATGCTGAGATATGTGGAAAACATCATGAATGTTGGTCAGCTAAACCGAAAGTTCTAACTGATAAGCAACATGCCCAAGTCGTTCAGTGACCTAAACTGGTCCAACGTATCTCGGAGCCAACTTTCCTTTTTTTCCAAGTTGACGGTGAGCCAACTGAGGAGAAACTTTCAAGAAAACCTAGTCACCAATAGAAAACTCCAAAGGATGACGCTGCCAATCTAAATACGATTTCTGTCGACTTTGGGATGTAAACAAACGTAGCCACACTTCCTGAATCTTTGTTGACATATCCTGAACCAGACTTGGTCCAACCAAAGCTACTTCTCCCACCTCTGCCTGACAAATAAGTGATCTGTACAATCGACCATACAACACCTCAAAAGGATCCATTCAGATCGATGAATAGAAACTCTTGTTGTAAACAAACTCAACTAGTCTGAGATGGATATCCCACGATCCACCAAAATCCAAGACATAGGCATTACGGATTTGAATTAAACCCTCTGTATGGCCATCTATCTGTGGATGGTAAGTTGTACTCAACTTGAACTGAGTCTCCATTACCACTTAAATACTCCTCCATAATCTTGAGTTAAACTTAGGATCCCTATCTAAAATAACAGAAGAAGGACTCCCATGTAACCTCAAGATCTCTTGCACATACATCTTACCCAGATCTTCAACTTTAGTGGTGTATTAGATCAGAATGAAATGAGAAGACTTCTTAAACTGATCAATAACCACCCGAATAGAATTTTCCCCCATGTCATCCATGTAAACCAAATAACAAAATCCATGGACACCTAGTCTCACTTCCAAATCGGCATTGGAAGAGGCTAAAGCAATCCAGATGGTTTCAAGTGCTCGGCCTTTATCCGTTGTTAGGTGTAACAGCGGGACACATAATCTACAATTTCACGCTTCATACCCGACCACCAAAACCAACTTCTCATGTCATAATACGTATTTTTAGTGCTTAGATAAATATCCCATGAATAGATATAGCAATCAAACAAGACTGAACTTCTCATAGGTGCTGGGATGACAACTCAATTTCTGAAGAGAAGTATTCAATTTGAAGAAAGAGGCCAACCAGGAGTTGTCTCCCCACTATAGAGGCTTTCCCTAAATTTATGAAACTATTCATCTTATTTTTGAATTTGTAAGATAGACTCCAGGAGGGATTATGACAACTTAACACTGGTCAGAACGATACCTGAGACATTCTCTTGAGCATAAAATTTCAACTAGGTGAAAATACCCATAAGATTCCACTCCTCCTTAGATTCTAGAACAGCCTGTGATGGTACATTCATTATTAACGCATCTGCAACTACATTCCATTTCCCCTGAGTGTAGGTGATGTCAAAGTCAAAAATATGAAGACATTCAACCCATTGTCTGTTTCTGAGATTCAAGTCCTTCTGGGAAAAGTTATAGCTCAAAATATTATGATCAGAGAAAACCTTGAACTTTTCCCCGAAGAGATAGTGTCACCAAAACTTAAGTGCATGCACCACTGCAGTAATCTCTAAATCATGAGTGGGGTAGTTATTCTCATGTGTTCGGAGCTAACGAGATCTATAAGCTACCACATGGTCATCCTGTACAAGAACGCATCCCAAACCAACACCTGATGCATCACATAACACCATGTACCCCTTACCAGGCTCAGGTAAGATCAGAATAGGTGCAGATGCCAGAAGTTTTTTCAGTTCATTAAAGGAAGACTGACACTTTTCATCCCATGATAATTTCACAACTTTATTTGTAAGAGTAGTCAAAGGTGACGCCATCTTAGAGAAATCCTTGAAGAATATTCAATAGTATCCAGTAAGACTAAGGAAGCTTTGTATCTCAAACACATTTAGTGGTTCCTTCTATGAAAAAATTGGTTTTACCTTCTCTGTATCAACTGATAAGACATGCTCAGAAATTTTGTTCCCCAAGAATTTCACTTCTTGAATCCCGAAACTACATTTTGAAAGCTTTCCATACAGACGGTTATTTCTTAGATTCTCCATAACCAAACTCATATTGTACTCATCCTCACGCTAGTACTTTGAATAAACAAGAATATCATCAATGAACACTACCAAAAAAGTTTCAATATATTGGTGGAATATTTGAGTCATCAAGGCAATAAAAACTGTAGGAGCATTAGTCAGACCCAACGGCATCACAAGTTTTTTATAATGTCCATACCTGCTCCTGAAGGCCATCTTTGGTATATCAGACTCCTGGACTCTGAGCTGATGATAACCTTATCGAAGATTGATCTTTGAAAACCACTTTTCTCCATTCAACTGATCAGAAAAATTATCCACAAGAGGCAAAGGATATTTTTTCTTAACTGTTACTTGGTTTAATTTCTGATAGTCCACAGATAACCTAAGAGAACCATCTTCTTTCTTTGAAAAGAGCACAGGGGATTCCCAAGGAGAAACACTAGGTAAAACAAAACCCTTCTCTAGTAGGTCATCCAACTAAATCTTGAGATCTTCCAACTCCATTGGTGCCATATGGTAAGAAGGCATCGATATCGGTTGTGTACCTGTAACCAAGTAAATCGTGAACTCTACCTCTCTGTCTAGAGGAATACCTGATAAGTCATCTGGAAAAATTTCAGGAAAGTCTCAGACAACAATAGGAAGACCCTCAATAGAAGACATGCCATGGGTCTCAAACACAGCAGCAACCAACAAACTCCTGAGCTATGGGTGGGACACTCTTGCATGACCTGGCCTCGGGTCCCACTGTCCCTGAAACACATGAGATCTCCCATCGGTTGGCGACAAGCACCCAATCATCGAATGAAAACACTGAGGGAATGATTTAGCCCAACCAAAATGACCACACAATATATATAGATAGAGAGAAAATAATAAAAAATGGAATACTAACAAATATATACGTCATAACTATAAGAAAAATAGTGGAAATAGAACAACTCAATAGTTGCTAAAAACTCCAAAATATAAGTCCAACTACAAGGGACTCAAAACCAAACAACTACTCCAATAATGGCATAGAAGAACTCCAACCATCTCAGGTGGGATCTAATAGGATCAATAGAATCTCACCCAGGTGTTCCATAACAAGTCTCTGTATAAAAAATCTTTTATTCTCATTTTTAAAATAAAACATGGCATCATAAGTAGTAAAGCAGTTTTATAGAAAACATAGTAAACATTTCCCTTTTCCATAGTTCTAAACAAAACAAGTATATCAGTTTCAAAGAAAATTTTATATATCATTTTCCACAAGCATAAAAATTCATATCCAGGATAAATCAGAAATCCAATAAATACAAAATAGAATCATAGGTATCACGACACCAAGGAATACTACAGGTCTAGGTAGTAGACTACTCATATGACAATAATCAAGTTCACAAAACCAATCCTAGAACAACAGGCCTAGGAAGTAGAGGAATACCCCAGGATTAAACCCCCAAAATGTCAATGTCGGACCCCTAGAACAATAGGCCTAGGAAACATAGGAAATCCCCAAGACAAACCTCTTTAATAACGACAACAATGGATGATTGACATAAGCTAAACCTTCAACCTAAGTACCCAAGGTAACCCATATTCTCTTTTTCACAAACAATTTTCAATGCTTTGACAGCCTTCAAAACCATTTAATAATCCATTTATAAAACTCTAGGGAAAAATTATTTTCATTGAAAATTCTTTTTCAACCCATGATAATCATTCCAATTTTATAAATCAATTTATTAAGAAATTTTCAAACCAAAACAAGAAGGTTCATTATCATAGGCTAGATACAGAACCACCTACCTCAAATTTTGGGTTGAATTCACCCACAATGGAATCAAAAAGAAAGGAAACACAACAATGCTATTATTGAAGACCCTATAATCAAACTTGTACCTCAAAGGATTGATTCAAAATAGAAGACAGGGGGTTGGAAAATAGATGAAATCCCATGTACCTCAAGAACGAACGCCCGCTTCACCACAAATATCCAATGAACGGACTTCGGGAAAAGATCTCTCAATGGATCTAGATGAGGAAAACAAGAAACATCCAACTTGGATCAGTCGATCCGATAACAAAAGGCTAAGTCACTATCGCGATCAATCATAAGGAAGAATCAGAGAGAACACTTACCCAGAGAGATTCCCCATAGAAGAAATGATGAACCAGGGCTGATCAGATTGATTCGGAAGATGTTGAGTCTCTCAAAAATGCACCATAAATACCATAGGTCGAGATCCATGAAGTATGGAGAGAAAAAGACCAAGAAAAACTCCCTAACACGTAAATTTAACCTGGGTGTGGGCTGAGTCACGGCGTGTACCCCTTGGACACGATGCGTAGTCCATGCTGGATAAGTACGTCGAAAAACTTGTCACATTGGGTTAAAAATCCACTATTTAACCCCTGCATGACGTGTACCTCAGGTACACGGTGTGTACCAGATCATGGCATGATCTCTTAATTCACGGCGTGATCTCCCAATCCACGACATGCAACCAACACCAAGTACGCAAAGTATACTTCAGGTACACGGCGTGTACCTATTCTGCAGTCTATAGAAAACCCAGAAAATCACATAAAAGAATTTTTAAATCAAGAAAGGAACTTAGAAAAATAGAAAACATGCATAGACAAGGTAACAAGATGTTACATACTGAGAGAAAATAATCTACACTCTAGGATAATAGGAACACCTAGAAAGTGAACACCTGCAATGGACGATGAGATCAAGCTAAACCTTCCACCTAGTACTCAAGCTAACCCATGTGTTTATGTTTATAATCATGTCATTGTTTTGAAAATATCCCTTTTCTTTTCATTTATCAAAAACCATATAAATGTGGGTTCCAGACATAGTAGAATCATGGGAGAGACGATGCCTAACTTTGCTTTTTTCCATTATCAATGATTAATCCAAGATCAAGTGAAGATGAATTTCATGATCAATAGATTTGAATCAAATAACAAACAAGGGTTATTAATCTGGAACCAAGAGAGAGGATATCAACACATGGTTTTTATAATTAATATAATTAAATAAGAATTACCTCCAAGGTTATTCTTTCTTCATTGATGTGTCTATTCACAGATATGCAGTGCATCGTCATTGCGTTGTATAATCCAAGCATAGTATTCCTCTATTGGTGGTTCACACATGCTCCACAAATATTTGGACATCGTCAAAGGAGTCTCCATGTGCTACCATGGAAAATCCTTATGCTTTCAATGTCCTCCTTCGATTACCTTGAGAACCGCTCCAAAATGTTCTCTATGATCCTAGAGGAGGATCTCTTTCACTCTTGAGAGCATTCTTGGAGAGGGATGAACTCTCTAGGCTTGAGAGATTTTATCCAACTTGTTGTAAACAATTATTTTCTTGACTGGGGTTATGAGAAAATAAACATTATTGGGTATTTATATCGCTAGGGTTAAAATAACATAACTACACAGGTTCCATTATTTATTTTATTAACCCTAGTGAAACCAAATATCAAATAATAATAGTATTATTATTATTATTATTTATTGACATGTTCTTAATTTATGAATTATAATTTAATATTATTTCAAATAATATTTAACATTATTATTTCTCATTGTACCCTTGAACTTGGTCCATAAATCCTTCAATATATTTATTAGACCTTGAATAATGAATATTTATTTATTAATTAAATACCACTGTATTATTTTCCAATAAATATATAAATATTATATTCACTAAACAACAAATAAATATTTATTAAATATTCTTCCCACAATATATTCTCTCGAATAACTAGGGTCGTAATAAATGCAATCAGGCATCCATAAATAATTATTAAACCACAACCGTGAATAATTTTTATTCAAATTGTTAAATAATAAATAATATATACATATATATATGTATATTATTTAACTAAGATAATGGATACACTTATTATGTGGCCCTCTAGGATTCTTTCTCACTGGCATTAGGCAAAGTAGCCTAAAGTCCAAGGTTAACATCTAGCAACATACCAATGCACGCATAGAGAAATAAGTTACTTCCACAATGACATGTCACCTCATACAAACATTTACCGTGTAATATAATCCATTTGTCTCAATATCTCTAATCAAGACGGTTTCATGCTAGTTCCATTAACCCATGTGCTTGATTTCTCTTTCTTTGATTTCCAAGAAATTGAACTTGCATATAGAACACCATGCCCATGGATTTATTTATACTATATAATTTCCATCAAAGAGATTAAGACATCAACTTCCATTAAAGAATAGAAGGGAAAATTCATTTCTCCCATTATTCATTAATGTAGTATTACTCATGATACACCCAACATATCCTACCTCACTATGAACATATGTCGTCATGGTTTTGGTCCATACATCTAAGTGTGCAAGTCATAATATTCATTAATATTAATCTTAAATTCTAAGTACCAATACACATGTCCTCATATTGGAACATCCATTGATACTTATAAATGTGTATTTCTTACAGGCGGGTCTCATTCTCATAATATCCTCCTGGATATTACTAAGGGCATACACCATGAGATGGTGCCTCAAATTCCTATGAGTCTCCACCCCTGATAGCTTGTATCATTTGTATCTCTCAAATGAAATCATTCGTCTATATAATATATATTCAAGAATAGTGTCATATCACTTCTGGGTTCTCAACATAGCAGGGATCCTCTATAACCTTTTAGGGTGACAGTTACTCTTAGGATATTATCACATACAATTCCATGCAGAAGAACAATCATTATGTGATAATGAATTTATTAATATTAAAAACCATGAATATGAGTTATCGTAAAGTACAAAAAAAATTGGTTATAGGGCACCAATTCCAATAGACTCTCACTTGCACTAGATCCAACTGCTAACAACATTGAGTCCACTAAATCTCACATGATATTCATGCTTCTATTGAGATAGGCCTTTAGTCAAGAGGTCTGTCATGTTATCTTTCCTAGGTACTCTGATCACTACAACTTCACCCATTTGATAAAAATCCCTCAAGAGGTGATACTTCCAAAGTATGTTCTTTGTCTATAGATGTGACCTTGGCTCTTTTGCAAGAACCACCACTGTGGTATTATCCCAATATAATGTGATAGGGTCTTTACTGCTAGGTACCACATGAATATCTTAGACAAAATTTTGAATCCATATGGTTTCCTTAGAGGCATCATAAGCCGCTATATACTCAAACTCTGTTTTAGAATTAGCTACAACTGGCTGCTTTGAAATCTTCTAGCACACAACTCCTCTATTGAGATAGAAAACATATCTTGATTGTGACTTCAGATCATTCTAATCTTTTTTAAAACAAGCATCAGTTTACCCTATGAGGACAAGTTCCTCATCTCCTCCATACATCAAGAGCATATCCTTAGTTCTTCTCAGATACTTAAGGATGGTCTTAACATCTGTCCAATGTTGTTCTCCTGGATCTGCTTGATATGTTCTTATCATGCTCAATGCATAGGAAACATCAAGCCTAGTACATGATATAGAATATATGATTGATCCTATCACTAATGCGTATGGTATATTACTCATTCTATCTTTCTCATGTTATTTTTGGGGACACATTTTCTTAGAATGTTGTAAGCCATGTGAAACTAGAACCAATCCACTCTTGGATTGTTCCATACTAAATATATTTAGTGTCTGGTCAATATATGTACTTTGTCTTAGTCCAATTAGCCTCTTTTATCTATCAATAATGATCCTGATCCCTAGAATGTAGGTTGTTTCACCTAAGTCTTTCATGGGAAGCACTTGTTCAACCAGTCCTTAACTGACTGTAAGACTGGTATGTCATTTCCAATGAGTAATATGTCATCAACATACGCTACTAGGATATTGACCACATTTCCATTAAACCTTTTGTAAACACATAGCTCACATTCATTCTTAAGGAAACCAAATTCTCTTATAGCTTCATAGAATTGAATATTTCTTAACATGGATGATTTCTTCAAAACATAAATGGATCTTTGCAACTTGAAAACCCTTTTAGAATCCATGTTGTCATAAACCCTTCTGGTTGTGTTATACAAACATCTTCCTGAAGGTTCTTATTAAGTAATTCACTTTTGACATCCATCTCCCAAATCTCATAGTCATGGTAAGTTTCTATGGAATGTATGATTCTTATGTATTTAAACTTGGAAACTGAAGAAAATGTTTCATCACATTCAATACCTTTATGTTGTTTAAAATCTTTATCCACTATACTTTCATTATAGGTACTTAATTTACCTTCTAGGTATATTTTTCTCTTGAATAATCATTTACATCTAATATAATTTACATTAACTATCACATCTACCAGAACCCAAACTTTATTTTGGTATATGGAATCCATCTCAGAATTCATTTCTTCTAGCCATCTTGTAGCTTTTGAGCTCTATACTGCCTCCTTGCGGGAGAGAGATTCATTATTTTCCAACAATAATGATTTTCCATCCTCATTGACTAGAAAACCATATCTCTCTGGTTACCTTACCTCTCTTACACTCCTACATAGTACTTGTGTTTCATGAACTACTTCTTCCATGGGGACCTATATAACTTGTTCATGTGCCAACTCTTGTGTATCATGAGCATCAACTTTATTGAATTCAATATTTCTCCCACTATCCTTTTTTAGGATGTGATCCCTCTCAATAAAAATGGCTTGTCTATCGACATTCACTTTCTTATCTGTGGGTTTTTACAGGTCATATCCCTTTGTTTCCTTGGGATACCCTATAAAGATACACCTTGTGCCTTGGGGTGCTAGTTTGTTACATGATAAAGCCTTAAAAAATTCCTCACATCCTCATACACATGTATATAATAAAATTGGTTTCTTTACACTCCATAGATCAAATGGAATTCCATTTCCAACTTTAGGTGGTACTCAGTTTAATGTGTATGTTTCAGTTTGTAATGAATATCCCTAAAAGGATAATGGAAGATATTCATGACTCATCATCAATCATACCATGTCCAGTAAGGAACAGTTCCTCCTATCACTAACACCATTCAAGTATGTTGTATAAGGTTGAGTGAGTTGAGATAGAATCTCAAACTCCCATAGAAAGTTGATGAACTCTTGGTTAAGATATTCTCCACCTTTATCTAGTCGAAGCTTCTTTATCTTCTTATCAAGATGATTCTATACTTCATTCTTGAATTCCTGGAATTTTTCAAATTACTCATACTTATACCTCATTAAGTAGATATAGCCATATCTACTCAAGTCATCAGTAAAAGTTATGAAGTAAGAATATCCACATTTAGCTTCTATGGGAAATGGTCCACACATATCAGTGTGTACCAATCCTAGAAGCTCTATTTACTTTTCACCCTATCCACCAAATAGCAGTTTGGTCATTTTCCCTTGAAAATAAGCATGAAATCTATCAAGTGGTTTTAGTTTATAAGAGTATAAATAACCATCTTGATAGAGCTTTGTCAAATGCTTATCATTTACATGACTGAGACGGTGATGCCACAACTGGTTGTTATATGAGTCATGTAAACTTGATTTTTTATCAATTACCAACACTTGGTTTTCATAATTTAATACATACAGACTGTTATTTAAATGTGTCATTTCATGACATATTTTTTCCTTATAAAATAAATATATTTTATTTCTAAAATTGAAAATAAACTCATAATTATCTAAACTTTATACAGAAATTATGTTTTTGGTAACAATATGTACATAATAACAATCCTGTAAAACAAAAATAGTTTTTATTGGAAATGAAAGGTTGTAGTCACTAACGGCAAGAGCATATAGTCTTTCACCATTGGTAGATTGCAGATCCACCTCTCCTCTAGAAATATTCTAGAATCTACTTGGTTCCTTCATTTGGATAAAGATGTGATCCCCACAAGCTATATCTAATACCCATTGTGTAGATATGTAAATATTGAACTCGATAAAAAATGCACCTTTAACTTCCCCATGCTTTTGGGTGTAGTTCTTATTCCTGTGGTCTGGCTTTCCACTTGCAAAACATACTGCCTCTTTTTCCTTTCCCTTCCTCTGAATCTTCTTATTCGTGGTAGGATGGTGTTCATGAGCTTTAGACTGTTTATAAGTCTTTGACCCCTTTACCTTATTCTTCCACTTCTTATTTACCATAAGGACTGTAGGTTTGTCATGTCCCATGTCCTTATCCACATAGAGAATCAATTTCAAAAGTTCTGATAGACTCTTCTCATAATTTCTCATATTATAATTCACAATAAAACTAGATAAGGTCTTGGGTAGTGATGATAATATGAGATCTCTATGAAACTCATTGGAGAATTTAATTTCTAAGATGTCTAGGTGTTCAATGTATCCAACAAGCTTGACTACATGAGGCCCAGCTTGCACAAACTCTAAAAGCTTAGTAGTAAACAAAGCATTAGAGATCTCATACCTCTCTTTTCAGGCCTTCTCTTGATAGAGATTCCAAAGGTGAGACATCATGATATATGAATCAATATCCACATGTTTCTTTAAGATTTCATTGGACATGGATGATATCATGAAGCACTAAACATATGTAGCATCATTCAGATGTTTCTCATAGAGAGATATATCTTCATCACTTGCCTCATTTCTTGGCACAACTGGTAAGGGTTATTCCAAAACATATAATTTCCTTTCATGGTGAAGGATGACATGTAAATGCCTTTTCCATTAATGGAAATTTGTGCCAGTGAAAAGTTTTTCTTTCTTGATTATGGATCACAGTAATATTTTTGATGTCATTTTAAATGTTGTTTTTGCAAATAAGATAAGCAGAGATTTAGTACTTTATATGATAAATTTAAACAAATAAATAAATATTATATTTATTTGTCTCACACTATTTTATGGAAACCCAATATCCCTTATCATTGGATTTAGAATATCCCATTTCTTGGACATTTTAGCAGTAAGGATCTATATTTTCCTTCTCATTACCCCAACTTTGGTTTGTTAAGAAAAACTTAAAATGTTTTAGGTAGGCATTCCAAATTCCAACTACATTAACTCACAGTTCCTTGATCTGTTGAGTGGACTCCCCAATCCTAAAATCCTATAATTAGATTTCTTAATAATTTCCTCTTAGTTCAACCAAGTCCCAATTTGGTAGTCAACCATTGATGTGAACCAAGTCAATTCAACCCAAAATCTCAAGTAATAATTTCTCGATAATGAAAATCACCCCAACTTTGGCTGGTCAATCACTTTGAATTATGGTTCGATTCTAACTAAAGTAATGGAAGCATATACCGACTTAATATTTTATTGATGGATTTTATACTTTATTTAAAACTTTACAATTATTATCTTTATCAAATTCTTGTTAATATTAAGTGGGATTACTTAAGTGATTAACCATGTCTTTAGATAATATTTACACATAATCCAATTTAGTTTAGTTCCATCTTGCATGCTTATTAATTCATTAATTATGTGATCACAAAAAAACATTTATTAGAAACTAAAATAGGATAATATTCATTTTTAATATTTATAAAAATCATGATATTAATTATTCATAAACATCATTTTTAGTACATTTTACAATTTGAACATTATTTCACATTATGATCGTAATTATTTGTTAAATTGGACTATTACTTGGTATATATTTGAACACATCCAAAAATAAAAAATGCTATTTATTTTATTTTTATATTTTATTTTAAGGTCTCTCATTATATAAGTAACAATTAAATCATTTGGAGTACTTGAATATTCACATTTGAAGACCACCAAAATGGGATTTCATGACAACACATTCTGGGCAAAGTAAACTGGACATTAGCCCAATAAAAAGACTGTATCGACCAAGATCCAAGCCCAATTATTCTCAAAATTTAACTTAAGATAGATGAAATCATGGGAAACATTTCATAAAATAGATACAAGAGCTAATTAAGATGTTTTAATTGATTTCCATGTGGCCCAAGTTGGAGATAAAATTATGGGCCACATTCTGTGGCCTAGAAAAACAGTCCACCATTTTACACATATCTCACACAAAAATATCCATTTTTAATGAAATTTTACATACAATCAGGGAACATACATATATTCATATTTTTATTCTATGTACCACCCAAATTATGTCATTTTAATGGTTGTTTGTACCCACATTTCAAAGGCATTCAAGTTGGCTCAGATTTTTTGTCAAGGGTGGAAAAGCCCACTCTCCCTCAACTTTCCACCCACCTTGGCCTACCTCCATTAATTGAGGAGATTTGGACTATTAGTGGATCAATGAAAGGATTTATAAATTTCTATTTAAGGTAGTTTTGGTGGATGAGTTGATCATAT
The DNA here is from genome assembly GCA_963277665.1 of Viscum album. NCBI lineage: Eukaryota > Viridiplantae > Streptophyta > Magnoliopsida > Santalales > Viscaceae > Viscum > Viscum album. The sequence goes on from OY728121.1 coordinate 1,250,414,384, forward strand.
TTGGAGGTTTGTTTACTTGTAATGTTATGCTGTGATTTTGTTGCCTTGAGTTTGTCTTTCTCATGTAAGTTATTCAATTCACCTTAGTTTCTTAATAAAAGTTTTTATTATCATATTATTCTGTTTTTATTCATATCACGTTGATATAGTTGGATAAATTTGTTAATTTATTCACACAAAACCTTGTGAAATTATCACACAATGGTGGAGTGATCGTTATTTCATTGTTTTTTTTTTACTTCTTCAATTCCTCCCCCATGAGTCTACTTCCGTCTTCCATTGAAACCATAGCATCAATATAGGGCTAACTAACTTATGGGTTGATCCAAGGGAGTATCAATGTACTGGATTGGATGTTATTTATCACTCTATTAATGTCTAATCACTTCTTTTAATTGAGAATTTTGTTTGATGGTTTTTAAACTCCTTCGTCCTTGTTAAATTTAAGGCCACAAACTTCAAGTGCTAATACGAACCTTTACCTTGGAGTGCTCAAAACCTTGATCCTCCAAGTTTGAGGGTGATTAGTATTAAGGTTTGTAGGTATTAAACCAGTAATTGATGATGTTGTTTGGTCTTCTTAAATGAACCCATATCAAATATAAGGAATTGAAATAGTTGAAAAAGGAATGCATCCAATCCACCCCAGGTGATAACCTAGGATCAACTCATTATTTTAAATCTAAGTCACTTAAGTCGCTTAGATTTTCTTTAAGCCCATCTAAAATAAACCCAATTCGTCCACTTCATATCCAAAAATAATCCATAGAATGTACGTGTTTGTAGGTTACTTCTTAGGTCTATGAGGATTCTACAACCCAAGCTAAACTACAAGCGACTACTTAACCCTAAAATCTTGGGTAAATTTGGATGAGACCAAACATCAATAATGAAATGACCTTGCAACTAAAATAATTAAAATAAACGGTATGATCATGAGATTTTTCTAATGGTTAGTTTATCTAGTGATTCACAAACTAACTACTGGCCAAGGGAAGAAACACCTTGAACTAATTAGGTTCATGTTTACAATTTTCCACTTATCCACATTTGTATATTGATTAGATTGTTTTTTCCTCAGCTCCTAACTTGAACCACCTCCACTTTCTTGGGAGATTCATCAATTACATATGCTTTTACTCACACACAAGTGAGGGGTAAATGGGGTTTACATAAAACAAACCATGGGAACATAGGCCTTGTATACTAATTAGGAGAGAAGGCACACAGGACAACATTTAATTTAATAGTAAATTAAAATGAAACGAATCACATGAAAAGGTTTGGTATATCTCATGATCATCCACTATCATGCAACTAATTAGGTATTTAATAAAACTAGAATTCAATTCTTAATCATTATTATTTAAGATAAATCACTCTCAAATAAATTAATTATTATCTTTAATTAATCAATCCTTTTATCTTAATCCTTATCTAAATTTCCTTGATATTCTTACAATTTATAATTTTAAAAAAACTAAATAATTTCATTTAAAATTAACTGTGTACATAAATTGTACCTTTGAGGTAACTCAGTGAATACCCATCCAAATCTACCCAACATGTATTATACTTGTATACACTTTATTCTTTGTGACATATATCATTCATGAAATATCACGTACTTTCTTGATGTGTACTTAATGGATGATTACACGAATTACATGATTTTTTGGTAACGTGTCATACTTTAATGCACATAGAATAATAACTACAATACAGATCATACATGACATGAAGCTCTTGAAAATTACATAGATATTAATTAAAATTTTAATATTTATTTCTATTAAAACATATCACATGGTGTGTCCTATCTTTACGACCACACGCATGTACATGTCTCGGGGTTTACATAGAAAAATAAATAAATTTTAAATATGTGTAATCTGGTAAAAGTACAAGGTGTGTAGATCCGATCTACATAGCATGTATACCCTTCATTTTTTATCCAAAGTACACGCCTCGTCATTTGAGGCGTACTTCAGAAATCTTGGAGTACATGTCATGTCTAGTGGATCACATGTCGTGTTCACTTCATGTTACACAGTCACTGATCGGGTAGACTGTGTGTGGAATACACTGCCCCACCCAGATACGAAGGGACTACACGTTGTGTCCAATAGGCCACACAGTGTGTATTCTGACTGATTATGTGCCAACTAATCCTGGTCAACATGTGGTGCATTTATGGTGTAATTAATTCCCTAATCAATGAAAATTCTCGAATTGATTTTTGAATCAATTTTGATGTGTTGAACATGACTACATGGCATGTAATGTCGATTACACGGTGTATAGTCTGGTGTTGTATGGCCAAGATCCTTGGCACCTCCGGATGAGTTTCTTGATTTTATTTTAATCATAAAATTAATTATTTCTATTATATTTTCACACCCCAAGATTTCATAGTATGTTATCTCATTAAAGTAATTCAATAGTTTGTGTTACACGCAACACTGAGTTCAAGCGCACCACAAATTACCACAATAACCGTTCAAAAAGTGTTTATGAATAGTATTAACTAAATTTTGAATCTTATATACTCTATATAATTTTAATATCCATATTATGTATTTCTTAGACATAATATAAGAACAAATTCAAGTTTTCAGATAAAATAAGTATTTTTCAAAAATTGCAATTTCACCGCCTTTTAATGGAGAACCCTTTTTAAAACCAATATTTGACACTATTATATATTTAATTTAATGAAATTAAATTTTTCTTTAGAAGCGGGACATAAAAATTTAGTATAGATAACTTTTTGGTACTCTTCTGATAACTTTCATATTTTGATAAATAGTAAAAAATACTATGTTTTAATTGAAAACAACTTTTTTTTAATCAAAATAATTTATAGGGAAAAATTATGCATTTTAATGGTTTGGAAGTATAATGAGATTATATTTTTATCATTTCATACAATTTAGTTCATTATAAGTAATTTCACATTTAAATTTTACATAAACACATGTCAATCTTTTGATAGTTTTTACTTTTTAAAAACCCGCTTTTTGGTTTTGACAACAAAAATTAATTTTAAATTAATAAATGAAACTTATGTATTTTTAATTTGGTAAAATAGACTTCATTTTTGAATTTTGAAAATCAAAATTATCTTTGGTTAAGTTTTTGGTATTTTTCTGAAAACTTTCAATTTTTGATGAATAGAGAAAAACATTGTGTTATTATATAAAATCGACTTTTTATTTAAATAATTAGTTATTTTATTTTAATTTATTTTAGGTCAAAATAGATACATAATACCTGTATATGTTAAACATAATTCATTGTAGTTATTTTATAATAAGTTTATATATATATATAATTTTATCGGACATTTTACCGTCTTTTACCCATCTTCTAGAAGCATTTGCAAATTTGTATAAAACTTAATTTTACCGCTTCTGTAAGTTAAATTTCAAAAATTTGAGAGACATGGTTAATATAAATAAGTAAAATTTGGTTCAATGAGATGAAAATATTTTTTTGTGAATAGTAACTTTTGACTTTTATTTACCACGGGTAAAAGTAAATAGGGTAATTAAGGGTAAAAATGATATCATAATTACCCTAACACATGTACTAATTCTATTGGATAAGTATAATTCTACCAAAACCAACCTTAGGAATAAAATATGATCTACTTTGGTCAACTTGGATTAGATTATGACATTTATTATTATTTTATTTAAAGAAGAGTTAAAAGAGTTAAATTCAAAGTTAAATAACTAAACCATTTTTAATATTGGGTAATACATAATAAAAATTTGACTATAAATATTAATTAGAAAGATAAAAATATTTCATACATAATTATATTTTATTTATAATTTTTAGACATTAAATATTTTACTTTATTTATGACACAATAATGACGCGGTAAACACCTTAATAATAAAATATTAAAATAATTGATATTATAAATATCCAAATAAATGTAATTTGAGACTTCTTATGAATTAAACTAATTTTATTGGTTAATATGAATTTTAGAATTTAACATATGAATTTATTTAGAACTAATAAAGTTTTTAGGACTTTAACAAAAATCATTTATTAAATAATGTCAAAATTGACATAATTGAGTTTTTAAAACAAATACTATATTATTGGTTGATATAATATTCCTAAAAATCTAAGTTTCGGCCAAAGGCCATGAATAATATTATATATGTCATTAATGAACCTATTGGTGTTATCTTGGAAGTTTATAGTAAGTTTATTAACCTTATAATATAAAAATATAAAGAGACATGGTAAATGTCAAACTATTTAACTAATAGTTAAATCTAAAAGATAAGGTTACAATGATGAATTAAATCAGTATAAAACCTATTGGTTGAGATTTTCTAGAACCATACCAACGTTATACTTTAAATAATTTATTTTGGATCCATTAGAAACTGAAAATGATTTTATTATAAAATAATATTTCAAGCTTTTCCTAAAGTGACCCTCACCTCTCTTATAAAAGGGAACTTCCCCTTATCTTAATTTCACACATCCAAAGCCTTTTGGATCGGACAACCCCTACCCAAATATACTCCCAAATTTTCTACCTTCATCCTAGAGGCCTTCCTTTGGTCATAAAGTCAACCTAATGAGCCCTTTTGATCAAATGAAAAGGAAGAACTCGAAGATGAGGTAAATATTTCATCACCTCTTTCAAGTTTCTTTTCTTCTTACACTTCCTCTTTCTTTGTTGTTTCCATTCTAAAATAATAACTCCAGTATATTCTATATAATTTTATGTTATTATAAAAAATTTAAAACCATATTCTTTATTCTATCCATACTATAAATGACAAAGTCACCATACGTGCGTACGTACGGATTACCGTTTCCACATCGGGGTGTAGTTTGTTATTCAAAAACTTCATTATTTGGATGGGTATAATAATGATTATAACTGATGTAAATAATAAATATAACATGTTAATTATTCTTTATATATTATATATCATCCATTTAAATGTGATCTCTCCATCAATATAATGATATCGTCGCTCATGTGTACCTACTGATTACCGTCTCCACGACGCGAAGAGATTCATTTCCACATTCACCATTCAACAATGATTATAAAATATATATCATTAATAAGTATTTAATATATGACATAATAATTATACTGGATATATATATATATATGTACTTACATATATCTTATTCACTTAGTTCTGTTTAATACGATATGAAAACAGAAACATCATTTATGCGTATGTATGGTCTACCATCTCCATAAACGGTGTTTTCTATTTCATATATAATTGTCTATTATAAATATATATATTATAAATATATATGATATATAAATCAGGTTTTATATTCTGGAAATATTTAAATCATGATCTAAGTGATACAATCAAGAGTAACAAGTTAAAATATGTATGATAAAGAAAGCGATTATTACCGGAAATGTTAATTTAACTTGGAAATTATTATTAAATGGTTGTTATAAAGTCATAAATGAATCTTGTATGATATAATAAATATTAATATTGTTCTGGTATAATTTTATAACATACCAAGGTCTTTATACAGAAGGTTAAATGTACCCTCGACTAAATGAAAATGAAAGGTAAGGGTTAATTTCACAATATCTTTATTATCCGAGGTTGTTTTTACATAAGTATCTACTATGACATATTTATTATCCATGTCCATGTTTCATAAAATAGTTTTCAAATGGATTATTTTTAAGGTACTTTTTTACTAAAACATCATTTTAAATGTCTTAAATATTTATTCTTCTAAATCATTCTCATTAATTTCCATGTTTTCAAAATGGTTTTTAAGGATTTATTTATATGGACATAAATGTTATTAAAATGTTAATTCCTTTCATAAGTTTCAAAGTGGTGTGGAACACTTTGATTAAAAAATGTCTTTAAATGTCCTCCTTTCTAAATTGTTTGACTTTTAAATATTTTCATGAAAAATAGATATTTCTCTCAAAGAGTTTTACAAATCATTTCCATCTATGTCAACATCCTTTGATGGAATTTAAACTTGTTTGAAGTTGATTTATTATGATACAAATCTTCCATATTGTATTGAAGGTTTTGTGATATGTTTGACTATGGATGTGTTATTTTTATACCATTTATGGTTTATGTATAAAGTATTTACATTTTTATGATGCTTTTAAAATGAATGTTTATATTATGTTTAAACTTTTTCATTTGAGGAATGCATTAGACTTAGTAAGTGATGGGTGGAGCCCGCTATATCTCCTCGATGCATCGGTAGGTCTCATCAGACAAACTAGTTTCTTGGAACAAGTCCTTGACAAAATCTTAGTTGTAGTCTTGGCACAAGTCCTTGACTATGTGGTTATTAAGTCTAGCATTATGCATTCCATCATTATGAAAGTGGCTATTGATATTGCATGCGATTATTCGACTAGTAAAATATCCATGTGAATAAGTAGATGAAATTATTTGATTTTAACTTTGTCATATTATGCTGAAGTTTAAGCTTAAAAGGATTTTGTTTTAGTCTAATACATTGCCTTAAATGTTTATGCTTATTTATGAAAGTTTCAGCTATATTGTTATCCTTAATGAGTATCTGAGCTCACCCCTTTCTATGTTTTATTTTTCCTAGGATGTGAAGAAGTATTTTATGATTGATAAGTAGGGTTAAGCTAAGGGATTAATGGAATTCTCAAAGGATCATTTATGTTATGTTTTATTTTATAATGTGTAATTTAATATTCATGTATGTAATCTATTTTCCAAGACTGCTAAATTGATCGGTCTTTCAGGACATGATTCCTTGTAATCATGCCAATGTTTTAAAATAATGCACTGACTCCCATAACTGGGGTCAGGGCATTACATAGATCTACAAGAAATGATGGAAGAAGAAACATATCTCATAATTCAGATTTAAATAATTATTAAACTCAAACTGAAAAACTAAATTATGAATGTGTAAATCATCAATGAAACTAAATAATTATAAACAATGAAGTGACCGCTATGATACCACTTGTAGGTTTTGGGTGCTGCTGAAGAATGGGAGGGATGGTGCCCAACTTTTTTTCAATTATCAATGATTAATCTGAGATCAAACAATGATGAATGTCATAATCAAAAGATTTTAATCAAAGAAGAAGAAATAGTTATTAACCCAGAACTAAGAGAGAGGAGATCAACACATGTTGCTTATAATTAATTTAATTAAACAAGAATTACCTCAAAGGTTACTATTTCTTCGTTGATGCATCTAGCCACAGATCTGTAGTGCTCCACTATTGCATTGTATAATTGAATCATAGGATTCCTCTAGAGGTGATCCACACATGCTTCATGAATCTCTGGACGTCGCTGAAGGAGTCTATGGGTTCTAGAACAGAAGATCTGTGAGCTTGCGATGTTCATCTTTGATCGCCTTGAGAACCACTTCTAAAGCATTCTCCTTGATCTGGTGGATGATGGTTTTTCTCATTCTTGATAGAATTTTTAGAGAGGGATGAACTCTCTAGACTTGAGAGATTTTCTCCAATCTATTGTACACAATGATTTTCTTGGCTAGGGTTATGAGAAAATAAACATAACTGAGTATTTATATCGTTAGGGTTAAAATAACATAATTACACAAGTGACCTTATTTGTTTTATTAACCCTAGTGAAACCCCATGTCAAATAATAATATTATTATTATTATTATTTATCGAAATTCACCTAACTTGAAAATTTTAATTAAATATTATTTAAAATAATATTAAACATTATTATTTCTCATCGGACCCTTGAACTTGGTCCGCCAATCCTCCACCGTATTTATTGGACCTTGAATAATGTCTATTTATTTATTAAATAAATATCACTTCGTTATTCACCAATAAATATATAAATATTATATTCGATAAACAAAAAATAAATATTTATTAAATATTCTACCCACAATATATTCTCTCAAATAACTAGTGTCGGTTTAAATGTGATCAGGCATCCATTAATGATTATTAAACCACAACTGGGAATTATCTATATTCAACTTGTTAAATAATAAAATATATATATATATTATTTAACTGAGATACTCGATATAATTAGTATGGGACCCTCGAGGCCTCTTTCTCAGTGGCATTAGGTGGAGCATCCTAAAGTCCAAGGTTATCATCTAGCAATATGCTAAGGCACCCATAGAGAAAGAATTTAATACCATAATGACATGTCACCTCATATGAACATTTACCATGTAATATAATCCCTTTGTCTCAATATCTCTAATCAAGCGGGTTGCATTCTAGTGTCATCAACCGATGTTCTCAATTTCTCTTTCTTTGATTTATCAAAAATCGAACTTTCCTATAGAACACCATGGTCTTTGATTTATTTAGAATATATCATTTCCATCAAAGGGCCTAGGACATAAACATCCAATAAAGAACATAAGGGAAAAATCCTTTCTCGCATTATTCATTAATGCAGTATTACTCATGACGTACCCAACATATCCTAACTTGCCACGGACATATATCGTCACAGTTTTCATCAATACATCTAAGTGCGTGAGTCATAATACTCATTAATAAAAATCTGAAAGTCTAAAGACCAATGAAAATGTCTGTATATAGGAACATCCATTGACACGTATAAATGTTGATTTCCTATTGGACGATCTCGTTCTCATAATATCCTCCTGGAAATTACCAAGGGATTACATTGTGAGAAGGTGCCTCAAAGTCCTCTGAGTCTCTACCCCTGATAACCTGAATCATTTGGGTACCTCAAATGATATCATCCAGCTATAGAACATATATTCAGGAATAGTCTCATGGAACTTTTGGGTTCTCATCATAACAGATATCTGCTATGACCTTTTAGTGTGATAGTTACTCTTAGGGAATTATCACATACAATTCCATGGATAGGAAAAATCATGATATGATAAAGAATTTATTAATATTCAAAACCATGAATATAATTTATCATAAAGTACAAAACAAGTTGGTTCTAGGGCGCCAAATCCAACAAGAAAAAACAATTTTATTCAAAATATCATTCCAACACACTGAAACAATCATGTCAATTTCATACGAATTTATTTATAAATCAATTTATAAAAAAGAAATAGTACAGTTTGTCAAATATAGCGGAAAGACAGAACCACCTACCTAAAAATTCGGGCCGCATATGCCCGCAATGGAATCCACCAACAATGAAAACCCAATGAAGTCTATGAAGCCCTAGAATCCAATCCACATCTCAATATATATTCAATTAAGAAAAGGGGATCCGCTGTAAGGTGGAAATTAATATACCTTAAGAATGAACACCCACTTCACCACAACAAACAAAGAAACAGCCTCTGAAACAAGGTCACACAAGGGATAGGGAAGAAGACACGAATAAATACACACTTAGAACAACAAATCAGATAACGCAACTCTAAGGAATTATCGTGATCAATGGAAATGAAGAATCAAAAAGATCACTCAACTGGAGAGACGCACCACAACCGCAACAAGGATCGAACATTGAACGGATCGATCTGAAAGTAACAGTGTCAACAAAAATCACTGGAGAGGAACTTTGGTTCAAGAGTAAAGGAGAACAGGTGGTCGCATGGACACCCAAAACCTGAATAGCACCCAAAAACTTCTGTGTGTGGGGAATTACACTACATGTAACTCCTTTACACATCCTGAAATCCATGATGTTTAAGTATTCCAAAAAATCCATTGCCTCAGATTAAAAAACTGACATTTAATTAACTCACAACGTGTAACCATACATCATTTCATGTAACCTTTCACAATATGAATCCCTTTCACAGCTCGCATCCAGAAACCATTACACGTCATGAAACTTAGTAACATGGTGTGAAATCCTCCTGAAACCTGCAGAAACTGCCGGTTAAAGCTGACTATCAAGACCCATCCCAGTGGGTCCCGGACCATGACCCTCCAAGCCCACCTCCAATAGGCCAGTGGCTGGTGACTAGCACTACGTTGGCATGTCACTAACATGGGAGACATTGCCTAGGAACATGTACACATGTACACATCTCCAAGCCCACAAATGTCGAAATGTAGAAAAAACCACTAAGGAAAAAAATGCATGCATACAACTAAACCCAACCAACAGAGTACAATAGAAAGTAAAGTACAAAAAGTAAAATGGTCCGGAATATAATCCCACCAAAAACAAGAGTCTGCAAACTACAAAGTCCAACTTATAAGAACAAATAGGTACTGTGACTACTACTCATAGTTGTAGGAACACCTCGGCCTATAGGGAAATCAGAAATCTCGGTCTGGTACTGGTCTACCCTGGACTCCGTCAAAAGGATGCTCATCTGCACAATACATAACACATGTATCCAAAGCCTGTGTAGGGGTGAGTATAATAATACCTAGTAGGGGACCCCAAAAACCACAAATCAATACACAAGGTAAAGGTATAATCATATCTATATAGTATATGTCTATTGAACATATAATAAGAGAATCACATCCAGATATACTCAAAACCCAGACTTGTAGTCTAGATACAAGACACACAATAGCATACCCTTGCTAGGGATTCAGTTCAAAGATTCCATGAAGCACTTGTCTGGGAGAACTCACTCCACAAGTCTGATATCTCTGATGTTTTCCATATTAGAAGTATTGTTCGTCAGGAAAATCCATGAGATATAGATACACTCATTCTGGGAGAACACACTCTTGAGTGGGGAAAGATCACGACACATAGATGAGGATCACTTCCAGGGCCTTGGAGGATACCGCGACTCATCCGTTTTAACTTGCTAAGTAGAGGATCGGCGCCCTGTAGGAGTAATCATGTCGATGCCTGACTCTACCTAGGGTAAAGAATGGATAGCGGATCTCACTCTGGGCCTCTCGGAGGGATACCTGACTCTATCTCAAAAATTCCCGCATAAGGTATCATACTCCTATGGATGAAAATGATACCTGACCTTTAGGGGAATGAGAAAAAAGGGGAAATGACCCAAACGAATCTTGTCCAAGGAACGGTGCACAAGGTGATCAAGCCATGTTCCAGAATATAAACAGCATGTAGAATATTCACATGTCGTGTCTCTCAACTCTGGGTATTTCCCATGTAAAAACAGCCCGAGTCAGAAGAACATGTCATGTTGAAGGGGATAAGGACACAGCATGTAGTCAGACCACATTCGTGTTTGAGTAACCAGGGTTCCCTCAGTGTACGTGGTCATGTGCCTATATATGGTTTCAACCCGTGTGTTTCATCCCATGTAACCGATACACGGGTTAGACCGTGCAGCCGGCCTATTCTGTCCGTGTGGTGGATTACATGACCGTGTACCCACCCCATATCTGAGTATCTTCCAATACACACGCAGAGTCCATGTAAGGACCCACACACTGTGTGAAAATGGTCACATGTCGTGTTACTGTTTCCCGTCGCCCAGAACTCCATCTGCCTGTGGGTGGGGCCCACACATCATGTCTCCCTAGAGGAATGTTGTGTTTTTATCACGTGTAGTGTGAAAAACCTAGCCACCACCACTGGTTCCACACGGTGTGTTCTTTGAGATACACCCCATGTGTTCTGGAAATTTCCAGAAACGCCGACCTCCTCCGCCGCGCCTCGGTGATATTCTAATCTTCAATCCGATGATAAGTTTTCCATGAAACTCAAAATATAAGGTCTCCATGACATCCCAAAATTGTCTCCATTGATTATGGGCCTCCTATCGGCCCTGAAAATGAATATCGATCAACCCGTGCGAAGAACGCTCAAAGAATGGTCTCTCTCGATCCGAGCTGATTCGTCGTCCTTCATCATCATCGCAACTCTGCTAGGTCATTGTGATGTCGGATCTCCAATTTGGGAACGTTTAATTGTGAAACAGGTGAACAATGATCCTTTGTTCATCGCCCCATGAATAACATGAGGAAAAGAGGAAGAAATCCAACAAACCAATTTGATAAACAAACATCCCTCGTCGTTCGTCACGGCGTTGATCTTCTTCTGTTAAAAGGATTAAATAGGATGAATCAAATGATAATCCAAAAATTATCACAAATCATATTCATGAATAAAACCCCAAAGAAACAGAAAATAATAACCCTCCCATAATAATGCATGATCTGTGGATCAACCTGTTTGTGGGTTGATCTGCGTTCATCATTTAATCAAAGAACAGGGAAGAAAAACAAAGAAACAAAACCCCTACCTTGATTCTACTATAGAACAATCGTCACGTCATGTTTGTTATTGAGGGTTGTTTGAATCCAAAATGTATCGATCGATCATGTAGTCATCGTTCTTTGTTGAGATTTCTCTCCAAGGCTCCAAAAATTCTCCAGAGTTCCTCTCAATTTTCTACCAATGACCAACATTTGATTAACCCATTAAAAGGTGGGAACGCATTTCATCATTCCATCACGATGTGGCATTAATGAGTTAGTGTTTCTGTTTCTGAGTCATTATGGCATGGCATTAATTATCAAAATAGTTTCCCCATCGTTGCACTGCAGCGAATGTTTCCAAATAAAATAAAATAAACTTTTTGAATTGTTTTATTTTATTTTATTTTACTAAAAACGTCCTAAAATTAACATTTTTTCTCGACCCACACTATTCGAGGTTAGGCCCATTATTAGGTAAATTCATCATCTCGAATGCAATAGTGCCCTCAGATTTTTAATCTTGGCATCCATTTGGAAACTACGATAACCACGCACACCCGCCAACTCACTTAACTTAAAGAAAGTTTGAACCACCATTTCGGGCTCACCAAGCTTCGGAATGATGTGTCGTCTCCACATTTGGTCTCATAATAATTCCATATAACAATTCAAAATAATACATGTAAAATTTTGAGACATTACATTCTCCCCACCTTGGGGATTTGCGTCCTCGAGAAGCCAAAACAAGGATACTCAAAAAGATGTGGGTACTGTGCCTGAATCTGACCCTCCCACTCCCATGTGCTCTCCTGAAGATTCTCGTGCTGCCACTGAACATGCACCAAGGGAATTGATCTCCCATGAAGGATCCTCTCATGTAGATCCTCGATATCTACCGGGTACTCAACAAGTTTTCTCCATCCTTTATGTCCAGCTCGCCCCAGTCGATGACATGCGATGGGTCACACACGTACCTCCTCAGCTGCGACATGTGGAAGACATCTGGTACCCGGTGCATCTGTAGTGGTAGAACTAATCATTACACCACTTCGTTATCTCTGTGTAGTATCTGTAAAGGCCCGATGAACCTTAGAGATAGCTTGCTGCCCCTGCTAAATCTTTGTAAACCTCATCGAGCTGAGGCCCGAAGGAAGACGTGGTCTCCCTCTTCGAACTCTAGAGGTCTTCATCGTCTATCAGCATAAAACTTATGCTGGATCTATACAGTCTCCACACACTCTCGGATGATATGCACCTTCTTGGTGGTAGCTCGCACCAACTCTAGACCCATTAGTGCTAACTCTCTGGGGTCAGTCTAGCAAAGTGGTGACCGAAAAGGTCTCCCATATAAAGCCTCGAATGGTTCCATACCAATGGTGGAGTGATGGTTGTTGTTGTAAGAAAACTCCACCAGTGGTAGGTGGTCCTTCCAACTACAACCAAAGTCCAAGATATAGGCTCGCAAAATATCCTCCAGAAACTGAATGGTTCTCTCATTCTGACAATCTATCTAGGGATGGAAAATTGTGCTCAAGTGTAGTTGAGTCCCAAAAGCCTCTTGAAATCCCTTCCACAATTGGGATGTGAAGCGGGCGTCTCAATCCAAGACTATTTTCAATGGGACTCCATGAAGCCGTACTATCTTTTGAACTTAGAGGCGTCTCAGGCTCTCTACGTAACTCTACTCCCTGATAGCTAGGAAGTGGGCAGACTTGGTGATTTGGTCGACGATCACCTAGATAGAATTGAAACCCTTGGACATTCTTGGTAAGCCCTTCATAAAGCCCATTTATATTCTATACCACTTCCAACCTGGCACTTTTGATGGGTGAGCTAACCCTGCTAGAACCTGGCCCTCAGCCTCCACCTGCTTGCACGTAAGGCACTGAGAAATAAACTTTGTTATTTCCTTCTTCATGCCTAACCAATAGAACTGTCAGCAGAGATCCTAGTACATCTTCACCACTCCAGGGTGTACTACCAAGGGGGATGTATGAAACTCCCTTAGGACCTCCTCCCACAATGCCACTAGTACAATAGTGCATCCCCTGAAAAGAACTATGTGTTCCCCACTAGGCGAATATCCATCAGGAGCATGTCCTTTGGATAACTGAGCACGTAAAGTCTCACAATAAACATCTCCCAATTGTGCCTCCCTAACTCACTGTTAGAGTGGAGGGGTGATAACCATCGACTGAAGGTAAGATATATCCCCCCTGTCCATAAAGGATAACTGTAAAATGGACAAATGCTTTATCACCTCATTCATTAATTATGAAATCAATCTCCTACTAAGAGAATCTCCCACAACGTTCCCCTTCCCAGGATTATAGACAATCTCAAAATAGTAGTCCTAGAGGAACTCTATCCAAAACCTTTGTCTCAGATTTTGGTCCTTCTGTGAGAATATGTATTTGAGGCTCTTATGGTCAGAGTAGATGATAAATTGTTCACCCATAACGTAGTGTCTCCACATCTTCAACTCGAAAACTACTGCCGCCAAAACCAGATCAGGGGTTGCATAGTTCTGCTCATGTGGTATTAGTAGAAGTGAGCCATAAGAAATCACCTCTTGTCCCTGCATCAGTACACAACCAAGCCCGGTCCACGATGCATCACAAAAAACTATGTACTCGACACCCTCCTCCGACAATCTCAAGATCACGGCACTCGTCAAACTATGTTTCAACTGCTCAAAATCCTGCTGGCACTTATTGATCCTCATGAAGGGTTTCCCCTTCCAGTTCAAGGTTGTAATCATTTATAATGTCTGAGATAAATTAGGAATGAATCTCTGGTAATATCTTTCCAACCAAAGGAAGCTTCGTACCTCCTTCATGCTCCGAGGTGGCTCCCATGCTAACACTGCCTCCACCTAGGCTGGGTCCACAGCTACTCCATCTACTGAGATGACATGTCCCAGAAAGTGGACCTCCTGAATCTAGAACTGGCACTTTGAGAGTTTCCCATAAAGCTAGTGCTCTCGGAGTACGTCTAGAACCATCTGCATGTGTCTCACGTGCTCCTTCACTGACGTCGAGTACAAAAGGATTTTTTCAATTAAGACCACTATGAACTGGTCAAAGTACGGCTGGAAGAGACAATTAATAACTCCCATGAACACTATGGGAGCATTTTTCACACCGAAAGGTATCACCAAGTACTCATAGTGACAGTAGTGGCATCTAAAAGTTGTTTTCAGTATATCATCGTCCCATACTTGTAACTGGTGGTAACCTGACCGAAGGTCAACCTTCGAGAACCACTGTGCCCCTCTTAGCTGATCAAAGAGGTCGTTGATCCTCATTAGTGGATACTTGTTCTTCAACATTACCTGATTATAGAGATGGTAATCAACGCATGACCTCAAACTCCCATCTACCTTCTTGGAAAACAAAACGGGGGCTTCCCATAGTGAAACATTGGGTCTTACGAAACTCTTGCTCTATAAATCCTCCAATTTCACCCTCAGATCACTGAGCTCTGTGGGAGAAATACGATATGATGGTGAGGAAATCAGTGTCATCCCGAGGTGTAAGTTGATGAAGAATTAGATCTCCCAATGGGGAGGTTGTCGTGGAATATCCTTGACGTCTTCGTACTCCGCCACTACTACTAGGGTCTGGAAGCTCACAACATCAACTGCATCGAGGGTAAGGCTAGCCAAATCATGAGTGATCGGCTACACCCACCTATGTATGAGCCAGTTTTTTTCTGCCTAGGTATCCTTTTGACAGAAAAAGGAAAAACTTTGTCTCCTCGCTGCGGACACATCGTACTCTTCGCCTAAATCAGTCAATATGGGCATGGACCTAAGATAACCAATCCATACTGGGAATGACATCGTAAGACCTCGACACTACCACTAAGAGGTTCCAACCGAAACTCTCACCTCCAAGGGTAAGATCACACTGTTTTTAAAGGTGTCTGATCATCGAGTCTCCCCTCTTAGGTGTCTCCAAGAGTAAGGGTCGAGTCAATGGACCTACCTAAATCTCAAGGTTTCCCACAAGACATGTGGCGAGGAAGTAATGACCAGAACTTATGTCTATAATTAAGGAATCTAAGGTATAGAAGACGCAGATCATACCTCAGATCATCTATGGAGTCCCTGGGTTGTATGCCTTGACTACACACAGTTGTCCCCGCCCCCATCCCCTAGCTCCCTGAGCCTGGTGTGGACCTCCTGGGGGTGGTGGTGGAAGTCGATCGAAGCATCTTCCCCCACCTACATCTCACCCTGCTCCTCTTCCAAGTCTGCTGCCTGGAGGGTCTATCTATGCCACTCTCTACCTCTACATAGGTGGTACATCCACCGCCTCCCTATCAGCAGCTCGATGGGTCGGACAGTATCTAGAGAGATGTCCCCTACTGTCACACGAGTAGAATCACCTCTCCCTAGGATGACTGGATCCATTCTGAGAGCCCTAGACTTTAGATCCCCTATCATGGGTCCTCCTGTGACGTCTCCCACATCCTGATCCTTGTTCCTGACATCAGCTCCCTACAGCCGAGGTCTCCGCACCTGTCTACCTGCTGCTAACTATCTTCGGTTGTCTCTGCTCTGCCAAGAAGCTCTTGATCACCAAGGCCCGCTCAAGAACTCTAGAATAATTCTAAATGTAAAGAGGCATTACACTATCTCGGATGTCCCATCATAAACCTCGTTCGAAGGTTCAATCTCTGAAGTTTTGATCCCTGACCAAATCCATCGAGTACCTAGCTAGGTTTTTAAACCTCGATGAATAGTCAACCATCGTCAAACTGCCCTACTAAAGCTAAAGAATCTCTTGGATGTGCACTGAACTTAGTGTAACTAGAGATAACTCCTACCTAAAGAGTCTCTCAAACTCCGTCCATAAAAGATTCTCCTCTTTCTGAGTCTATGTGGTCAGACTCCACCATCATCCCGCTGAACCCTGAAGAAGGCTAGCTCCTAGGATCACCAGCTGGTTCACTGGTGTCCTCACTAAATGGAAAACTCTAGTCCCTAACTCAAGCTAGTCCTCAGCCACCTGAGGTTTGGGCTCACCTCAGAACCTGAGGAGTCACTATCTCTGGAACTCATGGATCGCACTCAGCATGCGCCCCTCATCTTTCGGAACTACAGGTACCACGAATTTCTCCACTGGTGGTGGTATATAAGGTACACCACCTGGAGGTAACGCCTGGGGGACCGATCCCTATATCAAAGCCTCATCACTGAGGGGATCATCCTCATGATTGCGCTACTGAATCCTAGCGAGTATGCATTGTGAAGGAATCCTGTAAGGAAACAAGATGTACCATAGTTAACGAGTATATCTGGATAGATGACACAAAGTGAATGGAAAACACAACCAAATTCTATATGATTCATGTACCATTATTTTACTTCCCCGCAACTAGTGTTTTCATGTACCAAGATGAAAAGAAAGTTATCAGAGTCCCGGTGTGTGGATACATCGGTTGCCCACACTAACACTAGAGTCTTTGTACTGAAATCAATGCTCGAAACACTTAACACTATTTCCCCCAAAACAATCTCATAGACTCTTGGTCCTAAGGTAGAACCGACCACCTCTGATACCATTATGTCACGACCCGTCCCAGTGGGGCATGGGCTGTGACTCCCCAAGCCCGCCTCCAATAGGCTAGGGGATGGTGACTAGCACCGAGTAGGCATGTCACTAACATGGGAGGAATTTCCTAAGTACCTGTACACACGCACACATCTCCAAGCCCACAAATTCTGAAATATAGAAAAAAATCACTAAAGAACAAAATTCATGCATACAACTAAACCCAAACAATAGAGTAAAAGGGAAAGTAAAGTACTAAAAGTTAACTAGGCCAAAATACAAGCCCACCAAAAACAATAGTCCCCAAACTAAAAATTCCAACCTGTAAGAACAAAGAGGTATTGGGACTGCTACTCGTAGCTGTAGGAACACCTCATCATGTAGGGAACTCAAAAATCATGGTCTGGTACTGGTCTGCTCAGGACTCTTTCAAAATCTCACTTTTCTGCACAAGACATGACACATGCGGGAAAAGCCCGTGTAGGGGTGAGTATAACAATACCTAGTAGGGGACCCGGAAAACAAAAAAACAATACCCAAGGTAAATGTAAAATCATCTCTACATAGTATATGTCTACTGAACATATAATAAGAGAAACACATCCAGATATACTCAAAACCCAGACCCATAGTCTAGAGATAAGTCACACAACTGCATACCCCCACTAGGGATTCAGTTTGAAGATTCCATGAAGCACTCATATAGAGGAACTCACTCCATGAGTTTGATAGCTCTGATGTCGTCCATCTGAGAAGTATTGTCCATTGGGAAAATCCATTAGATATAGATACACTCATTCTGGGAGAACACAATCCTGAGTAGGGAAAGATCATGATACACCGATGAGGCTCACTACCAGGGCCTTGGCGAATACCACGACTGGTCCAGATTCACCTGCTAAGTAGAGGATCGGCGTCCTGTAGGAGTAGTCACATCAATTCCAGACTCTACCTAGGGTCATGAATCGATAGAGGATCTCACTTTGGGCCACTCGAAGGGATACCTAACTCTATCTCGAAAAGTCCTACAAAAGGGATCATACTCATGTGGATAGAAATGATACCTGACCTTCAGGGGAATGAGAAAAAAGGGGAAATAACCCAAATGAAACTTATACAAGGAATGGTGGACAAGGTGATCAAGCCATGTTCTAGAATATACATGTCGGGTAGAAGGGTCACATGTCGTGTCTCTAAACTCTGGGTAATGCCCGTGTAAAAATGGACCGAGTCGGAAGAACATGTCATGTCTAAGGGGATAAGTACACGGAGTGCAGTTAGACCACAAGTCGTGTCTGAGTAACCAAGGTTCCCTCCATGTATTTGGTCATGTGCTCGTACATGGTTTCAACCCCTGTATTTTGTCCTGTGTAATCGGTAGACGGGTTAGCCCAAGCAGCTGGCCTGGTCTGGCCATGTGGTAGAGTACAGGACCGTGTACCCACCCCATGTTCATGTATCTTCTAAGACACGCGCCGAGTCTATGTAAGGACCCACACATCGTGTGACAATGGTCACACGCCATGTTAGTGCTTCCTGTCGCCCAGAACTCCAACCGTCACTAGGTGGGACCCACACACCATGTCTCCCCAGAGGCATGCCATGTTCTTAATCACATGCAGCATGCAAACCTTAGTTTTTGTCGCTAGTACCACACGTTGTTTTCTTCAGGATACACACCATGTGTTCTGGAAATTTCCGAAAACACGAACCTGCTCCGCCGCACCTTGGTTATGCTTTGATCTTCGATCCAATGATCTGTTTTCCACAAAAATTCAAAGTTAAGGTCACCCCGACATTCCGAAGTCATATTCCTTGATTACGGGCCTTCGATCGACCCTGAAAATGCATATTGATCCACCTGCGTAAAGAAAACTCGAAGAAAGGTATCTCCCGATCTGAGCCGATCCGTCATCCGTCGTCGTCGTCACACCTCTACTGGGTTGTCGCAATGTCGGATCTCCAATTTGGGATCGTTACATTGTGAAAAGGATGTACAACGATCCATTGTTCATCGCCCCAGGAAGAACTCGAATAACGCAATGAAAAGAGGAAGAAATCAAATAAACCAATTTGAGAAACAAACCTCCATCATCGTTTGTCATGGCATTGATCTTCTCCCATTAGAAGGATTAAATAGGGAAAATCAAACGATAATACAACAATTATAACAAATAATATTCCCAAATCAATCCCCAAAGAAGCAGAAAATAATAACCCTCCCATAAGAACACACAATCCATGGATAAACCTGTTCATGGTTTGATCTTTGTTCATCGTTTAATCAATGAACAGGGAAGAAAAACAAATCAACAAAACCCCTACCTAGATTCATTTGTAGAATGATCGATGAGTCAAATTCTTTGTCAAGGGTTCTTCAAATCCAAGGTGTGTCGATCAATCATTTCATCGTCGTTCATTTTCGATAGTTCTCTCCAAGGAACCAAGAAATCTCCAGAGTTCCTCTCACTTTTCTGCCAACAACAAACATTCTATTAACCCATTAAAAGGAGGGAACAAATGTCATCATTACATCATGTTGCGGTATTAATGAGTCAGTGTTGTGCTTTCTGAGTCATTATGATGTGGCATTAATTATCGAAACAATTATCCCATCATTTCATTGCATAAAATGTATAAAAATAAAATAAAATAAACTTTTTGAATTATTTTATTTTATTTTATTTTATTTTACTAAAAACGTATGAAAATTAACTTTTTCTCTCGACCCGCATTGGTAGAGGTTAGACCCATTCTTAGGTAATTTTATCCACCCAGACGCAATGGGGCCCTCTGATTTTTAATCTGGGCATCTGTTTGGAAACTGCCACAACCACGCACACCCACCAACTCACTTAACTTAAAGAAAGTTCAAACAACCATTTTGGACTCACCAAGCCTTGGAATGACATGTTGTCACCGTTATTGGTCTCACAAAAATTCCATATAATATTTCTAAATAATACATGGAAAAATCATAGACATTACCTAGAGAGTCCAACAGATATGCGATTTCATTATTGTAGGTATCCTCCCAATTCCTTCTCAACCCTATTTGGAAAACAAAAAAAAAAGAAAAACCATGAAAATGTTAAGGATATACCTGAAAGATCAGTAATGGGATGTTACACTTAACACTTGACTATATGGGAGGGACATATCATAGTCTTTGTACAAGTTATCTTAAATTTCATTGGTAGATTTTCCAACATTCAACTTCATTTCATCACAATTGATAGATGTAATTAATGATGTCTTTGAATTGTAACAAACTTTTAGTCTATCTTGAGTTGAGTTCATGTGGGAATTTTATAGATATTTCACACAAATAAATATAGGGGAATTATTTAAGTTATGTGTCATTAACTTCTACGTGAAACTCTAAACTTTTCATTTGATAATAATATTTTCTGGAATATTTCATAAAAAATCATATTTAAACCTATGTGAAATTATATACTTGAAGATCACCTCCCCCAATGTTTTGGAAGAAGGAAAAATATGGCCAATATCCATCAACAATTTATTCTACTTTGTAGCATTTATATCTGGCATCGAATATGGTACACTAATTAGACAAGGTAACATTTGAAAATCACCATCATATTATAACCTTTGTTTTGAATTCCCACCA
This sequence comes from Viscum album, assembly GCA_963277665.1. Lineage (NCBI taxonomy): Eukaryota > Viridiplantae > Streptophyta > Magnoliopsida > Santalales > Viscaceae > Viscum > Viscum album. Next base: position 1,250,435,727 of record OY728121.1, read on the forward strand.
ATTAATTCATGCCTACATTTTAAATATAAAATGTCAATACATAACATGTGAACAAATTATTAATATAAACAATTTTGACATATCATTTTATTTGATCTATATCTACTGTCGACCACAACCATTCATCTAATCTCAAAATAATTTAGACGTGAGGAAAACTTTCATTGATTGTGAATAATTTTTCTACTCACTCATTGGATACAATGTCTAAAAAAATATCACTATCAAACTTTAATGTGTATTTTAAATCTAACGATGACATATTACAGTTCAAAATTGATGATGTCAATCTTGATATTTCATTGAATGATATTCTTTTTATTAACACTGTATTCAGTGATCTTCCATCTTCATAATGCATTTTTTATTGTGAATCACTGAAAAATACTACATTAAAATGAAAATATCAAATCATTTCATTTTATAAATAATTTTTCATCAACTTTCATCAGTCAATCTACAATAATAATGAATATAATCCATTAACACTCATTCTCAAAAAATATTTACATCAGTTAACAAAAAAATAAAAAAAACAATATAGGAGACATATAATTTATAGAAAATATATCAAGAGATAAATATGAGGTGATGAGAGAAGGGAAAGGTAAATGTGATGATTGTGATAGAGGAGGTGGTGGTAAGAGGAAACTCTTAGGAGCAAGTTGACTGCAACATGAGAAGGATGACCGAAGGAGCATCCTAAAAGTGCAAGCTAGTGGATGACTAGAGGAGCATGCTAAAGGGCGAGTATAGTGACCCCAACCTTTTACACATAACATTGCATGATTTTAATCTTAATTAAACATCATAGTACAAGCCAAGGATCGTGAATTTTAGTGTCTTTGAAGACTAGGTACAGAAAACTTAAAACATGGGACTAAAAAATACTTCTTTATTTAATCTTCATAAAGAACTCCTAGATTTATTTGAGCCCTTATATCTTCATAGGGTACCCAGGGGATCACATGAACAAAGGGGTGAGCTACAAATCCCTATAATGGAATAAACATAATAATAAATCTTTAGCACATGGGATAAAATGCATAACATAATGATATAAAAAGGCATGGAACATAATGAATCATAACATATAAATATGGGATCATATAAAAATGAATTTATAGTAATGTTTAAGCAACATAAATCATGAAATTGGAACTATTCAAGGCTCGTTGCTCGTAGAGGATCACAATTCAAAGTTAACCACCAAGACCGTTGCACATGGTAGCACAAGTCAAGGAAAACTGCCAAGACCATTGCACATAACGTCTCATGAGACTCAACTTTACCCAATTAATTGGAGTACTATCTGGGTGTACCCATCTTAACATGTTAATGAATATTCTTTCCACAAATATAATCATACTTAATCAATCATACATAAACATAAGGTAACCTGTGGAGAGGAATGGGTATCACATTCATGTCATAAAGTATAATGAATGGGTGTATCATAAAAGTGTCCATGAGAGAAAGGAATTAAAACATACATGGAAATTAATAAGGAAAAATAGTTATATACCATGGTAAGTGATTTCAAATAGAATTGATAACATGTAAGAAGATTATTTAGGAAATTCTTAGCATTAAAACATTTTAGGGCAGTTTTAAGGAAAATACTAAAGAGCAATTAAAATTGAACAGGGAATAATCTTTTATATAAAAACAGAAGTGAAACAATAAGGTTTCCATAAATAAAATACAGATTTTATAAAAACAAGTTTGGATTAAAAAAATGATAGAGTGAACTGGAAATTGGGTAAAAATTTGGGAAGTTCCCTTAAAACGGGTTTGCTTATTGGGAAGTATCGAGGAGGGAATAACTTAAAAGCAGGTATATCCCCAAAATAGAATGAGGGATGGATATTGAAACATGATTTTTGAGCATATATAAAATATGTATAATTTTTACATAAAAATAAAACCCAACTTCATTTAGGTAAAATGAAATATAGAGCAACCCGAAGGAATAAAGGCAGTTCGGGTAGAATCCCTTATGAAATATCGACATGGTATTAGGTGTACTTAAGAGGCATTAATGAGAGAGAAAGGGATTTTTAATATTTTATAAATAATTAGGGAAGTATAGTTAAGGTGATAAATCATACCCCATCATTAGGAATTACACATAAAATGGCATAACATAGAGAACATTCTTGAATAAGAGTGAGAGAGAGAGGATCTCTTACCTTAAGTTCGATGGTGTTCTTTGATTGAACTTAATGACTGGAATAATCAAATTAGGTTCATTAATTAATAATTATATAACATCTTTTACATGTAAAATATTTAGTATATCCCTTTTAAGTTCATTGATGACCTTTATGATGGTTTAAGAGGTTCAGTTTCACTGTTCAGGTCCGTTTTTTTTCTTGGTCTTTACGGTCGGTTTACTTGTTTTCATGAATAGAGAATCATGTAAAATGGGGATGGTTTTCTATAATTGGAGTTATATTTTATTATTTAACATAGATAAGGTTACATGGTTGAAAATTTTATTTTTTTACTTGGTGAGAAGTTGAATCATTATATAAGACAATAATGATAAACACTTGAATTAATTTGGTGATTTTGTTCATAATTAACATATTTTGTATCATTATCTTACAACATGTAAGAAAAAGTATTGTTGAATATCACATAATATAAAATAAATTTTTAAGTCTATTTCAACCATAAAAATGGTTTCATGACCATAATTGAATATGGTAAAAGAAATTGATAACCCATCATCCTTGAATGTGATAAATTAACAAATCTCGAACGGTGTTTTCGTTTCTTTCGTATAAAAGAAGGTGAAAGGAGAGATGATAGTAACTTATTCCATTATCATAACAAAATTCCTATACATGTAAGGTACTGGAGTTTTCATAACATTTGGATGAGGAGAGGTATGGGTAGAAAATAAAACAAATGAACTTGAAAAACAAAGTAAAATAATTGAAAAGAGGTATTTACCTCTTGAATTAATCTTCCTGGAGAGCCTCTTAATGGGATAGGATTTGGTATTTTCAAGATACTAAAGGCTTTTAGATGTGGGGGGATATTGGGGATATATTTGGGTAAAATTTGGGCAAGGCACAAGGCTTGAGAGGAGTGAAGAGAAGAGGTAAGTGTAGGTTTCGGGCGCAACGGAAGCGCATTGGTGGGTGTTCCCAACTTTAATTTTTGTCGTTAATGATGATCAATCTGAGATCTGTCACGATAATAAAACACCATATCTTCAGAAGAGAAAGAATAATGAAAGAAAAAGGGGAGTCTAAGAACCATATAGAGGTTCATCATACGTTGGTTATAATTAATTTAATTAAAATACAAGAATTACCATTATAGAATTCTCTCTCCATTGATGTTTCTGTTCACGATCCGATGTGATCTATTGTTGCGTCATAGAATCCAAGTGTAGGATTCCTCTAGCAGTTATCCATATATGCTCCATGTATCTCTGGACGTCGCTGAAGGGATCTCTGGGTGCTAGCGTGGAAGATCCTTCGCTTGCGATGTCCGCCTTAGATCTTCTTGGGAGACACTTGAAAAGTGCTCTCCTTGATCTGGTGGAGGAGGATCTCTCTTGTAGATTTAGAGTGTTCTTGGTGGAAAAATAATTCTCTCTTGGCCTGAGAAATTTTCTATATCTGTTGTGCCCAACACCCAAAAATTTCTAGGATAATGAGAATTATATAATTGTGATTTTAATTACTTATAATAATAAAATGAATTAATTACCTGAAAGCATTTATTCATATCATTTAACTCTTAGTAAGACCCCATGTCTAATAATAACAGTTTACTATTATTATTACTCGACATGCACCCAAATAATTACACCTAATATTATTTAATTAAATAAATAATATTATTTCTCAAAAATCCCCAGAAAAACTACACGGTGTGTATATTAATATACACGACATGTACATTTGTTTTTTTCATTTTTTTTATTTCCTCCAACACATTTATTAGACCTTGAAAATGGATATTTATTTCTCAAATAAATATCACTGCATTACTCACTAATAAATATATTATTTCTCCCACAATATATTCTCTCAAATAAATAGTTTCAAAATAAATGTGATCAAAAATCCTTGAATAATTATTAAACCACAATCACGAATAATCTTTATTAAACTTGTTAAATTATTTTTTAACTGAGATACTTGGACATACTTAGTGTGTGACCCTCTATACCTCTTTCTCACTGGCATTAGGTGGAGCCTACCTAAAGTCCAAGGTTAGCATCTTACAACACGCCAAGGCACCCATAGAGAAATAAGTTAACGCCGCAAGGACATGTCACCTCCTATGAATGCTTACCGTGTAGTGTAATCTCTTTGTCTTGATATCTCGAGTCAAGTGGGTTGCATGCTAGTTTCATCAAACCATGTGCTTTATTATTCTTTCTTTGACTTTTCATAATTGAACTCACTCATTCCTAACCATGGATATGGATTTATTTAGGCTATATCAATTCCATCAAAGGAAATGAGATATCAACTCTCATTATGGAACATAAGGGACACATCCTTTCTCACATTATCTATTAACGCAGTATTACTTATGACGCACCCAACATATCATATCTCACTGCAAACAGTGTTTCATCACAGTTTTTGTCAATACATCTAAGTGTGTGAGTTGTAATACCCATTAATAATAATCTTAAAGTCTAAGTACCAACATACACATCTGTGGATAGGAACATCCAATGACACTACAAAATGTGGATTTCCTACTGGCGGGTCTCCTTCTCATAATATCCACCTAGATATTACCAAGGGTGCACACCATGAGAATGTGCCTTAAAGTTTTATGATTCATCACCCCTAGTGGACTGTATTATTTGTGTCCCTCAAATAAAATCATCCGGCCATAGAACATATATTCAAGAACAGTGTTATGGAACTTCCAGGTTCTCATCATAGCAGGGATCCGCTATGACCCATTAATGAAATAGCTATACTTAGGACATTATCACATGAATTGTCACACAGAAGAACAGTCAATATGTGATAAGTTATTCATTAATTAATAACGTACTAAGTAGTTGGTTCTAGGATACCGACTCCAACAGACTCCCACTTAGACTAGAGCCAACTACTAAAAACCTTTAATCCAATAGCTCTCACATGATATTCAGGCTTCTGCTGAGATAGGCCTTCACTCATGGGGTCTGCCACATTCTCTTCCATGGACACTTTGATCACTACAACTTCACCCCTCTAATAGAAATCCCTCCAGATGTGATACTTACGGAGTATTTCTTTTGTCCATTGATGTGACCTTGGTTCTTTTGCAAGAGCCACCACACTAGTATTATCACAATACAATGTGATAGGATCTTTACTGTTAGGCACCAATCAAGCTCCTGGACAAAGTTTTGAATCTAGATAGTTTCCTTGGCTATATTAGAAGCCTCTATATATTCAGACTCTGTTGTAGAATCAGCGACAACTGGCTACTTTGAACTCTTCCAGCTCACAGCTCCTCCGTTGAGAGAGAAAACATATCCTGATTGCGACTTCAGATCGTTCTGATCTATCTGAAAACCAGAATTAGCATATCCTCTGATGACAAGCTCCTCATCTTCTCCATACACCAGGAACATATCCTTAGTTCTTCTTAGATACTTAAGGATAGTCTTAACAACAGTCCAATGTTGTTCTCTTGGATCTTCTTAACATATGTCTACCATGATCAGTGCATAGGAAACATCAATCCTGGTACATATCATGGCATACATGATGTATCCTATTGCAAAAGAATATGGTATTTTACTCATTCTGACTTTCTCTTGTTGTGTTTGAGGACACATTTTCTTAGAAATATGTAGGTCATGTGACACTGGAACCAATCCCCTCTTGGATTGTTCCATTCTAAATATCTTTAGTATCTGGTCAATATATGTACCCTGACTTAGTCCAAGTAGCCTCTTGGATCTATCACGAATGATATTGATCTCTATAATGTAGGTTGCTTCACCCAAGTCCTTCATAGAGAAACACTTGTTCAACCAGTCCTTAACTAACTCTAAGACTGGTACATCGTTTCCAATAAGCAATATTTCGTCAACATACACTATTAGGATAATGACCGCATTCCCATTAAACCGCTTATAAACACATGGCTCACATTCATTCTTAATGAAACCAAATTCCTTAATGACTTCATCAAATCGAATTTTCCATGACCCGGATGCTTTCTTTAATCCATAAATGGATTTCTACAACTTGCAAACCCATTTGGCTTCACCTGGTGTCACAAACCCTTTTGGTTGTGTCATATAGACATATTATTAAAGGTTCCCATTAAGGAATGTTGAGTTGAGTGCATGTGGGAATTTTGAAAAGTTTTCACACAACTAAATATAGGGGAATTATTTAACTCATATGTTGTTAACTTCTATGTGCAACTCTCAACTTTTCATTTGATAATAATAATTTCTGGAATATTTCATACAAATTAATAGTCAAACATATGTGAAAATATATACTTGAAGATCACCTCCCCCAATGCTTTGGAAGAAGGAAAAATATAGCCAATATCCATCAACAATTAATTCTACTTTGTAGCATTAAAATCTGGCATCGAACATGGCACACTAATTGCACAAGGTAACATTTGAAAATCACCATCAGATTATAACCTTTGTTTTGAATTCTCACAAATTAATTCAAGCCCACATTTTAAATATAAAATTTCAATACATAACAGTGAACAAAGTATTAATATAAAAAATTTTGACATATCATTATGTTTCATCTATATCCACCGTCGACCACAACCATTCATCAAATCTCAAAATAATGTTGACATGAGGAAAACTTTAATTGATTGTGAATAATTGTTCTACTCACTCATTGTCTATAATTTCTAAAAAAATATCATTGTCAAACTTTAATGTGTATTTTAAATCTAACAATGACGCATATCTGTTCAGAATTGATGATGTCAATCTTGATATTTCATCGAATGATATTCTTTTTATTAACACTATACTGAGTGATCTTCAATCTTCATAATGCATTTTTTTTTGTGAATCACTGAAAAATACTACATTAAAATTAAAATAACCAAACATTTCATTTTATAAATAATTTTTCATCAGCTTTAATCAGTTAATCTACAATATTAATTAATATAAGGCATTAACACTCATTCTCAAAAAATATTTACATCAATTAACAAAAAAATCAAAAAATAATATAGGAGAAATATAATTTATAGAAAATATAGTTAGAGATAAATAGGATTATCTAAGAGAAGGCAAAGGGAAATGTGATGATTGTGATAGAGGAGGTGATGGTAGGAGGGAACTCCTAGGAGCAAGTTGGCTGCAACAAGATAAGGATGGCCGGAGGATCATGCTAAAGGTGAAAGCTGGTGGATGACTAGAGGGACATTCTAAAGGGAAAGTATAGTGACCCTAACCTTTTATACATAACATTACATGATTTTAATAATAATTAAACATCATAGTACAATCCAAGGATCCTGAAATTTAGTGTCTTTGAAGACTAGGTACATAAAACCTAAAACAAGGGACTAAAAAACACTTCTCTATTTAATCTTCATAAAGAGCTCCTAGATTCCTTTGAGCCCTTATATATGCATAGGGTACCCTGGGGATCACATGAACAAAGGTGTGAGCTAAAAATCCCAGTAAGGGAATAAACATAATAATAAATCTTTAGCACATGGGTTAAAAGGAATAACATAAAGATATAAAAAGGCCTGGAACATAATGAATCATAACATATAAATATGGGATCATATAAAAATGTATTCATAGAAATGTGTAAGCAATATAAATCATGAATTTGGAATTATTCAAGTCTTGTTGCACATATAGGATCACAAGTCAAGGTTAACCACCAAGACTGTGGCACCTGGTAGCACAAGTCAAGGCTAACTGTCAAGAACGTTGCACATAACATCTCAAGAGACTCAACTTTACCCAATAAATTGGAGCACTATCTAGTTGAACCCATCTTAACATGTTCACGAATATTCTTTCCACATAAATAATCATACGTAATCAATCATACATAAACATAAGATAACCCCTGGAGAGGAATGGGTATCACATTCATGTCATAAAGAATAATGAATGGGCGTATCATAAAAGTTTCCATTAGTGAAAGAAATTAAAACATACATGGACATTAATAAGGTAAAAGAGGCTAATACCATGGTAAGTGATTTAAAATATAATTGATAACCTGTAAGTATATTATTTAGGAAATTCTTTGCATTAAAACATTTTAGTGTAGTTTTAAGGAAAATACTAGAGAGAATTTAAAATCGAAAAGGGAATAATATTTTATATAAAACCAGAAGTGAAACAATAAGGTTTTCATAAATAAAAAAAACTTATTTTACAAAAACAATGGTGTCTTAAAAAAATGTTATAGTGAACTTGAAATTGGGTGAAAATTTGGGAAGTTCCCTTAAAATGAGTTTGCTTATTGGGAAGTGTCGAGGAGGGAATCACTTAAAAGCTTGTATATCCCCGAAAGAGAATGAGATATGGATATTGAAACATGATTTTTGAGCATATACAAAATATATATAATTTTTACATAAAAATAAAATACAACTTCATTTAGGTAAAAAGAAAGATAGAGCAACCCGAAGTAATAAAGGCAGATCGGGTAGAATCCCTTACGGAATATCGACATGACATCGGGTGTACTTAGGAGGGCTTAATGAGAGAGAAAGGTATTTTTCATATTTTATACATAATTATGGAAGTATTGAGAAGGTGATAAATCAAACCCCATCATTAGGAATTACACATAAAATGGCATAACATAGAGGAAATTCTTGAATAAGAGTGAGAGAGAGAGGATCTCTTACCTTAAGTCTGATGGTGTTCTTTGATTGAACTTAATGACTAGAATAATAAAATTTGGTTCATTAATTACTAATTATAGAACATATTGTACGTGTAAAATATTTTTTATGGACTTTTTAAGTTCATTTATGACCTTTTTGATGGGTTAAGAGGTTCAATTTCATTGTTCGGGTCCGTTTGTTTTCTGGGTCTTTACGATCGGTTTACTTATTTTCATGAATAGAAAATATTGTAAAATGGGTATGGTTGTACATAATTGGAGTTATATTTTATTATTGAACATCCATAAGGTTACATGGATGTAAATTTAATTTTTTTTACTTGGTGTGAAGTTGAATCATTATATAAAACATTAATGATAAACACTTGGATTAATTTGGAGATTTTGTTCATAGTTAACTTTTTTTGTATCATTATCTTACATCATGTGAGAAAAATGATTATAGAACATCACATAATTTAAAATAAAAATTTAAGTCTATTTCAACCATAAAAAATTTTTCATGACCATAATTTAATATGGTAAAATAAATTGATAACTCGTCGTCCTTGAATGTGTTAAATTAACACATCTCGGACGGTGTTTTCATTACTTTTGTATAAATAAGGGTAAAGGAGAGACGATAGTAACTTATTCCATTATCATAACAACATTCCTATACATTCAAGGTACTGTATTTTTCATAACATTTGTATGATGAGGGTATTTATAGAAAAGAAAACAAATGAACTTGAAAAATAAAGTAAGATAATTGAAAATAGGAATTTACCTCTATAATCAATCTTCCTTGAGAGCCTCTTAATGGGATAGGATTTGGTATTTTACAGAGACTAAGGGTTTTTTGACATGGGGGGATCTTGGGGATATATTTTGGTTGAAATTATGCAAGAAACAAGGCTTGAGAGTATTGAAGAGAAGAGGTAAGTGTAGGTTTCGAGTGCAGCGGAAGCGCGTTGGGGGGTATTCCCAACAATAATTTTTGTCGTTAATGACGATCAATCTGAGATCCATCATGATAATAAAATGCCAGATCTTTAGAAGCGAATAAATAATGAAAGTAAAAGGGGAGTCCTACAAACATAGATAGGTTCATCATATATTGGTTATAATTAATTTAATTAAAATACAAGAATTACCTTGATAGAATTATATCACCATTGATGTTTCCGGTCCTGATCCAATGTGATTTGTCATTGCATCATAGAATCCAAGTTTAGTATTCCTCTAGAGGTGATCCACACTTGATCCATGTATCTCTAGACATCACCTAAGGGATCTTTGGGTGCTAACACGGAAGAGCCATCACTTGCGATGTCCGCCTTAGATCGTCTTAGGAGATGCTTGCAAAGTGATCTCCTTGATCTGGGGGAGGAGGATCTCTCTTATAGCTTGACAGTGTTCTTGGTGGAAAAATAATTCTCTCTTGTCTTAAGAACTTTTCTAGATTCGTTTTCCAAAACACCCAAAAATGGCTAGGCTAATGAGAATTATATAATTGGTATTTTAATTACTTAGAATAATAAAATTAATTAATTACCCCAATACATTTATTCATTTCATTTAATTCTTAGTAATACCCCATGTCTAATAATAACAGTTGACTATTATTATTACTTGACATGCACCCAATGAATTACACCTAATATTATTTAATTAAATAAATAATATAATTTCTCACAAAACCCCAGAAAAACTACACGGTGTGTATATTAATATACACGATGTGTACATTTGTTTTTTTTTCTTTTTATTTATTTCCTCCCCCTCATTTATTAGACCTTAAATAAAGGATATTTGTTTCTCAAATAAATATAACTCAATTACTCGATAATAAATATATTATTTCTCCCACAATATATTCTCTCGAATAACTAGTTTCTAAATAAATGTGATCAGACATCCTTGAATAATTATTAAACCACAATCAGGAATAATCTTTATTCAACTTGTTAAATTAATATTTAACTGAGATACTTGGACACACTTAGTGTGTGACCCTCTAGGCATTTTTCTCAGTGGAATTAGGTGGATCCTACATAAAGTCCAAGGTTAGAGTCTAGCAACATGTCAAGGCACCCATAGAGAAACTTAATGTCATAATGACGTGTCACCTCCTAAGAGCACTTGCTGTGTAATGTAATTATGTTGTCTCGATATCTCGAATCAAGTGGGTTGCAAGCTAGTGACATCAACCCATGTGGTTGATTATTCTTTCTTTGACTTTCTAGAATTGAACTCACCCATTCCTTACCATGGATATGGATTTATTTAGGCTATATCAATTCCATCAAAGGGAATGAGATATCAACTCTCATTATGGAACAGAACGGACACATCCTTTCTCACATTATCTATTAACGCAGTATTACTCATGACGAACCCAACATATCCTACATAACTGTGAATAGTGCTTCATCACTATTTTCATCAATACATCTAAGTGTGTGAGTTAGAATACCCATTAATAATAATCTTAAAGTCTAAGTACCAATATACACATCCGCGGATAGGAACATCCAATGACACTATAAAATGTGGATTTCCTACTGGCGGGTCTCCTTCTCATAATATTCTTCTATATATTACCAAGGGTTCACACCATGAGAAAGTTCCTTAAAGTTTTATGAGTCCTCACCCCTAATGGTCTGTATTATTTGTGTCTCTAAAATAAAATCATCCGTCCATAGAACATACATTCAAGAATAGTGTTATGGAACTTCCGGGTTCTCAACATAGCAGGGATCTACTATGAACCTCTAATGTAACATCTATCCTTAGGAAATTATCTCATGCACTGTCATGCAGAAGAACAAAAAATATGTGATAAGGTATTTATTAATGAATAAAGTACAAAGTAGTTGGTTCTAGGCTACCAACTCCAACAGACTCCCACTTCAACTAGACACAACTACTAACAACCTTTAACCCAATAGATCTCACATGATATTCATGCTTCTGCTGAGATAGGCCTTTACTCATGGGGTCTTCCATGTTCTCTTCCATGTAAACTCTGCTCACTACAACTCCACCCCTTTGATAGAAATCCATCAAAAGGTGATACTTCCAGAGTATGTTCTTTGTTCGTTGATGTGACCTTGGTTCTTTTGTAAGAGCCACCGTTGAAGTATTATCACAATACAATGTGATAGGATCTTTACTGCTCGTCACCACATCAAGCTCCTGGACAAAGTTCTGAATCCAAACATCTTCCTTGGCTATATCAGAAGCTGCTATATATTCAGACTCCGCTGTAGAATCGGCGACAACTGGCTGCTTTGAACTCTTCCAACTCACAGCTCCTACATTGAGATAGAAAACATATCCTGATTGTGACTACAGATCATTCTGATCTGTCTGAAAACCAGCATCAGTATATCCTTTTATGTCTAGCTACTCGTCTCCCCCATACAACAGGAACATATCCTTAGTTATTCTTAGATACTTAAGGATAGTCTTAAAAGCAGTCCAAAGTAGTTCTCTTGGATCTTCTTGATATCTTCCTACCATGCTTAGTGCATAGGCAACATCAAGCCCGGTACATATCATGGCATATAATATGGATCCTATAGCCGAAGCGTATGGGATTTTACTCATTCTATATTTCTCTTGTTGTGTTTGACGACACATTTTCATAGAAAGATGTCGGTCATGTGACACTACAACCAATCACCTATTGGATTGTTCTATACTAAATTTCTATAGTATATGGTCAATATATGTACCCTGACTTAGTCCAAGCACCCTCTTGGATCTATCATGAATGATCTTGATCTCTAGAATGTAGGTTGCTTCACCTAAGTCCTTCATGGAGAAACACTTGTTCAATCAGTCTTTAACTGACTATGATAATGGTACATCATTTCCAATAAGCAATATTTCGTCAACATATACTACTAGGATAACTACTGCATTCCCATTAAACTTCTCATAAACACATGGCTCACATTTGTTCTTAATGAAACCAAATTCCTTAATTGATTCATCAAATTGAATATTCCATGACTTAGATTCTTTATTTAATCCATAAATGGATTTCTACAGCTTGTAAACTTGTTTGGCTTCACCTAGTGTCACAAACCCTTCTAGTTGTATCATATAGACATCTTCCTAAAGGTTATCATTAAGGAATGTTGTTTTGAAATCCATTTTCCAAATCTCGTAGTCATGGTAATTTGTTATGTCAAGTATGATTCTAATGAATTTAAATATAGAAATTGGCGAGAAGGTTTCATCATAGTCAATTTCTTGACATTGTCTGAATCCGTTAGCCACTAGCCTTGCTTTAGAGGTGTTAACTTGACCTTCAATGTCTATTTTTCTCTTGAATATCCATTTTAATCCAACAGGATTTACATCAACTAGATCATCGACCAGAACTCAGACTTGGTTCTAATACATGAAATCCATCTCAGAATTCATAACTTCTAGACATATTGAAGCTTCTGATATTTCTACTAATTCCTTGTAGGAGAGAGGCTCGTCATTTTTCAATAATAATTATTCACCATTCTCGGTTACTAGGAAACCAAATCTCTCTGGTTCCCTTACCTCTCTTAATCTCCTACATACTACTTGTGTTACTATAAACCTCTTACACAGGGACCTAGAGAACTTGTTCCTGTACCAATTCTTATGTATCTTTAGCATCAACTTCATCAAATTCAATCTTTCTCCCACTATCCTTTTTTAGGATGTGCTCCCTCTCAAGAAAGGAAGTTTGTCTAGAGATAATAACTTTCTTGTCTAATGGGTTATATAGTTAATATCCTTTCTTTTCCTTGGGATATCCTATAAAGATACACCTTATGCCCAGGGGTGCTATTTTCTTTCCTGAAAAGGCCTTAACAAACACCTCACATCCACATACATGTGTGTGTGACAAAATAGGTTTCTTTCCATTCCATAACTCGGAAGGAATTCAATTTTCCGCCTTAGTAAGTGCTCGGTTTAATGTGTATGCTACAGTTTGTAATGAATATACCCAAAAGGATAATGGAATATCTGCATGACTCATCATTGACCTCACCATGTCCAACAAGGTGTGGTTCCTCCTTTCAATAACACCATTCCACTATGGTGTATAAGTAGTAGTGAGCTGAGATAGAATCCCAAACTCCTGTAGACGATCGATGAACTCTTGGTTCAGATATTCTTCACCTCGATCTGATCAAAGTTTCTTTATCTTCTTACCAAGTTGATTCTACACTTCATTCTTGAATTCCTTAAATTTCTATAAGGACTCTGACTTATACCTCATTAAGTAGATATATCCATATCTACTCAAATCATTAGTAAAAGTAATTATGTAAGAATATCCACCACTATCTTATACTAGAAATGGTCCACACATATCTGTGTGCACCAATCCTAGAAGTTCTCTGGCCCTTTCACCTCATCCACCAAAAGGCAGCTTGTTTATTTTTCCGTGTAAACAATCATGACATCTATCAAATGGTTTTAGCTTAGTTGAGTCTAAATAACCATCTTGGTAAATCTTTGTCAAGTGTTTCTCATTTTCATGACCAAGATGGTGATGCCACAACTGGGTGTTGCATGAGTCATGTGAATTTGTTTCGTTATCGATTTCCAACACTTGGTTTTCATAATTTACTACATAAAAACTATTTTTTAAATGCGTCATACCATAACATATGTTGTTATTATAAAAGAAAAAACCCTTATTTCCAAACTTGAAAATTAATCCATCCATATCCAAACATGATACAGAAATTATGTTCTTGGTAACACTAGGCACATAATAACAGTTATGTAATACCAAAAGCATCCAAGTTGGCAATGAGAGATGGTAATCACCAATGGCCAATGCAGCTAGCCTCACGCCATTAGTAACTTAAAGATCCACCTCCCTTCTGTAAATCTTTCTAAATATACTTGGTTCCTGCATTTGAATAAAAATGTGATCCCCACAAGCTGTATCTAATACCCAATGTGTCAAAATGGAAAGATTACACTTGATAACAAATGCCCCTTTAGTGTCCCCATGCTTCTGGGTGTAGTTCCTCTTCTAGTGGTCTTTCTTTCCATATGAAAAACATATCGCCTCTCGTTCCTTGCCCTACCACTAGATCTTCCCCTTCTTGGATGGATGGTGCTTAGGGGCTTCAGACTGTTTTTGAATCGTTGGACCCTTTTCCTAGTCCTTTCTTTTCTTATTCACTGTAAGGATTGTGGGTTTTTCATTCCCCATGTCCTTATCTACCATGTGAATTAAGGTCAGAAGTTCTGATAGACTCTTCTCATTGTTTCTCATGTTTTAGTTGACAATAAAGCTAGAGAAGGTCTTGGGAAATGATGATAGGATGAGATCTGTACACAACTCATTCGGGAACTTAATCCCTAAGATGTTCAGGCATTCAATATAGCCAATAATCTTGACTACATGAGGCCCAGCTGGCTCAGGATCTCCAAGATTAGTTGTGAACAAATCATTGGATATATATTATCTCTCCTATCTCTCCTTCTCTTGATAAATATACTTAAGGTGAGACATCATGTTATATGTGTCCATGTTTTCATGTTTCTTCAAGAGCTCATTAGACATGGATGATAGCATGAAACATTGGACATATGTGGCATCATCCATATGTTTCATATAGATAGATATTTTCTCATCACTGGACAATTTTCCAGGCACAACTAGAACAGGCTCATCCAACACATACAATTTTCTCTCATGGAGAACGATAACGCGTAAACGCCTCTACCATTCCTGGAAATTGATGTTGGTGAGAAGGTTTTCCTTCTCAAGTATGGTTCGCAATGATATGTTTGAAGTCATTTTATTTCCATTTCTAAAAATTAATATGATAAAAGGTTTAGTACTTTATCATGATAAAACTAAGACAAATAAATAATTTAATACTTATTAGTCTCCCATTATTTTATAGAAATCCAATAGCCCTCACCATTTACTACAAAATATTCGGTTTCCTGAATATTCTAGTGGCAAGGATCCGTATTTCCCTTCCCATTACCCCAACTAGGGTTGGTTAAGAAACTTTAAGGGTTTTATTTAGGCATTATAAATTCCAACTATATTAACTTGCAGCTTCTTGATCCGCTGAGTGGACTCCCCAATCCTGGAATCCTTTTATTTTGGATTTCCTCAACCTTTGCCTCTTGGTCACACCAAGTCTTACTATGGAAGTCAACCATTGATGTGGACAAAGTCAATTCAAACCAAAACCTTGAATTATAATTCCATTATAATTGAAAGCACCCCAACTAGGGTTGGTCAACCACTTTGAACTATGGTTCGATTCTAACCAAGATTATGGAAGGCAATACCGACTTAATATTTTCTTTTAGGGATTTTATCCTTATATGTAAATTTCCATTTTATTATCTTTGATTACACTCTTTTTAATATTAAGTGGGATATACTTAAGTGATTAACCATTTCTAAGATAATATTTACGCATAAGTCGGTCATATTTTAGTTCCATATTTCATGCTTGTTTAATTTATTAATTATGTGATTGTGACAACAAACCCACAATAAATAAACCATGAAACTGATAGAAATAAAATAAATGGTATGATCATGAGCTTGTTCTATTAGTTAGTTTATCTAGTGGTTGATAAATTAACCCAAAACCATGGGGAGAAACACCTTGAACCTTTTGGGTTTGTGTTTACAACTTTCCACCTATTCACTTGTGTGTCTGTAACACCCGAGAATTTTATGAGAAATATTTTGTTTTTATGTTATATAAATCATAAAAGGAATCTTTCACTACACACAACACTTTCTTGGCTTGCTTTACACACAATCGCGACCTTCCTCGATAGCTTGCGTCGTACGCAATACCGAGTTTCACTAAACAACGATATGCTATTAAAATATTATTAAAAATAGCCCTTATGAATAGTAATAACCACCTTTTAAAATTTTTTAAATTTTATTTTTCAAAATGGACTTTATTTTTGGATTCGGAATATCGAAATTAGTTTATGGTGAAATTTTGGTACCTTTCAGATAACTTTCATATTCTGATGAATAGTGAAAATTACTAAATTTTAATTAAAAACAACTTTTTTAATCGAAATAATTAATAGTGATAAATTATTAATTTGAGTGGTTCTAAAGTATATTTAAAATATATTTTTACCATTTAATACAATTTTGGTCATTAAATGTAATTTCACATTTAAACCAAACATAAACAAGTGTCAATCTTTTGATAGTTATTATCTCTTAAAAACACGCTATTTGTTTTGACGACGAGAATTAATTTTTAAATAAACTAATGCAACTGATGTGTTTTTAATTTGTTAAAATAGAAATAATTTTTGAATTCATAATATCAAATATAGATTAGGCCTAATTTTTGGTATTTTTCTAGAAACTTTCATTTTTTGATGAATAGTGAAACCACTAAGTGGTAGTTAAAAAAACTGAATTTTTCATAAAACTTAATTTTACCGCTTCTGTGAGTGGAATTTACAAAATCCGAGAGACACGGTTAATATCAAGGACTAAAATGTGGTTCAATGAGATTAAAATAATTTTTGGTGAATAGTAACTTTTTACTTTTTTTACCACGGTTAAAAGTAAATAGGGTAATTAAGGGTAAAAATGATATTATTATTACCCTAACACATGTCCTAATTCTATTGGATAAGTTTAATTCGACCAAAAACAACCTTAGGAATAAAATATGACCATTTAGTCTCACATGGATTGGATTAGAACATTTATTATCAATTTATTTAAACAATGGTTAAAATAGTTAAAATCAAAGTTTAATAACTAAAGCATTTTTAATATAGGGTTATACATAAGATAAATTCGACTATAAATATTAATTAGAAATATAAAACTATTTCCTACATAATGGTATTTTATTTTTAATTTTTATACATTAAATAATTTAATTTATTTATGACACAAAGATGATGCAGTAATTATCTTATTAATGAAATGTTGACATAATTGATGTTATAAATACCCAAATAAATGTAATTTGAGACTTTTTATGAATTCCACTAATATTCTAGGTTAATATGACATATTATTATTGATTTTATTAACTTTTTAGAACTAATAATTCTTTTATGATTTTCACAAAAATCAATTACTAAATAGTGTCAAAATTGACATAAAATAGTTTTTGAAACAAATATTATATTATTAATTGTTAGTTTATTCCTAAAAATCTAAGGTTCGTCCAAATGACTTATATAAGGTTATATATATTAATAATAAACAACTTGGGGTTAGTTTGGCTTGTTATAGTAAGTTTATTAACCTTATAGTGTAAGAACACAAAAAGACACGGTAAAAGTAAAATTATCTAACTTAAAGTTAAATATAAATGATACGGTTAAAATATGAACCTAAATTTTTCTAAATTCTATTGGATGAGAGTATTTCGACCCATCCCCACCTTAGCTTCTAAATAAATCAATTTGGAGCTATTTAAAACCGAATTTGGCTTTATAATAAAATAATATTTTTAGTTTTTCCAAAGGAGCCCCTCTCCTCCCTTATAAAAGGGCACCTCCTCTCACTCTTCCTCACACCACTTTGAGCCGTCAAGATCGGACAAACCCTACCAGTTTCTCCTCTAAACTTACCTAAAGACATCCTAGAGGTCCTTGTCTTCTTCAAAGACCAATTTTAGTGCCCTAAAAGGAGGTCTCAAAGAAGCGCTTCAAAGAAGAGGTAATGTTCGTTACCGATTCTTTCAACTTTATTTCTTCTTACACTTATTCTTCTTTAGTTGTTTCATTATGAAGTAATAACATCAGTATCACTCATATACTGATATGTTATTATAAGTATGAAACAACCCTATTTCATAATCTATCCATCCTACGGAAAACGAAATCACCGCGCGTGCGTACGTACGGAATACCGTCTCCACGCCATGGTGTAAACTATTTTCCACCACCACCTTACTTGGATGGGTATAATGGTGTAAATAATGACTATATATGATTATTGTAAAGTGATATTGATTCTTAAATAGTATACATACACTCCAATACAATTCCACGATCATAGGAATGATATCATCACTCGTGCGTACGTACGGAATACCGTCTTCACGATGTGATGCGACTCGTTCTACATGATCTTCATTGCATAATGATTATACAAATGAATTTAATGAATGAATTTGATATATATTACACTAATACCATTCTTTAAATGAGGTATCTATAACCTAAAAAGAAAAATAAGAATTTATTCGACAAAACACGCATAAGAACAAAAAGTAATAAACACCCGAATAACAAGTAGTAATGAAATATTAATAATAAGAAGCTAAGAATATGACCATATATGATATCATAAAAATACGTATGATTCTGGAATAAGTCAATAACATTATTTAAATCATTATATAGGAGTTTTGGACACTTATGAAGCAAATCGGACCTAAGGTAAGGGAAATATCACAATCTCATTTTTATCCGAGATTGTTTATACTTTGGAATTTACTGGGGTGTATTTTATCACCACATCCATGTTTCCTCAATATGTAATATTATTTCCATCCACCTACAATTGTTTAAATACAATTTTACCCTTCGGTGAGTTTTTAGTAAAAGATATGAAAGGAATCTTTTTTCATTTTTCATTTTTCGTACGAGGTACTTTTTGCCTTTTTCGACAAAAGTACGAGAAGAATGTTTTTTTTAAATTATACGGCATGAATGGATTTTTGAAACAATATTTCCAAGAATCTTCCTTTACAAGTTTTCAAGTTTATTTTTAATCAACTTATTTTAGTTTAAAATTGTATGACATGTTAAGAAAGGAAAAATGTTTTTGAAGTAGAAAGGATATTTTCCTCAAGAATGGAGTTCAAGAGTTTTATCAAAATTATTTTCCATATAAGATAATATAAGGTTTTGTTTCTATCCCTATTATTACATGGATTTGATTATTTTGTGATGGAAATATTTTTATGAATTCCTTTATCTTATATGAATTGTCTTATGATGTCACGATGTTTAAGATTCCCATTTTTATTACATGGGTTATGCTATGATATATGGTTTATGATTTTGTGGAACACATAATAATGGTATCATTATGAGATGGTTGGGACCTATATATCCCTCCAATTCATTGGGTAAAGATTTATATCTCATGAGATAGACATGGCTGGAACAGCAGGTTAAACCGGTTCAGTGAAACAAGACTGAAACGAGGAGTGAACTCGGTTCAGAAATGGACTTTGTCCACTGAGAAAGTCTTGGCAATGAGTCTTGACTAATAAGAAATGATTCTCTATGATTATGTGTGTATGCCAAAAAGTTTGATGTTTTAAGTTATGATTATTGGGATTACATTTCACTACTATGATTTATCCCATGTTATGAAATTATGATCTCTTTTGCAGGTTAAGATTTCCAAAAGTTATGTACTTATGTATATGATGTGATTGATATTTCTTTTGTTTGCCCTTACTGAGCATTTGAGCTCACCCTTTTATATGTTTTATTTCCCCAGGTTAGGAAGAAGGTTATTAAGTAGGATATTCCAAAAAGGGACTCTAGATATTATGAAATAAATGGGAGGCAAAGTAGATTCTTTATGAACCATTTGTTTATGTTTCCTAGTTTCTAAAGACTCTATACCTACACGGTCCTTTCCTGGTTTTGTTATATGTTTTAATAAATGTGCTTCAATTCTGAAGTAATAACAATGTATGTAAAGTATGGGTCGTTATAGTTTGTATCAGAGGAAAGGTATAGTCAACCTTTGGAAACTAGGATGTGAAAGCCTTAGTAAGAACCCTAAGGATAAGTCTAAGCATAGAAAACAATCTTAGTGTTTTAGAAATGGCCATGAATAACCTAGGATAAGACCTTAAGTGTGAAATTTTATTCTTGATTATGTGGTTTGACTATTATAAGTAGTGTTTCTCACACTATTCATCTTGGTTTTAGTCAATGGCTGGAACCCGAAAGAATCGTGTTAATGTGGAATGAGACGGGAAATGAAATGATTGTCCCCCTGAGCAACCAAACGTTATGAGAGCTAGAATGAAAAATCTTGTAACCATGCTCACACACCTTTCTCAATCTATGAATCATGCAGGACTTCCAAATGAGCAAAGGAAGGAGAAACATTCTGTTGAATCCTTCATGGGGCAGCGTCCACCTTCATTCAGCGGGTCTACTAATCCATTAGTTTCTGAACAATGGATTAGTACTACTGAAAAGATATTTTCAATTATTAAATGTTATGAACATGATAAAGTCATCCTAGCATTGTATCGTTTGGAAGGATATGCTGATCAATGGTGAAATCTTATCAAGAATACGAGGCCAAGAGATGAAATTGAGTCCATAGAATGGGACGAGTTCAAGAACTTATTTTTCAATAAGTACTTCCCTCATAATCTCCGAACAAATATGGATAAAGAGTTTATTGAACTGAAGCAAAAGGATGATGAATCTGTTGGTACCTATGAAGCAAATTTTACAAGACTTGCAAGGTACGCTTCTGGTATTATTATCCAACCTGAGAGTAAGATCGATCGATTCTTTAGTGGATTAAAACCAAGTCTTCGAAGGGCGTTAGCCATAAGGGACTTCAATAGCTACGAGGAAATCGTTCGATGTGCTCTCAAATTTGAGATGGAGATTGGAGTAACCCATCAGTCATATGGGTTTGATAAGAAGAGGAAAATGGAATTCAAAGGAAAATATAAAGAGCACACTGAAAAGGAGATGAGCTTTCCCTTATGCTCAAAGTGTGGAAAGAAACATGGAGGGAGTTGTCTTAAAGGGACAAGTAAATGTTTCAAATGTGGAAAGGAAGGTCATCGGGCATTTGAATGCCACAATGATGGGAAGAATATGTCTAATGATTCAAACAAAGGAAGGGATACACATAATGAACCTACTACACTTAAATGTTTCAAGTGAAAGTAGATGGGACATTATGCCAATCAATGCCCAAATCCAAGGGTTGATGATGATGGTCGACGTCAACAAACTCTTAAGGCTAAAGACAAAGGAAAGTCACATGCAATTTCTATCAACGATGTGGAGTACGATAACGATGTGGTGAAAGGTACACTTACCATCCACTCTAAAGTAGAAAATGTTTTATTTGATTCTGGATCCACCCACTCTTTTATTTCTGAAGAATTTTCTAAGAGTATCATCATATTACCTCAACAATTAGATGTTGAGTTATCTGTGACAACCCCTAATGGCACAACAATCGCATCAAAAGTTTATAATTCTTCCCCGATTGAAGTGTGTGGGAAAGTGCTTCCTGAAAATCTTGTGATCCTTCCTATAGTGGAATTTTATGTGATTCTTGGCATGGATTGGATTTATTTATATGGATCTCATATCAATTTCCAAACAAGGGAAGTCACATTTCATATTCCAGATCAATCTATGATCGTCTATCGATGCAAGGATGAACATAACCTTCCAGTGGAAATTTATTCCATATTATGGGTCTTGATTCCACTAAATGAGGGTTATTTATCTCAAATGGATAGAGAGAAACTCACGATTAAGAATATGCCCATTGTACGGGAGTTTGATGATGTCTTTCCAGAGGAATTGACGGGTCTTCCACCAAATCGTGAAGTTGAGTTTTCAATAGAACTCATATCGGGTGCTTTTCCTATTTCAAAGACACCTTATAGAATGGCCCCAATTGAGTTGCAGGAATTGAAGAAGCAACTCCAAGAGAATCTTGATAAGGGATTCATACGCCCTAGTTCATCACCTTGGGGAGCACATGTTCTGTTTGTTAAGAAGAAAGATGGATCAGTGAGACTCTGTATTGATTATCGAGAACTTAACAAGATCACTATCAAGAACAAATATCCTCTCCCACGCATTGATGACTTATTTGACCAACTATGCGAAGCTCAATACTTTTCCAAGATTGATCTTCGTTCAAGGTATCATAAATTAAGGTTCAAAGGGAGGATATACCAAAGACAGCATTCTGTACAAGGTATGGACACTATGAATTTATAGTGATGCCATTTGGTCTTACTAATGCCCCTGCTATCTTCATGGATCTGATGAATAGAGTCTTTAGAGACTATCTTGATCAGTTTGTGGTAGTCTTTATAGAAGATATTCTTGTATATTCAAAGAGAAAGGAAGAACATGAAGATCACTTGATAATTATATTGAATACCTTGAGAAAGGAGAAGCTTTATGCCAAATTTACCAAGTGTGAATTTTGGCTTCAAAAAGTTTCATTTTTGGGTCACATAATCTCAAAAGAGGGGATATCTGTGGATCCAGCAAAAACAGAGGTTATCGAAAGATGGTCGAGACCAACAACAGTAACTGAGATCCAAAGTTTTCTTGGTTTGTCTGGATATTATCAACGTTTTGTGAAAGATTTTTCACGATTATCTAATCTACTCACCAGGTTGACTCGGAAAGTAGTTAAGTTTGTTTGGACGGAGTAATGTGAAGAGAATTTCAGGGAGTTGAAAAGAAGGTTATCCAGTGCACCTGTGCTCACACTGCCTTGTAGTGGAGAAAGGTTTGTGATCTACAGTGATGCATCCAAGAAGGGATTGGGGTGTGTTCTTATGAAAAATGATATGGTGATAGCTTATGCCTCACGACAGTTGAAAATCCATGAGAAAAATTACCCAACTCATGATTTGGAGTTAGCTGCGGTAATCTTTGCATTAAAGATTTGGAGGCATTATATTTATGGAGAAAGGTGTCACATTTATACTGATAATAAAAGTTTAAAGTATATTTTCACACAAAAGGAGCTGAATATGCGCCAAAGAAGATGGTTGGAGCTGATTAAGGATTACGACTGCTCAATCCATTACAACACTGGGAAATCAAACAAGGTGGAAGATGCATTAAGTCGACAAGACCATACCAGTTTATCCATGATGAGGATCACAAAAGATCTAATATTTATGGATTTACAAAGGATGGATCTTGGAATTATAATGGAAGGGGAAAAATCTTATCTTTCTAAAATGAATGTTCAACCATCTATACATGTAAAGATTAAAGAGGCACAGAAAGAAAATGTAGATTTAAAAAAGAAGGTGAGAAATGTACCTGAATTCAACCTTGATTGTGATGGGATAATAAAGTTCAGGAATCGGGTCTGTGTTCCTCCCATCCTAGAATTAAAGAAGGAGTTGTGGATGAGGCTCATAGTTCTTCATTCTCTATTCATCTTGAAAGCACGAATATGTATAGGGATTTGAAAGAGTACTTCAGGTGGGATGGCATGAAAAGAGATGTTGCTGAATATGTCTCTCGATGCTTGGTTTGTCAGCAAGTTAAAGATGAGAGACAGAAGTATAAGGGTATGTTACAACCATTACCCATACCAGAATGGAAATGGGAAAACATCACTATGGACTTTGTCATAGGACTTCCTAAAACATCCAAAGGTAATAATGTTATCTGGGTCATAGTTGATCGTCTTACAAAGTCTGCACACTTCATTGCTATTAGAGAGGATTTCTCTCTAGATCAGCTTGCGAGGATATATGTAAAGGAAGTTGTATGATTTCTTGGAGTACCACTTTCTATTATATTTGATCGGGATCCGAGGTTTACCTCAAAGTTCTGGTGAAGTCTTCAGCATACTCGGGATACAGAGTTGAGTTTCAGCACTGCTTATCATCCTCAGACAGACGGTCAGTCTGAGAGAACAATTCAAACTCTATAAGATATGTTGAGAGCTTTCTCTATGGATTTCAAAGGTGGTTGGGATCAACACCTACCTTTGGTGGAATTTTCTTATAATTATATCTTTCACTCCAGTATTCATATGGCTCCTTATGAAGCTCTCTATGGAAGGAAATGCAGGACTCCAACTTGCTGGGATGAAGTTGGGGAAAGAAATCTATTAGGACCCGATATAGTTGATGAGATGGTAGAAAAGGTCCGATCTATTGAACAACACATAAGAGCATATCAGAGTCTACAGAAAAGTTATGCCGACTACCGAAGAAAAGACCTAGAGTTTGAAGTGGGTGATAAAGTGTTCTTATGAATATCTCCCCGGAAGAGGGTCATGAGATTTGGAAAGAAGGGGAAGTTGAGCCCTAGATATATCGGTCCTTTAGAAATAATGGATCGTGTTGGAAAGGGAGATTACCGATTGGCGCTTTCACCGAATCTGTCTAAAGTTCATGATGTGTTCCATGTATCTCTCCTGAGAAAGTACATACCTGATCCTTCACATGTACTCAACTCAGAAGTTGTACCACTGGAGCAAGATCTTTCTTATGAAGAACAGCCGATAGAGATTCTGGATCGTAGCGAAAAAGTCCTACGAAATAAGACCACTCGCTTAGTGAAAGTTTTATGGAGGAACCACCAATTAGAAGAAGCTACATTGGATCTTGAGGATATGTTGAGGGAGAGGTATCCTCATCTGTTTGTTACAAAGTGACGAATTTCGAGGGTGAAATTCATTTTAAGGGGGGTAGAATGTAACACCCGAGACTTTTATGAGAAATATTTTGTTTTTATGTTATATAAATCATCAAAGGAATCTTTCACTACACACAACACTTGCTTGGCTTTCTTTACACGCAATCGTGACCTTCCTCGATAGCTTGCGTCGTACGCAATACCGAGTTTCACTAAACAATGATATGCTATTAAAATATTATTAAAACTAGCCGTTATGAATAGTAATAACCACATTTTAAAATTTTGTAAATTTTATTTTTCAAAATGAACTTTATTTTTGGATTCGGAATATTGAAATTATCTTAGGGTGAAATTTTGGTACTTTTCGGATAACTTTTATATTCTGATGAATAGTGAAAATTAATAAATTTTAATTAAAAACAACTTTTTTAATAAAAATAATTAATAGTGATAAATTATTAATTTGAGTGGTTTTAAAGTATATTTAGAATATATTTTTACCATTTAATACAATTTTGGTCATTTAATGTAATTTCGCATTTAAACCAAAGATAAACAAGTGTCAATCTTTTGATAGTTATTATCTCTTAAAAACACGCTATTTGTTTTGACGACGAGAATTAATTTTTAAATAAATTAATGCAACTGATGTGTTTTTAATTTGGTAAAATAGAAATAATTTTTTAATTCATAATATCAAATATATATTAGGCCTAATTTTTTGTATTTTTCTGGAAACTTTCATTTTTTGATGAATAGTGAAACCACTAAGTGGTAGTTAAAAAACTGAATTTTTCATAAAACTTAATTTTACCGCTTCTGTGAGTGGAATTTTGAAAATCCGGAAGACACGGTTAAAATCAAGGACTAAAATGTGGCTCAATGAGATGAAAATAATTTTTGGTGAATAGTAACTTTTTACTTTTTTTTACCATGGTTAAAAGTAAATAGGGTAATTAAGGGTAAAAATGATATTATTATTACCCTAACACATGTCCTAATTCTATTGGATAAGTTTAATTCGACCAAAAACAACCTTAGGAATAAAATATGACCATTTAGGCTCACATGGATTGGATTAGGAAATTTATTATCAATTTATTTAAAGAAGGGTTAAAATAGTTAAAATCAAGGTTTAATAACTAAATCATTTTTAATATATGGTTATACATAAGATAAATTCGAATATAAATATTAATTAGAAATCTAAAAATATTTCCTACATAATGGTATTTTATTTGTAATTTTTATATTTAATAATTTAATTTATTTATGACACAAAGATGATGCAGTAATTATCTTATTAATGAAATATTGACATAATTGATGTTATAAATACCCAAATAAATTTAATTTGAGACTTTTTATGAAATCCACTAATTTTATAGGTTAATATGACATATTATTATTGATTTAATTAACTTTTTTTGAACTAATCATTCTATTATGATTTTCACAAAAATCAATTACTAAATAGTGTCAAAATTGACATAAAATAGTTTTTGAAACAAATATTATATTATTAATTGTTAGTTTATTCCTAAAAATAAAAGGTTTGGCCAAATGACTTAGATAAGGTTATATATATTAATAATAAACAACTTGGCGTTAGTTTGTCTTGTTATAGTAAGTTTATTAACCTTATAGTGTAAGAACACAAAAAGACACGGTAAAAGTAAAATTATCTAACTTAAAGTTAAATATAAATGATAAGGTTAAAATAGGAACCTAAACTTGTCTAAATTCTATTGGATGAGAGGATTTAGACCCATACCCACCTTAGCTTCTAAATAAATCAATTTTTATCTATTTAAAACCGAATTTTTCTTTATAATAAAATAATATTTTTAGTTTTTCCAAAGGAGCCCCTCTTCTCCCTTATAAAAGGGCACCTCCTCCCCCTCTTCCTCACACCACTTTGAGCCTTCAAGCTCGGCCAAACCCTACCAATTTCTCCTATCCACTTCCCTAGAGACATCCTAGAGGTCCTTGTCTTCTTCAAATACCAATTTTAGTGCCCTAAAAGGAGGTCTCAAAGAAGCGCTTCAAAGAAGAGGTAATATCCGTTACCGATTCTTTCAACTTTATTTCTTCTTACACTTATTCTTATTTAGTTGTTTCATTATGAAGTAATAACATCAGTATCACTCATATAATGATATGTTATTATAACTATTAAACAACCCTATTTCACCATCTATCCATCCTATGGAAAACGAAATCACTGCGCGTGCGTACGTACGGAATACCGTCTCCACGCTGTGGTGTAAACTATTTTCCACCACCACCTTACTTGGATGGTTATAATGGTCTAAATAATGACTATATATGATTATTGTAAATTTATATTGATTCTTAAATAGTATACATACACTCCAATACAATTCCACGATCATGGTAACGATATCATTGCTCGTGCGTATGTACGGAATATCGTCTCCACGATGTGATGCGACTCATTCTACATGATCTTCATTACATAATGATTATATAAATGAATTTAATGAATTAATATGATATATATTACACTAATAACATTCTGGAAATGAGGTATCTATAACCTAAAAAGAAAAATAAGAATTTATTCGACAAAACACGCATAAGTACAAAAAGTAATAAACACCCGAATAACAAGTAGTAATGAAATATTACTAATAAGAAGATAAGAATATGACCATATATGATATCATAAAATTACGTATGATTCTGGAATAAGTCAATAACATTATTTAAATCATTATACAGGATGTTAGGACACTTACAAAGCAAATCGGACCTAAGGTAAGGGAAATATCACAATCTCATTTTTATCCGAGATTGTTTATACTTTGGAATTTACTAGGGTGTATTTTATCATCCACATCCATGTTTCCTCAATATGTAATATTATTTCCATCCACCTACAATTTTTTAAATCCAATTGTACCCTTCAGTGAGTTTTTAGTAAAAGATATGAAAGGAATCTTTTGTCATTTTTTATATGAGGTACTTTTTGACTTTTCTGACAAAAGTACGAGAAGAATGTTTTTTTTAACTTATACGGCATGAATGGATTTTTAAAACAATATTTCCTAGAATATTCCTTTACAAGTTTTCAAGTTTATTTTTAGTCAACTTCTTTTAGTTTAAAATTGTATGACATGTTAAGAAAGGAAAAAATGTTTTTGAAGTAGAAAGGATATTTTCCTCAATAATGGAGTTCAAGAGTTTTATCAAAATTATTTTCCATATAAGATAATATAGGGTTCTGTTTCTATCCCTATTATTACATTGATTTGATTATGTTGTTATGGAAATATTTTTATGAATTACTTTATCTTATATGAATTGTTTTATGATGTCACGATTTTAAGATTCCCATTTTTATTACATGGTTTATGCTATGATGTATGGTTTATGATTTTGTGGAACACATAAGAATGGTATCATTATGAGATGGGTGGGACCTATATCTCCCTCCAATGCATTGGGTAAAGATTTATATCTCATGAGATAGACATGGCTGGAACAGCAGGTTAAACCGGTTCAGTGAAACAGGACTGAAACGAGGAGTGAACTCGGTTCAGAAATGGACTTTGTCCACTGAGATAGTCTTGGAAATGAGTCTTGACTAATAAGAAATGATTCTCTATGATTATGTGTGTATGCCACAAAGTTTCATGTTTTAAGTTATGATTATTGTGATTACATTTCACTACTATGATTTATCCCATGTTATGAAATTATGATATCTTTTGCAGGTTAAGATTTCCAAAAGTTATGTTCTTATGTATATGATGTGATTGATATTTCTTTTATTTACCCTTACTGAGCATTTGAGCTCACCCTTTTGTATGTTTTTTCCCCAGGTCAGGAAGAAGGTTATTAAGTAGGATATGCCAAAAAGGGACTCTAGATATGATGAAATAAATGGGAGGCAAAGTAGATGCTTTATGGACCAGTTGTTTATGTTTCCCAGTTTCTAAAGACTCTATACCTATAAGGTCCTTTCCTGGTTTTGTTATATGTTGTAATAAGTGTGCTTCAATTCTGAAGTAATAACAATGTATGTAAAGTATGGGTCATTATAGTGTCTCCTTGGATTGGTTTCACCTTGGATCCTAACTTGAGCCACCTCCTCTAGCTTGGAATCCCCATCCATTACATATGCTTTTATCTCACCCACAAGTGAGGGGTAAAGTAGGGTTTTACAAAAAAGAAACCTTGGGCATGTAGGCCCTACATATTAATGAGGAAAAGGCTCGCAAGCCAACAAATTTAATTTAAATAAATAAATTAAAAAGAAACCATTCACTTACAAAGGACTTGGTCTAGCTCGTAGTCATCCATACATGCAACGATATTTATGCATAAATAAAACTAGAATTAAATCTTTAATCATTATTGTTTAAGATAAGTCACACTCAAATAAATTAATTATCTCTAATTAATCAATCCTTTTATCTTAATCCCTTTTTCTGAATTTCCATGAGATTCTGATCCATCATAATTTTAAACAAATAAATTCATTTAAAATTATCTTTTTATGTAACTTGTACCTTGGAGGCAACGTGATGAATCCTCATTTATAACTACCTAATGAGTAGGAACAAACATTATGAAGATGTTAAATTAAACACATATATATATAACACCTATCATGTTTTGTGCCTTAGCTTTATGCACACATTATGGTACACCTCTCAAGGGTTTGTATAATATAATAATAAATTTTAATAAATCTTCATAATTTGGATGAGTACACGGCATGTAGTTATAACTACACCGTGTGTACATTTGTTCACCGTCCAGGGACATGGCATGTAGATGTACTTCAGAAATCTTCACAGTACACGGCGTGTTCAGTAGGACACACACCGTGTAGTATCCGTGTTACACGATTTCCAGCTGGGCAAGCCGTGTACAGGGTACATGGTCCAACCCTAACCCAAAGGGACTACACGCCATGTTCAGTGGCCCACACGGTGTGTAATCCGGAAATCATGTTCCACCTATTCCTGGTCAACACACAGAGCCTTAAAGACTTAGATAGAATCCAATGACATGGCCTAGTTTGGTGGACTCTCCCGGTGCAAGTAACCTATACTACACGGCGTGTACTGCTGAATACACATTGTGTGTTCTAGTGTTGTATGGTGAGGAAGCTTTGAAAACTCCTAATGAGATCCTCTATTTTATTTTAATCAAAATTAAAAGAAAAAAATCATTTTTGTAAGGTGAACGAGAAACGAAAGAGGAGGAATAGATCTCGAGATTTAGATTTATAGAAAGATTACATTAAATTGAAATAACTAAATTATTAAATTCATAATTTACTAACGAAAAACTAAATAATTATAATCAACAATATGACCTATCTGATACCACTTGTAGGTTCTCAGCACAGCGGAAGCTCGTTGGTGGGTGTTTCCAACTTTAATTTTTGTCGTTAACGACAATCAATCTGAGATATGTCATGATAATAAAACGCTGGATCTTCAGAATAGAACGAAGAACAGAATAAAAAGGGGAGTCCCAGAACCATAGAGAGGATCATCATATGTTGGTTATAATTGATTTAATTAAAAGAGAAGAATTTCCATGATGGAATTCTCTCTCCATTGATGTTTCTAGTCACGATCTGATGTGATTCGTCATTGCATCATAGAATCCAAGTGTAGGATTACTCTAGTGGTAATCCACACGTTCTTCGCATATCTCTGGACTTCGCTGAAGGGATCTCTGGGTGCTATCATGGAATAGATTTCGCTTGTGATGTCTGCCTTAGATCGCCTTGGGAGCCGCTTGCAAAGCACTCTCTTTGATCCGGTGGAGGAGGATCTCCCTCGTAGCTTGAGAGGGTACATGGTGGAAAAATAATTCTCTCCTGGATTGAGAGCTTTTCCGGATCTGTTGTGCACAACACCTAAAAATGGCTAGGCTAATGAGAATTATATAATTGATATTTTCATTACTTAGAATAATAAAATGAATTAATTACCTGAATTCATTAATTCATTTCATTTAAATATTAATAAGACCTCATGTCTAATAATAGCAGTTGACTATTATTATTACTTTACATGCGCCCATCGAATTATACCTAATATTATTTAATTAAATAAATATTATTATTTCTCAAAAATCCCCAGAAAAACTACACAATGTGTATATTAATCACTGTCTGTTAGTCCTTGGGTGCTAGTTTTCTCTTCTATGACCATATTTTCACTTCCCACAAATTTTATCTTATTTGGAAACCTGGTTTTGTGGTGAATTTCGTATTTCCATTTACCAATTTTTAAGTGGAAGTTTTATTAACCATTTTTATGATGTGCGTTTACCACAAAGGAATTTTCAAATGTCAAACCATTATTTATAGAAAATAAGTTCAAATTATGGGGACTCAATTTATTTAAGTGGTAGGGAATGTAACACCCCAAAATTTTAAAATAACACTGTGTTTAATGGAGTATACAACAAGAAGCACCAAGCTAAAATGAACCACATAATATTAATATATAAATATTATTGTATAAACTAGCCGTTAAATTAAACAGTATGTATAGGTTTAACTGATTTATAAAATATATATAAATTCCCTACTCAATATAAATTTATTGGAAAATTCTTATTAAATTATCACTCATTTTTTAGAAAAGTCATTATATTCTTCAAAAATATGTTTTCTTTAAAAATGATTATTATTTCTTTTTTTCAGACAATTGTATAATTAATTTTAAAAATTTAGAAATTTTATTTTATAAAATTAGACACATTTTGCAAATCATCATATGAAAAATATCTTAGAGTGATTTTTTTTATTTTTCTAAAGGATTTATTTTTTATTGAATAGTGAAAATCTTGTTTTTTATTAAAAATAATATTTTTGTTTCAAGCATTTACAAAGTTAAATTTTTGTTTAAAATAGTTTCAAAACAAAATTAGTTCTATCATATTGTTAATAATTAAATTAAGTTCATTTTAATCAATTTTATTATTTATTTTGGTATGAAAACATTTTTATACATAAAAAGGCATTTTTCTGAAAAAACTTTTTTCATTCTGTTTTTTGATTTTTGCTTAAATTAATTTTTTCCACTTTTAAGAATTGAATCTTGAAAAATATATAACATATTAGTAATAATGTGTTACAAATTTTTTAAATATTTCTCTTTTATTTCTAGTCATTATGAATAGTTACCATAGTAATATTGTCACCGCGATAAAGGGTAAATTGGGTAATTTTGATTAAAAATAATATGATAAGAACTAAAAAATGACCATAACACTTTTCTTAGTTTTATTATACAAGTATATCTCATCCATAAACATAAATATTTCTAATATATGATATTTTTTTCATTTGACCATGATTTGGACATTTATAATATTTAAGTGAGAGATAAAAATAAAAATGTCAATTTTATTCTTTTAATATCTATAATATTTTATGATAGGGATAAACACAACATATGTTTAATTATAAATAGTAATTTAAAATATAAATAATTTATTTTTTATCATGGAAATTTATTTCTAATTTTTAGTGATGAAATAATTACCTTAAATGCATGTGTAACGCTGACAAAGCATTTATTTAATTAATAGAAAAATAAAATAGATGATTTTAAAAATATTAAAGTGATATAATATGAATAATTTAATATTTCCCATGAATTTTATATATCTATTTTGAATATTAGATAAGTTTTAAATTATTATATTATAATTACCTCATTTTCTTGATGTATTTAAGGTTATATTAAATGAATAGTGTCAAAATTGACATTAATAATATTTTATAATAAATAATATTTTATTAAATGATTTAAAATTCATAAAAATGTCATTTTACTCAACATTAATTGTATATGGTTGGAAACAAAAACCATGGTCCATTTACAGGCCATTTTTCCTTATATAGTAAAATTATTAACCCTTAAAGTGTGGAAAACTTTAATACTGTGATATTTGTTAAAAGGGTTAACGGGGGTTAAAACATAAAATAAAGGAGAAAATATATTAAAAAACTTGTCCAAATTTTATTTTATTATACTATTTAAATTTATTATAATATTATATATTAATTATATCTATTTTTATCCATTTTTACATGAAAATAAATTTATATTAATTTAATACTTTAAGAAATTCCAAGAATGTCCCTCCCCTCACTTATAAAAAGACACTCATTCTCTAAATTATTCCCACAAATTTAAGCCATATATATCAACAAAACCCTTTAAATTTATCTTCTAAATATAATTATTCAATTTATATAGGTTTTGGACCTTCCTAAAGACCAACCCTAAGTCCCTTAAGAAGTGATATAAAGGAAGTCTATCGAAGAAGAGGTAATTGTCTTTACGGACTCTTTGATGTTTATTTATTCTTACACTTACTCTTAATGTGTTGTGAACATAATAAAATAATAAATATAGTATCATAAATATGCTTAAATATTACTAATATTATTATATAACCATATTATATCTCTTTTCCTTCCTATGAAATGTGAAAATATCACTCGTGCGCACGTACGGCTTACCATCTCCATGTAGCGATGTAATTCGTTTCTCATCACCACTTTACTTGGATGGTTATTAATATGGAAGTATTGATTATATATTATATTTTTGACATAAATATTATATTTTAACAATAATATAATATATACCTTTTAACATTTCAATCCATTGAAAAACAATAACATCGCTTGTGCGTACGTGTGGACGACCACATCCACGAGGCAATGTGATCCGTTTTTTGTTTATTATTTACATGGATGGTAATACAAATAGATTTATTGACTCTATATGATATATATTAAATAATATTTATTCTGTAAATATTAATTATTTTTCATATTTATTTCATTCCGTCCATCGAAAAGTGAAAGCAGCATTCATGCGTACGTACGGACTAGAGTCTCCATAAACAGTGCAATTAATTTTTCTATGTCAATATTTTATGGATGACTATAAATATATATATATATATATATATATATATATATATATATTGAATATATATGATATTTATACCATTAATAACATTATTTAGATTATGGAACCAAAACAAAATTACAAGTATTGGAACTACCGAATCAAAACATACATGAAAAATAATGCAGTTAACTCCCAAAATAATTATAATAATAAAATATTATTAACAATCGGGTAATAAAATGTTATATTATAGATATTTATATGTTTTTATTTTGTAATTATAATAAATCTAAATTTATTATATAGGAGGTTAAAACAGGTTTAACTAAAGGGAAACATACGGCTATAAATTTTGTCTCAATTTCTACTCCATTGAGACATATTTTGTAATATGAACCTATTTACTTTTATGTGGTGTATATAATGAAACTTTGAGGTATTTACCAATACTATATATTTATTCATGATTATTAATGATTAAATTCAAGTTACTCTTTCAAGAGTAATTTTTAAAATAAAATCTGATCTTATTTCTCTTCTTGATCGGGTATATTTTTTTTCTATTTCCATATTTTTCAAATATGTTTTAAGAAAATCAGTTTTGTTTACACAAATAATTTATAAAGGATATTTTAAGTTATCCTTTAATTTTTAAATATTATTAAAGTAATATTTCAAATTTTCTCCTAAAATAGTTCATTTTCAACTTTCTTTACAAAAATTCAAAAGGAATGTTCTTATAACATATACGTCATTAGAAGAATTTACCTCCACCATAATCGTTTTAGGATATTTAGATTCCTATACAAGTTTTCAATGGTTTTTAAAAGAAATATATTTAATGAAAATTTATTTTAAATTTTTTATTTTCATTTTCATATATTATTTAAAGCATTTGATTTTACTACAAAATCTACATTGTTATAGTCATCTCCCATCTCTTGATTAATCTCATGGACATTAACATTCTCTTAAAATAACCAATTTATTATGATCATTGGACATTAAATTTATCTTAAATATACTTATTCTTTGTATCAGGGATATGATTTTTACTTTAACAATATACCATTTCTATATATATATTTTTTACTTTTAAATTTATTTGATTAACTGGGGAATTATTAATAATATTTATTCTTTACTCGATATGGAAATTTGTTAATAAGTAATATTTTTAGTAAATTAAATCAATTATTAATTTTTTGAGAAATGAATTAGACATGCAGTGATGGGCGGGGTCTATAATTATATATCCCCTCAATGAATCAACATATATCATGACAAATCGGTAAGCTATCAATAATGGGTATTTACCCAAAGTTTTAAACTATCTTAGAGAAAGGTATTAATGGTAGAGATATCATGATATTTCAAATGATGACATATAATAGTATACATTTCCTTCATTGAGAATTAAGTTATTATTATCCATTATATTTCTTCATTAATTTTATCTATGGATTTATTTTGTGCTGAAGTTGCGGATTAAATGGCATGTGTTTTCAATTATTTATCATTCCATATTGATTATACCTTATTTAGTCATTATAGATTCCATTGTATTTAAACCTTACTAATCATATAAGACCACCCTTTTATTTTTTTCCTTCCCTAGGATATGAATTAGGATATTATAAATAATATAAAGGATACAATAATTTTTTATGCTATGTACTTTTATATTTCCAATGTAATATGGGAATATGTATGTATCTAGTTTTCCACAGCTACTAAACTGGTTGATCCTACTTGGGGATATTAATTGTATCTATGATAATGTAATAAAGTATATTCCATATCTATGTTACTAGAATTGGTGTTGTTAAATATAAATTTTTTCATGATATCTATATAGATTCATCTTTAAATGAAAAAGGTTAAATTACTATGGTGATTGATGAACCATGAATGCAATGAAAAGAGGACAGAATTTTTCAGGCATTTTCTAGTTAAAGATACAATTTATTGGGGATAAGGTTTTATTGAAAATAATCATCGATTTTATGGATGTTTAGTTTTATTTTGTGGATGTTTAGTTTTATTGTGACTATGTATTTTTTATTGAACCAATGGAACACTCAATCTTATTGTGACTATGTTTATTTTTTTTAACTAGTGTCATACACAACCAAGAGTAGGAGTTTTAAAATCTAGAGTAGAAGTGTTAATTTACTTTTCAAAAAAACAAAAACAAAAAAAATGGAATATGAGTGTTAAAATCTATATGCCTGGTGTTAAAAATTGGAAGGTCAATGTAAAAATTTGTAAATTTTGTCATATAAAAATGTTCACTTAGTTTAAATGTTATAATTCCATGAATCTTCCTAACTGAATCAATTAATTTATATACACAATTGATTATTCATACCTCACTATCATTTTAAGTAACATAAAATCACAAAAAAACAATAAATAATAGGATTTAAATACCAGAACTCCATAATTATACTCGTTTATTAGGTGCTTAGTTATATATAATAACTTGGTCTGATGGTGTACTCAATCCTTAATGAAAACAAATATAATGATCATTTAAAAAAATGATCCAAGATAACTCAACAAAATTCAATGTTGTAAGTTAATGGAATATATAATTCTAAAACAGTATGACATGCTTAATTCAATTTTCACAAAAATAAAAACCAATACAAATTTGGAGCATGAGTGTTAAAATATGGATGCTCAGTGTTAAAACATGGAAGAACAGTGTTAAAATATGTAAATTATGCCATCTAAAAATATTGACTTGGTTTTAAAGTCTGTATGTCAAATATCTTCTTGATTTCATCAATTAATTTGTAAACATCAATGATTCTTCATACCACATCATTATTTTAAGTAATACAAGACCACAAAAAACTAAAATTATATAGGTTAGAGGAAAAATGGAAGCATCCTTTAATTTTATGACCAACTTGTATTTTAGTCATAAATCATAGGTAATCACTTATTTACATGATCAAAATGTCATTTCTAATAAAAAATTATTTCTTGATTTGATTAAAACACCAGAACCAAAAGTGAAGGATCTTCATGTGTAATTTATAATTAATTTATGAGTAGATATAGAATTACCTCAACTTTTAATTCCATTTTCATTAATGATTCATCTAATGATATCTTTTCGTACCATCATTTCACTGTACGATATAAGTGTGGAATCCCTCTAGCGGTAATCCAAATACACACCATAATCTCTGAATAATACCATTGAACTATTGTGTGCTATCATAGTCGATCCTAGTCCCTTTCATTGTTTTTGGATGATTGTAGTAGAATTATTCTTGAGGGGAAGAACACTTGATTATCACTCATTCACTTGAGTAAGTATGGGAGGATAGAACTCTATATCTACTGTTCTCCCTCTAGGTCTTGATATAGGCTCACTATATCTATTTTGTACACCAATTATGTTTTAGGAAATATATATAATTATATATTTATTATAGAAATTTTAGGTTCAAAAAATTGCACATTAAACACTTTCCAATTCCATAATTCTTAGTTAAACCCATGTCCAATAATAATAATATAAATAGTATTATTGAATGCCTGAAACATGTAACACATAAATAATATAAATAAATATCACTTATACAACTTTAAAATTGAACCATTAAACTTGGTCTGTTTTTCTTCATCGATATTTATCGATCCTCAAATAATGACTATTTAATAAATTAATATCATTGCATTATTCTATGATACATATAATAAATATTATATTCACAAAACCTGAAAATAAATATTTATTATCATTATTTAAATCACTTATTATTTCAAATAACCTCTGATTAAATTATGAGGATCAACCAAACCAAATAAATCTCATTTACTATTACTTATTAAATTCATTACTTTAAATTAACTAAGATTGTGGAAATACTTAGTGTGTCACCCTCTAGGACTCTTTTTTATGGGCATTAGGCATAACTACCAAAAGTACATGGTTAGCATCTAGAAAACACAAAATTCATCTATAGAGAAATAAGTTAGAATTGCAATGATGTATAACCTCCTATGAATGTTTACCACATAATATAATACCCTTATTGTGATACCTCTAATCAAGAAGGTTGTATGTTGTTATCATCAATCTATATGCTCGATGTATCTTTCTTTAACTTTATGTAAATGAACTCACCCACTGAACATCATGGCCATGTATTTATGCAGGTAGTTCCATTCCCATAAAAGGGCCTAAGATATCAAATTCTATCTATGGACAGAAGGGATAAATCCTTTATCACATTATATATTAATACAATATCACTCATGATAAACCCAATGCATCCTACTTTTCCAGGAACATAAGTCTTCATGATTTTCATCAATACATAAAATTATTTGAGTTATTATATAAATTAATGTAAATCTGAAAGTCTAAGGATCAATTCACAGATTTGAAGACAGGAATATCCAATGACACATGGAAATATGGATTTCCTACTTATGAATTTGTTCTCATAACCTCTTATCTTATATATTACTAAGGGAGAACATCATGAGAAGTTGTATCAATGTATTATGAGCCTCTTACCCCTAAAAACCTATATTTTTTGTGTCCTATAATACAATATCATTCAGCTATAGAAAAGGTTTCAAGAATAATTTTTTCACACCTCTTCGTTCCCATCATAGTGGGGAGAAGCTATGAACTTTTAGTGTGACATATATTCTAAAGACATTAACACATGAAAATATTATATATAATAATAATAATAATAATTTGATAATAAAAATTATTTAATAATAAAAACATGTAATCAAGTACTAAACAAGTTGGTTCTAGGGAACCAACTCCAACTGACTCCCACTTTCATTAGAGCCAACTAGAAATAGATTTTAGTCCACTATCTCTCACATGATACCCATGATTCTACTAAGATAAATCCTTCTTTAAGGGGTCTTCCATGTTTTCCTCAATGTATACTCTAATCACTAAAACTTTGACTCATTTAGAAAAATACCTCTAGAGATGAAACTTCCAAAGTATGTGTTTTGTCCTTTGGTGTGAAATTGGGTCTTTAGGGAGAGCCATCATAGTAGTGTTATTGAAATAAGTTGTTATATGATATTTAATACTAGAAACCACATCAAGATCTTGGAAAAATTTCTGAATCCAAACTACTTCTTTGGTTGCATTAGAAGCCACAATATACTCTTATTATACTGTAGAATTGGTGAAAATAGGATATTTTGAGCCCTTTTATCTCATAGATCCTCCATTGAGAAAAAAGACATGTTTAGATTGTGACTTTATATCATTCTGATCTATCTAAAAACTATAATATGTATAACCCCTGAGGACTAGTTCTCCATCTCCTTTGTACACCAGAAACATATCCTTAGTATGCCACGGATACTTAAGTACATCCTTAATAGTAGTATAATTTCTTTTACCTGGATCTTCTTGATATCTTCCTAACATGAGAAAATCATATGAAATATCAAGCCTTATAAATAACATGGCATATATGATAGATCCTATTGTAGAATCATATGGGAACTTACTTATTCTCTCTCTTTCATATTGTGTTTGAGGACACGTTTTCTTGGAAAGACACATACCATGTGAAACTAGAACCAATACCCTCTTGTATTTTTTTATACTAAACCTATTTAGTATATATTTAATGTATTTATCATGACATAACCCAAGAATCCCCTTGGATCTATCATGTATGATATTGAACCCAAGAATTTAGGCTCCTTTACCTAAGTCCTTCATGGATAAGTACTTTTTCAACCATTCCTTAACCTATTGTAAGGTCGATATATCATTTCTAATTAGTAATATGTAATCAAAATATACTGCTATTAAAAGACCTATAGTCCCACTAAACTTCTTGTACACACATGGCTCACATTCATTCTTAAAGGAAAAAAATTCTTTTATGGATTTCTCAAATCGAATTTTCCATTACCCAGATTCTTTCTTTGATCCATAAATGGATATATGAAACCTGTAAACCATTTTTTCATTTCCTAGAGTTAAAAACCCTTCTCTTTATATCATATACACATCCTCTTGAAGGTTCCCACGAGGTAATTAAATTTTGACATCCATTTTCCAAATATCATAGTCATGTCAAGCTACTATGGAAAACAAAATTCTAATGGATTTAAATAAGGAAACTAGAGAAAGGGTTTCATCATAGTCAATTACTTGACATTTTATAAACACTTTACCACCAATCATTATTTGTATATATTTACTTTACCTTCTATTTCTAGTTTTCTATTGAATACACATTTAAACCCAATAGGTTTTACGTTAACTAGAGGATCGATCAGAGCCTAAACTTAGTTTTATTGTATGGAATAAATCTAAGAATTCATGGATTATTTACACCTTGAAGTTTCTAAGATATCTAATACCTATTTGAAGGAGTTATGATAATAATTTTTAACCAATAAGTATTCACCATCATCAGTGACTAGAAAATAATATCTTTGTAGTTCTCACACCTTTCTTGTACTCCTATGAAACACTTGTGTTTCATGAACACCTTCTTCCACAAGGACATATGGAATCAGTTCCTATACCAACTCTTGGGTATCTTGAGAATAAAATTCATCAAATTAAATATTTTTACCACTAACCTCATTGATTATATACTCCCTCTCAAGAAAAATAGCTTTTCTTGTGATAGTTACAGTCTTATCTGAAGGGTTGTATATGTAGTATCCCCTTATTTACGTAGGATATCCTATAAATATACACTTTATTCCTTGGGGTTATAGTTTATTTCTTGATCTATTCTTAAAAATTCTTCACAACACCATGCTTGAACATGTGAAAAAAAGAGTTTGTTTACACTCCATAACTCAAAGGGGATAGTGCTTTCCACTTTTTTCAGTACTCTTTTTAGTAAGTATAATTTGGTTTGTAATTCATATCCCCAAAAGGATAGTGTAAGGATTTTGTGGCTCACCATTGACCTTACCATTTCCAAAAATGTAAGATAACTCCTTTTAATAACACTATTCCACTGTGGTGTATTATGTGGATTGAGTTAAGATAAAATCTCATACTCCCATGGAAAGTCGATAAAGTATTGGTTAAGATATTCACCACCTCAATCCAATTAAATTTTCTTTATCTTATTACCAAGATGATTCTAAAACTAATTCTTGAACTCTTTGACCTTCACAAAGGATTAAAACTAATAACTCATTAAGTATATTTAGATAAACCTACTCAATTTATTGGTAAAAGTAATAAAGTATGATAATCCACCTCTATATTCTACTTGAAAAGGTCCACACACATCAGTGTGTACTAATTATAAAATATTTGTTGCCCTTTCAACTTAGCCACTGAATGGTGTTTTGGTAATATTACCTTGTAAACAAGTGAGGAATATTTCAAGAGTCTTAAGCTAAAAAGAGTCTAAGTAACCATCTTTAAATAGCTTTTCCAAACACTTATTGTTTATGTGACCAAGATAGTGATGTCATAAAAAGGTGTTATATGAGTTGTGAATATTTTTTCATTCAATTGTGTCATAACATAACATGTGTTATCTTTATAAAACTAACAACCTTTAT
This sequence comes from Viscum album, assembly GCA_963277665.1. Classification (NCBI taxonomy): domain Eukaryota; kingdom Viridiplantae; phylum Streptophyta; class Magnoliopsida; order Santalales; family Viscaceae; genus Viscum; species Viscum album. The sequence continues at coordinate 1,250,477,470 of OY728121.1, forward strand.
TTACAAAGATGAAAATAAATCCATCCATATCTAAACAATAAACACAAATAATGTTCAATGTAACATTAGTCTCATAATAACAGTTCTTTAAAACAAAAATCAATCCTGTCAGCAATGTGAGATGGTAGTCTCTAATGGCTAGAGTATCCATCCCCGCTCAATTGGAAGCTTATATATCCACATCATCTCTGGTAATATTTCAAAATCTACTTGGTTCCTATATTTGGTTATAAATGTGAGCACCGCATGTAGTATCTAATACCAACCTTGTAGATAGGGAAATATTACACTCAATAATGAATACACCTAAACATCCCCCAAGCTTCTTTGACTGGGTGCAATTCCTCTTCTAGTGGCCCTACATTCCACATGAAAAACATACCATGTCTTATTCCTTTCTTTACCGATAGATTTCTTCTTCTTGGATGGATGATGATCTAAATATTTATACTTGAAATGAGTCTTAAATCCATTTTACTTGTTACTCTTATTAGTATTCACCATAAATACAATGATTCTTTTATGACCCATGTCTATATCAACTTTTTGGATAAGAGTAAGAATTTTTTAGAGTGTCTTTTTGTTATTGATCATATTATAATTTACAATAAAACTGGATAGTTTTTTGGGTAGTGAGGATAGAATGAAATTTATATGCAACTCATCATGGATTTTAAAACACAAGATTCCCAAGCACTCAGTGTATCCAATCATCTTGACTGCATATATCCTAGTTGGTTCCAACTCTCTAATATTTCACATGAAAAGTACATTTGAGATATCATATCTATCTGATATCACCTTCTGTTGATAGAGATCCATGGGGTGATAAACTATGTTATATGAATACATATACTTATATTTAATTAAAATATCATTATACATAGAGTATAACATAAAATATTAGACATACATTGCATCATCGACAATTTTTACATAGAGAGATACTTCATCCTCAATAGCCTCTTTGGAAAGCAACTTATAAAGTGCAGTTTCTAGCGCATATGATTTCAACTCATGGTGTATTATAACACACAAGAATATATACTTTTACTAGAAGTTCATTCAGGTGAGAAGGTTATCCTTTTCTAGTATAGATCACAGTGATCTTATCGAATTTTTTGATTTTCCATTTTCTACAAATTAAGAGCAGATAATTAGTACTTTTTTTATTACAGAAATAGATTAATAAATTTAAAATTTATAAAATTCTTATTAATCTCCCATAATTTTTCAAGACATAATATCCCTCACCATTAATTTCAAAATATCTTTTAGCTTTGATATTCTAGTTTCAAGGATCCATATTCCCTTCTCATAACCCAAACTTGGGTCTGACAGGCTATTTGAAGTGTTTTATGAAGGCATAACTTTACAACTAAAATAACTAATAACTCCTTGATATATTGAGTGGAATTACTAATACAAAAATCATGTTTTCTTATTTCAAAAACCTTTACCTATTATTTACACCAAGTTGTTCTTCATAAGTCATCCCTTGATGCAAACTAAGTTCATTCAATAAAAAACTTCAAGAAAAAACTCCACGGTAATTGAAATCACACCAACTTGGGTTAGTTAAGTACTTTGAACTATGAGTTAGATTATAATGTAAGTAGTGGAAGGCTAATATGACTTAATATTTTAATTGTGGGATTTTTACCCTTATGCATAAAGCCCATTTTATCCTTTTATATGACTTCTTAATATTAAGTGTATTTTACTTAAATGATTAACCATGTCTCATAAAAAATTTATGCATAATAATATTATAATTTATTCCATCATTCATGCTTCTTAATTAATTTTTTAGGTGATCTCACAACATTTACAAACATAAATAATTATCCATGAAACTGAAAGATATAAAGTACATGTGGCATGATCATGAAATTATATAACAGTTAGTTTACCTAGTGGATTATAAACTAACCCTTCACCCTAGGGGATAACAAAACTTTAACCATAACTTGGTTCATGTTTCATCATTCCTCCTTTGATCCTATGTATCTCCTTGATTGGTTTCATCTTGGCTCCTTGACTTAGATTATATCCTCTCAATTTGGAGATCCATCCTTACAAAATCTTTTACTCACATGAAGGTGTGGGGATCCAATGTATTGGATAAAGGGGGTTTACATAAAAGAAACTATGGGCATGAAGGACCTTACATAATAAGGATGGAATGACATGTAGTCCATCAATAATAATTTAACCATAATAATTTAATAGAAATCAATCACATACTTGGGATGGTCTAATCTCATGATCATATACACATCAAGAAATGATTATACATTTTCAATCTAGTTATCAATTACTTTATTTTGTTCTTAAATTCAGAAAATGTGCCATGAATTAATCAAATTCATCCAGTTTATATTAATTCCATACAACTGTCCTTAACTCACCATCATCTATAATTTTAAATAAAATTAATTTCATTTAAATTAATCAAGTATAAAAATGTATTTGTAGGCAACCTTGTATGTTCGTTGAAAATTTTAACATGGAAATTAATTTTGTATATAATTTTTAATCTTATAATATGGAGAGTATTGTAAAATGAATGACGTGTGAAACACAAAATAAATATATTTAATTATACATTTAATTCTTATTTCTGTAAAAATTTGAGAACACTATCATATGAAGACTACACGATGTGTACAAAAGTACACAACATGTACTTTTCTTTTGCTCATGTCCCAACACACACCATGGGTCTAGCAATGATACCTGTCGAGGATGTTTTTGAGGTACACAACATGTACTATGAATATATGACATGTAACCTCATATATAATGACATGTAATTCCTCATGTCATGTATCTAAGAAATTACACACTTGGGACACCCCGTGTTCTCGACCCTGAGAAGACAGGGACTACATGGCTTGTAAGGTACTTACACAGTGTGTAGTTCTATATGCCATGTTCCAGTCTTCCAGATCCAAGCATTGATATGATTTTTCAGATCTTAGATATGATTGCATAAAAATTTTCCAAATTTTTCACATGATACACATGTGAAAATAAAAGTACGCAGTGTGTATATAGTAATTATATGTCGTGTACTCTTGTTTTGTCTATGTATAACCTTTTGAACCTCTAGATAGTGTGAATCGTATTCTTATTCTATTTTAATCATTAATCAATTACTATTTATGTTAGATAGAATGAATATAGATAATAGATGATGATTTTCAATATTAAATAAAATCATTTTAAGTAAAATAATATGCAGATACATAAAACCAATAAATTAATAATAAATAATGATAAATAAAACACGTGACCACTCTGATACCACTTGTAGGTTCCGGACACAGAGGAACCATTTTTTGATGGTATGTCCAACTCAATTTTTAGTCATAATTTTTGTATAATCATTTATTTACATGATCAAACATCATTTCCAATGAAAAAATTATATTAAATGACTATATTAAAACACCCGAACCAAAAGTGAAGGATCTTCACATGAAATTTATAATTAATTTATGAGAAGATATAGAATCACATCAACTTGTAATTACACTTTTTTTAAAGATTCAATTAACAAGATTTTGTCAAACCAACATTACACTAAAATATCCAACTATATAATCCCTCTACCGATGATCCACATGTGCACCAAAATATCTGAATGATGTCGTAGAACCATTGGGTGCTAGCATAGCTGATCAGGATCCCTTGCGTTGTTTTTGGTTGATCGCAGCATGATTCTTTTTGAGTGGGGAAAAACTATTAATGATATCTAATTCACTTGAGAGAGGAGGGTATGAGAGTGCGCTAGTTATGTTGGTCTCTCTTTAGGCATATAGAGAGTCTCACTCTATCTATTGTGCACACCAATTTTTTTAGGTAATAGATATAGTTAAATATTTATTATAGCATATTTAGGGTTTCAAAATTTCACAATAAACCCTTTCCAATTCCATAATTATTATTTGACCTCATGTCCAATAATAATAATATAAATATTATTATCCAACGCTTGAAATTTTAAATTCATAAATAATATAAATACTTATCATTTATACCATTTCCAATCAGACCATTAAACTCAGTTTTTTTTCCTCATCAATGTTTACTAATCCTTGAATAATTAATATATAAAAAATAAATATCACTTCATTATTATATGATAAATATTATAAATATTATATTAATCAAAATTGAAAATAAATATTTATTATTATTATTCAACTCACTTATTCTTTCGAATAACCTATGATTAAATTGTGGTGATCAACCAAACCAAATAAATCTCATTTATTCGAACAAATTAAATTAATTACTTGAATTTAATTGAGATTTTAGATACACTTAATGCATGACCCTCGAGGCCTCTTTCTCAGTGGCATTCGGCATAACCACCCGATGTCCAAGGTTATTATCTTACAACACAAAAAGGCATCCATATAGAAATAATTTAATGTCACAACAACATCCAACCTCCTTCAAATTTTTACCATGTAATATAATCCCTTTTTCATGATATCTCTAATCAATCAAGTTGCATGGTGATGCGGTCAACCAATATGCTCGATGTATATTTCTTTGACTTTACAAAAATGAACTCCCCCACCAAACACCATGGTCATGGATTTAGACAGGTATTTCTCTTCCCATCAAAGGGCCTAATATGTCTAATTATTTCGAGGGACATAAGGGATAAATATTTTCTCATAATATCCATTAATGCAATATCACTCGTGATTCACCCATTGCATCCTACTTCACCATGAACATATTTTATAATGGTTTTCATCAATACATCAAACTACTTGAGTCATGATATCCATTAATGATAATCTTAAAATCTAGGGATCAATACAAATATTCATGGATAGGACTACATCCAACGACACATGGAAATGTAGATTTCCTATTAATGGGTATGTTCTCATAACCTCCTATCTTAGAGATTACCAACGGAGAAAACCATGAGAAGGTGTCTCAATGTCTTATGAGCCTATTACCCATAATATCTTGTATTTTTTGTGTCATACCAAACAATATCATATAGCTAAAGAAAAATATTCAAGAATAATGTCATGGAACATCTAGGTTCTCATCATAGTGGGGAACTACTATGACCTTTTAGTGTGACATATATTATAAGCACATTATCACATAAAAATATTATGTAGAAGAACAATAATGATGTGATAAAAAAACTTATCAAATAATGAAAACATTTAATCAAGTACTAAACAACTTTGTTATAGGGAACTAGAACCATTAAATTAATAGTATTTATATAATAGAACTCCATAATTTTATTCATTTATTAGGTTCTTAGTTGTATATAATAACTTGACCCAATGGCATAATCAATCCTTTATAAAAACAAATATAATGACCATTTATAAAAAATCCATGACAACTCAACATAACTCTATGTTGTAAGTTCATGGAACAAAGAATTCTAAAACAATATGACATGCTTAATTGAAATTTCACAAAAAAAAATCAAAAAAATATATAAATAAGGAGTTTTAAAATATTGATTATTAGTTTTAAAACCTATAAGATCATTGTTAAAATCCATAACTTATGTCATCTAAAAATTTTGTCATGGTTTAAATTTCACAATTTCATACATATTCATGGAAGTATAAATTAATTTGTAAACACAAATGATTATTCATACCTCCTTATCATTATAAGTAACACAAAACCAAAAAAATAGAATTAATAAGATTTAAATGCCATAAATACAAAATTTTATTCATTTATTGAGTTATTAGTTGTATATAATAACATGATCCAAGGGAATACTCAATCCTTTAGGAATAAAAATATAATTATTGTTTATAAAAAAAGGGTCCAATATAACTCAACACAAGTCTATGTTGTAAGTTCATGGAATACATAATTCAAAAATGTGATGACATGATTAATTGAATTTTCACAAAAAACAAAACAAAAAAAAATCTAGAGTGTTAAAATATAGATGATCCATGTTAAAACCTAGAATGTTAGTATTAAAATATGTAAATTATGTCATGTAAAATTGTGGACTTGGTTTAAATGATATAATTTCATGCATATTCTTGACTACGTCAATTAACTTATAAACACCATTGATTATTTATATCTCATCAAAATTATAAGTAACACAAAACCATAAAAAGAAATAATAAATTGTATTTAAATACCCTAACTCCAAAATTTCATACCTCAACATCATTTTAATACAAGACCCCCAAAAAATATAATTAATAGGATTTAAATTGAATAACTCAACAATTTTAGCAAGTAGCATAAAAAATTACATTCTCCCATGGACAAATGTGAAAATTTCATTTTTGACAAAAGATTTTTTACATTGGTTATATAAAACCAATTTGAAAAAAAATTAACATCATTTATTTTATAATCGATGTTGAAAATCAAAAAATATTGGTTTTAGCAATGGTTATTTTATAACCAACATTCAAAACTGGCTTTGAACATCAGTTATAAAATATCCAATGTTAAAAACAAATAAAAAATTTATTAAAATGTTGGGATCCCTAATTTTCTATTTTATTGTTTCATATTTTAAAATTTTGATTTTGCCTTCAAGAGTAGACCAAACCTTCTTTCATCCATACTATAGCCATTATCAAACCTCAGCCACCATCATCTTCCATCAAATACAACTATTTACCCCCATCGTCATCCCTCAACCTCCATCGGACATAATTTTGGTTCTCTTTGTGAATTTTTCATCACTATTTTTTGTCATACTTGGCCCTAAAATGTATTTTTATTCATGGAGTAAATTTTTGTCTTTATTAATTGTAACCGATGTTACTCTGAGTGATTTAATAATTTTTCAATGTCTTTATTTGTGTTTTTATTTCTTTGGGTTCACCTTTGAATTACATTGTGATACATCTAGTGTGGACATAGAATATTCTCTAATCCAGAGAAGAGAAGTGGTGGAATATGGGTCTAGGAAACTAATACCCTATGAAAATAATTATCCTTCATACAATTTATAGTTAGATACTTTTTTTATTCTTTGAATAATTGGATGTATTAATTTGTTAGTGAAAAATTGTTTAATAGAATGATTATATGAGTTTAAATAGGGATTAAATGAAGTATAATAAATTTAAAACCAGTTTTGGTGGTTAGGAATGTGGAAATTATTTATAGGATAGGTTTAATGATTTTTTAATTATCAATAAATAATAATAAAAAAACATTCTTGGTTTCATATATGAATCTTAAATCACATTTTTATAAGAAATTTTTATTTGATCTAAAATGATTAGATTTATTTGGTATAAGTTTGTTTTGATAATTAGTTCATAATGGAAATAAATAAATTTTTTATTTTAAAGGTGAAATTTATTGAAGTTCAATTTTATTGGATATGTTTGTGAATTTTTTTATTCATTTATTTGAAAATATAATATAATCATAATTTTTATGAAACTTTGTATGTGTTTGTTGGTTGTTCAATGTTTCTAAGTGGTTTGATAATTTTATGATTGTGCCTGTCATAAATAAACATAAATTATATACTTTTAATGTATTTTATTTTGATAATCTACTATAATAGTATTATCAAAATATTCTAGTGTTAATAATTATTTTAAGAATTTAGATGTGACTTAATATGTTTGTGTTTATTATTTTCATGTGTGTACTTTAATTCTATGTTCTAAATGTACATTTTCTTTATAAAAAACTATTATTATTTACTTTTTATGTTATTACTATGTGTTTTGAATTATTAGTTTTTCAAAATCATTTATTTATTTTATATTAAGTGTTTATTTTTTAACTTTTTTTAATAAAAAAATTGGTTTTAGTAATATTTAACTATGTAATAAATAATGATGATAATAGTAAGAGATTTTAATTTTTTATTTCTATTGTTATTTATAAAATTAAATTCGAATTTAAATTTTGAAATATAGTAACTTGTATTTAAAACATCAAATTCTTTATAGTTGATAATGGATCATAATTGAATTACAACTTTAAGAACCTGAATCTTTATTGAGTTATAAATCCCCATACTTTCCATCAATTTTCAATTTAAATGGTTAAATATGGCCTAATATGAATTCCATTTGAGTTAATAGAGGTATCAGTGTTGTCCAGGACTGTTTCAGAGCCCATAACCCAGCTTTTAGGTGAAAATGTCCTCACACACGGTTAGTAGAAACTGTGTGGGGAAAGATGTATGGTTACTTCTAACCATGTGAGGCTAGACAGAGGAGTCCTACAGGCTGCACGGTTAGAAAAACCATATGACTTGGAGTGCACACCCATTTGATAATATCTTAAATTTTAACAGATCCTAAACACTTATTTTATGTATGGTTTGGAAAATTGTACGTGCAAACCATGCGGTGTGCCTCTTCCTACAACAAAGGGTGAATGGTTGGTGTACGGTTTGGCCAACTGTGCGGCCAAAATGTGTGGCCTCATAATTCTAAGTAAATTACCTTTTTTCCCGAATTAAATATATTTCAACCCTAATTCCTCACTTCTCCTCACATTGGACAGCCAAGGCTTGAGAGCTCCCCCTTTGGTGACTATTTTTGGAATCAAGATATCGTCTCTGTCTGATACTGGAATCAAATGTTGTCAGTCTCGTTGAATCCACATCGGTGAGTTCTAAATTCATTTTTTGTTATTACTCATTTAGTTTGGTATTAGGTGCACTATTCAAATGCAAGTTAATATTCCCTATTTACAGGTACTTCATTCATTCTTTGATCTTCTCCTGATCTAAGTCGAATCAAGAGTTAATCCTGGATGAGTTATCCACTGCAAACCTATGATAGGTAGTCTCATGCATTTCAATTAAAGTTGAGTGTTTATATATGTTATTGTTCCATGCACCCAATTCTCAAATCGTCGCCTTGAAATGAATTTAAATCCTTGACTTAAATTGATAGGTCTTGCTAATGTAATTAAATAGATCATCAATGAATGTTTATAGGTTGTGAACCTTGACCTAGAACTACACCTTAGATGAGTTGATAATAAATTGGACCACCATGGGTGGATTTTGGAATTAGATTTCATAGGGTGTGCCATTTTACCCCTTTCTTGGGGATGTCAAATGTAAAATTGAATTTTTGAATTGAAATATAAATTTAATTGTCAATTTCATATGAATTTAATTATAATTTGAATTATAATATCAATTATGAATTGAATTGATAGAGAAAAGGGGATTGGAGACATGTCCTTAGACACTTTCCATGTATTGGTTTTTTGAGAATGAGATGATAATTATAATTAAATTTCCACATGGGTTAAATTAAAGACTAATCCTTTTAACCTTAGCCATACCTTGATCCACCTTTTGAGGTATTATTGAATTGAAATTGTCTTGGTGTTGATCTTGACATGTTCAAATGATATTGATTAAATGAAATTGATTAAATGGTATTGAATTATATTAAATACTTATATTTCTTAGGGGATACATGGATTCATATACGAATGTTGTGGATGGAATCAGTTAGCTTCTGTCTTTCTTACACCCGAGTGACACTTGGACTCCTTTATGGACAATCAAGGATGAACTCATGGGGGGTTATTATTATATGCTCAAGTGATACTTGGACTTACAAGGACAAACACATAGGGGATGACTATTATATATCGAGTGATACTTGGACTCCATATGGATTTCCGAGGATAGGATCAGACATAATTTGATCATATATGTCATGGGTCATACTTGGGGTCCCTCAGTGGACCACCAAGAATGGACTCAAGTGGCATTGATGTTATACCACACCTAGAGTGATACCTGGATTCTTGTGAGGATATTCATGGATGGTCTTGTAGGGTGTTGGTTTATATTATACCTGGAGCGATACCTAGATTCAAAAAATAGGAATACCGAGGATGGGATTAGGTTCTAAATTGAATAAAGAATAAAATGGTTTATATGACGCAACTACTTTGATAAAACACAATATTGGATTCAGTCTTTTTCTAACACTTTATGGATGGCCTATCTAGACATCTTTTGATTACATATGCTTTGAGGGATGCTGGGATATGCGCTAGAACCCAATACTTATTAATTGAATGAGATTGATTAATTAAATTAACTTGATTATAAATGAAACAAGCCTGACTATTAATTCATGGACTTACTTTCTAAATGAAATTGATTATATGAATTGGTTATTAAATGAGAACCTAGATTTATAGGATGTTTACTTTCAGTACTTACTTTCATATTATATTACTACCTTCACATTTTGAATATTATATACTCACTAACTTGATGGAACTAGACCTTAGGTGGTTGCATGCAGGGATTTAATCTCAAACCTTGTTTGGACCGCCTTGGGTACCCGAACAGACTATATGATTATAGGTATGGAAAAGGGAAAGTGCTCTACTATAGGTTCTTGATCACTGCTTAGGAGTAGGGAAGCATGAGATCAATCTGAGGCTGATGATTCTAGCTAGATTCTTTTTGGAATTTTTGTATTGTTGACACATGTATTGTATTGTAATATTGTGTACCTATTTTGGATGATTTTTAGAGACATGTATCATCATAATTGTAAATGATTTTCCTTTTGGTATTGTTATCTATTCCTATATTGATCTATTAATTGATTTATTTTATGTGTTCTCTACTTATCTGATATTGTATTTATACTATTCTATGTTTTGGTGATGAGGGAATAATATCACCACTAACACACCTAGTCCCTCACTACTAGTCTACAGCCTCTAGCATTTGGGGAGATTCTCTTGAGGCCATGTGTCCAACCAGGCTCAGGTCACTCTTGAGTGGCATCCGGGTTCAAGATGTTACAAAGTGGTATCATATCATTTATTTTTTGGATTCATTTACTATTTTGAGATAATATAAATGAATAGGAAGGAATATGAATTTGGTAATCAGTTATGCATGGGTGTAGCTAACCCACGTACTGGAAAAATCCAAATAACCATGAATTAAATTGATGTCTTCTAGATTTTGACTATTACAGTTTATTTGATTCCATTACTTGCTGATTCACTTTTTTTGTGATGTATTATTGATATGTTTATGGTTTCTATTTTTTTGCAGCCCGATGAGATGATGGTATTATATCTCATGAAACATTTTAGGAACTCTACAGGAATCGCATTCCATGCATTATACCATACCATATAGGATGCATTACTGATTGCATACTATTTTGATAGGTATCATGATAGATATACCTACTATTATGATAAGTTTACTAGAATGGGTTGTGGTTTGGATTAGATGGGTTCCACTTTTTTGATTCATGAGGTGTATGGGCCCATATGGATCAAAATTTTGTGAACCATTGGTTCAACCTTTTAAAAAATTAATTATTGTAAATGTGAAATAAATGAAATGAGAATTGAGTATAAATTCAAATTAAATAGAACTAAAAATGCTTATAGTAGAGAACTTGACTCATTCCCGAATATGGTAGTGGGTAGTATGCGGTGTATCTAGATTTTATATATGAGTTATAAATCACCCATACCTGACTTTAGGATCATTCATATGGGTTTTTTCTTATATATTAAGGCTTGTCCATATCCTATTTCAGTATCTACACTTTTGAGCTTTGAAATTTGATAATAATCTTGATCTGAGGCGTGGGCTTGGAATTTGTATAAGTATTCCAATGCAGCATCCTCTAGTCGTACACCAGGAAGATGGTGATGACAACACTCCAAAGGTGGTGGGCCTTAGGCTACCAGAGGATTCTCATTTAGTGATAGCTATGGAACCCGTAGTTGTATTGGACATAGGTGCTGAGGAACAATTCCATGAAGGATTTATATGATTCATGCATACCATTTAGTGAGAACCATGACCTACCCCGACTATGGCGATCTTTATGCATGAGTTCTTGCAGAAGTGTCTGCCCACATTTTTAGGGAATGGTGGACCATAGGCTGTGAAGTCATGGTTAGAGTCCATGATATCTATCTTCGATCATCTCAAGATGCCTCTTGAGAGAAGGCTAAATATATCTATATATATTATACATTATTCTTCCAAGAGATGTTAGGATGTCATTACTTTGATGGATTGTCGATGGGATATGTCCTAGAAGAATTTTTATATAGCCTTCTATGAATACTTCTATACCAAGACATTATGGGACGATGGAGCCTGAGAGTTCATTCACCTAGAGAATGGCACAATATCAATTATGATTTACTTGACCTGTTTTACTAATCTTCAGCGCTTCGCACATATTCTGATGGGTGACGGGTTTTCTAAATCTATGCAATTTGAGGATGGTCTTAGGCATAACATACGATCACAAGTGAATGTATTTCAGCTGATTAAAATTTATAGTATAGTGAATCATGCACTTATCACAAAATGTGACCTGAGAGAGGATGGAAGTGCGATCGAGGGTGGTTTTACATCTAGATCTAGTACAACATCGACTGATAGTAAGAAGAATCATATGGAGCTTCCACATGGTGACATTAGTAGTGAGATAAGGTAGCTAGGTGAGGTGCTACCAGTGTGGTATATTGTGACATATGAGGCCACAGTGTATGAGGGACCCATTCAAGTGTTGATCATGCGGTAAGATGGGTAATCTACAGTGCTTCTAAAGACCTTTTCCTATGGTAGCCAGAGAGAGAGGGTTTGAACAGACTTCACATTCAGGATCAAGATCAGAATATTCTCATCAGACAGGGATCTAGAGTACATTCAACCAATCAGGTCAAGGAGGTGGTCGTGGTCAGAGTAGTTAGACCCTAGTTTTGCAGCGATAATAGGGTGGATATGCTCAGGGTAGCTAGAAAGTATCACAGGGTTGCAGATCAAGACATATATACACAGTGAAACAGACCCTTGAGGAGCAGGATCCTGGATCTTCTAATGTCATAGGTACTATTCTAATAGCCTCTACTTTAGCTTCTTCACTTTTTGATATAGGGGTTTCTCAAAGATTTATATTTGTGCCTATTATGGAGATCCTTGGACTCGGTGTTCAGAATTCTAATGATTTTATGAAGCTTGAAACTCTGTTGGGGATTAGAAAGAAAGATAGACGTCAATACAGGGAGTGAATCCTCGAGATAGGTGGGTGTCACCTTGTATGTGAACTCTTTTCACTCGAGATGATAGGTTTTTACATCATTCTCTGAATGGAATAGTTAGTTCCCTTTCATGATTTCATTGACAGATATCATCAAAGGGTGACCTTTACATCACTAAAGGGCAGAGAGATTATTCACAAAGGTGAATGGGATGTCTAGGCTAGTTGATATGGACCCAAGTATCATGGTCTAGGAGGGATGATAGCCTAGATTTTGATTTTATATATGGATTATTAGGGAAAACATAAAGTAGATTTCCATCCAGTGGTTGATCATTTCAGAGACATTTTCTTAGATGAATTTTCAATATTACCTCTAATGAGAGAGGTATAGTTCTCTATAGAGATAGTTCCAGTAGATGAAATAGTGTCTATCCCTCCTTAAAGGATGGTTTCTATTGAGATTCAAGATCTCAAGAGGCAACTTAAGGATTTAGATGAAAAGGGGTTTATCCAACCCACTACATCTCTATGGGTTTATCTGGTACTTTTTGAAAAAAAGGTGGATGAAACCCTCATTCTATGTGTGGATTACTGGAAATTGAACAAGTTGATGGTTAGGAACTAGTATCCTATCCTTTAGATAGATGATCTATTCAACTAGCTCTGAGGAGCTTGGGTTTTCTCTAAGATTGATTTGTGATCTGGTTATCATCAGGTGCATGTTAAACCATCAGAAATACCTTTTAAAACTTTTTTTAGTAGGTATGGTCTATATGAGTATTTGGATATTTTGTTTGAGCTCACAAATGTGCCAAAGGTCTTCATGGAACTGATGAACTGAGTGTTCCATCCTTATCTATATTCGTTTGTAGTGGTTTTTGTGTATGATATCTTGGTGTATTCTCATAATTAACATGACCATTCCAATCTTGAGATCATGATAAATACATTGATAAAGAATCAGTTATATGATAAACTCAAAAAGTGTCACTTCTTGATGGATCTAATTCACTTCCTGGGTCACATTATCTCAGATATAGAAGTATTAGTTGATCCATATAATTTGAGAGTTGTATTTTATTAGGAGAAACCCTAGAACGCCTTTGAGGTATGGAGTTTCTTGGGACTTTACAGTTACTATAGTAATTTCATACAGAACTTATCACACTTATAAATGATTCTTACGATATTTAATAAGAAGTTTTTGAATTTTTTATGTTCAGATTCCTATAAGACAACCTTTCAGAAGCTGAAAGGGAGGTTGAATTCAGTGCTGATAATGATTTTTTCAGAGCCAGGAAGGAGTTGCACTGTATACTATGATTTATTACGTATCATGATAAGATAAGTTCTTATGTAGGGAGATATATTCAAGGAATATGGGTCTTGGTAGTTGAGGCCACATGATAGGAATTACCTAACACACAATCTTGAGTTAGCTGTAGTTGTTCACACATTGTGTTGTTGGAGACATTAATTACTTAGAGAGAGTTTTCTGGTGTACATGGACCAAAAAATCCCCAAGTACATATTTATACAGTTTGATATGAATCTAAGGTAGTGAATATGGGTTAAATACCTACAATATTTTTAATTTTATCTTGCCTACACACCTGAAAAAGGAAATATAGTAGCTGATTCACTCGGTAGGAGGACTCAGATACACACAGTTTGGTAGTCCAGTAGCGAGTGGTAGATCATGTCTTTGTTCTCTGAGATGCACTTGGAGGAGTATGACAATCAGGGATAGACTTATGTTTCATCCTTAGTTGTAACCTCTACCAAACTAGATAGAGTGAGTATGAGGCAGCTATCATATTCTGAGATCCTAGTACTATGGGAGAGTGTGGAATGTGAGGACCCTCCTCCTGGTTGGACCATAGGTGAGGATGAAATTATGCGAGTACCTGGTCGTGTATGGGTTTCAACAGACATGCATGAGGAGCTAATATGAGAACCACAACTTGGGTGAGTTGATAATAAATTGGACCACCATGGGTAGCTATTTGAATTGGATGCCTTAGGGTGTACCCTTTTACACCTTGATTTTGGATGTAAAATGTGAAATTGAATTTTTGAATTGAAATGTAAATTGAATTTTGAATTGAATGTGAATTGAATTATAATTTGAAATATAATATCAATTGTGAATTGAATTGATAGAGAAAAGGGAATGGAATAAATTTCCCTAGACACTTTCCATGTATTGGTTGTTTAAGAATGAGATGATAGTTATAATGAAATTTCCACAAGAGTTAAATTGATGACTAAGCCTTCTAAGCTTAGTTATACCTTGATCCACCTTTTGAGGTGAGACTGAATTGAAATGTTCTTGGTGTTGACCTTGAAATTTTTAAAAGATATTGATTAAATGAAATGTATTAAATGGTATTGAATGATTTTAAATGATTATATGCCTTTTGTGATACATGGATTCATATATGAATTCCATAGGTGTACTCAGTTGGATTTAATCGTGCTTATTTCTAAGTGACACTTGGAATACTTTTATGGATTGCCAAGGATGGACTAATAGGGGGTTTATTGTTATATTCTCGAGTGATACTTTGAAGTCCAATGACAGACTCATATGGGATGACTATTATATGTCGAGTGATACTTGGACTCCGTATGGATTTCAATGGATGGACTCAGAGGGAATTTGATTATATATTCCATGGGTGATACTTGGGATCCCTTAGTGGACTTGAAATAATGGACTTGAGTGGTAGTGATTTTACACCACACCTAGAAGAATACCTAGGTTCTTGTGAGGATTGAAATGGATGGTCTTGTAGGGTGTTGGTTTATATTATACCTGGAGTGATACCTAGATTCCAAAATTAGAAATACTAAGGATGGTCTCTTGTTATGAATTGAACAAAGAATAAAATGGTTTATATGATGCGTATGTCAAGACAAAGCATAATCTTGGATTTATTCTTCATATTACACTTTATAGATGGCCTTTCTGGGCATACTTTTATTACATATCTATTAGGGACATTGGGTT
The DNA here is from genome assembly GCA_963277665.1 of Viscum album. Lineage (NCBI taxonomy): Eukaryota > Viridiplantae > Streptophyta > Magnoliopsida > Santalales > Viscaceae > Viscum > Viscum album. The sequence goes on from OY728121.1 coordinate 1,250,493,517, forward strand.
ACATTCTAGATCTTGAGACTTATTAATTGAATGATATTGATTAATTAAATGAACTTGATTTTAAATGATATAGGACTGAATTTAAATTCATATACTTACTTTTCAAATTATATTGATGATATGAATTGGTTATTAATTTAGAACCTCAACTTTATATGATGTTTACTTTCAGTACTTCATTGCATATTATATTACTTCCTACACACTGTGACTACTTTATACTAAATGATTAGATGGCATTAGACCTTGGGTGGTTGCCTATTGGGATTTAGTCTCACACCCAATTTGAGCATCCTTGGGTACTCGAATAGACTATATGATTATAGGTATGGATAAGGGAAAGTTCCCTACTAAAAGTTATTGATCGTTTCTTAGAAGCAGGGGATCATGGGACAAATCTGAGGTTCATGATGCTAGATGGATTCTTTTTTTCCTTTTTTTACTTTTGATGCATGTATTATACTGTATTGTATTGTTGTGTACCAATTTTGGATGCTTTGTAGAGACATGTATCATTATCATTATATATGATATTTCTTCTGGTATTGTTATCTATCCCTAATAATGATCTATTGTTTGATTTATTTATTGCTTATGCTACTTATCTAATATTGTATTTCTGTTGTGCTACACTCTGGTGATGAGGGAATAATCTCCCCACTGACACACCTAGGCCCTCGATGCTAGTCGGTAGTCTCTGAAATTTTGGGAGATACTCTTAATTCCATGTGGCCAATCAGGCTCGGGGCAATGTTGAGTGGAATCTGGGTATGGGATGTTACAACTACATGTTAAACAATTAATGAATATAAGGAAGGGGTTGATGCTTTTTTAGAGTTTTACAACCTGTATCTCAACAGGTTATTCTCCCCAGTATACCCTCTCCCATTTTTCACTTCTATGGGTCCATTTTAGGTTATATGTGTTCTTTAACACCCTATTTTGTATGTATTTTATTTTAAATGGAACAGATACTCATTTGTTTCTACATATTAACAATCCCACTTCTCCCTCACTCTTTGTGCATGTAGTTTTTCTATGTATTGATCCAAGGATTCCTTTATCACTATCGATTCACCAACTATGATTTCATTTATATTCCCTCATGAGATTAATCATCAACCTGTTGATATATATGGATTCCCTTAGGAGATACATCTGATAGCTTTGAGGATGCTCCAACTGTTGCATGAATGGTTTTCTTCAACTATTTTTGTGGTGGTAAACCCTCCAAAGCACCATTCAGAGTTGGAAGATACTACCTTGAGTTCTAATAAGATTTCATGGACCACTAAGCCAATGGACACCACTAATTGATCTCTATCCATCTGCATGGATTACATTGTCAAAGATTGCACTTTATGGGAGGAAACTAATAGTTTTTCTAGTCTATCACTACTACAAAATAGGCCTTTAACCACACTTCAAATGGCCTTTATCAGTGCTAGAAAAGTGTTGACTACAAGAGAGAGGTTAAAAGCCCTAGTTTTATCAGTGCTGAAAAAGCACTGATAAATGGGTCCTTTATCTTCCCTAAAAAGTACTCATAAATGGGACCTTTATCAGCACTGATTAAAACTCTATTTATCAGCTTTGATAAATGGTATTTTATCAGCGCTTATAGAAGCTATAATAAATGGTATTTTATTGGTGCTTAGAATCACTGATAAAGGACCATTTATTAGTTCTCATGGAAGCGCTAATAAAGTATAAATTTATCAGCACTGATAAAGGGTCATATTGTAGTGTGTTGTAACAGCACACTACAGCACCACTACAATGTGTTGTAACAGCACACCGCAACACCAGAAACACACCAGATATCAAAAAAAGGAAGTAACAGTATATAATTTAAATGAAATGAAATTTAAAACACAAGCAAAATAAAAAATCACTATAATATAGACATTTCAAACATTGGTTTATACAATTACATAAATACAAATTATTACATACATTCAAACGCATCAATGCTCTTTTATCTTTTAATCCTAACCTAAATCATGCTATTTTCAAACAAACCACCCATAACTAAGAAAAACAACTCACCTGTATAAGAAAACAATTCTTATGTTAGTAATAATATACAAAAATAAATTAATAAAAAGTGTTAATGTTACTAAAATTGATGTCAATTTTAAATAAAAATATGCAATTGGATTCATACCAGTCACACCATACATTATATTGAGGTTTGGATGATTCCAACACATCTCAAATTAATTATGGATCATTTTCATGAAGTATCAAAACAATATGAATGTGTTTTCTTGGTTTTGAGTATGTCAATTGTCTTTTTTACTAAAATGTCATTTTAAACTAGAAACACACCCTTCTGACTCATTACGATCACATAGCCTATCAGTTTGATGTGAAACAGATTCCTACACATCAAAAATAAATTATGAATCATTTTCCAAAATTATCAACAAAACCCAAGCGTGTTTGATTGGTTTTCAATGAGGGACACTTTTTTTAACAAAAATGTAAATTTTAAATTGATAATAGACACATTGAGTCATACCGGGGACATCATGTATCAGATTGAGGTGAGGATGATTCCTACATGTCATAAAAGACTTATGGATCATTTTAGTAAAGTATCAAAATAATCCGAATGCGTTTTCTCAGTTTTTAGTAGGAAATTTGTCCATTTTACTAAAAATTGGTGAAATTTTAAAATAAAAAGATACACTTTGAGTCATACCGGTCACACCATGCATTGGATTGAGGTGAGGCTAATTCCTACACATCCCAAATAACTTATGGACATTTTTTCTAAAATATAAGAACAATATGAATATTTTTTCTTGGTTTTTAGTACGTCAGTTGTCTTTTTTACTAAAATTTCATTTTAAACTGGAAACACACACTTTTGAATCGTTCTGATCAGATTCGGTATCAGTTTGATGTGAAACAGATTCCTAAACATAATAAAGGAATTATGAATTATTTTCCAAAATTATAAAGAAAATACGAGCATGTTTTATCAGTTTTCAATGAGTGACACTTTTTGAACTAAAATGTCAATTTTAAACTGATAACGGACACTTTGAGTCATACCGGGAACATCGTGTATCGCATTGAGGTGTGACAGATTCCTACAAGTCAAAAATGACTTGTGGATCATTTTTGTAGAGTATAAAAATAATACAAATTTATTTTCTCAGTTTTGAGTAGGAAATTTGTCCATTTTACTAAAATTGATGATAACTTTAAATAAAAAATGCACTTTGAGTCATATCGGTCATGTCATGCATCGGATTGAGGTGAAGATAATTACTACACATCCCAAATGACTTATGGATCTTTTTATTAATGTATCAAAATAATATGAATGTTTTTTCTTAGTTTTGAGTAATTCACTTGTCTTTTTTACTAAAATGTCATTTTAAACTGGAAACACAAACTTTTGACTCATTCCAATCATATCGTGTATCAGTTTGATGTGAAATGGATTCATAAACATATAAAACGACTTATGAATAATTTTCCTAAATTATCAAGAAAATATGAGAATGTATGATTGGTTTTTAGTGAGTGACACTTTTTGAACTAAAACAATGATTCTAAACTAATAACAGACATTTTGAGTCATACAGGGCACGTCATGTATCATATTGATGTTAGGATGATTCCTACACATAATAAATGACTTATGGATCATTATAATAAATTATAAAAAAAATATGAATGTTTTTGTTTGGTTTTTAGTAGGACAGTTTTCCATTTTACAAAAATTGATGAAGATTTTATATAAAAACACACAATTTGAGTCATACTGGTCACACTGTGCATCGTATTGAGGTATGGATGGTTCTTAAACTTCTAAAATGACTTATAGATCGTTTCCCTAAAGTATCAAAAAAAAAATTCTTAGTTTTGAGTATGTAACTTCTCTTTTTTACTAAAATGTCATTTTAAAATTGAAACAAGCACTTTGACTCATATTGATCATATTGTATATCAGATTGAGATGTGGATAATTCCTGCATATAAAAAATTACTTATGGATCATTTTCATAAAGTATTTAAACAATTTGAATGCATTCTCTCAGCTTTTATTAGGTCAGTTGGACTTTTTACTAAAATTGATGTCAATTTTAAATAAAAACACACACTTGGAGTCATATCGGTCACACCGTGCATCTGATTAAAATGAGGCTGATTCATTCATGTATCAAATAACTTATTGATAATTTTTTTAAAGTATCAAAATAATATGAATGTGTTTGTTCAGTTTTGACTTGGTCAATTTATTTTTTTACTAAAATTGATGTCAATTTTAAATAAATTCTCACTAAGAGCCATACCAATCACACTGTGCATCGGATTGAGGTGAGATTGATTTATACATTTTATAAATAACTTATGGATTTTTTTCTTAAAGTATTAAAAAAATCTAAATGTGCTTGATTATTTTTGAATACGTCACTTGTCTTTTTAACTAAAATGTCATTTTAAACTTGAAACACACACTTTGACTCGTACGAATCACATCATGTATTGGTCTGATGTGAGACCGATTCCCACACTTCAAAAATGATTTATCTATTGATTCCATAAATTATAAATAAAATACAATAATGTTTTCTTGGTTTTCAATGAGTGACACATTTTAAAGTAAAATATTTATTTTAAATAGATAACAGACACATTGAGTTATATGAGAAACATACATTGTTACACCTATATCCTATATCAATTTCATATCTTCGATCAATAGATCCAAATAGACATCAATATCATTATCAGGTTTCTTTGGTACAGATATAAGTAGAGACAACATAATGTATTTACACTCCATGCATAACCATGGTGGTAAGTTATAATTTACCAACATGAGGAGCCATATACTATGAGTACTGATCTATACACCAAAAGGATTTATTTCATCTTTAGATAATGAAAGATGTAAGTTTCTCAGCTCATTTCCAAATTCAAGAATCTCATAATCAATTTCTTTCACTAAGGAGAATCTTCTAGATGACGTAGGTTCCCAAATTTAATTCTTGTATTTTATTTCCATGTTAATTGTATCACGGTTTCATGACATCCATATAGTCTACTAAACCATGAAATGGTAGGAAAGTATCATAAATATTTCAAAGGAATTGATTTATTTTTCTTCTATCGATCTACGCCACACTTAGGACATTTTATGAGTGATCCATGGCCTTGTGAAACAATATGCAATAATTTAGATAAACATGTATTTTTTTAGAGATCATGTCCATTAAATGTAAAATTTGTTTAGTGTCATATGTTCAGCATGGTAGTTCATTTTCTTCTAGTATCATATCATTCAGGAGACCAAGTATTTCTATAAAGATGGTTTCAATCCATTCACTTCCATCTTTCAAATTATATGAATTAAATACAGCTAAAACTGTTGTTTATTTAGTAAAACCAGTATACAATGGTTTCTTGGAATATCTATTTAACTCCTAAAAAAGCTTTTTACAATCACAAAGGTAATATTAAATTTTCATTTTCATTTCTTTCATGTGATATCCATAATTATTTACAAATTTTTTCATGTCAAATGATTCATAAACCGCAATATCATCCCAATCAGTCTCCGCACTTAGTTTTTTCCCATGTTTAGTCCAAAATTTATAGCTTTGATTTATTCCGTGATAAATCAAATGTTCTTACAACTCTTCTAGACTATTTTTTCATGAATAACAACAATGTAACCATGAATATAGGATTTTAGAAGGGTCATATGCATTCTCTCTTAAAAACTTGATGAACTTTTTTACTCCATCTTCATACTCATTTGTCAAATGATTATCATGTATCCATTTTCGATTCATATCCATCCTATTGGGTTCAAAAAGATTAATTTTGTACAATATATAAATAAATAGACATAAGATATTCATTATCAAAGGTGAAAGTTATAGAAAATTATAATAAGGTAAACTCAACATTTGATTATTTCAAATAATTTCAGTATGTGGAAAAAAATGGGTAATTGGATTTAAGAAAAGAATTACTCCACTATAGAAGGTGTTATCCAATTAACTCATTCAAAGGTGAAAGTTATAGACAACTCGTCCTCATTTCATTTTCCATGATTCATACACACCCTTAATATTTATAAGTAATTCATAAAACATATCTATTATTTCTTCACATTAGATCCACATGATATGTATATTTTTATTTATCACACATTAAGGAATGGGTATTTGAGAAAATGACACTTGTTCTCAATTATATAGGAACCCCTCCACCACCATTTTAGAACAACAACAAAAATTATAATCCCTCAATATAATCTAAAAATAATCTTTATAATTTTCATGCATTATAATTTTTAGAGGTCCTAGTCTCAATAGGATATCCTAAATTATTCAATACGAAGAAATATTTCAAAAGAAGATATGATTTCATTTTTGTAATTAATAATTTCTTATATTTTTTCCATTTAGATTCTTCAACTACCTATTCCTAATACTAATTTAACACTTTAATAAAATCAAAATAAAATAATTATACTTATGTAATAAATATATTACAATAACATTAACTTTATATTAATTCTCATCCATTGATTATTACATGTTATTTTTTTGGGTCAATTTAACCACCAACATGAAGGATGGTATAAAATGATATCATGGATTGTTATGAAAAAATAATTAATTTTTTATTTAATATTTATAATGAAAGGATTTTTTTTATGATTATATAAAGGTAACATAACAATTTAACCCATTCTTAATAAACCACCTTAATTTTTTCAAAAAATAATTTAACAAGAATGTTATAGATTCTGTGTTGGGGAACCAAACCCAAAAAAATACATGGAATGAACATGAAACATATTAACTCTCAATGGAACTATAATTATAATACCTTTGGTATTATGTAGAAGTTAAAATCATGAACAGAGATCAATGACCAAGATCACTATATAGAAATAAATAAGAAATAATTGGAAATAATATCAACCAATGATCAATATAAATTAAAAACTAGGAATTAATCTTGAATAGAAAGCAGGGGTACAAATATAGATAGTGAAGAAAGTTGATTAAAAATAATAATTTAAAAAGACCAAAATGGGATATCCAAATCGGTATTCAATCAAACAAAGGATCATAAACAAATCATTCTATTCATAATATAAAGCAAAATAGTATATGATGACGAGACCAAAAATAACTCATGACATCGTTAGACAAGAAATAAAAAACAAAATGAAAAATACACAAAGAAAATAACAAGTCCAACTATGATAGGTTGAAGAAAACCCTATTTAGAAACTCGAGGCAGTTGAGTGGTGTGATTCAAGCAACTAGAGTTAATGGAGTGGTGTGATTCGAGCTTCAATTAATTGAGGAGGAGTGCAGGCAGTGTGTGGATTCTGTGGAAAGATTCTGATATCACTACCTATTCACAAATGGTTAGGGTTTTTTAAATACATCAGGACACTTCTATCAGTTCTTACAAATAATCATTGATAAAGAGTCATTTTATCAACACTTAAGTGATAAGCTCTGATAAAGGTAGGTATTTATCACTGTTAAAAAATCTCTGATAAAATCCATCTTTATCAGTGCTAAAGTTTTACCACTAATAAACATTCATTATATCAATGTTTTTTTAGCGCTGATAAAGCCTAATATTTATCAGCACGAAAAAAGAAATAATAAAGACCTACCATTATTGGCGCTTATTACTTAAGCATTGATAAAGGATTTATAATTATAATTATAAATAAAAAATGTAAATATATATATAATTAATAAAAATATATAAATATAAATATAGTAAATATATTCCTTTTTAAATATATTTATTATAATTTTATAATTATTTATTTATAATTATAGAAATATTTTTGAAAAATAATATTTATATCTAATTTTAAGTGAATATATATGAATATATGTCAAAAATGGGTGAAATTGAATAAATTAAAAATAAGTACACTTTAACAATTTTGAAAAAATGGATAAGTTTTGTGTGTGTGCATTTTATATAAAAATTCATTAATTACATAGATGTGAAATTGATATAAAACACATTTGATCAATGTTAAATTGAAAAATCAAATGGAAAATTCAATTATATGTCCATTACACTACGCAATTAATCAATATTTTTAATTAGGATTAATTTTTAATTATAAACCATTATTCACTAAATATATGACTATTTAATGTAAATCACACAAATATATTGAAATATAACAATCATATTTATATACATTAATATATATCTATATATTTAATATAAACAATTTATTAACATTAATTATCATAATTATCTAATTAATAAAATGTTTAATATTTAATAATGTATAATCAATCTATTCATTTTTTCAATAATTATTTATTTAATAAAAGTTGTAATGTTTTTTTAATATACTCATTTTTTATTTTTTATTTATTTCATTATTTCATTTTATTTATTTGGACCTTTATCAGCACTACAAAAGAACTTATAAAATCTATATTTATTAGCGCTAAAAATAAAGAGGTGATAAAGGGTACCCTTTATAAATGCTAACAAAAAATCACTGATAAAGGGTGTCATTTATCAACACCAAAAATAAAGAGCTGATAAAGGTTCAACTTATCAGTGCTAAAAAATGCTTATAAAAGGTTAAATTTATTAGCGCTTTCTTTAGCACTAATAAAGATGTCATTTATTAGTGCTTTATTGTAGCACTGATAAATATTAGCACTGTTAAATGTTGGTTTTGTAGTAGTGTATTGAGTCTTAGTCATGTCTGTTTAGGCCAATTCCTTTCCACAAGCATTTTATTATAGGTATTTTGTTGGTAATTTCATTATACTTCATTTGGATAATATATATATAATATCATATTTTACAAATACAGTGTACTACAACCTCATTTACTACTTTTCATCATTGCTATATATTGTGGAATCAACCCTTTCCAAGTGAAAGTATCTTTTTCTCTAACCTTTTTTTCAGGTAGTTTGAGATTCACCCCATCGTTCAATCATTTTCCCCATAGAGAAATAATCATTTAAGGGATCTATCAATTCCCTACACCATTTTATTCATCCATATATTTGAGTTGATCTTTTTTAATGTTTCCAAATTTATATTATATTTTAAAAATTCATTCAAACATTTTTTGTAGTCTTCAATGTAGTGTTACTCGTTTTTTGAGTTTCTTCATATCTAAATGCATATATTCTGTAGGTTTTTTAAATCTTTAGTCTTAAAGAAAGATATTATGAAATTTTCATGGCCTTTTTTTCTTTGACCTATTACTATGAAGGTGTTTAACTATTCTAACTAGGAACCCTAGTGTCGTGGGATTGTTTTACACCACATTCTCATCTTCTTATCTATTGTGAGTAATATTCCAAGGATCACAGTATCATATTGTTTCATATGAGATGATATATTATATAGGGAACATTATAAATCCATAGTAGATATAGAGGAATCATCTTAGGGTAACGGTATTGTATATTATAAATGCATCATCTAGATAACTATTCCTTATAAGTGACGCTTTGATGGAAGAACACAGTGTTAGACATTATTTATCATGGTCATCTAGACTTGTTTTACAGCTTACCTTTAAGGAATGCAAATGTTACAAACTTTATTTTATATTGGTGTTAAATTTATTTTAATATTTTAATATATATATACATGAATACATCAAAGGTAAAGAAATATTGTAGGTAAATATAGAAAAGGTTGATGAAACTTTGACTTTGGATATTCTACCCTCTCTAAATTATCGATAAATGGATATAAATTGTTGTATTCTTATAAGATTCCAATAGACACTGAAATGTTTGGATTAATTATTATTATTAGGAATTTCAAGAGAGATATCATTGAAATTTTTACTTCATATGTGTTGGGACACACAATACTATAAATCTTTTATATATAAGTATATTATATTATTTATTATTGTTATATAAATTTGATTTATCAAATATAATACTTGTTTTTTATTAGGTATCTTTACAGAATTTGTGTTAAAAATGAAACGGAATCTGTGTATAGTTTCTCAGACACCCAATTTATTGCTCTGAAGGCAAGGATCATAAATTATAATGAAATAAAAGCATATATTTTTAAAATATAAAATAATGATTCAATTCCTTTTTGTATGTTTCATTATCTTAATAGGTATAAAACATATATTTAGTTTTTTTTTCTCTTAATTGTACATTCATGAACATTAAATTTTTTGTACATTAGTGTTCATTGATTTTTGGGTATTTTTATTCAAAATATAAGACACTTTATTTGTAATGCTACCTACATGACGACGTGAAAGAAAAATTTAATGAATTTTTAGAGATGTAAGTTTTATTATATGAGTGATTATTTTTTATAATGACTTTCACTTTTATTTCATGCATATAATTTTCAAATAGGGCATGAGATTACTATATAGTTTCAATGGAAAAGATTAAAACAAATATCAATATTGGTAGGAAAAGGTAAATTCATTTATAATTAATATAATTTTACATATACATCAAGCAGTATTTTCAATTGAAAATTTCTTTTCAAATAGAATTTTCATCATCAAGAAGGAGAAAAATAATTTGGATATTTTGTTTTGAGATATATGTTTGAAATATTTTCAACTAACATAGTTACAAAATTCCACAGGGTTATATTTTATTATAAATGTTTTAATTTATCTTATCATTATATTGAAAATATATGTTAAATATACATTCATTTCTATTTGTATATTTTTTATGACCTTCGTGCTTATAATAAAGAAGAGTATAATCATGTTCAAGAAATATGGGATGAATATTTTATAGGTTTTATTCAATTTTAGTTTGTAATAAATATTTTGATGTTTAAGTTGAATATTTAAACTTTTTGTAATTTAAAGAATGTTTTGAATTAAATACTTTGTATTAGTGCTATTATTGTTATTATAATGCTGATATTTTTTGTTTTTGATGTTTCATCTAGAAGTGAGTTACTAGTTTCATATAATATTTAAAAAAAACTTATTTTCAATGTTGGTTAGTATACTGAAATTGAAATTTCATCACCCATTAATAATATTAATGTGTTTTTAATATCAGGTTTTAAAATAATTGATGTTAAAAACCATGTTCGGTGTCGGTTAAAATAATTATCATCAAAAAGTATTTACAATGTCTCTTTTTATGACATCTTTTTTTAACAAACATTAATACTTAAAAACCCAACATGAGAAACCCATTTATGTACTAGTGGTATATTTGATTTTTTTCAGATTTATATCATGGTACACTCTAACATTCCCTTATTCGGAAATAGATTTGGTAGCATACATAAAAAATAAAACCATCTCATAGTTTTATCATCAACTTGGATTATGATTTCCATACCTCTTTCATGTGTGACTAACTTATTTAAAATGAAAACAATGATATGTCTTCTTATGTTAAAATTGAGAGTCAATATGATTATGAGATGGTCCATCGGGAGGAAGAAAAATATTTAGTGGTTGAAAAACCACAAGAAACAAAAAACTAAAAGGATTTGAATAATAATATCCCATATTTTAGTTACTCTAAATAAAAAAAATATCACCCTCTCATAGCTAACACGTCAATTTGGATTGATATTTCTACAATATTTCTATTTATTATTTCTATATATAAAACCATGTACACAATTGAAGAACATAACTCTACATAGTAACTTCAAGGAATATGAAATTTTTAAACAAAGGGTCATGATCAATGGAATTTTATAAAAAAATAAACCAAACAAATAGAATACAGAACAATAGTAAAAAAAATAAGAGTAGTGTTAAAATATGAAATACCGGTGTTAAAATTTGGAACTCAAGTGTTAAAATATAGAAATTATGTAATGTAAAATTCATGACATGGTTTAAATTTTGAAATAACATATATCTTATATAAATCATTTTAATTAACAAAAACCACTATAATCTAAAATTATTAGGATTTTAATAATAGTTCTCATAGTTTAGTCACTTGGAAAAAAAATAGATCTCTATCATGGATTTTAAATCAACTTGGATTGGTAATTATGCACCATTTTCATGTTTTTACAACTTTAAATAAAACCATATAATAAAGATTACATTATCAATGGACTTTTCAAAAAAACAAATAAAATACAGAACATCAGTATTTTTTTTGGAAGAGTAGTGTTAAAATATGGAAGAGTGGTGTTAAAATATGGAAGACCAATGTTAAAATCTAGAAATTCGATATTAAAATTTGAAAATTATGTTATGTAAATTTTTTTACATGATTTAAATGTTTTAATTCCATAGGCCTTCTATAAATCATTTTAAATAATGAAAAACCATTAGAAACTAAAATTAATAGGATTTTAATACTAGTTCTCATAGTTTAGTTTCCTAAAACAAAAAATTGAACCACATCATTGCTTCCACGTCAACTAGAATTGGGAATTATTTACTATTTCTACATGCTACAAAATTTTAATAAAATGATGAAAGGAAGAGGAAATAATCAATGGAATTTTCACAAAAATAAACAAATAAAATCTATAATAACAATCATAAAATTTTGGAAGTACAGTAATAAAACAACGAAGATCAGTGTTAACATCTAGAAGATTATTATTAAAATTTGGTAATTTAGTGTTAAAATATAGAAATTATGTTATCAAAAATTTATTAAATGGTTTAAATGTTGTAATTCCATAAATATTCCAAAAAACATTATAATAGATATACAACCACAGATAACTAAAATTAATAGAATTTAAATAGAAGAATCCAACATTTTCACATCATTTCTCACCAAACACACTTCTTTTAGGGGAAAAAGTCATTACTCACACCTGAAAATATTTTTAATTAACAAAAAATCACTAGTATCTAAACTTAATAGTATTTTAATAATAGTGTCTCATAGTTTAGTCACATGAAACAAAAAATAACATCCACTCATAGCTACCACATCAACTTGGATTCGTATATATGAACTTTTTTGCATGTGACCAACTTTTTTACAATGAGATCAATAATATAAATTATTATTTTTAAATTAAGACTCAATGTGTTTATGATATTGTCTACCAGTAGTATGAGAATTATTCGATGGTTGTAAAAAAAATTGATCAACATAATCATTATATGTCAATGTATTCAACTGTGGAATGTCATTGGTTTCAACCAAATACATAACTCCAAGATAAATCATTTCTTAAGTTCTAATAATATAACAATATTCCACATATATGTATAATTTACAATGTAATTTTCTTATTGTTTCTCATTCATGAGCATAAGGGGTCCCACTCATTTTCCATTCTATAAAAGTACATTATTGAGTGCCTAGTTTTGTAGTGTTATCCACATTACCAATCCAAACTAAGACCATATTATGTTTATATTTCTATAATATCATATTTTATTCCCTTAACACATTCACCTTAAATTTTTTAACACCCCAATATTTTATATTTATTTCCTTTGAAATAAAACATGAAGTATGTGACAGCTTATCTAATATGCAACACCAAATCTATATGAACCACGGTATAGTAAACTGTGATAACATAGAAAATAAATTATAAGCTATGAATATTAATAATAATTTTATGAAAAATATTTATATAGTTTTTTATCAATGTTAATTTATTTATTAATTCATAATAAATAAGTACTTGATTTTCAGTAAAATTATTTTATGCTTCAAAAATGGTTTTTATCACATTTTTTGACATGAAAATTATTATTAATTTATAAAAAAAATATAAATTTTATTTGAATAAATTAATATCATTTTTAAAATCATCATTTAAATATTATATTATGGTTAATTGTTAGGATTTTATAAAAACATTATTTTTTCAGTGAATAATGAAAAATACCCATTTTTGTAAAAAAAACATTTATTTTCAAGTAATTGTATCATTATTTTTTCAATTTGATATTAAACTAACCTAATAATAATTTAATTATAAATAATATAACTAATTACATAGTAATCATCGTTATAATTTAATTTTGTATAAGTTAATTTTGGGACTTAAAAACACATTTTTCTGCAATCTGTTTTTATGCATGCAATCTGTTTTTATATTAATAAATTAATTTATTCTCTATTTATTTATGTTTTTAATGAAATTTATATATTATATATTCAATATAAAATTTTAAAATTCATTTTATGGTTTTTAAAAGGTATGTAATTGACGTAAATTAAGTTCTATACTTAATACTTCATTTTTCAAAAAGGGGTTTTCATTGTAGTTTGCACAATTAATTAAAATAAAATTAAGCCACTTATAGAAATTTAATATGTTAAAATTAATTACATATTTTTAATAAAAATAATTAATATAATTTAATAGTTTCATCTTAATTTTTTCCATAGTTAAGAGTAAAAATAGTAAAATTTTGTTATGATAGCCAAGGATAAGACGGGTTTATCGGGGGTTAAACAATGAGATAAGGGTAGGATTGCCACAAAAACCTATAAAATTATTTATTGGTTGAAGATAGTTAAACCATATATTATAATACCTTTTAATACATGGAAATTTGGATCTAATTTCCCAATAAATGGACTTTAAATCATTGAGACATTTTTAAGAAATTTCATGTGTGTCGCTCCCCTCACTTATAAAAGGGTGCCTCTTCTACTACCTTATTCACACCATTTTAGACTTATATATCATAATATACATACTCAAAAAATTTCCTATAATCCTTAAATTAATCCTATATCTTCTATTATTCTCATAAGATCAATCCTTCAAGGCTTAAGTAGAAAGACAAAGGAGGTCTCTCAAAGAAGATATATAGATCTTTACTAAACTCTTTCGATTTAATTTCTTCACATACTTCCTCTAAACTTTTTTTATCCATAAAAAATAATTAATATAGTATCATAAATATAAATATATGTTGTTATGATGATTTATTAACCATTTACCACCACTTCTTAATCAATGGGAGATAAAATTATCGCTCATACGTACATGTGGATTGTCGCCTCCACATTACAATACAAATCATTTTCCACCACCATAATTCATGGATGGTTATTATGATATATTTAATGTTTATATATTATTTTATTTTATTATAATTATTATTTAAATATTAATTAATATTTACCTTTGTTTTGTTTCATCCATTGAAAAATGAAAACGCCACTCATGCGTATATACAGACTATCATCTCTACATTGTGATGTGATTCATTTTTCATCAATGATTTATATGAATGGTGATAAATGTGTATATAATGAATATATATTATATTTATATCATGATTAATATTATTTAATTTAATTATACATGGTTAATGTTCAACTATCAAAACTTCTGAATCCAAAACATCAATAAAAGACGAAGCGGTTAGCACCATAAATGGTAATGATAATGAAATATTGTAAATGAAATATATTATTATGGTTCTAGTATTGATTTATAATAAATTTAAATTTATTTTACAGGAGTTTATATCACTTACGAATAAATATGGACTTGATGTGAGGGTTATATATTACAATCTCATTTTTATCAAGATTTTTTACCCTTAAATTTTATGATGATGAAATTATATGATATATCTCTCAAAAATATTATTTATTTTATTATCCTCTAGTTATATTTTGATATTAGATGTTTTCATTTAATTTTCTTCTCTTTAAGTACTCAATATAATGAAATAATTTTTTTAAGGAAAATTGACCTTGTTTTTTCTTTTGGTCGAGAATATTTTCATTCATGTCCATATTTTTCTTAAAAATATTTTCAAGAATATTTTTACCATTATCTAAGGATTATTTAAAGTAATTTTTTACTATATTTTAATTTCCTTAAAAAATTAAAAGGAAACTTCTTATCATTTTCCAAACGTGGTAATTTTGGCTTTTTACCAAAAATGTGAAAGGAATTTAACATACATCACATGAAAAAATTCCCCCACCATCATGAAAAATATTTTATTTAAAGATTACTTTATAAGTTTCATTTTTTATTTGGAAATTCAATTTTTTCAATAACATTTTGTAAATTTTTAGATTCTAAATATGTGATTTTGATTAAAAAGGGTATTTACACAAGAAATGTTCTAATGGTCTTTTAAAGGTATTTTAATCTTTAAAAAATGCTTTGATGTTTCTTATGATTTACTGAGGGTATAATCCAATGTTATGATATTTATTCTTTCTTTTTATGGTTTATGATTATGATGATGAAATTTTTATGAAAACTATATCATTTCTATGGGTTATTATTTGATGATATGATGAATGTTTTATGACCTTATCACACACATATATATTGTTTTCATTATGTGAAGGGTGGGCCTGAAATTATATGTTCATACAATGCATTGGAAAAATAAGGATATCTCATGAGATAATAAGAGCTACAATAGAGAGTAAACCCAATTCAATAAGGTAATTTTCCAATAAGATAGTATTGGGAGTGAACCTTGACTAAAGAAGTGATGGAATGTGGAGTGAAACCAATCCACTATGATAGTATTGGCAGTGATCCTTGACTAAGGAAATTATTTTATTTGATTATTTGTGTGCCAAAAACTTATTACTTATTCTTATTATATGTTTTCAGGGCTCATGATTGATTATTTATGATTTTTCACTCTTATATCTTATGTCATTTTTTTGAAAAAACATTAAACCATGTTTTATGATTAAATATCTTTGAATGGTTTGGTATTATTATTATTATTATTAGTCTTGATAATGTTATTATACACTTATGTTTAAATTATGGTCATTGATGATCATTTATTGATATCTATTATGTTTACCATTATTGATAAATAGATCTCTCCCTTTCTTATATTTCGCTTCCCTAAGTTATGAAGAAATGTTTTAAGTATGCTATGTCTAAGAAGGTTGCTAGTTATAAAGAACTAAATAGGAAATTCTCTGTATATATTATGTACCAATTTTCTATGTGACCAAGTTTCCAAAGAAACTAAATCTCTATGGTCTTTAGGCATGTATTATTTTGAAATTTATTGAATATTTATCAAAAATGATTTAACATTTGTATATGAAAAGTATGGGTCACTATAGTTGCTATCAGAGGTAAGGTTTAGTAACTTTGAAAATAATATGAGGAAAATTTAGTGAGAACCATTAGGATAAGACTAGGTATATGAGAATGTCCTATGTTGTGGTAAATATAGGAGTTTGGTTTCCTTAATTAAATAAATCTTTAACTTGATACTACAAGTGGACGTGGTTTTGGCGCAGATGCATCTAAGGGTAATAACCTTAAAAGGACTTGGTCAAGTATATCTCATCCATTATTATAGTGTATGGTTAATTTTACCTTAACTCTCACCAGATTTGACACACCTTAGGGATATTCTTAGGTTAAGTCACATTTTCTTTAAGATCCATTATTACGGATTTGAATAGATAGTAACCACTGATGACTCAGGTTAAACCGAAGTTATCATAGATTAAAAATAAGGTGTCACGATTTAGACATCCTATAAATTATTTTCATGATTATATGATTTCTCACTATGATTATTTTTTATCATACTGTGAGTTTTAGTTTCATTCAATGGATGTAACCTAAAGAAACCATGTTAACACTAAATTTGAAGGACAACGCAATGATTGTAATCTTGAGAAACTTATTAATATATAATTCAAAAGGTAAAACCTTGTGATTATTCCTAATCATCTATGATGATATATGATTAACAACATAAACATTGGTGAGTTTCCTAATACCGAAAATAAGATGAAAATGGGATTTTATGGAAGTTTAAGTGGAAATTATCATAGAGGAAAGAAATTTAAATTTCCTTCATGTTGAGAATGTGGGAAGAAGCACCCCTGAGAATGTTTCAAGGGATGGGGAAGAGTTTTTTGTACAGAAATTAAGTGAATATAGAAAAAAAATCCAGGGAATTTTATTCCTTATATGTGAGGAACTATGGAATTATCTAAGTCAATTACATATTATAATGTAAAAATTATATACTAAGTAAGGTTTTATGTTATGTCAATTGAGAAAGTAGATTTTGATGGTTAGGGCACAATTATCCTCCACTCCATAGATTGGGATGTCATGTTAAATTTTTTAAGAATGTGCCTTATAAAAATATTATTATTATTCCTTTAGTGGAATTTGATATGATTTTTATCATTGATATCTATCTCTAAATAGATCATTTATAAATTTATATAATAATAAAATCACATTTTATATCAAAAACCACCCTATGATTGTATATCAGTGTGAGGATAAATATGAACTTCCAATGGAAATTATGTCCATTTCATGGGTCTTGATTCCTATTTGAAGTGGGTATATATCTCTGATGGTTGAGGATAAACTCAATATAAAATATATACATATTTTATAGGATTTAGTAAATGTCCATTTGAAAGAGTTTCATAGACTCCCTCTGAATCGTGAAGTTGAGTTTTCAATCAAGCACATACCTGGTGTTTCACCTATTAAAAAAATTATATATATAATTTCCTTGATTTAATTTCAAAAACTGAAGAAGACACTTAAAAATAATCTTGATAATGGATTCATTCATCCAAGTGCATCACCATGGGTTGCACCTATACATTTTTAGGAAAAAATATGGATCAATGTGACACTACATTGATTATTGAGAACTGAACAAGATCAAGATCAATAATAAGTATCCTTTACCCCATATTAATGAGGTGTTTGATCAATTATGAGGAGATTGATATTTTCTAGGATTGGTCTTTGATCTAGATACTACCAATTAAGGGTCAAAATTAAAGACATGCCTAAGACAACCTTCTGATTGAGTTATAGACACTATGAGTTTATAGTCAAGCCATTTGGTCTTACTAATTCCCCCACTCTCTTAATAGATTTAAGAAAGAGTCTTTAGAGATTACCTTTATTAGTTTTTGATAAACTTTATAGAAGATATTATTATATATTCCAAGAGAAAATAATTGCATGGAGATCACTTTAGGATTGTACTGAAGACCATAAGGATAATTTTTATGAAAATTTTAATAAGTGTGAATTTTGTAGAAAAAAAGTTTCATTTTTGGGTTATATAATCTCAATTTAGGGTATATTAGTGGATCTATCAAAGAAGGAATTTATTAAACATTGTCCCTGACCAACCATTGTGACTGAGATCCATATTTTTCTTGGATTGTATGGATATTATCAACACTTTGTGAATGATTTATCATGGATAAATAATCCACTCACCAAGTTAACTTGAAAAGGATTTAAGTTCCTTTGGATTGATGAGTGTAAATAAAATTTCAAGAAATTAAAGAGAAGGTTGGCCAGTGCACTTGTTCTCGCACTACTCTATAGTGGAGAAAGGTTTTTCATTTATAGTGATGCATCAAAGAAAGGGTTGGGATTTTTTCTCCTGTAGAATGATATTGTGATATCTTATACCTCACACCAATTGATGTTTCGTGATCTAAATTACCCAACTATGGATTTTGATTTTTCAGTAGTAATCTTCGCATTAAACATCTAGAGGCATTATATTTATAGACAAGAGTGTGGGATATATACTAATCATAAAATTTTAAAGTATATATTTACCTAGAAAGTGTTAAATTTGCATTAAAGAATATAGTTGGAGTTTATTAAATATTATGAATTATCAATATGCTACCACTATAGGAAAGAGAAAAATGTGGATGGTGCTTTGATTCAAAAGGATCGTGTTATATTATCTATAATGAGGATCAAAAAATACCTAATATTTATGTATTTTCAAATAATGAGCCTCGAAATCTTGAAGGGAGGGTAGAAATTTTATATTTCTTAAATGAGTGTTTAACCATTTATCCATGTAAATATTAAAGAGGCATAAAAGGAGGATGTGGAACTGTAAAATAAGGTAAAAAATGTTCTCATGTTTAACCTTGATTATAATGGAATGATATGGTTTAGGAACTAAGTATGTGACCCATCAATACTATACCTGAATGAGGAACTACTGGAAGAAGCTCATAGCTCATAATTATTTATTTGTCTTGGAAGTATGAATATGTATAGTGTAACGCCCCGACCCTAGTTACCCAGATTCAGTGCATTATTACATAACATTGGAATGATCATAAGGAAATCATGTCTCGAAATACCGACCAGTTTAGTATTATTGGAAATAAGATTCATACATAAGTTCAACTTTACAACTTGAAAATAAATACAACGCAAATATATTTCATTAGAAACATCCAAGCCTCCTAGATTATGCCTCCTGGTCACTCATAAATAACTTCTTCATATCCTGGGAAAATGAAACATAAGAAAGGGGTGAGCTCAAATGCTTAGTAAGGGTAAGTAATACAGTAGAAAATGACATAAATATTAAGCAAGGTAAATAATTGAAACCACATGCCTTTACCAATAATAAACATGAATACTTTTATGGCAAGAATATGAGCTGAGTAAATAATGCCATAATAAAACATAATCATGGGTATTCTACTAGTCTAATGACCACATGAACCATCAATATTATTTACATAATGAGGTAATGTATAATGTTGGACATTCTGAAACATTTTGTCAAGGCCTCGGCCAAGACGTCTAAAAATGATTAAGGCCTCAGCCAAAACCATAAATAAAATTGGGAAAGGGCCTCAGCCAATTCCACGTCTAGTTATCTCATGAGAACTACCGATGCATCGAGGAGATATAGCGGGCTCCACCCATCACTTACTAAGTCCAATACATTCCTCATATGAAAAGGTTTAAACATATCATAAACATTCGTATTAAAACTAGAATACGAAATGTCAATACTTTAACCATAAATCATGAATGGTGTAAAAATATCACATCCATAGTCAAACATATCACAAAACCTTCAATATAATATGGAAGTTTTGTATCATAATAAATCAACTCCAAATAAACTTAAAATCCATCAAAGGATGTTGACATAGATGAAATCAAAACCATTTTTAGAGAAATATATCTTTCTATTTTTAAATTATTTAGGAGTCACATAATTATAAAATAAAACATTTACTTTTAAAATATTCTTATAATATTGTATGGGAAGCTTCGACGAGTTTATAATGGTATAAAATAGCCGCACCCGCCGTATATGTTAAAAAAACATTCTTACCTTAATTTTGTCGAAAAGGTTAAAAAGGACCTTGTTTGGAAAATGACGGAAAGATTCCTTTATAAAAATATTATAAAATGTCAACAAGGATATAAATTACTTTAACCCATAGTCTATAAAATATTAAAAATGTTTTGTAATACATTTTTAAGAAACATGGATGTGAAAGATAAAGAGGTCCTGGTAGATAATTATATATAAACAACCTCGGAAAATGAAGATATTGGGAAATAAACCCTTACCTTGTACTTTTCCTTGGTTGAGGGTAGGTTAACCTCCTGTATAATGGTGAAATAATTGTTACTAAATTATACAAGAATCATATACATTAATATGATATCACATATTATCTTTTAACATTGGTTTGTTAATAATATCTTAGTATTATCATCATTTTGGGTGTTAAAGGATTCATTTTTCTTTATATTCTTTGTTATGTGAGCCATATTTGTTATGGATGGGATGTAGATTATTCATATCCAGAATGATATCAAATCCTTAAACATTATTTTTAATCATAAAATGAGAATTATACTTGAATGGATACGATGGGGAAGGAATCTCATCGCGTTCGTGTTGACGGTAGTCCGTACGTATGCACGAGTGACAATATCACTCTTTTGATATTAAAATAATATATAATTGGATAGAATATCATATATACAGAATCATTATCATGTTATATTTATTATTTAAATGAATTACACATCATTATTATACCCATCCAAATAATAATGTTTTGAATAACAATTACACCATGACGTGGAGACGGTAAGTCGTACGTACGCACGTATGGTGACATGTCATTCAAAGGATGGATATAATACTGAATATGGTTGTAAAATATTTATAATAACATCAGAGTATATATAATATACTGGATTTAATATTTTATAATGGTAATAACAAATAAATAAGAATTTTAAGAAGAAAGGAACTTGAAAGAGGGTGGGGAAAACATTACCTCTTCTTCGGGTTCTTCCTTTTGATTTGATCAAAAGGGCTCCTTAGGTTGGATTTCTGACTAAATTAAGGCCTTTAGGATTAATGGAGGGTATTTGAGAGGGTATTTGGGTAGAGGTTGTCCAAACCAAAAGGATTTTAAGGTATGAAGAATTGGTTAGAAGTGGTGTCCTTTTATAAGGGGGAGGAGGGGCTCTTTAGGAAAAACTTAAAGTATTAATTTATAATAAATTAATTTTCAGTTTATAATGGCTAAAAAGTGTATTATTCAAATTATAAGGTGGGGATGGGTCTAAATCCTTTCATCCAATATATTTTAGACAGGTTTGGGTCACTATATTAACCTTATCATTTATTTTTAACTCTTAGTTAAATAGTTTCACATTTACCATGTCTCTTTGTATTTTTATATTATATAGTTAATAAACTTACTATATACCTCCAAGACACCCCCAAGTGGTCAATTAATGATACACCTATCGGGATATAAGTCCTTTGGCCTAAACTTAGATTTTTAGGAATAGAATATAAATTAATAATATAATATTTGTTTTAAAAACTCTTTTATGTCAATTTTGACACTATTTGGTATTTGATTTTTGTGAAAATCATAACAGCATGATTACATCTAAAAAACATAATTAGATAAATAAAAAAATGTCATATTTACCCATAAAATTAGTGTCATTCATAAAAAGTCTCAAATTACATTTATTTGGGTATTTATATTTTAATATTTCATTAATTAGGTAATTATTGCATCACCATTATGTCATAAATAAATTAAATTATTTAATGTCTAAAAATTATAAATAAAATACCATTATGTAAAAAATATTTTTATGTTTCTAATGAATATTTATAATCGAATTTATCTTTTTTATAACCCTATATTAAAAATGGTTTAGTAATTAAACTTTGATTTTAACACTTTTAATTCTTCTTTGAATTAAATAATAATAAATGTCCAAATCTAATACAAGTGGACCTAAATGATAATATTTTATTCCTAAGGTTTTTTTTGGTCGAGATACACTTGTACAATAGAATTAGGACATGTGTTAGGGTAATACTAATATCATTTTTTCCTTAATTACCCTATTTACTTTTAACCGTGGTAAATAAAAGTAAAAAGTTATTATTCACCAAAAATTATTTTTATCTTATTGAACAACATTTTACTCCTTGATATTAACTATGTCTCTCGGATTTTTGAAATTCCACTCACAGAAGTGGTAAAATTAAGTTTTATGTGAATTTCCAAAGTCTCCTATGAGGTGGGTAAAAGACGGTGAAAAGTTCCATAAAATTTTTATATATATAAAATTATTCTAAACTAACTCCAATGAATTCCATTGAAATTATATATGTATTATCTATCCATTTTTACCTTAATTAAATTTAAATAAAATAAATAATTATTTAAATAAAAATTCGGTTTTAAACTATAACTCAGTGTTTTTTCACTATTCATCAAAAATTGAATGTTTTCAGAAAAATACCCAAAATTCACCCTAAGCTAATTTCAAAATTCTGAATCCAAAAATGAAGTCCATTTTGAAATATAAAATTTATAAAATTTCAAAACGTGGGTATTGATATTCATAACGGCTAGTTTTATTGGTTGTGGTGTGTGTTAGAACTCGAAGTTGCGTACAATACACGCTACTGCATTATTAAAAGAGAAGCGTACCATGGAAGCTTGGGGTGTTACATTCTCCCCTCCTTCAAATAATTTCGTCCTCGAAATTTCTAGAATACTACTGCATGAAAAGACTCGTGTGGTTCTTCATCATATGTTCCTTGGGTTCCCACGTTGCTTCTTCCATCTTATGGTTTCTCCATAGAACTTTTACCAGACGAGTCGTCCGGTTTCTTAGAACTTGTTCTCTTGTATCAAGAATCCTGACGGGCTCCTCGCAATAAGACAGATTGGGTTCCAGTTTTAATTCCTCATAAGTGAGTACATGCATTGGGTCAGGCATATATTTTCTCAATAGTGATATGTGGAACACATCGTGAACTTTGGAGAGACTTGGAGGTATTACTAAACAATAAGCTACAGCCCCAATTCGTCCTAGAATTTCGAAAGGTCCTATGTACCTGGGACTCAATTTACCTTTCTTACCGAAATGTATAACTCCCTTCCATGGAGATACCTTCAAGAAAACATGATCTCCTACCTGAAATTCTAAATCCTTCCTTCGGTTATCGGCATAGCTCTTCTGCCTACTTTGAGCTGCTTTGATGTGGTTTTGGATTAACTTCACCTTTTCCATCGTTTCATCCACTAGTTCTGTTCCTACAAGTTTCCTTTCACCAACGTCATCCCAACAGGTTGGTGTGCGAAATATCTCTCCATATAATGCTTCATATGGTGCCATCTGAATACTCGAATGGAAGCTATTGTTATAGGAAAATTCTACCAGAGGTAAATATTGATCTCACATACCCTAAAAGTCAAGTGAGCATGATCTCAACATGTCTTCTAAGGTTTTAATAGTCTGGTCTGATTGTGCATCAGTTTGGGGGTGGTAAGCAGTGCTCAAATGAAGTTTAGTATCCAAGGCTTTCTGAATACTTTTCCAGAATCTTGAAGTAAAACGGGGATCACAATCAAAAATAATCGATAGGGGTACTCCATGAAGTCTCACAACTTCATTAATATATAGTCTTGCTAGGCGTTCGAGTGGTAAATCTTCTCTTATATCAAGAAAATGTGCTGACTTGGTAAGACGATCAACAATGACCCATATTGCATCGTTCTTTCTAGGAGTATTTGGTAGTCCCATAATAAATTCCATCGTAATATTATCCCATTTCCACTCAGGTATGGGAAGAGGTTGTATGACTCCTCTAGGTTGTTTCCTTCCAGCTTTCACTTGTTTAAAAACCATACATCTTGACACAAAATAAGAAATCTCCCTCTTCATGTTGTCCCACCAAAAATGTTCCTTCAAATCTCTATACATTTTGGTGCTCCCAGGGTTTATAGAGAAATTGGAACTATGAGCATCATCTAACAACTAACTTTTTAGATCAGGTATATTGGGAACACAAAGTCTCTTCCCAAATTTCAAAATTCTATCTTCATACACAAAGTCGCTCAATCTCCCATTATTCACATATTTAATCTTCTTTTGAAACTCTTCATCACCGGTCTGAGAACTCTTTATCCTTTCTAGTAAAGATGGTTCGGAAACCATTTGAAAAAGTATTGAGGTTTCACATTCCATGGTGATTCCCATATCCATATTTACTAGATCCATGTATATAGGATCCTTGTTAACTCTCATCTTATTCAAAACTCCATGATCATTTCTGCTCAAAGCATCTTCCACCTTAATTTCCTTCCCCCGGTGGTAGTGTATCATACAATCATAATCCTTGAGTAGTTCAAGCCATATCCTTTGCCTCATGTTGAGTTATTTCTGTGAGAAAATATACTTCAAACTATTGTGATCAGTATAAATCCCACATTTTTTACCATAGAGATAGTGTCTCCAAATCTTCAAATCAAAGATTACAGTAGCTAACTCAAGATCATGAGTAGGATAGTTTTTCTCATGAATTTTCAGTTGTCGTGATGCATAGGCAATAACTCTATCATTCTGCATAAGGACACAACCAAGTCCTTTCTTCAATGCATCACTATAAATAACAAACCCATAATTTCCCGATGGTAGAGTCAAAATAGAAGCATTGACTAATCTTCTATTCAGTTATTCAAAACATTCTTCACACTCTTTCATCCAAAAAAATTTAACCCCTTTACGTGTGAGCTTCGTTAATGGGTTAGCCAATCGGGCAAAGTTATGGACGAAACGCCGACAATAACCTACTAAGCCAATAAAACTGTGTACCTTAGTTATACTCGTCGGTGCAGGCCATTCTTGGATTGCCTTGGTCTTAGAAGTATCAACAGAGATTCCATCTTTAGAGACAATATGGCCAAGAAAAGAAATCTCCTGAAGCCATAATTCACACTTGCTAAACTTCCCATATAATTCATGACTTCTCAGAGTCTTCAGGATAATGCGCAAGTGATTTTCATGATCTTCGTAGCTTTTGGAATATACCAAGATATCATCAATAAATACCACCACAAAATCATCGAGATATTCCTTGAAAACTCTATTCATTAGATCCATGAATACAGAGGGTGCATTAATCAATCCAAAAGACATTACTGTAAACTCGTAATGCCCATAACTGGTTCGAAATACTGTCTTCAGAATGTCTTCCTTATTCACACACAACTAATGGTATCCAGATCGAAGGTCAATCTTTGAAAAGTATTGATCTCCATGCAGTTGATCAAATAAATCATCAATGCGAGGTAGGGGATACTTGTTCTTTATTGTTATAGCATTGATTTCCCTGTAGTCGATACATAACCTCATAGATCCATCTTTCTTCTTAAAAAAAGGATAGGGCATCCCCATGGTGAAACACTAGGGTGAATAAATCCCTTATTACTCAATTCCTCTAGTTGTTTCTTTAGTTCAACTAATTCCACAGTGGCCATTCTATAATGGGTCTTCGATATAGGCCTTGAACTAGGAATTAAATCAATGGAAAACTCAATTTCTCATTCTAGAGGATGTCTAGGTAAATCTTCCAGAAACACATCAAAATATTCTCTCACAATAGGTACATCCTCTATTTGTACATTCCTTTCCTCACCCATAGTCATTTCATTCTCTTCTGCCCCAATAATTGAATTTAGTTAAGCTACTTGGGGTGGATCTAAATAAGAATCAGGTGGTGAAGATTTTGCTCTAAAGATAAGGTGTTCTTTATCACCATCATCAAAAATCGTAACCTCCTTATTCTTATAATATATTTTCGCATCATGGTCTAAAATACAATCCATACCGAGGATTATATCAAATTCACTCATGGTTATGATGATGAGATCAGAGGATAAAGAACATTTATGTGCTCTAATGGGGGCTGATTCACAAAACTTCGTTGCAATGATACTTCCCTTAGGAGTTTTAACTGAAAACTCCCTTGTTAAATAAAATTGGAAATATCTAATTTTCTTAGAAAACTGGGAAGATATGAAACAATGCGATGATCCAGAATCAAATAAAGCATTTTCTAAACTTGAGGAAACCATTAAATTACCTGTCACCACGTCTTTCGAAGCTTCTACCTCAGCAGTACTGATAGCATAAGCTTGGCCTTGATCCCTTGGCCTTTTCTGAGGTAATTTCCCTAATGCTTAGGACATTCATTTTCATAATGTCCCATATCCCTGTAATTGTAGCATTTAACATTGGTAGTGTATTTCTTTCCTTTACAATCACCAGCTAGATGGCCTTTCTTTCCACACTTGTAGCATACTCCTTTTCCTTTTAGACTGGCACCGGGGTGCTTCCTTCCACAATTATCACAAGGTGAAAATTCAATTCTTACCTTCTTCCTTGTTTCCTTATTTCCTTTCCCATAGTGTTCAGCAGATCTCTTCTTCTCTTGCTTTGATTTAAAGTCATAAGACTTAGAGAATTCTTTTTCTGTCTTGATAGCACACGAGACAATATCTTCGTATGACGAGAAGGATTGTGAGACCAATGATCGACAGAGAAATGGTTTTAACCCATCAAATAAATGATCAATCTTACTTCTTGGGTTATGTATATAATCTGTAACATACCTTGCTAACCTTGTAAAGTTAGCCTCATACTTTGCGACATTCTCATCCTCCTTTTGTCTCAGACTCAGAAATTGTCATTCCATATCTGCTCGATGGTCACGAGGAAAGTATTTTTCTAAAAAAAGATCTTTGAACTCCCTTCATTCCATATTTGATACTTCATCATCTTCTTTAGTGTTTTGAATCAATGACCACCATTGATCAGCATCTCCAGTGAGGCGGTAAACTGCCATGATAACTTTTTCCCTTTCACTATTCCCCAAGGCATGGAATATTTTCTCTAAAAAATTTATCCACTACTCAACTACTAAGGGATTTTTACTCCCATTGAATGTTGGTGGTTTCTACCTCATGAAGCGATATAACATTGATCCTCCACTCTGTGGATCAGGGTGCTCCATATGGGTAAGGTTATTATTCATAACCTGAGTGAGTTGTTCCAGTATGGTGATTAGCTGTTCAGCACCAGTTGCATCACTAGCTCCACTATAATTATCTTGAGCAGGAGGAAAATCCCAGCATAGAGTGCATGCACTGATATGGTTTCCATTCCTTCCACTAGGTGTCATTTCTAAACAATGGAATAAACTATATTAGTTTATGAATCGAAATATATAATTCCAAACTTCTAAAACACTTAACATAAATTCAACAGTTTATGGATATAACCCATAATCATAAAAAAAATGTTTTCTTTGAGGAAGTATATACTCATAAACCTTTCATAATGGTTTGTAAATAAAATGATAATTATCCTAATCATATCCCCCAGGAGTGTCGTAACCAAGAGTGCAGTAAGGCCCATTGTCATGCACCAGTTCTCATTCGAGTCTAGCTGAAAGAGGTGTTTTCGGGTTTTACCCCTAGGTACATCTGTGCCAGAGCCGCCTCTACCTGCTCATATCCATACATAGATGTATTGCTCGGAAAACTCACAAATTCTCTACAATACCAAAATTATAGGAAGTTCTTATATACTAATCCTCAAAGTCTATCTTAGGGCTATGTGCTCTAATCAGAGTTTATCTAAATCTAGTTTCTAAGGTTTGTACTAAACTTCCTCTCATACCAACTGTAAAGCCCTGACCCCAGTTACCCAGAGTTGGTGCATTATTACATAACAGTGGCATAATCATAAGTAAATCATGTCTCAAAAGACCAATCATTTTAGTATTATTGGAAACAAGATTCATACATAATTTCAACTTTACAACTAGAAAAGAAATAAAACACAAATATATTTCATTAGAAACATCCAAGCCTCCTAGATTATGCCTACTGGTTACTCATAACTAACTTCTTCATATCCTAGGAAAATTAAACATAAGAAAGGGGTGAGCTAAAACACTCAGTAAGGGTAAGTAATACAGTAGAAAATGACATAAATATTAAGCAAGGTAAATAATTGAAACCACATGCCTTTACCAATAATAAACATGAATACTTTTATGGCAAGAATATGAGCTGAGTAAATAATGCCATAATAAAACATAATCATGGGTATTCTAATAGTCTAATGACCACATGAACCATCAATATTATTTCCATAATGAGGTAATGTATAATGTTGGACATTCTGAAACATTTTGTCAAGGCCTCGGCCAAGACGTCTAAAAAAGATTAAGGCCTCAGCCAAAACCATAAATAAAATTGGGAAAGGGCCTCAGCCAATTCCACGTCTAGTTATCTCATGAGAACTACCGATTCATCGAGGAGCTATAGCGGGCTCCACCCATCACTTACTAAGTCCAATACATTCCTCATATGAAAAGGTTTAAACATATCATAAACATTCGTATTAAAACTAGCATATGAAATGTCAATAATTTAACCATAAATCATGAATGGTGTAAAAATAGCACATCCACAGTCAAACATATCACAAAACCTTCAATATAATATGGAAGTTTTGTATCATAATAAATAAACACCAAATAAACTTAAAATCCATCAAAGGATGTTGACATAGATGAAATCAAAACCCTTTTTAGAGAAATATCTCTTTCTATTTTGAAATCATTTACGAGTCACATAATTATAAAATAAAACATTTACTTTGAAAATATTCTTATAATATTTTAAGGGAATATCCTACGAGTTTATAATGGTAGAAAATACTCGCACCCGCCGTATAAGTTAAAAAAACATTCTTACCTTACTTTTTGTCGAAAAGGTTAAAAAGGACCTTGTTTGGAAAACAAAGGAAAGATTCCTTTATAAACATCTTATAAAAAGTAAACAAGTGTATAAATGACTTTAACCCATAATCTATAAAATAGTAATAATGTTTTGAAATACATTTTTAAGAAACATGGATGTGGATGATAAAGAGGTCCTAGTAGATAATTATGTATAAACAACCTCGGATAATGAAGAGATTGTGAAATAAACCATTACCTTGTACTTTTCCTTGGTTGAGAATAGGTTAAAATCATGTATAATGGTGAAATAATTGTTACTAAATTATACAAGAATCATATACATTAATATGATATCATATATGATCTTTTAATATTGGTTTGTTAATAATATCTTAGTATTATCATCGTTTCGGGTGTTAAAGGGTTTGTTTTTCTTTATATTCTTTGTTATGTGAGACATATTTTTTATGTATGGGATGTATATTATTAATATCCAGAATTATATCAACTCCTTAAACATTATTTTTAATCATCAAATGAGAATTAGACTTGAATGGATACGATGGGGAATGAATCTCATCGCGTTCGTGGAGACGATAGCCCGTACGTACGCACGAGCGACAATATCACTCTTTTGATATTAAAATAATATATAATTGGATAGTATATCATATATACAGAATCATTATTATGTTATATTTATTATTTCCATGAATTACACATCATTATTATACCCATCCAAATAATAATGTTTTGAATAACAATTACACCACGACGTGGAGACGGTAAGCCGTATGTACGCACATATGGTGACATGTCATTCAACGGATGGATAGAATACTAAATATGATTGTACCATATTTATAATAACATCATGGTATATATAAGATAATGGGGTTATTATTTTATAATTGTAATAACAAAGAAAGAAGAAGTTGAAGAAGAAAGGAACTTGAAAGAGGGTGGTGAAAACATTACCTCTTCTTCGGGTTCTTCCTTTTGATTTGATCAAAAGGGATCCTTAGGTTGGATTTATGACTAAATGAAGGCCTCCAGGATTAATGTAGGATAGTTGATAGGGTATTTTGGTAGATTTTGGCCAAACCAAAATGCTTTTAAGGTATGAAGAATTGGTTAGAAGTGGTGTCCTTTTATAAGGGGGGGAGGGGCTCTTTAGGAAAAACTTAAAGTATTAATTTATAATAAATTCATATTCGGTTTCTAATGGATCCAAAGTAGATTATAAAAAGTATAAGGTGGGTATGGGTAAAAATCTTTTCATACAATAGATTTTAGATAGGTTTGGGTCACTATATTAACCTTATCATTTATATTTAAATCTTAGTTAAATAGTTTGACATTTACCATGTCTCTTTGTATTTTTATATTATATAGTTAATAAACTTACTATATACCTCCAAGAGACCCCCAAGTGGTCCATTAATGATACAAATATCCTGATATAAGTCCTTTGGCTGAACCTTAGATTTTTAAGAATATAATATCAATTAATAATATAATATTTGTTTTAAAAACTCTCTTATGTCAATTTTGACACTATTTGGTATTTGATTTTTTGTAAAAATCATAACAGCGTGATTACATCTAAAAAATATAATTAAATCAATACTAACATGTAATATTAACCTATAAAATTATATTATAATTCATAAAAAGTCTCAAATTACATTTATTTGGTTATTTATATTTTAATATCTCATTAATTAGGTAATTACTGCATCACCATTGTGTCATAAATAAATTAAATTATTTAATGTCTAAAAATTATAAATAAAATACCATTATGTAGGAAATATTTTTATCTTTATAATGAATATTTATAATCAAATTTATCCTATGTATAACTCTATATTAAAAATGTTTTAGTAATTAAACTTTGATTTTTACTCTTTTAACTCTTCTCTGAATTAAATAATAATAAATATCCTAATCTAATCCAAGTGGACCTAAATAATAATATTTTATTCCTAAGGTTGTTTTTGGTCGAGAAACACTTGTCCAATAGAATTAGTATATGTGTTAGGGTAATATTAATATCATTTTTACCCTTAATTACCCTATTTACTTTTAACCGTGGTAAATAAACACTACTGGAAATAAAACATTTACCAACGGTTGAGAAGTGTTGGGAAAGGCTGGACAACCGTTGGTATAACATATACCAACGGTTCTTCCAGCCGTAGGGAAGTAAGCCGTTGGGAAAAACATTTCCCAACGGTTTACACTGAACCGTTGGCATAGGGTGGAGAAAGATTACCCTATGCCAACAGTTCTTCAAAAACCGTTGGGAAACCTTTTTCCCAACGGTTTACAAACCGTTGGAATAGGCTTCAAATTAGCATGTTTTTCCCAACGGTTTAGAAAACCGTTGGGAAAAATCCAAACTCTACTCTTTCCCAACGGTTCTAAAACGTTGGGAAAGGTGTTTTACCAACGGTTTTATGAACCGTTGGTAAAACTAATCCTAGAGTTTCTATGCCAACGGTTTTGAACCGTTGGCATACCCTCTGCTGGGCAAATCAGCCAGCAGCTCCCCAATTTGGCCAGCAGCTCCAGCTCTCCAATTTGACCACCACCAGGTCTGGTTTTGTGGGTTCCCTCTCATTTTTCAATCCAATTATTGTACCTTCAATAAACTAACACATACATATATAAAATTATTGTACCTGCAATAACCAACTAACACTTACATATAAAGAAAAAATTCAAACACGTTTAACATATAATGGTAGAACTATACACATCCATAATTAAATTAGAATTGATAACGTAATTATAAACATACATAATTCATTTAGAATTCAATTTAAAATTTAGATGATAATTATATGTGGAATCTGGAAGTCAATTCATAATTTGATCTGTTTTTTGTATACCATATATTTTTACCTAAAGTAATGCCCATTTTAAACATAATGCATACACCTGGAGTGCTACCGTCCACAACGCGCCTCAGATTGAGGCGGGGTTGACTCATACACGTCACATATGACCCCTGGATCGTTGTGCTAATGTATCGACACAATCCGAATGCATTTGATCGGTTTTCCGTATGTCAGTTGATGTTTTTCAATTAAAATGACGTACTTTTGAAACAAAAGGCAGACACTTTGAGTGGTTCCGGCCACACCGCGCCTCAGATTGAGGCGGTGTTGACTCATACATGTCACATATGACCTATGGATCGTTCTCTTAAAGTTTCAATGGAAACCGAATGCGTTTGGTCGGTTTTCCGTATGTACTTAAATTGTTGTCCATTTTAAGCAAAAGAGAGCCA
Source organism: Viscum album (assembly GCA_963277665.1). Lineage (NCBI taxonomy): Eukaryota > Viridiplantae > Streptophyta > Magnoliopsida > Santalales > Viscaceae > Viscum > Viscum album. The sequence goes on from OY728121.1 coordinate 1,250,526,675, forward strand.
CATAGAGTGATTCTGGCCACACCGTGCCTCATATTAAGGCGGGGTTGACTCGTACACGTCACATATGACCCATGGATCATTTTAATAATGTATCGACACAATCCGAATGCATTTGGTCGGTTTTCCGTATGTCAGTTGATGCTTTTCACTTAAAATGACGTCCTTTTGAAACAAAAGACAGACACTTTGACTGGTGCCGGCCACACAGCGTCTCAGATTGAGGCGGGGTTGATTCTTACACGTCACATATGACCCATGGATCTTTCTCCTAAAGTTTCAATGGAAACCGAATCCGTTTGGTCGATTTTCCGTATGTACTTAACATGGTGTCCGTTTTAAACAAAAGAGAGCCACTTAGACTGATCCCGGCCACACCGCGACTGGGATTCATCCCGGGTTGGCTCGTACACATCACATATGACCCATGGATCGTTGGGATAAATTATCAACAGATTTGGAATGTGTTTGGTTGGTTTTCCGTATGCCAGTTGTTCTTTTCACTTATAATCCTGTCCATTTTAAACAAAATTGACATAGTTAGAGCGGTTTCGGCCACACCGCTCCTCGGATTGAGGTGGGATTGACTCGTACACGTCACATACGACCGATGGATCCTTGTGCTAAAGTATCAACACAGTCCGAATGCCTTTGGTCGGTTTTTCGTATGTCAGTTGATGCTTTTCACTTAAAATGACGTCTTTTTGAAACAAAAGGCAGACACTTTGAGTGGTGTCGGCCACACCGCGTCTCCGATTGAGGCGGGGTTGATTCGTACACGTCACATATGACCCATGGATCGTTCTCCTAAAGTTTCAATGGAAACTGAATCCGTTTGGTCATTTTTCCGTATGTACTTAAAATGTCCCTTTTAAACAAAAGAGAGCCACTTAGACTGATCCAGGTCACACCGCGACTCGGATTCATCCCGAGTTGGCTCGTATACGTCACATATGACCCCATGGATTGTAGGGATAAATTAACAATAGATTCAAAATGCGTTTGGTCGGTTTTTCGTATGTCAGTTGATGCTTTTCACTTAAAATGACGTCCTTTTGAAACAAAAGACGGACACTTTGAGTGGTGTCGGCCACACCACGTCTCCGATTGAGGTGGGGTTGATTCGTACACGTCATATATGACCCATGGATCATTCTCCTAAAGTTTCAACGGAAACCGAATCCGTTTGGTCGGTTTTCCGTATGTACTTAAAATGGTGTCCGTTTTAAACAAAATACAGTCACTTAGCGGATGGCATCGGATTGACCTGAAATCACAGGACAACAATCCCATTATTATTCGCGATGTGCATGCACAGACGGCACGTCAATCAGACGTGCGGTCTGCGCGGGAGGACTCATTATGCCTTCTTTAAGCGTTGCGCGCGCTTGATAAACGCGCGTGGGGGGTCCAAACTGGCCGAACGAAGTCCGAATGGCCTGAAATCGGACGACATCAAAGGGTGAATGAATTGTGATGTTTTCGAGTAGACGGCACGACAATCGGACGTGCCGTGTTCCTGCGGTGACCGGGAACGCCGTTCTAGTGTCATAAACGGCCAAAACGGGCGTCTAATGGTCAAAATCATAGCGGACGACATCGTATTGACCTGAAATCACAGGACAGCAATCCCATTATTATTCTCGACGTGCACGCGTAGACGGCACATCAATCGGACGTGCGGTCTGCACGGGAGGGCTCATTATGCGTTCTTTAAGCGTTGCGCGCGCTTGATAAACGCGCGTGGGGGGTCCAAACTGGCCGAACGAAGTCCGAATGGCCTGAAATCGGACGACATCAAAGGGTGAATGAATTGTAATGTGTTTGAGCAGACGGCACGTCAATCGGACGTGCCGTGTTCCCGCGGTGACCGGGAACGCCGTTCTGGTGTCATAAACGGCCAAAACGGGCGTCTAACGGTCAAACTCATAGCGGACGACATCGTATTGACCTAAAATAACAGGACAACAATCCCATTATTATTCGCGACGTGCACGCGTAGACGGCACATCAATCGGACGTGCGGTCTGCACGGGAGGGCTCATTATGCGTTCTTTAAGCGTTGTGCGCGCTTGATAAACGCGTGTGGGGGGTCCAAACTGGCCGAACGAAGTCCGAATGGCCTGAAATCGGACGACATCAAAGGGTGAGTGAATTGTGATGTGGTCGAGCAGACGTCACATCAATCGGACGTGCCGTGTTCCCGCGGTGACCGGGAACGCCGTTCTGGTGTCATAAACGGCCAAAACGGGCGTCTAACGGTCAAACTCATAGCGGACGACATCGTATTGACCTGAAATCACAGGACAACAATCCCATTATTATTCGCGACGTGCGCGCGCAGACGGCACGTCAATCGGATGTGCGGTCTGCGCGGTAGGGCTCATTATGCGTTCTTTAAGCGTTGCGCGCGCTTGATAAACGCGCGTGGGGGGTCCAAACTGGCCGAACGATGTCCGAATGGCTTGAAATCGGACGACATAAAAGGGTGAGTTAATTGTGATATGTTCGAGCAGAGAGAAAGTCAATCGGACGTGCCGTGTGCCCGCGGTGACCGGGAACGCCGTTCTGGTGTCATAAACGGCCAAAACGGGCGTCTAACGGTCAAACTCATAGCGGACGACATCGGATTGACCTAAACTCACAGGACAACAATTCCATTATTATTCGCGACGTTCACGCGCAGATAGCACATCAATTGGACGTGCGGTCTGCATGGGAGGGCTCATTATGCGTTCTTTAAGCGTTGCACGCGCTTGATAAACGCACGTGGGGGGTCCAAACTTGCCGAACGAAGTCCGAATAGCCTGAAATCGGACGACATCAAAGGGTGAGTGAATTGTGCTGTGGTCGAGCAGACGGAAAGTCAATCGGACGTTCTGTGTGCCCGCGGTGACCGGGAACGCCGTTCTGGTGTCATAAAGGGCCAAAACGGGCGTCTAACGGTCAAAATCATAGCGAATGACATCGGATTGACCTGAAATCATAGGACAACAATCCATTTATTATTCGCGACGTGCACGCATAGACGGCACGTCAATCGGATGTGCGGTCTGCGCGGTAGGGCTCATTATGCGTTCTTTAAGCGTTGCGCGCGCTTGATAAACGCGCGTGGGGGTGGGGGGGTCCAAACTGGCCGAACAAAGACCGAATGGACTGAAATCGGACGACATCAAAGGGTGAGTGAATTGTGATGTGGTCGAGCAGACGGCACATCAATCGGACATGCCGTGTGCCCACGGTGACCAGGAACGCCGTTCTGGTGTCATAAAGGGCCAAAACGGGCGTCTAACGGTCAAAATCATAGCGGACGACATCGGATTGACCTGAAATCACAGGAAAAGAATACAATTATTATTCGCGACGTGCACGCATAGATGGCACATCAATCGGATGTGCGGTCTGCGTGGAAGGGCTCATTATGCGTTCTTTAAGCGTTGCACGCGCTTGATAAACGCGTGTGGGGGGGTCCAAACTGGCCGAACGATGTCCGAATGGCTTGAAATCGGACGACATCGAAGGGTGAGTTAATTGTGATATGGTCGAGCAGAGGGCACGTCAATCGGACGTGCCGTGTGCCCGCGGTGACCGGGAACGCCGTTCTGGTGTCATAAACGGCCAAAACGGGTGTCTAACGGTCAAACTCATAGCAGACGACATCGGATTGACCTAAAATCACAGGACAACAATCCCATTATTATTAGAGACGTGCACGTGCAGACAGCACATCAATCGGACATGCGGTCTGCATGGGAGGGCTTATTATGCGTTCTTTAAGCGTTGCGCGCGCTTGATAAACGCACGTGGGGGGTCCAAACTAGCCGAACGAAGTCCGAATAGCCTGAAATCGGACGACATCAAAGGGTGAGTGAATTGTGATGTGGTCGAGCAGACGGCACGTCAATCGGACGTGTCGTGTGCCCGCGGTGACCGGGAACGCCGTTCTGGTGTCATAAAGGGCCAAAACGGGCGTCTAACGGTCAAAATCATAGCGGACGACATCGGATTGACCTGAAATAACATGACAACAATAAAATTATTATTCGCGACGTGCACGAGCAGACGGCACGTCAATCTGATATGCGGTCTGCGCGGTAGGGCTCATTATGCGTTTTTTAAGCGTTGCGCGCTTGATAAACACGCGTGGGGGTGGGGGGGTCCAAACTGGCCGAACGATGTCCGAATGGCCTGAAATCGGACGACATCAAAGGGTGAGTGAATTGTGATGTGTTCGAGCAGACGGCACGTCAATCGGACGTGTCGTGTGCCCGCGGTGACCGGGAACGCCGTTCTGGTGTCATAAAGGGCCAAAACGGGCGTCTAACGGTCAAAATCATAGCGGACGACATCGGATTGACCTGAAATAACATGACAACAATAAAATTATTATTCGCGACGTGCACGCGTAGACGGCACATCAATCGGACGTGCGGTCTGCACGGGAGGGCTCATTATGCGTTCTTTAAGCGTTGTGTGCGCTTGATAAACGCGCGTGGGGGGTCCAAACTGGCCGAACGAAGTCCGAATGGCCTGAAATCGGACGACATCAAAGGGTGAGTGAATTGTGATGTGGTCGAGCAGACGGCACATCAATCGGACGTGCCGTGTTCCCGCGGTGACCGGGAACGCCGTTCTGGTGTCATAAACGGCCAAAACGGGCGTCTAACGGTCAAACTCATAGCGGACGACATCGTATTGACCTGAAATCACAGGACAACAATCCCATTATTATTCACGACGTGCGCGCGTAGACGGCACGTCAATCGGATGTGCGGTCTGCGCGGTAGGGCTCATTATGCGTTCTTTAAGCGTTGCGCGCGCTTGATAAACGCGCGTGGGGGGTCCAAACTGGCCGAACGAAGACCGAGTGGCCTGAAATCGGACGACATCAAAGGGTGAGTGAATTTTGATGTGGTCGAGCAGATGGCACGTCAATCGGACATGCCGTGTGCCCGCGGTGACCGGGAACGCCGTTCTGGTGTCATAAAGGGCCAAAACGGGCGTCTAACAGTCAAAATCATAGCGGACGACATCGGATTGACCTGAAATCATAGGAAAAGAATACAATTATAATTCGCGACGTTCACGCACAGACGGCACATCAATCGGATGTGCGGTCTGCGTGGAAGGGCTCATTATGCGTTCTTTAAGCGTTGCACGCGCTTGATAAACGCGCGTGGGGGTGGGGGGTCCAAACTGGCCGAACGATGTCCGAATGGCCTGAAATCGGACGACATCAAAGGGTGAGTTAATTGTGATGTGTTCGAGTAGACGGCACGTCAATCGGACGTGCCGTGTGCCCGCGGTGACCGGGAACGCCGTTCTAGTGTCAAAAACGGCCAAAACGAGCGTCTAACGGTCAAACTCATAGCGGACGACATCGGATTGACCTGAAATCACAGGACAACAATCCCATTATTATTAGCGACGTGCACGCATAGACAGCACATCAATCGGACATGCGGTCTGCATGGGAGGGCTCATTATGCGTTCTTTAAGCGTTGCGCGCGCTTGATAAACGCACGTGGGGGGTCCAAACTAGCCGAACGAAGTCCGAATAGCCTAAAATCGGACGACATCAAAGGCTGAGTGAATTGTGATGTGGTCAAGCAAACGGCACATCAATCGGACGTGTCGTGTGCCCGCGGTGACCGGGAACGCCGTTCTGGTGTCAAAAACGGCCAAAACGGGCGTCTAACGGTCAAACTCATAGCGGACGACATCGGATTAACCTGAAATCACATGAAAACAATCTCATTATTATTCGCGACGTGCACGCACAGACGGCACGTCAATCGGATGTGCGGTCTGCGCGGTAGGGCTCATTATGCGTTCTTTAAGCGTTGGGCGCGCTTGATAAACGCGCGTGGGGGTGGGGGGGTCCAAACTGGCCGAACGAAGACCGAATGGCCTAAAATCGGACGAAATCAAAGGGTGAGTGAATTGTGATGTGGTCGAGCAGACGGAACGTCAATCGGACATGCCGTGTGCCCGCGGTGACTGGGAACGCCGTTCTGGTGTCATAAAGGGCCAAAACGGGCGTCTAACGGTCAAAATCATAGCGGACGACATCGGATTGACCTGAAATCATAGGACAAGAATACAATTATTATTCGCGACGTGCACGCGCAGACGGCACATCAATCGGATGTGCGGTCTGCGCGGAAGGGCTCATTATGCGTTCTTTAAGCGTTGCACGCGCTTGATAAACACGCGTGGGGGTGGGGGGTCCAAACTGGCCGAACGATGTCCGAATGGCTTGAAATCGGACGACATCAAAGGGTGAGTTAATTGTGATGTGTTCGAGTAGACGGCACGTCAATCAGACATGTCGTGTGCCCGCGGTGACCGGGAACGCCGTTCTGGTGTCAAAAACGGCCAAAACGGGTGTCTAACGGTCAAACTCATAGCGGACGACATCGTATTGACCTGAAATCACAGGACAACAATCCCATTATTATTTTCGATGTGCACGCGCAGACGGCACGTCAATCAGACGTGCGGTCTGTGCGGGAGGACTCATTATGCGTTCTTTTAGCGCTGCGCGCGCTTGATAAAAGCGCGTGGGGGGTCCAAACTGGCCGAACGAAGTCCGAATGGCCTGAAATCGGACGACATCAAAGGGTGAGTGAATTGTGATGTGGTCGAGTAGACTTCACATCAATCGGACGTGCCGTGTGCCCGCGGTGACCGGGAACACCGTTCTGGTGTCACAAACGGCCAAAACGGGCGTCTAACGGTCAAACTCATAGCGGACGACATCGGATTGCCCTGAAATCACAGAACAACAATACCATTATTATTCGCGACGTGTACGCTCAGAAGGCACATCAATCAGACATGCGGTCTGCGCGGGAGGGCTCATTATGCGTTCTTTAAGCGTTGCGCGCGCTTGAGAAACGCGCGTGGGGGGGTCCAAACTGGCCGAATGAATTCCGAATGGCGTGAAATCGGACGACATCAAAGGTTGAGTGAATTGTGATGTGGTCGAGCAGAAGGCACGTCAATCGGACGTGCCGTGTGCCCGCGGTGACCGGGAACGCCCTTCTGGTGTCATAAACGGCCAAAATGGGCGTCTAACGTTCAAACTCATAGCGGACGACATCAGATTGACCTGAAATCACAGGACAACAATCTCATTATTATTCGCGACGTGCACACGCAGACGGAACGTCAATCGGACGTGCGGTCTGCGCGGGAGGGCTCATTATGCGTTCTTTAAGCGTTGCACGTGCTTGATAAACGCGCGTGGGGGGTCCAAACTGGCCGAACGAAGTCCGAATGGCCTGAAATCGGACGACATCAAAGGGTGAGTGAATTGTGATGTGGTCGAGCACACGGAACGTCAATCGGACGTGCCGTGTGCCCGCGGTGACCGGGAACTCCGTTATGGTATCATAAAGGGCCAAAACGGGCGTCTAACGGTCAAACTCATAGCGGACGACATCGGATTGACCTGAAATCACAGGAAAACAATCCAATTATTATTCGCGACGTGCACGCATAGACGGAACATCAATCGGACGTGCGGTCTGCGCGGTAGGGCTCATTATGTGTTCTTTAAGCGTTCCGCGCGCTTGATAAATGCGTGTGGGGGGGGGGTCCAAACTGGCCGAATGATGTTCGGGGGGTTGTTCGGGGTCCAAGGAAGAGGGTAGGGGGGCTGTCTGGGGTCCAGGGAGGAGGGTGGGGGGCTGTCCGGGGGGTGTTCGGGGCGTTGTCCAGGGTCCAAGGAGGAGGGTTGGGGGGCTGTCTGGGGTCCAGGGAGGAGGGTGGGGGGGCTGTTCGGGGGGCTGTCCGGGGGCTGTCCGGGGCTATTCGGGGGGTTGTCCGAGGTCCAAGGAAGAGGGTGGGGGTGGGGGGGCTGTCCGGGGGGCTATCTGGGGGGCTGTCCGAGGTCCAGGGAGGAGGGTGGGGGGGCTATCCGGGGGGCTGTCTGGGGGGCTATTCGGCGGGGCTGTCCAGGGTCCAGGGAGGAGGGTGGGGGGGGGGGGGGGTTCCAGGGTCTAGGAAGGAGGGGGGTTCCCAAACACACAACCACTAAAATACAACATCCATAAAAACAGATAATATATAAAAATAACTCAACTCCAATACTATACTACGAGTCTAGATAAAACCAAATAGGAACACACCCTCATGTTATCATATTAATAACTCTTCTTGAATCATTGAGAGTCACATCCCAATGATCATAGGATCACTAGCCTAATTGATCACTAACCATGAAACACATGTATGTTGGTCATGTCACCACATGCATCATCACTCATGCCACCATATCAATATATCATAAGGAATTCTCCAGGATAAGACAATATTTGATCACACATCATTCACATTGAGTTATCATAATACAAATTATATTTACATGCTTATGATATAGAATGAATCCACATTAGTAAGACCCACCCCTCTCATAAGTTACCATCACATCACTACAACCCATCCTAGAAAGCACCCTACCGCATACAAATTCACCCAATCTAGGGTCTAATACCCAACAGGATCTTACATACTAGGATACACATCATGGATCACTATCAAAACCATAAAAACATTGACAGATCTCAAAAAATTAGTACATGCCATCATTACCTCATAGAATTAAAAAAGGTAAGTAACAAGCAATATATCTCACTACTCCATACTCACCCCACAACGTAAGGGTCTCACATTACTAGGGAATAATTCTATCCAATACTAAATGATCTTGATCCATTTTTCATATACATATATGATTCACATCACCAATTACTAAATATTAATAACATACAAAATTATGATTCCATTTAACTAGAGTTAAACCATCAGGTTTTACAAGGAAATTCTATATAAGTATTTGTTTACACTTTAAATAAAGAACATGAATGTCATGTTAACACTCAACATTGATTCATTAATAAATTGTATTCGGATTTTATGGAAATACCAAAATAAATTAGTGAATCAATGTACCTATAGTGGTGCACATGACCACCATGAAACAATCATAAATTTTTACAAAAACCCTAATAATTGGGAATAACGAAATCAAGAATAGAAGTATATGATTTATAAGAGCTGGAACTATATCGTTGATAAAATATAGGAGTCTAACCTGGTAGGTGCTGATCTGATGGAAGATGTGGGGATTGGGAGGTCCTTCTGCAAGGAATCGCTCCAGGAGGACACGAACTGAATGCTTCTGGAATGTGGGGAGGCCGTTGGCTCGATTTGGTATTTGGGGCTTTTTTTTCCCAACGGTTATTAAAAACCGTTGGGAATTACCAACATTTCCCAACGGTTCTATGGAACCGTTGGGAAAACAAGATTTCTTCACCACTTTTCCCAACGGTTCCATATAAACCGTTGGGAAAACAAGGAAAAACCTATCTTTCCCAACGGTTGTAGGAAACCGTTGGGAAAACTATGCATTGAGGGGTTTTTCCCAACGGTTTCTATAAACCGTTGGGAAAAACAAGATATGCCAACGGTTCATTGAACCGTTGGTACACAACTGTTGGGAAAGGTCCCTTTTCCAGTAGTGAAAAGTAAAAAGTTACTATTCACCAAAAATTATTTTTATCTTATTGAACCACATTTTACTCCTTGATATTAACCGTGTCTCTCATATTTTCGAAATTCCACTCACAAAAGCGGTAAAATTAAGTTTTATGTGAATTTCAAAATTCTCCTAGGAGGTGGGTAAAAGACGGTGAAAAGTTCCATAAAATTTTTATATATCTAAAATTATTCTAAACTAACTCCAATGAATTGCATTGAACTTATATAGGTATTATGTATCCATTTTGACCTTAATTAAATTTAAATAAAATAAATAATTATTTAAATAAAAATCGGTTTTAAACTATAACTCAGTGTTTTTTCACTATTCATCAAAAATTGAATGTTTTCAGAAAAATACCAAAAATTCACCCTAAGCTAATTTCGATATTACGAATCCAAAAATGAATTCCATTTTGAAAGATAAGATTTATAAAATTTCAAAAATTGGGTATTATTATTCATAACAGCTAGTTTGATTGGTTGTGGTGTGTGTTAGAACTCGAAGTTGCGTACAACACACACTACTGCATTATTAAAAGAGAAGTGTACCATGGAAGATTGGGGTGTTACATATAGAGATATGAAAGAGTATTTATGGTGGGACAACATGAAAAGAGATTTTGTAGAGTACGTATCTTGGGGCTTGGTATTTCATCATATTAATATTTAGTGATATAATTATAAGGGGGTGTTTCATCCATTACCCATACCATAATAGAAATGGAAAAACATCACCATGGATTTCATTGTCAGACTCCCCAAAACATATAAAATCCATAATTCTATTTGGGTTTTAGTCAATCCTCTTATAAAGTTAGCACACTTCATTGCTATTACAGAAGATTTCTATCTTGATCATCTTTCCAGGATATACATTAAGGAAGTGGTAAGGTTACATGGGGCACCACATTCTATTGTATTTGATCAAGATCCGATGATTACCTTGAAGTTCTGGAGAAGTATTTATCAAAATCTAGATACAGATTTGTGTTTCAGTACAACTTATCATCCCCAGATATATAGTAAGTCTAAGTGGATCATTAAAACTCTAGAGAATGTGTTGGGATAATGTTCTCTATATTTGAAAGGTTTTTCAGATCAACACCTTCCTCAAGTTTAGTTTTCTTACAATAATATATTTTACTTGATAAATTAGATGGATCCTTAAGAATACCTCTATGGAAAGAAGTATAGAACTCTGACATACTGGAGAGAAAAGGACTGAGAAAAACTCTCAAACACATGAATTTAACTTAGGCACGGACCGAGTCACGACGTGTACCCCTTGGTCACGATGTGTAGTCCATGCTGGATAAGTACACCAAAAAACCCATTGCCTCAGGTTAAAAATACACTATTTAACCCCTAAACAACATATACCTAAGGTACATAGTGTGTACCAGCTCACGGCGTGATCTCTTAATTCATGTAGTGATCTACCAATCCAAAAAATGAAACCAGCACCAAGTATATGACTTTTACTTCAGGTACACAGCATGCACCTATTCTACAGTCTGCAATAAACCCATAAAAATCACATAAAATAATTTTTAAAACCAGAAAGGAACTTAGAAAAAGGGGAAACATACCTAATAAAGGTAACGAGATGTTAAAAAATCCCCACTATAAGGAATTTCTATCACCATGAAGTCTTGTGGAAGATGTACTCCCTGGAAAAAGATGAGGCCGCTACTCCCTCATCAACGACTCTCATTCCCAAGTCTTATGAGAATCCGATCATTGTTTCCATATAAATCTAACCAATGGAATCAAATTCCCACACAATACTTTCGTTTGAGAGTCAATGATCTCCACTGGTTTCTCCAAAACAGAAGCATCTGGTTCTAACTCAATTTCTTTCTAACTCAAAACATGAGGAGGGTCAGGGTGATACTTCCTCAGCTGAGATATGTGGAAAAAACATGAATGTTCATCAACTAAACAAAAAGTGTTAACTTATAAGCAACCTGCCCAAGACGTTCAGTGACCTCAAATGGTCCAACATATCTCAGAGCCAACTTTCCTTTTTTCCAAGTTGATGGTGACCCAACTGAGGAGAAACTTTCAAGAAAACCCAATCACCAATAGAAAACTCCAACGGATGACGCTTCCAATATGCATATGATTTATGTTGACTTTGGGATGTAAACAGATGTTGTCGCACTTCCTGAATCTTTGTCGACATCTCCTGAAGTAGACTTGGTCCAACCAAAGATACTTCTCCCACCTCTTCCCAAAAAATAGGTGATCTGTACAATTGACCATACAACGCCTCAAAAGGATCCATTATGATCGACGACTAGTAACTGTTGTTGTAAACAAACTCAACCAGTTCGAGATGGATATCCCATGATCCACCAAAATCTAAGACATAGGCATGAAGCATATCCTTAAGGATCTTAATTAAATGCTCTTCCTGGCCATCTGTCTGTGGATGGTAAGTTGTGCTCAACTTGACCTGAGTCTCCATTACCTCTTAGATACTCCTCTATAATCTTGAGGTAAACCTAGGATACCTATCTAAAATGATAGAAGAAGTACTCTCATGTAACATCATGATATCTTTCACATACATCTTACCCATATCTTCAACTTTAGTGGTGTCTTTGATCGGAATGAAATGAGAAGACTTCTTCAACCGATCAATAACCACCTAGATAGCATTTTTCCCCCATGTCATCTGTGGAAAACCAACAACAAAATCCATGGAAACCTCATCCCACTTCCAAATCGGCAATGGAAGAGGATAAAGAAATCCAAAAGGTTTCAAGTGCTCTACCTTTATCCGTTGGTAGGTGTAACAGCGGGACACATAATCTAAAATTTCACGCTTCATACTTGACCACTAGAACCGTCTTCTCATGTCATAATACATATTTTTAGTGGCTAGATAAACATCCCATGAAGAGATATAAAAATCAAACAAGACAGAACATCTCACAGGTGTTGGGATGAAAACTCAATTTCCGAAGAGAAGTATTCCATTTGAAGAAAGAGGCCAACCAGGAGTTGTATCCCCACCATATAGGTTTTCCAAAAACTTATGAAACTCATCATATTATTGTTGAATTTGTAAGATAAACTCTAGGAGATATTAAGACAACTTAACACTGGTCAGAACCATACCTGAGACATCCTCCTGATCATAAAATCTCAACTGAGTGAAAATCCCCATAAGATTCCACTCCTCCTGCGATTCCAGAATAGCCTATGATGGTACATTCCTTCTTAAATCATCTACAACTACATTCCCTTTCCCCAGAGTGCAAGTGATGTCAAAGTAAAAAGTATGAAGATATTCAACCCATTGTCTCTGTCTGAAATTAAAGTCCTTTTGGGAAAAGATATAGCTCAAAATCTTATGATCATAGAAAACCATGAACTTTTCCCCAAATAGATGGTGTCACAAATACTTAATTTCATGCATCACTGCAGCAATCTCTAAATCATGAGTGGGGTAGTTATTCCCATATGTTCAGAGTTGATGAGATCCAAAAGCTATCACATGCTCATCATGTATAAGCATACATCCCAAACCAACACCTGATGAATCACAGAACACCATGTACCCCTTACTGGGATCAGGTAAGATCAGAATAGGTGTGAATGTCGAAAGTTGTTTCAGTTCATCAAAGGAAGACTGAAACTTTTCATCTCGTGATAATTTCACCACTTTATTTGTAAGAGTAGTCAAAGGCGACACCACCTTAGAGAAATCCTTGACGAACCGTCAATAGTATCCAGTAAGACTAAGTAATATTTATATATCAAACACATTTCATGGTTCCTTCTATGAAAAAATATCTTTTACCTTCTATGGATCAACTGATAAGACATGCTCAGAAATTCTGTGCCCCAAGAATTTCACTTCTTGAATCCAAAAACTGCTTTTTGAAAGCTTTCCATAGAGATGATGATTTCTAAAAATCTCCATAAACAAACTCATATTGTGATCATGCACACGCTCGGACTTTGAATAAACCAGAATATCATCAATGAACTCTACCAAAAAAGTTTCAAGATATTGGTGGAATATCTAATTCATCAAGGCCATAAAAACTATAGGAGCATTAGTCAGACCGAACGGCATCACAAGATATTCATAATGTCCATACCTACTCTTGAAGGTCGTCTTTGGTATATCAGACTCCTGTAATATGAGATGATTATAACCTTATCGAAGATCAATCTTTTAAACCCATTTTTCTCCATTCAACTGATCAAACAAATCATCCACATGAGTCAAAGGATATTTTTTCTTAAATTTTACTTGGTTTAATTTTTGATAGTCTACACATAACCAAAGTGAACCATCTTATTTCTTGGAAAAGAGCATAGGTTATTCCCAAGGAGAAACACTAGGTCGAACAAAACCCTTCTCTAGAAGGTCTTCCAAATAAATCTTGAGCTCTTTCAACTCCATTGGTGTCATACGGTAAGAAGGCATCGATATCGGTTGTGTACCTGTAACTAGGTAAATCGTGAACTCTGCCGATCTCTCTGTAGGAATACCTAAGAATTCATTTGGAAAAATTTTAGGAAAGTCTCGGACAACAATAGGAAGACCCTCTATAGACGAAATGTCATTGGGCTCAAACACAACAGCAACCAACAAACTCTTGAGCTCTGGGTGGGACACTCCTGCACGACCTGACCTCAGGTCCCACTCTCCCTGAAACACATGAGATCTCCCATCAGCAGCAAGAAATGAAACACACTGATGATAACAATCAACCTCATCTCGATGAGCGACAAGCCAATCCAAACTGATGATAACGTTAAACAGATCCAGATCAAGAATAAGAAAATCCAACACCAACTTTGTGTTAGCTATTGTGAACAAACAAGGACACTGGAACCCCTTATCTTTTCTCTTTCCAAGAGGTGTCACTAACTCCATTGCAAGAGTCATAAGTTCTGTTGGAAGTTTAAGAATATCAACAAAATGTGAAGGATATAAATGAGTGGGAGGCTCCAGTATCAAACAAAGAAGTAGATATTGAAGCTGCAATAAGGAGTGTAACTCTCACTATTTCTGGACCTTCATCAACTTCCATTGGACACTCATCTACTATGTGTAAATTCTTCACTCTTAAGGCCTATGGTTGGATCCCTATAGTCCTTGAATCTTTTGACTATACCATAATAGCCTTTGGAGCTGATGAAGCCTGACCATAATGAGGCATATTCATAGCCTGAAAGAAATGTTTTAGATGACCAACACATCCACATCTATTTCACATCCTTGCAGGAATAGGACAAGAACATCTGGTGTGACCCCCCTTTTCGCACTAGTATCAAGTCAGAGGTACACTTCCATCTACAATGGACGGTGTGGAGAAGGATTGTTGCTAAGACCCACCTCCACCACTCCTGCGATAGTCCTTCCACTTTCTCTCCCCCTGATGCACACCACTAAATCTATCACCTGTTGGAAGAGAAGAGGTGATAAAGCTGAATTTTCCTTCCATGTCCATATGTTCCATAATTTCTTTGTCTACTCTCTTTGCATAGGTAGAAATATTCAATATAAACACATGTGATCTAATATCTAGTCGCAAACCCAACAAGTACTTCTATGTCTTCATCTATTTATTACTTAGAGAAAAACGGACAAGCTCAGTAAACTGGTTGGTGTAGGCTGACACCTAATGCTCTCCCTTCTACAATGATAGGAACTCTAGAGATTTTTCTAACATCAGAGACTCTGGAAAAAACTGCTGAAATAATTGGGTTTTTAAACCATTCTAATCCAAGCCCACATGTCTATTTTCCTAAACCATAGAGTCCCACCAAAACTTGCTGGAATCATCAAGTCTGAACACTACACACTTCAACCTGGTATTCTCAGGTGTATCCAAGAAGTCGAAGATTTGATTGATCCTATCTAGCAGATCCTACGCCTCTTGAGGTTCAGTCGTCTCTTTAAAGGATGGTGGCTTCTCACACAAGAACTCTTGTGATCGATCTTTTTCTCCTCCAAATTCTGGTTTTACTTCAACCATTGCATTCTAAACTCACGGAACATCCTGATCAATAGCACGATCTGCTCGTACAATAGTCTCAATGAGATTCTGATCCATAGGTGGATTTCCTTGAGGAGCATCTATTTCGCCTTCTTGAGGAACATGTGGAAGACATCTCAGAGGCATACTACTTCACACTGAAACATAAGAATGATCAGACATAGAAAAAATCACAATTCGAACTAGAAAACCCATAAGAAAAAATTGAGATTTTTAAAAAGCAAAAACCAACACTAGAGACACATATCCCAACACCCCATTGTAACTTGAGTCTCATTACAATAAGATCCGCCAAATAACTCATCGCAAAATACCTATCATGTCCTGAAAATCCTATATCCAATATAACTAACATCCCAAGAAAAGATTCTTGAGGATAGACCTCCTTTGATACCAAACTGTAATGAATCGACCTGGTTTTCCCTAAAACCCGGCACCCAACCCGATCTGTCACATACCCAAAGGGCATTCCTGATCCCCACAGGCTGGTGAAAAGAACCCAATCATCGAATGACAAAACTGATGGAATGATTTATCCCAACCTAAATAACCACACACCATATATATAGAGAAAATAAGAAACAACGGAAGACTAACAAATATATTTGTCATAACTGTAAGAAAAACAGTGTAAATAGAACAATGGAACTAGTAGCTAAAAACTTAAAAATATAAGTCCGGCTACAAGGGACTCAAAACCAAACAACTACTCCAATAATGTCATAGATGAACTCAAACCATTTCACCACCAGCTACCCATCCCAGCTGACATGAACCTCACCACCTCACTATGGCACCTTGCCTTTCTCTGCACTGGAAGACAAACAAAGGCCTGCGCACCACTAAAGCAATGCACAGGGTGTGAGCTAACAAGCTCAGTAGGATCCCACCCAGGTGTTCCATAACAAGTCTTTGTATAAAAAATCTTGTATTCTCATTTTTAAAATAAAACATGGCATGATAATCAGTAATGGAGTTTTATATAAAACATGGTAAACATTTCCATTTTCCATAGTTCTGAACAAAATAGAAATATCAGTTTCAAAGCACATTTTCTATATCATTTTCCACAAGCATAAACATGCATAACCAGGCTAACTCAGAAATCAAAGAAATGCAAAATAGAATCACAGGTATCACGACACCAAGGAATACTACAGGTCTAGGTAGTAGACTACTCATACGAAAATAATCAAGTTCACAAAACCGATCCTAGAACAATTGGCCTATGAAGTAGAGGAATACCCAATGAGTAAACCCCCCCAAAATGTCAATGTCGGTCCCCTAGAACAATAGGCCTAGGAAACATAGGAAATCCCCATGAAAAACCTCCTTGATAAAAACAACAGTGGATGATTGACTTAAGCTAAACCTTCAACCTAAGTACCGAAGGTAACCCATGTGCTCTTTTTCACAAACAAATTTCAATGCTTTGATAACCTTCAAAACCATTTCACAATCCATTTATCAAAATCCAGGTAAAAATAATTTTCATTGAAAATTATTTTTCAACACACGATAATCATGCCAATTTCATAAATCAATTTATTAAGAAATTTTCAAAACAAAACAAGAAGGTTAATTATCATAGGCTAGAGACAGAACCACCTACCTCAAATTTTGGGTCACACACACCCACAATGAAATCCAAAAGCAAGGAAACCCAACAACGCTGTCGGTGAAGACCCTAGAATCAAACCTGCACCTCAAAGGATTGATTCAAAATAGAAGACAAGGGGTTAGAAAATAGATGAAATCACATGTACCTTAAGAAATAATGTCCACTTCACCACAACTAGACAATGAACGGACTTTAAGAAAAGATCTCACAAAATATCTAGATGAGGACAACAAGAAACATCCAACTTAGATCAGCGGATCTGATAATGCAAGGCTAAGGCACTATCACGGTCAATCGTAATGAAGAATCAGAGAGAACACTTACCCAAAGAGATGCACTATAGAAGCAATGATGAACCGGAGCCGATCGAACTGATTCAGAAGATGTTGATTCTCTCAAAAATGCACCAGAAATACCAAAGGTCAAGATCCATGAAGTATGGAGAGAAAAGGACTGAGAAAAACTCCCTAACACATAAATTTAACCTAGACGTGGGCTGAGTCATGACGTGTACCCCTTGAACATGACGTGTAGTCCATACTAGATAAGTATGCTGAAAAACCTATCACATAGGGTTAAAAATCCACTATTTAACCCCTATAAGATGTGTACCTCAGGTAAACGGTGTGTACCATCTCATGGCATGATCTCATAATTCATGGTGTGATCTCCCAATCCATGACATGCAACCAACACCAAGTACACAATGTGTACTTCATGTATACAACATGTACCTGTTCTGTAGTCTACAGTAAACCCAGAAAATCACATAAAAGGGTTTTTAAAACTAGAAAGGAACATAGAAAAAGAGAAAACATTCCTGATCAAGGTAACAGGATGTTACATAACTAGAGCAAATAATCTACACTCTAGGATAAGAGGAACACCTAGAAAGTGAACCCCCGCAATGGACGATGACATCAAGCTAAACCTTCCACCTAGTACCCAAGGTAACCCATGTGCTTATGTTTATAATCATGTCAGTGTTTTGAAAATACCTCTTTTCTTTTCATTTATCAAAAACCAAAGAAATTTAGGTTCTAGATGTAGTGGAAGTACGCGAGAGACGATGCCCAACTTTTTTTTCCATTATCAATGATTAATCCAAGATTAAGCGAAGATGAATGTCATGATCAACATATTTTAATCAAAGAACAAGTGAGGGTTATTAACCTAGAACCAAGAGAGAGGATATCAACACATGTTGTTTATAATTTATTTAATTAAATAAGAATTACCTCTAAGGTTATTATTTCTTCATTGATGCGTTTGTTCACATATATGAAGTGTGTTGTTGTTCTGTTGTATAATCCAAGCATAGGATTCCTCTAGTGTTGGTTCACACATGCACCACGAATCTTTGGACGTCACTGAAGGAGTCTCCATGCGCTACCATGGAAAATCCTTATGCTTGCAATGTCTGCCTTCGATTGCCGTGAGAACCGCTCCAAAATGTTCTCCGTGATCCAGTGGAGGAGGATCTCTCTCACTCTTGAGAGCATTCTTGGAGAGGGATGAACTCTCTAAGATTGAGAGATTTTATCCAATTTGTTGTAAAAAATGATTTTCTTGGGTGGGGTTATGATAAAATAAACATTATTGGGTATTTATATCGCTATGGCTAAAAAAATATAACTGAACAAATTACCTTATTTATTTTATTAACCCAAGTGAAACCCCATATCAAATAATAATAGTATTATTATTATTATTTCTTGACATGTTCTTAACTTGTGAATTATAATTAATTATTATTTCAAATAATATTCGACATTATTATTTCTCACTGTACCCTTGAACTTGGTCCATCAATCCTTCACTATATTTATTAGACCTTGAATAATGAATATTTATTTATTAATTAAATACCGCTGCATTATTTTCCAATAAATATATAAATATTATATTCACTAAACAACAATTAAATATTTATTAAATATTCTGCCCACAAAATATTCTCTCAAATAACTAGTGTCGTAATAAATGTGATCAGGCATCCATAAATAATTATTAAACCACAACCGGGAATAATTTTTATTCAACTTGTTAAATAATAAATAATATATATATATATATATATTATTTAATTAAGATACTGGATACACTTAGTGTGTGGCCCTCTAGGCCTCTTTCTCAGTGGCATTAGGCGGAGTAGCCTAAAGTTCAAGGTTAACATCTAGCAACATGTCAAGGCACCCATAGAGAAATAAGTTAATTCCACAATGACATGTCACATCATACAAACATTTACCATGTAATATAATCCATTTGTATCAATATCTCTAATCATAAAGGTTCCATGCTAGTGCCATCAACTCATGTGCTTGATTTAACTTTCTTTGATTTCCCAAAAATTGAACTTGCATGTAGAACACCATGGCCATGTATTTATTTAGGCTATATAATTTCCATCAAAGAGCCTGAGACATCAACTTCCGTTAAAGAATATAAGGGAAAAATCCTTTCTCGCATTATTCATTAATGTAGTATTACTCATGATACACCCAACATATCCTACCTCACTATGAACATATGTCATCATGGTTTTTGTTAATACATCTAAGTGTGAAAGTCATAATATTCATTAATAGTAATCTTAAAGTCTAACTACCAATACAGATGTCCGCATATAAGAACATCCATTGATACTTATAAATGTGTATTTCCTACTGGTGGGTCTCCTTCTCATAATATCCTCCTAGATATTACTAAGGGAGTACACCATGAGAAGGTGCCACAAAGTCCTATGAGTCTCCACTCCTGATATCTTTTATCATTTGTGTCTCTTAAATGATATCATTTGTCTATATAATATATATTCAAGAATAGTGTCATATCACTTCTGGGTTCTCATTATAGCAGGGATCCTCTATGACCTTTTAGTGTGACAGTTACTCTTAGGAAATTATCACATACAATGCCATACAAAAGAAAAATCATGATGTGATAAGGAATTTATTAATATTCAAAACCATGAATATATGTTATCATAAAGTACAAAAAAATTGGTTATAGGGCACCAATTCCAACAGACTCTCGCTTGCACTAGAGCCAACTGCTAACAACCTTGATTCCACTAGCTCTCACATGATATTCATACTTATATTGAGATAGGCCTTTAGTCAAGAGGTTGGTCATGTTATCATCCCTAGGTACTCTGATCACTGCAACTTCACCCCTCTGATAAAAATCCATCAAGAGGTGATACTTTCAAAGCATGTTCTTTGTATGTTGATGTGACCTTGGCACTTTTTAAAGAACTAAAACAGTGGTATTATCACAATATAATATAATAGGGTATTTACTGCTAGGTACCACATCCAGATCTTGGACAAAGTTTTGAATCTAGATGGATTCCTTAGATGCATCATAAGCTGCTATATACTCAAACTCTGTTGTAGAATCAGCTACAACTAGATACTTTGAACTCTTCCAGCTCACAACTCCTCTGTTGAGACAGAAAATATATCTTGATTGTGACTTCAGATCATTCTGATCTTTCTGAAAACCAACATCATCATACCCTCTGATGAAAAGATCCTCATCTCCTCTATACACTAGGAGCATATCCTTAGTTCTTCTCATATACTTA
This sequence comes from Viscum album, assembly GCA_963277665.1. NCBI lineage: Eukaryota > Viridiplantae > Streptophyta > Magnoliopsida > Santalales > Viscaceae > Viscum > Viscum album. The sequence goes on from OY728121.1 coordinate 1,250,547,460, forward strand.
AGGATGGTCTTAACAGCAATCCAATGTTATTCTCCTGGATCTTCTTGATATTTTCCTAGCATGCTTAATGCATAGGCAACATCAAGTCTAGTACATAACATAGAATATATGATTGATCCTATCACTAAAGTGTATGGTATATTACTCATTCTATATTTCTCATGTTATGTCTGGGGACACATTTTCTTAGAAAGTTGTAAACCATGTGAAACTAGAACCAATACCCTTTTGGATTGTTCCATACTAAATATCTTTAGTATCTGATCAATATATGTACTTTGTCTTAGTCCAAGTAGCCTCTTTTATTTATCATTAATGATCTTGATCCCTAGAATGTAGGTTGTTTCTCCTAAGTCTTTCATGGTAATCACTTGTTCAACTATTCCTTAACTGACTGTAAGACTGGTAAGTCATTTCCAATGAGTAATATGTCATCAACATACACTAATAGGATAATGACTAAATTCCCATTAAACCTTTTGTAAATGCATAGTTCACATTCATTCTTAATGAAACCAAATTCTCTTATAGCTTCATCAAATCAAATATTCCACGACATGGATGCTTTCTTCAATCCATAAATGGATCTTTTCAACTTGAAAACCCCTTTGGAATCCCTGGTGTCACAAACCCTTCTGGTTGTGTTATATAGACATCTTACCGAAGGTTCTTATTAAGTAATGCATTTTTGACATCCATCTTCCAAATCTCATAGTCATGGTAAGTTGCTATGGAAATTATGATTCTTATGGATTTAAACATGGAAACTGAAGAAAATGTTTCATCGTATTCAATACCTTGATATTGTTTAAAACCTTTATCCACTATAATTTCTTTATAGGTACTTAATTTACCTTCTATGTATAGTTTTATATTGAATACCCATTTACATATAATAGAATTTACATAAACTATCTCATTGACCAGAACCCAAACTTGGTTCTGGTATATGGAATTCATCTCATAATTCATATCTTCTAGCCATCTTGTAGCTTCTGAGATCTCTATTGCCTCCTTGTGGGAGAGGGGTTCATCATTGTCCAACAATAATGAGTTTCCATCCTCACTGACTATAAAACCATATCTCTATATTTCCCTTACCTATTTTACACTCCTACGTAGTACTTGTGTTTCAGAAACTAATTATTCCATGGGGACCTATGGAACTTGTTCATGTGCCGAATCTTGTGTATCTTTAGCATCAACTTCATTGAATTCAACCTTTCTCCCACAATCCTTTTTTAGGATGTGATCCCTATCAAGAAAAATGTCTTGTATATCGACATTCACTTTCTTATCTGAGGGGTTGTATAGGTGGTATCCCTTTGTTTCCTTGGGATACCCTATAAAGATACACCTTGTGCCTTGGGGTGCTAGTTTGTTACATGATAAAGCCTTAAAAAAATCTTCGCATCCCCATACACGTGTATATGATAAAATTGGTTTATTTCCACTCCATAGCTCAAATGGAATTCCATTTTCTACTTTATTTGGTACTCAGTTTAATGTGTATGCTTCAGTTTGTAATGAATATCCCTAAAAGGATAATGGAAGATCTGCATGACTCATCATCAATCATACCATTTTCAACAAGGAATGGTTTCTCCTTCCAATAACACCATTCAACTATGTTGTATAAGGTTGAGTGAGTTGATATAGAATCTCAAACTCCCATATAAAGTTGATGAACTCTTGTTTAAGATATTCTCCACCTCAATCTGGTTGAAGCTTCTTTATCTTTTTACCAAGATGATTCCCTACTTCATTCTTGAATTCCTTTAATTTTTCAAAGGACTCATACTTATACCTCATTAATTAGATATAGCCATATCTACTCAAGTCATTTGTAAAAGATATGAAGTAAGAATATCCACATTTATCTTCTATTGGAAATGGTCCACACACATCAGTGTGTACCAATCCTAGAATCTCTGTGGACCTTTCACCCTATCCACCAAATAGTGGGTTGGTCATTTTCCCTTGTAAATAAGCATGACATCTATCAAGTGGTTTTAGTTTAGAAGAGTATAAATAACTATCTTGACAGATATTTGTCAAATGCTTCTCATTTACATGACAGAGATGGTGATGCCACAACTGGGTGTTATATGAGTCATGTGAACTTGATTTGTTATCAATTACCAACACTTGGTTTTCATAATTTAATACATACACACTGTTATTTAAATGTTTCATGTCATAACAAATATTTTCCTTATTAAATAAATATGTTTTATTTCTAAACTTGAAAATAAACTCATTTGTATCTAAAATTGATACATAAATTATGTTTTTGGTAACAGTAGGTACATAATAACAATCATGTAAAACAAAAATCGTTTCTATTGGAAATGAAAGGTGGTAGTCACTAATGGCCAGAGAATCCAGTCTTGCACCATTGGTAGCTTGCAAATCCACCTCTCCTCTAGAAATCTTCCAGAATCTACTTGGTTCCTTCATTTGGATACAGATGTGATCACCAAAAGTTGTATCTAATACCCATTGTGTAGATATGGAAATATTGAAATCAATAAAAAATTCACCTATAACTTCCCCATGATTTTGGGTGTAGTTCTTCTTCTAGTGGTATGGATTTCCACTTGAAAAACATATTACCTCTTTTTCCTTTCCCTTCCTCTTATTCTTCTTATTCTTGGTAGGATGGTGCTCATGAGATTTAGACTATTTATAAGTTTTAGAACCTTTTACCTTATTCTTCTAATTCTTATTTACCATAAGGACTGTAGGTTTTTCATGCCCCATGTTCTTATCAACTTGGAGAATCAAGGTTAGAAGTTCTAATATACTCTTCTCTTTATTTCTCATATTATAATTCACAATAAAACTAGATAAGGTCTTGGGTAGTGATGATAATATGAGATATCTATGAAACTCATCTGAGAATTTAATCCCTAAGATGTATAGGCATTCAATGTAGCCAACAAGATTGACTACATGAGTCCCAGCTGGCGCAGACTCTCCAAGATTAGTGGTAAACAAATCATTAGAGATCACATACCTCTCTTATCTCGCCTTCTCTTGATAGAGATTCTGAAGGTGAGACATCATGCTATATGCATCCATATCTTAATGTTGCTTTAATATCTCATTGGACATGGATGATAGCATGAAGCACTAAACATCTGTAGCATTATTCAGAAGTTTCTCATATAGAGATAGATCTTCATCACTTGCCTCATTTACAGGAACAACTGGTAAAGGTTATTCCAACACATATAATTTCCTTTCATGGAGAATTATGACATGTGAATTCCTTTTCCATTCATGGGAATTCATGTCGGTGAGAAGTTTTTCCTTCTCGAGTATGGATCGCAGCAATATGTTTGATGTCATTTTAAATGTTGTTTCTGCAAATAAGATAAGCATAGATTTAGTACTTTATCTGATAAATTTAGACAAATAAATAAATTTTATATTTATTAGTATCCCACTATTTTATTGAAACCCAATAGCCCTCGCCATTGGATTTAGAAAATTCCATTTCTTGGAAATTATAGCGGTAAGGATCCATATTTCCCTTCTCATTACCCAACTTTGGTTAGTTAAGAAGCTTGAAAGGTTTTAGGTAGGCATTCCAAATTCCAACTACATTAACTCACATTTCCTTGATCTATTGAGTGGACTCCCCAATCCTAAAATCCTATAATTAGATTTCTCAAAAATTTCCTCTCATTTGCACCAAGTCCCACTTTGGTAGTCAACCCTTAATTTGAACCAAGTCAATTCAACCCAAAACATCATGTTAGAATTCCTCAATAATTAAAAGCACCCCAACTTTGGCTGGTCAATCACTTTGAATTATGGTTCGATTATAACTGAAGTAATGGAAGGATATACCGACTTAATATTTTATTGAGGGATTTTATACTTTATGTGTAACTTTTCAATTATTATATTTATCACATTATTGTTAATATTAAGTGGGATTACTTAAGTGATTAACCATGTCTTTAGATAATATTTACACATAAGCCGGTTTAGTTTAGTTCCATATTGCATGATTGTTAATTCATTAATTATGTGATCACAAAAAAAATATTGATTAGACACTGAAATAGGATAATATTTATTTTTAATATTTATAATATTCATGAGATTAATTATTCATAAACACCACTTTTAGTGCATTTTACAATTTGAACATTATTTCACATTATGGTTGTAATTCTTTGTTAAAGTGCATTATTACATGGTACATATTTGAACACATCCAAAAATAAAAAATGGTATTTATTTTATTTTTATATTTTATTTTAAGTTATCACATTATATAAGGAACAATTCAATATTTTAGAGTACTTTAAGATTCACATTGGAAGACCACCAAAATGGGCTTTCATGACAACAAATTCTCAGCAAAGTAAACTGGATATTATCCCAATAAGAAGACTATATCGGACAATATCCAAGCCCAATTATTCTCAAAATTTAACTTAAGATAAAGGAAATAATGGGAAACATTTCATACAAAAGTTACAAGATCTAATTTGGATGTTTTAATGGATTTCCATGTGGCCCAAGTTGGAGATAAAATTTTGGGCCAGATTCTGTGGCCCAAAAAAATAGTCCACCATTTTGCACATATCTCACAAAAAAATATCCATTTTCAATGAAATTTTACATAAATTCAGGGTAAATACATATATTCATATTTTTATTCAATGGACCACCCAAATTCGGTCATTTTAATTCTTTTTTGGACCCACGTGTCAAAGGAATACAAGTTGGCTCGGATTTTTTGTCAAGGGTGGAAAAGCCCACTCTCCCTCAACTTTCCACCCACCTTGGTCTACCACCATTAATTAAGGATATTTGTACTGTTAGTGGGTAGACCCAAGGATTCCTAAATTTCTATTTAAGGAAGTGGTGGTGGATGAGTTGATCATATTTGGTGCTTTGTTTAATTATAATGTTATGCTACGATTTTGTTGCCTTGAGTTTGTCTTTCTCATGTAAGTTGTTCAATTCACCTTAGTTTCTTAATAAAAGTTTTTATTCTCATATTATTATATTTTTCTTCATATCAAATTGATATCGTTGGCTAAAGGTGTGAATTTATTCACACCAAACCTTGTGAAATTATCACACAATGGTGGAGTGATCATTATTTCAATGCTTTTTTTCTACTTCTTCAATTCCTCCATCATGATTCTACTTCGTGCTTCCATTGAAACCATAGAATCAATAGAGGGATAACCCACTTATGGGTTGATCCAAGGGAGTATCAAGGGACTGGATTGGATGTTATTTCTCACTCTATTAACATCTAACCACTTCTTTTAATTGAGAATTTTTTTTTGATGATCTTTAAACTCCTTTGCCCTTGTTGAATTTAAGTCCACAAACTTCAAGTGCTAATACGAACCTCTACCTTGGAGTTCTCAAAACCTTGATCCTCCAAGTATATAGGTGATTATTATTAAAGTGTGTAGGTATTAAACTATTAAGTGATGATGTTGTTTGGTCTTCTTAAATGAACCCATCTCAAATATAAGGAATTGAAATAGTTGAAAAAGGAATGCATCCAATCTACCCCAGGTGATAACCTAGTATCAAATCATTCTTTTAAATTGAATTCAATTAAGTATATTAGATTTTATTTAAACCCATCTAAAATAAAACCAATTCATCCACTTCATATCCAAAAATAATCCATAGAATGTACATTTTTGTATGTTACTTCTTAGGTCTATGAGGATTCGACAACCCAAGCTAAACTACAAGCGACCACTCAACCCTAAAATCTTGGGTAAATTTGGACGAGACCAAACATCCATAATGAAATAACCATGCAACTGATAGAATTAAAATAAAGGGTATGATCATGAGATTTCTCTAATGGTTAGTTTATCTAGTGATTGATAACCTAACTGCTGACCTTGGGGAGAAACACCTTGAACTAATTAGGTTCATGTTTACAGTTTTCTACTTATCCACCTTTGTATCTTGATTATTTGGGTTTTGCCTCATCTCGTAACTTGAACCACCTCCACTATCTTGGGAGCTTCATTCATTACATATGCTTTTACTCATACACAAGTGAGGGGTAAATGGGGTTTACATAAAACAAACCATGGGCACATAGGACCTATATACTAATGAGGAGATAAGGCACACAGAACAACATTTAATTTAATAATAAATTAAAATTAAACCAATCACATGCAAAGGTTTGGTCTAGCTCATGATCATCCACTATCATGCGACTAATTAGGCATTTAATAAAACTAGCAATCAATTCATAATAATTCTTATTTAAGATAAATCACTCTCGAATCGATTAATTATTATCTTTAATTAATCAATACTTTTATCTTAATCCTTATCTAAATTTCCTTGATATTCTTATCCTGAATAATTTTTAAAAAAATAAATAATTTCATTTAAAATTAACTATGTACATAAATTGTACCTTTGAGGTAACCTAGTGAATACCCATCCAAATCTACCCAACATGTATTATACTTGTATACACTTTATTCTTTGTGACATATATCATGCATAAAATATCACATACTTTTAGGACGAGTACTTCATGGATGATTACATGAATTACATGATTTTTTAGTAACGTGTCATGCTTTAATGAACATAGAATAATAACTACAATACAACTCATACATGACATGCGGATCTTGAAAATTACACAGATATTAATTAAACATTTATTATTTATGTATATTAAAACCTATCACATGGCATGTTCTATCTTTTCGACCACACGCAAGTACATGTCTCAGGTTTTACATAGAAAAATAAATAAATTTTAAATCTGTGTAATCTGGTAAAAGTACATGGTGTGTAGATCTGATCTACATAGCGTGTACACCCTTAATTTTTTATCCAAAGTACACACCTTGGCATGTGAGGCGTACTTCAGAAATCTTGGAGTACATGGCGTATCCAGTGGATCACATGTCGTGTTGACTTGGTGTTACACAGTCACTGATCGGGTAGATCGTGTATGGAATACACAACCCAACCCTGATGCGAAGGGACTAAATGTTTTGTCCAATAGGCCACACAGTGTGTATTCTGGCTAATTATGTGCCAACTAATCCTGGTCAACATTTGGTGCATTAATGGTGTAATTAATTCCCTAATAAATGAAAAATCTCAAATTGATTTTTGAATCAATTTTGATGTGTTGAACATGACTACATGGCATGTAATGTCGATTACACGGTGTATAGTCTGGTGTTGTATAGCCAGGATCCTTGGCACCTCTGGATGAGTTTCTTGATTTTATTTTAATCATAAAATTAATTGTTTCTGTTAGATCTACAAGAAACAATGGAGGGGGAAACAGATCTCATAATTTAGATTTAAATAATTATTAAAATCGAATTGAAAAACTAAATTATGAATGTGTAAATCATCAACGAAACTAAATAATTATAAACAATGAAGTGCCCGTTGTGATACCACTTGTACGTTTCGGGTGCAGCGAAAGTGTGGGAGGGATGGTGCCCAAATTTTTTTCCATTATCAATGATTAATCTGAGATCAAACAACAATGAACATTGTGATCAACATATTTGAATCAATGAACAAGAAAGATTTATTAACCTAGAACTAAGAGATAGGATATCAACACATGTTGGTTATAATTATTTTAATTAAACAAGAATTGCCTCAAAGGTTAATCTTTCTTTGTTGATGCGTCCAGCCACAGATCTGTAGTGCGCCACTATTTCATTGTAAAATCCAAGCATAGGATTCCTCTAGTGGTGTTCCACACATGCTTCATGAATCTATGGACGTCGATGAAGGATTCTATGGGTCCTAGCATAGAAGATCCTTGAACTTGCGATGTTTTTCTTTGATTTCCTTGAGAACCACTTCCAAAGCGTTCTCCTTGATCCGATGGAGTAGGGCCTTTCTCATTCTTGATAACATTCTTAGAGAGGGATGAACTGTCTAGGCTTGAGATCTTTTCTCCAATCTATTGTATAGAATGATTTTTTTGGCTAGGGTTATGATAAAATAAACATAATTGAGTATTTATATCATTAGGGTTAAAATAACATAATTACACAAGTGACCTTATTTGTTTTATTAACCCTAGTGAAACCCCTTGTCAAATAATAATAATAATATTATTATTATTTATTGACACATTCTTAACTTGAAATTTATAATTAAATATTATTTAAAATAATATTCAACATTATTATTTCTCACCGGACCCTTGAACTTTCTCCGCCAATCCTCCACCGTATTTATTGGACATTGAATAATGTATATTTATTTATTAAATAAATATCACTTCATTAATCACCAATAAATATATAAATATTATATTAACTAAAAAATATTTATTAAATATTCTACCCACAATATATTCTCTCAAATAACTAGTGTCAGAATAAATATGATCAGGAATCCAGGAATAATTATTAAACCGCAACTGGGAATTATCTTTATTCAACTTGTTAAATAAAAAAATATATATATATTATTTAACTGAGATACTCGATACAATTAGTATGTGACCCTCAAGGCCTATTTCTCAGTGGCATTAGGCGGAGCAGCCTAAAGTCCAAGGTTATCATCTAGCAACACGCTAATTCACCCATAGAGAAAGAAGTTAATGCCACAACGACATGTCACCTCATATGAATGTTTACCATGTAATATAATCCCTTTGTCTCAATATCTCTATTCAAGCGGGTTGCATGCTAGTGTCATCAACCCATGTGATTGATTTCTCTTTCTTTGATTTCTCAAAAATCAAACTTGCCCATAGAACACCATGGTCATGGATTTATTTAGCCTATATCATTTCCATCAAAGGTCCTAAGACATCAACTTCCAATAAAAAACATAAGGGATAAATCCTTTCTTGCATTATTCATTAATGTAGTATTACTCATGATGCACCCAACATATCTTACCTTGCCATGAACATATATCGCCACAGTTTTCATCAATACATCTAAGTGCATGAGTCATAATACTCATTAAAAATAATCTAAAATTCTAAGGACCAATGCACATGTCTGCATATAGAAACATCCATTGACACTTATAAATGTGGATTTCCTGTTGACTGGTCTCATTCTCATAATATCCTCCTAAAAATTACCAAGGGAGTACACCGTGAGAGGGTGCCTCAAAGTCCTATGAGTCTCTACCCCTGATAGCTTGTATCATTTGTGTCCCTAAAATTATATCATCTAGCTATAGAACATATATTCAAGAATAGTCTCATGGCACTTTTGGGTTCTCATCATAATAGAGATTTGTTATGACCTTTTAGTGTGATAGTTACTCTTAGGGCATTATCACATACAATGCCATGAATAATAACAATCATGATGTGATAAAGAATTTATTAATATTCAAAACCATGAATATAAGTTATCAGAAAGTACAAAAGAAGTTGGTTCTAGGGCGCCAACTCCAATAAGAAAAACCACTTTTATTCAAAATATCATTCCAACACAGTGAAACAATCATGTCAATTTCATAACAATTTATTTATAAATCAATTTATAAAAACGAAACAATACGGTTTATCAAATATAGGATAGAGACGGAACCACCTACCTCAAAACTCGGGCCGCACACACCCGCAATGGAATCCACCAACAATGAAAACCCAATGATGTCGACGAAGCCCTAGAATTGAATCCACATCTCAATAGAGATTCAATTTAGAAAAGGGGATTGGTGGAAAGGTGGAAATTCATATACCTTAAGAATGAACACCCACTGCACCACAACCAACAAAGGAATAGCCTTCGAAACAAGGTCACACAAAGGATATGGAAGAAGACACGAAGAAATAAAAACATAGAACAATGAATCAGATAACACAACTCTAGGGAATTATCATGATCAATGGAAATGAATAATCAGAAAGATCACTCACTCTGAGAGATGCACCACAACCGCAACAAAGATCGAAAATCGTATGGATCTATCTGGAAGTAATAGTGTCTCCAAAAATCACTGGAGAGGAACTTTTGTTCAAGAGAAAAGGAGAACAGGTGGTCGAATGGACACCCAAAACCTAAATGGCACCCTAAAACTTCTGTGCGTGGGGAATTACACAACATGTAACTCATTTAAACATCATGAAATCCATGGTGTTTAAGTATGCTGATAAATCCATTGCCTCGGATAAAAAAAATAACATTTAATTAACTCACAACATGTAACCATTCATCATGTCGTGTAACCTTTCACAATATAAATCCCTTTCACGTCTTGCATCCAGAAACCATTACACATCATGAAACTTAATTATATGGTGTTAAATCCTCCTGAAACCTCCAGAAACCACCGGTTAAAGCTGACTATCATGACCCATTCTAGTGGGGTATGCACCGCGACTCTCCAAGCCCGCCTCCAATAGGCCAGGGGCTGGTGAATAGAACTGAGTAATCATATCACTTACATGGGAGGTAGTGCCTAAGTACATGTACACATGCACACATCTCCAATCCCACAAATGCTGAAATGTAGAAAAAAACCACTAAGGAACAAAATGCATGCATACAACTAAACTCAACCAATAGATTACAACGGAAAGTAAAGTACTAAAATTAAAATGGGCCAGAATACAAGACCACCAAAAACAAGAGTCTGCAAACTACAAAGTTCAACTTATAAGAACAAATAGGTACTAAGACTAATACTCGTAGCCATAGGAACACCTCGGTCTATAGGAAACTCAGAAATCTCAGTCTGGTACTGTTCCACCCTGGACTCCGTCAAAAGGCTGCTCATATGCACAAGACACAACACATGCAGCCAAAACCCGTGCAAGGGTGAGTATAACAATATCCAGTAGGTGACCCCAAAAACCCCAAAGCAATACACAAGGTAAAGGTACAATCAGCTCTATATAGTATATGTCTAACAAACATATAATAAGAGAATCACATCCAGATATACTCAAAACCCGGACTTATAGTCTAGAGACAAGTCACACAACAGCATACCCCCACTAGGGATTCATTTTGAAGATTCCATGAAGCACTTTTCTGGGAGAACTCACTCCATGAGTCTGATATATCTGATGTTATTCATCTTAGAAGTACTGTCTGTTGGTAAAATCTATGAGAGATAGATACACTCATTCTGGGAGAACACTCTCTTGAGTGGGGAAAGATCATGACACACAGATGAGGATCAATTCTAGGGCCTTGGAGGATACCATGACTCATCCAGATTCACCTACTAAGTAGAGGATCGGCGCCCTATAGGAGTAATCATGTCGATGCCTGACTCTACCTAGGGTCAATAATGGATAGAGGATCTCACTCTAGGCCTCTCATAGGGATACCTGAATCTATCTTGAAAATTCCTGCAGAAGGGATCATACTTCTGTGGATGGAAACGATACTTAACCTTCAGGGGAATGAGAAAAAAAGGGGAAATGACCCAAACGAATCTTGTCCAAGGAACGGTGGATAAGGTGATCAAGCCATGTTCCAGAATATAAACGGCATGTAAAAGAGTCACACGCCATGTCTCTCGACTCCAGGTACTTCCCTTGTAAAAACGGCCTGAGTTAGAAGAACATGTCGTGTTGAAGGGGATAAGTACACGATGTGTAGTCAGACCACATATTGTGTCTGAGTAACCAGGGTTCCCTCCATGTATGCAGTCATGTTCCTATACACAGTTTCAAACCGTGTGTTTTATCCCGTGTAACTAGTACACGGGTCAGCCTGTATAGTTATCCTGGTATGTCCGTATAGTGGAGTACACGACCGTGTACCCACCCTATGTACGAGTATCTTCCAACACACATGTCGAGTCCGTGTAAGGACCCACACACCGTGTTAAAATGGTCACACTCCGTGTTAGTGCTGCCTATCACCTAGAACTCCAGCCGCCGCTGGGTGGGACCCACACATCATGTCTCCCTAGAGGCATGTTGTGTTCTTCATTGCGTGAAGCATGCAAACCCTAGCCACCACCTCCAGTACCACATGGTGTGTTCTTCGAGATACACGTTGTGTGTTCTGGAAATTTCCAGAAACGCAGACCTGCTCCGCCGCACCTCGGTGATGCTCTGATCTTTGATATGATGATCCGTTTTCCATGCAACTCAAAATTTAAGGTCTCCCCGACATCTCAAAGTTGTATCTTTTGATTACAATCCTCTGATCGGCCCTAAAAATGCGTATCGATCCACCTGTGTGAAGAATGCTCGAAGAACGGTCTCTCCCGATACGAGCTGATTCACCGTCATCCATCATCGTCGCACTTCTGCTAGGTCATCGCGATGTCGGATCTCCAATTTGGGAACATTTCATTGCGAAACAGACGCACAACGATCCATTGTTCATCGCCCCATGAAGAACTCAAGGAAAAGAGGAAGAAATCCAATAAACCAATTTGAGAAACGAACCTCTATCGTCATTCGTCGCGGCGTTGATCTGCTCCCGTTAAAATAATTAAATAGGGTGAATCAAATGATAATCCAATAATTATAAAAAATCATATTCATGAATCAAACCCCAAAGAAATAGAAAATAATAACCCTCCCACAAGAACACATGATCCGTGGATCAACCTATTTGTGGGTTGATCTGCGTTCGTCGTTTAATCAAAGAGTGGGGAAGAAAAACAAAGCAACAAAACCCCTACCTCGATTCAGTTGTAGGACGATCATCACGTCGCATTTGTTATCGAGGGTTATTTGAATCCTAGATGCGTCGATCGATCGTGTCGTCATCATTTGTTGTTGAGATTTCTCTCCAAGGCTCCAAGAATTCTCCATAGTTCCTCTCACATTTCTGCCAACAACCAACATTCGATTAACCCATTAAAAGGAGGGAACACATTTCAGCATTCCATCATGTTGTAACATTAATGAGTCAGTGTTGTTGTTTCTAAGTCATTATGGCATGGAATTAATTATTGAAATAGTTGTCTTGTTGTTTCACTGCAGCAAATGTTTCCAAATAAAATAAAATAAAATTTTTGAATTATTTTATTTTACTAAAAACATCCAAAAATTAACTTTTTTCCTCAACCCGCGTCAGTTGAGGTTAGGCCCATTCTTAGGTAAATTTTCCGTCCCTGATGCAATGATTCCCTCATATTTTTAATCTGGGCATCCATTTGGAAACTGCCACAACCACGCACACCCGCCAACTCACTTAACTTAAAGAAAGTTTGAACCACTATTCCAGGCTCACCAGGCCTTAGAATGATGTTTCATCTCCACATTTGGTCTCATAATAATTCCATATAATATTTCAAAATAATACATGGAAAAATTTAAGACATTACATTCTCCCCACCTTGGGGATTTGCATCCCCAAAAGGCCAAAACAAGGCTACTCAAAAAGATGTTGGTACTGCACACGAATCTGAGCCTCCCACTCCCACATGCTCTCCTGAAGATTCTCATATTGCCACTGAACACGCACCAAGGGAATTGATTGCCAATGAAGGATCCTCTCTTATCGATCCTCAATCTCTACTGGGTACTCAGCAAAGTTTTCTCCATCCTTGATGTCCAGCTTTCCCCAGTCGATGACGTGCGATGGGTCACACGCGTACCTCCTCGGCTGCGACGCGTGGAATACATCGTGTACCTGGTGAATCTGCAGTGTTAGAAATAAGCATTGCACCACCTCGCCATCTCTATGCAGTATCCGGAAAGGTCCAATGAACCTCAGAGATAGCTTGTTTCCCCAGCTAAATCTCTATAAACCTCATCGAGGTGAGACTCGAAGGAAGATGTGGTCTCCCTCCTCGAACTCTAGAGGTCTCCATCATCTGTCATCATAAGACTTCTGCTGGATCTGTGCAGTCTTCATCCACTTCTAGATGATATGAACCTTCTCGGTGGTAGCTCGCACCAACTCTGGACCCATGAGTGCAGACTCTCCAGGGGCGGTCCAGCAAAGTGGTGACCAGCAGGGTCTCCCATATAAAGCCTCAAACGGTTCCATACCAATGGTGGAGTGATAGTTTTTTTTGTACCAAACTCTACCAGTGGTAGGTGGTCCTCCCAACTACAACCAAAGTCCAAGATATAGGCTCGCAACATATCCTCCAGAACCTGAATGCTTCTCTCAGTCTGGCCATCTATCTGGGGATGGAAAGGTTTTCTCAAGCGTAGCTAAGTCCCTAAATCCTCTTTCAATCCCTTCCACAACTAGGATGTGAAGCGGGCATCTAGATATGAGACTGTTTTCAAAGGGAATCTATGAAACCAAACTATCTCCTATACATAGAGGTTTTCCATGATCTCTATGGAACTCCTCTCCCTGATATCTAGGAAGCGAGTATACTTGGTGATCTGGTCGATGATCACCCAGATGGAATTGTGCCCCTTGGACATTCGTGGTAAGCCTGCCATGAAGTCCATTGGTATTCTATCCCACTTCCTCTCTGGAACTTTCAAGGGGTGAGCTATCCCTACTAGAACCTAGTGCTCATCCTTCACCTACTAGTATGTAAGGCACCGAAAAACAAACTCTGTTATTTCCTTCTTTATGCCTGACCACTAGAATTGTCATCGGAGATCCTAGTACATCTTCATCACTCCAATGTGTACCGCCAAGGGGTTTCTATGAAACTCCCTTAGTACCTCCTCCTGCAATTCCACTGGTGTAATAGTGCATCCCCTGAAAAGAATTAAGTGCTCCCCACCGTGCGAATATCCATCACTAGCATGTCCTATGGATAACTGATCACGTAAAGTCTCACAGTCAAAATCTCCCAACTATGCCTCCCTAACTCGTTGTAAGAGTGGAGGGGTAATAACCATCGACTGAAGGTAAGCTACATCCTCCCTGTCCATGAAGGATAACCGTAACAAGGCCAACTGCTTTGTCATCTCGTTCAGCAATTGCGAACTCAATCTCCTGCTGAGAGAATCTACCACAATGTTCCCCTTCCTAGGAGTATAGATGATCTCAAAAATGTATTCCTATAGGAACTCTAGCCAACACCTCTATCTTAGATTTAGGTCCTTCTGTGAGAAGATGTATTTTAGGCTCTTGTGGTCAGAGTAGATGATAAATTGTTCACCCATAAGGTAGTGCCACCACATCTTCAACGCGAAGACTACCGCCACCAAATCAAGATCATGGGTTGCATAGTTCTGCTCGTGTGGTCTTAGCTGGCATGAACCATAAGCAATCACCACCTATCCCTGCATCAGTACACAACCAAGACCGGTCCTTGATGCGTCATAGAAAACTATGTACTCGACACCCTCCTCCGGCAATCTCAATATCATGGTGCTCGTCAAACTCTGTTTCAAATGCTCGAAATCCTATTGGAACTTCTCTATCCACATGAAGGGTTGCCCCTTCCTGGTCAAGGTTGTCATCAGTGATGATGTCTGGAAAAAATCAGGAATGAATCTCTGGTAAAATCTTTCCAACCCAAGGAAGCTTCGTACCTCTGTCATGATCCGAGGTGGATCCCACGCTAACACTGCCTCTACCTTTGCTAGGTCCATAGCTACTCAATCTGTTGAGATGACATGTCCCAGAAAGTGGACCTCTTGAATCCATAACTAGCACTTTGAGAGTTCCCCATAAAGTCGGTGCTCTTGGAGTACATCTAGAACCATCTGTAGGTGTCTCGTGTGCTCCTTCTCTGACGTCGAGTACACAAGGATGTTATCGATGAAGACCACTACGAACCGGTCCAAGTACGTTTGGAAGAGGTGGTTTATAAGTCCAATGAACATTGTGGGGTCATTAGTCACACCAAAAGGCATCACTAAGTACTCATATTGACTGTAGCAACATCTAAAAGTTGTCTTCGGTATATCTTTGTCTCGTACTCAATGCCAGACTCTACCTGGGGTCAATAATGGATAGAGGATCTCACTTCGGGCCACTCAGAGGGATACCTTACTCTATCTTAAAAAGTCATACTCACAGGATCATACTCATGTGGATGGAAACAATACCTGATCTTTAGGGGAATGAGAAAAAAGGGGGACTAACCCAAATGAAACTTGTCCAAGGAATGGTGAACAAGGTGATCAAGCCATGTTCCAGAATATACACGGTGTGTAGAAGGGTCACACGCCGTGTCTCTCGACTCCGGGTAATGCCCGTGTAAAAACGGTCTGAGTCAGAAGAACATGTCGTGTTGAAGGGGATAAGTCCACGGCGTGCAGTCGGACCACACGTCGTGTCCAATTAATCGGGGTTCCCTCCATGTATGTGGTTGTGTTCCCGTACACAGTTTCAACCCGTGTATTCCATCCCATGTAACCGGTACATAGGTTACCCCCTGCAGCCAGCCTGGTCTAGACATGTGGTAGAGTCTAGGACCATGTACCCACCCCATGTTCGAGTATCTTCCGAGACACACGCCGAGTCCGTGTAAGGACCCACACACCGCGTGACAATGGTCACACGCCATGTTAGTGCTTCCTGTCACCCAGAACTCCAGCCGCCTCTAGGTGGGTCCCACACACCATGTCTCCCCGGAGGCATGTTGTGTTCTTAATCGCATGTAGTGTGAAAACCCTAGCCATCGCCACTAGTACCACACGACATTTTATTTGGGATACACGTTGTGTGTTCTGGAAATTTCCAAAAATGCGAACCTGCTCTGCCGCACCTCGGTGATGCTATGATCTTCGATCTAATGATTCTTTTTCCATGAAACTTGAAAGTTAAGGTCTCCCTGATGTCTCGAAGTCATATTCATTGATTATGGTCCTTCTATTGGCCCTAAAAATACATATCAATCCACCTGCGTGAAGAACGCCCGAAGAACGATCTCTCCTGATCTGAGCTGATTCATTATCCGCCATCATCGTCGCACCTCTACTAGGTCGTCATGATGTTGGATCTCTAATTTGGGATCATTGTGTTGCAAAAAGGATGTGCAACGATCTGTTGGTCATCTCCCCATGAAGAATACGAAGAATGTGAGGGAAAGAGGAAGAAAACCAATAAACCAATTTGAGAAACGAACCTTCGCCATCGTTCATCATGGCATTGATCTACTCTCGTCAGAAGGATTAAATAGGGAAAATCAAATGATAATCCAACAATTATCACAAATCATATTCCCAAAGAAATAGAAAATAATAACCCTCCCGTAAGAACGCATGATCCACAGATCAAATTGTTCGTGGGTTGATCTGTGTTCATCATTTAATCAAAGAACGGGGAAGCAAAACAAAGCAACAAAACCCCTACCTCGATTCAGTTGTATAATGGTCGACATGATGCGTTCGTTTTCGAGGGTTCTTCGAATCCAAGATACGTTGATCGATCGTGTCATCATTGTTCATTTTCAAGGGTTCTCTCCAAGGCTCCAAGAATTCTCCAGAGTTCCTTTCACTTTTTTGCCAATGACCAACATTCTATTAACCCATTAAAATGAGGGAACACATTTCAGAATTCTATCATGCTACGACATTAATGAGTCAGTGTTGCTGTTTCTGAGTCATTATGGCATGGCATTAATTATTGAAACAGTTATCTAGTCATTTAATTGCATCGAATGTTTACAAATAAAATAAAATAAACTTTTCAAATTATTTTATTTTATTTTATTTTATTTTACTAAAAATGTTTGAAAATTAACTTTTTCCCTCGACCCGTGCCGGTCGAGGTTAGACCCATTCTTAGGTAAAGTTATCGTCCCGAACGCAATGGTTCCCTCAGATTTTTAACTCAGGCGTCTGTTTAGAAACTGCCACAACCGCGCACACCCGCAAACTCACTTAACTTAAAGAAAGTTCAAACCACCATTTTGGGATCACCGGGCCTCGGAATGACATGTCGTCTCCGCGCTTGGTCTCGTAATAATTCCATATAATATTTCAAAATAATACATGGAAAAATATAAGACATTACACTGAGAGTCCAACAGATATGTGATTTCACTATTATAGGTATCCTCCCAATTTCTTTTCAACCCTATTTCGACAACAACAAAAAGAAAAACCATGAAAATGTTAAGGATATACCTGATAGATCAGTAATGGGATGTTACACTTAACGCTTGATTGTATGTGAGGGATGTATCATAGTCTCTATACAAGTTATCTTAAATTTCATTGGTAGATTTTTCAAAATTCAACTTTATCTCATCAAAAATGATAGATGGAATTAAGGATGTCTTTGAATTGTTACAAACTATTAGTCTATCTTGAGTTGAGTTCATGTGGTAATTTTGAAAAGTTTTCACATAAAGAAATATAGGAGAATTATTTAAGTTATATGTTGTTAACTTCTATGTGAAACTCTTAACTTTTCATTTGATAATAATATTTTTTGGAATATTTCATACAAATTCATAGTCAAACCTATGTGAAATTATATACTTGAAGATCACCTCCCCCGATGTTTTGGAAGAAGGAAAAATATGGCCAATATCCATCAAAAATTAATTCTACTTTGTAGCATTTAAATCTGGCATCGAACATGGCACACTAATTGCATAAGGTAACATTTGAAAATCACCATCAGATTATAACCTTTGTTTTGAATTCCCACTAATTAATTCATGAATAAATTTTAAATATAAAATGTTAATACATAACATGTGAACAAATTATTAATGTAAACAATTTTGACATATCATTTTGTTTGATCTATATCCACCGTCGACCACAACCATTCATCTAATCTCAAAATAATGTAGACGTGAGGAAAACTTTCATTGATTGTGAATAATTGTTCTACTCAATCATTGTCTATAATGTCTAAAAAATATCACTTTAAAACATTAATGTGTATTTTAAATCTAACAATGACACATTACAGTTCAAAATTGATGATGTCAATCTTGATATTTCATTGAATGATATTCTTTTTATTAACACTGTACTCAATGATCTTCCATCTTCATAATTCATTTTTTCTTGTGAATCACTGAAAAATACTACATTAAAATGAAAATAACAAAACATTTCATTTTATAAATAATTTTTCATCAACTTCCATCAGTCAATCTTAAATATTAATGAATATAAGTTATTAACACTCATTCTCAAAAAATATTTACATCAATTAACAAAAAAATCAAAAAACAATATAGGAGACATATAATTTATAGAAAATATAGTTAGAGATAAATATGAGGTTCTGAGAGAAGGGAAAGGGAAATGTGATGATTGTGATAGAGGAGGTGGTTGTAAGAGGGAACCCTTAGGAGCAAGTTGACTGCAACATGAGAAGGATGGTCGAAGGAGCATGCTAAAGGTAAAAGCCGGTGGATGACTAGAGGGGCATGCTAAAGGGCGAGTATAGTGACCCTAACCTTTTACACATAACATTACATGATTTTAAGAATAATTAAACATCAGAGTAAAAGCCAAGGATCGTGAAGTTTAGTATCTTTGAAGAGTAGGTACATAAAACTTAAAACATGGAACTAAAAAACACTTCATTATTTAATCTTCATAAAGATCTCATAGCTTCCTTTGAGCCCTTATATCTGCATAGGGTACCGTGGGGATCACATGAACAAAGGGGTGAGATAAAAATCCCAGTAATGGAATAAACATAAGAATAAATCTTTAGCACATGGGTTAAAAGGTATAACATAATGATATAAAAAGGCATGGAACATAATGAATCATAACATATAAATATGGGATCATATAAAAATGAATTCGTAGTAATGTCTAAGCAACATAAATCTTGATTTTGGAATGATTCAAGGCTCATTGCACATAGATGATCACAAGTCAAGGTTAACCACCAAGACTGTTGCACATGGTAGCGCAAGTCAAGGCTAACTGCCAAGACCATTGTACATAACATCTCATGAGGCTCAACTTTACCCAATGAATTGGAGTGCTATCTGGGTGCACTCATCTTAACATGTTCATGAATATTCTTTCTATATATATAATCATACATAAACATAAGGTAACCCATGGAGAGGAATGGTTATCACATTCAAGTCAAAAAGCATAATGAATGGGCGTATCATAAAAGTGTCCATGAGAGAAAGGAATTAAAACATTCATGGAAATTAATAATGTAAAATAGGAATATACCATGGTAAGTGATTTCAAATAGAATTGATAACATGTAAGAAGATTATTTAGGAAATTCTTAGCATTAAAACATTTTAGTGCAGTTTTAAGGAAAATAATAAAGAGCATTTAAAATCGAAAAGGGAATAATATTTTATATAAAAATAGAAGTGAAACAATAAGGTTTGAATAAATAAAATACTGATTTTATAAAAACAATTGTGGCTTAAAAAATGTTAGATTGAACTTGAAATTGGGTAAAAATTTGGGAAGTTCCCTTAAAACAGGTTTGCTTATTGGGAAGTATCGAGGTGGGAATCACTTAAAAGCATGTATATCCCCGAAATAGAATGAGGGATGGATATTATGACATGATTTTTGAGCATATAAAAAATATTTATAATTTTTACATAAAAATAAAATTCAACTTCATTTAGGTAAAAATAAAGATAGAGCAACCCGAAGAAATAAAGGCAGTTCGGGTAGAATCCCTTACAGAATATCGACATGGTATCGGGTATACTTAAGAGGGCTTAATGAGAGAGAAAGGGATTTTACATATTTTATACATAATTAGGGAAGTATAGGGAAGTTGATAAATCATACCCCATCATTAGTAATTACACATAAAATGGCATAACATAGAGGACATTCTTGAATAAGAGTGAGAGAGAGAGGATCTCTTACCTAAAGTTCGATCGTGTTCTTTGACTGAAATTAATGACTGGAATAATCAAATTAGGTTCATTAATTACTAATTATAGAACATATTGTACATGTAAAAGATTTAGTATAGCCTTTTTAAGTTCATTCATGACCTTTTTTATGGGTTAATGGGTTCAATTTCATTGTTTGGGTCTGTTTATTTTCTTGGTCTTTACGATCAGTTTACTTATTTTCATGAATAGAGAATCATGTAAAATGGGGATGGTTTTCCATAATTGGAGTTATATTTTATTATTGAACATCCATAAGGTTACATGGTTGAAAATTTAATTATGTTACTTGGTGTGAAGTTGAATCATTATATAAAACATTAATGATAAATAATTGGATTAATTTGGCGATTTTGTTCATAATTAACTTATTTTGTATCATTATCTTACATCATGTAAGAAAAAGGATTGTAGAACATTACATAAGATAAAATAAATATTTAAGTCTATTTCAACCATAAAAATGGTTTCATGACCAGAATTTAATATGGTAAAAGAAATTGATAACATGTCATCCTTGAATGTGATAAATTAACACATCTTAGACGGTGTTTTCATTTCTTTCGTATAAAAGAATGGGAAAGGAGATATGATAGTAACTTATTCCATTATCATAACAACATTCCTATACATGTAAGGTACTGGAGTTTTCATAACATTTGGATACGAAGAGGTATGTATAGAAAATAAAACAAATGAACTTGAAAAGAAAGTAAAAGAATTGAAAAGAGGAATTTACATCGTGAATCAATCTTCCTTGAGAGCCTCTTAATGGGATAGGATTTGGTATTTTGAAGAGACTAAAGGTTTTTGGACGTGGGGGATCTTGGGGATATATTTTGGTAGAATTTAGGCAAGTTAAAAGTCTTAAGAGGAGTGAAGAGAAGAGGTAAGTGTAGGTTCCGGGCGCAGAAGAAGCACGTTGGTGGGTGTTTCCAATATTAATTTTTGTCATTAATGATGATCAATCTGAGATCCGTCATGATAATAAAACGCTAGATATTTAGAAGAGAATGAAGAATGAAAGAAAAATGGGAGTCCTGGAACCATAGATAGGTTCATCATATGTTGGTTATAATTAATTTAATTAAAAGACAAGAATTACCTTGATATAATTCTCTCTCCTTTGATGTTTTCGTTCACGATCCGATGTGATCTGTCATTGCATCATAGAATCCAAGTGTAGGATTCCTCTAGCGGTGATCCACACATTCTCTATGTATCTCTGGACTTCGCTGAAGGGATCTCCGGGAGCTATCGCAGAAGAGCCTTCGCTTGCGATGTCCGCCTTAGATCGTCTTGGGAGATGCTTGCAAAGTCCTCTCCTTGATCCGGTGGTGGAGGATCTCTCTTATAGCTTGAGAGTGTTCTTAGTGGAAAAATAATTCTATCTTGGCTTGAGAACTTTTCTAGATCTGTTGTGTGCAACACCTAAAAATGTCTAGGCTAATGAGAATTATATAATTGGGATTTTAATTACTTAGAATAATAAAATGAATTAATTACCCAAAATCATTTATTCATTTCATTTAATTCTCAGTAAGACCCCATGTCTAATAATAATAGTTGAATATTATTATTACTTGACATGCACCCAATGAATTACACCTAATATTATTTAATTAAATAAATAATATTATTTCTCACAAATCCCCAAAAAAATAGCACAGTGTGTATATTAATATACACGACCTGTACATTTGTTTTTTTTTATTTTATTTATTTCATCCACCACATTTATTAGACCTTGAATAATGGTTATTTATTTCTCAAATAAATATCATTTCATTACTCACTAATAAATATATTATTTCTCCCACAATATATTCTCTCGAATAACAAGTTTCGAAATAAATGTGATCAAACTTCCTTGAATAATTATTAAACCATAATCAGGAATAATCTTTATTCAACTTGTTAAATTAATATTTAACTGAGATACTTGGACACACTTAGTGTGTGACTCTCTAGGCCTATTTCTTAGTGTCATTAGGTGGAGCCTGCCTAAATTCCAAGGTTAACGTCTAACAACACGCCAAGGCACCCATAGATAAAGAAGTTAACGCTGAAATGATGTGTCACCTCCTACAAATTCTTACGATGTAATGTAATCCCTTTGTCTTGATATCTCGAATCAAGTGGGTTGCATGATAGTGTCATCAACCCATGTGCTCGATTATTCTTTCTTTGACTTTCCATAATTGAACTCGCCCATTACTTACCATGGATATGGATTTATTTAGGCTATATAAATTCCATCAAAGGTCTTCAGATATCAACTATCATTATGGAACATAAGGGACACATCCTTTCTCACATTATCTATTAACGCGTTATTACTTGTGATGCACCCAACATATCTTACCTCTTTGAGAACAGTGTGTCATCACAGTTTTTGTCAATACATCTAAGTGTGTGAGTTGTAATACCCATTAATAATAATCTTAAATTCTAAAGACCAATATACACGTCTGGGGATAGGAACATCCAATGACACTATAAAATGTGGATTTACTGCTGGCGGGTCTCCTTCTCATAATATCCTCCTGGATATTACCAAGGGCGCACACCATGAGAAGGTGCCTTAAAGTTTTATGAGTCCTCACCCCTAATGGCATGTATTATTTTTGTCCCTTAAATAAAATCATCTGGCCATAGAACATATATTCAAGAATAGTGTTATGTCACTTCCAGGTTCTCATCATAGCAGGGATCTGCTATGACCTTTAATGAAACAGTTATCCTTAGGAAATTATCACATGCATTGTCACGCAGAAGAACAATCAAGATGTGACAAGGTATTTATTAATGAATAAAGTACAAAGTAGTTGGTTCTAGGATACCAAATCCAACAGACTCCCACTTGGACTAGAGCCAACTGCTAACAACCTTTAACCCAATAGCTCTCAAATGATATTCCTACTTCTGCTGAGATAGGCCTTTACTCATGGGGTATGCCACGTTCTCTTCTGTGGACACTCTGCTTACTAAAACTTCACCCCTTTGATAGAAATCCCTCAAGAGGTGATACTTCCAGAGTATGTGCTTTGTCCGTTGATGTGACCTCAGTTCTTTTGCAACAGTCACCACTGCAGTATTATCACAATACAATGTGATAGGATCTTTACTGTTAGGCACCACATCAAGCTCCTGGAAAAAGTTCTGAATCTAGACAGCTTACTTGGCTACATTAGAAGCCGCTATATATTCAAACTCCACTGTAGAATCAGCGACAACTGGCTACTTTGAACTCTTCCAGCTCACAGCTCCTCCGTTGAGATAGAAAACATATCCTGATTGAGACTTCAGATCGTTCTGATCTGTCTGAAAACCAGCATCAGTATATCCTCTGATGACAAGCTCATTCTCTCCTACATACACCAAGAACATATCCTTAGTTATTCTCATATACTTAAGGATAGTCTTAATAGTAGTCCAATGTTGTTCTCCTGGATCTTCTTGATATCTGCCTACCATACTCAGTGCATAGGCAACATCAAGCCCGGTACATATCATGGCATACGTGATGTATCCTATTTTTAAAGCGCAGGGGATTTTACTCATTCTATCTTTCTGTTGTTTTGTTTGAGGACGCATTTTCTTAGAAAGATATAGGCCATGTGACACTAGAACCAATCCCCTCCAGGATTGTTCCATACTAAATCTCTTTAGTATCTGGTCAATATATGTACCATGACTTAGTTCAAGCATCCTCTTGGATCTATCACGAATGATCTTGATCTCTAGAATGTAGGCTATTTCACCCAAGTCCTTCATGGAGAAACACTTGTTCAACCAGTCCTTAACCAACTCTAAGACTGGTACATCGTTTCCAATAATCAATATTTCGTCAACATATACTACTAGGATGACGACCGCATTCCCATTAAACTGCTTATAAACACATGGCTCACATTTAATTAATCAATCCTTTTATCTTAAACCCTTTTCTGAATTTCCTTTAGATTCTCATCCATCATAATTTTAAACAAATAAATTCATTTAAAATTATCTTTTCACGTAACTTTTACCTTAGAGGAAATCTGGTGAATCCCCGTTTATAACTACCTAATGAGTAGGAACGAACATTATGTAGATTTTAAATTAAACACATATATATATATCACCTATCACGTTTTGTGCCTTAGCTTTACACTCGCACTATGGTACACATCTCAAGGGTTTGTATAATATAATAATAAATTTTAATAAATCTTCATAATTTGGATGAGTACACGGCGTGTAGTTCTGACTACATGGCATGTACTTTTGTTCATCATCCATCTGAAGTACACGCCTAGGGACATGGTGTGTAGATGTACTTCAGAAATCTTTGAAGTACACGGCGTGTTCTATAATGACCCATACTTTACATACATTGTTAGTAATTCAAAAATTAATTACACTTATTACAACATATAACAAAACCATGAAAGGACCGTATAGGTATAGTGTCTTTAGAAACTGGGAAACATAAACAACTGGTTCATAAAGCGTCTACATTTTCTCCCATTTATTTCATCATATCTATAGTCCCTTTTGGCATATCTTACTTAATAACCTTCTTCCTGACCTGGGGAAAGAAAACATACAAAAGGGTCAGCTCAAATGCTCAGTAAGGGTAAACAAAAGAAATATCAATCACATCATATTCATAAGAACATAACATTTTGGAAATCTTATCCAGCAAAAGAGATCATAATTTCATAACATGGGATAAATCATGGTAGTGAAATGTAATCACAATAATAATAACTTAAAACATGAAGCTTTGTGGAATACACACATAATCATATAGAATCATTTCTTATTAGTCAAGACTCATTTCCAAGACTATCTTAGTGGACAAAGTCCATTTCTAAACCGAGTTCATTCCTCGTTTCAGTCCTATTTCACTGAACCAGTTTAACATGTCATTCCATCCAATTATATATCATGAGATATAAAATCTTTACACAATGAATTGGAGGGAGATATAGGTCCCACCCATCTCATAATGATACCATTCTTATGTATGCCACAAAATCATAAACCATACATCATAGCATAACCCATGTAATAAAAATGGTATTCTTAAACATCGTGACATCATAAAACAATTCATATAAGATAAAGGAATTCATAAAAATAATTTCATCACAACATAATCAAATCAATGTAATAATAGGGATAGAAACATAACCCTTTATTATCTTATATGGAAAATAATTTTGATAAAACACTTGAACTCCATTCTTGAGGAAAATATCCTTTCTACTTAAAAAACACTTTTCCTTTCTTAACATGTCATACAATTATAAACTAAAAGAAGTTGATTAAAAATAAACTTGAAAAATTGTAAATGAAGATTCTTGGAAATAATGTTTTAAAAATACATTCATGTCGTATAAGTTAAAAAAACCTTCTTCTCGTACTTTTGTCGAAAAAGTCAAAAAGTACCTCGTACGAAAAACGACAAAAGATTCCTTTCATATCTTTTACTAAAAACTCACCGAAGAGTAAAATTGGATTTAAACAATTGTAGGTGGATGGAAATAATATTACATATTGAGGAAACATGGATGTGGATGATAAAATACACCCCAGTAAATTCCAAAGTATAAACAATCTCGGATAAAAATGAGATTGTGATATTTCCCTTACCTTAGGTCCGATTTGCTTCGTAAGTGTCTGAACCTCCTGTATAATGATTTAAATAATGTCATTGACTCGTTCCAGAATCATAATAATTTTTATGATATCATATATGGTCATATTCTTAGCTTATTATTAGTAATATTTCATTGCTACTTGTTATTCGGGTGTTTATTACTTTTTGTTCTTATGCGTGTTTTGTCGAATAAATTCTTATTATTCTTTTTAGGTTATAGATACCCCATTTCCAGAATGGTATTAGTGTAATATATATCATATTTATTCACTCAATTCATTTATGTAATCATTATTCAATGAAAATCGTGTAGAACGAGTCGCATCACATCGTGGAGACGGTATTTCGTACGTACGCACGAGTGATGATATCGTTCTCATGATCGTGGAATTGTATTGGAGTGTATGTATACTATTTCAAAATCAATATCACTTTAAAATAATCATATATATTCATTCTTTACACCATTATACTCATCCAAGTAAGGTGGTGGTGGAAAATAGATTACACTACAGCGTGGAGACGGTATTCCGTACGTACGCACGCGCGGTGATTTCGTTTTCTGTAGGATGGATAGATGGTGAAATAGGGTTGTTTCATACTTATAATAACATATCATTATATGAGTGATACTGATGTTATTAATTCATAATTAAACAACTAAAGAAGAATAAGTGGAAGAAGAAATAAAGTTGAAAGAATCGGTAACGGACATTACCTCTTCTTTGAAGCGCTTCTTTGAGACCTCCTTTTAGGGCACTAAAATTGGTCTTTGAAGAAGACCAGGACCTCTAGGATGTTTATAGGGAAGTGGAGAGGAGAAATTGGCAGGGTTTGGCCGAGCTTGAAGGCACAAAGTGGTGTGGGGAAGAGAGGGAGGAGATGCCCCTTTTATAAGGGAGGAGAGGGGCACCTTTGGAAAATCTAAAAATATTATTTTATTATAAAGCCATATTCGGTATTAAATAGATCCAAATTGATTTATTTAGAAGCTAATGTGGGTATGGGTCCAAATCATCTCATCCAATAGAATTTGGACAAGTTTAGTTTACTATTTTAACCTTATCATTTAGATTTAACTTTAAGTTAGATAATTTTACTTTTACCGTGTCTTTTTGTGTTCTTACACTATAAGGTTAATAAACTTACTATAACAAGCCAAAAGAACCCAAAGTTGTTTATTATTAATATATATAACCTTATCTAATTAATTTGGCCGAACCTTAGATTTTTAGGAATAAAATAAAAATTAATAATATAATATTTGTTTTAAAAACTATTTTATGTCAACTTTGACACTATTTAGTAATTGATTTTTGTGAAAATCATAACAGAATGATTAGTTCTAAAAAAGTTAATTAAATCAATACTAACATGTCATATTAACCTATAAAATTAGTGTAATTCATAAAAAGTCTCAAATTACATTTATTTGGGTATTTATAACATCAATTATGTCAATATTTCATTAATAAGATAATTACTGCATCATCTTTGTGTCATAAATAAATTAAATTATTTAATGTCTAAAAATTAAAAATAAAATACCATTATGTAGTAAATCTTTTTATCTTTCTAATTAATATTTATAGTCAAATTTATCTTATGTATAACCCTATATTAAAAAAAATTTACTTATTAAACTTTGATTTTAACTATTTTAACCCTTCTTTAAATAAATTAATAATAAATGTCCTAATCTAATCCAAGTGGGCCTAAATGGTCATATTTTATTCCTAAGGTTGTTTTTGGTCGAATTACACTTATCCAATAGAATTAGGACATGTGTTAGGGTAATAATAATATCATTTTTACCCTTAATTACCCTATTTACTTTTAACCGTGGTAAATAAAAGTAAAAAGTTACTATTCACCAAAAATTATTATCATCTCATTGAACCACATTTTACTTACTGACATCAACCGTGTCTCTCGGATTTTTGAAATTCCACTCACAGAAGCGGTAAAATTAAGTTTTATGTAAATTTGCAAATTCTCCTAGGAGGTGGGTAAAAGACGGTGAAAAGTTCAATAAAATTTTTATATATCTAAAATTATTATAAAATTACTCCAATGAATTACATTGAACTTATATAGGTATTATATATCAATTTTGACCTAAAATAAATTTAAATAAAATAAATAATTATTTAAATAAAAAGTCGGTTTTTAAATAGTAACCCAGTGTTTTCACTATTCATCAAAAATTGAAAGTTTCCAGAAAAATACCAAAATTTCACCCTAGGCTAATTTAGATATTCCAAATCCAAAAACAAAGTCTATTTTGAAAAATAAAATTTACAAAATTTCAAAAAGTGGTTATTACTATTCATAACAGCTAGTTTTAATAATATTTTAATAGCATATCGTTGTTTAGTGAAACTCGGTATTGCGTACGACGCAAGCTATCAAGGAAGGTCGTGATTGCGTGTAAAGCAAGCCAAGATAGTGTTGTGTGTAGTGAAAGATTCCTTTGATGGTTTATATAAAATAAAAACAAAATATTTCTTATAAAAGTCTCAGGTGTTACATTTTACCGCCCATAAAATGAATTTCACCCTCGAAATTCGTCACTTGTAACAAACAGATGAGGATACCTCTCCCTCATCATATCCTCAAGCTCCCATGTAGCTTCTTCTAATTGGTGGTTCCTCCATAAAAATTTCACCAAGCGAGTGGTCTTGTTCCGTAGTACTTTTTCACTACGATCGAGAATCTCTATCGGCTGTTCTTCATAAGAAAGATCTTGTTCCAGCGGTACAACTTCAGAGCTGAGTACATGTGAAGGATCAGGTATGTACTTTCTCAGGAGAGATACATAGAACACATTGTGAACTTGAGAGAGATTCGGTGGAAGCGACAATCGGTAATCTACCTTCCCAACACGATCCAGTATTTTGAAAGGACTGATATACCTAGGGCTCAGCTTTCCCTTCTTTCCAAATCTCACTACTCTCTTCCAAGGAGATATTCGTAAGAACACTTTATCACCCACTTCAAACTCTATGTCTTTTCTTCGGTTGTTGGAATAACTTTTTTGTCGACTCTGAGCTGCTCTTATGTGTTGTTGAATAGATCGGACCTTTTCTGCCATCTCATCAACAAGATTAGGTCCTAATAGCTTTCTTTCCCCAACTTCATCCCAACAAGTTAGAGTCCTGCATTTTTTTCCATAGAGAGCTTCATAAGGAGCCATCTGAATACTGGAGTGAAAGCTATTATAATAATAAAATTCCACCAAAGGTAGGTGTTGATCCCAACCACCTTTGAAATCCATAGATCAAGCTCTCAACATATCTTCTAGAGTTTGAATCGTCCTCTCAGACTGACCGTCTGTCTGAGGATGATAAGCAGTGCTGAAACTCAACTCTGTATCCAGAGTATGCTGAAGACTTCGCCATAACTTTGAGGTAAACCTTGGATCCTGATCAGATATAATAGAAAGTGGTACTCCATGCAATCTTACCACTTCCTTTACATATATCCTGGCAAGATGATCCAGAGAGAAATCCTCTCTAATATCAATGAAGTGTGCAGACTTTGTAAGACGATCAACTATGACCCAGATAGCATTATTGCCTTTGGATGTTTTAGGAAGTCTTGTGACAAAGTCCATAGTGATGTTTTCCCATTTCCATTCGGGTATGAGTAATGGTTTTAACATCCCCTTATACTTCTATCTCTCAGCTTTAACTTGCTGACAAACCAAGCATCGAGAGACATATTCAGCAACATCTCTTTTCATGCCATCCCACCAGAAGTACTCTTTCAGGTCCCTATACATATTCGTGCTTCCAGGATGAATAGAGAATGAAGAACTATGAGCCTCATCCAACAGCTCCTTATTTAATTCGGGGATGGGAGGAACACAAACCCGATTCCTGAACTTTATTATCCCATCACAATCAAGGTTGAATTCAGGAACATTTCTCACCTTCTTTTGTAACTCTACATCTTCTTTTTGTGCCTCTTTAATCTTAACATGTATAGATGGTTGAACATTCATTTGAGAAACATATGATTTTTCCCCTTTCATTATAATTCCAAGATCCATCCTTTGTAAATCCATAAATATTGGATCTTTTGTGATCCTCATCATGGATAAACTAGCATGGTCTTGTCGACTTAATGCATCTGCCACCTTGTTTGATTTCCCAGGGTGGTAATGAATTGAGCATTCGTAATACTTAATCAGCTTCAACCATCTTCTTTGGCACATATTCATCTCCTTTTGTGTGAAAATATACTTTAAACTTTTATGATTAGTATAAATGTCACACCTTTCTCCATAAAGATAATGTCTCCAAATCTTTAATGCAAAGATTACCACAGATAACTCCAAATCATGAGTTGGGTAATTTTTCTCATGGATTTTTAACTGTCGTGAGGCATAATCTATCACCATATCATTTTGCATAAGAACACACCCCAATCCCTTCTTGGATGCGTCATTGTAGATCACAAACCTTTCTCCACTATAAGGCAGTGTGAGCACAGGTGCACTGGATAACCTTCTTTTCAACTCCTTGAAATTATCTTCACATTCCTCCATCCAAACAAACTTAACTCCTTTCCAAGTCAACCTGGTGAGTGGATTAGATAATCGTGAAAAATCTTTCACAAAACATCGATAATATCCAGCCAAACCAAGAAAACTTCGGATCTCAGTTACTGTTGTTGGTCTCGACCATCTTTCGATAACCTCTGTTTTTGCTGGATCCACAGATATCCCCTCTTTTGAGATTATGTGACCCAAAAATGAAACTTTTTGAATCCAAAATTCACACTTGGTAAATTTGGATTAAAGCTTCTCCTTTATCAGGGTCTTCAATATAATTCTCAAGTGATCTTCATGTTCTTCCTTACTCTTTGAATATACAAGAATATCGTCTATAAAGACTACCACAAACTGATCAAGATAGTCTCTAAAGACTCTATTCATCAGATCCATGAAGATAGAAGGGGAATTAGTAAGACCAAATGGCATCACTATAAATTCATAGTGTCCATACCTTGTACGGAAAGTCGTCTTTGGTATATCCTCCCTTTTGACCCTTAATTGATGATACCCTGAACGAAGATCAATCTTGGAAAAGTATTGAGCTCCGCGTAGTTGGTCAAATAAGTCATCAATGCGTGGGAGAGGATATTTGTTCTTGATAGTGATCTTATTAAGTTCTCGATAATCAATTCAGAGTCTCATTGATCTATCTTTCTTCTTAACAAACAGAACAAGTGCTCCCCAAGGTGACACACTAGGGAGTATGAACCCCTTATCAAGATTCTCTTGGAGTTGCTTCTTTAATTCCTGCAACTCAATTGGGGTCATTCTATAAGGTGTCTTTGAAATAGGTAAAGCACTCGGTACGAGTTCTATTGAAAACTCAACTTCACGATTTTGTGGAAGACCCAGCAATTCCTCCAGAAAGACATCATCAAACTCCCGTACAATGGGCATATTCTTTATCGTGAGTTTCTCACCAACCATTTGAGATAAATAACCTTCATTTAGTGGAATCAAGACCCATAAGATGGAAGAAATTTCCACTGGAAGGTTATGTTCATCCATGCATCGATAGACGATCAAAGATTGATCTAGAATATGAAATGTGAATTCCCTTATTTGGCAATTGATATGAGCTCCATATAGAGAAATCCAATACATGCCAAGAATCACATCAAATTCCACTATAGGGAGGATCACAAGATTTACAGGAATCACTTTCCCACAAACTTCAATTGGAGAAGAATTATAAACTTTTGATGCAACTATTGTGCCATTAGGGGTTGTTACAGCTAACTCAACATCTAATTGTTGAGGTAATACGGTGATACCCTTAGAAAATTCTTCAGAAATAAAGGAGTGGGTGGATCCAGAATCAAATAAAACATTTTCTACTTTAGAGTGGATAGTAAGTGTACCTTTCACCACTTCATTATCGTACTCCACGTCACTGGTAAAAATTTCATGTGACTTTATATTGTCTTTAGCCTTAAGAGTTGGTTGACGTCGATCATCATCAACAACCCTTGGATTAGGGCATTGATTGGAATAATGTCCCATTTCCTTTCACTTGTAACATTGAAGTGTAGGAGGTGCACTCTGTGTAGCCTTTTCATTGTTCGCATCACTATACATCTTCTTCCCATCATTGCGGCATTCAAATGCCCGATGACCTTCCTTTCCACATTTTAAACATTTACTTGTCCCTTTAAGACAACTCTCTCCATGTTTCTTTCCACACTTTGAGCATAAGGGAAAACTCATCTTCTTTTCAGTGTGCTCTTTAGATTTTCCTTTGAATTCCATTTTCCTATTCTTATCAAACCCATATGACTGATGGGTTACTCCAATCTCCATCTCAACTTTGAGAGCACATCGAACGATTTCCTCGTAGCTATTGAAGTCCCTTATGGCTAACACCCTTCGAAGACTTGGTTTTAAGCCACTAAAGAATCGATCGATCTTACTCTCAGGTTGGATAATAATACCAGAAGTGTACCTTGCAAGTCTTGTAAAATTTGCTTTATAGGTACCAATAGATTCATCATCCTTTTGCTGTAGTTCAAGAAACTCCTTCTCCATCTTTTTTCGGAGAATATGAGGGAAGTACTTATTGAAAAATAAGTTCTTGAACTCATCCCATTCCATGGACTCAATTTCATCTCTTCACCTCGTATTCTTGATAATATTCCACCATTGATCAGTATCACCTTCCAAACGATACACTGCTAAGATGACTTTATCATGTTTAGAACATTGAAGAACTGAAAATATCTTTTCAGTAGTACTGATCCATTGTTCAGCAACAAATGGATCAGTAGACCCGTTGAATGAAGGTGGACGCTGTCTCATGAAGGATTCAACAGAATGTTGGTCCTTCCTTTGCTTGTTTGGAAGTTCTGCATGATTCATAGCTTGAGAAAGTTGTGTGATCATGGCTACAATATTTTGCATTCCAGCTCCCATAATGTTTGTTTGCTCAGGGGGACAATCATTTCATTGCCCATCGCATTCCGCATTAACACGGTTCCTTCGGGTTCCAGCCATTTACTAAAACCAAGAAGAATAGTGTGAGAAACACTAATTATAATAGGAAAACCGCATAATCAAGAATAAAATTTCACACTTAAGGTCTTATCCTAGGTTATTCATGACCATTTTTAAAACACTAATATTGTGTTCTATGCTTAGACTTATCCTTAGGATTCTTACTAAGGCTTTCACATCCTAGTTTCCAAAGGTTGAATATACCTTTCCTCTAATACCAACTATAACAACCCGTACTTTACATACATTGTTAGTACTTCAAAATTGAAGTACACTTATTACAACATATAACAAACCCATGAAAGGATCATATAGGTATAGTGTCTTTAGAAACTGGGAAACATAAACAACTGGTTCATAAAGCGTCTACACTGTCTCCCATTTATTTCATCATATCTATAGTCCCTTTTGGAATATCTTACTTAATAACCTTCTTCCTGTCCTGGGGAAAGAAAACATACAAAAGGTTGATCTCAAATGCTCAGTAAGGGTAAACAAAAGAAATATCAATCACATCATATTCATAAGAACATAACATTTTTGAAATCTAACCCTGCAAAAGAGATCATAATTTCATAACATGGGATAAATCATGGTAGTGAAATGTAATCACAATAATCATAACTTAAAACATGAAGCTTTGTGGCATACACACATAATCATAGAGAATAATTTCTTATTAGTCAAGACTCATTTCCAAGATTATCTTAGTGGACAAAGTCCATTTCTGAACCAAGTTCATTCCTCGTTTCAGTCCTGTTTCACTAAACCAGTTTAACCTGCCGTTCCAACCATGTCTATCTCATGAGATATAAAATCTTTACCCAATGCGTTGGAGGGAGATATAGGTCCCACCCATATCATAATGATACCATTCTTATGTGTTCCATAAAATCATAAACCATACATCATAGCATAACCCATATAATAAAAATGGGATTCTTAAACATCATGACATCATAAAACAATTCATATAAGATAAAGGAATTCATAAAAATAATTCCATCACAACATAATCAAATCAATGTAATAATAGGGATAGAAACAGAACCCTTTATTATCTTATATGGAAAATAATTTTGATAAAACACTTGAACTCCATTCTTGAGGAAAATATCCTTTCTACTTCAAAAACACTTTTCCTTTCTTAACATGTCATAAAATTCTAAACTAAAAGAAGTTGATTAAAAATAAACTTGAAAACTTGTAAAGGAAGCTTCTTGGAAATAATTTTTTAAAAATCCATTCATGTCGTATAAGTTAAAAAATCATTCTTCTTGTACTTTTGTCGGAAAAGTCAAAAAGTACCTCGTACGAAAAACGACAAAAGATTTCTTTCATATCTTTTACTAAAAACTCACCGAAGGGTAAAATTGGATTTAAACAATTTTAGGTGGATGGAAATAATATTACATATTGAGGAAACATGGATGTGGATGATAAAATACACCCCATTAAATTCCAAAGTACAAACAATCTCGGATAAAAATGAGATTGTGATATTTCCATTACCTTAGGTCTGATTTGCTTCGTAAGTGTCTGAACCTCCTGTATAATGATTTAAATAATGTAATTTACTCATTACAGAATCATACTCATTGTTATGATATCATAAATGTTCATATTCTTATCTTATTATTAGTAATATTTCATTGCTACTTGTTATTCGGGTGTTTATTACTTTTTGTTCTTATGCGTGTTTTGTCGAATAAATTCTTATTCTTATTTTAAGGTTATAGATACCTCATTTCCAGAATGGTATTAGTGTAATATATATCATATTTATTCACTCAATTCATTTATTTAATCATTATGCAATGAAAATCATGTAGAACGAGTCGCATCACATCATGGAGAAGGTATTTCGTACGTACACACGAGCGATGATATCGTTCCCATGATCGTGGAATTGTATTGGAGTGTATGTATATTATTTAAGAATCAATATCACTTTAAAATAATCATATATATTCATTATTTACACCATTATACCCATCCAAGTAAGGTGGTGGTGGAAAAT
This sequence comes from Viscum album, assembly GCA_963277665.1. NCBI lineage: Eukaryota > Viridiplantae > Streptophyta > Magnoliopsida > Santalales > Viscaceae > Viscum > Viscum album. The sequence continues at coordinate 1,250,582,866 of OY728121.1, forward strand.
AGATTACACCACGGTGTGGAGACGGTATTCCGTACGTACGCACGCGCGGTGATTTCGTTTTCCGTAGGATGGATAGATGGAGAAATAGGGTTGTTTAATACTTATAATAACATATAAGTATATGATTGATACTGATTTTTTTAATTCATAATGAAACAACTAAATAAGAAGAAGTAGAAGAAGAAATAAAGTTGAAAGAATCGGTAACGGACATTACCTCTTCTTTGAAGCGCTTCTTTGAGACCTCCTTTTAGAGCACTAAAATTGGTCTTTGAAGAAGACCAAGACCTCTAGGATGCTTCTAGGGAAGTGGAGAGGATAAATTTTCAGGGTTTTTCCGAGCTTGAAGGCTCGAAGTGGTGTGAGGAAGAGAGGGAGGAGATGCCCCTTTTATAAGGGAGGAGAGGGGCACCTTTGGAAAAACTAAAAATATTATTTTATTATAAAGCCATATTCAGTTTTAAATAGCTCCAAATTGATTTATTTCGATTATAAGGTGGGTATGGGTCGAAATCATCTCATCCAATAGAATTTGGACAATTTTAGTTTACTATTTTAACCTTATCATTTAGATTTAACTTTAAGTTAGATAATTTTACTTTTACCGTGTCTTTTTGTGTTCTTACACTATAAGGTTAATAAACTTACTATAACAAGCCAAACGAACCCCAAGTTGTTTATTATTAATATATATAACCTTATCTAAGTCATTTTTCCGAACCTTAGATTTTTAGGAATAAAATAACAATTAATAATATAATATTTGTTTTAAAAACTATTTTATGTCAATTTTGACACTATTTAGTAATTGATTTTTGTGAAAATCATAACAGAATGATTAGTTCGAAAAAAGTTAATTAAATCAATACTAACATGTCATATTAACCTATAAAATTAGTGTAATTCATAAAAAGTCTCAAATTACATTTATTTGGGTATTTATAACATCAATAATGTCAATATTTCATTAATAAGATAATTACTGCATCATCTTTGTGTCATAAATAAATTAAATTATTTAATGTCTAAAAATTAAAAATAAAATACCATTATGTAGTAAATCTTTTTATCTTTCTAATTAATATTTATAGTCAAATTTATCTTATGTATAACCCTATATTAAAAAAATTTTACTTATTAAACTTTGATTTTAACTATTTTAACCCTTCTTTAAATAAATTAATAATAAATGTCCTAATCTAATCCAAGTGGGCCTAAATGGTCATATTTTATTCCTAAGGTTGTTTTTGGTCGAATTACACTTATCCAATAGAATTAGGACATGTGTTAGGGTAATAATAATATCATTTTTACCCTTAATTACCCTATTTACTTTTAACTGTGGTAAATAAAAGTAAAAAGTTACTATTCACCAAAAATTATTATCATCTCATTGAACCACATTTTACTTACTGACATCAACCGTGTCTCTCGGATTTTTGAAATTCCACTCACAGAAGCGGTAAAATTAAGTTTTATGTAAATTTGCAAATTCTCCTAGGAGGTGGGTAAAAGACGGTGAAAAGTTCAATAAAATTTTTATATATCTAAAATTATTATAAAATTACTCCAATGAATTACATTGAACTTATATAGGTATTATATATCAATTTTGACCTAAAATAAATTTAAATAAAATAAATAATTATTTAAATAAAAAGTCGGTTTTTAAATAGTAACCCAGTGTTTTCACTATTCATCAAAAATTGAAAGTTTCCAGAAAAATACCAAAATTTCACCCTAGGCTAATTTCGATATTCCAAATCCAAAAACGAAGTCTATTTTGAAAAATAAAATTTACAAAATTTCAAAAAGTGGTTATTACTATTCATAACAGCTAGTTTTAATAATATTTTAATAGCATATCGTTGTTTAGTGAAACTCGGTATTGCGTACGACGCAAGCTATCAAGGAAGGTCGTGATTGCGTGTAAAGCAAGCCAAGATAGTGTTGTGTGTAGTGAAAGATTCCTTTGATGGTTTATATAAAATAAAAACAAAATATTTCTTATAAAAGTCTCAGGTGTTACATTTTACCGCCCATAAAATGAATTTCGCCCTCGAAATTCGTCACTTGTAACAAACAGATGAGGATACCTCTCCCTCATCATATCCTCAAGCTCCCATGTAGCTTCTTCTAATTGGTGGTTCCTCCATAAAAATTTCACCAAGCGAGTGGTCTTGTTCCGTAGTACTTTTTCACTACGATCGAGAATCTCTATCGGCTGTTCTTCATAAGAAAGATCTTGTTCCAGCGGTACAACTTCAGAGCTGAGTACATGTGAAGGATCAGGTATGTACTTTCTCAGGAGAGATACATAGAACACATTGTGAACTTGAGAGAGATTCGGTGGAAGCGCCAATCGGTAATCTACCTTCCCAACACGATCCAGTATTTTGAAAGGACTGATATACCTAGGGCTCAGCTTTCCCTTCTTTCCAAATCTCACTACTCTCTTCCAAGGAGATATTCGTAAGAACACTTTATCACCCACTTCAAACTCTATGTCTTTTCTTCGGTTGTTGGAATAACTTTTTTGTCGACTCTGAGCTTCTCTTATGTGTTGTTGAATAGATCGGACCTTTTCTGCCATCTCATCAACAAGATTAGGTCCTAATAGCTTTCTTTCCCCAACTTCATCCCAACAAGTTAGAGTCCTGCATTTTTTTCCATAGAGAGCTTCATAAGGAGCCATCTGAATACTGGAGTGAAAGCTATTATAATAATAAAATTCCACCAAAGGTAGGTGTTGATCCCAACCACCTTTGAAATCCATAGATCAAGCTCTCAACATATCTTCTAGAGTTTGAATCGTCCTCTCAGACTGACCGTCTGTCTGAGGATGATAAGCAGTGCTGAAACTCAACTCTGTATCCAGAGTATGCTGAAGACTTCGCCATAACTTTGAGGTAAACCTCGGATCCTGATCAGATATAATAGAAAGTGGTACTCCATGCAATCTTACCACTTCCTTTACATATATCCTGGCAAGATGATCCAGAGAGAAATCCTCTCTAATATCAATGAAGTGTGCAGACTTTGTAAGACGATCAACTATGACCCAGATAGCATTATTGCCTTTGGATGTTTTAGGAAGTCTTGTGACAAAGTCCATAGTGATGTTTTCCCATTTCCATTCGGGTATGAGTAATGGTTGTAACATCCCCTTATACTTCTATCTCTCAGCTTTAACTTGCTGACAAACCAAGCATCGAGAGACATATTCAGCAACATCTCTTTTCATGCCATCCCACCAGAAGTACTCTTTCAGGTCCCTATACATATTCGTGCTTCCAGGATGAATAGAGAATGAAGAACTATGAGCCTCATCCAACAGCTCCTTATTTAATTCGGGGATGGGAGGAACACAAACCCGATTCCTGAACTTTATTATCCCATCACAATCAAGGTTGAATTCAGGAACATTTCTCACCTTCTTTTGTAACTCTACATCTTCTTTTTGTGCCTCTTTAATCTTAACATGTATAGATGGTTGAACATTCATTTGAGAAACATACGATTTTTCCCCTTTCATTATAATTCCAAGATCCATCCTTTGTAAATCCATAAATATTGGATCTTTTGTGATCCTCATCATGGATAAACTAGCATGGTCTTGTCGACTTAATGCATCTGCCACCTTGTTTGATTTCCCAGGGTGGTAATGAATTGAGCATTCGTAATACTTAATCAGCTTCAACCATCTTCTTTGGCACATATTCATCTCCTTTTGTGTGAAAATATACTTTAAACTTTTATGATCAGTATAAATGTCACACCTTTCTCCATAAAGATAATGTCTCCAAATCTTTAATGCAAAGATTACCACAGATAACTCCAAATCATGAGTTGGGTAATTTTTCTCATGGATTTTTAACTGTCGTGAGGCATAATCTATCACCATATCATTTTGCATAAGAACACACCCCAATCCCTTCTTGGATGCGTCATTGTAGATCACAAACCTTTCTCCACTACAAGGCAGTGTGAGCACAGGTGCACTGGATAACCTTCTTTTCAACTCCTTGAAATTATCTTCACATTCCTCCATCCAAACAAACTTAACTCCTTTCCAAGTCAACCTGGTGAGTGGATTAGATAATCGTGAAAAATCTTTCACAAAACATCGATAATATCCATCCAAACCAAGAAAACTTCGGATCTCAGTTACTGTTGTTGGTCTCGACCATCTTTCGATAACCTCTGTTTTTGCTGGATCCACAGATATCCCCTCTTTTGAGATTATGTGACCCAAAAATGAAACTTTTTGAATCCAAAATTCACACTTGGTAAATTTGGATTAAAGCTTCTCCTTTATCAGGGTCTTCAATATAATTCTCAAGTGATCTTCATGTTCTTCCTTACTCTTTGAATATACAAGAATATCGTCTATAAAGACTACCACAAACTGATCAAGATAGTCTCTAAAGACTCTATTCATCAGATCCATGAAGATAGAAGGGGAATTAGTAAGACCAAATGGCATCACTATAAATTCATAGTGTCCATACCTTGTACGGAAAGTCGTCTTTGGTATATCCTCCCTTTTGACCCTTAATTGATGATACCCTGAACGAAGATCAATCTTGGAAAAGTATTGAGCTCCGCGTAGTTGGTCAAATAAGTCATCAATGCGTGGGAGAGGATATTTGTTCTTGATAGTGATCTTATTAAGTTCTCGATAATCAATTCAGAGTCTCATTGATCTATCTTTCTTCTTAACAAACAGAACAAGTGCTCCCCAAGGTGACACACTAGGGAGTATGAACCCCTTATCAAGATTCTCTTGGAGTTGCTTCTTTAATTCCTGCAACTCAATTGGGGTCATTCTATAAGGTGTCTTTGAAATAGGTAAAGCACTCGGTACGAGTTCTATTGAAAACTCAACTTCACGATTTTGTGGAAGACCCAGCAATTCCTCCAGAAAGACATCATCAAACTCCCGTACAATGGGCATATTCTTTATCGTGAGTTTCTCACCAACCATTTGAGATAAATAACCTTCATTTAGTGGAATCAAGACCCATAAGATGGAAGAAATTTCCACTGGAAGGTTATGTTCATCCATGCATCGATAGACGATCAAAGATTGATCTAGAATATGAAATGTGAATTCCCTTATTTGGCAATTGATATGAGCTCCATATAGAGAAATCCAATACATGCCAAGAATCACATCAAATTCCACTATAGGGAGGATCACAAGATTTACAGGAATCACTTTCCCACAAACTTCAATTGGAGAAGAATTATAAACTTTTGATGCAACTATTGTGCCATTAGGGGTTGTTACAGCTAACTCAACATCTAATTGTTGAGGTAATACGGTGATACCCTTAGAAAATTCTTCAGAAATAAAGGAGTGGGTGGATCCAGAATCAAATAAAACATTTTCTACTTTAGAGTGGATAGTAAGTGTACCTTTCACCACTTCATTATCGTACTCCACGTCACTGGTAAAAATTTCATGTGACTTTATATTGTCTTTAGCCTTAAGAGTTGGTTGACGTCGATCATCATCAACAACCCTTGGATTAGGGCATTGATTGGAATAATGTCCCATTTCCTTTCACTTGTAACATTGAAGTGTAGAAGGTGCACTCTGTGTAGCCTTTTCATTGTTCGCATCACTATACATCTTCTTCCCATCATTGCGGCATTCAAATGCCCGATGACCTTCCTTTCCACATTTTAAACATTTACTTGTCCCTTTAAGACAACTCTCTCCATGTTTCTTTCCACACTTTGAGCATAAGGGAAAACTCATCTTCTTTTCAGTGTGCTCTTTAGATTTTCCTTTGAATTCCATTTTCCTATTCTTATCAAACCCATATGACTGATGGGTTACTCCAATCTCCATCTCAACTTTGAGAGCACATCGAACGATTTCCTCGTAGCTATTGAAGTCCCTTATGGCTAACACCCTTCGAAGACTTGGTTTTAAGCCACTAAAGAATCGATCGATCTTACTCTCAGGTTGGATAATAATACCAGAAGTGTACCTTGCAAGTCTTGTAAAATTTGCTTTATAGGTACCAATAGATTCATCATCCTTTTGCTGTAGTTCAAGAAACTCCTTCTCCATCTTTGTTCGGAGAATATGAGGGAAGTACTTATTGAAAAATAAGTTCTTGAACTCATCCCATTCCATGGACTCAATTTCATCTCTTCACCTCGTATTCTTGATAATATTCCACCATTGATCAGTATCACCTTCCAAACGATACACTGCTAAGATGACTTTATCATGTTTAGAACATTGAAGAACTGAAAATATCTTTTCAGTAGTACTGATCCATTGTTCAGCAACAAATGGATCAGTAGACCCGTTGAATGAAGGTGGACGCTGTCTCATGAAGGATTCAACAGAATGTTGGTCCTTCCTTTGCTTGTTTGGAAGTTCTGCATGATTCATAGCTTGAGAAAGTTGTGTGATCATGGCTACAATATTTTGCATTCCAGCTCCCATAATGTTTGTTTGCTCAGGGGGACAATCATTTCATTGCCCATCGCATTCCGCATTAACACGGTTCCTTCGGGTTCCAGCCATTTACTAAAACCAAGAAGAATAGTGTGAGAAACACTAATTATAATAGGAAAACCGCATAATCAAGAATAAAATTTCACACTTAAGGTCTTATCCTAGGTTATTCATGACCATTTTTAAAACACTAATATTGTGTTCTATGCTTAGACTTATCCTTAGGATTCTTACTAAGGCTTTCACATCCTAGTTTCCAAAGGTTGAATATACCTTTCCTCTAATACCAACTATAACAACCCGTACTTTACATACATTTTTAGTACTTCAAAATTGAAGTACACTTATTACAACATATAACAAACCCATGAAAGGATCATATAGGTATAGTGTCTTTAGAAACTGGGAAACATAAACAACTGGTTCATAAAGCGTCTACACTGTCTCCCATTTATTTCATCATATCTATAGTCCCTTTTGGAATATCTTACTTAATAACCTTCTTCCTGGCCTGGGGAAAGAAAACATACAAAAGGTTGATCTCAAATGCTCAGTAAGGGTAAACAAAAGAAATATCAATCACATCATATTCATAAGAACATAACATTTTTGAAATCTAACCCTGCAAAAGAGATCATAATTTCATAACATGGGATAAATCATGGTAGTGAAATGTAATCACAATAATCATAACTTAAAACATGAAGCTTTGTGGCATACACACATAATCATAGAGAATAATTTCTTATTAGTCAAGACTCATTTCCAAGATTATCTTAGTGGACAAAGTCCATTTCTGAACCAAGTTCATTCCTCGTTTCAGTCCTGTTTCACTAAACCAGTTTAACCTGCCGTTCCAACCATGTCTATCTCATGAGATATAAAATCTTTACCCAATGCGTTGGAGGGAGATATAGGTCCCACCCATATCATAATGATACCATTCTTATGTGTTCCATAAAATCATAAACCATACATCATAGCATAACCCATATAATAAAAATGGGATTCTTAAACATCGTGACATCATAAAACAATTCATATAAGATAAAGGAATTCATAAAAATAATTCCATCACAACATAATCAAATCAATGTAATAATAGGGATAGAAACAGAACCCTTTATTATCTTATATGGAAAATAATTTTGATAAAACACTTGAACTCCATTCTTGAGGAAAATATCCTTTCTACTTCAAAAACACTTTTCCTTTCTTAACATGTCATAAAATTCTAAACTAAAAGAAGTTGATTAAAAATAAACTTGAAAACTTGTAAAGGAAGCTTCTTGGAAATAATTTTTTAAAAATCCATTCATGTCGTATAAGTTAAAAAATCATTCTTCTTGTACTTTTGTCGGAAAAGTCAAAAAGTACCTCGTACGAAAAACGACAAAAGATTTCTTTCATATCTTTTACTAAAAACTCACCGAAGGGTAAAATTGGATTTAAACAATTTTAGGTGGATGGAAATAATATTACATATTGAGGAAACATGGATGTGGATGATAAAATACACCCCATTAAATTCCAAAGTACAAACAATCTCGGATAAAAATGAGATTGTGATATTTCCATTACCTTAGGTCTGATTTGCTTCGTAAGTGTCTGAACCTCCTGTATAATGATTTAAATAATGTAATTTACTCATTACAGAATCATACTCATTGTTATGATATCATAAATGTTCATATTCTTATCTTATTATTAGTAATATTTCATTGCTACTTGTTATTCGGGTGTTTATTACTTTTTGTTCTTATGCGTGTTTTGTCGAATAAATTCTTATTCTTATTTTAAGGTTATAGATACCTCATTTCCAGAATGGTATTAGTGTAATATATATCATATTTATTCACTCAATTCATTTATTTAATCATTATGCAATGAAAATCATGTAGAACGAGTCGCATCACATCATGGAGAAGGTATTTCGTACGTACACACGAGCGATGATATCGTTCCCATGATCGTGGAATTGTATTGGAGTGTATGTATATTATTTAAGAATCAATATCACTTTAAAATAATCATATATATTCATTATTTACACCATTATACCCATCCAAGTAAGGTGGTGGTGGAAAATAGATTACACCACGGTGTGGAGACGATATTCCGTACGTACGCACGCGCGGTGATTTCGTTTTCCGTAGGATGGATAGATGGAGAAATAGGGTTGTTTAATACTTATAATAACATATAAGTATATGATTGATACTGATTTTTTTAATTCATAATGAAACAACTAAATAAGAAGAAGTAGAAGAAGAAATAAAGTTGAAAGAATCGGTAACGGACATTACCTCTTCTTTGAAGCGCTTCTTTGAGACCTCCTTTTAGAGCACTAAAATTGGTCTTTGAAGAAGACCAAGACCTCTAGGATGCTTCTAGGGAAGTGGAGAGGATAAATTTTCAGGGTTTTTCCGAGCTTGAAGGCTCGAAGTGGTGTGAGGAAGAGAGGGAGGAGATGCCCCTTTTATAAGGGAGGAGAGGGGCACCTTTGGAAAAACTAAAAATATTATTTTATTATAAAGCCATATTCAGTTTTAAATAGCTCCAAATTGATTTATTTCGATTATAAGGTGGGTATGGGTCGAAATCATCTCATCCAATAGAATTTGGACAATTTTAGTTTACTATTTTAACCTTATCATTTAGATTTAACTTTAAGTTAGATAATTTTACTTTTACCGTGTCTTTTTTTGTTCTTACACTATAAGGTTAATAAACTTACTATAACAAGCCAAACGAACCCCAAGTTGTTTATTATTAATATATATAACCTTATCTAAGTCATTTTTCCGAACCTTAGATTTTTAGGAATAAAATAACAATTAATAATATAATATTTGTTTTAAAAACTATTTTATGTCAATTTTGACACTATTTAGTAATTGATTTTTGTGAAAATCATAACAGAATGATTAGTTCGAAAAAAGTTAATTAAATCAATACTAACATGTCATATTAACCTATAAAATTAGTGTAATTCATAAAAAGTCTCAAATTACATTTATTTGGGTATTTATAACATCAATTATGTCAATATTTCATTAATAAGATAATTACTGCATCATCTTTGTGTCATAAATAAATTAAATTATTTAATGTCTAAAAATTAAAAATAAAATACCATTATGTAGTAAATCTTTTTATCTTTCTAATTAATATTTATAGTCAAATTTATCTTATGTATAACCCTATATTAAAAAAATTTTACTTATTAAACTTTGATTTTAACTATTTTAACCCTTCTTTAAATAAATTAATAATAAATGTCCTAATCTAATCCAAGTGGGCCTAAATGGTCATATTTTATTCCTAAGGTTGTTTTTGGTCGAATTACACTTATCCAATAGAATTAGGACATGTGTTAGGGTAATAATAATATCATTTTTACCCTTAATTACCCTATTTACTTTTAACCGTGGTAAATAAAAGTAAAAAGTTACTATTCACCAAAAATTATTATCATCTCATTGAACCACATTTTACTTACTGACATCAACCGTGTCTCTCGGATTTTTGAAATTCCACTCACAGAAGCGGTAAAATTAAGTTTTATGTAAATTTGCAAATTCTCCTAGGAGGTGGGTAAAAGACGGTGAAAAGTTCAATAAAATTTTTATATATCTAAAATTATTATAAAATTACTCCAATGAATTACATTGAACTTATATAGGTATTATATATCAATTTTGACCTAAAATAAATTTAAATAAAATAAATAATTATTTAAATAAAAAGTCGGTTTTTAAATAGTAACCCAGTGTTTTCACTATTCATCAAAAATTGAAAGTTTCCAGAAAAATACCAAAATTTCACCCTAGGCTAATTTCGATATTCCAAATCCAAAAACGAAGTCTATTTTGAAAAATAAAATTTACAAAATTTCAAAAAGTGGTTATTACTATTCATAACAGCTAGTTTTAATAATATTTTAATAGCATATCGTTGTTTAGTGAAACTCGGTATTGCGTACGACGCAAGCTATCAAGGAAGGTCGTGATTGCGTGTAAAGCAAGCCAAGATAGTGTTGTGTGTAGTGAAAGATTCCTTTGATGGTTTATATAAAATAAAAACAAAATATTTCTTATAAAAGTCTCAGGTGTTACATTTTACCGCCCATAAAATGAATTTCGCCCTCGAAATTCGTCACTTGTAACAAACAGATGAGGATACCTCTCCCTCATCATATCCTCAAGCTCCCATGTAGCTTCTTCTAATTGGTGGTTCCTCCATAAAAATTTCACCAAGCGAGTGGTCTTGTTCCGTAGTACTTTTTCACTACGATCGAGAATCTCTATCGGCTGTTCTTCATAAGAAAGATCTTGTTCCAGCGGTACAACTTCAGAGCTGAGTACATGTGAAGGATCAGGTATGTACTTTCTCAGGAGAGATACATAGAACACATTGTGAACTTGAGAGAGATTCGGTGGAAGCGCCAATCGGTAATCTACCTTCCCAACACGATCCAGTATTTTGAAAGGACTGATATACCTAGGGCTCAGCTTTCCCTTCTTTCCAAATCTCACTACTCTCTTCCAAGGAGATATTCGTAAGAACACTTTATCACCCACTTCAAACTCTATGTCTTTTCTTCGGTTGTTGGAATAACTTTTTTGTCGACTCTGAGCTGCTCTTATGTGTTGTTGAATAGATCGGACCTTTTCTGCCATCTCATCAACAAGATTAGGTCCTAATAGCTTTCTTTCCCCAACTTCATCCCAACAAGTTAGAGTCCTGCATTTTTTTCCATAGAGAGCTTCATAAGGAGCCATCTGAATACTGGAGTGAAAGCTATTATAATAAGAAAATTCCACCAAAGGTAGGTGTTGATCCCAACCACCTTTGAAATCCATAGATCAAGCTCTCAACATATCTTCTAGAGTTTGAATCGTCCTCTCAGACTGACCGTCTGTATGAGGATGATAAGCAGTGCTGAAACTCAACTCTGTATCCAGAGTATGCTGAAGACTTCGCTATAACTTTGAGGTAAACCTCGGATCCTGATCAGATATAATAGAAAGTGGTACTCCATGCAATCTTACCACTTCCTTTACATATATCCTGGCAAGATGATCCAGAGAGAAATCCTCTCTAATATCAATGAAGTGTGCATACTTTGTAAGACGATCAACTATGACCCAGATAGCATTATTGCCTTTGGATGTTTTAGGAAGTCTTGTGACAAAGTCCATAGTGATGTTTTCCCATTTCCATTCGGGTATGAGTAATGGTTGTAACATCCCCTTATACTTCTATCTCTCAGCTTTAACTTGCTGACAAACCAAGCATCGAGAGACATATTCAGCAACATCTCTTTTCATGCCATCCCACCAGAAGTACTCTTTCAGGTCCCTATACATATTCGTGCTTCCAGGATGAATAGAGAATGAAGAACTATGAGCCTCATCCAACAGCTCCTTATTTAATTCGGGGATGGGAGGAACACAAACCCGATTCCTGAACTTTATTATCCCATCACAATCAAGGTTGAATTCAGAAACATTTCTCACCTTCTTTTGTAACTCTACATCTTCTTTTTGTGCCTCTTTAATCTTAACATGTATAGATGGTTGAACATTCATTTGAGAAACATACGATTTTTCCCCTTTCATTATAATTCCAAGATCCATCCTTTGTAAATCCATAAATATTGGATCTTTTGTGATCCTCATCATGGATAAACTAGCATGGTCTTGTCGACTTAATGCATCTGCCACCTTGTTTGATTTCCCAGGGTGGTAATGAATTGAGCATTCGTAATACTTAATCAGCTTCAACCATCTTCTTTGGCACATATTCATCTCCTTTTGTGTGAAAATATACTTTAAACTTTTATGATCAGTATAAATGTCACACCTTTCTCCATAAAGATAATGTCTCCAAATCTTTAATGCAAAGATTACCACAGATAACTCCAAATCATGAGTTGGGTAATTTTTCTCATGGATTTTTAACTGTCGTGCGGCATAAGCTATCACCATATCATTTTGCATAAGAACACACCCCAATCCCTTCTTGGATGCGTCATTGTAGATCACAAACCTTTCTCCACTACAAGGCAGTGTGAGCACAGGTGCACTGGATAACCTTCTTTTCAACTCCTTGAAATTATCTTCACATTCCTCCATCCAAACAAACTTAACTCCTTTCCAAGTCAACCTGGTGAGTGGATTAGATAATCGTGAAAAATCTTTCACAAAACATCGATAATATCCAGCCAAACCAAGAAAACTTCGGATCTCAGTTACTGTTGTTGGTCTCGACCATCTTTCGATAACCTCTGTTTTTGCTGGATCCACAGATATCCCCTCTTTTGAGATTATGTGACCCAAAAATGAAACTTTTTGAATCCAAAATTCACACTTGGTAAATTTGGATTAAAGCTTCTCCTTTATCAGGGTCTTCAATATAATTCTCAAGTGATCTTCATGTTCTTCCTTACTCTTTGAATATACAAGAATATCGTCTATAAAGACTACCACAAACTGATCAAGATAGTCTCTAAAGACTCTATTCATCAGATCCATGAAGATAGAAGGGGAATTAGTAAGACCAAATGGCATCACTATAAATTCATAGTGTCCATACCTTGTACGGAAAGTCGTCTTTGGTATATCCTCCCTTTTGACCCTTAATTGATGATACCCTGAACGAAGATCAATCTTGGAAAAGTATTGAGCTCCGCGTAGTTGGTCAAATAAGTCATCAATGCGTGGGAGAGGATATTTGTTCTTGATAGTGATCTTATTAAGTTCTCGATAATCAATTCAGAGTCTCATTGATCTATCTTTCTTCTTAACAAACAGAACAAGTGCTCCCCAAGGTGACACACTAGGGAGTATGAACCCCTTATCAAGATTCTCTTGGATTTGCTTCTTTAATTCCTGCAACTCAATTGGGGTCATTCTATAAGGTGTCTTTGAAATAGGTAAAGCACTCGGTACGAGTTCTATTGAAAACTCAACTTCACGATTTTGTGGAAGACCCAGCAATTCCTCCAGAAAGACATCATCAAACTCCCGTACAATGGGCATATTCTTTATCGTGAGTTTCTCACCAACCATTTGAGATAAATAACCTTCATTTAGTGGAATCAAGACCCATAAGATGGAAGAAATTTCCACTGGAAGGTTATGTTCATCCATGCATCGATAGACGATCAAAGATTGATCTAGAATATGAAATGTGAATTCCCTTATTTGGCAATTGATATGAGCTCCATATAGAGAAATCCAATACATGCCAAGAATCACATCAAATTCCACTATAGGGAGGATCACAAGATTTACAGGAATCACTTTCCCACAAACTTCAATTGGAGAAGAATTATAAACTTTTGATGCAACTATTGTGCCATTAGGGGTTGTTACAGCTAACTCAACATCTAATTGTTGAGGTAATACGGTGATACCCTTAGAAAATTCTTCAGAAATAAAGGAGTGGGTGGATCCAGAATCAAATAAAACATTTTCTACTTTAGAGTGGATAGTAAGTGTACCTTTCACCACTTCATTATCGTACTCCACGTCACTGGTAGAAATTTCATGTGACTTTATATTGTCTTTAGCCTTAAGAGTTGGTTGACGTCGATCATCATCAACAACCCTTGGATTAGGGCATTGATTGGAATAATGTCCCATTTCCTTTCACTTGTAACATTGAAGTGTAGGAGGTGCACTCTGTGTAGCCTTTTCATTGTTCGCATCACTATACATCTTCTTCCCATCATTGCGGCATTCAAATGCCCGATGACCTTCCTTTCCACATTTTAAACATTTACTTGTCCCTTTAAGACAACTCTCTCCATGTTTCTTTCCACACTTTGAGCATAAGGGAAAACTCATCTTCTTTTCAGTGTGCTCTTTAGATTTTCCTTTGAATTCCATTTTCCTATTCTTATCAAACCCATATGACTGATGGGTTACTCCAATCTCCATCTCAACTTTGAGAGCACATCGAACGATTTCCTCGTAGCTATTGAAGTCCCTTATGGCTAACACCCTTCGAAGACTTGGTTTTAAGCCACTAAAGAATCGATCGATCTTACTCTCAGGTTGGATAATAATACCAGAAGTGTACCTTGCAAGTCTTGTAAAATTTGCTTTATAGGTACCAATAGATTCATCATCCTTTTGCTGTAGTTCAAGAAACTCCTTCTCCATCTTTGTTCGGAGAATATGAGGGAAGTACTTATTGAAAAATAAGTTCTTGAACTCATCCCATTCCATGGACTCAATTTCATCTCTTCACCTCGTATTCTTGATAATATTCCACCATTGATCAGTATCACCTTCCAAACGATACACTGCTAAGATGACTTTATCATGTTTAGAACATTGAAGAACTGAAAATATCTTTCCAGTAGTACTGATCCATTGTTCAGCAACAAATGGATCAGTAGACCCGTTGAATGAAGGTGGACGCTGTCTCATGAAGGATTCAACAGAATGTTGGTCCTTCCTTTGCTTGTTTGGAAGTTCTGCATGATTCATAGCTTGAGAAAGTTGTGTGATCATGGCTACAATATTTTGCATTCCAGCTCCCATAATGTTTGTTTGCTCAGGGGGACAATCATTTCATTGCCCATCGCATTCCGCATTAACACGGTTCCTTCGGGTTCCAGCCATTTACTAAAACCAAGAAGAATAGTGTGAGAAACACTAATTATAATAGGAAAACCGCATAATCAAGAATAAAATTTCACACTTAAGGTCTTATCCTAGGTTATTCATGACCATTTTTAAAACACTAATATTGTGTTCTATGCTTAGACTTATCCTTAGGATTCTTACTAAGGCTTTCACATCCTAGTTTCCAAAGGTTGAATATACCTTTCCTCTAATACCAACTATAACAACCCGTACTTTACATACATTGTTAGTACTTCAAAATTGAAGTACACTTATTACAACATATAACAAACCCATGAAAGGATCATATAGGTATAGTGTCTTTAGAAACTGGGAAACATAAACAACTGGTTCATAAAGCGTCTACACTGTCTCCCATTTATTTCATCATATCTATAGTCCCTTTTGGAATATCTTACTTAATAACCTTCTTCCTGGCCTGGGGAAAGAAAACATACAAAAGGTTGATCTCAAATGCTCAGTAAGGGTAAACAAAAGAAATATCAATCACATCATATTCATAAGAACATAACATTTTTGAAATCTAACCCTGCAAAAGAGATCATAATTTCATAACATGGGATAAATCATGGTAGTGAAATGTAATCACAATAATCATAACTTAAAACATGAAGCTTTGTGGCATACACACATAATCATAGAGAATAATTTCTTATTAGTCAAGACTCATTTCCAAGATTATCTTAGTGGACAAAGTCCATTTCTGAACCAAGTTCATTCCTCGTTTCAGTCCTGTTTCACTAAACCAGTTTAACCTGCCGTTCCAACCATGTCTATCTCATGAGATATAAAATCTTTACCCAATGCGTTGGAGGGAGATATAGGTCCCACCCATATCATAATGATACCATTCTTATGTGTTCCATAAAATCATAAACCATACATCATAGCATAACCCATATAATAAAAATGGGATTCTTAAACATCGTGACATCATAAAACAATTCATATAAGATAAAGGAATTCATAAAAATAATTCCATCACAACATAATCAAATCAATGTAATAATAGGGATAGAAACAGAACCCTTTATTATCTTATATGGAAAATAATTTTGATAAAACACTTGAACTCCATTCTTGAGGAAAATATCCTTTCTACTTCAAAAACACTTTTCCTTTCTTAACATGTCATAAAATTCTAAACTAAAAGAAGTTGATTAAAAATAAACTTGAAAACTTGTAAAGGAAGCTTCTTGGAAATAATTTTTTAAAAATCCATTCATGTCGTATAAGTTAAAAAATCATTCTTCTTGTACTTTTGTCGGAAAAGTCAAAAAGTACCTCGTACGAAAAACGACAAAAGATTTCTTTCATATCTTTTACTAAAAACTCACCGAAGGGTAAAATTGGATTTAAACAATTTTAGGTGGATGGAAATAATATTACATATTGAGGAAACATGGATGTGGATGATAAAATACACCCCATTAAATTCCAAAGTACAAACAATCTCGGATAAAAATGAGATTGTGATATTTCTATTACCTTAGGTCTGATTTGCTTCGTAAGTGTCTGAACCTCCTGTATAATGATTTAAATAATGTAATTTACTCATTACAGAATAATACTCATTGTTATGATATCATAAATGTTCATATTCTTATCTTATTATTAGTAATATTTCATTGCTACTTGTTATTCGGGTGTTTATTACTTTTTGTTCTTATGCGTGTTTTGTCGAATAAATTCTTATTCTTATTTTAAGGTTATAGATACCTCATTTCCAGAATGGTATTAGTGTAATATATATCATATTTATTCACTCAATTCATTTATTTAATCATTATGCAATGAAAATCATGTAGAACGAGTCGCATCACATCATGGAGAAGGTATTTCGTACGTACACACGAGCGATGATATCGTTCCCATGATCGTGGAATTGTATTGGAGTGTATGTATATTATTTAAGAATCAATATCACTTTAAAATAATCATATATATTCATTATTTACACCATTATACCCATCCAAGTAAGGTGGTGGTGGAAAATAGATTACACCACGGTGTGGAGACGGTATTCCGTACGTACGCACGCGCGGTGATTTCGTTTTCCGTAGGATGGATAGATGGAGAAATAGGGTTGTTTAATACTTATAATAACATATAAGTATATGATTGATACTGATTTTTTTAATTCATAATGAAACAACTAAATAAGAAGAAGTAGAAGAAGAAATAAAGTTGAAAGAGTCGGTAACGGACATTACCTCTTCTTTGAAGCGCTTCTTTGAGACCTCCTTTTAGAGCACTAAAATTGGTCTTTGAAGAAGACCAAGACCTCTAGGATGCTTCTAGGGAAGTGGAGAGGATAAATTTTCAGGGTTTTTCCGAGCTTGAAGGCTCGAAGTGGTGTGAGGAAGAGAGGGAGGAGATGCCCCTTTTATAAGGGAGGAGAGGGGCACCTTTGGAAAAACTAAAAATATTATTTTATTATAAAGCCATATTCAGTTTTAAATAGCTCCAAATTGATTTATTTCGATTATAAGGTGGTTATGGGTCGAAATCATCTCATCCAATAGAATTTGGACAATTTTAGTTTACTATTTTAACCTTATCATTTAGATTTAACTTTAAGTTAGATAATTTTACTTTTACCGTGTCTTTTTGTGTTCTTACACTATAAGGTTAATAAACTTACTATAACAAGCCAAACGAACCCCAAGTTGTTTATTATTAATATATATAACCTTATCTAAGTCATTTTTCCGAACCTTAGATTTTTAGGAATAAAATAACAATTAATAATATAATATTTGTTTTAAAAACTATTTTATGTCAATTTTGACACTATTTAGTAATTGATTTTTGTGAAAATCATAACAGAATGATTAGTTCGAAAAAAGTTAATTAAATCAATACTAACATGTCATATTAACCTATAAAATTAGTGTAATTCATAAAAAGTCTCAAATTACATTTATTTGGGTATTTATAACATCAATTATGTCAATATTTCATTAATAAGATAATTACTGCATCATCTTTGTGTCATAAATAAATTAAATTATTTAATGTCTAAAAATTAAAAATAAAATACCATTATGTATTAAATCTTTTTATCTTTCTAATTAATATTTATAGTCAAATTTATCTTATGTATAACCCTATATTAAAAAAATTTTACTTATTAAACTTTGATTTTAACTATTTTAACCCTTCTTTAAATAAATTAATAATAAATGTCCTAATCTAATCCAAGTGGGCCTAAATGGTCATATTTTATTCCTAAGGTTGTTTTTGGTCGAATTACACTTATCCAATATAATTAGGACATGTGTTAGGGTAATAATAATATCATTTTTACCCTTAATTACCCTATTTACTTTTAACCGTGGTAAATAAAAGTAAAAAGTTACTATTCACCAAAAATTATTATCATCTCATTGAACCACATTTTACTTACTGACATCAACCGTGTCTCTCTGATTTTTGAAATTCCACTCACAGAAGCGGTAAAATTAAGTTTTATGTAAATTTGCAAATTCTCCTAGGAGGTGGGTAAAAGACGGTGAAAAGTTCAATAAAATTTTTATATATCTAAAATTATTATAAAATTACTCCAATGAATTACATTGAACTTATATAGGTATTATGTATCAATTTTGACCTAAAATAAATTTAAATAAAATAAATAATTATTTAAATAAAAAGTCGGTTTTTAAATAGTAACCCAGTGTTTTCACTATTCATCAAAAATTGAAAGTTTCCAGAAAAATACCAAAATTTCACCCTAGGATAATTTGCATATTCCAAATCCAAAAACGAAGTCTATTTTGAAAAATAAAATTTACAAAATTTCAAAAAGTGGTTATTACTATTCATAACAGCTAGTTTTAATAATATTTTAATAGCATGTCGTTGTTTAGTGAAACTCGGTATTGCGTACGACGCAAGCTATCAAGGAAGGTCGTGATTGCGTGTAAAGCAAGCCAAGATAGTGTTGTGTGTAGTAAAAGATTACTTTGATGGTTTATATAAAATAAAAACAAAATATTTCTTATAAAAGTCTCAGGTGTTACATTTTACCGCCCATAAAATGAATTTCGCCCTCGAAATTCGTCACTTGTAACAAACAGATGAGGATACCTCTCCCTCATCATATCCTCAAGCTCCCATGTAGCTTCTTCTAATTGGTGGTTCCTCCATAAAAATTTCACCAAGCGAGTGGCCTTGTTCCGTAGTACTTTTTCACTACGATCGAGAATCTCTATCGGTTGTTCTTCATAAGAAAGATCTTGTTCCAGCGGTACAACTTCAGAGCTGAGTACATGTGAAGGATCAGGTATGTACTTTCTCAGGAGAGATACATAGAACACATTGTGAACTTGAGAGATATTCGGTGGAAGCGCCAATCGGTAATCTACCTTCCCAACACGATCCAGTATTTTGAAAGGACTGATATACCTAGGGCTCAGCTTTCCCTTCTTTCCAAATCTCACTACTCTCTTCCAAGGAGATATTCGTAAGAACACTTTATCACCCACTTCAAACTCTATGTCTTTTCTTCGGTTGTTGGAATAACTTTTTTGTCGACTCTGAGCTGCTCTTATGTGTTGTTGAATAGATCGGACCTTTTCTGCCATCTCATCAACAAGATTAGGTCCTAATAGCTTTCTTTCCCCAACTTCATCCCAACAAGTTAGAGTCCTGCATTTTTTTCCATAGAGAGCTTCATAAGGAGCCATCTGAATACTGGAGTGAAAGCTATTATAATAAGAAAATTCCACCAAAGGTAGGTGTTGATCCCAACCACCTTTGAAATCCATAGATCAAGCTCTCAACATATCTTCTAGAGTTTGAATCGTCCTCTCAGACTGACCGTCTGTCTGAGGATGATAAGCAGTGCTGAAACTCAACTCTGTATCCAGAGTATGCTGAAGACTTCGCCATAACTTTGAGGTAAACCTCGGATCCTGATCAGATATAATAGAAAGTGGTACTCCATGCAATCTTACCACTTCCTTTACATATATCCTGGCAAGATGATCCAGAGAGAAATCCTCTCTAATATCAATGAAGTGTGCATACTTTGTAAGACGATCAACTATGACCCAGATAGCATTATTGCCTTTGGATGTTTTAGGAAGTCTTGTGACAAAGTCCATAGTGATGTTTTCCCACTTCCATTCGGGTATGAGTAATGGTTGTAACATCCCCTTATACTTCTATCTCTCAGCTTTAACTTGCTGACAAACCAAGCATCGAGAGACATATTCAGCAACATCTCTTTTCATGCCATCCCACCAGAAGTACTCTTTCAGGTCCCTATACATATTCGTGCTTCCAGGATGAATAGAGAATGAAGAACTATGAGCCTCATCCAACAGCTCCTTATTTAATTCGGGGATGGGAGGAACACAAACCCGATTCCTGAACTTTTTTATCCCATCACAATCAAGGTTGAATTCAGGAACATTTCTCACCTTCTTTTGTAACTCTACATCTTCTTTTTGTGCCTCTTTAATCTTAACATGTATAGATGGTTGAACATTCATTTGAGAAACATACGATTTTTCCCCTTTCATTATAATTCCAAGATCCATCCTTTGTAAATCCATAAATATTGGATCTTTTGTGATCCTCATCATGGATAAACTAGCATGGTCTTGTCGACTTAATGCATCTGCCACCTTGTTTGATTTCCCAGGGTGGTAATGAATTGAGAATTTGTAATACTTAATCAGCTTCAACCATCTTCTTTGGCACATATTCATCTCCTTTTGTGTGAAAATATACTTTAAACTTTTATGATCAGTATAAATGTCACACCTTTCTCCATAAAGATAATGTCTCCAAATATTTAATGCAAAGATTACCACAGATAACTCCAAATCATGAGTTGGGTAATTTTTCTCATGGATTTTTAACTGTCGTGAGGCATAAGCTATCACCATATCATTTTGCATAAGAACACACCCCAATCCCTTCTTGGATGCGTCATTGTAGATCACAAACCTTTCTCCACTACAAGGCAGTGTGAGCACAGGTGCACTGGATAACCTTCTTTTCAACTCCTTGAAATTATCTTCACATTCCTCCATCCAAACAAACTTAACTCCTTTCCAAGTCAACCTGGTGAGTGGATTAGATAATCGTGAAAAATCTTTCACAAAACATCGATAATATCCAGCCAAACCAAGAAAACTTCGGATCTCAGTTACTGTTGTTGGTCTCGACCATCTTTCGATAACCTCTGTTTTTGCTGGATCCACAGATATCCCCTCTTTTGAGATTATGTGACCCAAAAATGAAACTTTTTGAATCCAAAATTCACACTTGGTAAATTTGGATTAAAGCTTCTCCTTTATCAGGGTCTTCAATATAATTCTCAAGTGATCTTCATGTTCTTCCTTACTCTTTGAATATACAAGAATATCGTCTATAAATACTAACACAAACTGATCAAGATAGTCTCTAAAGACTCTATTCATCAGATCCATGAAGATAGAAGGGGAATTAGTAAGACCAAATGGCATCACTATAAATTCATAGTGTCCATACCTTGTACGGAAAGTCGTCTTTGGTATATCCTCCCTTTTGACCCTTAATTGATGATACCCTGAACGAAGATCAATCTTGGAAAAGTATTGAGCTCCGCGTAGTTGTTCAAATAAGTCATCAATGTGTGGGAGAGGATATTTGTTCTTGATAGTGATCTTATTAAGTTCTCGATAATCAATTCAGAGTCTCATTGATCTATCTTTCTTCTTAACAAACAGAACAAGTGCTCCCCAAGGTGACACACTAGGGAGTATGAACCCCTTATCAAGATTCTCTTGGAGTTGCTTCTTTAATTCCTGCAACTCAATTGGGGTCATTCTATAAGGTGTCTTTGAAATAGGTAAAGCACTCGGTACGAGTTCTATTGAAAACTCAACTTCACGATTTTGTGGAAGACCCAGCAATTCCTCCAGAAAGACATCATCAAACTCCCGTACAATGGGCATATTCTTTATCGTGAGTTTCTCACCAACCATTTGAGATAAATAACCTTCATTTAGTGGAATCAAGACCCATAAGATGGAAGAAATTTCCACTGGAAGGTTATGTTCATCCATGCATCGATAGACGATCAAAGATTGATCTAGAATATGAAATGTGAATTCCCTTATTTGGCAATTGATATGAGCTCCATATAGAGAAATCCAATACATGCCAAGAATCACATCAAATTCCACTATAGGGAGGATCACAAGATTTACAGGAATCACTTTCCCACAAACTTCAATTGGAGAAGAATTATAAACTTTTGATGCAACTATTGTGCCATTAGGGGTTGTTACAGCTAACTCAACATCTAATTGTTGAGGTAATATGGTGATACCCTTAGAAAATTCTTCAGAAATAAAGGATTGGGTGGATCCAGAATCAAATAAAACATTTTCTACTTTAGAGTGGATAGTAAGTGTACCTTTCACCACTTCATTATCGTACTCCACGTCACTGGTAGAAATTTCATGTGACTTTATATTGTCTTTAGCCTTAAGAGTTGTTTGACGTCGATCATCATCAACAACCCTTGGATTAGGGCATTGATTGGAATAATGTCCCATTTCCTTTCACTTGTAACATTGAAGTGTAGGAGGTGCACTCTGTGTAGCCTTTTCATTGTTCGCATCACTATACATCTTCTTCCCATCATTGCGGCATTCAAATGCCCGATGACCTTCCTTTCCACATTTTAAACATTTACTTGTCCCTTTAAGACAACTCTCTCCATGTTTCTTTCCACACTTTGAGCATAAGGGAAAACTCATCTTCTTTTCAGTGTGCTCTTTAGATTTTCCTTTGAATTCCATTTTCCTATTCTTATCAAACCCATATGACTGATGGGTTACTCCAATCTCCATCTCAACTTTGAGAGCACATCGAACGATTTCCTCGTAGCTATTGAAGTCCCTTATGGCTAACACCCTTCGAAGACTTGGTTTTAAGCCACTAAAGAATCGATCGATCTTACTCTCAGGTTGGATAATAATACCAGAAGTGTACCTTGCAAGTCTTGTAAAATTTGCTTTATAGGTACCAATAGATTCATCATCCTTTTGCTGTAGTTCAAGAAACTCCTTCTCCATCTTTGTTCGGAGAATATGAGGGAAGTACTTATTGAAAAATAAGTTCTTGAACTCATCCCATTCCATGGACTCAATTTCATCTCTTCACCTCGTATTCTTGATAATATTCCACCATTGATCAGTATCACCTTCCAAACGATACACTGATAAGATGACTTTATCATGTTTAGAACATTGAAGAACTGAAAATATCTTTTCAGTAGTACTGATCCATTGTTCAGCAACAAATGGATCAGTAGACCCGTTGAATGAAGGTGGACGCTGTCTCATGAAGGATTCAACAGAATGTTGGTCCTTCCTTTGCTTGTTTGGAAGTTCTGCATGATTCATAGCTTGAGAAAGTTGTGTGATCATGGCTACAATATTTTGCATTCCAGCTCCCATAATGTTTGTTTGCTCAGGGGGACAATCATTTCATTGCCCATCGCATTCCGCATTAACACGGTTCCTTCGGGTTCCAGCCATTTACTAAAACCAAGAAGAATAGTGTGAGAAACACTAATTATAATAGGAAAACCGCATAATCAAGAATAAAATTTCACACTTAAGGTCTTATCCTAGGTTATTCATGACCATTTTTAAAACACTAATATTGTGTTCTATGCTTAGACATATCCTTAGGATTCTTACTAAGGCTTTCACATCCTAGTTTCCAAAGGTTGAATATACCTTTCCTCTAATACCAACTATAACAACCCGTACTTTACATACATTGTTAGTACTTCAAAATTGAAGTACACTTATTACAACATATAACAAACCCATTAAAGGATCATATAGGTATAGTGTCTTTAGAAACTGGGAAACATAAACAACTGGTTCATAAAGCGTCTACACTGTCTCCCATTTATTTCATCATATCTATAGTCCCTTTTGGAATATCTTACTTAATAACCTTCTTCCTGGCCTGGGGAAAGAAAACATACAAAAGGTTGATCTCAAATGCTCAGTAAGGGTAAACAAAAGAAATATCAATCACATCATATTCATAAGAACATAACATTTTTGAAATCTAACCCTGCAAAAGAGATCATAATTTCATAACATGGGATAAATCATGGTAGTGAAATGTAATCACAATAATCATAACTTAAAACATGAAGCTTTGTGGCATACACACATAATCATAGAGAATAATTTCTTATTAGTCAAGACTCATTTCCAAGATTATCTTAGTGGACAAAGTCCATTTCTGAACCAAGTTCATTCCTCGTTTCAGTCCTGTTTCACTAAACCAGTTTAACCTGCCGTTCCAACCATGTATATCTCATGAGATATAAAATCTTTACCCAATGCGTTGGAGGGAGATATAGGTCCCACCCATATCATAATGATACCATTCTTATGTGTTCCATAAAATCATAAACCATACATCATAGCATAACCCATATAATAAAAATGGGATTCTTAAACATCGTGACATCATAAAACAATTCATATAAGATAAAGGAATTCATAAAAATAATTCCATCACAACATAATCAAATCAATGTAATAATAGGGATAGAAACAGAACCCTTTATTATCTTATATGGAAAATAATTTTGATAAAACACTTGAACTCCATTCTTGAGGAAAATATCCTTTCTACTTCAAAAACACTTTTCCTTTCTTAACATGTCATAAAATTCTAAACTAAAAGAAGTTGATTAAAAATAAACTTGAAAACTTGTAAAGGAAGCTTCTTGGAAATAATTTTTTAAAAATCCATTCATGTCGTATAAGTTAAAAAATCATTCTTCTTGTACTTTTGTCGGAAAAGTCAAAAAGTACCTCGTACGAAAAACGACAAAAGATTTCTTTCATATCTTTTACTAAAAACTCACCGAAGGGTAAAATTGGATTTAAACAATTTTAGGTGGATGGAAATAATATTACATATTGAGGAAACATGGATGTGGATGATAAAATACACCCCATTAAATTCCAAAGTACAAACAATCTCGGATAAAATGAGATTGTGATATTTCCATTACCTTAGGTCTGATTTGCTTCGTAAGTGTCTGAACCTCCTGTATAATGATTTAAATAATGTAATTTACTCATTACAGAATCATACTCATTGTTATGATATCATAAATGTTCATATTCTTATCTTATTATTAGTAATATTTCATTGCTACTTGTTATTCGGGTGTTTATTACTTTTTGTTCTTATGCGTGTTTTGTCGAATAAATTCTTATTCTTATTTTAAGGTTATAGATACCTCATTTCCAGAGTGGTATTAGTGTAATATATATCATATTTATTCACTCAATTCATTTATTTAATCATTATGCAATGAAAATCATGTAGAACGAGTCGCATCACATCATGGAGAAGGTATTTCGTACGTACACACGAGCGATGATATCGTTCCCATGATCGTGGAATTGTATTGGAGTGTATGTATATTATTTAAGAATCAATATCACTTTAAAATAATCATATATATTCATTATTTACACCATTATACCCATCCAAGTAAGGTGGTGGTGGAAAATAGATTACACCACGGTGTGGAGACGGTATTCCGTACGTACGCACGCGCGGTGATTTCGTTTTCCGTAGGATGGATAGATGGAGAAATAGGGTTGTTTAATACTTATAATAACATATAAGTATATGATTGATACTGATTTTTTTAATTCATAATGAAACAACTAAATAAGAAGAAGTAGAAGAAGAAATAAAGTTGAAAGAATCGGTAACGGACATTACCTCTTCTTTGAAGCGCTTCTTTGAGACCTCCTTTTAGAGCACTAAAATTGGTCTTTGAAGAAGAACAAGACCTCTAGGATGCTTCTAGGGAAGTGGAGAGGATAAATTTTCAGGGTTTTTCCGAGCTTGAAGGCTCGAAGTGGTGTGAGGAAGAGAGGGAGGAGATGCCCCTTTTATAAGGGAGGAGAGGGGCACCTTTGGAAAAACTAAAAATATTATTTTATTATAAAGCCATATTCAGTTTTAAATAGCTCCAAATTGATTTATTTCGATTATAAGGTGGGTATGGGCAGAAATCATCTCATCCAATAGAATTTGGACAATTTTAGTTTACTATTTTAACCTTATCATTTAGATTTAACTTTAAGTTAGATAATTTTACTTTTACCGTGTCTTTTTGTGTTCTTACACTATAAGGTTAATAAACTTACTATAACAAGCCAAACGAACCCCAAGTTGTTTATTATTAATATATATAACCTTATCTAAGTCATTTTTCCGAACCTTAGATTTTTAGGAATAAAATAACAATTAATAATATAATATTTGTTTTAAAAACTATTTTATGTCAATTTTGACACTATTTAGTAATTGATTTTTGTGAAAATCATAACAGAATGATTAGTTCTAAAAAAGTTAATTAAATCAATACTAACATGTCATATTAACCTATAAAATTAGTGTAATTTATAAAAAGTCTCAAATTACATTTATTTGGGTATTTATAACATCAATTATGTCAATATTTCATTAATAAGATAATTACTGCATCATCTTTGTGTCATAAATAAATTAAATTATTTAATGTCTAAAAATTACAAATAAAATACCATTATGTAGGAAATCTTTTTATCTTTCTAGTTAATATTTATAGTCGAATTTATATTATGTATAACCCTATATTAAAAAATTTTTACTTATTAAACTTTGATTTTAACTATTTTAACCCTTCTTTAAATAAATTAATAATAAATGTCCTAATCTAATCCAAGTGGGCCTAAATGGTCATATTTTATTCCTAAGGTTGTTTTTGGTCGAATTACACTTATCCAATATAATTAGGACATGTTTTAGGGTAATAATAATATCATTTTTACCCTTAATTATCGTATTTACTTTTAACCGTGGTAAATAAAAGTAAAAAGTTACTATTCACCAAAAATTATTTTCATCTCATTGAACCACATTTTACTTACTGACATCAACCATGTCTCTCGGATTTTTTAAATCCACTCACAGAAGCGGTAAAATTAAGTTTTATGTAAATTTGTAAATTCTCCTATGAGGTGGGTAAAAGACAGTGAAAAGTTCAATAAAATTTTTATATATCTAAAATTATTATAAAATTACTCCAATGAATTACATTGAACTTATATAGGTATTATGTATCAATTTTTACCTAAAATAAATTTAAATAAAATAAATAATTATTTAAATAAAAAGTCGGTTTTTAAATAGTAACCCAGTGTTTTCACTATTCATCAAAAGTTGAAAGTTTCCAGAAAAATACCAAAATTTCACCCTAGGCTAATTTCGATATTCCGAATCCAAAAACGAAGTCCATTTTGAAAAATAAAATTTAAAAAATTTCAAAAAGTGGTTATTACTATTCATAACGACTACTTTTAATAATATTTTAATAGCATGTCGTTGTTTAGTGAAACTCGGTATTGCGTACAACGCAAGCTATCAAGGAATGTCGTGATTGCGTGTAAAGCAAGTCAAGCTAGTGTTGTGTGTAGTGAAAGATTACTTTGATGATTTATATCAAATAAAAACAAAATATTTCTTATAAAATTCTCGGGTGTTACATGTTCATTAGGACACACGATGTGTAGTATCCGTGTTACACGGTTCCCAGCCAGGCAAGCCATGTACGGGGTACTCAGTCCAACCCTAACCCGAAGGGACTACACGCTGTTGACCTCACATGTTTTGATAATCCCAATCATGCTTTCATATACTTTGATAATCTCAATCTAATGATTTTCTATATGTTAATTCTTTCAATCTGTGATCAAGATGATAATAATATTAAAATAATCCTTGAGATATGTTAATCCATGTTTATCCATGTTTATATAAGTTCTGAAATAATTCTAACCCAATCGGATGTGCTTTGCATAAAAATAGATAAGTGTAAGCTACTGATCTGCACATAGCTACTGATATAGAGCTACCGGTACTCAGTCTACCGAGCTATCGAATGACAGACAGTCCAGAGCTACCGACAGACAAGAGCTACCGATAGACAGAGTCACCAATACACTAAGGTCACTGATATAAACAGAGTTACTGATAAGCAGACACAAAGTCTACCGACAGAACAGACGAGCTACCGATGTGCATGTATACCATTAGTTACCAATAGAGTAATCCTACTGATACGAGTACTGACAATCACAAACCTGAGCTACCGATAAGAGGAATTCTACCGATAGAACCAGTCTACCGAGCTACTGACTGACAGAAAGACCAAAGCTACTGACAGACAAGAGCTACCGATAGACAGAAGTCTACCGATAGAGCCAGTTCACACATAGTTACCGATTCATCAAGCTACCTATAGCTCAAGAGCTATCGATGGAGCAAGAGATACCGATGGAGAGAAACTGTTATATAGAGCTACCGATGCAAGAGCAAGAGCTACCAATTGAAGATCCTACGACACCATACACTTTTACCAACACGAGCTACTAAGGATTGACCAACCATTCAAACTCTATACTCTATACACTCAATAATATTTTTTTATTAAGCTAACGGTTACATTTGATGTTTTTAATGCAGTTAATGTTATTTAATGATCTTTGTTTCCATGTCAGGGAACCGTACCTAGTAGCCATGAAAAAAGTAATTATCTTTTCTGCCGAATCTAAAAGCTATAAAGGGACAGAAAAATATCGTGCAAGACACATTTTTTGAAAGAGAGAGAATCAAGGCACTAAGAAGGCACACGAAGGGAAAACGTGCTAAGAGCTAAACAGCATTTAAATTTGGGGCATTTTTCACTAGTCAACATTCATACTCCAAGAATCCTGGACATACACAAAGAAATTTATTCTAGAGGAGAACACAAGCTGCATCTTGAGTGAAGAACTACAACAAACATTTCATGCACTCAGGCTGCTAAGTTGAACCTGAAATCAAGGAAGAAAACGACACTCTGTTTTCTGAGTAGAAACCAGAGAAGGACTCAGAAGCTTATTAGACAAATCAAACGAGTCCAGAGCTGCACTTCAAATCACGAAAGCTTTTTTAAACTCTTTCTCACCTTATTTAGTGATTCTATATTTACATTTCGAGCAGTGTGTGTACCCTGTTTATTTTACACACACACTGTCTCTTGAGAAAAACTGGAGGATTCTTAAATCCTCACTCAAACATCATAACCCTTTGTTTCCCACTATGGATAGTGGTAGAGGTCGAGTAAGACCTGAACAGTCTGTGTGTTGTTGTTTGTTTTTCCCACGAAGAACTGTGGTAGAGGTCTTTGGACCTGGATAATAGTGTATTGTTGTTTACCCCTGATCCAGGGTGTGGATCAATTTATATAAATTGTTGAGAGGACTAAGTCGCGGCTTGAGATTGAACCTCTTGGTTACCTTTTCTGTGCGTTTTAATTTAAGTCTATAAGTATACTATATATTTATTTCATATTCCGCTGCTATTACTTTGAAATACAAAACTATTTTAAAGCTACTTTGATAGTTAAATTAGCAAGTGTTTATACTTATTGTAAACTAGTAAGTTAGTTTCAAAAGTTAATTTAATATTCAGATTAAGTCAACTGAGACCTAATCAATCTTTGAGAAACTAATTGAACATTTACACTCTGTATAGATTCACTACAGTTTAACTTTGTTTTTAAATTGGGGGATTTTAAGAGAAATAATTTTAACAAAAAATTTTATTGGTACTCAATTCACCCCCCCCCCCCCTCTTGAGTATCCACTCTGACTAACATTTGGTATCATAGGATATTTTCGTTAAAGGATTTTTGAAATACTCTGTTTTTCAACTGTGATTTTAGTTGCATCTTTAAAGATCTTAAATTTCTGTTAGTTCTAAATTTTATCTCTTAAAAAAATTCTTTTCTAAAATCTAGTCATGGATAATAGACTAGAGGGTGTTGCTACTAACAGGTCACCTTTCTTTAATGGCACCAACTATGCCCAGTGGAAACTTAAGATGAAAATACATTTAGAAAGCATGGGTTTTGATATCTGGACTGTTATAGAATCTCAATATAAAATTACAGAAACTGAAAGAACAAATTGGGATGAACCTACAAAGACTTCTTATAATAATAACTGTAAAGCCATGAATGACATGTACTGTACTTTAGGATATGAATAATTTAATAGAATTTCTGCTTGCAAAACTGCTTATGAGATATGGGATACTTTGGGTGTTTATCAGGAAGGAACAACCAATGTTAAAGAAATAAGATTGAATACTTACACTATTAAATATGATAATTTTAAAATAAAAACTGATGAACCTATTTCTAATATGTATCTCAGGTTCAATGAGATATTCAATACAATGAGTTCACTTGGAAAAGTTGTTCCAGGTAAGGAACAAATTATGAGGATTCTGAGATGTCTGCCAGAACGATGGAGAGGAACTTCTGTTTCAATCAGAGAGTCATGTGACATTGGAGCACTGCCTGTAAAAGAGCTTATTGGAAAATTAATGATGTATGAGGAAGAAATCAAGGTGAATAAAGAGGAAGATGATGAACCAAAAATGAAATTCGTAGCTTTCAAG
Source organism: Viscum album (assembly GCA_963277665.1). Lineage (NCBI taxonomy): Eukaryota > Viridiplantae > Streptophyta > Magnoliopsida > Santalales > Viscaceae > Viscum > Viscum album. Next base: position 1,250,613,565 of record OY728121.1, read on the forward strand.
TCTACTGCTTCTAAGAACCAAGACAAGGAGACAATGCAAGTACCTACTGAAAGTTCAACCAGTGAAGACTCTGACTCTGACAGTGATGCTGAAATGGCTCAAATAGCCAGGAGATTCAAGAAGTTTTATAGGAATAATAAATTCTTCAGGAAATATAACTACAAAGGAAAGTATGATAACAAGGGACAGTGGAAGAAGGATTGGAAGAAAGCTGACAAGAATGATGAAATAGTCTGCTATGAGTGTAAGAGGAAAGGACACATCAAGGCTGATTTTCCAAAATTAAAAGTCAAAAATAAATATGATTATAAAGACATGAAGTACAAGAAATCTATAAAAACTACTTTGAGTGATTCAGAGGATAGTACAAGTGAGTCTGAAGTTTCTGATTCTGAGAAGAATCATGCCAACATGTGTTTCATGACCAACACATCTGAGGTAACTTTAGATACTCCTGTTTTAAATTCCTATTATTCTGGAGATGATGCAGACTCTGATTCTGATTCTGATTCTGAAAACATGACTAGTGAGGAATTATTTGAATACTGTAATATGATGGAAGAGACATACAATTAAATTAAGGATAAATATAAATCATTGAAGAAACAGCATGCTCTCACTACTACTGTTAAAACCGAACTTACTATTGAAAAAGAGAAGAATGCTTAACTGTTAAAGGAAAATACAGAACTAAAAATTTCAAATGAGCAACTTAGAAAATACTTAGAGAAGTTTACAAATGGAAAAGATACACTAACTCAAATTCTAGGAAAGAAATTGGAACCAAAATACACTACTGGTTTGAGATATCAACCTGGAAAAATACAGTTCACTAAAACTCAATTTATTCCTAAATCTGGACAGAATACTGCTAGTTCAAGTTCTGGAAATTTGTATGCCTCAACCAGTTATTCATATGGTTATAGATCAAATAAAGTTTATCTTTCAAAATCTATTGATTCTATAAATTATAGGAGACCCATAAGACAAATATGGGTACCTAAAGCTTTGATTGCCAACCTATCTGGACCCAAGAAGATCTGGGTACCAAAATCATTTTCTATCTAAATCTATTTTGTAGGAAACATGCTTAAAGAGTTCTCACAAGAAGGTATGGTACTTAGATAGTGGATTTTCAAGACACATGTCTGGAGATTATTCATGCTTCAAAAGTTTAATAAAGGTTGATGGAGGCCACTTCACCTTTGGTGATAATTCTAAAGGAAAAATCATCTGCCTAGGCCAAATTGGTAACTCTAATTCAGTTTTAATTTCTAAAGTTTTATTTGTTGATGGACTTAAGTATAACCTGTTAAGTATTTCTCAATTATGTGATGATGGATTTAATGTGAAATTTGAAAATTATTCCTGTAATGTTTTTAATTCTCAAAATGTTTTAGTATTTTCTACTTTAATGAATGAAAATGTTTATGCAGTTGATTTAAATTATTTAGCTAAGCAAAATGTTACTTGTTTATATGCTTTTCATAAATAATATTATCTTTGGCACAGAAGATTAGGACATTGAAACATCTATTCACTTAGAAAATTAACTAGGAAGAACTTAGTTAGAGACCTGCCTAAACTTGAATTCTCAAATGACAAAGTTTGTAATCCCTGTCAAAAGGGAAAGCAGTATAAAGTTTCTTTTAAATCAAAGAAAGAAGTTTCAACTTATCATCCTCTTGAGTTGGTCCAAATGGACTTGTTTGGACCTTCAAGAGTTTTGAGTTTAAATGGGAAGCACTATGTCTATGTCCTAGTAGATGACTTTTCTAG